>CM065459.1:29727733-31039971 GCA_032872475.1 Leptopilina myrica (nomen nudum) | reverse complement strand
TTACAAGTTATATATATATATAGGTTACATTTACCGGAAGGGCGCCAGGTCTTGCTTGAACCAGTATAAAGAATTAAGGCAATAACAAAATATTAAATCAATTTAGACTTATATGTTAAATAAGCTAGCTCGGGAAATAAGATTAGTAAGGAGAGGTGTGAGTTCAATAATTAAACATTGTTCTAGTTTAAGTGTTTTTATTAAATTGAGAAAATAAAAAAAGGGGGGGATTTAACAAAATAATCACGGGAAATAGGCAACCAGTTACAAATAAACTAATTGATTTATAAATGGGGAATTTATAGTAATAAAGGGGGATCGTTAGATTATGGGTAACCAAATTATTATGACTCTCTCTCTCTAAAGACTCAGCAATCGGAAAAGGTACATACATTAACGACATTCGACAAACTTGGGCCAAGAATAACATAATTGACTACAAAAATTGTTTAAACAAGGTATGGATACGACGAAAATAGGTTACTGAGGGGCCAAAGTCTCATCGGAGGTTAAAATGTTGAAATTTACTAATAATGGAAAATGCCACCAGGCAGAATTAACAAAAAGGACTAATGTTTCACCAACAAGAAACACGAGGTCACCAGACTAATCTCTCTGTTAATGAAACACCATCAATGCGACACCAGTCAAAAGAAATAGAGAAAAGGTAACCCTGAGACTAAAACCCAACAAAGAAAACCTAATTCAACAAGAATGACATGACGTCAAAAATCGGATTATATCGCGGCGTAATTCGCCAAAAAAAGACAAGGAGTAGCCAGATGGGCTATATGCAAGTATCTCACCTTCAATTTCACCAGATACACAGGCGTCGATCACAACCCCACACAATTCACTCACAATTCACTCTTTAAAGTCAACCTTACTCGGAGGATCGCAGCGAGAGAGTGCCTGAAGCGTTGCCGGCGGCATGGCGTGGCGAAGAGAGTGTCTCGTGTCGTCTGCTCCTTCAGGGACGTAACTGGAAGTGGCGACGATGGCGCGACAAGGGAATCTTTGTCGATTGGTGATGCTATAGTAATTTAAGAAGGAGATTTCCTTTATCCGGATAGTGGAACACTTCCCTGCTGCTTCCTTACGTTACGAGCAACAATCTCAGGTAACAAAAGAAGGCAGGAAAATACAAAGTGCAGGGCCGTAGGCTGACAGGGCAACTTGTCAGCAAATCAGGCAATAATAATAAAAAATCCATAAATAATTATATTCTTATGGCCAATATCTTCAGGTCATGATCTGGCCTATTATTTGTTTAAGATAATATTAATTATCCTATTTCGATCCAAAACTGAGTTTGCAGCAAATCTGGTTAGAAATTCGTGGCCATCAATTTGAATTGGACGCCGTTTACATCCTTCTTGAAGTTAGCATCAATACAACAGGCAACCCTTGGCGGCACTTTTAAATAGTGTCTGTCGTCAATCATCCATGTCCCAGAAACAGCGAGTGGCAGAGAGTAATGCAATTTCCATGATGAGTTCCCAAAGTACGAAGGCTCCGAGCAAGTTTACAATGAAAATAAAAAATATTAAATAAAAACGAATAAACATAATTTTGGGCCGATTACTGAGCTTCTCGCGATCCTTCGAATCATGCACATTCTTGCAGCGTTACAGTTTTTAGACGACTTTTTTGGATTCAGCGCCACAAAAAATAGGAATAGACACCCTACTCAACTTTTCGTCAAAATTAAAATTTCAATCCCTCTTAGGAGGTATTATTGGGGTTTTAGGGAGTTAAGTGAGGAAAGTATTTGTTTTCAGATAACTTTTTCGGATTCAGCGACCCAAAAAACATAGGAATAGACATCCTACTCGACTTTTTCTTATATCTAAAATTGCAACTCCCGTGACTGGGTGGAAGCGGGAAAATGGGCAAGCACAAATATTTTTCATGGTCATATTCGGTTTCAGCGACCCCAAAAACATAGGGGTAGGGGGTTGTGTCCTTTGGGCCACGACTTTTTTTTGTGTGCCTGTGTAATTAATGAACCATAAGATAATTTATTACAATTGAGGGGCTGGATGCTATAAACATTACTGATTAACAAATAGTTAACTTTGATTCCTTCACTCTAAGAAATGTTTTTTTCACATTTTATTTTTATTTTAAGTTCATTTGAAAAATATATATCCTTTTTGATCAAAACATAGCTTATTTAAATCTTTAAATTGCTATAAACAATGTTAATTAATAAATAGTTAACTTTTATTTCTCTCCCCCAAAATTTTTTACATACCTCAGGCACAAAATAGGCGCTTTTAGATAGCAGCCGACAGGAACTAAAAGCCATTCATTTGTCCACTTGAATTAAAATGGTGACCTTTTTTTCCCATGGGCAAAAAAACAGCTAGTCCCATGCGTTATTTGTGCTCATGGGAAAAAAGGCCGCCATTTTCATTCAAATCGAACTAGAGCGTAACCAAAGTGAACTGCACAATTCTCAACTAACATTGTTTATAACAATTTAAATAAGTTATTTTTAAAACAAAAAATATATATATATGTATATATATACTTTAAATAAACTTAAATTAACCGATGGTAAATCACAGTGGTAAGACACTGTGGCTTGCGATCACAGAGGTTAAGCACCATTCAGTGCGGTTAGTACTTGGATGGGTGACCGCCTTGGTGCCCGCTTTAGCCCGGTGTTTTGCTCACTACTTTCGTGATTTATCAAGCGGAAGGTTTGACGTCAAGATATAATGATGTGTACTGTCGATTATTGTCCGGTACACGCATTATTTTCTTGAGTGCTGATAAAACCGGTTGTTCTCAAGAGAGGTTTTCTACAGTTCTACAGTTAATATATAGAAACTTATGTAAAATGGTTATGCTTAATCCGAAAGAAAAAGTATTTCTCGGGGACTCTTGTCAAGTGCGTAAGGCCAATAGGGCAGGAGTATAAACAATAAAAAAAATAAACTTAAATTAAAAACAAATTGTAAAAAAAACATTTCTTAGTGTAAAGGAATCAAATTTTACTATTTGTTAATTAATAATGTTTATAACAATTGTAATAAATTATTTTATGGTTTATTAATTATCTGCTGCTCATATTGCCTTAATTCAAACTGATATATATCATGTTCAGAAACGAAAACAAAAAATAAACGTTCTCTTTTAAAAAATAGTATTAATTTATTAACATTGATTAAAAACAAAAATTATAAACAATTAAAAATTCAAAAATCGACATCAAGGGATGTCATAATAATTTATTTCCCTTTAATTTAAAAGAAAGAACACTTAAATTGGTTAAAAATTGTGGGCTGCAGACATTTTTAAACAATGGATTGTAGAAAAAATTCCACTACATGCAGTGCAACGCGGCAGGGTTCGCGTAGGGACCGGAAAGACGCAGCACGCAACAAAAACTTTTGCCATTTGCTCAAAACTAGAGAATACAATTTTTTTTTCATTTTTCGATTTGGAACACTAAAATAACTTCATTTGTTTATAAAAATTACCGAATTTCGCATTAAATTTTTTTTCTAATTCAACAAAAATTTCTTAAAAGTAAATATATTTGTCAATTATGTATCACACTAGCTGCAAAAAAATATAAATAGTTTTCATTTTTAAAAATGTTGGTGAAACAGGGGGCTAAGTTCATGGAGCCTGACTCAGGTCGAAACGATGTCATGCTCAATGAAATCTATTAAGATCGAGACGATTCTAGTAGCTATGAGCATTAGTCTAATGAGGAAATTCTTATATAAAAAGGGTTACCATTTCTGATTAGAACAGAGAATAAGTGTTTTGAAATCAATTAGTACTAAATCCAGCATCATCGAGTAAACTCCAAGTATATTCTAAAAAGTGAACAACAGTTTATCTCCAAGTATTATTTTGAAAGTGTTTCTTTTAAAAGTGAACTTTAAAATTATTTTAAAAGTATTTCTTTGAAATGTACTACGGTTAAAAGAGAATCATTGTCCCTAAAACCATTTTTACTATTTTCAAAAATATTAATTTGAAAATAAATTAAAGTATCTATCTTATATTGAAACAACACAAATTTCTAATCATCAAAATTTGCTAAGGAGCCGACGTCCGTCTGGAAGAAAGCAAATATAACCAAAATACAATACACCATCTCATTAGTGTAAACAAAAGGACGAATACCCGAACATTAAGGACAGCTGTTTAAGGCCTCTTTGCAAAATTTGACTTCCAAAAAAGAGAAAAAATTGATTTTTTTTAAATACAGAATAGACAAAAAATATTTTCGAGTCCATTTTAAGAGGTAGACTGTAATCTCACGTAGAACAGCCCATATATTAAATTAATAATTTTAAATAAATAATGAATATTATTAATAACACAGGTCTACAAGGTTTTTTTAAGATATCGGAGTGGTTTTGCATGTGTTTTTGTGCGCTGCATATGATCCCGGTCTCTAAAATTGCGTATTACGTCAGGATTTTGAGAGAAGTGGGAGTAAACACATAGAATAAACATATTTTTGACTGTTTTAAGTTTTTTTCTTATAAACCTGATTTTAGACCTCTATGTAGTCTGAAATTAAAGCTTTATTCCAGAACTTTCAGATCCATATGCGTTATAGTCTTAAATTAAAGCTTGAATCTTTACATGTTAGGCCATTTTGAGGTCCAAAATCGCGTAAAGCGCATAATAATACATTGAAAACCACTTTGATAACCAAAAGAACCAAAATAAATTGTTTGAGGCTTAATATCCCTACTTTTTTTAACATCCTCCATTTTTTTTATTTTGGCATTGTGGGTCTTGAAGTGTACGATTTAATCTTTAATTTAAATCTACATAGAAGTTTTTAGCACGTCAGGTTAAGAAGAAAAAATACTTAAATCCCTTAATAGTACATATTTGTGGGTCTTAATCCCCACTTTTCTCAAAAGTTTTTACTTTTTTTATCTTATGCATATGAGGCATTCCATCTCAAGTGGTCCAGGCTGAGGTTTTTTCCTAAACTGACATATAAATGAAAAAGTGGGACAAGAATGTTTAAACATTGAAAAACAGAGGATTCCACTTACTGAAGCGCTCTAAACCCGGTTTTTAGCTCTGTTTACGAGAAAATTCATTTTTTCAATGTTTGAACATTCTTGTCCCACTTTTTCATTTATATATGTCCTTTTAGGAAAAACCTCAATAATAGGTTTATAAATTTCTTATAATTTTATTTTTATAAATCTAAAAACAATTATAGCATAATTCATTTATTTATAATTTGCTTATTATTGATTATAACTATTTTTATTTATAATTTATTTATATATAATTTGCTTATTATTGATAATAACTATTTTAAAATAGTTAATTTTGCTTGAAACTTGTTACTAGGGGGTTTTCAGGTCGCCGATTACAAATATAACCTTAGTTTTCTAAAATTGAAAATTACGGATCCAATATGGCGGACAAGAAATTCCAAAAATAGTTAATTTTGCTTTAAACTTGTTACTAGAGGGTTTTCGGGGTCGTCGATTACGAATATAACCTTAGTTTTCCAAAACTCAATATGGCGGATCCCATTTTACAGAAAAAAATATTAAAATTTAATATACATAAATAGTAACGATCTTCAGCCATTAAAATATTTGGAATTAACAAAAAGATCAGCTTTCTTCCTTTTCAACTAGAGATGGAACATCGACATCGAAAGCATCGAATGTTTTCTTTTCGATGTCGATGGTTTTTACATCGATATTTCAGATCCGATGTTTTTAAAGAATCGATGTTTCTGTATCGATGTTGAGAATCGATGTTTTTGTTATATTTTTTAAAACTGCAGTCACATGGCACCGTTTTGCGTTGCGTTTAAACAGAAATTTTTTTAGACAGATAAGTTATTTAATACTAAAGAAGTACATCAGTATGAGAAACATTGCAGCAAAGCTTGCTTCTCTTAAAATTCCATGAAAGTAAATAAAACGTTTTAATTTAAAGCTAGTTGCTTGAATTTTAATTAAATTGAAATGTTATTCATATCATAAGTGTATTTTAAAAACATTGATATTTTCTTTTGTAGATACGATTTAAATAATAATATAACGAACAATTTATGTTCTCAGGTTACTTGAGTCAACAAGACAACAGTATTGTCAGCGTTGTATGAAATAAAAACATGATAAAATAAAATTATAATATTATAGTTAGAATAACGATTTTTTATTAACAATCTATTTATATCTCTATTAATCTCTTTCCTTCATTAAAAATATTTGTTCGCTATAGCAAATTAAATCATTTTTGAGGTTTTAAATTTTCGATGTTTTTCTTTCGATGCATTGATGTCTTTCGATGCTAAATTTTTTCGATGTCGATGTTGAGCAACATCGATGTTTTGTTGTCGATGTTCCATCTCTATTTTCAACAAAAACATTCAACATGAATTTCATTCTCTTACAATTATCAGAACAAATCCATAAAAGTTTTCAAAAGTCCATATTCTACTATTTTTGGGGTCGCTCTTTCGAATGGCGTGGTCAAAATTATAAAAAAATAATATTTAACCCTTCTTTCTTTCGAAAACACTAAAAAAGTCATGCTTTTCCAATGTAATTTTTTCAAAGAATTTTTTTCTCTGCCGTAACGATTTTAAAATACAATAAATAGTATCAGAAACGTGTTCCCGATAGTTGTACTTGAAAAATATCTATTTCTAATTTTTTCGATTCTAATTTAAAATAGCGCTTGAAGGTCAAAAAAATTTCTCAATTTTTCGTAAGATGAAAATTTTTTAAACATTGGTCAAATCTCATTGAAATTTTTACTCAGGTGTTTTTGGGGTCGCTAATTACGAATATGAAGTCAAATTTCAAAAATTCAATATGGCAGACTAATTTTTAAAAATTGATCAAATCTAATTGAAATTGGTTTCAATGAGGTAAGGATTGGAACTGCGAAGAGTACTTAATTTTTTTCTAAACCTTACAGGTTTATATTTTATAAACTGTTTTAAAACTGAGCTACCATAATCTATTTCGAACTTTTTTAATCTAACTTCATATTCGTAATTAGCCACCCCAAAAACCCTCGAGAAACAAATTTTAATTAGATTTGATCAATTTTTAAAAATTAGTTCGCCATATTAATTTTTTGAAATTTGACTCCATATTTGTAATCAGAGACCCCAAAAACACCTGAATAAAAATTTCAATCAGATTTGATCAATGTTTAAAAAATTTTCATCTTACGAAAAATTAAGAAAATTTTTTGTCCTTCAAGCACCATTTTAAATTAGGATCGAAAAAAATAAAAATTAGAAATAGATTTTTTTTAAGTACAGCTATAGTGAACACGTTTCTGATACTATTTATTGTATTTTAAAAGCGTTATGACAGAGAAAAAAATTCTTTGAAAAAAATTTCATTGTAAAAACTTGACTTTTTTAGTATTTTTGAAAAAAAGAAGGGTTAAATATTATGTTTTGAAAATTTTGACCACGCTATTCGAAAGAGCGACCCCAAAAATAGTAGGATATGGACTTTTGAAAACTTTTATGGATTTGTGCTGATAATTGTAAGAGATTGAAATTCATGTTGAGAAGTAGCACATCTCGTCGTTAAAGGGTTAAATTATTCATTTTAAATAACTAATGAAAATTATTAATTACTAAATAAAAGACTATTTATATTTGATTTATAAATTATACACATATATAATAATAATTAATTAATCTTAAAATTTACATTTTAAAAAAGTGTATTTGGTCATCTCAATATAATTAATTAATTGATTTATTTTTCTGTGATTTCCTATAGGAAATACAAGACATTAAAAAAATTCCTCTTTTTGATAAATAACACAGGCCGACAAAATTTCATCAACTGCATGTTGCCTAAAATATTATCGCCGATTCTTACAGGATTTCGTCCGTAAAATACGAATCTGACCTTGAAAATATTGGATTGACTTCAGTTTTTAAGCAACTTACGTTTCAATTCGCAAAATACGTATATCTGACATTTTTTGAATGAATATTAAATCATAAACCGAAATAGTAAATCTGTCTGCATAGGGCAAAATTAAAGCATAAACACTGCTATTTAATATCCAAAAACAAAAAATTAATTTATGTACACTTTAACCTATAATGTCCAAAGACACATACGCTGGTCCATAAATATATTAAAAACAACTGTACTTTAGACCATGTTAGGCAATTTAAATAAAAATTATTTTCTCTAGGGGTTTTTATGCTCGCTGCTTACTGTTCTGTATTCATATTTTAATATTCAAAATGGCGGATCCAATATGGCAGAATTCATTTTAATTTTACATTTTTATCATAAAAGGAGTAAATTAGATTTAAAAATTGGTCTGCCACTTGTAATTTTTATATTTCATAACAGATTTGTCAGCAGAGATCATAAAAAACGTCATAAAAACTAATTTCGACTTGAATTCCCTTACATGGTCAAAAGTAATGTTATTTTTAATACGTTCATAGATCAGTGCATGTTTCTTTGGACATTATAGGTTAAAGTGTAAATAAATTAAATTTTTTGTTTTTGGATATTCAAGAGCAGTGTTTAAGCCCAGACCTGGGCAGAACACTGCTCCGGTGAGGGGCAGAAAAGCACTCTCACATAAATAAGATGAACCTAACATTGATGCCATCTTTAATGCAAAATTTCGTAAATTTGGATACAAATTGTTCGGTAGTTGTTTAAAAAATTCTATGCCAGTCTCTTTTTTTAAAGAAAAATTTGGGTCCACACGTAAATTGCAAAGTATTAAACGAAAATGAGCTTTCTGATTTTCGATTGCCACAAGTAAAGGGTTCTTAAAAAGTAAAATATCCTCTTTGAAATTTAATAATTCTTGGAAACGAGAAATTCTGCTTTGGATAATTCTAACTTGAATAAGCCCAGTTGTATTTTGAAGCCACTTATAAAATGAAATAGATCACACACAGTTTTGTCTTTACCTTGCAAATTCAGATTTAATTTATTTAAATGTTCGGTAAAATCAATAAAAAAAGCTATCTAACTCAAAGTATTCTTATCGGTAAGCTCTTTTTCAAATGCTGTAGCATCCTTATTCACTTCACCTTGATGAAAAAATTGCAGAATATCATTCCGAACATGAAAAAAATGTTTTAAACTTTTCCCTGCACTTAGTCAACGCGACTCACGATAAGAGGCAAATCTTTGAATTCTGCATCATTTTCAATTAAATTTTTTTTAAATTTACTGTGTGTTAGAGCTTTCTTACCACCACGAAGAAGTTTAATAATTGACATGACTAAATTCATTGCATGAGAAAATTTTACAATTTTTCCACAAACAGCTTGTTGATGAATTACGCAATGTATTGTAATGCAATGAATTTCATTTTTTATCAAGCGCCCACAAAAACCTTCATTTTTACCTACCATTTTTGGAGCCCCGTCTGTCACAATAGCCGAACATTTGTCAAAATTTATATTAAAACTGTCCGTAGCACTTTTAAAAGCCTTAAAAATGTCCGAACCTTTTGTTGTATTATGAAGAGCTACTAAAGAAAGCATCTCTTCATTAACACTAAAATCGCTTTGAACTAACCTAATAAAAATAATTAGTTGACTGATGTTTGTCATGTCTGTGCTTTCATCTAAACAGAAAGAGTAATATTCGGCATTCGCAATCATTCCTCTTAATTTAGAACATAATTGATCATTTACATCAATTATCCTTCTCGTAACAGTACGACGGCAAAGGTGCACTGATTCAAATTTTTTTTGCAGCTTCAATTTCTTGCAATGCATTTGCCATTTTTATTGCGCATGTTTTTACAAAAACCCCTTGTGAGAAGCTTTGTTTTTGCTTGGCGAAAGAGAAGAGAAGTGACCCTGAGCTTCAGAAGGACACAAAGAACAAGAAGGAGGAGGGACCTCATAAAAAAACTGAAGTCAATGTTACCAAACCGGCACCAAAGTCAAGTCTAAATAAGGAAAGAAGACAACCACGAAAACGAACAACATTCATCGTTAAAGAGGCTAAAGGAACAATATTCGCCAACGTGCTGAAGAAGGTTCGAGATGAAGCTGACCTGGAAGCCAGTCAGACAAGGGTTGTGGGAGCATTACTCACGAAAAGGGGAGACCTCCTCATTAAAATTGGAGGATCTTCAAACGAGAAGTCGTTCACCGAGGAAGTGCCGTGGGTGATCGGTGACCTGGGTAAGGTGCAGATGGCGGTCCGGAATACTACGTTGGAAATCCGCGATATGGACGCCCTGGAGCAAATCTCTTGGGTGCAAGCAGGGAGCAGAAAGATGACGGTCCTTGGACCAATCAAGCGATTAGGAAAGCTCGCTGTCGTTGTCACCAGCTAAGAGGATGCAGATAGGCTGAAGAAAATAGGACACATTAAAATTGGGTTCGTGTCTTGCCGGGTGAGAAGAAGAGCTACGGTCACAAGGTGCCATAGGTGCCTTGGCTACGGCCACTTAGGTAGAGATTGCAAAGCGGTAGACAGGTCGACTGCGTGCTTTAAGTGCGTAGAAGCCGGCCATAAGGTAGCAGATTGTAAGAAGAGCCCATGCTGCTTCTACATGGGACCATTCATCTACGATGTCTTAAGCCACTAGGTAGTTCCGTAGATGGATAATAGGTTCGAAACCCAGGGGATCAAGAAGTTTTTTTTAGTCGGTATGCATGACTGCCTAAAGCAGGTATGCAAGGTTTACATTTTACCCTTGCATTTTGTGCGTGAGCCCGACATACCCCAGCAGAAGCGGGAACTTCCTGGACATGCAAAAATGCATTTTTTTTCTCTTCTCCCCGTGAATAAAAAAATAAAAATAAATAATAATAATTTTTTTTATTTTACGTGGGAAGTGGAAAATCTGCTAACCCTTGGAGGCCAACTTCCAATGCAGATACCTGGAGCACGCACTCCTAGGTTATGTGGGGGTAACCGCTCTTGTTCTGGTCGACCCACTAAAAACCACACCCTTTTGAGACATATCTCCCCTGGCGGAACTGCCGTCAAGCTTGCATCGCCAGTTTCGTGTCTTCGTCTATTTAGAACCGACAAAAGTACTGGCCAAAACAACGATGACCCGACAGAACCTGTGTGAGGTAGTAGCTCACTTCACCGTGTTGTCTTTCAAACCATGTGACGAGGTGGGAAATCAGGCGATGAGTCCATCTGCCTTTTAATTCCCCATCCCATCTCTCCTGTCACCTTAGAACGAGTCTTTTCCTTGACTCAGTGCGGATTAAGCCCTTGAGTCTTTCTCTTCGCTCCGGGTTGCCCACCAAATCTTTGGAGAGCTGGAAATTTTCATGCCTTTCCATTGCCAACAAGTCCATTGGCGGCAATCTGGCAAGTACCCGGAGAGCACAGTCAGACACCGTTCTGAAGGCTGACGTTATTCTCCTTGCTGGCTCTCTTTTTGCCGAAAGGAGCCTGTCAGAGATGCTGTGGATCTTAAGGGCTGAGGCCCATACAGGGGCAGCATATAGCTGCTTTGATTGAACCACAGTCGCCACTAGTCTTCGTTTATTTTCCCTGGGACCACCGATATTGGGCATCATCCTCGAAAGGTTTCCCATGCATTCAGTGGCTTTGAGCGTTGAGATGTTAATATGTTGGCCAAAACTTATGCGTTTGTCCAACCACACTCCCAGGTACTTAAGCGTGTTTCCCCATGCTACTTCAGATCCTCCTATCTCGATTTTTGGAATTTCATAAACTCTCCTGTCCGTGACGAGCAAACCTTCGGTCTTCTCAAAGGCCATTTGCAGGGGTGCTATTCTGTAACTTCACTTCACATTCACTTCACTTTTACTTCACATTCACTTCACATTCACTTCACATTCACTTCACATTCACTTCACATTCACTTCACATTCACTTCACATTCACTTCACTTCACTTTCACTTCACTTTCACTTCACTTTCACTTCACTTTCACTTCACTTTCACACAATTCACTTCACTGTTATTTTACATTCACTCCACTTTCACTTCATGTTCACTTCACTTTTACTCAACTTTTACTTCACTTTCACTTATATTTCACTCAACTTTTACTTCACTCTCACTTCAATTTCACTCAACTTTCACTCAACTTTTACTTCACTTTCACTTAAATTTCACTTCACTTTCATTTCACTTTCACTTAACTTTCACTTCACATTAACTCCACAATCACTCCACATTCACTTTACTTGCACTCTACTTTCACATCACATTCACTTCGCATTTCCTTCACTGTTATTTCACATTCACTTCACTTTCACTCTACTTTCACTTCACATTTACTTTCACTTCGCATTCACTTTTACTCTACTTTTACTTTACAAGTTAAATTAGAATGAAAGTGAATGCGACGTGAAAGTAAATGTGAAGTAAAAGTAGAGTGAAAGTGAAGTTAATGTGAAATAACAGTAAAGTTCATGCGATGTGAATGTGCTGTGAAAGTAGAGTGCAAGTAAAGTGAATGTGAAGTGAATGTGGAGTTAATGTGAAGTGAAAGTTGAGTGAAAGTGAAGTGAAAGTGAAGTGAAGTGAAGTGCAAGTGAAGTTACAGAATAGCACCCCAGGCCCCTTCGATATAACCAAAACTCCGCCCGGCGCAGACTATCGTCAAGTTTAATTTTCAAAAGTTCTAGACACTCGTCGTAACATACCAAAAGCACGTTGTCCGCGAACCCGGACATGGACGTATCTTCAGGTAAGTCCAGCCTCAGAAAATCGTCATACATAACGTTCCAAATAGTTGGACCCACCGTTGATCCTTAGGGAGCTCCGCATGTCATTTCCTCTTTGATATGACATGCATCGCTCTCATACACAAACCATCTGTCGCTAAGATAGTTTTCTATCATTCGCAGCAGATACGTCGGTACCCCTTCACGTCTCATTGACTCTACACAATTATCCCATATCGCAGAATTGAACGCGTTCCGGATGTCTATTGTAACAAGCGCGCAGAAGCCCTTTTTTCGCCCTTCTTTAACTTTGTCTTTAACTTTTTTCGCTTTTTCTAGAACCACTAAAATCGTGTCTACTGTCGATCGGCCTTTCCTAAAACCAAATTGATTCTCTGATAGGCTATTTTCGCCTATCAGGATTCCCTGTAGTCGTTCCAGAATCATTTCCTCTATAAATTTTCTCATCGTATCCAACAAACATATTGGTCTTAAGGATGAGACTTTATCTAAAGGTTTATCCCCTTTGCTCAGGAGAACCACCTTCTGTGTTTTCCAGTCACTGAAGAACACTCCACTCTCAAGACATGTATTAAAGACGTCGAGAAGTAGTTCCGGATACACATCGACAACCTGCTTGAGGATCTCGTTGGGTATTCCGTCCCTGCCTGGCGCTTTGCCACTTCTTAACGTCTTTGCCACCTTTTTAAGCTCTTCAAGAGTGAAGAGCGCGTCCTTCCGGACCACACAGGAGGTATAGTTCTCCCTGGGGACCGATTCCACATGGGGAAACAGCGCCTTTATAATTTTTTGGACCCAGATCGGATTGTCAAGACCAGGATTTTTTGCCTCGAAACTAATTTCTTAGTAACGACTTTATAGGCTAAACCCCATGGGTCCTTTTCCGCTTCTCCGATCAGGGCCTTCCAACACGATTTTTTGCTGCCCCTCGCAGCCCGCTTAAAGAGATGCCTGGCTTTATGCCACTCTTCTTGCAGCTGAGGGTCTCCCTTAGAGTGGGTGTATTTCCTTCTTGCTGCATTGCATTCCTTTCTAAGGCGGGCTAGTTCGTCGTTCCACTAGTACAGAGCTCCCTTCCTAGTTCTTTTTTGTTGTTGCCGGCGAGGCATCGAGTAATTGCACGCTGCAATAATTATTCGCCTCGCTTCACGCACTTTGTCATCCACGGAAGTTGGCTTTGTCATCCAGCCCAGCTCACGTATAGCTCGGGCATCAGCTAGAGACTCTGACAGCTTCTCCCTATTTAGCCGTCTGAGGTTCCAAGAGGGTCTCTTTTGACCAACATGCTGTCTTTTGTACCCTCTTCGCCTTTCTCAGCGACTATAAACTCTATGTACTGGTGGTCGCTCATGGTCGTCTCCTCCAGCACCTCCCACCCTCTCATTTTGCGAGCAACGTGAGGTTACGCAATTGTCAAATCAATGATAGACCCTGTTACCCCGCGTCTAAACGTGAACTCTCGACCCCGGTTTATCACCACTAGATCGTTTGCTGCGACCATATCCGATACCAAGATTCCCCTCCTGTCTAGACGAGTCTCTCCCCATTCCGGCGACTTACTATTGAAGTCTCCCGCAATGAGGACATCCCCGCCGAAAGCCTTGATGCTTTCTTCAAGAGCCTGGATCTCGGCATCGATTTTTTAATAGGCTAGTTCGGAGAAAAGTAGCAGCTGTACACGCGTACCCCCGCCACATCTACCCAAACTTATACTGATCACTGAAAAGCAGTACATCAGCACTCCTCTCTCTGGCAGTCTGCATCAAGAGATCTTGCACGACACGTCCCTTCCTGAGATTTATCTGGAGAAACCTAAGCTCAGGACTTCAGATCTACCAGCATCTTCCAGTACACCGGACAGGCCCTGCTCCCTAAAGAGTGCTTTGTGTCCTCCAACGCACGATCAGAACAATCAATGCACCTGGCTTCCCCTGTGCATTGATACTTCCTGTGGTCAGGACTGCCACACCTCCAGCAAGCCGCTTTTCGATCCGGTCCTTTGCATCCACCAGCCAGATGGCCGTAGCAGAGGCATCTAAAGCACCTCTCTACTTCCACCCTGGCATGGACTCTGCAGTTGACCCATCCGATCTTAACCCGTTTGGCCTTCAACAGCGATTCCGCCTCCGTTTCCGGAAGCCGCCGAATCGCTATTTTCGAATTGCCATAGCGAGAAATGATCTGACATGGGACTTCCAAGCCAGGCCTGTCCAGTGCACTTCGAACCGCCTCTATAACTTTTTCTTTGACTATGGTCTCGTCGAGGTCAATAATTTCTATCGAACTCATCGAGACAACAGTCCTCACCTCCGCTTTTCCCATAAGCGCAGTGGTCAAGGCACTGCGGAAACTCGAGAGACCCTGTCCCCTCTTGAGAACCAAAAGGAGATCATTTCTTTTGGTCCTCCGAACAGACAGTATCTTCGTTTGCTGTTCTTCAGGTCTGACCGCTGCCTTCATAGTTTTCATTATATCCGGATCTTTGGTGGATATAACGATCGCATCGGTCGTCCTCTCTTTTCTTTTGCGGGGGGGTCGACTGGTCTCCCTGTTCGACTCCCTCTCCTTTTCTTCCTCTTTTTTCTCTATATTCCTTTTCTTCTTTTTTTTCTTCTTGATCTCTCTCCAATTTTACTTTTCCTGGAGAGAGTTCAAGTTTTCTGTTTCTTCATCGACAGGCTTGCTTTTCCCTGGGGACAGCTCGTCTGTCTTGCCCTTTTTATTTTCTGTTTTCTCTGGTGGAGTCCCAGAGGCATCTCTCTTTTTACCTTTTCGATCCAAGTTCGGAGTCGCCAAGGGTGTTACTCCTTGGCGGCTTCGAACACTCTTTTCAGGGAGGCGCTCAGCCTCCTTCAAATTTTGAAAGAAGCTGGCCCCCTCCTCTATTAAATCTTTTGTAATGCCTCTGAGGCTCTCACCATATTGAAATGCCACTCTGGCACTGATCTTTACCTCTTTGGCATTATTCTTTAGCATCCCATCCCTGACTATCTTTTGGAATTCGACGAGATGCTCGATAACCTCGAACTGTTTCTTCAATAGGCCGAGTATAACTTTCCACTCTTCAACCATTTGCGAAACAGTCCGATGATCCAAAATCTCCTTACCCATTTTTGTGACGGAGGCATAACAGGTTGCCCCGTCTACCTCCATCATCTTACTAGCACTTGTAGTCCTAAATGATTCATCGGCCAAGCGGACCACCGATGAATCACTGCAGTCGCGGGATCTCGACAACTTCGGGCCTGCTTGCGCACCCTTAGCCACTGCCACTGGGGGTTCCGAATTCCCCTGATGGGTAACTTTAATTTCTGTTACAGAACTTTTCATTGTTTTTTTTTAATTTTTTGTATTTGTTTTCGGGGTTCCTTCCCTTAGTATGTGAGTATGTAATATATATGTGTGTGTGTGTGTGTGTGTGTTAAGTGCACTGTGAGATCATTGCAATGTACTGCTTTTTGCAGGGTGCGCAGTGGTCTCGTGTGTGTTTTGTGTCCTTGTGTGTAACTCACATACGTGTATAACAAAAACAAATTGTATCTATGTGTCTTGTCTTTTGGAGTAACTTATAAAGGAAGGACTGTTCAGGAAGCCATTTCTTATCGACCGCAGAACGAAAACCTGGCGCTTCACCTATCCTAGAGTCCTACAATTCTTTTCCTAGGAGTTGGATGACCAGCGTCCCATGTCCGGAAGAACAAACAAACGATCATTCCTTTCTAAGGTTGCTGGAACCACAAGGACAACGGAGATTAACCCGCGCAAGCAGTCATCGCCTCCGTTTGGGAATCGAGTAGAACTCAAGATTCTCCGCACAGATTAGTAATCCATCCTCATCAGTACTAAGAAATGCAGGAGCAATGAAAGGCAAAGTTATCAAGAATTGTGTCGGCCGCAGAGAAGAATGGTCCGTGCACAGTCCACTATTTAATACCTTTTTGTTTACTTATCAGTTCTCCATGACACCCTTACCGAGCAGAAGGATGTCAAGGAGGCCCTAGACAAATTATCTACGGTACCTGAAGGAAGCAGGGGGTCGATTATGTAATTTCACTTCCACTTTTACTTTCACTTAAATTTTCTCTTTAATTAATTTTCATTCTACATCCACTTTCACTTTTACTTAAATTTTCACTTTAATTAATTTTCATTCTACTTCCACTTCCACTTTCACTTAAGTTTTCACCTTATTTAATTTTCATTCTACCTCCACTTTCACTTTCACTTAAGTTTTCACCTTATTTAATTTTCATTCCATTTTCACTTTCACTTAAATTTTCACTTTAAATAATTTTCATTCTACTTCCACTTCCACTTTCACTTAAATTTTTACTTTAATTTCTATTCATTCTACTTCCACTTTCTCTTTCACTTTCACTTAAGTTTTCACCTTATTTAATTTTCATTCTACTTCCACTTTCACTTAAATTTTCAGTTTAATTAATTTTCATTCTACTTCAACTTTTGCTTTCACTTTCACTTTTACTATCACTTAAATTTTTACCTTAATTAATTTTCATTCTACTTCCACTTCCACTTTCACTTAAGTTTTCACCTTATTTAATTTTCATTCCACTTTCACTTTCACTTAAATTTTTACCTTAATTAATTAATTTTCTTTTTAAAACTATTTTTAAAAAAACAAAGAAAGAATGAAAATTTTGAAGAGTTACTTTTGTATGTCAAAAATAGTTTTTCTACTATTTTTCCTACAATGCAATAGTGAATGAATATTATTAATAAAACTTTGTACAAAGTTGCAGTATATCAAGTGCAATAAGTTGTCTTTAAAGCAAAATTATGTCGATTTATGATTTTTGAATACATTACAATTAGTCATTACGCCTTGGTCTTCCATATACTTAACTCATTTCATTTAAATTGAAAATTTATGTCTCTTGGTTTAGCTAGCAATTTTTCATCGTTTGTTGTCCACGTAATAGAATTAATATTTATTAATTTAAACTAATTTTAAAAAATGTCTAAGACTAAAAAAATTATTAAAAATTATGTTTTTATAGGAGTCCTTTTGGAGATATGCTAAAAAGATTTTGGAGATAAAATTATTTTAGCCTTTGCATAACTTTTTAGACTTTATTATAATTAATGAGAATAAGAAGTTCATACTTGATTGGGGAAAAAACTCTTTATTATATTGAATGCACTAGTAACTACAAATCCAAACATCCCTTTAACCAAAGCATTGCCATAGCACATCACTGAATAAAATGTTCTTGTTTTAAATGGAAAATTCCTCTGGCAAAATGCTCTTAAATCAAGTTATTTTTATTCGAAAAATTTTCATTCAAAAAACAATAACTTTCAAATAATTATAAAGAAAACAACAGGTAAAAGCTTAACAACTTTTACATTCGATAATATTATAATTGATTTTGCAAAATACAAATAAACTATATAAAGAATATATTGTTTATAAATAAATGATTCTTTCGAATGTGAAAATTTTTGATGTATTGATAATTTTATAAAATCTACCCTCTATTAATTATTAATCATTTTCATAGTACAAATTTAACTTAATTATTATTAAAAAAACTAAATAATTTCATTAAACATAGTTTATGCAATGGCTAAAATAATTTTATTTCCAAAGTCTTTTTAGCATATCTCCAAAAGGACTCCTATAAAAACATAATTTTTTATAATTTTCTTAGTCTTAAAAATTTTTTTAAATTAGTTTAAATTAATAAATATTAATTCTATTACGTGGACAACAAATTTTTTCATTGTGTTTTTAAAAAAATAGTTTTAAAAAGAAAACTAAAATTAGTTTTTGAGCTTAAAACATTAGTTTTTAAGGGCCAATTAGTTTTCAATTTACACTTACTAAATTTATAAAAAATTACAAAATATTTGTCAAGTACCTCTCAAGCGTGATGGTGAATGCAATGCGCTATATATAAAGAGCAACCTTTTAGAGTAACTTTTCTAAGATTTAAGATATAAACAATTAGTTAAAACACAAATATCCGAGCAAAACAACAAAAAGTATAAAGATAGCCATCACGCCCGGTCTTCACTACTGTCACGTCATCGTGACGTATTTTGTACTTATAATCAATATTTTGTAACTTGGAATTTGAATCCTTTCTTCTCCCTAAGAAAGAGTATTATTGATTAGGATGATGCCTTTGGCTAAGTAGCAGATGCTGAAAATTGGTCATCTGCACATTGTCTATCTTTCTATTGGTTCCCCACTTAAATGTAATAAAAATTTTACTACCTTGACCCAAAGGTAATAAATGTGGGTGGTATGTTCCCTTGTGAAGAAAGCATATAAAAGGGGCCACCCTTGACGAATTTGGCAGTCCAGAAATCACCGCCGACGCAATTACATGTGTCCTTCGCGTTAGATCAGAAACCGCCACCAAGTCAACTCCCCTCACATATTCGCTAAGTGTGTTCTCCAAGTTAGTTTACAATACTTCACTGTTCCTATTCATCTCGTGCTGCGAGTCACCCCTACAATTCCTTTCATGGAAAATTCACCTGTAACTAACGAGGAGATTGCTACTGCCTAAACAAGAGGATTTTTAACATACGAAGCAGATTTGCCGGGTGTACATTTTAAATGCTTGGATTTGTGGAAACCTGAACGTGCAAGGGTCAATCATTCATCTGGACTCCGGACCTTCACTTAACTCTGGCCCGTAAACATCTTCACTAAGGGATATCTGCATCTTACCTGAGAATTTATTCTTACTCATTAACTGAACTTATTAACTCACTAACAATCCCAGGTCAAAATCAAGGTAAATAATTAAACATACGTATCTATATTATGTTAATTTCTGTTTCCCTTACGGATTTTAATTTTTGTTCCAGTGTTTCAAAGACTTCTGGATCTGTTTGCTCTCTCACTCTTTCACTCATCTGTAAAGGATTCAAATAAACTACTAAAATAATATTTTAAACATAAGTTTCTTTTTTCTTAAAAACCTGTCCCTTAATATCAAAGCCCTCAGCTTTGTAAATAAATCAGGTTTGAATCACCGATGCCGGACAATTAAAAATAATAATTTTGGTTATGTTTAAGTTTCATTTTTGAGACATAACATAGTCTAAATTTTTGGTGCATCGTCCGCTGTGAATAAAAAGAGAGAGAAACTATGTATGATATTTAATGAAAGAGAGAGGTTTTAATTCATGTCGTTTAAAGTAAAATATTGATGTCGAAAAAAGATACTCCTTACCCTAATACACGTAGTCATTCACAAAAACAAGCTAATAGTAATCCTAATCAAAATTCTAGTAACAATCCAAAAATTAAGCACAGTCCAATTCTTCAAAGACATTTAATCACTGATTCAAATTCATCAACCCTTAAAATAAATGAATCAGAAATAAGTAGTTATTTATCAGATTTTGGGGAAACAAAAAGAGCTTTACAATTTGAGGATATAGAAATCTTCTCTGAATCAAAAAATACTATAGGAAGTGCTTTCACCCTATTACAAACTTCACAAGATTTACTTTTTACTTCAACTCCTAACAAATCAAAGTTAGCACCTTTCCCAAATCTTCAAGCAATCGAAGATATGTCTTTACCAAATAATCAGCAAGTATCCCTTCGAGATGCACTTGAAATAGTGCCAATTTTTGATGGATCAAATATTCCATTATCAATTTTCATTGACGGTTGTAATGAAGCGAAACAAATGTTACCTGCACTACCTCAAGTGGAGGAAAATTTAGTAAAATTAATTCGTTCAAAATTAATTGGCGAAGCAAGAAAATCGATAGCAGGTAGTGGTTATACTACAATTTTAGATCTCACAAACCAATTAAAGAAAATCTATTTGCCAAGTAAAAGTATTTATCAATTACAGGGTGAGTTAGGAAACATTTTCATGTGGAAAAGCGAATCTGTATTATCTTATGCAAATAGAATAAAAGATTTAGCAGACCAAATTTATGATGCGCTTAGATTAAAAATAAAGGTCCGTTAGATAAAGCAACAATTGAAAGCCTAGAAGCAGATATAGTTTCATGTTTTCGTCATGGTTTACCATCAGAATTAGAAATTCGTATTGGGGATTGTTTACTCCTTAAAGAAGCTACAAATAGAGCACTTGAAACAGAACGAAACTTAAAAGCAATAGGAGATCTTAGAAAAGCAAATTCAAGTAGTCAACATCAAAGTAGGGTCACTTTTGCTGAGACTGTATGTGAAAATTGTGGAATTAAAGGTCACACTATAGACACTTGTCGTAGGTTAAGGAAAAATCAATACATGCTTCAACGCTCTGTATCTCCACAAGTTCGGAGAGAACCAATCGATTACCCAAGAAGAGGGAACTCCCCCTCATCGAAACGACCATGGGAATCCACACATCACCTACGTTTTTCTACGCCCCCCCCAAAATAACTTTAGAAACCAACAATTTCAAAGTCGAAATAATTTTCAAAATCAAAATAATTTTCAAAATCGAAATAATTTTCAAAATCGAAACAATTTTCAAAATCAAAACAATTTTCAAAATCAAAACAATTTTCAAAATCGAAATAATTTTCAAAATCGAAATAATTTTCAAAATCAAAACAACTTTCAAAATCGAAACAATTTCCAAAATCAAAATTATTTCCAAAATCGAAATAATTTTCAAAATCAAAGTAATGTTCAAAATCGAAATAATTTTCAAAATTTTCAAAATCAAGATCAACAATTTCAAAACGAGAAAAATTTTACTTCTAATGTAAATTCAAGAAACATGATCACTTGTAATTATTGTAAAAGAACGGGCCACACAATTAATGAATGCAGACGTAGAGAATATAATAATCAATATAAGCACAATCAAAAATCTCGTTCACCTACCCGAGTAAGACAGGAAAACGAGCAAAGCCTTCCCAAAGTAGGTGCGTTGGGACAGGCAACAATGGAATAAAAATTCCTAATGAAAAAGCACCTACTGATTTAGAATTTATTCATATCAATTCTACCAAAGGAAGTGTTATACCATCTATTTTCATTCAAGATTGTTCAAAACCACTTCATTTAATGATCGATACCGGTGCAGGAATAAACCTTTTAAAAGAAAAAATGCTTGATTCCTCAATGACAGTTAACACATTTAAAAAATTGCAACTTACAGGAATCAATCAACATCCAGTTCATACAATAGGTCAGATAAAATTAAACATTTTTGATTACCCAACTATTTTTAATATCATACCTAATGAAGTTCCTATAGAAGAAGATGGAGTCTTAGGTTCAGAATTTTTTACTGATAACAACGTTAAAATTAATTATGCGGAAAAATGTTTAGAGGTCAAAAACCAAAAATACCCTTTCGCATCAAGAAATTTTATAGTCTTACCACCTCGATCAATATCAGATATTTATCTAATTATCGAAAATACTGATTTAAAAGAAGGTTATATCCCTTTTTTAGACACTGAACCAGGAATTTTTATAGGTAACGCATTAGTCACGAATAATAACGGTAAAGCATATGTCAAAGCAGCCAAAACATTATCTAATTCTGTAAAATTACAAATCCCTAAAGTAATTTTAGAAGAATGTCAAATATCCCATAATCTTGAAGAAATAAATAAAACAAAAGAAGAAAACAAATTAACCTCTGAAAAAGTACAGCAGAAAAATTATTAGACAATTTCGTGTATCCACAAACGTCAAAAATTGGATTTTATACACTAACGGGTAAAGAAAGAATTGAACAAATATTATATTTGCTTCGATTAGATCATTTGAAGCCAGAGGAATTAGAACATGTAGAATCATTAATAACTGAATTTGCGGAAATTTTTCATTTACCTGGTGAAAATCTTACATCTACTAACGTTCTTCAACATAATATTCCTACTAAAGATGAAGAACCAGTTTTTACACGTCAATATCGATTTCCACCTGTGCATAAAGAAGAACTTTTAAAACAAACAGGTGAACTTTTAAAAAACAAAATCATTAAACCTTCTCAATCTCCGTATAATACCCCAGTTTGGATTGTGCCAAAGAAAGCTGATTCTTTAGGAAATAAAAAATGGCGAATGGTTCTTGATTTTCGCAAATTAAACGAAAAAACAATTACTGATTTCTTTCCATTGCCTAATATTAACGAAGTACTTGAAACCCTTGGAAATGCACAATATTTCTCTGTCTTCGATTTAGCCTCAGGTTTTCACCAAATAAAAATGAATCCAAAAGATTCACACAAAACTGCTTTCTCTACACCATATGGTCACTATGAATTTGACCGCATGCCTTTCGGACTAAAAAACGCTCCAAGTTGTTTTCAAAGATTAATGAATTCTTGTCTATCTGGTCTCATTGGTACTGAATTATTTGTCTATTTAGATGATGTAGTCATTTTTGCAAATTCTTTAAAAGAACATCAAGAAAAATTTAAGAATTTGATGAATCGACTGGAAGAAGCTAATTTAAAATTGCAACCAGATAAATGTGAATTTCTTAGACCTGAAGTAGTTTACTTAGGACACATTATTGATAAAAATGGAGTTCGACCAGATCCAAAGAAAATAAGTGCAGTTAAAAATTTTCCAACTCCTAAAAATGTTAAAAACATAAAACAATTTTTAGGCTTAGCTGGATACTACAGACGGTTTATTGAAAATTTTTCTAAAAAATCGGGACCTTTAACTCAATTGCTTAAAAAAGATGTGACTTTTAAATGGAGTGAAAAACAACAAGAAGCTTTCGAAATATTAAAACAAGAACTTTGTGAAGAACCTTTATTGCAAAGACCAGATTTTGATCAACCCTTTATTCTAACTACCGACGCATCAGGTTTTGCTATCGCTGGAATTTTATCACAAGGAGAAATTGGAAAAGATAAACCCATTGCTTACGCGTCCAGATCTCTAAATGAACACGAAGTCAAATACGATACTTATAATAAAGAAGCTCTCGCGATTGTGTATTGTGTTCTACATTTTAGACATTTTCTTCCGTAAAGAAAATTTAAAATTGTGACTGACCATAAACCTCTATTATGGTTTCAAAATTCAAGCGATCCTTGCTCTCGTGTAACAAGATGGAAACTTAAATTAGCAGAATACGATTTTGACATGATATATAAAGCAGGAAAAATGAATGTCAATGCGGACGCATTATCTTGGAATCCAGTAAAAATTGTGAGTCACCAAAACGAAATTCCAAGAAACGAAAGGGAAAATGAAGAAGATAAAGAAGAAGAAGAAGATGAAGAGGATGATTATGATGAAGAAGAAGAAGAAGAAGATTACTACGATGAAGAAGATGATGATGAAGACAAAAGTGATTTTAATGGTGGGAATAATGATAATTTACTTTGTGATGAAGAAATTAATTACGACGAAATCGAAAGAAAATTAAGTGATAAATCAAACGTTGACACAGTGTGCGCAGTTAATGAAACAATTTTTCATAAAAAAATAATCAATCTAATATCTGAAACAGGAAAAAATAAAAGAGTTAAAAACCTTTGTGAATTTTTTAATCAAGTATTCCTGTTTATAAAATTAGTGATTTGTGAAAAGGAACACAGTGAAGTGAAAAGTGAAAGATTCAATGCAGTCACTACAAGAGGAAAATTAAAGAAAATAAATCAAGAAACTATAAAAGGAAAAGTTAAAAATTCAAAATCAAATGAAAAATCGAAAACATTAAATCAAATCGGTATAAATGCCCAAAAATTGCGAAATAAAAAAAATTTTCAGTTAGAGGAAAGTGAGGAAGAATTTCGAAATCCAGTTCAAGATAAAGTGCGAAATTCAGTGCCAAAAAGCGTCAAAAATTTACGGAGTGTTAAGCGAAATCTACAAAATCAAAAATTAATTCGAAATCAAAAAAATGTACGAAATCAAGTTCAAGAAAGTGTGCAAAACGAAGACAAATTAAGAAGTCAAATTCAAGAAGAAATGAGGAATTCTAAAAATCAAAAATCTAATACAGTTCAAGGAAATGTTCGAAATTTGCGAAATCGTGAAAATTTACGGAAAATAAATTATAATGAAGATATTAATGAAGATTTAATTAAAAGGAAAAGAGGTAGACCGCGGAAAAATGATATCGGAACAAAACAAAATCCAAAGAAAAGAAGTAATTCAAGTGACAGTTCGCAAAATAAAAAACTTTTTAAGAAAGTAAAAAACTTTCAAAATAGTGACAGTGAATCAAGTGTAAGTGATTTAGAATTTATAAACTATGATCAATTAAGAAACAATTCTGACGAAAATGATATTAATTCCAGTGAGGAATTTAGTGATGATAGTTTCGAAAATTTTGTCGAAACTGAAAATAAGGCTGAAAATAATAGATTGGGGGAAATGGTAAATACTGAGAGTATTGATTTCTATACGCAGCTGTCGGACGAAGAAGAACGTCCACCGCCTGAACCCCCTCCTGAGTCTCCTCCTGGTTCCCTTCTAAACACACAGCATACAGGTGATGCTGAAAATTCAACAAGTGGACCCTAACATAGCAATGTAGTTGAATGTAAGGACCAGTTAAGAATGCGAAAGGATAATTATGCATATTTTCTATCGACAACAGGTGCGCCTATGGACAATGGCTCCTCAAGTTTATTTAAACAAAATGAACTCCCACAATTTAAAAATCTTTTACTAAATGAAGCCAAAGAAATTAAAAAGGGAAATAATTTTTTGCATATTGCATTACCAATTACCATTGACTCAAGTGAAGGTATTACTCAAACGACAAATAACATTAAAATAACAATTCAATCATTTAAAAATCTAACTGAAAAACTTCAATTACGATCGGTTAGTATTGCGACAACAGCTACTATAAATCATGTTAATTGGCGAGAAATTTAACTAATTCTGAAGGAAACCTTTCAACATTCAAGTACTACAAAAATAATTTGTAAAGGTTATGTGCAATATGCAACAAACGAACAAAGACAAATTTTGATTGAAGAAGCACATTCTTCGGCTTTAGGCGGTCACAAATGTGTAACTAAAACATACAATAGGATTAGACAAAAATATTTTTGGGAAAATATGAAAATTGATATCCAGAAGTATATACAAGTCTGTTAGCAATGTCAATTAAAGAAGTTAGTTCGAGTAAAAACTAAAAATGCAATGATTATTACTGACACCCCAGGAAGTGCATTTGAGAAAATTTCAATGGATATTGTAGGACCTCTACCAGCAACAGAAAGCGGCAATGAATGTATTTTAACTATACAAGATTGTTTAACGAAGTACTCCATCGCAGTACCTTTGCCAAATCAACAAGCTAGCACAATCGCAGATGCATTTGTTAAAAAATTTATTTGCACTTTCGGATCCCCTAAAGGTGTTTTAACAGATCAGGGAACAAATTTTCTAAGCAATTTAATGAAACGACTTGCAAAACGTTTTCGTATTCCTCAATTTAAAACAACGTCTTTTCATCCACAATCTAACGGTTCATTAGAAAGATCTCATCATGTATTAGCAGAATATCTTAAACAATTCATTAATAAAAATACTCAATTGGACGATTTACTTGAATTGGCCATGTTTTCTTACAATATGAGCGTTCACGAAGGAACTAAGTGCACTCCATACGAGTTAGTTTTTGGTAAATTACCTCGTTTACCGCCAAGTTTACCCTTGTTACAAGAAGAAAAATTAGAAACATATGACGATTATCTTACAAATTTAGTGACAAAATTGCATGTTATTCAAGCTCTTGCACGGAAAAATTTAATTCAATCTAAAGAAAAATCAAAAACATATTGTGATCGTAAAACTAACCCTTAAAATTTTAAAGTCGGAGACAGCGTATTTTTACTTCAAGGTCCTAAACCTAAAAAATTAGGAAATCAATATATAGGTCCACATGAAGTTTTAGAAATTTTGCCAAAAGGAAATATTAAAATAAAAATAAACAAAACTCCTAAAATTGTTCATATAAATAGACTTCGATTATCTCACATTCAACATGTTAATTAATTTTCTTTTCTAAATTTAAAATTTTTTATGTAATCACAAATACAATTGTTATCGTAATTAAGAGAGAAATTATCTCTTTTTGTTTAAGATGGCCACCAAAGGACTTCTCTATTTTTTAATAATCATCTCGATAATACAAGGAATATCGGGAATGGAAGATTCCTATTTTAATAAACAATTTCTAAAGCAGTCCGGCTTATATTTTGAGAAATTAAGGAAAGTTTATCACTCAGAGAAAGACAATTATTTTATATCTCATTTCGATTTTGATAAAATTCCAGTTATACAAAGTAAAATTTTAGAAACCTTTCAAGCAACCTTATCTTAATGTAAATTTGCAAATCCAGATAATACATGTAAAACAAAAAAAATTGAGGAATTAAATAATATCTATAAAGAAAGAATTCTACAAATAGAACGAATCCTCAAGAGCACAGAAAATTCTTCTTATCCTGAAAATGAATACAGCAAAACATCTAGTTGGAATTACCAGAAATCCCAGTTTTAACTAGAATTTCGTGTTAAATATACCCTAACCAGAACTTTTCTGGTTAGGGTAACCAGAATTCTAGTTAATATAACCAGAATTCTGGTTGTTTTAACTAGAATATCGTGTTAAAATTATTAAAAAATTACAAAAAAAATTGGCTCTTTTGCACGTTGACCGCCTTGTGGTAAGAGCTGGGCAACGTCAATAAAATTTTGTTGACGGCTAACGGACGTGCAGCATAAACAGAATCTTATTCTGAACTCAGATTCGTAATCAGCGACCCTAAAAACCCCCGAGTATCAACTTTTAAGAAAATCTAATCACTTTTTAAAAAAATTCTCCGCCATATTGGATCCGCCATTTTGAATTTTGAAAAAGTAACAGCAGATTCGTAATCAGCAACCCCAAAAACATCCGAGTAACCATTTTCAAGCAAATCTAATCACTTTTTAAAAAAATTATCCGCCATATTGGAGCCGCCATTTTGAATTTTGAAAAAGTAACATCAGATTCGTAATCAGCGACCACAAAAACCCCCGAGTAACCATTTTCAAGCAAATCTAATCACTTTTTAAAAAAATTGTCCGCCATTTTGGAGCCGCCGTTTTGAATTTAGAAAAAGTAACATCAGATTCGTAATCAGCAACCCCAAAAACTACCGAGTAACCATTTTCAAGCAAATCTAATCACTTTTTAAAAAAATTTCCCGAAAATTTTTTTCAGCCTTTTGCATTTTGCAAAAATGGCCATTTTCATATCCGCCATCTTGAATTTGAAAAAATTCTTTACTGATTTTTATAGCTGAGGGTTCGAGGACGCGATATTTTGGGTTTTTGAGACCATATTCTTTAGATTTCCATGTCAAAATATTAAAAAAAAATTTTTTTTTTGTAAAAAACTGTGTTTTTTGCAATAAAATTGTTATAACTTTTTTTGAGATAATTATAAACAAATTTGAACATCATATTCTAAAAAAACGATAAATTTTACGTCGGAAATGGTATTTCCTAAATTTTTTAAACTAATTATTTCATATAAAATGAGAGTCGTGAAATCAATGTACATTTTGCGTCCTGTTGGGCGTTAATGGGTTAATGAATAACTTTTTTTCTAATTGAGGCTCATTTTTTTCTAAACGGTTTTGGAATCGGATAGATTTCAGGAATATAATACAATTTAAATTTTTTTATTAGGACGTGAAGAACACATTTGTTTATTAACATTTTATAAACAAATAAAATGAAAATTTATAAAAAATAAAAAAATTTATAAACAAAAAATATATTCAAATAGTGCTATTTAAGACGAAAAAACCCATATTTTGTTTTTTAAATCCGTCAACTGGAACTCAAGAAAAAAATTTTGTAATTTAGCACTACTAAAAATTTCAATTGTTAATAACTTTTACAAAAAAAAATTTTTTGACTTCATATTTTCAGGGATTCTTCTTAATCATATTGAGAGTAAAAAAATATATTTTGGTTTAAAAAGAAATTTTTTTAGTTTAGGTGATCCGTTTGGGAAATTCTGACCCAATTATATGACCAAAATTGATTCTCAGTACTAAATACTCTTACCACGATCCAGTTTGACTCTGTAAATTTATTCCACTTGTCTTGTGTCTTACAATGACTGAAAAGTCAATTGCATAACCGACCAAGGGAAAATCACACACAACTTATTTTCTTACACCCTTACTCGAAAGAATTATCTCAACACAACCACTAGTGGACACCCACTTTCAACCAAAACAAACATTCCTTGATAATATAAACTTTCAAGGGGGAGTATCAATTTTCCTTTCTTATAAATTCCTTTTCAGAACCGCTAATTGAAAACCACATTTTTACATAGCAAAGAACTGGAAATTGAAATACCACTCTTTACATATCTCCTAATTAAAGAATCGTCAACAAATAAAATCTCTCAAAAGAGAGGAACCCAAAGTGAGATGCCAATAAAATTAAATTCCAAAGGACCACATAAATCCTAAAAAATTTCAATACCAAAAGAAAAACTGTCCTCCAAAAACCAACTACTTATCGGGTACCAACTGCATCTCATGCACTTTTCCCTCTCTCCAAGACTATACGTGTTTATCCTAAAATGAACACTATTAGTCTAAATTATCTCCGCAGAGAAAAAACCACTTTCTAAGACTTACAAGAGTATTTTTTTTAACCAGGGTCAAACCACTAAACTCAAATTAAAGAGTGAGTTCTCCTCACTCACAACCCAAACCTCTTTCACATTTAAGAATGAGTACTCCTCATTCATATGACCAAAAATCACTACTCTTATTTCAGTAACCAATATAGGCAAACCATTAGTTCCACCAGAAACATCCAAAGTCCCGCGACGACCTGAGCATGGTTCACGCCTTGGCCTACCAAATGTGTCCAAACATTTTCCAATTTTTAAGAGTATGTTCTCCTCACTCGACACACAAAAATTGCCAACATTTAAGAATGAGTTCTCCTCATTCAACAAATAAAAACTCAACATAGAGAGTGAGTGCTCCTCACTCGCAAAACACAAATTACCCAACAATTGACAATACAAATACAACTGAAGAAGGATTGTCACGTTTTTCTAGTTTTCAAAACATTAACGACGGTTTTTTTAGCAAAATTCAAATTTGTTCTAATTCTAATTATAACCATTCGAAAAGGCGTCAAAATCTGAGTCAGAAAAAGTCAGAAATGTTCCAAAAGCTGCTTTGGAAAATGGTGAAAATGAGCATTAAAACTTTGATTTTCTAGTTTTTAAAACATTAACAACGGTTTTTTGAGTAAAATTCAAATTTGTTCAAATTCTAATTATAACCATTCAAAAGGGCGTCAAAAGCTGAGTCAGAAAAAGTCAGAAATGTTCCAAAAACTGCATCGGAAATTGGTGAAAATGAGCATTAAAACTTTAATTTTTTAGTTTTCAAAACATTGACGACGGTTTTTTTCAGTAAAATTAAAGTTCCAAATATACTTTTTATTTATTTTTTATTTATTTTTTTTATTTATTTATTTACACAGGAAAATCCCTTTCGTACAAAGTACTCATAACCTAAGGCTATTAATCATATTCAAATGTAAACGCTGGCATAATATTCACACACTCGTGAAAATATGTTTTCTCAAGTTATTGATAAATATAACCAGAGGTACACCGTAGAAATCAATAATACTGTGACACTCATTAGCCTCTCTAGTTATTCTAACAATCACTGAGTTTAGTATAAAACAAGTTTTATGAAACGACTCTCTGAATAGAGTCGGACTTCTGGATGGTTTAAAAGGAACTGAAAAATTTAACAACGACAATAAAGGTGAGAAATTTATAATACCATTTATTATTTTAAACAAAAAAGTAAATCTGAAAAAAGAAATCTGTTTCTTAAGAGTGGTATACCCAAAATCCGTCTCAACTCAGAATAGTCATGACTATAATAATCATACGATATTCCCGTCTGCCTCGCAACAAAACGCATAAACTTATTTTGTATTCTCTCTAATTCTGTTATAAGATAATCTTGATAGGGTGACCAAATAATCGAAGCAAACTCAATAATTGACCTCACCAAAGAGAAATATAAAACCTTCATTGCTAATATGCTCTTAAAGCGAGTTGCATTTCTGGTAATAAATCCCAAAGTTCTGGTAGCTTTATTAATGGTTAGTAAAACATGGGCTTTAAAATTCAATGATGCGTCAAGTAAAACACCCAGATCCCGAATCATGGAGACTTGTGAAAGAATGCTATTACTCATAGTGTAATCATATTTTAATAAGTCAGAGTTTTTTTAAAATGATATAATAAGACATTTGTTATTGTTAAATAAAAGCTTATTTCTAAATGACCATTCCACTAATCGATTAAGATCTGCTTGAAGATTATAAAGATCTTGATTGCAGGTAATTTTATTAAAAATTTTAAGGTCATCTGCAAATAAAAGAAAAGAACTGTGTTTAATTGACGTCGGTATATCGTTTATGAATAGTAAAAAAAGAGAGGTCCAAGATTCGAGCCCTGAGGTACTCCAGAATTTATTATAAAAGGATCCGAAAAATCATGTTGAACTCGAACAGACGAATGTCGATTTTCAAGATAGTTTTCTATCCATTGAACAAATTCACGAGAAAATCCTAATGCTTCCAACTTAGCCAGCAGAACTTTGTGATCAACCTTGTCAAATGCCTTAGCAAAATCCGTATATATCGCATCAACCTGAATACCCCTATCAATATTTGAAGACACGAAGTTAGTAAACAAAGTCAAATTAGTCAATACAGACCTGCGCCTCATAAAACCATGCTGCTCATCTATAATAAGATGTTCCACCTGATTATAAATTATATCATAGACTAGGCTTTCAAAAATTTTAGCTAATGAGCTCAAAAGCGTTATGGGACGGTAATTAGTTACATTTTTTTATCATAATCTTCATAAACCGGTACTATAATACCTCTCTTCCAAACATGCGGGAAAACTCCACATTGCAATGACCGATTAAAAAGAATAAATAATGGCTCAATTAATACCGAACTGCATGATTTGAGGAGGGCAGGCGGAATGTGGTCGGGACCAGCTCCTTTATTGACTTTCAAGTTTTTCAACTTCATTGCAATCATCTCTTTAGTTATCGTATTAATATTAATAGTCAAATTATTATCGTAATGGAAAACGGGAACATCGCCTGATGATAGAGTATGAACAGAACTAAAATAATCAGCGAAAAGATTGGCAATTTCATTAGAAGTATTTGCAGAAATATTATTATATTTAACTTCACCAGGAATTAAAGTATCTCTTTTAAGAGAATTCATATAACTCCAGAATTGCTTTGGCTTAGATATTAGATTATTTTCAACCTTAGTTATAAAATTAAAATGAGCTACCCTTGCCAATTCTTTACAGTCCGCACGTAGTTTGGAAAATACCAGATAATCCTGATAATTATTTGACACTTTAAAGTTTCTATGTGCTATCTTTTTATAAAAAATAAGGCGTTTAAGCTGATGAGTAAACCATGGTGGATAATTATCATTCCTAACTCTTTTAAGTGGTACAAATAGTTCTATAGCTAGATTAATTTTATCATAGAAAACAGAAACAGCATCATCTATATTCGGGGTGTCGAGAACAAGATTCAATTCAATATCAGCAAGCATATTACAAATTTCATTAATATTCGCTTTCTCGAAGTTATAGTTAAAGAAATGTTGATTTGAAAACAAATTGACTCTATCATTTATAATATTATGTATTGTAAAAATCAAAGGAGGATGATAAGCATCCGCCGGTAAAATTGGGTCATCACAAGCAGTCAATGAGTAATTTAACAAACTGTAAAAGACTAAATCTAAAATAGTGCCATAAGAATTAACTAAACTATTCACCTGTGAAAGACCCATAAAATCAATGCAGTTAGACAATGATGTAGCAATCTCTTTACAAAGTCGCGTAGAATTTACATTTGGAACACATGATGGTTCATCCGAGAGGTCCTTTTTCCATGAAACATTGGGTAAGTTGAAATCTCCGAAAATACAAAAAACTGCGTTAGGATATAATGTATATAGTTCCTCTAGTATATAGCACACTTTTGAATAAATATCCAATTTAGAGTTCGGAGGAATGTAAAATGACCCTATAATGTAAGTAACAGAATTTTTAGAAAATTTAATAAAAATATGTTCAATAGTATGTACACTGCTTGATAATCGCAAGACACGTAGTGAGGGGTCACAAGCAATTAAAACACCACCTCCTCGTAAGAAATCGCTAGTTTGAGCATTCCTATCACAACGATAAACTTCATAATTACACAAGCCTAATTCAAAAGAAGAAAAGGCAGGTGTAAGACAAGTTCCTGAGAAAATAATTATTTTATAAAAAGAAATATTAATAGTTTCACGTAGAGAAAATAATTTAGTACTTAAGCCTCTCACATTTTGATAATAAATTGAAATGTCAACAGAACTTTTAAAGTGAGAGGCTTTACTATTGTGAGAAACGGCTTGGCTAATAGGAGGGATTACACTTGTTGCGAGATCACAAATACCATCACAAGGTGTAATAACGTCACTCAAACCAATACCAACACTCAAATTTAAGTCGAAGGTTGATTTCTCATCTTGAATATAGTTGGTTCCCCTCGCAGGTACTTGATGCGGAGACCGCTTTCCCCTTCCATCATTCTCTCTGCCATCAACTGTTTGGCTTGCTTGTACTGGAGCACTTGTAACGGTGTCTTGTCCCATGACAGAGAAAGATTGGGAGGGATGAATCGTGGTGGGGATCCTTTGGTCGACTTGAAATGTATGAAGGCATCCAACACTTGTTTGACATGTGATTCTTCCACAAATGATACTCTCAGTGGTCGAGGCCGTGGTGACATCTGTTGATGTTTACCAAGACGAAATAATGAATTAAATTTGGGAGCATTAACAGGAAACAAAAAATTTAGAAACTCAGTAATTAAATCAGAATCAGACAAGCTATTTAAATCATTAGCATTCACAATATTTTCAGGCATATTAAAGAAAACTATATTTGATGCACGAGAGGTGCGATCCCTTAATTCTCTTAAACAATCAGACATAATTTGTTTCGAGCAACTATCAACTTTTTGATTAAGAGAGTCAATATTGTCTTTAATACCTTCAACCTCCGATTCAAGGGAATCAACACGATTAATTACTGCTTCAATTTTTCCTACACGTTCCGAGACATCATTCAATGTAACCTTAAGAGGGTCAATTTGAAGGGCAATTTTCCGAAGTTGCTCAGTCATCATATTGGCAAGGTCAACCTTTTGAGAAAGTCGGTACAACAGGATTCGGAGAAGCAGATCTGGACGAGCAGCATTTTTTTTATTTTTATAGCAGCTAGGGCGATATGGTAAAGAACACTTATCACATCTGATAATCTCTCTTTAAACTAGTTTTCAAAACATTGACGACTGTTTTTTTTAGTAAAATTTAAGTTCCAATTATAATTACCACAATTTGCAAGGGCGTCAAAAACTGAGTCAGAAAAAGTCAAAAATGTTTTAAAAGCTGCTTTAGAAAATGGTGAAAATGAGCATTAAAACTTTGATTTTCTAGTTTTCAAAACATTGACGACGGGTTTGTTTTAGTAAAATTTAAGTTCCAATTAAAATTAACACATTTTGCAAGGGCGTCAAAAACTGCGTCTGAAAAAGTCAGAAATGTTCCAAAAGCTGCTTTGGAAAATGGTGCAAATGAGCATTAAAACTTTGATTTTCTAGTTTTCAAAACATTGACGACAGGTTTTTTTGAGTAAAATTTAAGTTCCAATTAAAATTATCACAATTCGAAAGAGCGTCAAAAACTGAGTCAGCAAAAGTAAGAAATGTTCCAAAAACTGCTTCGGAAAATGGTGAAAATGAGCATTAAAACTTTGATTTTCTAGTTTTCAAAACATTGACGTCGGTTTTTTTGAGTAAAATTTATGTTCCAAATATAATTATAACCATTCGAAAGGGCGTCAAAAACTGAGTCAGCAAAAGTAACAAATGTTCCAAAAGCTGCTTCGGAAAATGGTGAAAATGAGCATTAAAACTTTAATTTTCTAGTTTTCAAAACATTGACGACGGTTTTTTTTAGTAAAATTTAAGTTCCAAATATAATTATAACCATTCGAAAAGCCGTCAAAAGCGGAGTCAAAAAAAGGCAGAAATGTTCCAAAAACTGCATCGGATAATGGTGAAAATGAGCATTAAAACTTTAATTTTCTATTTTTCAATACATTGACTACGGTTTTTTAGAGTAAAATTTAAGTTCCAATTAAAATTATCACAATTCGAAAAGGCGTCAAAAGCTAAGTCAGAAGAAGTTCTAATTGTTTCAAAAGCTGTTTCAAAAAATGGTGAAAATAAGCATTAAAACTTTAATTTTATTGTTTTTAAAACATTAACGTCGGTTTTTTGAGTAAAATTTAAGTTCCAATTAAAATTATCACATTTTACCAGGGCGTCAAAAACTGAGTCAGAAAAATTCAGAAATGTTGCAAAAACTGCATCGGAAAATGGTGAAAATGAGCATTAAAACTTTGATTTCCTAGTTTTCAAAACATTAACACGGGTTTTTTGAGTAAAATTTAAGTTCGAAATATAATTATAACAATTCTAAAGGGAGTCAAAAGCTGAGCCAGAAAAAGTAAGAAATGTTCCAAAAACTGCATCGGAAATTGGTGAAAATGAGCATTAAAACTTTAATTTTTTAGTTTTCAAAACATTGACGACGGTTTTTTTCAGTAAAATTAAAGTTCCACATATACTTATAACCATTCGAAAGGGCGTCAAAAACTGAGTCAGAAAAAATAAGAAATGTTCCAAAAGCTGCCTCCGAAAATGGTGAAAATGAGCATTAAAACTTTGATTTTCTATTTTTAAAACATTGACGACGGTTTTTTTGAGTAAAATTTAAGTTCCAAATGTAATTATAAGAATTCTAAAGGGAGTCAAACGCTGAGTCAGAAAAAGTAAGAAATGTTTGAAAAGCTGCTTCGGAAAATGGTGAAAATGAGCATTAAAACTTTGATTTTCTAGTTTTCAAAATATTAACAAGGGTTTTTTGAGTAAAATTCAAATTTGTTCAAATTCTAATTATAATCATTCAAAAGGGCGTCAAAAGCGGAGTCAAAAAAGGCAGAAATGTTCCAAAAACTGCATCGGAAAATGGTGAAAATGAGCATTAAAACTTTAATTTTCTATTTTTCAATACATTGACGACGGTTTTTTTGAGTAAAATTTAAGTTCCAATTAAAATTATCACAATTCGAAAAGGCGTCAAAAGCTAAGTCAGAAGAAGTTCTAATTGTTTCAAAAGCTGTTTCGAAAAATGGTGAAAATAAGCATTTAAACTTTAATTTTCTTGTTTTTAAAACATTAACGTCGGTTTTTTTGAGTAAAATTTAAGTTCCAATTAAAATTATCACATTTTACCAGGGCGTCAAAAACTGAGTCAGAAAAAGTAAGAAATGTTTCAAAAGCTGCTTCGGAAAATGGTGAAAATGAGCATTAAAACTTTGATTTCCTAGTTTTCAAAACATTAACACGGGTTTTTTGAGTAAAATTTAAGTTCCAATTAAAATTATCACATTTTGCCAGGGCGTCAAAAACTGAGTCAGATAAAGTCAGAAATGTTGCAAAAACTGCATCGGAAAATGGTGAAAATGAGCATTAAAACTTTAATTTTATTGTTTTTAAAACATTAACGTCGGTTTTTTTGAGTAAAATTTAAGTTCCAATTAAAATTATCACATTTTACCAGGGCGTCAAAAACTGAGTCAGAAAAATTCAGAAATGTTGCAAAAACTGCATCGGAAAATGGTGAAAATGAGCATTAAAACTTTGATTTTCTATTTTTAAAACATTGACGACGGTTTTTTTGAGTAAAATTTAAGTTCGAAATATAATTATAACAATTCTAAAGGGAGTCAAAAGCTGAGCCAGAAAAAGTGAGAAATTTTCCAAAAACTGCATCGGAAATTGGTGAAAATAAGCATTAAAACTTTAATTTTTTAGTTTTCAAAACATTAACACGGGTTTTTTGAGTAAAATTTAAGTTCCAAATATAATTATAACAATTCTAAAGGGAGTCAAAAGCTGAGTCAGAAAAAGTAAGAAATGTTCCAAAAGCTGCTTCGGAAAATGGTGAAAATGAGCATTAAAACTTTGATTTCCTAGTTTTCAAAACATTAACACGGGTTTTTTGAGTAAAATTTAAGTTCCAAATATAATTATAACAATTCTAAAGGGAGTCAAAAGCTGAGTCAGAAAAAGTAAGAAATGTTCCAAAAGCTGCTTCGGAAAATGGTGAAAATGAGCATTAAAACTTTGATTTCCTAGTTTTCAAAACATTAACACGGGTTTTTTGAGTAAAATTTAAGTTCGAAATATAATTATAACAATTCTAAAGGAAGTCAAAAACTTAGTCAGCAAAAGTATGAAATGTTCCAAAAGCTGCATCGGAAATTGGTGAAAATGTGCATTAAAACTTTAATTTTTTAGTTTTCAAAACATTGACGACTGTTTTTTTGAGTAAAATTTAAGTTTCAAATATAATTATAACAATTCTAAAGGGAGTCAAAAACTAAGTCAGAAAAAGTAAGAAATGTTCCAACAGCTGCTTCGGAAAATGGTGAAAATGAGCATTAAAACTTTAATTTTCTAGTTTTCAAAACATTGAGGACGGTTTTTTTGAGTAAAATTTAAGTTCCAAAAATAATTATAACCGTTCGAAAGGGCGTCAAAAACTGAGTCAGAAAAAGTAAGAAATGTCCTAAAAGCTGCTTCGGAAAATGGTGAAAATGAGCATTAAAAGTTTAATTATCTAGTTTTCAAAACATTGACGACGGTTTTCTTTGAGTAAAATTTAAGTTCCAAGTAAAATTATAACAATTCTAAAGGGGGTCAAAAGCTGAGCCAGAAAAAGTAAGAAATGTTCCAAAAACTGCATCGGAAATTGGTGAAAATGAGCATTAAAACTTTGATTTCCTAGTTTTCAAAACATTAACACGGGTTTTTTGAGTAAAATTTAAGTTCCAAATATAATTATAACAATTCTAAAGGGAGTCAAAAGCTGAGTCAGAAAAAGTAAGAAATGTTCCAAAAGCTGCTTCGGAAAATGGTGAAAATGAGCATTAAAACTTTGATTTCCTAGTTTTCAAAACATTAACACGGGTTTTTTGAGTAAAATTTAAGTTCCAAATATAATTATAACAATTCTAAAGGGAGTCAAAAGCTGAGTCAGAAAAAGTAAGAAATGTTCCAAAAGCTGCTTCGGAAAATGGTGAAAATGAGCATTAAAACTTTGATTTCCTAGTTTTCAAAACATTAACACGGGTTTTTTGAGTAAAATTTAAGTTCGAAATATAATTATAACAATTCTAAAGGAAGTCAAAAACTTAGTCAGCAAAAGTATGAAATGTTCCAAAAGCTGCATCAGAAATTGGTGAAAATGTGCATTAAAACTTTAATTTTTTAGTTTTCAAAACATTGACGACTGTTTTTTTGAGTAAAATTTAAGTTTCAAATATAATTATAACAATTCTAAAGGGAGTCAAAAGCTGAGTCAGAAAAAGTAAGAAATGTTCCAAAAGCTGCTTCGGAAAATGGTGAAAATGAGCATTAAAACTTTAATTTTCTAGTTTTCAAAACATTGACGACTGTTTTTTTGAGTAAAATTTAAGTTCCAAGTAAAATTAATCTAATTTGCAAGGGCGTCAAAAACTAAGTCAGAAAAAGTAAGAAATGTTCCAACAGCTGCTTCGGAAAATGGTGAAAATAAGCATTAAAACTTTAATTTTCTAGTTTTCAAAACATTGAGGACGGTTTTTTTGAGTAAAATTTAAGTTCCAAAAATAATTATAACCGTTCGAAAGGGCGTCAAAAACTGAGTCAGAAAAAGTAAGAAATGTTCTAAAAGCTGCTTCGGAAAATGGTGAAAATGAGCATTAAAAGTTTAATTTTCTAGTTTTCAAAACATTGACGACGGTTTTCTTTGAGTAAAATTTAAGTTCCAAATATAATTATAACCATTCGAAAGGGAGTCAAAAGCTGAGTCAGAAAAAGTAAGAAATGTTCCAAAAGCTGCTTCGGAAAATGGTAAAAATGAGCATTAAAACTTTGATTTTCTAGTTTTCAAAACATTGACGACTGTTTTTTTGAGTAAAATATACGTTCCAAGTAAAATTAATCCAATTTGCAAAGGCGTCAAAAACTAAGTCAGAAAAAGTAAGAAATGTTCCAAAGCTGCTTCGGAAAATGGTGAAAATGAGCATTAAAAGATTAATTTTCTAGTTTTCAAAACATTGACGACTGTTTTTTTGAGTAAAATTTACGTTCCAAGTAAAATTAATTCAATTTGCAAGGGCGTCAAAAACTAAGTCAGAAAATGTAAGAAATGTTCCAAAAGCTGCTTCGGAAAATGGTGAAAATGAGCATTAAAACTTTGATTTTCTAGTTTTCAAAACATTGACGACGGTTTTTTTGAGTAAAATTAAAGTTCCAAATATAATTATAACCATTTGAAAGGGAGTCAAAAGCTAAGTCAGAAAAAGTAAGAAATGTTCCAAAAGCTGCTTCGGAATATGGTATAAATGAGCATTAAAACTTTGATTTTCTAGTTTTCAAAACATTGACGACTGCTTTTTTGAGTAAAATTTAAGTTCCAAGTAAAATTTTAACCATTCAAAAGGGCGTCAAAAACTGAGTAAGCAAAAGTAAGAAATGTTCCAAAAACTGCATCGGAAAATGGTAAAAATGAGCATTAAAACTTTGATTTCCTAGTTTTCAAAACATTAACACGGGTTTTTTGAGTAAAATTTAAGTTCCAAATATAATTATAACAATTCTAAAGGGAATCAAAAGCTGAGTCAGAAAAAGTAAGAAATGTTCCAAAAGCTGCTTCGGAAAATGGTGAAAATGAGCATTAAAACTTTGATTTCCTAGTTTTCAAAACATTAACACGGGTTTTTTGAGTAAAATTTAAGTTCCAAATATAATTATAACAATTCTAAAGGGAGTCAAAAGCTGAGTCAGAAAAAGTAAGAAATGTTCCAAAAGCTGCTTCGGAAAATGGTGAAAATGAGCATTAAAACTTTGATTTCCTAGTTTTCAAAACATTAACACGGGTTTTTTGAGTAAAATTTAAGTTCAAAGTAAAATTATAACCATTCAAAAGGGCGTCAAAAGCTGAGTCAGAAAAAGTCAGAAATGTTGCAAAAACTGCATCGGAAAATGGTTAAAATGAGCATTAAAACTTTGATTTCCTAGTTTTCAAAACATTAACACGAGTTTTTTGAGTAAATATAAAGTTCCAAATATACTTATAACCATTCGAAAGGGCGTCAAAAACTGAGTCAGCAAAAGTAAGAAATATTCCAAAAGCTGCTTCGGAAAATGGTGAAAATGAGCATTAAAACTTTGATTTTCTAGTTTTCAAAACATTGACGACTGTTTCTTTGAGTAAAATTTAAGTTCCAAGTAAAATTATAACAATTCTAAAGGGAGTCAAAAGCTGAGCCAGAAAAAGTAAGAAATGTTCCAAAAACTGCATCGGAAATTGGTGAAAATGAGCATTAAAACTTTGATTTCCTAGTTTTCAAAACATTAACACGGGTTTTTTGAGTAAAATTTAAGTTCCAAATATAATTATAACAATTCTAAAGGGAGTCAAAAGCTGAGTCAGAAAAAGTAAGAAATGTTCCAAAAGCTGCTTCGGAAAATGGTAAAAATGAGCATTAAAACTTTGATTTTCTAGTTTTCAAAACATTGACGACTGTTTTTTTGAGTAAATTTTACGTTCCAAGTAAAATTAATCCAATTTGCAAGGGCGTCAAAAACTAAGTCAGAAAAAGTAAGAAATGTTCCAACAGCTGCTTCGGAAAATGGTGAAAATGAGCATTAAAACTTTAATTTTCTAGTTTTCAAAACATTGAGGACGGTTTTTTTGAGTAAAATTTAAGTTCAAAGTAAAATTATAACCATTCAAAAGGGCGTCAAAAGCTGAGTCAGAAAAAGTAAGAAATGTTCCAAAAGCTGCTTCGGAAAATGGTAAAAATGAGCATTAAAACTTTGATTTTCTAGTTTTCAAAACATTGACGACTGTTTTTTTGAGTAAAATTTACGTTCCAAGTAAAATTAATCCAATTTGCAAGGGCGTCAAAAACTAAGTCAGAAAAAGTAAGAAATGTTCCAAAGCTGCTTCGGAAAATGGTGAAAATGAGCATTAAAAGTTTAATTTTCTAGTTTTCAAAACATTGACGACTGTTTTTTTGAGTAAAATTTACGTTCCAAGTAAAATTAATCCAATTTGCAAGGGCGTCAAAAACTTAGTCAGAAAAAGTAAGAAATGTTCCAACAGCTGCTTCGGAAATTGGTGAAAATAAGCATTAAAACTTTAATTTTATAGTTTTCAAAACATTGACGACGGTTTTTTGAGTAAATCTTAAGTTCTAAATATAATTATAACCATTCGAAAGGGCGTCAAAAACTGAGTCAGAAAAAGTAAGAAATGTTCCAAACGCTGCATCGGAAAATGGTGAAAATGAGCATTAAAACTTTGATTTCCTAGTTTTCAAAACATTAACACGGGTTTTTTGAGTAAAATTTAAGTTCCAAATATAATTATAACAATTCTAAAGGGAGTCAAAAGCTGAGTCAGAAAAAGTAAGAAATGTTCCAAAAGCTGCTTCGGAAAATGGTGAAAATGAGCATTAAAACTTTGATTTCCTAGTTTTCAAAACATTGACGACGGTTTTTTGAGTAAATCTTAAGTTCTAAATATAATTATAACCATTCGAAAGGGCGTCAAAAACTGAGTCAGAAAAAGTAAGAAATGTTCCAAACGCTGCTTCGGAAAATGGTGAAAATGAGCATTAAAACTTTGATTTCCTAGTTTTCAAAACATTAACACGGGTTTTTTGAGTAAAATTTAAGTTCCAAATATAATTATAACAATTCTAAAGGGAGTCAAAAGCTGAGTCAGAAAAAGTAAGAAATGTTCCAGAAGCTGCATCGGAAAATGGTTAAAAATGAGCATTAAAACTTTGATTTCCAAGTTTTCAAAACATTAAAACGGGTTTTTTGAGTAAAATTTAAATTCGAAATATAATTATAACAATTCTAAAGGGAGTCAAAAGCTGAGTCAGAAAAAGTAAGAAATGTTCCAAATGCTGCTTCGGAAAATGGTAAAAATGAGCATTTAAACTTTGATTTTCTAGTTTTCAAAACATTGACGACTGTTTTTTTGAGTAAAATTTACGTTCCAAGTAAAATTAATCCAATTTGCAAAGGCATCAAAAACTAAGTCAGAAAAAGTAAGAAATGTTCCAAAGCTGCTTCGGAAAATGGTGAAAATGAGCATTAAAAGTTTAATTTTCTAGTTTTCAAAACATTAACGACGGTTTTTTTTTAGAAAAATTTAAGTTCTAAATATAATTATAACAATTCTAAAGGGAGTCAAAAGCTGAGTCAGCAAAAGTAAGAAATGTTCCAAAAGCTGCGTCGGAAAATGGTAAAAATGAGCATTAAAACTTTGATTTCCTAGATTTCAAAACATTGACGACTGTTTTTTTGAGTAAAATTTACGTTCCAAGTAAAATTAATCCAATTTGCAAATGCGTCAAAAACTAAGTCAGAAAAAGTAAGAAATGTTCCAAAGCTGCTTCGGAAAATGGTGAAAATGAGCATTAAAACTTTAATTTCCTAGATTTCAAAACATTAACACGGGTTTTTTGAGTAAAATTTAAGTTCCAAATATAATTATAACCATTCGAAAGGGCGTCAAAAACTGAGTCAGAAAAAGTAAGAAATGTTCCAACAGCTGCTTCGGCAAATGGTTAAAATGAGCATTAAAACTTTGATTTCCAAGTTATCAAAACATTAACACGGGTTTTTTGAGTAAATATAAAGTTCCAAATATACTTATAACCATTCGAAAGGGCGTCAAAAACTGAGTCAACAAAAGTAAGAAATATTCCAAAAGCTGCTTCGGAAAATGGTGAAAATGAGCATTAAAACTTTAATTTTCTAGTTTTCAAAACATTGACGACTGTTTTTTTGAGTAAAATTTACGTTCCAAGTAAAATTAATCCAATTTGCAAGGGCGTCAAAAACTTAGTCAGAAAAAGTAAGAAATGTTCCAACAGCTGCTTCGGAAATTGGTGAAAATAAGCATTAAAACTTTAATTTTATAGTTTTCAAAACATTGATGACGGTTTTTTTGAGTAAAATTTAAGTTCCAAATATAATTATAACCATTCGAAAGGGCGTCAAATACTGAGACAGAAAAAGTAGGAAATGTTCCAAAAGCTGCGTCGGAAAATGGTAAAAATGAGCATTAAAACTTTGATTTTCTAGTTTTCAAAACATTGACGACTGTTTTTTTGAGTAAAATTTACGTTCCAAGTAAAATTAATCCAATTTGCAAGGGCGTCAAAAACTAAGTCAGAAAAAGTAAAAAATGTTCCAAAAGCTGCTTCGGAAAATGGTGAAAATGAGCATTAAAACTTTGATTTCCTAGTTTTCAAAACATTAACACGGGTTTTTTAAGTAAAATTTAAGTTCCAAATATAATTATAACAATTCTAAAGGGAGTCAAAAGCTGAGTCAGAAAAAGTAAGAAATGTTCCAACAGCTGCTTCGGAAATTGGTGAAAATAAGCATTAAAACTTTAATTTTATAGTTTTCAAAACATTGACGACGGTTTTTTGAGTAAATCTTAAGTTCTAAATATAATTATAACCATTCGAAAGGGCGTCAAAAACTTAGTCAGCAAAAGTAAGAAATGTTCCAAAAGCTGCTTCGGAAAATAGTGAAAATGAGCATTAAAACTTTGATTTTCTAGTTTTCAAAACATTAACGACGGTTTTTTTGAGTAAAATTTAAGTTCCAAATATAATTAAAACAATTCTAAAGGGAGTCAAAAACTTAGTCAGCAAAAGTAAGAAATGTTCCAAAAACTGCTTCGGAAAATGGTGAAAATGAGCATTAAAACTTTGATTTCCTAGTTTTCAAAACATTGACGACTGTTTTTTTGAGTAAAATTTACGTTCCAAGTAAAATTAATCCAATTTGCAAAGGCGTCAAAAACTAAGTCAGAAAAAGTAAGAAATGTTCCAAAGCTGCTTCGGAAAATGGTGAAAATGAGCATTAAAAGTTTAATTTTCTAGTTTTTAAAACATTAACGACGGTTTTTTTTTAGAAAAATTTAAGTTCCAAATATAATTATAACAATTCTAAAGGGAGTCAAAAGCTGAGTCAGAAAAAGTAAGAAATGTTCCAAAAGCTGCGTCGGAAAATGGTAAAAATGAGCATTAAAACTTTGATTTCCTAGATTTCAAAACATTGACGACTGTTTTTTTGAGTAAAATTTACGTTCCAAGTAAAATTAATCCAATTTGCAAAGGCGTCAAAAACTAAGTCAGAAAAAGTAAGAAATGTTCCAAAGCTGCTTCGGAAAATGGTGAAAATGAGCATTAAAACTTTGATTTCCTAGATTTCAAAACATTAACACGGGTTTTTTGAGTAAAATTTAAGTTCCAAATATAATTATAACCATTCGAAAGGGCGTCAAAAACTGAGTCAGAAAAAGTAAGAAATGTTCCAAAAGCTGCATCGGAAAATGGTGAAAATGAGCATTAAAACTTTAATTTTCTTGTTTTTAAAACATTAACGTCAGTTTTTTTGAGTTAAACTTAAGTTCCAATTAAAATTATCACATTTTGCCAGGGCGTCAAAAACTGAGTCAGAAAAAGTCAGAAATGTTGCAAAAACTGCATCGGCAAATGGTTAAAATGAGCATTAAAACTTTGATTTCCTAGTTATCAAAACATTAACACGGGTTTTTTGAGTAAATATAAAGTTCCAAATATACTTATAACCATTCGAAAGGGCGTCAAAAACTGAGTCAACAAAAGTAAGAAATATTCCAAAAGCTGCTTCGGAAAATGGTGAAAATGAGCATTAAAACTTTGATTTTCTAGTTTTCAAAACATTGACGACTGTTTCTTTGAGTAAAATTTAAGTTCCAAGTAAAATTATAACAATTCTAAAGGGAGTCAAAAGCTGAGCCAGAAAAAGTAAGAAATGTTCCAAAAACTGCATCGGAAATTGGTGAAAATGAGCATTAAAACTTTATTTTTTTAGTTTTCAAAACATTGACGACGGTTTTTTTGAGTAAAATTTAAGTTCCAAATATAATTATAACCATTCGAAAGGGCGTCAAAAGCTGAGTCAGAAAAAGTAAAAAAAGTTCCAAAAGCTGCTTCGGAAAATGGTGAAAATGAGCATTAAAACTTTAATTTTCTAGTTTTCAAAACATTGACGACTGTTTTTTTGAGTAAAATTTAAGTTCCAAGTAAAATTAATCTAATTTGCAAGGGCGTCAAAAACTAAGTCAGAAAAAGTAAGAAATGTTCCAACAGCTGCTTCGGAAAATGGTGAAAATGAGCATTAAAACTTTAATTTTCTAGTTTTCAAAACATTGAGGACGGTTTTTTTGAGTAAAATTTAAGTTCAAAGTAAAATTATAACCATTCAAAAGGGCGTCAAAAGCTGAGTCAGAAAAAGTAAGAAATGTTCCAAAAGCTGCTTCGGAAAATGGTAAAAATGAGCATTAAAACTTTGATTTTCTAGTTTTCAAAACATTGACGACTGTTTTTTTGAGTAAAATTTACGTTCCAAGTAAAATTAATCCAATTTGCAAGGGCGTCAAAAACTAAGTCAGAAAAAGTAAAAAATGTTCCAAAAGCTGCTTCGGAAAATGGTGAAAATGAGCATTAAAACTTTGATTTCCTAGTTTTCAAAACATTAACACGGGTTTTTTAAGTAAAATTTAAGTTCCAAATATAATTATAACAATTCTAAAGGGAGTCAAAAGCTGAGTCAGAAAAAGTAAGAAATGTTCCAACAGCTGCTTCGGAAATTGGTGAAAATAAGCATTAAAACTTTAATTTTATAGTTTTCAAAACATTGACGACGGTTTTTTGAGTAAATCTTAAGTTCTAAATATAATTATAACCATTCGAAAGGGCGTCAAAAACTGAGTCAGAAAAAGTAAGAAATGTTCCAAACGCTGCTTCGGAAAATGGTGAAAATGAGCATTAAAACTTTGATTTTCTAGTTTTCAAAACATTGACGACGGTTTTTTTTGAGTAAAATTTAAGTTCCAAATATAATTATAACGATTCGAAAGGGAGTCAAAAGCTGAGTCAGAAAAAGTATGAAATGTTCCAAAAGCTGCTTCGGAATATGGTAAAAATGAGCATTAAACCTTTGATTTTCTAGTTTTCAAAACATTGACGACTGTTTTTTTGAGTAAAATTTACGTTCCAAGTAAAATTAATCCAATTTGCAAAGGCGTCAAAAACTAAGTCAGAAAAAGTAAGAAATGTTCCAAAGCTGCTTCGGAAAATGGTGAAAATGAGCATTAAAAGTTTAATTTTCTAGTTTTTAAAACATTAACGACGGTTTTTTTTTAGAAAAATTTAAGTTCCAAATATAATTATAACAATTCTAAAGGGAGTCAAAAGCTGAGTCAGAAAAAGTAAGAAATGTTCCAAAAGCTGCGTCGGAAAATGGTAAAAATGAGCATTAAAACTTTGATTTTCTAGTTTTCAAAACATTGACGAGTGTTTTTTTGAGTCAAATTTACGTTCCAAGTAAAATTAATCCAATTTGCAAAGGCGTCAAAAACTACGGCAGACAAAGTAAGAAATGTTCCAATAGCTGCTTCGGAAAATGGTTAAAATTAGCATTAAAACTTTAATTTTATAGTTTTCAAAACATTGACGACGGTTTTTTTGAGTAAAATTTAAGTTCCAAATATAATTATAACCATTCGAAAGGGCGTCAAAAACTGAGTCAGAAAAAGTAAGAAATGTTCCAAAAGCTGCATCGGAAAATGGTGAAAATGAGCATTAAAACTTTAATTTTCTTGTTTTTAAAACATTAACGTCAGTTTTTTTGAGTTAAACTTAAGTTCCAATTAAAATTATCACATTTTGCCAGGGCGTCAAAAACTGAGTCAGAAAAAGTCAGAAATGTTGCAAAAACTGCATCGGCAAATGGTTAAAATGAGCATTAAAACTTTGATTTCCTAGTTATCAAAACATTAACACGGGTTTTTTGAGTAAATATAAAGTTCCAAATATACTTATAACCATTCGAAAGGGCGTCAAAAACTGAGTCAACAAAAGTAAGAAATATTCCAAAAGCTGCTTCGGAAAAAGGTGAAAATGAGCATTAAAACTTTGATTTTCTAGTTTTCAAAACATTGACGACTGTTTCTTTGAGTAAAATTTAAGTTCCAAGTAAAATTATAACAATTCTAAAGGGAGTCAAAAGCTGAGCCAGAAAAAGTAAGAAATGTTCCAAAAACTGCATCCGAAAATGGTGAAAATGAGCATTAAAACTTTGATTTTCTAGTTTTCAAAACATTGACGACGGTTTTTTTGAGTAAAATTTAAGTTCCAAATATAATTATAACCATTCGAAAGGGCGTCAAAAGCTGAGTCAGAAAAAGTAAAAAAAGTTCCAAAAGCTGCTTCGGAAAATGGTGAAAATGAGCATTAAAACTTTAATTTTCTAGTTTTCAAAACATTGACGACTGTTTTTTTGAGTAAAATTTAAGTTCCAAGTAAAATTAATCTAATTTGCAAGGGCGTCAAAAACTAAGTCAGAAAAAGTAAGAAATGTTCCAACAGCTGCTTCGGAAAATGGTGAAAATGAGCATTAAAACTTTAATTTTCTAGTTTTCAAAACATTGACGACTGTTTTTTTGAGTAAAATTTAAGTTCCAAGTAAAATTTTAACCATTCAAAAGGGAGTCAAAAGCTGAGTCAGAAAAAGTAAGAAATGTTCCAACAGCTGCTTCGGAAAATGGTGAAAATGAGCATTAAAACTTTAATTTTCTAGTTTTCAAAACATTGACGACTGTTTTTTTGAGTAAAATTTACGTTCCAAGTAAAATTAATCCAATTTGCAAGGGCGTCAAAAACTTAGTCAGAAAAAGTAAGAAATGTTCCAACAGCTGCTTCGGAAATTGGTGAAAATAAGCATTAAAACTTGGATTTTCTAGTTTTCAAAACATTGACGACGGTTTTTTTTGAGTAAAATTTAAGTTCCAAATATAATTATAACGATTCTAACGGCAGTCAAAAACATAGTCAGCAAAAGTAAGAAATGTTCCAAAAGCTGCTTCGGAAAATAGTGAAAATGAGCATTAAAACTTTGATTTTCTAGTTTTCAAAACATTGACGACGGTTTTGTTGAGTAAAATTTAAGTTCCAATTATAATTATAACCATTCGAAAGGGCGTCAAAAACTTAGTCAGCAAAAGTAAGAAATGTTCCAAAAGCTGCTTCGGAAAATAGTGAAAATGAGCATTAAAACTTTGATTTTCTAGTTTTCAAAACATTGACGACGGTTTTTTTTGAGTAAAATTTAAGTTCCAAATATAATTATAACGATTCGAAAGGGAGTCAAAAGCTGAGTCAGAAAAAGTATGAAATGTTCCAAAAGCTGCTTCGGAATATGGTATAAATGAGCATTAAAACTTTGATTTTCTAGTTTTCAAAACATTTACGACTGTTTCTTTGAGTAAAATTTAAGTTCCAAGTAAAATTAATCCAATTTGCAAAGGCTTCAAAAACTAAGTCAGAAAAAGTAAGAAATGTTCCAAAGCTGCTTCGGAAAATGGTGAAAATGAGCATTAAAAGTTTAATTTTCTAGTTTTTAAAACATTAACGACGGTTTTTTTTAGAAAAATTTAAGTTCCAAATATAATTATAACAATTCTAAAGGGAGTCAAAAGCTGAGTCAGAAAAAGTAAGAAATGTTCCAAAAGCTGCTTCGGAAAATGGTGAAAATGAGCATTAAAACTTTAATTTTCTAGTTTTCAAAACATTCACGACTGTTTTTTTGAGTAAAATTTAAGTTCCAAGTAAAATTAATCTAATTTGCAAAGGCGTCAAAAACTAAGTCAGAAAAAGTAAGAAATGTTCCAAAGCTGCTTCGGAAATTGGTGAAAATAAGCATTAAAACTTGGATTTTCTAGTTTTCAAAACATTAACACGGGTTTTTTTGAGTAAAATTTAAGTTCCAAATATAATTATAACTGTTCGAAAGCGCGTCAAAAACTGAGTCAGAAAAAGTAAGAAATGTTCCAAAACCTGCATCCGAAAATGGTGAAAATGAGCATTAAAACTTTGATTTTCTAGTTTTCAAAACATTGACGACGGTTTTTTTGAGTAAAATTTAAGTTCAAATTATAATTATAACATTTTGCAAGGGCGTCAAAAACTGAGTCAGAAAAAGTCAGAAATGTTCCAAAAACTGCATCGGAAAATGGTTAAAATGAGCATTAAAACTTTGATTTTCTAGTTTTCAAAACATTGACACGGTTTTTTTGAGTAAATATAAAGTTCCAAATATAATTACAACAATTCTAAAGGGAGTCAAAAACTTAGTCAGCAAAAGTAAGAAATGTTCCAAAAACTGCTTCGGAAAATGGTAAAAATGAGCATTAAAACTTTGATTTTCTAGTTTTCAAAACATTGACGACAGTTTTTTTAGTAAAATTTAAGTTTCAATTATATTTATAACAATTCTAAAGGGCGCCAAAAGCTGAGTAAGAAAAATTTAGAAATGTTCCAAAAACTGCTTCGGAAAATGGTAAAAATTAGCATTAAAACTTTGATTTTCTAGTTTTCAAAACATTTACGACAGTTTTTTTTAGTAAAATTTAAGTTTCAATTATATTTATAACATTTCTAAAGGTTGTCAAAAGCTAAGTCAGAAATGTTCCAAAAACTGCATCAGAAAATGGTGAAAATGAGCATTAAAAACTTTGATTTTCTAGTTTGCAAAACATTGACGACGGTTTTTTTTGAGTAAAATTTTAGTTCCAAATATAATTATAACCATTCGAAAGGGCGTCAAAAACTTAGTCAGCAAAAGTAAGAAATGTTCCAAAAGCTGCTTCGGAAAATAGTGAAAATGAGCATTAAAACTTTGATTTTCTAGTTTTCAAAACATTGACGACGGTTTTTTTGAGTAAAATTTAAGTTCCAAATATAATTATAACAATTCTAAAGGGCGCCAAAAGCTGAGTAAGAAAAAGTTAGAAATGTTCCAAAAACTGCTTCGGAAAATGGTAAAAATGAGCATTAAAACTTTGATTTTCTAGTTTTCAAAACATTGACGACAGTTTTTTTAGTAACATTTAAGGTTCAATTATATTTATAACATTTAGAAAGGTTGGCAAAAGCTAAGTCAGAAAAAGTCAGAAATGTTCCAAAAACTGCATCAGAAAATGGTGAAAATGAGCATTAAAAACTTTGATTTTCTAGTTTGCAAAACATTGACGACGGTTTTGTTGAGTAAAATTTAAGTTCCAATTATAATTATAACCATTCGAAAGGGCGTCAAAAACTTAGTCAGCAAAAGTAAGAAATGTTCCAAAAACTGCTTCGTAAAATGGTAAAAATGAGCATTAAAACTTTGATTTTCTAGTTTTCAAAACATTGAGACTGTTTCTTTAATTAAAATTTAAGTTCCAAATATAATTATAACAATTCTAAAGGGAGTCAAAAGCTGAGTCAGAAAAAGTAAGAAATGTTCCAAAAACTAAAAAGTAAGAAATGTTCCAAAAGCTGCGTCGGAAAATGGTAAAAATGAGCATTAAAACTTTGATTTTCTAGTTTTCAAAACATTGACGACTGTTTTTTTGAGTCAAATTTACGTTCCAAGTAAAATTAATCAAATTTGCAAGGGCGTCAAAAACTGAGTCAGAAAAAGTAAGAAATGTTCCAAAAACTTCTTCGGAAAATGGTAAAAATGAGCATTAAAACTTTGATTTTCTAGTTTTCAAAACATTGACGACAGTTTTTTTAGTAAAATTTAAGTTTCAATTATATTTATAACAATTCTAAAGGGCGCCAAAAGCTGAGTAAGAAAAATTTAAAAATGTTCCAAAAACTGCTTCGGAAAATGGTAAAAATGAGCATTAAAACTTTGATTTTCTAGTTTTCAAAACATTGACGACAGTTTTTTTTAGTAAAATTTAAGTTTCAATTATATTTATAACATTTCTAAAGGTTGTCAAAAGCTAAGTCAGAAATGTTCCAAAAACTGCATCAGAAAATGGTGAAAATGAGCATTAAAAACTTTGATTTTCTAGTTTGCAAAACATTGACGACGGTTTTTTTGAGTAAAATTTTAGTTCCAAATATAATTATAACCATTCGAAAGGGCGTCAAAAACTGAGTCAGAAAAAGTAAGAAATGTTTAAAAAGCTGCTTTGGAAAATGGTGAAAATGAGCATTAAAACTTTGATTTTCTAGTTTTCCAAACATTGACGACGGTTTTTTTGAGTAAAATTTAGGTTTTAATTATATTTATAACAATTCTAAAGGGCGCCAAAAGCTGAGTAAGAAAAAGTCAGAAATGTTCCAAAAACTGCATCAGAAAATGGTGAAAATGAGCATTAAAAACTTTGATTTTCTAGTTTGTAAAACATTGACGACGGTTTTTTTGAGTAAAATTTTAGTTCCAAATATAATTACAACCATTCGAAAGGCGTCAAAAACTGAGTCAGAAAAAGTAAGAAATGTTCCAAAAGCTACTTCGGAAAATGGTCAAAATGAGCATTAAAACTTTGATTTTCTAGTTTTCCAAACATTGACGACGGTTTTTTTGAGTAAAATTTTAGTTCCAATTAAAATTATTACAATTTGCAAGGGCGTCAAAAGCTGAGTCAGAAAAAGTTCTAATTGTTTCAAAAGCTGTTTCGGAAAATGGTGAAAATGAGCATTAAAACTTTAATTTTCTATTTTTCAAAACATTGACGACGGTTTTTTTGAGTAAAATTTAAGTTCCAATTAAAATTATCACAATTTGCAAAGGTTGTCAAAAACTGAATCAGAAAAAGTCAGAAATGTTCCAAAAGCTACTTCGGAAAATGGTCAAAATGAGCATTAAAACTTTGATTTTCTAGTTTTCCAAACATTAACGACGGTTTTTTTGAGTAAAATTTAAGTTTGAATTATATTTATAACAATTCTAAAGGGCGCCAAAAGCTGAGTAAGAAAAAGTCAGAAATGTTCCAAAAACTGCATCAGAAAATGGTGAAAATGAGCATTAAAAACTTTGATTTTCTAGTTTTCCAAACATTGACGACGGTTTTTTTGAGTAAAATTTAGGTTTTAATTATATTTATAACAATTCTAAAGGGCGCCAAAAGCTGAGTAAGAAAAAGTCAGAAATGTTCCAAAAACTGCATCAGAAAATGGTGAAAATGAGCATTAAAAACTTTGATTTTCTAGTTTGTAAAACATTGACGACGGTTTTTTTGAGTAAAATTTTAGTTCCAAATATAATTACAACCATTCGAAAGGCGTCAAAAACTGAGTCAGAAAAAGTAAGAAATGTTTAAAAAGCTGCTTCGGAAAATGGTGAAAATGAGCATTAAAACTTTGATTTTCTAGTTTTCAAAACATTGACGACGGTTTTTTTGAGTAAAATTTAAGTTCCAATTAAAATTATTACAATTTGCAAGGGCGTCAATAGCTGAGTCAGAAAAAGTTCTAATTGTTTCAAAAGCTGTTTCGTAAAAATGGTGAAAATGAGCATTAAAACTTTAATTTTCTATTTTTCAAAACATTGACGACGGTTTTTTTTGAGTAAAATTTAAGTTCCAATTAAAATTATCACAATTTGCAAAGGCGTCAAAAACTGAATCAGAAAAAGTCAGAAATGTTCCAAAAGCTACTTCGGAAAATGGTCAAAATGAGCATTAAAACTTTGATTTTCTAGTTTTCCAAACATTAACGACGGTTTTTTTGAGTAAAATTTAAGTTTGAATTATATTTATAACAATTCTAAAGGGCGCCAAAAGCTGAGTAAGAAAAAGTCAGAAATGTTCCAAAAACTGCATCAGAAAATGGTGAAAATGAGCATTAAAAACTTTGATTTTCTAGTTTGCAAAACATTGACGACGGTTTTTTTGAGTAAAATTTAAGTTCCAAATATAATTATAACAATTCTAAAGGGAGTCAAAAGCTGAGTCAGAAAATGTAAGAAATGTTCCAAAAGCTGCTTCGGAAAATGGTGAAAATGAGCATTAAAACTTTAATTTTCTAGTTTTCAAAACATTGACGACTGTTTTTTTGAGTAAAATTTAAGTTCCAACTAAAATTAATCTAATTTGCAAGGGCGTCAAAAACTAAGTCAGAAAAAGTAAGAAATGTTCCAACAGCTGCTTCGGAAAATGGTGAAAATGAGCATTAAAACTTTAATTTTCTAGTTTTCAAAACATTGATGACGGTTTTTTTGAGTACAATTTAAGTTCCAAATATAATTATAACCGTTCGAAAGGACGTCAAAAACTGAGTCAGAAAAAGTAAGAAATGTTCCAAAACCTGCATCCGAAAATGGTGAAAATGAGCATTAAAACTTTGATTTTCTAGTTTTCAAAACATTGACGACGGTTTTGTTGAGTAAAATTTAAGTTCCAATTATAATTATAACCTCTCGAAAGGGCGTCAAAAACTGAGTCAGAAAAAGTAAGAAATGTTCCAAAAGCTGCTTCGGAAAATAGTGAAAATGAGCATTAAAACTTTGATTTTCTAGTTTTCAAAACATTGACTACGGTTTTTTTGAGAAAAATTTAAGTTCCAAATATAATTATAACCATTCGAAAGGGCGTCAAAAACTGAGTCAGAAAAAGTAAGAAATGTTCCAAAAACTTTTTCGGAAAATGGTAAAAATGAGCATTAAAACTTTGATTTTCTAGTTTTCAAAACATTGACGACAGTTTTTTTAGTAAAATTTAAGTTTCAATTATATTTATAACAATTCTAAAGGGCGCCAAAAGCTGAGTAAGAAAAATTTAGAAATGTTCCAAAAACTGCTTCGGAAAATGGTAAAAATTAGCATTAAAACTTTGATTTTCTAGTTTTCAAAACATTGACGACAGTTTTTTTTAGTAAAATTTAAGTTTCAATTATATTTATAACATTTCTAAAGGTTGTCAAAAGCTAAGTCAGAAATGTTCCAAAAACTGCATCAGAAAATGGTGAAAATGAGCATTAAAAACTTTGATTTTCTAGTTTGCAAAACATTGACGACGGTTTTTTTGAGTAAAATTTTAGTTCCAAATATAATTCTAACCATTTGAAAGGGCGTCAAAAACTGAGTCAGAAAAAGTAAGAAATGTTTAAAAAGCTGCTTTGGAAAATGGTGAAAATGAGCATTAAAACTTTGATTTTCTAGTTTTCCAAACATTGACGACGGTTTTTTTTAGTAAAATTTAGGTTTCAATTATATTTATAACAATTCTAAAGGGCGCCAAAAGCTGAGTAAGAAAAAGTTAGAAATGTTCCAAAAACTGCTTCGGAAAATGGTAAAAATGAGCATTAAAACTTTGATTTTCTAGTTTTCAAAACATTGACGACAGTTTTTTTAGTAAAATTTAAGTTTCAATTATATTTATAACATTTCTAAAGGTTGTCAAAAGCTAAGTCAGAAAAAGTCAGAAATGTTCCAAAAACTGCATCAGAAAATGGTGAAAATGAGCATTAAAAACTTTGATTTTCTAGTTTGCAAAACATTGACGACGGTTTTTTTGAGTAAAATTTTAGTTCCAAATATAATTATAACCGTTCGAAAGGGCGTCAAAAACTGAGTCAGAAAAAGTAAGAAATGTTCCAAAAGCTGCTTCGCAAAATGGTAAAAATGAGCATTAAAACTTTGATTTTCTAGTTTTCAAAACATTGAGACTGTTGTTTTAATTAAAATTTAAGTTCCAAATATAATTATAACAATTCTAAAGGGAGTCAAAAGCTGAGTCAGAAAAAGTAAGAAATGTTCCAAAAGCTGCGTCGGAAAATGGTAAAAATGAGCATTAAAACTTTGATTTTCTAGTTTTCAAAACATTGACGACTGTTTTTTTGAGTCAAATTTACGTTCCAAGTAAAATTAATCAAATTTGCAAGGGCGTCAAAAACTGAGTCAGAAAAAGTAAGAAATGTTCCAAAAACTTCTTCGGAAAATGGTAAAAATGAGCATTAAAACTTTGATTTTCTAGTTTTCAAAACATTGACGACAGTTTTTTTAGTAAAATTTAAGTTTCAATTATATTTATAACAATTCTAAAGGGCGCCAAAAGCTGAGTAAGAAAAATTTAAAAATGTTCCAAAAACTGCTTCGGAAAATGGTAAAAATGAGCATTAAAACTTTGATTTTCTAGTTTTCAAAACATTGACGACAGTTTTTTTTAGTAAAATTTAAGTTTCAATTATATTTATAACATTTCTAAAGGTTGTCAAAAGCTAAGTCAGAAATGTTCCAAAAACTGCATCAGAAAATGGTGAAAATGAGCATTAAAAACTTTGATTTTCTAGTTTGCAAAACATTGACGACGGTTTTTTTGAGTAAAATTTTAGTTCCAAATATAATTATAACCATTCGAAAGGGCGTCAAAAACTGAGTCAGAAAAAATAAGAAATGTTTAAAAAGCTGCTTTGGAAAATGGTGAAAATGAGCATTAAAACTTTGATTTTCTAGTTTTCCAAACATTGACGACGGTTTTTTTGAGTAAAATTTAGGTTTTAATTATATTTATAACAATTCTAAAGGGCGCCAAAAGCTGAGTAAGAAAAAGTTAGAAATGTTCCAAAAACTGCTTCGGAAAATGGTAAAAATGAGCATTAAAACTTTGATTTTCTAGTTTTCAAAACATTGACGACAGTTTTTTTAGTAAAATTTAAGTTTCAATTATATTTATAACATTTCTAAAGGTTGTCAAAAGCTAAGTCAGAAAAAGTCAGAAATGTTCCAAAAACTGCATCAGAAAATGGTGAAAATGAGCATTAAAAACTTTGATTTTCTAGTTTGTAAAACATTGACGACGGTTTTTTTGAGTAAAATTTTAGTTCCAAATATAATTACAACCATTCGAAAGGCGTCAAAAACTGAGTCAGAAAAAGTAAGAAATGTTTAAAAAGCTGCTTCGGAAAATGGTGAAAATGAGCATTAAAACTTTGATTTTCTAGTTTTCAAAACATTGACGACGGTTTTTTTGAGTAAAATTTAAGTTCCAATTAAAATTATTACAATTTGCAAGGGCGTCAATAGCTGAGTCAGAAAAAGTTCTAATTGTTTCAAAAGCTGTTTCGTAAAAATGGTGAAAATGAGCATTAAAACTTTAATTTTCTATTTTTCAAAACATTGACGACGGTTTTTTTTGAGTAAAATTTAAGTTCCAATTAAAATTATCACAATTTGCAAAGGCGTCAAAAACTGAATCAGAAAAAGTCAGAAATGTTCCAAAAGCTACTTCGGAAAATGGTCAAAATGAGCATTAAAACTTTGATTTTCTAGTTTTCCAAACATTAACGACGGTTTTTTTGAGTAAAATTTAAGTTTGAATTATATTTATAACAATTCTAAAGGGCGCCAAAAGCTGAGTAAGAAAAAGTCAGAAATGTTCCAAAAACTGCTTCGGAAAATGGTAAGAATGAGCATTAAAACTTTGATTTTCTAGTTTTCAAAACATTGACGACAGTTTTTTTAGTAAAATTTAAATTGCAATTATATTTATAACAATTCTAAAGGGCGTCAAAAGCTAAGTCAGAAAAAGTCAGGAATGTTCCAAAAACTGCATCAGAAAATGCTGAAAATGAGCATTAAAAACTTTGATTTTCTAGTTTTCAAAACATTGACGACGGTTTGACGACATTGACATTGACATTGACATTGACGACGCCGTCTACATTGATCTGCGAATACAATAGGTTTATGAATATAAACGCGAATGATGAACCGAGATTAGTAAAACTGTCAGAATTTCTGTGTGGGGAGGCGGAAATGGCGTGTGTGGCTGGGACCTCAGGAAATGTAGGGAAAATTGTAATATTGGGGCCAGGGTGACAAAGAATCGTTGACTAAGGATAGGCATACAAAATTCTTACAGAAACAACTCGCAGAGTCGAGAAACATTGGGAAACAGGGCTACTATGGAAACGGGAGGAGATGTTAGTAACTGACAGTAAAAACACTTATAGGGGTCTTAATGAGATTCAGGGAAAAAATGGTTGGAATTAAGGGAGACATAAAAGATATGTTCCTACGGATTAAGGTGAGGGAGCAAGAACGCAATGCTCAACGCTTCTTGTGGCGAGGTATGAGCAGAAACACACTTCCTGAAGTATATCAGATGACCACATTAATTTTCGGTTCTAAATGCTTACCAAGCAGCGCTATCTTCGTAAAAAACACAAACGCGGAAAAATTTAGAGAAATAATACCCAGATCAGTAAACGCGATAATTGAAAATACATACGTAGATGATCTTGTATTTAGTGTAGACACCGAAGAAGAAGCGGTACAAACGATTAAAGAGGGACAGAAATTAATTCTGCCGGGGGCTTTGAGATGCATGCTTGGACGTCAAATAAACGCGTCATTCTAAAATATGCCTCGAACCATTCAAGTGATTCGCAACTGATTCAGTTCAAAGGTAACAATATGGGAGAAGAAAAAACTTTAGGTTTGTGTTGGGACGCTAATACGGACACCCTAATATTTAAAATCGATTTAGATAAAATACCGAAAGATATATTAACTGGGAACAAGAAGCCAACTAAACGTGAATTCCTGCGCGTTATTATGTCTGTATTTGATCCATTGGATGGGACTGTGAGTTAAATAAAGAAGAATATTTAATTTGGAAAGGTTGGGTCCAAGATTTATCCGACATTAAACTTTGCAGGATACCCAGGTGGTATATTAAGTCTCAAAACAAAGTAACTTAAACTGAACTACATATATTTTGCGATGCGAGTCCGAAGGCTTTCTCCGTGGTAGCGTACTGGAGAGTATCCTTCAGTGACGGTTCAAATCAAGTTATTTTAGTTGATAGTAAAAGTAGAGTAGCCCCGCTCAAGACAATGTCAGTCCCACGACTTGAACTCTTAGGAGCCCTGTTAGCCACGCGACTAGGGAAATTGATAACAAACGAACACGAGATGAAGATAACCAAATGCTTTCTGTGGTCTGATTCGAGAATCGTACTTCTCTGGGTAAAAACAGACCCTTGAGAATATCAAACCTTCGTTGCCCATAGATTAACCGAAATATTAGATCTTTCTGATCCCTCGGAATGGTTTTGGGTCCCATCAGAACAAAATCCCGCAGATGATGCATCAAAACCCAAAATAGGTCCACTACATCAAAATTACCGTTGGTTCAATGGCCCATCCTTCCTGAATACCGAAAAAGAGAACTGGCCAAGCCAGGAATGTTTGAAAACAAATAGTTACGACGACAGGCTCCACATAGTGCGCAAAAAGGTATATTCTGTAATGGTCATTCAATCAATTATAACAAATCTTACCGAGCCAAAACGATTCTCTAAATTCAACAGACTGTTGCGAAGCACGGCTTGGGTTTTAATAGCTATTGGTCGACTGAGATATAAAATCGAACCAAAAATGTCAGTTGAGCATCTGCAAAAGGCAACACTTCTTATAAGCGAAATTCAAAGGGACTGCTTTAAACCTGAGACTGAAGCAATAACACGACAAGAAATTAGGCAGAAGTTCTGGGTAACAAATCTCCGTCAGTCTCTTCGCACTACCTCAGCAAAGTGTCAATTTTGCATCCTAACAAGGAACAAACCATTAACACCCATCATGGGGGATTTACCTACAAGTAGGATCGCATATCGGGAACGCCCATTTACACATTTCGGGGTGGATTACTTTGGACCGATGATGATCAAAATCGGTCGTAGAAGAGAAAAACGTTGGGGGGTCCTTTTTACATGCTTAACCACAAGAGCCATACATATAGAATTAGCTCACAGTGCAAACAAATACTCAGCGATAATGGCCCTACGTCGACTAATTGCCAGAAGAGGACAACCTAAAGCCATATATTCCGACAATGGAAGAAACTTTATTGGGGCAAATAGAGAACTCTTAAGCGCTCAAAAGGAGCTAAATTTTCAAGCTCAAGAGGAGTTCATAGTGAACCTGGGAATTAAGTGGAACTTCATCTTACCTAATGCTTCACATATGGGGAGAGCCTGGGAACGTCTGATACGATCCGTGAAAACGGCTCTCAAAGTAACACTTAGAGACCAAGTACCAAAGAAAGAAGTGTTGATCACCTTACTAGCAGAGGCTGAACATTCTGTCAATTCAAGACCACTTACCCATGTGTCGATGGATTCCAGAGACCAAGAAGCATTGACACCAAATCACTTCTTATTAGGGTCACCAACAGGAAATTGCACGCTAGGAAGATTTGAGACTCTCCGAGATTGTACACGGAAACAATGGCGAGTTGCACAATCGCTCTCCGATTCATTTTGAAAAAGGTGGTTAAGAGAATACCTCCCAACGTTGTTTTCTCGAAAAAAGTGGACGAGTGAAACAGAGAAGTTAAAGATAGGAGATGTGGTAATAATAGTGGACTACAACTCCCCAAGAAATCTGTGGAAGAAAGGGATAATATCCCAAGTCTTCCCAGGAAAGGACGAACAAGTTCGAGTTAGAGTTCGGCTAGAGAACACGTCTCTTGTTCGTCCAGCAAATAAGCTGATAAAAATTATACAATCTCCATAAGTACAAAATCCTCGATTTGTACGAGGGGAGGATGTTATGAATAGTAATTTTAGTTGTCTAATTTAGTATTACGTTGTTTGGTGGTGGGATAGTTACAATAGTTGGTAGCAGTAGAAATCTTTTTGTTTTAGTGTATTTGTTGGGTGGTGGGATGGTTTTGTTTATTCATTAATATAGTTTCATACGGGTTAGGAAGGAAAATGGAATAATAATTTCTGTCAACTGCGAAGAAAAAGTCTTCCGGTGGTTGCTATCTCTGACGATTGGTAAACAAAAAGGTTACCGACCGGGCAGTATTAGTTAATTTTACCTGACAACTAAAGTAATTAATTTGGTTGGGCTGCAATAAATATCTGAGTCATAGGGAGACTCCATTTAATTTGTATTTGATTTCCTTCCTTGTTATTTAATTCCTCTTCAAACGAAGAGGAAAAGAGAGAGAGAGAGAGAGGGAAAAAGGGTTTCTCCCCGCTGAGTTTTAGTTTTGAAAATACGCGCGAGTGAGCAACAAGTGTTAAAATTATATTTTGTAAAATTGAACTTTAATTCAATAAAGACAAAATTGAATCTAATTTATTGAGTTTTATTTCTTCTTTAAATCCGAAACAATGAGCATTAAGACTTTGATTTGCTAGTTTTCAAAAATTCACGATGATGTTTTGAGTAAAATTCAAATTTGTTCCAATTATAATTATAACTATTCGAAAGGGCGCCAAAAGCTGAGCCAGAAAAAGTTCAAAATGTTCCAAAAGCTGTTTCGGAAAATTGTGAAAATGAGCATTCAAACTTTGATTTTCCAGTTTTCAAAACATTAACGACGGTTTTTTTGAGTAAAATTCAAATTTGTTCCAATTATAATTATAACCATTTGAAAGGGCGTCAAAAGCTGAGTCACGAACCCTTTTTAAGTTTTACGCAAATTTCACCCTTTTAGACGTGAAATATGCAAATACTACCCACTTTTCACCCTATTAATTTGCATAATCCTCAATTTACATACGTTTTCTATTGTTAACCCTTTAAGTTTTTGCAAATACCACCCACTTTTCACCCACCTTCTTTAAGTTGTATGCAAAATCCACCCTTTTGGACGGGGAATATTAAATACCTCCCACCTTCACCCCCCCCTTTTTACATTCTACCTAACCTGTGTACATGTTCTTCTTTGCAACCACCCCCTCCCACCACCCACTCACCCGTTACCTTTGTAAAATACGTTGCTTTTAGTTAACCACCCCCCTCCCATCCACCCACTTTTTTCCTTTATATATATATATTTTTTTTTCTATACTACCACCCACCGCCACCCACTTTGTATAAGCCAGAAATTTAAAAAATCGTATAGAGAACCGCGAAGGACCAAGTGTTCGCGAGATACCGTGCGGGCGCTGTGGGTAGTGGGAGCGGGTGGTGGTGAGTTGTGCGGTAAGGCCCAGTGCGCAGCAGAGATGCGCGTATGGTTACTGCGTTGAGTGAGTGGATAGTTCCATGGATCAGACCTTGCTGTCTGATACTTGCAGCGTGCTTTACTGGTACTACAGCACAATAGGGATAAATGTATTGTCCAAAAATATGTAAGCAAGTTTCAACTAGATTATTTTCAAGATAACAATAGTATTGGTTGAAAATATTAATATAAGTTTCAACCTGCATCTTGAATAGAATACATACATTGTCTAAAAAACCTTCAGATAGGTTTTAACCTGCCTGTAGATATTAAGAAAGACATTTTTTAGAAAGCTTTTAGTGAAGTCATTTTTTTATACAAGTTTGATCACGTCTTTTAAATGACTCTTCCTTTTAACTTAAAGTGGAGGTAGTTGCGTGAACCGTCGTTAAAGTGGGGGCAAAACAGTGGGAGCTAAAGGTAAGTTTACACATAAGAAACATGAGAAATCAAACTAAAACACAGTACTACATTAAATATAATATCCATACTTCGCACACATTAAATCAGATAAAAATAGCAATAAGTCTCTTTAATGTTACCAGACATTTAGTAAAGAATATTACAGAAACTCAAAATATTGTGGATATTGTAATTTTAGAAACGATAATTAAAATGATGAGGATGATGATTCATGATGAATAAATGTTACAAATTTAAATATTTATATTTTCTGAAATTGGGTAAACTATGAAACATTTTAAAAAATACTATTTATAACCTAAAAGTACATGCAAAAGGCTTTAATTTTTAAAAAAATTCGTCAAATACTTTCTAACATTTGACCCATTGAAGTTACTCCATCATAAAAAGCAACAATTTAGGTGACAAACATTCCAGAATTATAGTTCGTCTAAAATATAAAAATAAAATTGATTTACATTTATTATACCACTATCTAGGTCCCAATCTAAGGATTTGTGTTATGCAAATTTATTTTTGCTATAGTTGAAGATATATTTATCTATTTTATCTCTGTTAAAGTCAAAACAAAAGTATGTGAATGACATGTAAGGTAGTAGACGATGGTACAGAGGAACTGATTTTTTGAAGTGTTTTCTATCTGCATGTAAAAAACTTCAAATTGACAAAAGTTTTATCGTCAAGAGTAAAAAAATGCATAAGTAAAAACAATTTTTGACTTTTGTATATGAACAAACAACTGAAAAACTGTATAGAATTGTATTAATAACTAAGACTTAATTTTTTTCAACGCAAGGTTCCCTTTACCTCGTACGGATACATATAACATTTAAATTACAAGTTAATAAATTTAACCTGAAAAAATTGAATTTCTTTTAAATCTTTAAAAATATGAATTCATGTAAAATATATATTACACTGAGAGAGCTTTGGGTTAGCAGCAGACTGCGGTACAATTTTAGGTACGTGACAGTCCTAAAGTAGTTAAGCTGCAAACCAATGGCGGTATCCCCACTACTTTGGTAAGCTGCTCACCAACATTTTTAACAGTCATACACCAAAAATTGTACCGCAGCGCACCAAAACTGTAGTGGAGCCGGTGTGACATATGTTGTTCCGCTACAGATCCGAAGGTCTCTCAGTGTACATTTTGAGGTTATCATGCTTATACTGAGTTAATTAAAAACGATTACAGTCCTAACACTCTAACATTCTAACTACACTGCAAAATCAAGTGTCTCATTTTGTGACGTTTTGTCCCTATATTTGAAACACGTAGATGTTTTGTGTCCACATATTTGAAACAGATATGTGTCTCATTTTAAGACGTTACAAATGTCTCACACATTTAGCACTGCATTTTGAGACACATTATGTGTTTCAAGTATCCGTCTCATGGTAAGAAAACGTTTTATGTTTCTTATACGCACTGAGTCACCTTAAATGTCTTAAAATGAAACACAAGATAAAATTAAATGTCTCAAAATAAGATAGATTTTGTATCTCAATGGTTGAAACACTTAAAGCAACCCATTTTAAGACACGAGTGAGATACCAGTCAAATTAACCTGCACTTTTCAAAAAGTTGACTATAACTATTTAAAAAGTTGACTTTAGCTTTTTCAAATGTTAACTTCAAGTTGACTGGTATCATTGTTTTCTTAATCTGCAGGTATGGTTGAACACTTTTGAGTTTTACTGAACGAAATCTGGAAGTTCATATTTTATGGAAATAGTGTTATTTTACAAAATAATTAAACAAGAAATATGATATTCAATATTTTAAGAATCATGGTGTCCGACTATAGATGTAATCATTTTTGAGTAGCACAATGAGTATGACAAAGTTTTATTGATAATTAGTAATAAATATAAAATCTTATACATGGAGAGAAATTTATAGTAGTGGGTAACCACTACTATGGTTAGGGTGACAATTTATAATGCTACATATACGGACATCCTTGTAGATTGTAGTATACCGTATAGAAATTTCCCTACTTCGCTTCATTTAAAATGGGGCGCTAATAAGGAATTAGTAAGGCCAACCACACTAATAATTTCTAGATGGGTGATAATCGGACACTGACTAGAATGCCCCCATCTTCAGATAGGGAAATCTATCTGGATCTATGTGTATCCCTATTAAATTTTTCCAACCGGTTCTGACTAGAATGCCTCTAATTAAATTTACACATTCTGATATTCTACTCAGCTACCAGACAACGCGATCTACTTAGACCCTCTGTTTTTCAACATCATCAACTGATATTTCAAGCGTGTCGAAATTAGAAAGGTCGTGACGAATTTTTTTAGTTTGAGCCTCACTGGCGAAAGAGAATCTATTCAGGGTCTTTTCAGATTTCGGACTGGATATTAAACAATTGGAATGATTTGTATTATCGTAGGAATAAATATTGAATTTTGGTTTTCTATCCCAAAAAGTTAAGTAATAATTTTCGATTAAGATCAAAGCTAAATATTTTAATATACATAATTATATACATATAGGGTCAGCCGGGGTAAATCCGAACGCTTTTAGTAAGTTTCAACAATAACATAAGTTTTTTCTTTTAAAAGACAATACTTCCGGTATTCTGGTGCATGAAGTGCATTAAAAAGCGTTCGTTATTTTAGAAGTTATTCAAATTTTATAAATAATTGAAATTGACGATTTTTTAAAAATATCTAAATAAATTATTGGCCAAACGACTTCTGAAATATCTTGTTCTTTCCAAATTTCATCATCTATCAACAAATGAACAGAGAAAAATTTTAGTTTCAATAAATCTTATGTTTTAAAAAGTTGTTCATTTGCCTGAAAATGGGTGGTCTCTCAATTTTGACCGGTAGTGTATATAATTTCTTCTTTCACCAAGTGCAATCAGATTCTGTAATCAATTCAAAGATGAATAGAATTAGGCACAATTATTATTATTTGCATTTAATTTCATTCAACTACTTAATTGTTACAAACTTTGTATCAACGTTCACTTAAACGGGAACTGTTCTGTACGAGAGTCCTTAGATTCATTCCCAAACAGTATTTAGGATTGCTGGCGCGCCTGCGCCGAGTTTGTTCAGTTTCTTCGTCTTTGATATACTCGGAAGTCTGGGTGTAGTTCGTAGTGTCCGTCGTGCCTAATTATTTGTTTTAAATAATAAAAATTTTAATTTTAAATATAATAGAGAGTGTAGTTTTGTGATAAATTTCTAGTGATACAAATGAATTTAGAAGAACATCTAAGTGAAATGTTTGGTCTCATTTTGGGGTTAGGTGTGTGTTTATTTTGTGTTTAGCCGGTTATGTAATACCTAATTGTTATTATATTTTATTGGAATGTTTAATTTAGACAACTAAATGTAAAGTCTAATCAGAAATAATATGTAAAAATATAGAGAATACTTTAAATTTTTTAAATCTTTTGCATTGGGATTTTTATTTAATCTGTAGGATATTTAAATATAATCTCTTTCATTAAACGTTCTAAAACAAATCATTTTAGTTAAGATAGAAAAGGACTTGTATTTAATTTTTAAAGAAATTCGACGTTTAAATATCTCGTGAGAAGTTTCATAAAATTCAAAGTATTCTAATATTTTCAGTTGTTTCATTTTTCGATTTTATATTTAGATTCAAATGAAATATTCTATTAAAAGTAAATATTTTGACAAATAAAAATAATAATGTAGGTCATCAGAAGATCTGATCACATTATAGTCAGTATGTTCAGACTGCTTTGTTCCTCGTAGAAGTGTGCATAAGAACGAAAGCATGTTAAGTCTACTGACGTGCTTTAAACCTTCAACCATTCATTTCCCTGTTTCTTATCCTGGAGCCGCAAATGTAGACAAGTTTGGGAATGAAATTCCAAAAAAGTCGGCTACTTTTCTTCATTTTTTTCTATAGTCGGACATCTGTCAGATATTTTGGACTTACAAAGTGAAAAAGATTTTTTTTATTTCTTCTTGCTAGAAAATTGAATTAAAGCTTATTAGAAGTTAATAATATAATATTTAAATTCTACACTATGAGAAATGGATAGTAAGAAGGAAATGGACAGTAATAAATTAAAAATTTTAGACTGTCCGGTACTAGGGAACAATATCAAAATTGCAGTATTTTTTCACCAAAACTAAGTTGAACTTAAAAAAAGTTTATGAAAATATTGTATTTTTGTTAATTGATTTTGGTGTTATATATTGTAGAGTTAATAAACTCATAAATGAAGTCATATTTTTTTAAGTAGTTTTAATTTTATTTTATGAGATAAAATTAAAAGTGTCCGAAATTATAGGACTCCCCCCTCCCTACTTATGCTAACTCTTTGATTGCAGTCACTATTATCGCAAGTATTGTCGATGTTTAACGTGAGCGCATGCGTTGACTATGACAGTACGGTTTAATTCTATTGAAAAAATTTATGAGTGTTTCCGAATTCATCTAAAATGGTCAATTTTGTAAAAAAATATTTCAGTGTTGTGGAGTATGGAATCTTTGATTCCAATTTTTGTCAGTTAGTTAACCCCTTGACTGTCGCGGACGCATATATGCGCGGATTTAAAACTGGCCAAAAGTGCTCATGATGCATATATGCGCAACTTAAAAAAGATGGTTTAAAACTTCTTAAAAATCGCTGAAACTGATTACTCGGGGGTTTTTGGGGTCGCTGAACACGAATCCGGCGTTACTTTTTTAAAATTCAAAATGGCGGATCCAATATGGCCGACATCATTCTCAAAAATTGATCTGATTTGCCTGAAAATCTCTACTCGGGGGGTTTTCGGGTTTGCTGATTACGAATTCGAGGTCGGTTTTTCAAAATTCATAATAGCGGATCCAATATGGCGGACAATTTTTTTAAAGTGATCGGATTCGCTTAAAAAAAGGTTACGCGGGGTTTTGGGGGTCGTTGAACACGAATCTGGCCTTAGTTTTTCAAAATTCAATATGGCGGATCTAATATGGCAAACATTATTTTGAAAAATTGATCCAATTTGCCTGAAAATCTTTACTCAGGGTGTTTTCGGGGTTACGGATTACGAATCCGAGGTCCGTTTTTCAAAATTCAAAAAGGTGACTTCAATGTGATAGAATCATGGAGCAAAATTGTATGATTTGGCTTGGAACTCACTGCTTATCAGTTTTTAGTCTTTCTGATTAAAAATCTTAATTTATATTATCAAAATTGAAAATTACGCTGATACCCAATAAATTAAGTATCAATTTTAATTAAAATTTAAATTATATTATTTCTAGCCAATCCGCTTATTTTTAGTAATTTTAAACCGCCATTTTGAATTTTGAAAAACGGACCGCGGATTTGTAATCAGCGACCCCGAAAAACCCCGAGTAACCATTTTCAAGCGAATCCGATTAGTTTTGAAAAATTGTCCGCCATATTTAATCCGCTATTTTGATTTTTGAAAAACTAACGCCAGATTCGTGTTCAGCGACCCCAAAAACCCCCGAGTAACCATTTTCAAGCGAATCCGATCAGTTTAAAAAAATTGTCCGCCATATTGAATTTTAAAAAACCGACCTTGGATTCGTAATCAGCGATCCCTAAAACCTTAGGATACCAAGTTTCATAAAAATGAAAGCCATTGTGCTCTCTCTGCATACTTCTACCCTCTTCTGGCCATTGCCAATAATCTCAAATCGTATAACATTTTTCATATCAAAGATTGTTACCTCGACAATCAAATTTCAACAATCTTCTAATAGTAAACCCCGTGTGGAAATTAAAAATGAGCTTTAATAAGACCCTGAATAGATTTTCTTTCGTCAGTGAGGCTCAAACTAAGAAAATTTGTCACGACCTTTCTAATTTCGACACACTTGAAATATCAGTTGATGATGTTAAAAAACAGAGGTTCTAAGTAGATCGCGTTGTCTGGTAAATGAGTAGAATATCAGAATGTGTAAATTTAATTAGAGGCATTCTAGCCAGAACCGGTTGGAAAAATTTAATAGGGATACACATAGATCCAGATAGATTTCCCTATCTGAAGATGGGGGCATTCTAGTCAGTGTCCGATTATCACCCATCTAGAAATTATTAGTGTGGTTGGCCTTACTAATTCCTTATTAGCGCCCCATTTTAAATGAAGCGAAGTAGGGAAATTTCAATACGGTATACTACAATCTACAAGGATGTCCGTATATGTAGCATTATAAATTGTCACCCTAACCATAGTAGTGGTTACCCACTACTATAAATTTCTCTCCATGTATAAGATTTAATATTTATTACTAATTATCAATAAAACTTTGTCATACTCATTGTGCTACTCAAAAATGATTTCATCTATAGTCGGACACCATGATTTTTAAAATATTGAATGTCATATTTCTTGTTTAATTATTTTATAAAATAACACTATTTCCATAAAATATGAACTTCCAGCGTTCGTTTAGTAAAACTTAAAAGTGTTTAACTATACCTGCAGATTAAGAAAACAATGATACCAGTCAACTTGAAGTTAACATTTGGAAAAGCTAATGTCAACTTTTTAAATAGTTATAGTCAACTTTTTGAAAAGTGCAAGTTAATTTGACTGGTATCATTGTGCCCTTATAATACAAAGATTGTATTTTTACTATACTTAATTAAAATTACTTAATTAAAAGGGTTAACTAATTTGCATATATGCAAATCAAAAGAAACATTAACTATGGTTTTTTTGTGTAAAATTCAAATTTGATCCAATTATAATTATAACCATTCGACAGGGCGTCAAAAGCTAAGTCAGAAAAAGTTCGAAATGTTTCAAAAGCTGTTTAAAGAAAAATTGTGAAGATGAGCATTAAAACTTTTATTTTCTAGTTTTTAAAACATTAACGACGGTTTTTTTGAGTAAAATTTAAATTTGTTACAATTAAAATTATAACAATTCGAAAGGGCTTTAAAAGCTGAGTCAGAAAAAGTCAGAAATGTTCTAAAAGCTGCTTCGGAAAATTGTGAAAATGAGCATTTAAAATTTGATATCCTATTTTTCAAAACATTAACGACGATTTTTTAAAAATAAAATTTAAATTTGTTCCAATTAAAATTATTACCATTCGAAAGGGCGTCAAAAACTGAGTAAGAAAAAGTCAGAAATGTTCTAAAAGCTGTTCGAAAAATGGTGAAAATGAGCATTGAAACTTAGATTTCCTAGTTTTTGAAAACATTAATCCATTAACGCCTGAATGCACTGAATTTTTAGTCCGACTTCAAACTTAAATATTTTCTAATAAACTTATTATTTTCTCTTTGACAAATAATTTTTTTTTCGCATTAAAGTATCCTCTATCCGAATATGATATTAGAAAATTAGTAAAAAATTGTTTCACAATATTTTTTGCTTATTATTAAAAAAATTCAGGATTTTTTTAGGTTTTTTATTACAAATTCTTAAATTTTAAAGTCAAATTTTTTTTTCGACAGCTTACATTCCCATAAATCGTGCACTCGATTGTTATACTTTCAAAAAATATATTGACTTTTTGAATTTAAACACTTGATTTTTCAAAGTGGCGCCTAAAAACTCAAAAATTTTAGAATATTTAAAATTTGATGCTCCATATACATTTTTTTAAAACTTTGGCTTGAAAATGTTTACTCTGGGGTTTTCGAGGTCGCTGATTACGAATCTGATATTTATTTTCCAAAATTTAAAATGGCGGATCCAATATGACTGACGAAAATTTCAAAAATTGGTTGGATTCTCTTAAAAATCCGTACTCGGGGGTTTTTGGGGTCGATGATTACGAATCTGATATTAATTTTCTAAAATTCAAAATGGCGGATCCAATATGACGGACAAAAATTTTCAAAATTCAGTCGGATGTTTTTGAAATTCCTTGCTTAAGAGTTTTACAGACGGGGTTTTCAATTATTTTGAACATCTTTAGCTATTAGTTCGTAAACTGCTGTTTTTAATTCTCATTGTGTGGAGGTAGATAGACATCGAGAATCTGATTTTTTTTATTAAATTTTTTTTAATTTTTGTAATTAAAATTTTTTTTTATTTTATAAATTAATATGTTTTAAATCAATTTTTTCTTACATTTTTTATCCTTATCGCTATCATAAACATGATTAATTTCAAGTTTCTTTTGTGAAACAATAATTTTCGTATTTTTGAAAATAAGATTCTTTAGGAATTGGTATGTCATCTTCACAACAGTAAGTACCACTTAAGTCGTCTTCATCACTGAATTCATTTTCAGATTCATTGAAATGATCTGAGTCTGGAATAAAAATTGCGTCAAAATGATCCTCAGCTTCTTTAAACTCAATTGATGAGGATATATTTCGCATTAAGCCTCTTAGTTTTTTCAACGGTAATGTTAAATTTTCCGAGGATACACCTTTTTCTTTTTGTCGACATTATATGACGTGCAAAATACACGGTTATATAAATATGTTAAAGTGGTAGGAAAAACATTAACCCAAAAATTTTTCTTAACAAAATATTTTAAAAAACAACGAAAGAAAAACTGTAGAAATAAGATAAAAATTTCACTTACCTTTAAAAAAACGGAAAATTCGTATTATTTGAAGAACAAAAGATTCCTACTCTTATATATTTCATAAAGCATTTACATAGCGGGAGAAATACAACTCTACCACCTTGCAGACGAAAAGAGAATTATAAAAAAACGCGCCAAGTTTTCAAAATGATAAAAACTTTACATGTAAAAGAGTGCAAAAAAATGTAATTAATATCAAACAATCCATTTGTCGTCATTTATATCAATAAATTCTTGTTATTAACCCCTTGGCTGTCGACGAGATTTTCACTGTTTTGGCCAAAAGTGTGTTGTAAATTTTTTTTTATTTTTATGAAACTTGGTATCCTAAGGTTTTAGGGATCGCTGATTACGAATCCAAGGTCGGTTTTTTAAATTTCTAAATGGCGGATCCAATATGGCGGACAATTTTTTTAAACTGATCGGATTCGCTTGAAAATGGTTACTCGGGGGTTTTCGGGGTCGCTGAACACGAATCTGGCGTTAGTTTTTCAAAAATCAAAATAGCGGATTAAATATGGCGGACAATTTTTCAAACCTAATCGGATTCGCTTGAAAATGGTTACTCGGGGGTTTTTGGGGTCGCTGATTATAAATCCGCGGTCCGTTTTTCAAAATTCAAAATGGCGGTTTAAAATTACTAAAAATAAGCGGATTGGCTAGAAATAATATAATTTAAATTTTAATTAAAATTGATACTTAATTTATTGGGTATCAGCGTAATTTTCAATTTTGATAATATAAATTAAGATTTTTAATCAAAAAGACTAAAAACTGATAAGCAGTGAGTTCCAAGCCAAATCATACAATTTTGCTCCATGATTCTATCACATTGAAGTCACCTTTTTGAATTTTGAAAAACGGACCTCGGATTCGTAATCCGTAACCCCGAAAACACCCTGAGTAAAGATTTTCAGGCAAATTGGATCAATTTTTCAAAATAATGTTTGCCATATTAGATCCGCCATATTGAATTTTGAAAAACTAAGGCCAGATTCGTGTTCAACGACCCCCAAAACCCCGCGTAACCTTTTTTTAAGCGAATTCGATCAGTTTGAAAAAATTGTCCGCCATATTGGATCCGCTATTTTGAATTTTGAAAAACCGACCTCGAATTCGTAATCAGCAAACCCGAAAACCCCCCGAGTAGAGATTTTCAGGCAAATCAGATCAATTTTTGAGAATGATGTCGGCCACATTGGATCCGCCATTTAGAATTTTAAAAAACTAACGCCGGATTCGTGTTCAGCGACCCCAAAAACCCCCGAGTAACCAGTTTCAGCGATTTTTAAGAAGTTTTAAACCATCTTTTTTAAGTTGCGCATATATGCGTCAAGAGCACTTTTGGCCAGTTTTAAATCCGCGCTTATATGCGTCCGCGACAGTCAAGGGGTTAATTAATAATTATTAATTTTTAGTATTATTATTAAATTCACTTCTATAATTTTTCATTATTAAATATAAAATAAAATTTATTACAATTTTTGTATAAATATTTTATTAAATAAATATAATAAAATGTAATAATTATTATTAGCATAATAATTGCATAATATTAGATCCGCCATTTTGATTTTTAAAAAACTAAAATCTTATTCATAATCGGTGACCTCGAAAAATTCTATAGTAAAGATTTTCAAAAAAAGACTAAATTTTGACAATTTTGTCTGCTATATTACATCCGCTATTTTTAATTTAGGAAAACTAATATTAGATTGGTGATCAGCGACCCCAAAAACCCACGAGTACGGATTTGTAAGGGAATTCCACCAATTTTTAAAATTTTTGTCCGCCATATTGGATCCGCCATTTTGAATTTTGGAAAATTAATATCAGATTCGTAATCATCGACCCAAAAAACCCCCGATTACGGATTTTTAAGAGAATCCAACCAATTTTTGAAATTTTCGTCCGTCATTTTGGATCCGCCATTTTGAATTTTGGAAAACAAATATCAGATTCGTAATCAGCGACCCCGAAAACCCCCGAGTAAACATTTTCAAGCCAAAGTTTAAAAAAAATTTATATGGAGCATCAAATTTTAAATATTCTAAAATTTTTGAGTTTTAGGCGCCATTTTGAAAAATCAAGTGTTTAAATTCAAAATGTCAATATATTTTTTGAAAGTATAACAATCGAGTGCACGATTTATGGGAATTTTAGCTGTCAAAAAAAATTTTTGACTTTAAAATTTAAGAATTTGTAATAAAAAACCTAAAAAAAATCCTGCAATTTTTGAATTATATGCAAAAAAATATTGTTAATCAATTTTTTATTAATTTTCTAATATCATATTCCGATAGAGGACACTTTAATGCAAAAAAAATTATTTGTCAAAAAGAAAATAATAAGTTTTTTAGAAAATATTTAAGTTTGAAGTCAGACTAAAAATTCAGTGCATCCAGGCGTAATGGGATAACGACGGTTTTTTTGAGTAAAATTTTAATTTGTTTTAATAAAAATTATAACAATTCGAAAGGGCGACAAAAACTGAGTCATAAAAAGTTCGAAATGCTCCAACAGCTATTTCAGAAAATTGTGAAAATGAGCATTAAAACTTTCATTTTCTAGTTTTCAAATATTAACGATGGTGTTTTGAGCTACGTATAAAATTCGATTATCCAAATTCATCAATTTAACCATCAAATTAATACAATATAAAATCAATCCAACAAAACTTATTCCGTTCATCTTCCAATAATTGTGTCGACAAAATATAGACAATATAAAATGATAAATTATCAAACATAATCATTATTCATAAAATTAGTATAACAATGATCATAGTTTACATAACATGAATATATCCATATTCACAAATGAGAAAGCCTACTAAAAATAACAATTGGATCGACATGTATCACCGATATTATATTCAACATAATGATATAAAAAAAATCATCAGTCACTGATCAATTCTGATATCTTATTTCATTTCTTTACTTGTATATTTTTTTAAGTTTATTCTATTATGTACACCTATCCGTCGTTCATGACTCCCAGGATCCACCAATTCATAAGAACTATTCTCATAATCTCTCGAAATTAAATAGGGACCATAGTATATGTGGAAAAATTTCCGTGTTACTTTTTTAAGCGCGTCCGATTGCTTTGGAACATGTAATAAAACTAAATCCCCAACTTTCAAAGATATTCGTTATAGGCTTTTTTGGGACTTAGCTCTTTGATCGAAATTTTTCTTTAAACGTTCCTTTGCAAAAATAATCATAGACTCCTTAGATAACTGACTAGAGTGGAAAAAATTTATAATTTCTATAATTTGATCCCGAGGTTTCCTGCCAAAATGCAGCTCCATAGGTGAAAACCCGTTCCCAGATGTGTGGTTGCATTTAGGAAAAATTCTACATCGCTTATACATTTTGCCCACCGGGTATGTTTATCATAACAGAGTGTTCTAAATAACCGGCCCAATTCTCTCATGACCCGCTCGACGGGATTACCCTGCGGATGTATAACCGAGGAAAAAATAACATTTATTCCAAGTTCACGTAATCGTTCCCCCCACTTCGGTGACGAAAACTGTGATCCATTGTCTGAGAGAATTCTCTTGGGAGAATTCCATTTCCGGAATGTATAAACTAATTAATTTTCGCAAAACCGTGTCGGTTGTTTCTTTTTTTATGGGGAATAATTTGACACATTTAGAAAAAACGTCTAGGACGATAAATATATATTCTAAACCTCCTGTTGACCTTGGTAGCGGTCCAAAAAAATCGACACTGACGAGATCTCCCGGCCCCAAAGATTAAACCATTCGATAGCGCCCTTCCATATTCGTATTCTGCATTTTCACGCGTTGACACAAGTCACATGCATAAACAAATTTTTTTATGTCTCGTTTCATGATCTCTAGTAATAATATTGAGATATGTAGGCTATTGTTTTGTAAGATCCAGGATGTCCCAACTTTGAATGCACGCAATCTATAAGATCATTCGTTAAGACTTCCGGAATCACAACCTGCCAATTTTTTTCCTCGTTTACCCGTCTAAATAAAATTTCATTTTCAATTATAAATACCCCGGTTAACTCATCATTTATTACTTTCCGCCCTTCCTCCTTTTTATTTTCGGAATCTATTAAATTTTTATCTAACTTAGAAAATTCATCATAACCACATGGGCGCGATGTTTCCACGTTATACATCGCGCCGTCTACGAGTTTAAATCGCATTGACTATAATTGTGTGAATGAATATTATAAATGGAATGAGATGGAGGTGGAATTGTTATGTCTGGTAAACGAATCGTATAATTCGAATCCCCCGAATTTCGCATCGATGTTCCCTGACGATTCCCCCTACACTCATCCCCACTGTAAGATTCCCTCTCTACTTGCGTACACGATACTTGAGCTGACGTATTCCCATTACTCCTAACGCTCTGTGGTACCCTTCCTGATCGCATTCGCATATCTCCCCCCGCCCGTGATTCGACTTACTATCATGGGTGTTTTCGGCAAATGCTCGGATTATACTCCACATTACGTCACTGGTGCTCACTTTAATTTTTGAATATGTCTTCTATTACTGTTTAAGTAACACGTTGTAATTGGTTACTTCGGTAAGCTCTTAATTTTCATTGGTTCAAATATTGTGAATTTTCACAATGTGTGAAATATCCCTTAGGTTCTAGAAAAATTGCTTTAAAACCCAACCTCCTGATTGGTAATTTCCTTCCATTTCTTAAAAAAAATGTTACTAGATAAACCAGAGTGTAATCGGAATTCGAAGTGAGAGCACAATCTGGTTTATCAGGTAACATTTTTCTAGGGAATTTCAAGGAAATTACCAAACGGAAGGTTGGGTTTTAAAACAATTTTTCTAGAACCAAAGGGATATTTCACAGATTGTGACAATTCATAATATTTAAACCAATGAAAATTAAGAGCTTACCGAAGTAACCAATTAGAACGTGTTACTTAAATAGTAATAGAAGCCATATTCAAAAATTAAAGTGAGCACCACTGAAGTAATCTGGAGTATAATCCGAGCATTTGCCGAAAACACCCTATATGATTTTCTCTCTTGGTTCTCCACCTGCGTGTAGACACTTTTCCCCCGTACCCTGCTTATCTTCGAATGTCACATCTAATTGTGATAATGCTTGAGAAATTTTGTCAAAATTTGCGAAATCCACAGTTGCCAAAATTTCGCGCTCTCGAAATGGCAACTGTTGGATAATGGTATAATGCAACTCATATGACTCCAGTGGTGGGGATAAATATCGGGAATCTTTAACCTGGTTTAAAAAATACGAATGCAACTGATCTTTAGTGGGATCAAATCTCTTGTCCAACCATGAAGATTTGATTCTAACTCTAACTGGGATAGAATAATATTCTGCAATAAATTTTTTCTTAAAATCTTCGTAATTAGTTAATGATTGAGTTTCATACCATATTTTAGCCTTGCCACAAAAAAGCCCATCCAAATAATAAACATGATGATTATCCGGAATCTCCTTAATTCGAAAAAACTTTTCCAATTTATTAATAAAGATTTGTGGATTCTGCGCATCGTCAAATAACGGTGGTTTAATTTCAATATGGGTAGCGCGAAGTCCATCGATCAATGACTGAATAATATTTTGACCATCATTAACAGATACATCACGATTCTTTTGTCTTAATTGAGCAAGTTGCTCATTTTGCGCATGATTTAGTTTATGCAAATTATCGAGTTCTACTTTACATTTTCCCAATTGGGCTTGATGCGCTTGACGTAAGTTTATTAACTCATGATTTAACACTTCAATTTGTTTTTGCGCGAGGGCAAGAAATTCAACATGTTTAGAATGATCCGTCGACATTCTATTACTTCTTACAGAACGCACACGTTTAACTTTACGTCCCGAGTTACAAGAGAAAGATAAATTCCGTTTAGCCTGCGATCGTGTTCGAATCGGTGACTTATCCGACATAAATAAACAAGTTTCACAATATCACAATTTCACACAATAGAAAATAAAATTTTAATTAAAATTTTGAGGACACTCATTCACGGCCCCTCCTCGGGCGCCAAATGTAATACATTTTTAGTATTTTATTTGATTTTAATATAAATTTGAAATAAATAAGAAAAATAGAAATTTACTAAATTTAGTAATCATTAATATATGGCATAATTTAGATAAATAAATGATCACAATGGATGAGAATAAACAAAAAAATGAAAACTAGAATCAATGATAAAGTTTATGTTCAACATCTAAAATGAAATATAAATAAAAATCTCTCTTAAACAAATTTTATTTCTAAATTCGAATAATTTTTAATATAATGTTCAATTGTAAAAAGCGAGTCACACATACATACATTCAACATACACAATCATAAGACATATACATATAATAATCGAGTCAGATATTTAGATTTTCACAATTGAGAATAAAATAAAATAAAATTGATATTTACCTTCACAAAAAATATAGCATTTAAAAGAGAACAATATAAGAAAAAAAGATAAATTAATAGATAAGATTAAAATGACTTATCGCTTGAACTTTTTGGAGTGAGTGGTGTTGAGGATGGCGTCAGATGGAGACCAAATCAGCTGCAAACGAGTGGATTGGTGCAAACTTGACGAAGCACTTCCGCAATGTTTCAAACTACCTTCCGTTTCGATTCAGGAATCAGTATATATATGGGACGTTTCACGTCAAGTGGACAATTGCTCTGCCCAAAAATCTAAGCAATAGAAATTGACTTATTATGGATTAAAAAATTCATAGGCTCATATTCTTTTGAATAAAAAGTGGCGAATTCAAAAATTCAATATGGCGTACCCTCCACGCCATTTTTTGCATAAATTTTCCCATACTCAAAAAACAATTGTGATAAATAATATTTGAAAATAATTGCAATTTACCAAAACATGACTGGATATTATGTATTAGGGGTCGCTGATTACGAATATGAAGTTAAATTTTCAAAATTCAAAATGTCGGATCCAATATGGCGGACAAAAAATTTAATATTTGATAAATTCGCTTGAAACTCGTTACTCGGAGGTTTTTGGGGTCGCTGATTACGAAAATGATATTAAATTTTCAAAATTCAAAATGGCGGATCCAATATGGCGGACAAAAAAAATTTTAAATGTCTAAATTCGCTTAAAACTCGTTACTCGAGGGTTTTTGGGGTCGCTGATTACGAATATGATGTTAAATTTTCAAATTTCAAAATGGTGGATCCAATATGGCGGACAAAAAAATTTAAAATATCTAAATTCGCTTGAAACTCGTTACTCGGGGGTTTTTGGGGTCGCTGATTACGAATATGATATCAAATTTTAATAATTCAAAAAAGCGCATCTAATATGACAACCAAAAATATTTAAAGCTACACGCGCTAGCTTGCAATAGAAGATTTTCTTTAGCACCTCCATTTACAAAGATTCAAAGTTCACACTCTTTTAAAGTGACAGAAGAGAGAAAATTGGAAATATACAGGTACTCAAGTGCACCTGAACCACGTTCAATTTTGCAATATTCGTAAACTTGCGAAGGTTAAATGTTATTTAATCCTTTTTTGTTATTTTGATTGTCATATTCAACTTTTTGTACCAAAAACACCCGAATAACACAAATCAAGCGAATTTAGCTATTTTTAAATATTTTTGTCCGTCATATTTGATGCGCTATTTTGAATTCTTAAAATTTAACATCATATTCGTAATCAGCGACCCCAAAAACCCCCGAGTAACGAGTTTCAAGCGAATTTAGACATTTAAAATTTTTTGTCCGCCATATTGGATCCGCCATTTTGAAATTTAAAAATTTAACATCATATTCGTAATCAGCGACCCCAAAAACCCCCGAGTAACGAGTTTCAAGCGAATTTAGACATTTAAAATTTTTTGTCCGCCATATTGGATCCGCCATTTTGAAATTTAAAAATTTAACATCATATTCGAAATCAGCGACCCCAAAAACCCCCGAGTAACGAGTTTCAAGCGAATTTAGACATTTAAAATTTTTTTGTCCGCCATATTGGATCCGCCATTTTGAAATTTGAAAATGTAACATCATATTCGTAATCAGCGACCCCAAAAACCCCCGAGTAACGAGTTTCAAGCGAATTTATCAAATGACAATCCTTTCAATTAAAACTTTAATTTTATAGTTATCTAATATTAACGATGGTGTTTTGAGTAAAATTCAAATTTGATCTAAATATAATTATAACCATGTAAAAGGGCGTCAAAAACTGAGACAGAAAAAGTTAGAAATGTTCCAAAACTGTTTCGGAAACTGGTGAAAATGATCTTACAAACTTTGACATCCTACTTTTTAAAACATTAACGTTGGCTTTTAGAGTAAAATTCAAATTTGTTCCATATATAATTATAACCATTAGAAAGTGTGTCAAAAACTAAGCCAGAAAAAGTTAGAAATGTTCCAAAAGATGTCTATGAAAATAGTGAAAATGAGCATTAAAACTTTAATTTTCTAGTTTTCAAATATTCACGATGGTCTTTTGAGTAAAATTCAAATTCGATCCAATCATTATGTAATGTGAATAGAAAGAATGTTTTTGTCTAAATTTAAAGGGACATTGTTTTTAAAATTTAAAGATCCTCTAACAATGAGGCACGCGTCAAACTGTATCAACTGATAAGATTATATTTTGACAATACATTAAATTTATGAATGTATTAAAAGGATCTTATTTTCCCTTTAATTTAATATTATAGTTTCTTTTGTAGAAAATTTGTTGCTTTGTTACCGAATTAGAGGAAATTGTTCTAATAATTATTCAGTAATGCAGCTTTTTATTCTTTCTAAATTATCCACTACTAAATTAGATAATTTAGTTATCTTTCTTTCGTTGGATAATTGTTTAAAAATATAATTGTTACGAACCGAAAAATAATTATATAATAAAATATTAAAAATCTAAAATAAGTTTAGAAAATTAAAATTGAGAATACAAAGAATTTTAATTGGACAATTTAAGGGAAAGTCTACCGCGCGCCTGCGGAGGTTCGCCGGAGGAACCAAGCTGCCAGAGCCGAATGGCTCTGTTTTTATTGTATGGGTTCGTTATTCTCTTTTAAAAGAATTTGCCAAGCAACATCGTTTTGAATCTTTAAATTAAATAGTATAAGAATTTATCACTAAAAGGAAAAGTTATAAGACAATAAGTGGGAAGAAAATTTTAAAATGAGAACTCAGTATTTATTATAATTTTAACAGAAGAGATTACAGAAAAGTTACAAAGAGAAAGTTATAAAAATGGAGCGATACAATTACTCACTCGATCTCCTTTCACAAATTAATCCTACAGCAACCTTATCCTACCGCTGAGCTTTGAGATGCTCGGCGGGCGAAAGTTTCCTTTGCCGCTAGGCCTCTCAAATTTGGACGGCCTAAGCACCACACACGCACAAACAAACCCACGTTTCGAGGGAAGAAAATTTCAAACTAGGCACGCACTTGTGTACTGAGTCTAGGTATTTACTTGCTCAAAATTTAGTCTGTGAATTTAATTTTAGTCTTATGTGATTTTAATTATTAACACAATTCAAAATTTTAATTTAAAAATTTCAAGACGGCGAAAATAATTAATTTTGGTCGGCGTTTCGCAATCCGTTGATGCCTCCACGAGGAGCTTACTAAGAGAGCAAAAGTTGTACTGCGAATTTGGAAAATTCTTTCTAAGCCTCTACTCCCCGCTTCTAAATCTGAGGGAATATTTTGGGGTAGAAGAGGTGGTTTGTGGGAGTAGAAGTGGGATAGGAACTTTAGGCCCATTGGTCGATGCGATTTTGGCTGACTTTGGAATCTTGCGCTAGGCGTAAGACCAGGCATTAGTTTGCAGAAATATGATACTTTTTGAAGAATTATCATTTCCAATAATTGCAATCAAGAACTGTAGAAAGTAAAAAAAGAAGAGAAAAAAAATTTATTTATTAAGAATATATATTTTTTTGTTTATTGCTATTATTGTTATAAATAATTTATTAAAATTATTTATCAGTAACAATGCAATAATGTTCATGATAATGTTTCAGTTGGAATTACTTTGGCAATTCCAGAAACATCTTTTAATTTTTAATTCTGCAAATAATTTTCTGAAATAAAATAATTCTAATTTATTTCGTTGTCCTTTTAAAAGAAATAATATCCAGCTTGAATCACCGCACGTGCGTTTGTTTAGCTAGCACATAGGGCCCAGGGGAAGAGGGAAGGATACAACGAAGGAGCAGAAGCAACGAGTGAAGGCTTGCAATGTGTGAGTGGTATGTACTATGCATAGTACGTCTGTGTGCGTATCGCCACAGTTAGCATTGTCTCAAGGAGTTTATATGTATGCGTGTGCATTGCCATAGCCATCCAAAGATGTGTGGGTCTAAGCGATATAATTTCATATTATTTTATTTCTTTACTTTTAATTCGATTTACAATTTTATTTTATAAAACAAATTCTTTTCTTTTCGTTTTATAATGTTCTGTAATTGATGTTTAATAATAGTTTTTAATTTATTGTTGCATTATATACTTTTAAGATTTTCCCCCTTTTTTTATCCTTTAGTTATATATATATATATATATATATATATATATATATATATATATATATATATTTTACATATAAGTTTTCCGTCAATTTTGCAGTTCACAATTACGACATTATAGCAAGATCATCTTGAATCAAATTATCATCACAAAAGGCGTATGTATAATACCCATACTCTCAACATTCAGTCCGGTATTCATTTTAAATGTTCTACAACGTTGTTTCACATTAATTTTGGTTGGGAATGTTGCGACCCAGCAGAAACTGTTCAGGCGGATGCCGCAAGCTTCGTTTTATGGGTTGCAACATTCGCAACAATGCCGTTCGTGATTTTTAAAATTGGGAATGTTGCTGCAAGGTTTATTATTACTTTTAAGTAGTTGCCGTTCCGATTCAACCACTTTCAACAGGCTTTATCCAATATTTTAAGGAGAAAGCGCATGCTGTTTCTCCATTTTACATCGGCTGGAATTAAAGGGGGACATTTTCGGGGAAGTTTAGAGTATTTTGGCGAAAGTAAAATTAATAATTTTTTTTTTCAAAATTCAGTAGACAATGGTTGCTTGGTGCTGCATTTCATTGTGCCCATTAAAATTTGTTGTTGCTAATATTTAATTATAAAAACTGTGTTGTTCGAGGTTAAAATTATTGTTTAAGTAATCATAAAATTTTGCAGGTGATATTTAAATCAATATTCGATGATTTCCTAAAATTCATAAAATTTTTCTGTTAACTAACCTTTTGTTAGTTATAAGGAAACATGCTCAAGTAAGCCAACTTTGTTTCCGATGCGATGCTGACGCAGCTCATACTTTGTGATATCCGAGGATATCACCTTTCAACTATATTATTCGCGAGAAGTCTTTTAAAATAAAATTGTTCAAGTTAAATAATTCTTCATTTTAATAATTTTCTTTTATCTGAATTTAACTGTTAGGTTATACCGTAACAATAATTGATAACAAATTAATGTTTAAATAATAAGTAAAATTTATTAATTATTAAACCTTTTCATATGATACAATTTTGATAATTTATAAAATAATTTTGTGGATTTGGTTTGCAATGTCTATATGAACTAACTCAATATATATAACATAATAATAAAATAATATATAATTATTTAATATAATCAGGTTGTAAATTGAAAATGCAATAAACTCTAATTTTTGGGTGTAAAGTGTGAACGTGAAACAACTTACCACTAGCAATGTCATTTTGGACTAAGAGAGCGAAGCCTTCGTTTTCACGGCTTTTATACCCTTTTTCAGACGCTATAGAAACTTCCAGAGTATTCTAGAAGTTTCTATTTCTATTATTGGCCCTTATTCACTTCCGGTAAAGCATTGTCATTTCCTTTACGCAAAGCTATCTTTCTCCCTACTCAAGAAAATTCATTACGCGTCATCTTCTTTTCACCAATAATATTTAAATTGTCTACATAAAAACAGAAGTATACTTTTTCTCTCTATGGTCTCCAACGTGTCTAACGTTTTCCGAGAACAATGCCATTGTTTAGCTGTCAATCATTTTTCTCTCAGAATTAATTTTATTTCTTTTAATTTAAATAAATCTTTAAATAATAAATTTTCCACAATCTAATTTTTTGCAATAAAATATGCTAATTTTTATATATTTATCCATAAAAATTTTGCTACTATATTTATTTCAACTAGTTTTAATAATTAACAATATAAATTTAATTGTTAAAATTTATACTATTTATATGAAACAAAATATGCAATTCTAAGTGAAAAATTACTATTATATTAAATTTTATACAAATTGTGTATAAAATTTATTTTGATTTTAAACAATTTTTAAATTCTTAAAGTATGAAAATTTATTTTCTTTTTCCTAACCTTGGCCTTGACTTAGCTGTGCTTTTATTGTGTATTAGTGTGAAAAAGTACATTTGTTTTCGGTTAAGCTTATAAAAAATTTATTTTACTTCAAATTTAACAGAAATTATATTTCTTATTTCCCAAATTAAAATGTATTTTTCATTTCTACAAAATTATTATTTTATCATTTATAATATATTTTTATTTGTATAATTTATAACAATTTTAATTTTGACTATTGAAATACCATTTCAAACCATTTGAAAGGGCGTCAAAAACTGTGTCAGAAAAAGTTAGAAATGGTCCAAAAGCTGTTAAGGAAAATTGTGAACATGAAAATTAAAACTTTGATTAACGATGGTGTTTTGAGTAAAGTTCGAATTTTTCCCAATTTTAATTTTAATTATAACCATTTGAAAGGGCGTCAAAAACTGAGTCAGAAAAAGTTCGAAATTATCCAAAAGCTGTTAAGGAAAATTGTGAACATGAAAATTAAAACTTTGATTTTCTAGTTTTCAAATTTTAACGATGGTGTTTTGAGTAAAATTCAAATTCGTTCCAATTATAAAAATCATTCCTATAAAAGATCTTAATTCTTTAATATTTGTTGGAGGTTGAATTTCCAAATTGGCGTTCAATTTTTGCTGGATCTGGATAAAGACCTTGTTCGTCGACCAAATGTCCGCGGTAAGTTAATTGTTTTCTAGCGAAAAAACATTTTCCCTAATTTTGAATTAATTTAGCTTCACGTAATTTTGAAAAAACTTCTTTTAAAAGGAAAATATGTTCTTCAAAACTTTCTGAGGTCACAACGATGTCATCGAGATATAAAAATACTCTAGGTGCGAGTTCTGCAGGGATAACTAGGTCGATTATTCGTTGGAAAGTTGCTGGTGCTGCGTGAAGACCAAGTGGGATAACGAGAAATTCAAAAAGTCCTAAACCGGGGACCGTAAACGCTGTAAGGGGAATACTTTCTTCTGTAAGCTCTACTTGCCAGTATCCGTTTTTTAAATCCAGTGTTGACAGGTATTTTGCTCCTTTATGTTGATCAAGAATACTAGTGATTCGAGGAATTGGATAAGCATATTTTTTTGTAATTTTATTGAGCCTCCTGAAGTCGATACAAAACCTCAGTTTCCCATTTTTCTTTTTAATTATCACCACTGGGGAACTCCACGGACACCGAGATTTCCTAATTACTTTCTGTTTCAGCATCTCTAATTAAAGGTGTGCAACCTTTAATTTCTTCAAAAAGGGTTTTTTCTTTAAATAAAAGTCCATCAAGAATTTTTTCTTGCTCCTGATCCATAGGTTTTAAAGCAGGAGATCCTACTTCACAAATTTCAACTTGAAAAGAATTTTTAACTAGTTGAATATCTTGATTGTTGACTAGTAAAGAAAAATTTAGTTTTTTCAGTAAGTCTGTTCCAATTAACATAGACTGCGTAAGACCAGGTAAAACGAGAAATTTGTGTTTTACCTTAGTTCTTCCTACCAGAATCTTCATTTCGAAACTAGTTTTTTCCTTGTACTGCGAACCATTTGCCAGGGCAATCTGGATGTCTTCTAGTTGAGAAACTCCTCCATGTAACACTAGACGATTAGCTGTCTCCTGGCTAATAAAAGATGAGACGACTCCTGTGTCTACTAGTGCAGAGAAGGCGACATCTTCACAGCTACAATTCACGAAAATTCTGGAGTCAGGAATTGGTAAGTCCGAACTTACTTCTTTCGTTAGACCTTTTTGGCGTTTCCCGGCGGATAGCACTTGCAGTCACGCGTAAAAATGTTTTCAGCACCACAGTAGGAACAAAACTTCTTCGGTCTACTCCGACAATTGTTACGACGATGTCCAGGTTTTCCACATCCTAACAATGAGTTTTCGGATCGTAAGGTTTACTCACTTTTGATACTTCCAATCTCCTTGGCGGTTGTTGCAGAATCTCTTCGTTTTTCATTGCGCATAAAATTTCTGACACTTCTTCTACACGTTGTATGAGAGTATTTACACAGTCGACTTCGCTTCTTCTAATATGCAACCGATAAATTGCTTGCATATTCCAGTATAACGTATCTAGTTGACGACTGGTATCATAACCTCCGTGCCTACACATGAGAGTTCGTAGCGAATTAGCAAAACTACGAATGGTGTCGTCTTTTCCTTGAATTTTACTAGCAATTTGAGACTCCAAATTTCTCAACTCTCCTGGCGATAAATAAAATCTTCTTAGAGAAGTTGTCAGCAGTTCCAAAGAATGAGTGGATGTAATCTCATTCCTGTACCACAGCAAAGCGTCTCCACAAAGAAGTTTCGGGAATCCACGTAGAATTTGGTTGTCCGAGAATCCATATGCTACCTGGAGCTCTTCTACTCTCTCCAAAAATGCATAAGGATCACGACCATCAAAATTACAACTCCTGCTTCGCATCGAGTCCAAAACGAAAGTGTCATTTGCCCCAGCAGATGGTGTTGAAGAACCCAACGGAGGAATAAAATTTCCTTGATGGTAAGAAGTCGTCGGAATTGATAAAATTTGTTGTCGAATTCTAGTTTCCTGCGGATCCTCTAAAGCAATTAAATCTCTTGAAATATCCTCTTCCTCCCTGTAGTCCTCTGGGTCTGCTGGTTTGTTGAAGATTTGAGGATTAGCTTTCGCAAAAGCTACTAGTTGTTGCCTCAGTTGGGCCACTGTTCCTTCCGATTCAATTTGATATTTATCTAGCTCTACGATGAGTTGAGCTTTTGAAAGCTCGTAGATTCATTTTACTCCCATTCTTGACTGTAGATATCTTCTCTGTTACAAGACTTAGTAACTTCTGAGCTTCGGGCTTAAAAGTTCCTCCTTATATTCTAGATAAGCCCTCTATGCCTCCAAGATGATACTAACTAAGTGAAGTGGGGAGGAAAATTTTGCAGAGGGGAGACCACAAAAGGAGGGAAAAAAGACAATTTTTCTTAAAAAAAGAAAACTACCGGAAAAGAGAAAAAAGAAAAAAATAGGTAAAATTTCAGGAAAGAAAATTTTGCAGCTGATATATGAACAAAAAGGTAAGGAATGCGGAAAAATAGATAAAATGAAAGGAAAATTTTTTTTACCAACTTCTAACCTCTTTTTCTGTTGCAGCAGTCTCTAGTGAGAAGGCCATGTAAACCACACTTGGAACAGAATATAATCGGGCTGTTAAGGCAAGATGTCCTCTGATGACCATCTTGACCGTTGCGCCAACATGCCGTCAACTTATTGTAGTGCATTGTTTTCAATCTAGGCTTACTACCTTGAGCCCTTAAATGTCCTTTTGTCTCCTCGTACGTCAACCGCGTCCAGAAATACGTTTCCTTCCATTCCATCGCCGTGTCGAAATCCAAATTCCGCAATCTCTTCTCATATTTCCTTTGATCCTCTTCGAACAACATCTCCGGAAACACTCGATAAACTTGATCCTTCGAAATATCGTATTTCTTCATAACCGTCGTCACTTCACACAACGCCTCCTAAATATCCATTGGAGAAAACCAACGGTTGATTTTTTCAATATGGCGGTAGACCTCGAAATCCTACAGTGGTTTTACCATGATGACACGAAGCAGAGAGATCAACGAGAGCAACTGAGAAAATAACTGATTATGAAATAAAATCGTTATGAGCCAAAACTACCGAGACACTATATATAACCTGCCTTATTACCCCCACTCTAGTTTCACCGTCGGAACGCGAGTCGCGAAATTTTTTTTTTATAACACGATGTAAGCGAGACCTCAGAGCTAAAATACTAATTTTAGTAATTAACAAAATTCTTTAGTCCCTGTTCGGGCGCCGTGTAATGATATGATTTTTGTTTGATACGGAATTTGCTCGCCGGGTGGAGTCCGGGTACCTTAATTATTTAATAATTTGACAAATAATGGCGTCAAGCGCCATCTTTACTATCAAAACACTATTTTCTAGTAGGGAGCTAATTGGATAAATTTGGAAAAGGTAAAGTCATTGACTAGGTCAAATTTAAACCTTCGAAAGTATATATATTTTAACAAAATATAAAATTAAATTACTAATAAAAATTTACAATATAAAAATATAAAATGAAATACACTACCGTCCGAAATTGTGCGAACGCTAACATCTCGAGCTATTAAAAAACACACCCGCACAGAAACAGTGATAACTCGGTTAAAAATGAAGCTAGATGCTTTTTTTAAATTGCATTGGAAAGCTTATTAAATTTCCAATGAAATGCCACTATTTTAAGTTGTATAGCATAAATAGGAAGCGAGATATCATGTTATGAAGACAAAAAAATAATTCTATTTTTATCGGAATTTCTTACTCTGACTTTGACTCCTGGCACAGTTTAGCAAAGTTTATGAAAAAAATTGTTACTTTTACAGACTATTCCTTGTAACCTAAGCTTTAAATATAAAAATATAACAGAAATAGAAACCAATAGTGGAGTATGTTAAGTGAATTTTAACATAATATTAACTCTGAAAAGAAAAATAAGAATTTTAAACATACTAGCCATCCGAGGCATTTAACTTTTATTAATTTTCTTGAAACCGTTCTAGAATAAGTTCCCGTATTTTCTCCGACATCGACAAATACCAATGCGCGCACTTCTAGGAATTAACCAAGAAACCGCTAGGGGTTAATTTATAGTTTCGGCAGGTTACCGAAACTCTTACCGATGCGGAAATACGTGAAAGTGAATTTACATCTGAACGCAAACCCTACTCCTGAGAGCACCCGGGATAAGTGTTTGCGCCCCTGTTGTCTTCATGGGTAAAAAGAAGAGCGCCTCGATTCACCCAGGATGACCAGCATTGGCAAAAAAGACTAGGTATGCTCGTCAACCTTCCACGAGAGCACTACTGGTTGGTTGCAGAGCATACAAGAGAAGAGAGAGAATGTTCGTTCGGCCTAAGAGCACCTGGACAGAAAGAACAATTCTCTTTAAAGTATTTGCCTCACAGAAGAGCACCTCTAACTGAGACGAATACCTGTGTGGAAAGAGAGACCGTTTCTGTTAGGCCCGAAGAGCACCTCGGGCCAAGGCGGAAGACGATCTGACGATCGAGTCTCATGCATCCAGATACCTCAATTTACACGTGGGTAGAGGAACGAGCAAGCGAAGAAGGGGAGCGAGAGACTGCTGTGCGCGCGCCGTCGTTCCTCACTCACTCTCATGGGCAATGCGACGACTATGGCTATTGCTAATGCAATATGTCTTTATTACAAATTTTATACGAAAATAATCCTTAGCTTATTATTTAAAAAATATACAATGTGGAATATTTGCAGAAATTCCGTACAGAAATTTTTTTTCGGAATTCTTTTGGGAATTTTCTTAGAGCAGTTTCCGTAGAATTGTTTCACGTGCGTGCACTCAAAAAAGTTCTGGTTGGACTTACAAGAAAACCTGTTTTTAACTAAAATTTGTGTTAAATATACTATAACTATATTTTTTCTGGTTAGGTTAACCGCAGAATTCTAGTTAATGTAACCAGAATTCTGGTTGTTTTAACTAGAATTTCGTGATAAATATACTCTAACCAGAACTTTTTTTTAGTATGCGACTAGAAAAACTCATTAATTGTTTTGAAAGAGAATCAGGATTAATTTTATTATTTTTATAAGCAGGTATTTCCCAATATCAATCCAATTTCATTTCCACTTGTGGACCCCAGGATTTACTGGCCACAGGGCCCCGATCTCTCTTGTTACGCTATTGCCTGAACTCTAAAATTTTCAATCGAATTTTTCTGCATGTATACTTTTGTTTAGAAGTAAAGACTTTTTAAAGAGTTTATTTTTGAATAATTATTTAACAAATTTGTTATAAACAATTTTTATTTAAATTTTCTGGGCCTTTGAAAAATTTGAAAAAAATTTAACATAATTAAAACCATTAGAAATCAAAATGTATAGTGCAACAAGACTATACTTAGGTCATGATTAATTTTATGGTTACATAAATGTTAACTCGACAGTATTTTGTTTATTTCGTAGATGCAAATAATGTTTTAATTGAGAAAAACAACAAACTCGCATCTTAGCTCCATAATAATTTTGATTGTAACTTTTTAAAAATTATTGCTCATAAATGTTCTCAACGAATTTTTGATTTCTTATAGTTTTAATTTTATGTTGGAATTTAAAAAAAATTTAAAAGACGCTGAACATTAAAAAAAATTATTTTTATATAAAAAATTTATTAAATAATTGTTCAAAAATAAACTATTAAATAAGTCTCTAATTCTAAACGAAAGTATAATTATTATATCCCCTTTATTTTTATTTCTGATTTTTGGTAAACACATTCCTAAAGTTAAATAGAATTTTTTTTTTAGTATTTCGATTAAAAAATATACTTTTTATTTTCAGGGAAAATTTCACGAATTCTGACCCAACATTTATTAGATCAATACACAAAATTTATTATATAATAATAATTAATTATTAAATATATATATATATATATATATATATGGGAGATTCCGCGTCAAGTGATCAAGGGGTCTTTTGGTGCAATGCTTATTTCAATAATTTTTTACTCTTAAACAATTAAACATACAAATTTGACAAAGTACATTTTGGAAAGGTTTTTTTATGCTCTTTCGATTGGAAATAAGCAATTTAAAAAAAAAATTTTTGACCCAAAAAAATCAAAATTAAAAATAAATTTCAATTTTTGGGGGAGAAAGACCCGATATATTTTTTTTTAAACGAAAGCTGAGGTTTTTTCCTAAAAGGACATATAAATGGTAAAGTGGGACTAGAATGTTTAAACATTAAAAAAAAGAGTTTTCTACTCGCCGGAGCGCTCAAAACACGGTTTTAAGCTCCTTTTAGGAGAAAATTCTTTTTTTCAATGTTTAAACATTCTAGTCCCACTTTACCATTTATATGTCCTTTTAGGAAAAAACCTCAGCTTTCGTTTAAAAAAAAAAAAAAATTGGGTCTTTCTCCCCCAAAAATTGAAATTTATTTTTAATTTTGATTTTTTTGGGTCAAAAATTTTTTTTTCAAAATGCTTATTTCTAATCGAAAGAGCATGAAAAAACCTTTCCAAAATGTACTTTGTCAAATTTGTATGTTTAATTGTTTAAGAGTAAAAAATTATTGAAATAAGCATTGTACTGAAAAACACAAAAATTTAACCCCCCCCCTCGGAAAATATTGGACTAGGTAAAAAAATATTTTCACGAAAAATTACTATCTATGAGTACTACAAAAGCCCCAAGTTTCGCTACGATTGTAGAAAAATTTTTCTCCACCTTGATCACTTGACATGAAATGCACCATATATATATATTGAATAATATTTGCAATAATATTAATTATATAAATAAATAATAAATGGATTAAAAATTCCATTCATTTGACTAAAGTTATATTAAAGTTATATATTATTATAATAATCATATGCTAATACTCCCAAAGTTCTATATTTCAAAATGTGCAATTTTAGTTTTACATTAAATTATTTATAACATTTATTGACATAATTTTTTTATGTTGTACACAATAAGAATAAGAAATGTAAGAATAATAATCTAATTGTTTGATAATTAAAATAAATAATTTTAAATTAAATATACTGTCCATTATTATTATTATTATTATTATTATTTTTTTTTTGCTTAGGGACTTTTGGGAAATCTGCTTACAGATACCTTAAATTCCGCACTCCAAGGTTATGTGGGGTTGGTATAATAAAAACAAAAGAAAAAAAAAGTATTATAGTAAATTTTAGAATACTGGCGACCTACTGCCAGCCCGACCCACTAAAACCCGTAACCCTTCTTTTGGAGCCCTTTACCCTCCCTCGGAACTGTCGTAAGACTTTAGCCTTCGAGGGTGGCGCTCCAACTCTGTCGCTGCTGCGACTTTGTTCTTTATCTGCGGCTCCCCTGCGCCAATAGTTAAAAAATTTAAAACCATTTCAATATAAAAGTGGAATAAACAGCACAACAAAATTTAAAAAAAACAAATGTTAAAATAGTTTAAAATGTCAATAGATAAAATACTAAACGGGTCTAAAACAGAAAGATATAAAACCAACAGATATATAATGTCATAAAGTAAAAATTGTATAAGGACAAATAAATCACAGAATAAATTAAAATAAATAAGGGCGAATAAATCACAGAATAAATTAAAATTGTATAAGGACAAATAAAACACAGAATAAGTTAAAACTGTATAAGGACAAATAAATCACAAAATAAATTAATAGAAAAAAAACAAATTAAAAGCTGTTTAAATTACGCTTTTTTGGCGGCCGTCGAGATCCTTCCTCGACATGACCGAGATTATGAAGTTCTCGATTTGCCGCCAATTTCCTTCTGACTGGGTTATCAGCGATACCATGTTCTCCGGTGTAACTTGACTGTTTACACCTTCGAACATGGCCCGCCTCTCCAAGTCCCACTTCTTGCATGAAAAGAGGGTGTGCTCTGCGTTGTCCACAGGGAACTGACAGTACGCACACACCTCATTTTCGCGTAATTTAAAGCGATACAGGTACGCGTTAAAACACCCGTGGCCTGTAAACGCTTGCGTCAAATAATAGGAGACTTCTCCATGCTTTCGGTTTATCCAGGTGGTGAGCGTTGGAATAAGCCGATAAGTCCATCGGCCTTTTTCCTCCCTATTCCATCTGTCTTGCCAAGTCTCGACGAGTCTGCTCCTCGCATTCTTGCGGATGCAGGCCTTACTGAGTCTTCCCGACTCTGGGTTCTGGGAATTATTTCTTTCTTTAAAAAGAAGAAACAATTCCTCCCTTTCTCTTGCCATAAGATCGGCCGGCGGGACACTTGCAAGGACCTGCACAGCACTTGTCGAGACCGTACAATACGCAGATACGATTCTGGCATTGATACCTCTCTGGGCCGACAGCATGTTCTCGCAAATTGTTTTGCTTCTGAACTTAAGCGAAGGAGTCCAGGCTGCTGCTGCGTAAAACAGCTTAGCATGGGAAACACTCACCACCAGTCTCCTTTTCTTTTCGCGTGGTCCGCAAACATTGGGCATAAGACGTGCCAAATTTGCCGCAATCTCAATCGCCTTATTTAACGCCGTTGCTATGTGGTGATGGAAGTTTAACCTTCCATCGAGCTCCACACCTAGATACTTTATATACTTGCTCCACTTGACCTCGAATTCGTCTATCATGATTCGTGGGACCGTATAACCACGTCTATCTGTGACGGTCTTTAAAAGACCGACGGGAGTATTGTCCCCTTGCGGGGTTCCTCCTTGGGGTAATTCATTTTCACCTTGACTCATCTTCATTTATTTTTGGTTTTTATGTCAGGGAACCACCCTGTTGATTGTCCTTTAGTGAAAAGCCCCGCCACCACGACAAGGTCTACCGAACACATTCATGATGTCAGTCATGTTTGACAGCGGATAAGCATCCCACCCCGGAGCACCAACGCCGTCAAGAATGGCAGTAATGTCTGGCTAAGGATATGCATGCCACCCATGCCATCAAAGACGGCAGCTGCGACAGGGAGAGGATGATCATCCGCTTCTCCCAGCACATCGAAGACATCGATGATGTTTGGTAGTGGACAACCATCGGCGAGGATTATTATTATTATTTTTTTTAGCTTTCTGCTGGGTAGTTAACATAAACTATACAACCGAATAAATTCAATTGGAAAGGTTATGAAAACAGTAAAATCTTTTATAGAGAAACAATTTGTTACAAATTGAATCATGCAGGAATCTGTCGATTGCCTAGGATGTATTAAACTCCATGGACTCATGTCGACCATACCATGCTAAAAACCCAATAAGAAGACCTTCTATTCACCTACGGAACTACCTAGTGGCTTTCAACTTCGTAGATGAACGGTCCCATTTAGTCGCTGGCGCGACTCTTCCGTGCCGCTCTTGTTCTGGCCTTATTTTCTTCTTGTCCTTGACAAAGTCTTCTTGGCTTCCTCTAGGGCAGATCTGAAGACCTTGCATCCTCCTGATCCGGCGACATGTTGGATACTCTCCTCCTCGCCGAACTTCGCCCTGCATAAGAAGCAGCATGGGCTCTTCTTACAATCTGCTGCCTTATGGCCAGCTTCTACGCACTTGAAGCACGTAGCCTACCTATCTACTGCTTGGCAGTCTCTGCCTATATGGCCATAGTCAAGGCACTTGTGACACCTTGTAACCATAACTCTCCTTCTGATTCTGCAGGACACATAACCGATTTTGATGTTCCCTATCTTTTCCAATCTGGTAGCGTCTTCCTGGGTGGTGACCACGACAGCGAGCTTCATACCTCGCTTATTTGGCCCAAGGACCGTCACCTTCCTGCTTCCTGCTGGTACCGTAGATACTTGTCGAGGGCCTCCTTGACATCCTGCTGTACGGTGAGGGTGTCCATATCGCGGATCTCCAGCACAGTCTGCCGGTCCGCCACCTGCACCCTTCCCAGATCGCCGATAACCTTAGTCACCTCTTCAGCGAACATCTTATTGTTTGAAGACCCACCAATCTTAATGAGAAGGTCTCCCTTTTTAGTGGGTAAAGCTCCCACAACACTTGTCTGACTGGCCTCCAGGTCAGCCTCTTTTCGAACTTTTGCCAGTACTTCGGCAAAAGTTTTTCCTTCAGCCACTTTAACGACCACTGTGGCTCTTCCCTTCTTGACCTGAACTGGCCCTGGAACCGTTTTGATCCCCTTACCTCTAGTCTTTTTAGGAGGTCTCTCCTCCTTTTTCCTTTTTGGATCCTTCGCAGGCTCAGGATCACTTCTCTTCCGCTTGTGAGCATCCAAGACGACGTTTCTCAACACGATTGCGTTACAACGATCTCTTCTAACTCTGCGATCTTGTCTAGCTTCTTCCGACCAGGTCAATCCTTGGTAGAAACTCGCTTCCTTTTTTGTAGCTGCTGCGTGCTTCTCCTTGGTCTGCTGTATGAGCGATGTTATGCTTTTCAGTCCATCCTTGATTGTCATATTGACATTTCTTTGGACTTCGCAGGACTTTATCATCTTACTGATCTTTTCTTCTATTGCTAGAATGCATGCCGCCTCTTCCTCTCGCAGCTTTATGCATTCATCTCGGTCCTTGTTGCAGCTAGCAATGTCATTCGCTGAAGCATTACTGAAGACAGAAATGCAGCTAGCCTGACTTGTCACACTGCTCGGAAGCTCGGACCTCGAAGGGCGCTGTATCTCTCACAGAGGACAAAAAGTAAACTTTAGGTCATGATCACTGAGTAGACACCATTATTATTATTTTTTTTTTTTGCTTAGGGACTTTTGGGAAATCTGCCTACAGATACCTTAGGTTCCGCACTCCAAGGTTATGTGGGGTTGGTAAATTAAAAGAAAACATATGTAAAATTAATAAATATAAAGAAATAAGATTATAAATTTAAAAAACTGGCGACCTACTGTCAGCCCGACCCACTAAAACCCGTGACCCTTCCTTTGGAGCCCTTAGTCCTCCCTCGGAACTGTCGTAAGACTTTAGCCTTCGAGGGTGGCGCTCCAACTCTGTCGCTGATGCGACCTTCTTCTTTTCTCTGCGGTTCTCCTGCGTCAACAGTTAAAAAAATTAAAACTATTCCAATGTCTAAGCGGAATTAACAGCACAAAAAGATAAAAAAAACAAATGTTAAAATATTGTAAAATGTCAATGTATAAAATATTGAACGGGTGTAAAACAGAAACATATAGAATAAACAGATATATAAAGTCAAAAGCTAAAAGTTGTATAAGGACAAATAAAATACAAAATAAATTAAAATTGTATATGGACAAATAAGTCACAAAATAAATTAAAGTTAAATTAAAATTGTAAAAGGACAAATAAATCACAAAATAAATTAATAACAAACGAACGAGCAAATTAAAAGCTGTTTAAATTACGCTTTTTGGCGGCCGTCGAGATCCTTCCTCGACATAACCGAGATTATGAAGTTCTCGACTTGCAGCCAATTCTCTTCTGACTGGGTCATCAGCGATAACATGTTCTCCGGTGTAACTTGACTGTTTACACCTTCGAACATGGCCCGCTTCTCCAAGTCCCATTTCTTGCATGAGAAGAGGGTGTGCTCCGCGTTGTCCTCAGGGAACTGGCGTTGTCCTCTGTGCGGACAGCATATCCTCGCAGAAGGTTTTGCTCCTGAATTCTAACGAGGGAGCCCAAGCCGCTGCTGCGTACAACAAATTTGCATTGCTATATGATGATGAAAGTTAAACCTTCCATCAAGCTCTACTCCCAAATATCTGAGGTATTTGCTCCACTTGACCTCGAATCCGTCTATCACGATTTTCGGGGGCTTACAACCACGTCTGTCTGTGGCGAACAGAGCTTCGGTCTTTTCCAGGGACATTTTAAGACCTCTGGTATCCAACCAGCTCTTCACACGCCGCAGACTTTCGTTCACCAGTTTTCCCAGGGCTTCCTCAGTTTCGGCTGTGGACACGATCAACGCATCGTCTGCGAAGCCGATGATTACCGAGTTTTCAGGTAGACTAATTCTCAGGAAATCATCATACGATATGTTCCATAAGAATGGGCCCACCTTCGAGCCTTGAGGGGCACCACTCTGCATCTCTTCTTTAAGAGTCCAAGTGTCTCCCTCAAAAATCACCCACCTGTCACTAAGATAATTATTCATTATCCGCAATAAGTAGGGCGGCATTTCTTTCGTTCTCATCGACTCGATGAGATCTTCCCATCTTGCGCTATTAAACGCGTTGCGTATGTCAATCGCAACCAATGCGCAGAAGCCCTTCTTTTTATCCGGTCCCAACCTGTTCTTTCCTTTTTTGGCTAAGTCCACAACTGCCTTAATGGCATCTACTGTGGACCTGCCTTTACGGAAACCAAATTGGTAATCGGATAGACTATTCTCTCCGGTCAAGTGGCTTTGCATTCTCTGCAGAACCATGTCCTCTAGAATTTTACCTATCGTGTCAAGCAGGCATATAGGCCTGTATGACGAAGTTTTATCCAGAGGTTTATCTCCTTTCCTTAGGAGTACTAGCCTCTGTCTTTTCCAGTCGCGGAAGAACTCTCCATTTACAAGGCAAAGATTAAAGCATCGAAGCAGAATCTGGGGTGAAGAATCGATTACCAATTTAAGGATCTCGTTACTTATCCCGTCGATTCCTGGCGCCTTGCCAGTTTTCAATTTTTTGCTTGCATTTCTCAATTCTGTGAGAGTGAAGAGTTCTTCCTCACCGACCTCACAGGCACTCCAGTCCATCCTAAGCCATGGTTCCGCAGAGGGGAACAGAGCTTTTATTATTTGTCTGACCCAATCGGGATTGTCCAGGCCAGGGGTCTTTTGCCTCATTCCTAATTTCTTAGAAACGAGTTTAAAAGCCAGACCCCACGGGTCCTTGTCGACCTCCTCGATCAGGTCCTTTTAGCAACGACGTTGCGACGCGCGAATCTCCTTTTTGAGAGCCTTCTTGGCCTCCTTATACGCTTCCTTTAACAAAGGATCTCCCTTTGATCAGGTGTAAGTCCTTCTTGCTGTGAAGCATGCTTTACGCAAGGACAGTCCTGTCCCTGTTGACAACCAATAAATTGTTTCTGGAGACCATTTCTCCGATCATTCTTCCTCTTTTATCGAGCCTCGACTCGCCCCACTCCGGTGACTTGGCAATGAAGTCACCAGTGACGAGTACGTCCAACCTGGACTCTCTAAGACTCGATTCAAGTTCCTCAATGTCGGCTGCGAAGTCTTGCAGTGAATCGTTAGGCGAAAAGTAGCAACTGTACATTTGCATGCCTGCCACCTCCACCCACACGAATCCACTGCTCGTCTCTAAATATTTGCTAACTCGCACTTCAGGATTGCACACCTGCACGGCGGCCCTTCCTGATTTGTCCTGATACCAAGGAGCCTGATCATTTCTTTTGTGTTGCTCACTGCAGAACAGAATATCGATCTTTTTCTCCCTGGCGGTCTGCATCAAGAGAGCTTGTGCCTCCCTACAGGTGTGCAGGTTGACCTGCAGAAGCTTTAAAGATTTGCCCTTTTAAGCCTCTGCAGCTCCCCTCTGTATACAGGGCAGGAGTTTTTGCCTGGATCATGAAAAACGTCTGTCTTGCCTAAATCTGTGCACGTTAAGCACTTGGGATGTTCGACAGAACAGTTCTTCGCCAGGTGTCCCTCTTCGCCACATCTACGGCAGTTTTTCGTTCTGTCAGGTCCCTTGCATGTACGTGTCACATGACCATTGAGAGTATTGTATTCCATTTCGGGCAACCGTACAACAGCTGACTTGGTTCCCCCAAAGCGAGGGAACAGTGAACAGGACAGTTCTGAACAGTTCTGCCCCGTTACGCTAGCTATAGCTGAAACCACGTCAGCTGGTGTCGTGGTTTCATCTAAATCTCTAATTTCGAGAGATCTCTTGTTTACAATGGCCCTGACGTCGGCTTTGTCTTTCAAGGCACTCGCCAAGGCACTGCAAAACTGGCCTTGAAAATCCGATCTGGGTCCGAAAAAATCATAAAGGCGCTGTTTCCCCATGTGGAATCTGGCCCCAGGGACGACTATACCTCTAGTGTAGTAAATAGTGATGAACTCTTCACTCCTTAAGAGCTTAAAAAGGTGGCAAGGACGTTAATAGTGGCAAAGCGCCAGGCATGGAGGGAATACCCAACGAGATCCTCAAAGAGGTTGTCGCTGTGTATCCGGAGCTACTTCTTGACGTCTTTAATACATGTCTGAAGAGTGGAGAGTTTTTCAGTGACTGGAAAACACAGAGGTTGGTCCTCCTAAGAAAAGGGGATAAACCTCTAGATAAAGTCTCATCGTTTAGACCAATTTGTTTATTAGACACGATGGAAGGGACGGTCGACAGTAGATACGATTTTAGCGGTACTCGATAAGGCAAGGAAAGCTAAAGAGGGACGAAAGAAGGGCTTCTGCGCGCTCGTTTCAATAGATATATGATGCCCAATATCGGTGGCCCCAGGGAAAATAAAAGAAGACTGGTGGCGACTGTGGTTCAATTAAAGCAGCTATATGCTGCCCCTGTATGGGCCTCAGCCCTTAAGATCCACAGCATCTATGACAGGCTCCTTTCGGCAAAAAGAGAGCCAGCAAGGAGAATAACGTCAGCCTTCAGAACGGTGTCTGACTGCGCTCTCCGGGTGCTTGCCAGATTGCCGCCAATAGACTTGTTGGCAATGGAAAACCAGGAAAATTTCCAGCTCTCCAAAAATCTGGTGGGCAACCCGGAGCAAAGAGAAAGACTCAAAGCCCAAATGCGCACTGAGTCAAGAAAAAGACTCGTTCTGAGGTGGCAGGAGAGATGGGATGGGGAATTAAAAGGCAGATGGACTCATCGCCTGATTCCTTACCTCGCCACATGGTTGGAAAGACAACACGGTGAAGTAAGCTACTACCTTACACAAGCGATGTCGGGTCATGGTTGTTTTGGGCAGTACTTCTATCGGTTTAAAATAGAAGCAGATGCGAAATGTGTGTACTGCAACGGTTCGGGTGACGACGAAGCAGAGCACATTGACGACGCAGAGCACACGCTTTTCTCTTGCGGGCACTGGCGTGAACTCAGGGAAGCCATGTTTTCGGCCGTGGGCACTGAAGTCACGGTCGAGAACATGGTACCAATTATGTTACAGAGTGCAGACTCATGGCGCGAAATAGAGTCCTTCATCATCAAAGTGATGCAGATGAAGGAGAACGACAGAAGGACGTTACAACAACAACGGAGAATTCCTGCGGCACGGCTGGGCGCTCGCGGAGGACGGAGGAGACCTTAAATGGATCTCCTCCCTCTTCCGATAGCGCTTAGCTAAGGATTTCAGATCTGGAAGTAGGTAAGGAGACCTCTGCTGGCGATGCAAGCTTGACGGCAGTTCCGCCAGGAGAGATATGTCTCAAAAAAGGGTGTGGTTTTTAGTGGGTCGACCAGAACAAGAGCGGTTACCCCCACATAACCTAGGAGTGCGGGCTCCAGGTATCTGCCTTGGAAGTAGGCCTCCAAGGGTTAGCAGATTTCCCACTTCCCTCGTTAAAAAAAATTATTATTATTATTATTGCTTCCTCGTGAGGAAACTTTGTAGTCGTTTAATTTACAAAATTTTTAAAAATCCTTTTGACAAATTTTCTTCTATATGGGACTATGTTATATAAGACCCTGAACAATTGTCCGTATGTATGTGTGTGTATGTGTGTGTGTGGATCCCGTTTTTTGTGAACACGATAACTCGAAGAGGTTTCAACGAATTCGGCTGAAAATTGCTAGGAATATTTATCATAAAAATATCTCTAAATGGATTGATGGACATTAAAAAATCTATTAAAAAATTTTTTTTTTTACTTTTTCCCAAAAAAAAAATTTTTTTGAAAAATTTTTTTAATTGAATATTAAAGTCAATATACAATAAAATCTTCTTCTTTGCATCAAGACGAATCGATTGGTATATATAAAGTATAAATTGTATGAGAGTTTATAGAGGTAATGACAATTAAAGCAAAAAAATTACCTTTTTTTATCAAAAATTTAGTTCTTTCATCAAAATTATATTCCAGTACTATAAGATTTTACTCATTTTTTTCAATAATCTTATCCGTTGCATTAAAATGGTTCGATTGGTATATATAAAGTATATATTTTATTTGAATTTATAGAATTAAACATAATTAAAACCAAAAATTCGCACTTTTATTAGAAATTTATTTCCTTCTTAAAAATTATGTTGCTTTATAATAAAATGTTAATCTAGACTTAAAAACAAACAAATACTCTTTGTAGTGTCAGTATAGTTATGGTCATTACATAAAATGATGAAATAAAAAGAAAATAGTCAGTTTTAAAAGGACTTTTAGTGTGTCAGTGTTCATCGACATAATAAAAACTCCCCTCCGTTACCGCAATAAATTTAGTTTTTGAAAGTAAATAATAATAATGGTTAATAATTTTATTCACATTGTTTTATTTAAAAACAAAGAAAACTAAAAATGTTATTAATTTATTTATAAAATTGATTTTTTTGCAACACAATGAACATATTTCGAAGCTGTCTTATAAATGAAATCTCCCCTCCGTTACCGATGGTATATTTCCATTATACAGTACCTAAATTGCAGACTTTATTAATCATGGGATTCGTTTGAAACTCGTTACTAGGGGGTTTTCGGGGTCGCTGATTACGAATCCGATGTCAGTTTTTGAAAATCCAAAATGGCGGGTCCAATATGGCGGACACTTTTTTTAAAAATTCATCGGATTTGCTTGAAACTCGTTACTCGGGGGTTTTCGGGGTCGCTGATTACGAATCCGTTATCAGTTTTTAAAAATCCAAAATGGCAGATTCAATATGGCGGACACTTTTTTTGAAAAATTCATCGTATTTGCTTGAAACTCGTTATTCGGGGGTTTTCGGTGTCGCTAATTACGAATCCGATATCAGTTTTTAAAAATCCAAAATAGCGGATTCAATATGGCGGACACTTTTTTGAAACATTCATCAGATTCGGTTAAAACTTGTTTCTCTGAGTTTTTCGGGGTCGCTGATTACGAATCCGATATCAGTTTTTAAAAATACAAAATGGCGGATTCATCAAGAATAAAATAAAATATTTGAGAGGTATTTTTCCCTAGAATTGAATTAGTTTTGTCCACCGCACGAAATTCCCCACCATTACGGTATACAAACATAATAAAATTTATTTTTGAAATTAGCAACCCTAAAAATACACGAGTATCTACTTTAAAATTATCCCAATTATTTCTTAAAAGTGTCCACCATATTGGATCCGACATTTTGGATTTTGGAAAACTGATATCGGATTCGTAATTAGCGACACCGAAAACCCCCGAGTAACGAGTTTCAAGCAAATACGATGAATATTTCAAAAAAGTGTCCGCCATATTGAATCCGCCATATTGAATCCGCCATTTTGGATTTTTAAAAACTGATATCGGATTCGTAATTAGCGACACCGAAAACCCCCGAGTAACGAGTTTCAAGCAAATCCGATGAATTTTTAAAAAAAAGTGTCCGCCATATTGAATGCGCCATTTAAGATTTTTAAAAACTGATATCGGATTCGTAAACAGCGACCACGAAAACCCCCGAGTAACGAAGTTTATGTAATTTCCATCAGTTTTTAAAATATTTTAGTTGCGATAAATTTTCAACAAAAATTTTAAATAAAAAACATTAATTTTTAATAATAATGTTAATAAAGATTGTAACAACGTATTTTACAGGTTTATTAAGATCCCCCTTTTGCCACAGGATTAATAATAAAAGTGATTTTTCAACTTTTTTTATAAAATTTCAATTTTGAATTTGTCCCTTTCTAGAGATTGACCCATATATTGCATTTGAATTTATGGAATTAAACATAATTAAAACCAAAAATTCGCACTTTTATTAGAAATTTATTTTCTTCTTAAAAATCATGTTGCCTTATAATAAAATGTTACTCTTGACTTAAAAACAAACTAAAAATCTTCATTTCATCAAGACGAATCGATTTATGTATAAAAAGAATATATTTTATTAGCATTAATAGAATTAAACAAAATGAAAAAATTCACTAAAGCAAATTTTTTGCTTATCGTAAAGAGGAAGCAAAATGTTCATGTAATGAACATCTTAATTCACAACTTGTTATTATTATTATTATTTAGCTTTCTGCTGGGTAGTTAACATAAACTATACAACCGAATAAATTCAATTGGAAAGGTTATGAAAACAGTAAAATCTTTTATAGAGAAACAATTTGTTACAAATTGAATCATGCAGGACTCTGCCGACTGCCTAGGATGTATTAAACTCCATGGACTCACGTCGACCATACCATGCTAAAAAACCAATAATATTAGACCTTCTATTCACCTACGGAACTTCCTAGTGGCTTCAAACTTCGTAGATGGATGGACCCATTTAGTCGCTGACGCGACTCTTCCGTGCCGGTCTTGTTCTGGCCTATTTGCTTCTTGTCCTTGACAAGGTCTTCTTAGCTTCCTCTAAGGCAGTCCTAAAGACCTTGCACCGACCTGATCCGGCGACGTGTTGGATGTCCTCTTTCTCGCTGAACTTGGCCTGGCATAAGAAGCAGCATGAGCTCTTCTTACAATCTCCTGCTTTATGGCCAGCTTCACCGCACTTGAAGCACGCAGCCGACCTATCTACCGCTTTGCAGTCTCTACCTATGTGGCCGTAGCCAAGGCATCTATGGCACCTTGTGACTGTAGCTCTTCTTTTCACCTGGCAGGACACGAACCCAATTTTAATGTGTCCTATTTTCTCCAGCTTATCTGCATCCTCTTGGCTGGTGACAACGACAGCGAGCTTCACTCCTCGCTTGTTTGGTCCAAGGACCGTCACCTTTCTACTCCCTGCTGGCACAGTAGAGATTTGTCACCTCCTCAGTGAACAGCTTCTTGTTTGAAGACCCTCCAATTTTAATAAGAAGATCTCCCTTTTTAGTGGGTAAAGCTCCCACAACCCTTGTCTCGCTGGCCTCCAAGTCAGCCTCTTTCCGAACCTTCGATAGCACTTCCGCGAAGGTTGTTCCTTCAGCCACTTTGACGACCACTGTGGCCCTTCCCTTCTTATCTGGATTTGGCCTTGTTGCCGGTTTGGTCTTCTTGCCTTTGGACCTTTTAGGAGGTCCCTCCTCCTTTTTCTTTTTTGGGTCCTTCGTAACCGAAGGATCACTTCTTTTCCTCTTCTGAGCCTCTAAGACAACGTTTTTAAGCACCACTGCATTAAACCGATCACGTCAAAGTCTTCGGTCATTTCGTGCTTCCTCCGACCAATTTAGTCCCTGGTAGAACTTCGCGTCTTTTTTGGCCGCCTCTGCGTGCTTCTTCTTAACGTCCTGTATGAGCGATGTTAAGCATCTGTGTCCATCCTTGATTGGCCTATTGACATTCTTCTGGACATCGCATGACTTCAGCATCTTGCTGACCTCCACCTCCATTTCTAGAATGCTTGCTGCCTCTTCTTCTCGCAGCCTCACGCATTCATCTCGCTCTTCATTGCAGCTAGCAATATCAATTGCAGAAGCATTGCTGAAAACAGAAATGCAGCTGGCTTGACTCGTTGCGCTGCCCGTACTTCCTCGTCTCTCCAACCTGTCCTCGATGTTCTGTGGCACTACCAACGCGTTGTTGCCCTCCTGCATCCTTGGGCCACTGGCCACCGTCCTCACGCTAGGCGCTTGACGATGGGAACCCCACGCAAGAGAACAAGTTCTAATGCGCCCCAGTTAGAACTGAAATTCCAACCGGGCACGGAATTATTATTATTATTATTATTATTTTAGCTTTCTGCTGGGTAGTTAACATAAACTATACATCCGAATAAATTCAATTGGAAAGGTTATGAAAACAGTAAAATCTTTTATAGAGAAAAAATTTGTTACAAATTGAATCATGCAGGACTCTGTCGATTGCCTAGGATGTATTAAACTCCATGGACTCATGTCGACCATACCATGCTAAAAAACCAATAATATTAGACCTTCTATTCACCTACGGAACTACCTAGAGACACAGAGGAAGCTCAAATGATCTTGAACCAAGTCATGAGAAGAGTAAATGCCTGGAGGAAGGAACACTCTGTAATGCTAGCACTGGAGAAGACAGAAATTGTTCTAATGACGAAAAAATAAATCGAAACAACCGCAGCATGCTTGTATGGAGATTCCGAAAAAGACGATGTTTGTCATACGTTCTTCCATTGCATAAGATGGAGTCAAGAAAGAAGAAAATTGGAAGAAAATATTGGACAAATAACTCCGGAAAACATCGTGAATAAAATGCTGCTAAATGAAAAAACATGGTACGAAGTATCTGCTTACGTAGAAAAAGTCCTAAAAAAGAAAAAATCTGAAATGGACACCATCAGATAGACGATTAAAATTTATATTAATGCCGATGTATATGTCAGATGTGCTGTTATTATTGATTATTATTTATTGATTTGTTGAAATTTATGTATTGACGAAGAGAATCCAACCGAAATAGATAAAAAAGGTAAAGAAATTCAAGCAGGTTAACAATTATAGAGAGCCGAAGCACGGCTAAGAGTCGCCGATGACCTCCATCCCCTGAAGAAATGCGAAAAGCGAATACCGGGGGTTAGTTGGTAGGCGTGAATGGGGGGTGTTTTAGTGCGGTAAGGGCGGCTACAAAAAGTCCTCTCTCTAAGTCCTCCCTGTCCGTCGTGATTAACAATTATTTCCATTAACCACCAGGTGGGAGTTGCGGGAGTGGGAGGAGGAACTAAAACTATTTCCTCCTCCCCCAAAACGCCCCCAGCGATTTCTCCAGGTCAACCTTTTCTTCCATCCACATCTTTTGTCTTCATTACCGTAGTAATGAAGAACTCGATTTGGCGCCAAGAGTCCGCGCTTTGGAGCATAATCGAGACCATGTTATCAGCAGTGAATTGAGTTTTCACCGCGTCAAACATGGCCCGTCTTAGCTCACTCCATTGCCCGCAGGAGAAGAGAGTGTGTTCCGCGTCGCCAATTTCAGCGCCGCAATACACACATTTTGCCTCTTCTCTGATCTTAAATCTGTGGAGGTACTGTCCAAAGCAGCCGTGACCAGTCATTGCTTGCGTAAGGTAGTAGCCAACCTCTCCGTGCTTTCTTTCTAACCATGTGGCGAGATGGGGAATCAGGCGGTAAGACCACCTTCCTTTGGATTCCCCATCCCATCTTGCCTGCCAACTATCGACGAGTCTGGTTCTTGCCGCCTTGCGGATAGCCATCTTTAGACTACCGCTGCCCTGTTGTTCCCGCGAGACCGCCCGTTCTTTGTTGATCCGAAAGACTTCCTGTCTTTCTTTTGCCAACAAATCTGTTGGCGGTGTACGCGCAAGAACCAGAGCAGCGCAATCAGACACCGTCCTATAGGCTGAGATTACTCTCCGTGAACTCCCTGTTTGTACGGAAAGTAACCTATCCAAGATGCTGCGGGTCGTAAGGGCGTCGGCCCATGCAGGGGCAGCGTAAAGCTGCTTTGCTAGACCCACAGTCGCCACTAAGCGCCGCTTTTTTTCCCTGGGACCACCAATGTTGGGCATTAACCTCGATAGGTGACCCATACATTCGGTGGCCTTGAGCGCTGTGATATCCACATGTTGGCCAAAATTTAACCTTTGGTCCAACGTCGCTCCCAGGTACTTAAGCGTTTTTCCCCATGAGACTTCAGTTCCACCTATTTTCACCTTAGGGGCTTCATAAGCTCTCCGGACTGTAACGAGCAAAGCCTCGGTCTTCTCTAGGGCCATTTGCAGACCATGACGATATAACTAACGCTCTACTTGCCGCAGACTTTCATTGAGCTTTATCTGAAGAAATTTTGTTTCCCGTGCTCTACACACCAGAAGTACGTCATCCGCGAAGGCTTTCAGGGTTCTGTCTTCAGGCAGTTCCATTCTTAGGAGTCCGTCGTACATGACGTTCCATATGAATGGGCCCACCTTCGACCGCTGTGGTGCCCCGCAGGTCATTTGTTCCTTGAGATGGCACACATTGCTTTCGTACACGACCCATCTGTCGCTCAGATAGTTGAGGAGTTTCATATGAGATTGAGGGGTCAACTCTCGGATTTTTTTCAAATTTCATTTTTCAATAGAGTTTGTTTGCCTATGTAATTATCCCAAATATTAATTAAAAATATTTAATATTTTGTTAGATATTTGCATAAACAAATTAATGCAATATTTTTTTTAAACTTGAATAACTTTTTTATTTTTGCTTATAGAAAAAAGTTGTCTGAATGTTTTTTGTTTAGAATGAATCAATTTTTTTGAAAAAAAAATTAATTAAATAAAAATTAACTTTTTTAATAAATTTATTTAAAAATTAAATTTCAAGTTTGAAAATTTTTTTCTCAAAAACAAAAAATAACGTGTTCGCCAAATTTGGCATGTTATTTTGTAGTATAGTAAGCAATATTTATCTTTTTTTTCAGCTTGATTGAAGGCCGATAACAGGTTTAAATATTAAAAAACAAATTTATTTTTTAAATAAATTAATTAAAAAAGTTAATTTTTATTCAATTAATTTTTTTTCAAAAAATTTGATTCATTCTAAACAAAAAACATTCAGACAACTTTTTTCTATAAGCAAAAATAAAAAATTTTATAACGCGACAATGACTCCTGAGACGAAAATTTCCGATTGTCGCGTCAGCTAAGTCGGCTCGCTACCTGCACTTCAAGTTTTGAAAATTTTTTTCTCAAAAACAAAAAATAACGTGTTCGCCAAATTTGGCATGTTATTTTGTAGTATAGTAAGCAATATTTATCTTTTTTTTCAGCTTGATTGCAGGCCGATAACAGGTTTAAATATTAAAAAACAAATTTATTTTTTAAATAAATTTATTAAAAAAGTTAATTTTTATTTAATTAATTTTTTTTTCAAAAAATTTGATTCATTCTAAACAAAAAACATTCAGACAACTTTTTTCTATAATCAAAAATAAAAAAGTTTATAACGCGACAATGACTCCTGAGACGAAAATTTCCGATTGTCGTGTCAGCTAAGTCGGCTCGCTACCTGCACTTCAAGTTTTGAAAATTTTTTTCTCAAAAACAAAAAATAACGTGTTCGCCAAATTTGGCATGTTATTTTGTAGTATAGTAAGCAATATTTATCTTTTTTTTCAGCTTGATTGAAGGCCCATAACAGGTTTAAATATTAAAAAACAAATTTATTTTTTAAATAAATTAATTAAAAAAGTTAATTTTTATTCAATTAATTTTTTTTCAAAAAATTTGATTCATTCTAAACAAAAAACATTCAGACAACTTTTTTCTATAAGCAAAAATAAAAAATTTTATAACGCGACAATGACTCCTGAGACGAAAATTTCCGATTGTCGCGTCAGCTAAGTCGGCTCGCTACCTGCACTTCAAGTTTTGAAAATTTTTTTCTCAAAAACAAAAAATAACGTGTTCGCCAAATTTGGCATGTTATTTTGTAGTATAGTAAGCAATATTTATCTTTTTTTTCAGCTTGATTGCAGGCCGATAACAGGTTTAAATATTAAAAAACAAATTTATTTTTTAAATAAATTTATTAAAAAAGTTAATTTTTATTTAATTAATTTTTTTTTCAAAAAATTTGATTCATTCTAAACAAAAAACATTCAGACAACTTTTTTCTATAAGCAAAAATAAAAAAGTTTATAACGCGACAATGACTCCTGAGACGAAAATTTCCGATTGTCGTGTCAGCTAAGTCGGCTCGCTACCTGCACTTCAAGTTTTGAAAATTTTTTTCTCAAAAACAAAAAATAACGTGTTCGCCAAATTTGGCATGTTATTTTGTAGTATAGTAAGCAATATTTATCTTTTTTTTCAGCTTGATTGAAGGCCGATAACAGGTTTAATTTTTAAAAAACAAATTTATTTTTTAAATAAATTTATTAAAAAAGTTAATTTTTATTCAATTAATTTTTTTTCAAAAAATTTGATTCATTCTAAACAAAAAACATTTAGACAACTTTTTTCTATAAGCAAAAATAAAAAATTTTATAACGCGACAATGACTCCTGAGACGAAAATTTCCGATTGTCGCGTCAGCTAAGTCGGCTCGCTACCTGCACTTCAAGTTTTGAAAATTTTTTTCTCAAAAACAAAAAATAACGTGTTCGCCAAATTTGGCATGTTATTTTGTAGTATAGTAAGCAATATTTATCTTTTTTTTCAGCTTGATTGAAGGCCGATAACAGGTTTAATTTTTAAAAAACAAATTTATTTTTTAAATAAATTTATTAAAAAAGTTAATTTTTATTCAATTAATTTTTTTTCAAAAAATTTGATTCATTCTAAACAAAAAACATTCAGACAACTTTTTTCTATAAGCAAAAATAAAAAATTTTATAACGCGACAATGACTCCTGAGACGAAAATTTCCGATTGTCGCGTCAGCTAAGTCGGCTCGCTACCTGCACTTCAAGTTTTGAAAATTTTTTTCTCAAAAACAAAAAATAACGTGTTCGCCAAATTTGGCATGTTATTTTGTAGTATAGTAAGCAATATTTATCTTTTTTTTCAGCTTGATTGAAGGCCGATAACAGGTTTAAATATTAAAAAACAAATTTTTTTTTTAAATAAATTTATTAAAAAAGTTAATTTTTATTTAATTAATTTTTTTTCAAAAAATTTGATTCATTCTAAACAAAAAACATTCAGACAACTTTTTTCTATAAGCAAAAATAAAAAATTTTATAACGCGACAATGACTCCTGAGACGAAAATTTCCGATTGTCGCGTCAGCTAAGTCGGCTCGCTACCTGCACTTCAAGTTTTGAAAATTTTTTTCTCAAAAACAAAAAAATAACGTGTTCGCCAAATTTGGCATGTTATTTTGTAGTATAGTAAGCAATATTTATCTTTTTTCAGCTTGATTGAAGGCCGATAACAGGTTTAAATATTAAAAAACAAATTTATTTTTTAAATAAATTTATTAAAAAAGTTAATTTTTATTCAATTAATTTTTTTTCAAAAAATTTGATTCATTCTAAACAAAAAACATTCAGACAACTTTTTTCTATAAGCAAAAATAAAAAATTTTATAACGCGACAATGACTCCTGAGACGAAAATTTCCGATTGTCGCGTCAGCTAAGTCGGCTCGCTACCTGCACTTCAAGTTTTGAAAATTTTTTTCTCAAAAACAAAAAAAAAACGTGTTCGCCAAATTTGGCATGTTATTTTGTAGTATAGTAAGCAATATTTATCTTTTTTTTCAGCTTGATTGAAGGCCGATAACAGGTTTAAATATTAAAAAACAAATTTATTTTTTAAATAAATTTATTAAAAAAGTTAATTTTTATTTAATTAATTTTTTTTTCAAAAAATTTGATTCATTCTAAACAAAAAACATTCAGACAACTTTTTTCTATAAGCAAAAATAAAAAAGTTTATAACGCGACAATGACTCCTGAGACGAAAATTTCCGATTGTCGCGTCAGCTAAGTCGGCTCGCTACCTGCACTTCAAGTTTTGAAAATTTTTTTCTCAAAAACAAAAAATAACGTGTTCGCCAAATTTGGCATGTTATTTTGTAGTATAGTAAGCAATATTTATCTTTTTTTTCAGCTTGATTGAAGGCCGATAACAGGTTTAAATATTAAAAAACAAATTAATTTTTTAAATTATTTTATTAAAAAAGTTAATTTTTATTTAATTAATTTTTTTTCAAAAAATTTGATTCATTCTAAACAAAAAACATTCAGACAACTTTTTTCTATAAGCAAAAATAAAAAATTTTATAACGCGACAATGACTCCTGAGACGAAAATTTCCGATTGTCGCGTCAGCTAAGTCGGCTCGCTACCTGCACTTCAAGTTTTGAAAATTTTTTTCTCAAAAACAAAAAAATAACGTGTTCGCCAAATTTGGCATGTTATTTTGTAGTATTGTAAGCAATATTTATTTTTTTTTCAGCTTGATTGAAGGCCGATAACAGGTTTAAATATTAAAAAACAAATTTATTTTTTAAATAAATTTATTAAAAAAGTTAATTTTTATTCAATTAATTTTTTTTCAAAAAATTTGATTCATTCTAAACAAAAAACATTCAGACAACTTTTTTCTATAAGCAAAAATAAAAAATTTTATAACGCGACAATGACTCCTGAGACGAAAATTTCCGATTGTCGCGTCAGCTAAGTCGGCTCGCTACCTGCACTTCAAGTTTTGAAAATTTTTTTCTCAAAAACAAAAAAAAAACGTGTTTGCCAAATTTGGCATGTTATTTTGTAGTATAGTAAGCAATATTTATCTTTTTTTTCAGCTTGATTGAAGGCCGATAACAGGTTTAAATATTAAAAAACAAATTTATTTTTTAAATAAATTTATTAAAAAAGTTAATTTTTATTTAATTAATTTTTTTTTCAAAAAATTTGATTCATTCTAAACAAAAAACATTCAGACAACTTTTTTCTATAAGCAAAAATAAAAAAGTTTATAACGCGACAATGACTCCTGAGACGAAAATTTCCGATTGTCGCGTCAGCTAAGTCGGCTCGCTACCTGCACTTCAAGTTTTGAAAATTTTTTTCTCAAAAACAAAAAATAACGTGTTCGCCAAATTTGGCATGTTATTTTGTAGTATAGTAAGCAATATTTATCTTTTTTTTCAGCTTGATTGAAGGCCGATAACAGGTTTAAATATTAAAAAACAAATTAATTTTTTAAATTATTTTATTAAAAAAGTTAATTTTTATTTAATTAATTTTTTTTCAAAAAATTTGATTCATTCTAAACAAAAAACATTCAGACAACTTTTTTCTATAAGCAAAAATAAAAAATTTTATAACGCGACAATGACTCCTGAGACGAAAATTTCCGATTGTCGCGTCAGCTAAGTCGGCTCGCTACCTGCACTTCAAGTTTTGAAAATTTTTTTCTCAAAAACAAAAAAATAACGTGTTCGCCAAATTTGGCATGTTATTTTGTAGTATAGTAAGCAATATTTATCTTTTTTCAGCTTGATTGAAGGCCGATAACAGGTTTAAATATTAAAAAACAAATTTATTTTTTAAATAAATTTATTAAAAAAGTTAATTTTTATTCAATTAATTTTTTTTCAAAAAATTTGATTCATTCTAAACAAAAAACATTCAGACAACTTTTTTCTATAAGCAAAAATAAAAAATTTTATAACGCGACAATGACTCCTGAGACGAAAATTTCCGATTGTCGCGTCAGCTAAGTCGGCTCGCTACCTGCACTTCAAGTTTTGAAAATTTTTTTCTCAAAAACAAAAAAAAAACGTGTTCGCCAAATTTGGCATGTTATTTTGTAGTATAGTAAGCAATATTTATCTTTTTTTTCAGCTTGATTGAAGGCCGATAACAGGTTTAAATATTAAAAAACAAATTAATTTTTTAAATTATTTTATTAAAAAAGTTAATTTTTATTTAATTAATTTTTTTTCAAAAAATTTGATTCATTCTAAACAAAAAACATTCAGACAACTTTTTTCTATAAGCAAAAATAAAAAATTTTATAACGCGACAATGACTCCTGAGACGAAAATTTCCGATTGTCGCGTCAGCTAAGTCGGCTCGCTACCTGCACTTCAAGTTTTGAAAATTTTTTTCTCAAAAACAAAAAAATAACGTGTTCGCCAAATTTGGCATGTTATTTTGTAGTATAGTATGCAATATTTATCTTTTTTCAGCTTGATTGAAGGCCGATAACAGGTTTAAATATTAAAAAACAAATTTATTTTTTAAATAAATTTATTAAAAAAGTTAATTTTTATTCAATTAATTTTTTTTCAAAAAATTTGATTCATTCTAAACAAAAAACATTCAGACAACTTTTTTCTATAAGCAAAAATAAAAAATTTTATAACGCGACAATGACTCCTGAGACGAAAATTTCCGATTGTCGCGTCAGCTAAGTCGGCTCGCTACCTGCACTTTAAGTTTTGAAAATTTTTTTCTCAAAAACAAAAAAATAACGTGTTCGCCAAATTTGGCATGTTATTTTGTAGTATAGTAAGCAATATTTATCTTTTTTCAGCTTGATTGAAGGCCGATAACAGGTTTAAATATTAAAAAACAAATTTATTTTTTAAATAAATTTATTAAAAAAGTTAATTTTTATTCAATTAATTTTTTTTCAAAAAATTTGATTCATTCTAAACAAAAAACATTCAGACAACTTTTTTCTATAAGCAAAAATAAAAAATTTTATAACGCGACAATGACTCCTGAGACGAAAATTTCCGATTGTCGCGTCAGCTAAGTCGGCTCGCTACCTGCACTTCAAGTTTTGAAAATTTTTTTCTCAAAAACAAAAAAATAACGTGTTCGCCAAATTTGGCATGTTATTTTGTAGTATAGTATGCAATATTTATCTTTTTTCAGCTTGATTGAAGGCCGATAACAGGTTTAAATATTAAAAAACAAATTTATTTTTTAAATAAATTTATTAAAAAAGTTAATTTTTATTCAATTAATTTTTTTTCAAAAAATTTGATTCATTCTAAACAAAAAACATTCAGACAACTTTTTTCTATAAGCAAAAATAAAAAATTTTATAACGCGACAATGACTCCTGAGACGAAAATTTCCGATTGTCGCGTCAGCTAAGTCGGCTCGCTACCTGCACTTTAAGTTTTGAAAATTTTTTTCTCAAAAACAAAAAAATAACGTGTTCGCCAAATTTGGCATGTTATTTTGTAGTATAGTAAGCAATATTTATCTTTTTTCAGCTTGATTGAAGGCCGATAACAGGTTTAAATATTAAAAAACAAATTTATTTTTTAAATAAATTTATTAAAAAAGTTAATTTTTATTTAATTAATTTTTTTTCAAAAAATTTGATTCATTCTAAACAAAAAACATTCAGACAACTTTTTTGTATAAGCAAAAATAAAAAATTTTATAACGCGACAATGACTCCAGAGACGAAAATTTCCGATTGTCGCGTCAGCTAAGTCGGCTCGCTACCTGCACTTCAAGTTTTGAAAATTTTTTTCTCAAAAACAAAAAAATAACGTGTTCGCCAAATTTGGCATGTTATTTTGTAGTATAGTAAGCAATATTTATCTTTTTTTTCAGCTTGATTGAAGGCCGATAACAGGTTTAAATATTAAAAAACAAATTTATTTTTTAAATAAATTTATTAAAAAAGTTAATTTTTATTTAATTAATTTTTTTTTCAAAAAATTTGATTCATTCTAAACAAAAAACATTCAGACAACTTTTTTGTATAAGCAAAAATAAAAAATTTTATAACGCGACAATGACTCCAGAGACGAAAATTTCCGATTGTCGCGTCAGCTAAGTCGGCTCGCTACCTGCACTTCAAGTTTTGAAAATTTTTTTCTCAAAAACAAAAAAATAACGTGTTCGCCAAATTTGGCATGTTATTTTGTAGTATAGTAAGCAATATTTATCTTTTTTTTCAGCTTGATTGAAGGCCGATAACAGGTTTAAATATTAAAAAACAAATTTATTTTTTAAATAAATTTATTAAAAAAGTTAATTTTTATTTAATTAATTTTTTTTCAAAAAATTTGATTCATTCTAAACAAAAAACATTCAGACAACTTTTTTCTATAAGCAAAAATAAAAAAGTTTATAACGCGACAATGACTCCTGAGACGAAAATTTCCGATTGTCGCGTCAGCTAAGTCGGCTCGCTACCTGCACTTCAAGTTTTGAAAATTTTTTTCTCAAAAACAAAAAAAAAACGTGTTCGCCAAATTTGGCATGTTATTTTGTAGTATAGTAAGCAATATTTATCTTTTTTTTCAGCTTGATTGAAGGCCGATAACAGGTTTAAATATTAAAAAACAAATTAATTTTTTAAATTATTTTATTAAAAAAGTTAATTTTTATTTAATTAATTTTTTTTCAAAAAATTTGATTCATTCTAAACAAAAAACATTCAGACAACTTTTTTCTATAAGCAAAAATAAAAAATTTTATAACGCGACAATGACTCCTGAGACGAAAATTTCCGATTGTCGCGTCAGCTAAGTCGGCTCGCTACCTGCACTTCAAGTTTTGAAAATTTTTTTCTCAAAAACAAAAAAATAACGTGTTCGCCAAATTTGGCATGTTATTTTGTAGTATAGTATGCAATATTTATCTTTTTTCAGCTTGATTGAAGGCCGATAACAGGTTTAAATATTAAAAAACAAATTTATTTTTTAAATAAATTTATTAAAAAAGTTAATTTTTATTCAATTAATTTTTTTTCAAAAAATTTGATTCATTCTAAACAAAAAACATTCAGACAACTTTTTTCTATAAGCAAAAATAAAAAATTTTATAACGCGACAATGACTCCTGAGACGAAAATTTCCGATTGTCGCGTCAGCTAAGTCGGCTCGCTACCTGCACTTTAAGTTTTGAAAATTTTTTTCTCAAAAACAAAAAAATAACGTGTTCGCCAAATTTGGCATGTTATTTTGTAGTATAGTAAGCAATATTTATCTTTTTTCAGCTTGATTGAAGGCCGATAACAGGTTTAAATATTAAAAAACAAATTTATTTTTTAAATAAATTTATTAAAAAAGTTAATTTTTATTCAATTAATTTTTTTTCAAAAAATTTGATTCATTCTAAACAAAAAACATTCAGACAACTTTTTTCTATTAGCAAAAATAAAAAATTTTATAACGCGACAATGACTCCTGAGACGAAAATTTCCGATTGTCGCGTCAGCTAAGTCGGCCCGCTACCTGCACTTCAAGTTTTGAAAATTTTTTTCTCAAAAACAAAAAATAACGTGTTCGCCAAATTTGGCATGTTATTTTGTAGTATAGTAAGCAATATTTATCTTTTTTTTCAGCTTGATTGAAGGCCGATAACAGGTTTAAATATTAAAAAACAAATTTATTTTTTAAATAAATTTATTAAAAAAGTTAATTTTTATTTAATTAATTTTTTTTTCAAAAAATTTGATTCATTCTAAACAAAAAACATTCAGACAACTTTTTTCTATAAGCAAAAATAAAAAATTTTATAACGCGACAATGACTCCTGAGACGAAAATTTCCGATTGTCGCGTCAGCTAAGTCGGCTCGCTACCTGCACTTCAAGTTTTGAAAATTTTTTTCTCAAAAACAAAAAAATAACGTGTTCGCCAAATTTGGCATGTTATTTTGTAGTATAGTAAGCAATATTTATCTTTTTTCAGCTTGATTGAAGGCCGATAACAGGTTTAAATATTAAAAAACAAATTTATTTTTTAAATAAATTTATTAAAAAAGTTAATTTTTATTCAATTAATTTTTTTTCAAAAAATTTGATTCATTCTAAACAAAAAACATTCAGACAACTTTTTTCTATTAGCAAAAATAAAAAATTTTATAACGCGACAATGACTCCTGAGACGAAAATTTCCGATTGTCGCGTCAGCTAAGTCGGCTCGCTACCTGCACTTCAAGTTTTGAAAATTTTTTTCTCAAAAACAAAAAATAACGTGTTCGCCAAATTTGGCATGTTATTTTGTAGTATAGTAAGCAATATTTATCTTTTTTTTCAGCTTGATTGAAGGCCGATAACAGGTTTAAATATTAAAAAACAAATTTATTTTTTAAATAAATTTATTAAAAAAGTTAATTTTTATTTAATTAATTTTTTTTTCAAAAAATTTGATTCATTCTAAACAAAAAACATTCAGACAACTTTTTTCTATAAGCAAAAATAAAAAAGTTTATAACGCGACAATGACTCCTGAGACGAAAATTTCCGATTGTCGTGTCAGCTAAGTCGGCTCGCTACCTGCACTTCAAGTTTTGAAAATTTTTTTCTCAAAAACAAAAAATAACGTGTTCGCCAAATTTGGCATGTTATTTTGTAGTATAGTAAGCAATATTTATCTTTTTTTTCAGCTTGATTGAAGGCCGATAACAGGTTTAAATATTAAAAAACAAATTTATTTTTTAAATAAATTTATTAAAAAAGTTAATTTTTATTTAATTAATTTTTTTTCAAAAAATTTGATTCATTCTAAACAAAAAACATTCAGACAACTTTTTTCTATAAGCAAAAATAAAAAAGTTTATAACGCGACAATGACTCCTGAGACGAAAATTTCCGATTGTCGCGTCAGCTAAGTCGGCTCGCTACCTGCACTTCAAGTTTTGAAAATTTTTTTCTCAAAAACAAAAAATAACGTTTTCGCCAAATTTGGCATGTTATTTTGTAGTATAGTAAGCAATATTTATCTTTTTTTTCAGCTTGATTGAAGGCCGATAACAGGTTTAAATATTAAAAAACAAATTTATTTTTTAAATAAATTTATTAAAAAAGTTAATTTTTATTTAATTAATTTTTTTTCAAAAAATTTGATTCATTCTAAACAAAAAACATTCAGACAACTTTTTTCTATAAGCAAAAATAAAAAATTTTATAACGCGACAATGACTCCTGAGACGAAAATTTCCGATTGTCGCGTCAGCTAAGTCGGCTCGCTACCTGCACTTCAAGTTTTGAAAATTTTTTTCTCAAAAACAAAAAATAACGTGTTCGCCAAATTTGGCATGTTATTTTGTAGTATAGTATGCAATATTTATCTTTTTTCAGCTTGATTGAAGGCCGATAACAGGTTTAAATATTAAAAAACAAATTTATTTTTTAAATAAATTTATTAAAAAAGTTAATTTTTATTCAATTAATTTTTTTTCAAAAAATTTGATTCATTCTAAACAAAAAACATTCAGACAACTTTTTTCTATAAGCAAAAATAAAAAATTTTATAACGCGACAATGACTCCTGAGACGAAAATTTCCGATTGTCGCGTCAGCTAAGTCGGCTCGCTACCTGCACTTCAAGTTTTGAAAATTTTTTTCTCAAAAACAAAAAAATAACGTGTTCGCCAAATTTGGCATGTTATTTTGTAGTATAGTAAGCAATATTTATCTTTTTTCAGCTTGATTGAAGGCCGATAACAGGTTTAAATATTAAAAAACAAATTTATTTTTTAAATAAATTTATTAAAAAAGTTAATTTTTATTCAATTAATTTTTTTTCAAAAAATTTGATTCATTCTAAACAAAAAACATTCAGACAACTTTTTTCTATAAGCAAAAATAAAAAATTTTATAACGCGACAATGACTCCTGAGACGAAAATTTCCGATTGTCGCGTCAGCTAAGTCGGCTCGCTACCTGCACTTCAAGTTTTGAAAATTTTTTTCTCAAAAACAAAAAATAACGTGTTCGCCAAATTTGGCATGTTATTTTGTAGTATAGTAAGCAATATTTATCTTTTTTTTCAGCTTGATTGAAGGCCGATAACAGGTTTAAATATTAAAAAACAAATTTATTTTTTAAATAAATTTATTAAAAAAGTTAATTTTTATTTAATTAATTTTTTTTCAAAAAATTTGATTCATTCTAAACAAAAAACATTCAGACAACTTTTTTCTATAAGCAAAAATAAAAAAGTTTATAACGCGACAATGACTCCTGAGACGAAAATTTCCGATTGTCGTGTCAGCTAAGTCGGCTCGCTACCTGCACTTCAAGTTTTGAAAATTTTTTTCTCAAAAACAAAAAATAACGTGTTCGCCAAATTTGGCATGTTATTTTGTAGTATAGTAAGCAATATTTATCTTTTTTTTCAGCTTGATTGAAGGCCGATAACAGGTTTAAATATTAAAAAACAAATTTATTTTTTAAATAAATTTATTAAAAAAGTTAATTTTTATTTAATTAATTTTTTTTCAAAAAATTTGATTCATTCTAAACAAAAAACATTCAGACAACTTTTTTCTATAAGCAAAAATAAAAAAGTTTATAACGCGACAATGACTCCTGAGACGAAAATTTCCGATTGTCGCGTCAGCTAAGTCGGCTCGCTACCTGCACTTCAAGTTTTGAAAATTTTTTTCTCAAAAACAAAAAATAACGTGTTCGCCAAATTTGGCATGTTATTTTGTAGTATAGTAAGCAATATTTATCTTTTTTTTCAGCTTGATTGAAGGCCGATAACAGGTTTAAATATTAAAAAACAAATTAATTTTTTGAATTATTTTATTAAAAAAGTTAATTTTTATTTAATTAATTTTTTTTCAAAAAATTTGATTCATTCTAAACAAAAAACATTCAGACAACTTTTTTCTATAAGCAAAAATAAAAAATTTTATAACGCGACAATGACTCCTGAGACGAAAATTTCCGATTGTCGCGTCAGCTAAGTCGGCTCGCTACCTGCACTTCAAGTTTTGAAAATTTTTTTCTCAAAAACAAAAAAATAACGTGTTCGCCAAATTTGGCATGTTATTTTGTAGTATAGTAAGCAATATTTATCTTTTTTCAGCTTGATTGAAGGCCGATAACAGGTTTAAATATTAAAAAACAAATTTATTTTTTAAATAAATTTATTAAAAAAGTTAATTTTTATTCAATTAATTTTTTTTCAAAAAATTTGATTCATTCTAAACAAAAAACATTCAGACAACTTTTTTCTATAAGCAAAAATAAAAAATTTTATAACGCGACAATGACTCCTGAGACGAAAATTTCCGATTGTCGCGTCAGCTAAGTCGGCTCGCTACCTGCACTTCAAGTTTTGAAAATTTTTTTCTCAAAAACAAAAAAAAAACGTGTTCGCCAAATTTGGCATGTTATTTTGTAGTATAGTAAGCAATATTTATCTTTTTTTTCAGCTTGATTGAAGGCCGATAACAGGTTTAAATATTAAAAAACAAATTTATTTTTTAAATAAATTTATTAAAAAAGTTAATTTTTATTTAATTAATTTTTTTTCAAAAAATTTGATTCATTCTAAACAAAAAACATTCAGACAACTTTTTTCTATAAGCAAAAATAAAAAATTTTATAACGCGACAATGACTCCTGAGACGAAAATTTCCGATTGTCGCGTCAGCTAAGTCGGCTCGCTACCTGCACTTCAAGTTTTGAAAATTTTTTTCTCAAAAACAAAAAAATAACGTGTTCGCCAAATTTGGCATGTTATTTTGTAGTATAGTATGCAATATTTATCTTTTTTCAGCTTGATTGAAGGCCGATAACAGGTTTAAATATTAAAAAACAAATTTATTTTTTAAATAAATTTATTAAAAAAGTTAATTTTTATTCAATTAATTTTTTTTCAAAAAATTTGATTCATTCTAAACAAAAAACATTCAGACAACTTTTTTCTATAAGCAAAAATAAAAAATTTTATAACGCGACAATGACTCCTGAGACGAAAATTTCCGATTGTCGCGTCAGCTAAGTCGGCCCGCTACCTGCACTTCAAGTTTTGAAAATTTTTTTCTCAAAAACAAAAAATAACGTGTTCGCCAAATTTGGCATGTTATTTTGTAGTATAGTAAGCAATATTTATCTTTTTTTTCAGCTTGATTGAAGGCCGATAACAGGTTTAAATATTAAAAACCAATTTAATTTTTTAAATAAATTTATTAAAAAAGTTAATTTTTATTTAATTAATTTTTTTTTTCAAAAAATTTGATTCATTCTAAACAAAAAACATTCAGACAACTTTTTTCTATAAGCAAAAATAAAAAATTTTATAACGCGACAATGACTCCTGAGACGAAAATTTCCGATTGTCGCGTCAGCTAAGTCGGCTCGCTACCTGCACTTCAAGTTTTGAAAATTTTTTTCTCAAAAACAAAAAAATAACGTGTTCGCCAAATTTGGCATGTTATTTTGTAGTATTGTAAGCAATATTTATTTTTTTTTCAGCTTGATTGAAGGCCGATAACAGGTTTAAATATTAAAAAACAAATTTATTTTTTAAATAAATTTATTAAAAAAGTTAATTTTTATTTAATTAATTTTTTTTCCAAAAAATTTGATTCATTCTAAACAAAAAACATTCAGACAACTTTTTTGTATAAGCAAAAATAAAAAATTTTATAACGCGACAATGACTCCAGAGACGAAAATTTCCGATTGTCGCGTCAGCTAAGTCGGCTCGCTACCTGCACTTCAAGTTTTGAAAATTTTTTTCTCAAAAACAAAAAAATAACGTGTTCGCCAAATTTGGCATGTTATTTTGTAGTATAGTAAGCAATATTTATCTTTTTTTTCAGCTTGATTGAAGGCCGATAACAGGTTTAAATATTAAAAAACAAATTTATTTTTTAAATAAATTTATTAAAAAAGTTAATTTTTATTTAATTAATTTTTTTTTCAAAAAATTTGATTCATTCTAAACAAAAAACATTCAGACAACTTTTTTGTATAAGCAAAAATAAAAAATTTTATAACGCGACAATGACTCCAGAGACGAAAATTTCCGATTGTCGCGTCAGCTAAGTCGGCTCGCTACCTGCACTTCAAGTTTTGAAAATTTTTTTCTCAAAAACAAAAAAATAACGTGTTCGCCAAATTTGGCATGTTATTTTGTAGTATAGTAAGCAATATTTATCTTTTTTTTCAGCTTGATTGAAGGCCGATAACAGGTTTAAATATTAAAAAACAAATTTATTTTTTAAATAAATTTATTAAAAAAGTTAATTTTTATTTAATTAATTTTTTTTCAAAAAATTTGATTCATTCTAAACAAAAAACATTCAGACAACTTTTTTCTATAAGCAAAAATAAAAAAGTTTATAACGCGACAATGACTCCTGAGACGAAAATTTCCGATTGTCGCGTCAGCTAAGTCGGCTCGCTACCTGCACTTCAAGTTTTGAAAATTTTTTTCTCAAAAACAAAAAATAACGTGTTCGCCAAATTTGGCATGTTATTTTGTAGTATAGTAAGCAATATTTATCTTTTTTTTCAGCTTGATTGAAGGCCGATAACAGGTTTAAATATTAAAAAACAAATTAATTTTTTAAATTATTTTATTAAAAAAGTTAATTTTTATTTAATTAATTTTTTTTCAAAAAATTTGATTCATTCTAAACAAAAAACATTCAGACAACTTTTTTCTAAAAGCAAAAATAAAAAATTTTATAACGCGACAATGACTCCTGAGACGAAAATTTCCGATTGTCGCGTCAGCTAAGTCGGCTCGCTACCTGCACTTCAAGTTTTGAAAATTTTTTTCTCAAAAACAAAAAAATAACGTGTTCGCCAAATTTGGCATGTTATTTTGTAGTATAGTATGCAATATTTATCTTTTTTCAGCTTGATTGAAGGCCGATAACAGGTTTAAATATTAAAAAACAAATTTATTTTTTAAATAAATTTATTAAAAAAGTTAATTTTTATTCAATTAATTTTTTTTCAAAAAATTTGATTCATTCTAAACAAAAAACATTCAGACAACTTTTTTCTATAAGCAAAAATAAAAAATTTTATAACGCGACAATGACTCCTGAGACGAAAATTTCCGATTGTCGCGTCAGCTAAGTCGGCTCGCTACCTGCACTTCAAGTTTTGAAAATTTTTTTCTCAAAAACAAAAAAATAACGTGTTCGCCAAATTTGGCATGTTATTTTGTAGTATAGTAAGCAATATTTATCTTTTTTCAGCTTGATTGAAGGCCGATAACAGGTTTAAATATTAAAAAACAAATTTATTTTTTAAATAAATTTATTAAAAAAGTTAATTTTTATTCAATTAATTTTTTTTCAAAAAATTTGATTCATTCTAAACAAAAAACATTCAGACAACTTTTTTCTATTAGCAAAAATAAAAAATTTTATAACGCGACAATGACTCCTGAGACGAAAATTTCCGATTGTCGCGTCAGCTAAGTCGGCCCGCTACCTGCACTTCAAGTTTTGAAAATTTTTTTCTCAAAAACAAAAAATAACGTGTTCGCCAAATTTGGCATGTTATTTTGTAGTATAGTAAGCAATATTTATCTTTTTTTTCAGCTTGATTGAAGGCCGATAACAGGTTTAAATATTAAAAAACCAATTTAATTTTTTAAATAAATTTATTAAAAAAGTTAATTTTTATTTAATTAATTTTTTTTTCAAAAAATTTGATTCATTCTAAACAAAAAACATTCAGACAACTTTTTTCTATAAGCAAAAATAAAAAAGTTTATAACGCGACAATGACTCCTGAGACGAAAATTTCCGATTGTCGTGTCAGCTAAGTCGGCTCGCTACCTGCACTTCAAGTTTTGAAAATTTTTTTCTCAAAAACAAAAAATAACGTGTTCGCCAAATTTGGCATGTTATTTTGTGGTATTGTAAGCAATATTTATTTTTTTTTCAGCTTGATTGAAGGCCGATAACAGGTTTAAATATTAAAAAACAAATTTATTTTTTAAATAAATTTATTAAAAAAGTTAATTTTTATTTAATTAATTTTTTTTCCAAAAAATTTGATTCATTCTAAACAAAAAACATTCAGACAACTTTTTTGTATAAGCAAAAATAAAAAATTTTATAACGCGACAATGACTCCAGAGACGAAAATTTCCGATTGTCGCGTCAGCTAAGTCGGCTCGCTACCTGCACTTCAAGTTTTGAAAATTTTTTTCTCAAAAACAAAAAAATAACGTGTTCGCCAAATTTGGCATGTTATTTTGTAGTATAGTAAGCAATATTTATCTTTTTTTTCAGCTTGATTGAAGGCCGATAACAGGTTTAAATATTAAAAAACAAATTTATTTTTTAAATAAATTTATTAAAAAAGTTATTTTTTATTTAATTAATTTTTTTTTCAAAAAATTTGATTCATTCTAAACAAAAAACATTCAGACAACTTTTTTGTATAAGCAAAAATAAAAAATTTTATAACGCGACAATGACTCTAGAGACGAAAATTTCCGATTGTCGCGTCAGCTAAGTCGGCTCGCTACCTGCACTTCAAGTTTTGAAAATTTTTTTCTCAAAAACAAAAAAATAACGTGTTCGCCAAATTTGGCATGTTATTTTGTAGTATAGTAAGCAATATTTATCTTTTTTTTCAGCTTGATTGAAGGCCGATAACAGGTTTAAATATTAAAAAACAAATTTATTTTTTAAATAAATTTATTAAAAAAGTTATTTTTTATTTAATTAATTTTTTTTTCAAAAAATTTGATTCATTCTAAACAAAAAACATTCAGACAACTTTTTTCTATAAGCAAAAATAAAAAAGTTTATAACGCGACAATGACTCCTGAGACGAAAATTTCCGATTGTCGCGTCAGCTAAGTCGGCTCGCTACCTGCACTTCAAGTTTTGAAAATTTTTTTCTCAAAAACAAAAAATAACGTGTTCGCCAAATTTGGCATGTTATTTTGTAGTATAGTAAGCAATATTTATCTTTTTTTTCAGCTTGATTGAAGGCCGATAACAGGTTTAAATATTAAAAAACAAATTTATTTTTTAAATAAATTTATTAAAAAAGTTAATTTTTATTTAATTAATTTTTTTTCAAAAAATTTGATTCATTCTAAACAAAAAACATTCAGACAACTTTTTTCTATAAGCAAAAATAAAAAATTTTATAACGCGACAATGACTCCTGAGACGAAAATTTCCGATTGTCGCGTCAGCTAAGTCGGCTCGCTACCTGCACTTCAAGTTTTGAAAATTTTTTTCTCAAAAACAAAAAAATAACGTGTTCGCCAAATTTGGCATGTTATTTTGTAGTATAGTATGCAATATTTATCTTTTTTCAGCTTGATTGAAGGCCGATAACAGGTTTAAATATTAAAAAACAAATTTATTTTTTAAATAAATTTATTAAAAAAGTTAATTTTTTTTCAAAAAATTTGATTCATTCTAAACAAAAAACATTCAGACAACTTTTTTCTATAAGCAAAAATAAAAAATTTTATAACGCGACAATGACTCCTGAGACGAAAATTTCCGATTGTCGCGTCAGCTAAGTCGGCTCGCTACCTGCACTTCAAGTTTTGAAAATTTTTTTCTCAAAAACAAAAAAATAACGTGTTCGCCAAATTTGGCATGTTATTTTGTAGTATAGTAAGCAATATTTATCTTTTTTCAGCTTGATTGAAGGCCGATAACAGGTTTAAATATTAAAAAACAAATTTATTTTTAAAATAAATTTATTAAAAAAGTTAATTTTTATTCAATTAATTTTTTTTCAAAAAATTTGATTCATTCTAAACAAAAAACATTCAGACAACTTTTTTGTATAAGCAAAAATAAAAAATTTTATAACGCGACAATGACTCCAGAGACGAAAATTTCCGATTGTCGCGTCAGCTAAGTCGGCTCGCTACCTGCACTTCAAGTTTTGAAAATTTTTTTCTCAAAAACAAAAAAATAACGTGTTCGCCAAATTTGGCATGTTATTTTGTAGTATAGTAAGCAATATTTATCTTTTTTTTCAGCTTGATTGAAGGCCGATAACAGGTTTAAATATTAAAAAACAAATTTATTTTTTAAATAAATTTATTAAAAAAGTTAATTTTTATTTAATTAATTTTTTTTCAAAAAATTTGATTCATTCTAAACAAAAAACATTCAGACAACTTTTTTCTATAAGCAAAAATAAAAAAGTTTATAACGCGACAATGACTCCTGAGACGAAAATTTCCGATTGTCGCGTCAGCTAAGTCGGCTCGCTACCTGCACTTCAAGTTTTGAAAATTTTTTTCTCAAAAACAAAAAATAACGTGTTCGCCAAATTTGGCATGTTATTTTGTAGTATAGTAAGCAATATTTATCTTTTTTTTCAGCTTGATTGAAGGCCGATAACAGGTTTAAATATTAAAAAACAAATTAATTTTTTAAATTATTTTATTAAAAAAGTTAATTTTTATTTAATTAATTTTTTTTCAAAAAATTTGATTCATTCTAAACAAAAAACATTCAGACAACTTTTTTCTATAAGCAAAAATAAAAAATTTTATAACGCGACAATGACTCCTGAGACGAAAATTTCCGATTGTCGCGTCAGCTAAGTCGGCTCGCTACCTGCACTTCAAGTTTTGAAAATTTTTTTCTCAAAAACAAAAAAATAACGTGTTCGCCAAATTTGGCATGTTATTTTGTAGTATAGTATGCAATATTTATCTTTTTTCAGCTTGATTGAAGGCCGATAACAGGTTTAAATATTAAAAAACAAATTTATTTTTTAAATAAATTTATTAAAAAAGTTAATTTTTATTCAATTAATTTTTTTTCAAAAAATTTGATTCATTCTAAACAAAAAACATTCAGACAACTTTTTTCTATAAGCAAAAATAAAAAATTTTATAACGCGACAATGACTCCTGAGACGAAAATTTCCGATTGTCGCGTCAGCTAAGTCGGCTCGCTACCTGCACTTCAAGTTTTGAAAATTTTTTTCTCAAAAACAAAAAAATAACGTGTTCGCCAAATTTGGCATGTTATTTTGTAGTATAGTAAGCAATATTTATCTTTTTTCAGCTTGATTGAAGGCCGATAACAGGTTTAAATATTAAAAAACAAATTTATTTTTTAAATAAATTTATTAAAAAAGTTAATTTTTATTCAATTAATTTTTTTTCAAAAAATTTGATTCATTCTAAACAAAAAACATTCAGACAACTTTTTTCTATTAGCAAAAATAAAAAATTTTATAACGCGACAATGACTCCTGAGACGAAAATTTCCGATTGTCGCGTCAGCTAAGTCGGCCCGCTACCTGCACTTCAAGTTTTGAAAATTTTTTTCTCAAAAACAAAAAATAACGTGTTCGCCAAATTTGGCATGTTATTTTGTAGTATAGTAAGCAATATTTATCTTTTTTTTCAGCTTGATTGAAGGCCGATAACAGGTTTAAATATTAAAAACCAATTTAATTTTTTAAATAAATTTATTAAAAAAGTTAATTTTTATTTAATTAATTTTTTTTTCAAAAAATTTGATTCATTCTAAACAAAAAACATTCAGACAACTTTTTTCTATAAGCAAAAATAAAAAAGTTTATAACGCGACAATGACTCCTGAGACGAAAATTTCCGATTGTCGTGTCAGCTAAGTCGGCTCGCTACCTGCACTTCAAGTTTTGAAAATTTTTTTCTCAAAAACAAAAAATAACGTGTTCGCCAAATTTGGCATGTTATTTTGTGGTATTGTAAGCAATATTTATTTTTTTTTCAGCTTGATTGAAGGCCGATAACAGGTTTAAATATTAAAAAACAAATTTATTTTTTAAATAAATTTATTAAAAAAGTTAATTTTTATTTAATTAATTTTTTTTCAAAAAATTTGATTCATTCTAAACAAAAAACATTCAGACAACTTTTTTGTATAAGCAAAAATAAAAAATTTTATAACGCGACAATGACTCCAGAGACGAAAATTTCCGATTGTCGCGTCAGCTAAGTCGGCTCGCTACCTGCACTTCAAGTTTTGAAAATTTTTTTCTCAAAAACAAAAAAATAACGTGTTCGCCAAATTTGGCATGTTATTTTGTAGTATAGTAAGCAATATTTATCTTTTTTTTCAGCTTGATTGAAGGCCGATAACAGGTTTAAATATTAAAAAACAAATTTATTTTTTAAATAAATTTATTAAAAAAGTTATTTTTTATTTAATTAATTTTTTTTTCAAAAAATTTGATTCATTCTAAACAAAAAACATTCAGACAACTTTTTTGTATAAGCAAAAATAAAAAATTTTATAACGCGACAATGACTCTAGAGACGAAAATTTCCGATTGTCGCGTCAGCTAAGTCGGCTCGCTACCTGCACTTCAAGTTTTGAAAATTTTTTTCTCAAAAACAAAAAAATAACGTGTTCGCCAAATTTGGCATGTTATTTTGTAGTATAGTAAGCAATATTTATCTTTTTTTTCAGCTTGATTGAAGGCCGATAACAGGTTTAAATATTAAAAAACAAATTTATTTTTTAAATAAATTTATTAAAAAAGTTATTTTTTATTTAATTAATTTTTTTTTCAAAAAATTTGATTCATTCTAAACAAAAAACATTCAGACAACTTTTTTCTATAAGCAAAAATAAAAAAGTTTATAACGCGACAATGACTCCTGAGACGAAAATTTCCGATTGTCGCGTCAGCTAAGTCGGCTCGCTACCTGCACTTCAAGTTTTGAAAATTTTTTTCTCAAAAACAAAAAATAACGTGTTCGCCAAATTTGGCATGTTATTTTGTAGTATAGTAAGCAATATTTATCTTTTTTTTCAGCTTGATTGAAGGCCGATAACAGGTTTAAATATTAAAAAACAAATTTATTTTTTAAATAAATTTATTAAAAAAGTTAATTTTTATTTAATTAATTTTTTTTCAAAAAATTTGATTCATTCTAAACAAAAAACATTCAGACAACTTTTTTCTATAAGCAAAAATAAAAAATTTTATAACGCGACAATGACTCCTGAGACGAAAATTTCCGATTGTCGCGTCAGCTAAGTCGGCTCGCTACCTGCACTTCAAGTTTTGAAAATTTTTTTCTCAAAAACAAAAAAATAACGTGTTCGCCAAATTTGGCATGTTATTTTGTAGTATAGTATGCAATATTTATCTTTTTTCAGCTTGATTGAAGGCCGATAACAGGTTTAAATATTAAAAAACAAATTTATTTTTTAAATAAATTTATTAAAAAAGTTAATTTTTTTTCAAAAAATTTGATTCATTCTAAACAAAAAACATTCAGACAACTTTTTTCTATAAGCAAAAATAAAAAATTTTATAACGCGACAATGACTCCTGAGACGAAAATTTCCGATTGTCGCGTCAGCTAAGTCGGCTCGCTACCTGCACTTCAAGTTTTGAAAATTTTTTTCTCAAAAACAAAAAAATAACGTGTTCGCCAAATTTGGCATGTTATTTTGTAGTATAGTAAGCAATATTTATCTTTTTTCAGCTTGATTGAAGGCCGATAACAGGTTTAAATATTAAAAAACAAATTTATTTTTAAAATAAATTTATTAAAAAAGTTAATTTTTATTCAATTAATTTTTTTTCAAAAAATTTGATTCATTCTAAACAAAAAACATTCAGACAACTTTTTTCTATTAGCAAAAATAAAAAATTTTATAACGCGACAATGACTCCTGAGACGAAAATTTCCGATTGTCGCGTCAGCTAAGTCGGCCCGCTACCTGCACTTCAGGTTTTGAAAATTTTTTTCTCAAAAACAAAAAATAACGTGTTCGCCAAATTTGGCATGTTATTTTGTAGTATAGTAAGCAATATTTATCTTTTTTTTCAGCTTGATTGAAGGCCGATAACAGGTTTAAATATTAAAAACCAATTTAATTTTTTAAATAAATTTATTAAAAAAGTTAATTTTTATTTAATTAATTTTTTTTTCAAAAAATTTGATTCATTCTAAACAAAAAACATTCAGACAACTTTTTTGTATAAGCAAAAATAAAAAATTTTATAACGCGACAATGACTCCTGAGACGAAAATTTCCGATTGTCGTGTCAGCTAAGTCGGCTCGCTACCTGCACTTCAAGTTTTGAAAATTTTTTTCTCAAAAACAAAAAATAACGTGTTCGCCAAATTTGGCATGTTATTTTGTGGTATTGTAAGCAATATTTATCTTTTTTTTCAGCTTGATTGAAGGCCGATAACAGGTTTAAATATTAAAAAACAAATTTATTTTTTAAATAAATTTATTAAAAAAGTTAATTTTTATTTAATTAATTTTTTTTCCAAAAAATTTGATTCATTCTAAACAAAAAACATTCAGACAACTTTTTTCTATAAGCAAAAATAAAAAAGTTATTCAAGTTTAAAAAAAATATTGCATTAATTTGTTTATGCAAATATCTAACAAAATATTAAATATTTTTAATTAATATTTGGGATAATTACATAGGCAAACAAACTCTATTGAAAAATGAAATTTGAAAAAAATCCGAGAGTTGACCCCTCAATCTCATATGAAACTCCTCAGTTGTCCATCATTCGCAGCAGATAAGTCGGTACTCCTTTTCGTCTTAACGACTCAATGCAGATGTCCCATCTAGCAGAATTAAACGCGTTCCAGCTTTTAAACATGCATTAAAGACGTTGAGAAGCAACTCCGGATACTCTGCGATCACCTCTTTCAGGATCTCGCTCGGTATTCCATCATTGCCTGGCGCTTTGCCGTTCTTCAACGTCCTTGCCGCCTTTATAAGTTCTTTCTGCTTGAAGAGTTCCTCCATCTGTACTACGCAAGTATAGTCCTCCCTGGGGCTCGGTTCCACGTGGGGAAACAGTGCTTTTATGATCTTCTGGACCCATATCGGATTGCCTAGACCGGGGGTTTGTTGCCTTGAAACTAATTTCTTAGTCACAATTTTAAACGCCAAACCCCATGGATCGGTCTCGGTCGTTCCGATTAGGTCCTTCCAGCACTTACGTTGGCTACTCCTTATAGCCCGCTTGAAGATGCATCTGGCTTTATGCCAATCTTCTTGCAGCGCAAGGTCTCCCTTAGAATGGGTATATTTCCTTCGCGCCGCGTTGCATTCTCTTCTTAAGCGGGCTAGATCATCGCTCTACCAGTACAGAGCACCTTTCCTTGCTTTTGTTTGGTGCCGGCGAGGCATGGAGTGGTTGCAAGTATCCACTATAATTTGCCTCGCCTCTCGCACTATGCCCTTTAAAGAAGTTGGCTCCTTCTGCCAGTTGAGTCTCTTAATAAGGCGAGCCTTAACCAGAGATTTTGCCAACTTCTCCCTATTCAGTCTCCTAAGGTTCCAGGAGGGTTCATTCTTACCCTTTTGTGGGTGAATGTGCCCTCCCGCCTTTTCCTCGGAGACTGAAAACTCAATGTACTGGTGGTCGCTCATGGTCACCTGGTCCAGCACCTTCCAGTTTCTTACTCTGCGGGCCAGGCGGGGAGATGCTAATGTCAGGTCAATAATTGATCCTGATGCTCCCCGCCTAAAAGTGAACTCTTTCCCCCGGTTCATCACTACCAGCTCATTCGTCGCGACCATGTCCATGACCAAGACCCCCCTCCTGTCCTCACGGGTCTCTCCCCATTCCGGCGACTTACTATTGAAGTCTCCCGCAATGAGGACATCCCCGTCGAAAGCATTTATGCTTTCTTCAAGAGAAAACCTTAACCCAAGGTTCCCTGACTACTTCGGAGAATGTCCGTGTCTTCTCAACAGGTCCGCTCTGAGCGATCTGCTTAGGAGACTCGGATCCTTTCCCTTTTTTCGACATTGTTTTCGGGGGTGTCGACGAAACTCTTCTTTCTGCCTGGCAAAGGTGTCTTCTGGGAAATTTCCCTATTCCCTTTGCTCAGTCTTCTTGGGTGAAGAATGGGTTGGTAGGATTCCAACTTTTTTTGAAATTCTTCCCCATCCTCTACTAAGTCCTTAGCCATTCCGAAGAGGCTTTCTCCATAATGGAATGCCTCCACAGCGCTATCTTTCACCGGTTTCGGGTTGTTTTTCAATATCCCTTCTTTTACAACTCTCAGGGCCTTTTTTAGCTCCTGAGACATTTCGAACTGTCGTTTCATAAGTCGAAACATACAGTTCCAATCTTCGACCAACGGGAACGCGATTGCTTTCCTATTGGTATCGGAGATTTCCATCGTCGCCGTTTCCATTCTGGTTTGTTCTTTGTCAGACAAAGAACATGCGGAATGTTGGCCCCCCCCAAAATCCGTGGGCCTTGCGCTGACCATCGGGGCTTTCACCCGATCGGAATCAGCGGCAGGATTATCCTCTACTGAGGTACCTGCTTGGGGGATACTGTTGGTATCATTGCGCATTTCCATTTTTTAAAATTGAATGAAACGATATGGGTGTGATAATTATTTGTGTAAGTGTATATGTGTTCTGTACTGTAAGTGGGTGTACCCATATCAGTGTAAGAGAAATGTATTTGTGTTAGTGTTGTCTGAAGAGCCCCCAAGGCCAAGACAAGCTAGAGATACCCTTTCACGCACTACAACCAAGGGAATAACGCGTTTATAGCGCATCCCACACACGTACTCAAGAAGAAGCCTCTCCGGGGGGTTCCCCTTTCACTTCACAGGCATGAAAGGCGTCGTTTATAGACATAAACCTTTCAGATTCATACCCCAGTTCCTGTTATCCCGCAAGTTAAATCCCCCCAATCTGCGTCCCGAGCGCATGACTTAACATGATCAGACGTGCCGGCAGGGATGACCAGCGTGGATAACAGGAGCTGCCCATTCATGGAAGATGCCGGTTATAGACTATTTCTTCAACAATCACAAAAAAACGAAACAAAACAATAATTCCATACTGAACCCAACGGTTCGGATTCTTCCTTCCCATTCTGAGGGATATTGCGTTTATAGCAATACCCCCCATTTACACTAGAATTTCTACCATACAGATCTCCAACTGGTCTCCACCTCAAAGGCTCCCCAAACTCCCTCCTCCTCCTTCAAACCACTCCGCCCATATACGCAGATTCGCATAACATAATTATACAAATGGGCGCAGATGAGCAAAGTAGATGAAGTCCCGGGCTTGGGACCGGCGTAGCGGAGTTATTATTATTATTATTATTTTTGTGGATGTGGAAAATATGCGAAAACAGATACCGTAAACCCCGTACTGGTCCCGTACTGGTCCTTCGACCTCCTGCAGTTAACCTCCTGCCGTCAACATCTTTTGTCTTCATTACCGAAATAATGAAGGTCTCAATGTCAGGGTGGCCACCCAACCGGGAGAACCGGGAAAAACCCGGGAGAAAAATCAATCGGGAGAAAACCGGGAAAAAGCCGGGACAGAAATTTTAATCGGGAAAAAACCGGGACTAAAATTTTACATTTAAAGATTTCAGAAAATTAAAGTTAAAGGAAAAAGTTTTACTCAATAAAATTTTCTGATAAGTTTGTTTACAGATTTCATTCAAATTTTTCATAAAACATCAATAACTTCTTTTTTAAATAAATATTTAATTATTATTTTTCCATAAGAATTAAAATTCATCAAAAGATTCAAATTCAAACATTTTGAAATTCAACTTCTTATAAAAAATTGTTATAAAACATGAAGAAATCGATGTCTTCATGTTTTATACTAATTAAAGATGACCGAGTGGTAAAATGATTATTTTATATTATAAGATTTTATAAAAAAATATTAGAAAATAATTAAATTTCTAGAATAATTTTTTTTATTTATAAAGATAATTAAAATTCTTTGCAAATAATTAAATTTCAGAGAAGAATTTTATTATTTATAATGATAATTGAAATTTTGAACAGATTTGTTTTCAAAATGTTTAAAAGTAATTGAATTTTGAAGAAGAATTTTGATATTTACAAAGATAATTAAAATTTTAAAAATTTTAAAAAAGTTTTGAAAATAATTGAATTTCTGAGAAGTATGTTATCTGAACTTTTGAAAATAATTAAATTTCCATGATGAAATTTCTTATTTTTTGAAGATAATGATAATTTGACGAGAACTTAAAAAAAATTTGAAAACAATTGAAATTCTGCGGGGTATTTTATTACTTTTGAAAATAATTGAATTTCCATGATGAATTTTATTATTTATAAAGATAATTCAAATTATGACAGGCATTTTATTGAATTTTTTTAAATATTCGAATTTTGGAAAAGAATTTTATTATTTATAAAAATAATTGAAATTTTGAACAGATTTAAAAAAAATGTTAAAAATACCTAATTAAAATTTTGCCATGCATTAATTTTATTAAATTTTAATAATTATTATTACAGATTGTTTGATGTTAAAGTATATGTGTTGGCGAGAAATGTGATTTTTTTACAATTTTGTGTTTCCTTTTCGGCGTTTTTTTCCTAAAATTTCATTCGACTTTTTCCAACTTTTTCGGAAATTTGATGCTACTTTTCGTGACTTTTGTTGTGAATTTATGCGACTAAAGATACTTTTTTTAGTCTTAGAGATGATCCGAGCCCTGTTTTTAGTGTTTTTAGCCGAATTTATATCATTTACAACTACATATTACATAAAGGTAATGTTCTGCTCACAGTAAAATTATAATTAAAAACCGGGAGTAACAGCTCAATTTCACCGGGAGGACCGGGAGAAAACCGGGAGACGAAAAATTTAAAAATAGTGGCCACCCTGAATGTGTGACCAGGAGTTCACATCCTTCAGCATGATTGGAACCATGTTGTCAGCGGTCAGTTCTGTACCAACCGCCTCAAACATGGCCTGTCTTTCTGTGTTCCAGTGCCCGCAGGTGAAGAGGGTGTGTTCCGCGTCATCAATAGCTGCGTCGCAATACACACATTTGGCCTCTTTTCTAATCTTAAATCTAAAAAGGTACTGTCCAAAGCAACCATGTCCAGACAATGCCTGTGCCATGTAGTAGCCTACTTCGCCGTGTTGTCTTTTGAGCCAGGTAGCGAGGTGGGGAATTAGGCGATACGTCCACCCTCCTTTGGAATCCCCATCCCATCTCTCTTGCCATCTCTCAACAAGTCGTTTTCGCGCTTCTTTGCGGATAACGCCTTTACGGATATCGCCACTCTGGTCCTGCAAGTCCACCCGCTCCCTATTTTGCAGAAAGACTTCCTGTCTTTCATGTGCTAACAAGTCTATCGGAAGAATGCTCGCAAGAACCAGAACGGCACTTGTTGAGACTGTTCTATAGGCAGAGATTACTCTCCGCGCGGTGCCTCCTTGCACAGAGAGCAATCCCTTAGAGATGCCGCGGTTCTTGAGGGAGTCAACACACACAGGGGCAGCATAAAGCTGCTTTGAAAGAACGACGGTCGCTACCAATCGCCTCTTCTTTTCCCTGGGGCCACCGATGTTGGGCATTATCCTAGAAAGGCTACCCAAACATTCGGCGGCTTTGAGTGACGTATTGATGAAATGTTGACTAAAATTTAATTTTCGGTCTAACGTCACTCTCAGCATACCTGCTTATGCAGTCACGCGACATGTTGGATGTTCTCCTTGTCGCCGAACTTCGCCTTGCATAAGAAGCAGCATGGGCTCTTCTTACAATCTGCTACCTTATGGCCGGCTTCTCCGCACTTGAAGCACACAGCCGACCTGTCTACCGCTTTGCAATCTCTACCTATGTGGCCGTAGCCAAGGCACCTATGGCACCTTGTGACCGTAGCTCTTCTTCTCACCTGGCAGGACACGAACCCAATTTTAATGTGTCCTATTTTCTCCAGCCTATCTGCATCCTCTTGGCTGGTGACAACGACAGCGAGCTTTACTCCTCGCTTGTTTGGTCCAAGGACCGTCACCTTTCTGCTCCCTACTTGCACCGTAGAGATTTGCTCCAGGGCGTCCAAAACGTCTTTCTTTTCAGTAAGGGCGTCCATATCGCGGATTTCCAACGTAGTGTGCCGGACCGCCATCGGCACCTTACCCAGGTCACCCATCACCCACGTCACTTCCTCGGTGAACGACTTCTCGTTTGAAGATCCTCCAATTTTAATGAGGAGGTCTCCCCTTTTCGTGGGTACAGCTCCCACAACCCTTGTCTGACTGGTATCTAGGTCAGCCTCATCTCGAACCTTCTTCAGCACGTTGGCGAATGTTGTTCCTTTAGCCACTTTAACGATGACTGATGTTCGTTTTCGTGGTTGTCGTCTTTCCTTATCTACACTTGACTTTGGTGCCGGATTGGTAACCTTGACTTCAGTTTTTTTAGGAGGTCCCTCCTCTTTCTTCTTCTTTGTGTCCTTTCTGTCCTTCCACCCTCGAGCCTTGAGGGGCACCACTTTGCATCTCCTTCTTCAGAGTCCAGGTGTCCCCCTCATATACCACCCACCTGTCGCTAAGATAACTATCCATTATACACAACAAGTAAGGCGGCATTCCTTTGCTCATCATCGACTCGATGAGATCTTTCCATCGCGCGGAGTATATGTGTGTGAATGAGTTTATGAAAATGTGTTGCGAAATGCGATACTTTTTACTCACTACTTGAAATTCTACTTTGAGATGTTAATCCAAGTTGATGAATATCTCTTCTCTCTGTATTTCCTGACACAGGCTTCCCAAAATTGATGAAATACCAAATCTAGGGTCACTAGATTGATATTACTTAATTCACCTTTTTATTCCCTTAGAAAATGCACAAATTTGAAGACCGAACCTCAAAAAGGAAGGTTGTCTTTAAAAATATATTTAAATTGATAATCTTTTAATTCTTTTAATAAAAATTACTTTTATTTTATTCTGCTGACATAAGACTTTTTTCAATACACTCTTTTAATTATTTTATTACTTTTATATCTCTTTCAATATATTTATTTCTTTCAATTTACTTTATTCTTTTTAATATTCTCTTTTAATTATTCTATTATTTTTCTCTTCGTTTTTATTATTTTCAGTACAACTTTTAAATTCAACCTTTCTTTAATTTTTATTCTTTATCTTTTTATTCTCAACTGATTTCCACTTATTTTTCACAAAACTTTTATTGACTCTTTTGATTTTTATTAAAAAGGGATTATCTTTTTCCCGAACTTCGCTTTTTTTTAAACACGGCTCGTCTACCGGACTTAGAAATTCTTCAAGGCTAAAGTTTGCCGGCTCAAAAACAACAGGTATCGACGACCTGTGACTAATTACTGCCCAGTTTTCCCAGTGTCAATCAATTTTATTGAAAGACGATTTAGTAGGGGGAATCATAAGCGAAGTTCATTGTACTTGACTGTTGCTAAGTCAATTTCTGCAACCTTGCAGATTTAGGCAATGGTGTGATCTGAGTTCAATGACTCAGATGCACCAATCCTCATATTAAGAAATTTGGTTTCGACAACTCCCTGCGATTTCTCAAGAAAGTCAATAAACTTATAATTTATATTTAAGGTTCTTCACCTCAAAAATTGTGAAATTCAGAGGAATAACAAATTGAATGGAATTGTTTATAATTTTAGGGTTAAAATCATTATTCTAATAAAATAGTTTAAAAAATCGCATTGGATTAAAATGTCAAAGAAAAGAATGTTTTTTTTTGTGAATTCACAAACGGTTGTTCTTTTTGTAAGTGTTTTTGTGATGTTTTCTACAAAATCTCGTATCATGTGAAATGTTGTTTGTGATTATGTTTCGTGACGTATTTTAAATAATTATTTTTAATATAAAACGTAACGGAGTTCGGCCGTAACAAATGCCCCCCTTTTATTAGGCTGACGTCCCTTGTCAGCTGCTATCAATGCGTGTAGTGGTCCAGTGTAGTATCCTTGGAGTGTAATTTTTGTTGGATAACTCTCTCGAGTTTTACAAAATTTTAGTCCTCTTTTGTTTTACATAAATGGTTTGCTGAAAGGTAAGTATAATTGTTAAAAGTAAAAAAAAATAATAATAAAAAAACGTATGAAATAAATTAAATTCCCTTATATATAAAAAAACAAAATTAAATAGTAATAAAAGAAAATGAGCTGTATTTATTTTTAAATTGTGGAGTTGGTAAGTTTAATTTTCTGAGTCAGTGTAACACCACAATACGTTATTGTAGTGTGCTATTCTGGTGTACTCTGATTCATATATAACGGAAAATTTTGATTAATTTATTTTATCTCAATTAATTGAAAGGGATGAAAAAAATTTTAGTTCTTGGCTCTTGATAGTTACATTTTTTTAAATTAAGCAAAAAAAAATTTTATTAAAAAAGAATTTTATTTCTGTAGATATGTATAAATAAAAAAAATGTTAAGTTTTGTTTGATATTTCTTTGTTATATGTGTATAGTAAGAAAAGAAAACGCTTATGTTTAATGTAAGATGAGAACTTTTTTCCTGTCTTTAGTTTAAAATCATTGGATTTTCTTTCTAGTGATCAGATAGTGCTGATTTGTACTTTTGGATAGCTTTCGTGATTCCTTTTTTGTACTTTGTCAGTTTTGTAAGTCTTTTCGTTTGGTGAAGTCGTTGTTCGTGCGGGTTGTTTTTTTGTGTTTAATTATTTTGGTGTGACGAAAACGTAAATAAAAATGGCTTCCTTCGATCTCTCTGTGATGCAGCAAGTGCTTAGTTTTGTGGAGCGGGGAGTGACGAGCACGGAAGGTTTTCTGTTCAGGGTGGCCACTATTTTTAAATTTTTCGTCTCCCGGTTTTCTCCCGGTCCTCCCGGTGAAATTGAGCTGTTTCTCCCGGTTTTTAATTATAATTTTACTGTGAGCAGAGCATTACCTTTATGTAATATGTAGTTGTAAATGATATAAATTCGGCTAAAAACACTAAAAACAGGGCTCGGATCATCTCTAAGACTAAAAAAAGTATCTTTAGTCGCATAAATTCACAACAAAAGTCACGAAAAGTAGCATCAAATTTCCGAAAAAGTTGGAAAAAGTCGAATGAAATTTTAGGAAAAAAACGCCGAAAAGGAAACACAAAATTGTAAAAAAATCACATTTCTCGCCAACACATATACTTTAACATCAAACAATCTGTAATAATAATTATTAAAATTTAATAAAATTAATGCATGGCAAAATTTTAATTAGGTATTTTTAACATTTTTTTTAAATCTGTTCAAAATTTCAATTATTTTTATAAATAATAAAATTCTTTTCCAAAATTCGAATATTTAAAAAAATTCAATAAAATGCCTGTCATAATTTGAATTATCTTTATAAATAATAAAATTCATCATGGAAATTCAATTATTTTCAAAAGTAATAAAATACCCCGCAGAATTTCAATTGTTTTCAAATTTTTTTTAAGTTCTCGTCAAATTATCATTATCTTCAAAAAATAAGAAATTTCATCATGGAAATTTAATTATTTTCAAAAGTTCAGATAACATACTTCTCAGAAATTCAATTATTTTCAAAACTTTTTTAAAATTTTTAAAATTTTAATTATCTTTGTAAATATCAAAATTCTTCTTCAAAATTCAATTACTTTTAAACATTTTGAAAACAAATCTGTTCAAAATTTCAATTATCATTATAAATAATAAAATTCTTCTCTGAAATTTAATTATTTGCAAAGAATTTTAATTATCTTTATAAATAAAAAAAATTATTCTAGAAATTTAATTATTTTCTAATATTTTTTTATAAAATCTTATAATATAAAATAATCATTTTATCACTCGGTCATCTTTAATTAGTATAAAACATGAAGACATCGATTTCTTCATGTTTTATAACAATTTTTTATAAGAAGTTGAATTTCAAAATGTTTGAATTTGAATTCTTATGGAAAAATAATAATTAAATATTTATTTAAAAAAGAAGTTATTGATGTTTTATGAAAAATTTGAATGAAATCTGTAAACAAACTTATCAGAAAATTTTATTGAGTAAAACTTTTTCCTTTAACTTTAATTTTCTGAAATCTTTAAATGTAAAATTTTAGTCCCGGTTTTTTCCCGATTAAAATTTCTGTCCCGGCTTTTTCCCGGTTTTCTCCCGATTGATTTTTCTCCCGGGTTTTTCCCGGTTCTCCCGGTTGGGTGGCCACCCTGACTGTTATTAAAAATGGCTGAGATTGAGGACGCTCAGCGTGCTTCTTTTGAGCGAGGAGAGAGGGGGTAAGTTTTCTAGCGTTATTTAATTAGGAAAAATTTTCTAGTGTAGATATTCTTAATATCGTAGTGTGTGTTTTGGTGTGTTTTTTTAAGTGTGTGTAAAAAAATGTTTCAGAGTACGAGTTGTGGTGTCTTCGTGGCAGGATGCGGAGTTGAGGGAGAATGATGGGCCTTGGCCTCTTATGACTTCCCGGTGCTATTGGGAGGAGGCGCCTTACGACAATGGTATTTGGCACCAAGAGTACGGGTGGTCTTGGGAGTTTAAAAAATATGAATCCAGGTTATATTAAGCTCCTGAGGCGTATATTTGTCCTACATCGATGCAAGTTCCTGAGGATGAGCCTATGGAGGGGATTATTGGCATATTAGGTGTTAATACTTGTTTAAGGTGGGTGTTTTTTTATATAGTTATCTATTTATATTTATTTATTAAAATTGCAGTATTAAAATAGAAAGTTTAATAATAAATTTTTTGTTTGGTTTATTTTAAGGGGTTTTTCTGAGTTGTCCGCTTATCCTCTTCGGCTCGGATATCGTCCGAAGAATCCTGCTTTGGAGCTGGTTTACGTCCAACGATATAGGTTGGAGTAGGAGGAGATGATGGTGGTTTCTAAAGCTTGGGATGTTGTAAGTATTTTTTTTTAAATGAAAATTAAATAGTTTCGTGATTTTGGTTTTCTTTTTGTCAAATATTGGTTTCTTTTTTTTAGCGCTGGAATCTACCGGTCCAAAGTGTTTGGTTTTCTTGTTAAATAACGTGTAGTTTTATTTATTATTTTTTATTTCTTTTAATTGGTGTTATAAATTCTGGTGCACTGTGTATTTTCTTTGGGTTTTATGTTGATAAATTGAATAAAAATGTTTTAAATTTATATTTCCTCTTTTTTATCTTTATCTTATTCCTATGTTATATTAATTAATTTTTATATGTATGCATATAATTCTATTATTTTTATTTTTATGCGAGAGAAAAAAATTCTTTTTTTACTAGTCTTGTATTTATTGAGGTAAATATAATTTCTTTATCATTGTTATTCTTCGTTTAATTTTCATCTCCTTTTATTTTTTGTTATTTCAGTATTATTATTGTTTATTATAAATAAAGAATAAAAAAAATTTTAGGTTCTATACATCTTTTTTTTCTAATGGAAAAGGTATACGTTCTGCGTTTCTTTTTGAATTAATAATTTTAATCGTCGTGTGGGGTCAGCATCTCCTGGCGAGGAGATGCTGTCTTTGTGTGATATGGCTATGCTTGTTAGTTTCTTTCGTGCGTCATCACGTTGTAGTCTATTTTGTTGTTATGAGTATATGTTTAGTGTAGTTATTTGGTTTTCGTGATGTAGTTTTTGTTTAAGGTGGATATGTGTGTTTTTCTTCCTTTTCTTTTTTTTAAGCGGTGTAACTCGAAAGATGTTAATTGTGTTTTGTTTCTGTTTCTTAATGGTGTTTCTTTTTGGATTAGTTCCTGTTTACTGTTTCAACGTGAGTAATATAAAAAAATAAAGAAACATCAATTGTTTATATAACTATAAACAACTAAAAATTTTACAGGGATTTCATTATTTACAAATTTTTAGAAATTTCCTTGTAATGTATGAAGTTATTATTTACAAAAAAATTTTTAAATTTAATTTTTATTTTAATATTTAATACTTTAATATTGTCATAATATTTAATATTGTTCAATGTCGTGCGACTTTCTATAAATTTCTGTAAAATATCGAGAAAATTTATATAAATTTTCATAAGTTATCAAAATAATAGATTCTTAATAAGATTATCTTTTACATGCATTTGTAAACCATGCGAAATTATTAATTTGATGTATATAAAAAAATTTTAGTCGTCTTTTGATGAGATAATTTTTGTATTATTTTGTTCAAGTGGGTTTGTATAAGTTATTTTTTCTGTTTTGCTGTGTTTCGTGGCTGGCCTTGGTTTTGTAATTTAACCCTAATTTACTTGTCAGCGTATTTTCTCGATCTGGAGTTTCTTTTATATATATATATATATATATATATATATACTTTTTTTGACTTTTGTTTTACGAGTAAAAACGGATAAAAAAATTTTGACAATAGTTTTGTAGATTGTTTATAAAATTATTATTATTATTTCTTTTAAAAGTTTTTTTTTTAAATTTATTTAATTAATTGTGTTATAGATTTTCGGATTGAAAATATTAGAAAAAAAAATTATAATTTAGTTCCTTAGTGTTTTTATTAAAAATTTTATTTATTTACTAAATTAAATAATTGAATGTTTGATTTCATAACTGAATTTGTTTTCAAAAAGAAATGCTATTTTATTAATTTCCCAAAAAAATGTTTTGCTTATTTTTTAGTGAAATTTTAAAAGAAGAAAGAAAGAAAATAAATGTACAATTATTCTCTAAACGCGAGATTTTCAGTCTCTCTCTCTCTCTCTATATATATATATATATATATATATATATACTGTATGCCTACGCTCGATGCATGGCTCTCCTCGTCTCTTTCTCCGCTTCCTCACGTTCGTATACGCCCGCATGCTCCGCGATCACCACGAAGCAATGCGTTGCTTCATGCGTTTGTTCTTTGCTTCTCTACCTTTACCAGCTCCCCGGTGTTTCACCACTTCCTCGAGCACCCACAAGCTTACATCCATGCATGGCAATGTTATTTTTAGTTTTAAAATTTTCTCTTAAAAAAGGGAAAATACAAATAAAATTTTCGAAGTATTTTAATTTAATAATTAATTAATAATTAGATTTTTTAACCACATTTTACTGAATTCATGTTTCTTAGTGCGAAGATTAATAATTAAAAATTTTATTAGTTAATTTTAAAAAAAAACGATATGCACTTCAAATTTTCTTTTAAAATCGAATTCTCGCAAAAAAATTTTTAAATCCGAAAAATAAAATTGTTGGAATTTTTCAATTCCATTGTTTTAAGATAATTTTATTTTTCTAAACAAATAATTGAAAAATTTCTAAAATAATTAAAATTTCTTTACATTTTTTTTAAATAACACAGCCACACACAAAAAAAAGTGTCCGGGTTGGGAGATCAGAGTACCCTATCCCCATGTATTTTGGACCGATGAACACGAATCTGAAGTCTGTTTTGGTCCTGCACGTGTACGTTTCTTCCTAACCTCAAAAAAAGTTTTACATTTTTGGAGGTATGCGAATTTTTTTTAAATTTATTAGATTTTCATGAAACTGGGTACCCAGGCGTTTTTGGGGTCGCTGATTACGAATTTGAAGTCAGATTTTCAAAATTCAATATGGCGGATCCAATATGGCGGACGAATTTTTGAAAAAATTTTGGATTTTTATGAAACTGGGTACCTAGGGGTTTTTGGGGTCGCTGATTACGAATCTAAAGTCATATTTTCAAAATTCAATATGGTGGAACCAGTATGGCGGACGAATTTTTAAAAAATTGTTGGATTCCCATGAAACTGGATACCTAGGGGTTTTTGGGGTCACTGATTACGAATCTGAAGTCAGATTTTCAAACTTCAATATGGCGGATCCAATATATATTGCTCTTGAATTAAGCTCATGGCCTGGTTCAAAAGCAATGTCCTAATGTTATAGAAGCAACTTCATACATTACCTGTGTCTGCATCCAGGGCACCTCCACGCGGTGACGGTGGGCAACGAAGATGCCTGCTATTCGGCTGAGTCCCTGGATAATGGCTTTGATGCCGTCATGGCAGACACACGTAAGAAACGTGATACGATGCAGGGACTCGGAACCCCAGTATCGGCGGTTGAGAGTGAGAAAGCAGGCTCTCAGGCGTCGTCATCCAGCAACTGCAGCTCTACATTGGTTGGTGACTTGGCTAATGTAGAGTACGCCACTACAAGAAAAAAACCTGAGATTGATCCAGAACCTCATAATTGTAGCAAAAATCGAGATGCTTTTTGTTGCATTTGCAGTAAATTTGAAGTTAGATCTTTGCGGCATAGGATCAATGCTGAAATTCGCGAAATGTATAGGGAAATTTTTGGTTTCGAGGTCGATCAGCGTACCAACTGGGTTCCTCAAATCATTTGTAACTCTTGCAGAAAGATGCTGTATTGTTGGAAAAAAGATAAAAATCAGGAGTCCATCAAATACTCAAATCCAACAATCTGGAAAACACCTCGAAGTGAAGAAGACTGTTACTTTTGTAAAAATGATATAGTAGGTATCAGTCTTGAACGTAAACACAAAATTTCTTATGTCGCCGTTGAATCAGTGACATTTCCAATCTTAGTGTCATCAAAGAAGTATAAGACTAATGTAATTGATACCGTCGTACCTGAAAATGATGAGAATATGGAATTTGAGGAAGAATCTGATAAATGCGATTCTGAGATTCACATTAACGACGACAGTGACACAAACTATGTTCCGTGCTCTAAAAAATTGACAGTTCCACCATCATTAACTTCACAATCGGAACTGAATGATCTTGTACGTGATTTAGGTTTACCCAAAGATGGTGCAGAGTTCTTAGCCTCATTTTTTAGAGAGAAACATTGTCTGGAACCGGGTACCAAGGTTTCTTTTTATCGAGATCGGGAAAAGGAATTTCGTAAGTATTTCGAGAAAGATAAGGATTCATCACTGGTATTTTGAACTGATGTCAGAGGGCTCATGAATGAATTTAAACCAAATAGCTATAAACCTGAAGATTGGAGACTGTTTATAGATTCTTCTAAACGAAGTATAAAAGCAGTTTTACTCCACAATACAAACGTATATGCCCCAGTACCAATAGCTCACTCAACTGTCATGCAGGAAAAATATGATAATCTGGAATTGCTTTTGAAAAAAATTGATTATGAGGAACATAATTGACAGATCTGTGGTGATTTGAAAATTATAACACTATTACTTGGTCAACAGTCGGGTTTTACCAAGAATCCTTGTTATTTATGCTTATGGGACAGTCGAGATCGACATAATCATTATAAGAAAAAAATTTGGTTGAAAAGAGTATCGTTTGTTCCAGGTGCTCAAAACATCATCCATAAGTACTTAGTGGATCCATCTAAAATTCTGATTCCTCCTCTCCACTTGAAGCTTGGCTTCATGAAGCAATACGTGAAAGCTCTGGATAAAACAGGTAAGTGTTTCCAGTACCTACAGACAAAATTTCCAAAACTTTCTGAGGCGAAGATAAAAGAAGGAGTGTTTGATGGACCTCAAATTCGAGCACTATTTAAGGATAAAACTTTTCTTTCTAAAATGAACAATCTAGAAAAAGCAGCTTGGCTCAGTTTCCAGGCAGTCGCAGAAAATTTTTTGGGAAATAGAAAGTCTCCACACTATAAAAAAATGGTTTCTGAAATGATTAAGAACTTTAAGAAACTAGGATGTCTAATGAACTTAAAATTACATTTCGTACATTCCCATCTTGACAATTTTCCAGATAATCTCGGTCATTTCAGCGAAGAACAGGGTGAACGATTTCACCAAGACATAAAGGTGATGGAAACTCGTTATCAGGGAAGATGGGACGAAAATATGATGGCAGATTTTTGTTGGATGCTCAAGAGAGACATACAAAAGAAAAGCAAAAAACGTAAACGAACTCCTTTGCATAGATCATTTGAAGAAAAAAGAACCCGTTATAGCAGTAAAAAAGATAATTAATAAAAAAAATATTTATTATTTAAAGCTAATCTAGAATACCAAACAGCCCTTATAAGAGCTACATGATGTACAAAGTCCGCTCGTGCAACCTCCTCGTGGTGTACATCGGGTAATGCTAATGCCGACGGTCCAGGTTGAGTTTATTTCATTTTTCATAAAAATCCAACAATTTTTTGAAAATTCGTCCGCCATATTGGATCCGCCATATTGAAGTTTGAAAATCTGACTTCAGATTCGTAATCAGTGACCCCAAAAACCCCTAGGTACCCAGCTTCATGAAAATCCAACAATTTTTTAAAAATTCGTCCGCCATATTGGATCCGCCATATTGAATTTTGAAAATCTGACTTCAAATTCGTAATCAGCGACCCCAAAAACCCCTGGGTACCCAGTTTCATGAAAATCCAATAAATTAAAAAAAAGTCGCATACCTCCAAAAATGTAAAACTTTTTTTGAGGTTAGGAAGAAACGTACACGTGCAGGACCAAAACGGACTCCAGATTCGTGTTCAGCGGTCCAAAATACATGGGGATAGGGTACTCTGATCTCCCAACCCGGACACTTTTTTTTGTGTGGCTGTGTAATTTAATTTTTTTTAAACAGAATTTTAACTTAAATTTTTCGAAAATAATGTTAGTTGTAATTATAATTTTATTTTTAAAATATAAAGTCCCTCTTAAAGTTTTAATTCAAATTTTTTTTGATTGTAAAAATCATGTTATTTTATTATTATTTAATAGATACAATTATTGAACTTCTCTTAAATTTTTATAATTTCAAATTATTATTTTTTTTTTCTAAATTGAAAAAATGATTTATGAATGCCCTTATATTTTAATTTGTCCGAGAAAAAAAATGTTGTTAGGGAATGTATTAATTTTGTTAGTTTGTTGCAGGTTATTTATGTTTGTTGTTTTATTTTTATTATTTTTGTTAGGTTTTATTACAAAGACTGAAGCCGCCCTTTGTGTTTATAAATTTTTTGGTAAGTGTTGTTTTAATTTTTGTTAATGTTTATTAATTTTCCTTTTTTTGTCTAACCATGGCTCTTTTTTTAGGTGATTTGCAAGTTTAATTGAAGGTATAACAATAAAAAATGTCTTATAAAAAAGGAGTAATTTTAAAGTTATGCTGTCTTATCTAGTGTTTTATTTAATTTGTGAGTATATTTTTAGTGACTATTTTTTTTCTTGTATTTTTATTAATCGTGGCCCTTTTTTTAGGTGTTTTGATATTTTTTTGAGTGGAGAGGTTTAATTGCACTTTCGTCTTTTGGAAAGCTGTGGATTTTCAAGTTATTTTTATGGTTATTCCCTATCATTTGTTTAGTTGGTAAGTATGTTTTTAATGTTTGTTTCCCTTTGAGTTGAATCCTTTATTAATCATGGCTCTTTTTGTAGGTGGTTAGAAGCTTTTTGGAGAGGAAAAGGCATGAAGCAGTGGATTTTTGTTTTTTTATCATTTATTTTAATTTGTAGGTATATTTTCAATTTTTTTTCCTTGTTTTTAATTTTTTTGTTAACCTTGGCTCTTTTTTTAGTTATTTGAATTTTAATTGGAGGTTCCTGCTTACAAATTTTCTTTGATCTGTGGGGGTTCTTGGCTTTTTTTTAAATTTTATCTTGGGTAAGTTTGTTAATGAATTATTTGGTTGTATGTAGTATTCTTCATTTATGTATTTTTCATTGGTTTTCTTTTCTTTTAGGTACCCTGTACCCCCCTTTTATGATGTGTTTTTTTTATAATAAATTTCTATATAATTACTTTAAATAGATATGTAGTATTTTGAAAGATTATTTAATGAGAAAAAATAAATGAATTACTTAAAGTTATTTTAATTATTCTATCCCTTTTTGTTCAAGTTTGTAAATTGAAATGTTTTTTGTCTTTATTTTTTTTTAATTTTTGTTTACATCTATTTAATTTTTCTAAAATTAGATTTTGTTTGTTTTTTTTTAAATTTTGTTATCCTTTCCTAAACTGGTTCGCCCATATCTTGGAGGAATAATGTGAGGGGATGCTTCTATGGAGTTCGTCGGAGAATTCTACATCGTTCCCGATTTTTGGTCTACTTTTGGAGTTCCTATTCTACTATGTCTAAACCATGACATTCCTGAGAATTGGATACAATTTTCGGTTTGAGGGCGATTTGTTGCTTATCTACCGTGCAAAAAAATTTAAATTAGTCCCCAATAAAAGATTATTAGTTAATTTAACTTATTAATTTTTTATTTATTAGTTAATCTTATCCCCTATTAGGTTATTAGTTATTTTCTTTACTTTTGTATAGGTATGCATATGTGCTTTAGGGTCACTTGTATTTATTTACATGTTAGTGTTAGTTTGTTATTATATAAAATCTTTATTCGTATTTACATTGAATTAGTTGATAGTTGGTTAGTTTTATCCTTTAGTTTTTTTTATTTGTATATTGTCTTAGATTAGTTTAAAGTTAGTGTTTGTTTAGCTTTTTAGTTATTATATTTAAGTCCTTTTTTTACAAGATAGTCTATTTACATTTTTTTTAATATCTGTCTTGTCGTTTTGTTTAGGCTATGTCTACGTATTTAATTTCGGGTGTTTCTGTATATCGTAATTTGGAGATTGGGTTTTCTCGTATCGTTTTTTTTCGTATTGTGCTGATAGATGTGGGTTTGTTTTCTTCTTATAGTTCGTTTCATTGTAGGATTTCTTGTTCGATGGTTGAAGGCGATGGGTATGTTTTTTGATTTGTTGTAAAATTGGTAGTATTTTGGTTGTTGGATCTTTGTCGTAAAGGGATGGACGGTATGGCATACATTTGTTGCGTCTCTGTCTCGTTGCTTCTTTTTCTTCTTCTTATACAGCATAGAAGTTTTATATGGCTTTTTATGCAGTGTTTTATAGTTAAATAAATTATTATTATTATTATTACTGTTGACAAAGTTCCTATTATAGAGTTGGTGTATTGATATTGCTCCTTTTTTCCAATGGTATATCTGCTTTGAATTTCTAGTCCTTTTTCTATTTCTTGTAATTTTTCGTCAGTTTCCATTTTTCTCCAAATTGGTCGTACTTCGTTTGATGTTGTCTCTTTTTTTGGATTCATTGTTTTTAGGATTGGTGAAATTTCTTCTAGTTTTAATTCTATTTTTGGTGCATAAATATATTCTTGGGGGTTGTTTATTATTTGCAGTGTGGGTAATTTTATCGTGTCCGTCTTTAAGGTGCATTTAGGTGATAATTTAATAATTCCGATTCCCTTCAATTGAAAAGTATTGACTTTTGTTTTGGGGCAGATTAAATATGCAGTTTCTTATTTTGTTAGTGAATATAACCAATTTCCTGTTGTTATTAAAGGTTCCCACAGTGGTTGTTGATTATTGGTGATTCGGATGTCACAACTTCTTAAGGTGTTATTATAAGGTTCCCTTAGTAATTCTGATTCACAACTTGGTGCTAAAATGATGTCATAGATTCCTTGTGTTGGGTAACAAACATATCTTCCTTCTATTAATTGGCACGTCCTTAGTTGTTTTTCTTCTAAATAAAAGTAATGTCTTCCTTCTATACTAGTAGCGATGTATTTGGAGTGGGGTGTAATATACGCTTTGTTTCCATTTGTTCCTATAGATTGTAGTACTGGTAACTCATGCATTTTATATAGTAAATATTTTTCTTTTTCCAAGAGAGGGATATCTAGTGTTATAAATAAATTTTCTTCTTTTGCCTGTATTCCTATTTTTGATGTCTCTGTAATTGTTGCTACATTTAAGTTGTCTATATGCATAGGATATTCCTGGTTTTCTAAAAATTTATGTGCTTCGGTTGCTATTGTTTTTATCTGCTCGTTGTTCAATAATTTTGGATGTAATTTTCCTTCTATAGCTCTGAATATGACGTTTAAAGTTTCTTCTAATCCGTGTTTATAAGTTTCTATTTGTTCGTTCCATTGTTTTGATATTTTTTGAAACTGCAGCATGAAATCTGTGGTGGTGAATTTAGATTCTACTTCAAACATTTCTTCTTCGAGTTTATAGAGCCTTTTTCTTTCTTCTTCGGATCTGTTATGTTGTTGATGTGCTAAATCATATAAATTTTGTAAATCTGCTCGTACTAAATGGGTTTGTTCCCCTACTAGATGTGATATGTTCTTCTGTGCCTCGTTTAATTATGTGAAGAGTTGTTCGTATCTTTCTCCATCGTCATAAGTTAGTATTTCTATGGTCGGTCCTGCAATTTTTCCTATAATTACTATTAATGGCGTATTTCTTTTCTTCCTACTATGAAACGAAGGTTCTTGGTTTGTTATTGATTGTTGTTTCAGTTCTTTTGTGACGTCCATTAATTGTTCCCGTAGTAAGTTTGCTACTGTAATTTCTTTTTTTAACATTTGGTATTCTAAAAAATCTTCGCAACTTATTTTCATTATTTTTTCACAGGATGTTTCTATTTTTTTATATTCTGTTTCCAAATTAGGTAAATGTGTTTTGAACGTGTCAGTGTCTAATCGTATTATTGTTCTCCATGTGCCTGATATGCGTTGTAGATTTGGCATGAGTTCGTAAAAGAGTCCTGTGTTCTTGTTTAAGGGTGTAATTGTAATTGGAGAATTTACGTCATTCATTTCTATTAACCTGAATATTCCTAGCATTATGGTGCATATTTTAAAATAGCTCTTCATTTTCTGTAATCAAAATGAAATTTTATATTTAGTTTTCTTCTATATCTATTTGTTGGTTAGTTTCTATTGCTAACCTAGCTAATCTATCTGCTTCTTCATTTCCTATTATTCCGCTATGTCCTTGTTCATATATTAATTCTATTTCTAAGTTATTGATGCATTGTTTCATTTCCACAAAGTCGTTTTTACTTATGACTTCCCGCTTTCGACTCGTCTTCCAACCGTTATTTTCCCATTTAGGTAACCACTCTTTTATCCCGTATATTACAAATTTAGAGTCGATGTGTATTCTAATTTTCTTATATTTTAATTTTTTAAATATAATTATGGCCCTCATTATAGCTTCTATTTCTGCGCTATTGTTAGTTTGTCTATTACATGCTTTGTCGCTGATAGTCAAAGGGTGTTCTTGGTTAAACCAGATTCCTATTCCAGCTTGTGCATTGGGTTTACCATTTGCTTTACAAGCTCCATCAGTATACACATTTACATAACCGTCTTTATCTATTCTCAAACCCTTTTTATCATTCTGTCAGGAGTATGCTTTCTTGACCTGATCCTTGTGTTTTCGGAATCTCTTCTTTTCGGCGTCACTTAGTATCAAATTATTTTTTTCTGTAATCCCTACTACTTCATATGGTCCGTGGTAATATGGGGAGAATTTTCCAGCTCTTACTTCTTCTTTTACGTCGACTAAGTCTCCTATTTTCACGTCCAAGGGTTTTGTCTTGCTATTTAATTTTTCTTTAATCCTTTCTTTTGACTTGATCAGTTTTTTGGCTACCATCCTTCTGATTTCGATTAGTCGCATCACTAATTCTCTCAAGTATGACTCGTATGTTTCCATTTCCTTTTCGGTTGGGAAAATGAAGGGGGTGCGAGCAGTTTTTCCAAAAACTACTTCGTGGGGGGTGAAATTTGTCGCTTCGTGGACGGAGGTGTTATAGGCAAACATGGCGTAGGGTAATAATCTATCCCAGTCGTCGAAGGCTTCTGCATAGTGTCGGATGAACTCTGCTAGGACGGCGTGACTGCGTTCCAATGCTCTGTTAGTTTGTGGCCTATATGCTGTAGTAGTGACTTGGGCTACTTTGAATAATTTTGCTAGTCTTCTTAACAAGTTGCTAGTGAATGACCTTCCTTGATCTGTTAAGAGACATTTTGGTGCTCCATATACTGAAATTAGGTTAGTTGCTATCGCGTTGGCTATCGTTGTAGCATTTATATCCGGTATTGCTACAAAAATGCAGTATTTACTTAATTGATCTTGCATTGTCAAGATATGACAGTTTCCATTTGCAGTAGTTGGAAGTTTTCCTACCGTATCTAGAGATACTTCGTCTCATGCGTCCAATGGCGTATCAGTTATCACCATAACTTCTTTGTTTTTTGTTCTAACAATTTTCTTCTCTGCACAACTTCTGCATTTTCTTATGTATTCTGTAATTTCTTGTCTTAAACCTGGCCATGTGAATTTTTCTCGGATTCTTCTATATGTTTTATTGACTCCTTTGTGTCCTGCTATTAAACTATCGTGGTATTCCGCTATTATTTTTGCTCTAACTTCTTCTGGAGGAATCATTGTTTTTCCGTCACATCCGTTATCCTAATATCTGTTTTTAGAAAAACTTTAGCTAGTTGTTCTATCCAATTGTAATCTGATTCTTCTAACATTTCTACGTGTCTAGGTACGTGTATTTGTTTTATATTGTCTTTTTGAAGGGTGTTTTTTAAGTTGGCCAATGTGTTCACCAATTTACTTTTACTTATATTGTCGTCATAATTTTTGGAAATTATTACAGTGTAAACTTTGTTTTTTCCAATTTTGGTGACCAATATTTGTCCCTTTTTAGGTTTTTTTGATTTCATTTCTAGCAAATCTATTGCTCCTATAGCTATTAATAATTTGGCTGTATATTCGTTCGGTTCCAAATCGGACGCCATGAAGTGTACATAATTGTCCCTAATAGCAGTGATTGGCTCTCGGCTGTATTGTAGTAACTCTAATCTATTTAAGGCATTTTCTGTCGAAAATTCTGTAGGTTTGCTTATTTTGCGGTAATTGTTTTCAATATATGGTACACTAACTCCTAGACCGAGTTTCGCTTGTGGTTGTGTTTTTTCTTCAGTTTTGTCGATATAGTTTTCTACTAATTTTCTCGGTAAAACTTGTTTTTTTTTGTTTTCAACTTCTTTTTCTATTTCCGTTTCTTCTATGATGACTTCTTTTAGATAGGGGGTGGATCCAGCTTTCGGTAATTCGTAACGTAAAGGAGTTTCAAAAGTCACGAATTTTCCTTTCGTTTTGTCTATTAGTGGTTTTTCTTGAATTTCTGTTGTTTCCCCGTCATATTTTGGGAGCTTTGTGGCTATGTCCCGTAATTCTTCTATGATGTCATCTATGTCTCTCGTTTCTTTTGGGAGTTCTTCATCCGTTTTTGACGCTTCTTGTGCTTCTTTTTCTGCTTCATTTTCGAACATCTCGTTGTCCCAAAAGTATGATTCGTGATCTACTAAAGATTTGTCAAATCTTCTTATTGAATCCAGAACGCCTTTTAGTGTGTCTTGATTTACTCCTTCAGGTTGTAAAGTATCACCTTCTGATAGTGATGATTCTTTGTCTTTTTTTTCCTCATTTGAATTTTCATTCTTCTCTGTTTCTACAGCCTCCTCGAATTTCTCATCTTCACTTTCTGAACTATTTATAGGGGGTTCCACATGTATGACTACTTCATCTTCTTTGATTTCTTTTCCACTTTCTTCCTTATCTATTTTTTTCTCTTCGTCACTTTTCGATGAATAATCTTTTGAAGTTGTAGGTTTGTCTATTAATGAGGGTAATACACTATATTGCTTTTTTAATATGGGTATTGGTTCTGGATCCTCCATTGTCTCTTCTTCGGAGGTTGAATTTTCGTCTACGACATCAATTTTTTCTTCATATTCTTCTTCTGTTTGGTTAGTTGTTCCTATTGGTTTTGATATTTGACTCCTGAGCCTGCTTGCAATAGGACGTTCATCTGTGTCTATTTCTATTGTTTTGGGTTTTATTGTTCCCGGGGGTCTTCCTCTTTTTGGTTTTTCCATTGAACCTACTTTTTTTTGTTCCTTTTTAGCCGAATCGGATTTTGACCTACTCCTAAAAGGAAGGTTTTGTCGATTTGTAAAAGTTTCTACACTTTCCTTTTTCCTTTTGTTTTCAGCAATTAATTTATCTAGTTTTTCGTCTGCCTTTTTGTTATTTTTTCCTGTTGCGCTACTTATGGGGAATACTTTAATTTCCTCTTTCGCCGTAATTTCCTCTTCTTCTTCTGTAGTTTCTGAGGATTGTCTCTCACTGGAATCCGCGTCCGTAGATTCATTTTCTTCTTCACTGCTTTCTGTTTTTCTTACGGGATTTTCCGATAAGGCTGATAACCAACGATTTATTTTGCCGGACTTGCACTCGAAATCATATTGATAATCTTGCAATCTTAAAAGCCATTTTGTCATTCTTGTAGTGGGCTTAATTGCGTTGTTAATTATTTTTAAGGGTTCGTGATCACAAGATAATATGAATTTAGTGCCATATAAAAAGGGTCTGTAATGTTCTAGAGCCTGTATTACTGCTAGGCATTCTTTTTTCGTCACATCGTAGTTCTTTTCTGCACCAATAAGAGTTTTTGAAAAGTAGGCTACGGGCAAATCAATCCCGTCTTTTTCTTGCGTAAGTACTGCGCTGACGGCATGTTCAGATGCGTCGGTAGTTACTCTAAATATTTTCTTAAAATCTGGGTGCAACAAAATAGGATTTTTGCGCAAAGCTTGTTTAAGTTTCTTGAAACTTTGCTTTTCTTCTTTTTCCCATTTAAATTATTTATCCTTTTTTAACAAACAATATAAAGGTTTTGCGATTTTGGCGTAGTCCTTTATAAATCTTCTGTAATAACCGGTTATACCTAGAAAACCTTTTACTGCTTTGGGTTTAGTTGGTGTGGGGAAATCTTTAATTGCTTCTATTTTCTTCGGATCCGCTCTGACTCCATCTGGACCAACGATGTGCCCTAAATAGGTGACCTCTTTTCGTAAAAATTCACATGTTTCGGGTTGTAATGCCAGTTTTGCTTTTCTTAATCGTTCGAATAAACGGGTTATGGTCTTGTCGTGTTCTTCTAATGTATTTGAAAATACAATGATGTCATCTAAGTAAACAAACAATTCTGCTCCTTGTAATCCTGATAGGACGTTGTCCATGAGTCTTTGAAAAGTGGATGCTGCATTTTTAATTCCCATTGGCATTCTCTTGTATTGGTAGTGTCCTCGACCGCAAGAAAAGGCTGTTTTATGTTGATCTTCTTCGGCTGTTCCTATTTGGTGATAGCCCATTGCTAAATCGAAAACGGAAACGTATTGTGCTCCCCCAAGTCTTTCAAGTATATGGTTTATCAGGGGTATCGGATAGCTTTCCCCCACCATCTTTTCGTTAAGGGCTCGAAAATCTATTACTAGTCGCCATTTTTTATTTCCATCTGCGTCGGGCTTTTTGGGTACTATTAGAACTGGTGAATTGTAATTAGATTTAGAATGTTTTATTAAATCGTTTTCGTCCATTTTATCGATTAATATTTTTCCGGCTTCTTCGTATTCCGGCGGTTGTCTATATTGTTTACATTTAACTGGATTCTCGTCGGATGTAGGGATGTAATGTTTCACTAGGGGTGTGACGGGCAGTTTGTCCCCTGGCAAATAAAATCTGTCCTGTCCCATTTTAACCCATTTTTTACGTAATTATTTTCCTCTGGATTTAAATAGTCTAATTTCAAAATCTCTAAAACTGCTTTTGTACGACTTTCTGCTGAGTTTTCGCTTTGAATGTTTTTGATCTGCTCGTTTTCCGCTATCTCAAAAGGTAGTAGTTCTTGTGGCAAAATTGAAACCGTGATGTCCCTTTCTGTAGTGTTTATGGCCATTAGGTTCAGTAGGCTTTGATGATGTTATAAGACTGTTATAAAAGAAATTTATATTTGATCGTTCTTCCCTTAAAAATGGCCTTCCTAAAATTCTGTGGGCTTCGATTGGGAAACTCTCTTCTACTACATGGAAAAGATGTTTCTTATTCATTATTTCGATATCCACTGTTCCTAAGGTGTATACTTTATCTGTTGTAATTCCCGTAATGTGAGATGTATCTGCAGTTGAAACAGGTGCACTGCCCTTTAAAGCGGTTTCTTTTATTACATTGATGTCAGCTCCCGTATCTATAAAAAAATTTGCTTCGCCATCGTAAAGATGATCTCCTCTCAGTTTAGCTACTGGCGATTCCTTTAATGGTGCTTCTAATTTGTAGAGTTTGTATTGTTTTGGTATGGTAACACTCCTGGACGCAATTGGTTTTGAGAGTTTGGTCTTCTCCAATTTTCTTGTGTAATGTTGAACGGGTTTGGTTGGTTTCCTTGGAATGAAGTGTTTCTATATCTGTTTTGACTGTTATATCTGCCATCGAATAATTCCCTACTGCTGGATATTTGCTCTGTGCCGCTCCTCTAGCGCCGCTTACATATCCTTGTAATCTATCATACAATTGATGGATATCTTCTTCTCTATACATGCGTAGTTTAGTAATTTCTACAAAATAATGTTGGAACGGTTTTCCGGGAGCAAACCTTTCTATCAATAAGTCCAATAAGTCAGTCACTCTCGGAAACTGTTTGTTTGTGGTGCATTTCCTGGCACTGCCTTGTAATTTTCCTAATATTCCTGTTATGAAGGAAGGTTGACAAACTGGAGTCAATGGGGTAGAAGCATATGCTACGTCCAACACGAAATCACTAACGTCCATATTTTCTCCATCAAAATAAGGTACAGTGTTCACTGACTGTTGCACTGTCAATGAATGTGCTAAAGCTGATTGAACTAGTAGCTGTCCTTGACCTGGATTTTCTGGTGCTATTTCTCTTAGATTCACAGGATTTGCCGTATAACCTAGATCTGTTCTGTTTCTGAACATTTCCCCTGTAGTTGTAGCATTCAAGTCTTCTGCGACTCCTGCCCCTGCTCCTGGTTCTACATTTCCCGGGTCTCTCAGCTCTCCGCCATCTAGGGGATTAGGTACGGGTCCTCCGTCCATTTTGTTTGTTTTTTTTTAACTAGGTTCTTTTGATTACTGGTTTTACTAATCACTTTTTAATATGTAAAACTTCCGAAGTAGGAATCTAATAATGGATGAGAAATCCAACCCCTTCCCCCTGCTGTTTTCCAACCTATTATTGCCAAATTGATATTTTCCAAATTTGGAAATACTGGCTCTATAACTTGAAAATATTCTTCCTGTCCTTCTACTTCTATTAATACACCGCCCAAAATTCTAACCTGTTCTCCAAGTACCGTACCTAATTCTATATCGCAAGGCCAATATTCTACGTCTAATACTTCCGCTGAAATAAAATTAGCTTTAGTCTCCGTAGTTATGATTGCCTGTGTTTGTGCCCCGACCAAGTCCTCACTGATTATATTTTTGAACACTCTAATTGGGATACTAGCTTGTACGAATTCGTTAAATGCTGCAGACATTAAAGCAGATTTATGTAACTTATTTTGCTTCCTCGTGAGGAAGCTTTGTAGTCGTTTAATTTACAAAATTTTTAAAAATCCTTTTGACAAATTTTCTTCTATATGGGACTATGTTATATAAGACCCTGAACAATTATCCGCATGTATGTATGTGTGTGTGTGTGTGGATTCCGTTTTTTGTGAACACGATAACTCGAAGAGGTTTCAACGAATTCGGCTGAAAATTGCTAGGAATATTTATCATAAAAATATCTCGAAATGGATTGATGGACATTAAAAAATCTATTTAAAAAAATATTTTTTTTACTTTTTTCAAAAAAAAATTTTTTAAAAAAAAATTTTTTTTAATTGAATATTAAAGTCAATATACAATAAAATCTTCTTCTTTGCATCAAGACGAATCGATTGGTATATATAAAGTATAAATTGTATGAGAGTTTATAGAGGTAATGACAATTAAAGCAAAAAAATTACATTTTTTTATCAAAAATTTAGTTCTTTCATCAAAATTATATTCCTGTACAATAAGATTTTACTCATTTTTTTCAATAATCTTATCCGTTGCATTAAAATGGATCGATTGGTATATATAAAGTATATATTTTATTTGAATTTATAGAATTAAACATAATTAAAACCAAAAATTCACACTTTTATTAGAAATTTATTTCCTTCTTAAAAATTATGTTGCTTTATAATAAAATGTTAATCTAGACTTAAAAACAAACTAAAAATCTTCATTTCATCAAGACGAATCGATTGATGTATAAAAAGAATATATTTTATTAGCATCAATAGAATTAAATAAAATGAAAAAATTCACTTTAAAGCAAATTTTTTGCTTATCGTAAAGAGGAAGCAAAATGTTCATGTAATGAACATCTTAATTCACAACTTTTTTATTTGAATTTATAGAATTAAACATAATTAAAACCAAAAATTCGCACTTTTATTAGAAATTTATTTCCTTCTTAAAAATTATGTTGCTTTATAATAAAATGTTAATCTAGACTTAAAAACAAACTAAAAATCTTCATTTCATCAAGACGAATCGATTGATGTATAAAAAGAATATATTTTATTAGCATTAATAGAATTAAATAAAATGAAAAAATTTACTTTAAAGCAAATTTTTTGCTTATCGTAAAGAGGAAGCAAAATGTTCATGTAATGAACATTTTAGTTCACAACTTGTTTTTATGGTGACCGTGACTTGTAGTCAAGAAAAATAAAGTATAAGCACTAACTCTTTTATAAGACCTAAATTAAAAGGATTTTTCTTTTTATAATTTTGTACTCTTATTTTATTTTTTTTTAAATTCAACCTTGCGACCTGTCGTAATTTAATTGTTTTATTTTACTAGACTTGATTGTGACCTTATTTTCTTTATATGTCAGAACTTTAAGAATGGTTAAAGAAATTAGTTTATTTCTATTTCCATGACGCTAGCATTGTCGGAGTCATAGTGGTCGGTAAATTCTTCGTTGTTTATTATCTCTTCTCTTAATTGGATCTCCTCTCTTTGCGCTACGATTCTTTCTTCTGAAGCTTGTTCAATCGTTAAATCTATCTCTATAATATTTCTATTTATGTTAATAATTCCCGGAGCCCTTGGTATTTCTGGTTCTCTGATAGTAAGTGCTACTCTACATATGGGTTTTGTGTTTGAAAGTGTATTCACTAAATTGTGGTATAATTCTCTATGTTTAGCGATAATAGGGTAAACTTTTTTTGTTCCTCTTTTTCCTCTTTTGCTTTTACAAATGACTTTGGAATTTGAAATAAATGCTCCCTGTTTAGGCATAGGTAATACGAAAATCAAACTCTACTAACAACAGTACGGGGAGACTGTGGTCTGTTGTGAGATGTATGATTAAATTCAATATTAATTAAAATTTTACATTTAATTAATATTGTATTGTTTCGTTTTGAACAAAATTGCTGAATATTTACTGCTAACGAAACTTTCGTTTTCGCTTGATGAAATAAATTCTAAGCGTCCGTGAAAGTCGAGCGTATGAATGGCAAAAATATGCTTTTTTTAAAAGAAATTTAAAAATACATATTACTCACTTTAGCAACTTTGAGGATTTGGTTAAATTACATAAAGAGGATAGGGGATGATTTTAGAGCATTTATTCATATTACCTGTATATTTTTTTAAAATGTATTTACTGATAAATTTCTTGAGGAATAAAAAAGATTCAGATTTGAAATTTCCCTTTAACTATCTCTTTATCTCTTCTTAAGGAATTCTACTTGCTACGCTCAGCATTACGAAATTTTCATTGATACTTATTAATAATGTTTGACTAGTATTTGATTAAGGACATTCGGGAAGAGCCACCCCCAAATAGTGGTTTCCCGTTTGTCTACTCATTCCGAAGTGAGAAGAGATATTGAGCTGGGATTTTTCGAGGTAGTTAGTATAGCTTACTAATAGAGAATCTTTTCTATAATTATAAGTAATTTGTGAAAAAAGTATTAAAAACAAAGTTATAAAAATTACATTTTCGTCGGATTAAATTATGATTATTTTTATGTATTATAATTCAATTTATACCATACATATTTAAATTAATCGATTTATTTTGAGACAAAAAATAAAATTTTAATACACACTAACTTCAATATTCAAATCAAAAGTTTTGTTAATAAAATAAATCTTTTGACGAAAGTAAAAAATAGAATATCTATGCATTACTAAAAATTAAATTTTTAATATGTTAAATAATTAAAATCTTCAGAATAACTAGAATACATTATTTTAGATATTGCGTTAACATTATACTGTGTAAAAAATTAAAATTTAAAATCATCACACTTAAATGTTACCTTCTAAGAGAAAAAGTGACTTAAATTGTGGAATAAATTTTTATTTGAATAAACTTTGAATATAATAAAAGTAAACATTTTTTATAACATTATTGAAAAATGATCAGTCTCGACCCATCTCTTCAGTTAAATCTTTCAATGCATCTGAGATTTTATTTAGAATTTCATTCCTGTTTTGAGAAACTTCAAGTTTCGATTCCTTCAATTTAATTATTTCATTTAATTTTTTTATTTTTAATTCTTGATAGGCACTGAGATGAATTTTTCTTTTTATCATGACACCTGTAAATTAAACAATAAATAAATAGAAGCCAATTAGAAATTACTGGTTAATTTGATGATCAAAATTTCGTCAAATTGACAACTTGAATTGAAGAAAACACATTCCACACATTTTGACCATTTTTTGATAATTTTTAAAATTGACGAAATTTTGACGATTTATGGATATATATTTTTCACGATCAACCAATTTAATTTGATAGTAAGATTATGTTAATTCTTTTAATCTCAATTTATATCCAACTCATGGCTTGTGATAAATTAAAAAAATTAAGATCAAATTTTTTTAACGCAATCAAATAAGATTATTATTTTGATTGACGATTTCTCACTAGGAAGTTGGTATTTTACTTTAATATAATAAACTCTGCGAATAAAAAAGGAACCTTCGATAAAAAGATATCGTACTGTGTAATTACTCAGTAAATATGTGAAAAACAATTTTTTAGATAAAATTTTAAGTTCCTCAATATTTACTTTTCAATTTATTTATTGGTCGATTCTTTTCAGCAGTAACCTTCTTGTTAGTAGACGGCTCTTTACTTGTGGATGCGTCTTCTTCGTCTGATTCACTCACAAGGATTACGTCTGCTTTCTCTTTATATAAAATTATTAATTACAAATTTGTCAATAGTCAAAAAATGATAAAAGAAACAAATTAATTAAATACATTATAAATGATAACACAAAGACGAAAGAACGATTTTCATAACAGATAAGTAGGATTTAAAATTAAAAAATAATTAGGAAAATTGGAGATGAAACTGAAGAAAGAAGTATTTATTTATTTGCTTACTTTATTATTTATTTTTATTATTTATTTAGTATTGATTAATTTATTTTTTTTTAATTGGGTTAGGTTATAAATTGCAAATGTAAAATTAGAAAAAAATACTAAAATTTTGTTTTATAATTACGTTATAATTTAAAATTAAATAAAAAAATGGGAATGTAAAAAATTAAATGTATGTATATAAAAATGAAGTAAATTAATATAATTAATGAATTTAAAATAAAGTAAAACTTTACCGGCTGACACCTCTTTCTTTGAATTATTTACCACTCTAATTAATTTATTGTTTTTGTTACTTCTGGTCTGTAAAATAATTTATAAAAAATAATAGTTTTATTTCATAATTGAAAGATATGATTATCTATTAATATAGTATTCTCTGGTATTCTAAACATGAAATGTATTTTCGCTGTACAAACTCTACATAGCTTTGGAGTATAAAATCCAAGGTATCTATAGATGCATATTTTACAAAAGTGCCTATGAGAAAAAAATATTATACAAACGCTTATTTTCGGCAGCTCTTCTACAGCGTTTACATGATTCAAATTCTTAAATGCATCCAATTCCCATTTTTCTTCCGGGGGAAGAATCAATAAGTCATTTTTTATTAGAGAACGGAGTTGTTCATCGGAGAAGTCGAATTCAACTGGAATTGGAGAACCAACTCCAGTTTGTGTTAGATTTTTTTTTTCATTTCTAATTTTTATTTTCACTTCATTTAACCAGTTCAACCATAGCTGAAAATGTTTTGAATTAGATATAATTAATTATTCCAGTTTTGCTAAGTACCCAAATAGCATGTAATATTAGTCATATATAAAATGTCAGCTTGATAGCATGATATTACCAAGAATACTATTAAAATATTAATTTATCATTACACGGTCATGGAATAGTATATTGAGCACCTAGGGAGGAAAGTAGTTTCGAGGCGAAAATCATTTTCCTTCCGTGGTGCACATACTATTTTTTCTAACACACGTAAACGAAAGTACAAATATGCATAATTATTTAATGGAATTTTTTGTTGTAATATTTATTTAAAATCCATTATTAATAAAAAAAATAACAACATGATACATATTTAATCTTAAAAAATATATAACTCTTTTTATATTTTTAAAAAATTTTAAAAAGAATTACAAACTTTTATAGCAGCAGGAAGAAAATATTACTTTCTCTCCCCGTGACATCACAGCGGGGAGGTAAAGTAACATTACCTCCCTGTCGCCGGGAAAGACTTACTTTCCACCTTCTAAACAGGTAAGAAATGATGTACTTTCGGCGCGTGTGTTAGAAAAAAGATTTTACCTTTAATACCAGGTAATATTACAATCAGTCGAACATTTTAATATGAATGAAATATTACATGTTACTTGGACATGAATTATCATAGTACCATTTTAGTAGTTAACAAAAGTATTATTAAAAGAGAATAATACATATATATAATATATGAAATAAATAATAAATATTTCTATATTTTCTTTTAAAAAATAAAATGTTTTTTAAAATATTTATTTAATTAATTATAATTTAATTAATTTATTACTAATTAATAATTTAAATTTATGTAATAATTATTTAAATTATTAAATTATCACTAATTTATTACTGACAACTTCTACATTGTAAAATGTTTTTTCATGAAAGCAAATATTAAAAATAACAATATTAGGTTATATTAAATTTTTTTTAATATTCAAAAAATTAAAAAGTTTTGATTAAAATTGATTTAATTAAACTATAAAATAATAAAAATAATTAAAAGGATAATAAAAAGGGTAAACAATCTTTTTTAACCTTTTCCCATTCGTCTAATTTTTTCTTGGCTCCATTTTTTTCCAAGTTTAGGACAGTTCTAAGAATTTGCCACTTTTTTTCTGGACAGTTTTATTGCATTTTGAGTTGAATAGATCCTGATTGTTATATCATCCTAATTATAATCAACTTTTGTAAATATGAAACCTGGTCCATTTCTAAAACTAGAATTAATTTTTGTCAAATTCCGTTCAACGTCTGTTTATTATACGTATTCATATAACCATGAATTAAATGACAGTTATGAATATGCATTTTAAACAAAAAAGAACCGCAAAATTAATTAAATATTTTTTTAACAATATGAAGTATTTATAAAATTGTCTTTTTAATAAAATATACTTTTTTGAATACAGATTTAAAATTATGTTTTGCAGAAACTGATAATGATTTTAAAACACACTATTAATTACAATTATTTAATTCTACAATTATAACAATTAAACCAAAATAAAACTTATTTTTTATATTTAAAAATATAAAATTTTACAAGGAAGTATTATATTGATGCAATTTAATTTATGTAATCGAATGAGATAAATTTTTCAGCTACATTTCTTGAAATTAACTTAACTTTTTTTAGAGAAAGTACTTATAACTTATAACTCTTAAAAGTAATTAAAGAAAATTAGAATTTTAATTCTTTAAACTAAATGGCAAAACATTTTTGAATAAAATTTTTAAGTTGCCTAAGACTGCTTATTAAGATTACACAGGCCGACAAATTTTAATCAACTGCATGTTGCCTAAAATATTACTGCCGATTCTTACAGGATTTTGTCCGTAGAATACGAATCTGACCTTGAAAATATTGGAATGGCTCTAGTTTTTAATCAATTTACGTTTCAATATACAAAATATGCATTTTTAGCATTTTTTGAATGAATGTACAACAATACACCGAATCAGTAAATCTGTCCGCATAGCACAAAATGAAAGTTTAAACACTGCTCTTCAATATCCAAAAACAAAAAATGTAATTTATGTACACTTTAACCTGTAATGTCAAAAGAGACATTCGCTGTTCCACAAGCATATTGAAAACAACAGTACTTTTGACCATGTAAGGTAATTTAAATAACAATTAGTCTCTCTAGGGGTTTTTATGGTCGCTGCTTACTGATCTGTATTTAGATTTTAATATTCAAAATGGCGAATCCAATATGGCAGAATTTTTTTAAAATTTTAAATTTTTATCATAAAAGGCGTAAATTATCTTTAAAAATTTGGTCCGCCACTTGTAATTTTTATATTTCATAGCAGATTTGTAAATAGCGATTATAAAAACGCCAGAGACACTAATTTTTACTTGAATTACCTTACATGGTCAAAAGTAATATTAATTTCAATACGTTTATGGAACAGCGTATGTTTTTTTTGGACATTATAGGTTAAAGTGTACATAAATTACATTTTTTGTTTTTGGATATTCAAGAGCAGTGTTTAAGCTTTCAATTGGTGTTATGCGGACAAATTTACTGTTTCTGTGTATTGTTGTACAATCATTCAAAAAATGCCAAAAATGCATATTTTGTATAATGAAACGTAAATTGATTAAAAACTGGAGCCAATCCAATATTTTCAAGGTCAAATTCGTATTCTATGGACAAAATCCTATAAAAATCAGCTTCTATTGGTTAGGCCACAAAATTTTGTTGGCCTGTGTTATTAATTCCGCTCAAAATTCCATTTAAGACATCAATTAATTGGGACTGGTGTTTCTTATCAGCGTTCATTTTCTCCTTTTCTAATTTCAAAACTTCCTGCTTCAATTTAACCTTCATAGCTAATAATTCTATCGCAGTTTAATCTGTAATGAAAAATTTTCGATGTTCATTAAAATATTTTAAACAAAGAATTAAAGAAATAATTTTCTTTATTGACAGTTGTCAAGTTTAATTTATTTGGAAATCTTTTATTGGAAATATTTAATGATTGAATATAGAAATATAAAAATGAATAAAAATAATAATAAGAAAATATATAGTAAGTAATAAATTACTAAATTAAATAAATAAATTAATTATAATTAATAATAAATTTTTCACATTATTATATTATTAAATAAATCAATATTAAACTTAAATATATTTGACTATTATATTTAAATATTTAATTATTGTATTTTGGAAATATTAAAAATATATATAGGTACGTAATTATTCTATATTATTAAAATATTTAAAAATCATTTTTTACTATTTATAATATTCATTTTTGAGAACATTAAAAGTAAAATCAATATATACGATTGTTAATTTAGAATCATGAGAAAATTAAAAAAAGGATTAATGAAAAGGAAGATATATAATTTGAAATTTTATTTTACCAAATTTGGAGTTTTATTAAAAATATATTATTTAGTAACAATATTTGTTTTAAATTTCCTTATGAAATGAAATTTTATAACTATGGTATATATATAATTTGTACCTTTCACTTTAAAATCCTTTTTTAATTCATCTTTCTCGTCATCACTTTCCTGAGAGAGTTTTTCTAAAGTAAAGTATTTGCAATTATTACAAAATGCATTAACACCCAGTGTCAGAAAGAAATGTCAATATTAAGTTACCTTCAGTTTTTATTCGCTTTTCCTGTGAAGGACTAATTGAAAGCTTTCTTTTCAAATATGTTTTCCCTTCAAAACTTTCAAATGAGCTGTCTAAATAATGTTATTCAAAATTTAAAAAAATAATCTAAAAAATCTTTTTTATTTCAAGTAAAGTTGTGTTTCTAATTGTTTCAATTGAAGTTCTAATACTTCTATTAATTTTACTATATAGTATTTTATGTATAGAATAATATATTTATAATTACAATATTAATTAAAAAAATAGAAAGATCAAATATTTTGAGAATTTTGATTTGTTGGTAATTCAGAAGAAGGCCCCAATTCATTGGAATAATTTTCTTGTCTTCCTCTTTAAATGTCGCGACTATTGTACCGGAAGTTGAATTATTGTCATCTCCAATGTCAGTGTCATCTCCAATGTTAGTGTCATTCCTGGACAGCGTCTGTAATAATTAATTGTAGCAATTTAAATAATAAACTTAAAAAATTAAGGAGATAAAGAGTCTAAATTATAAATAAAAAAAATACCGATTCTATTGCTTTCTCATCAGGAAGTATTTCTTCTTCGTTTTCATCTTTTTTTATGAAATTCTTTAATTGAGTTTTTGTTTTTCCAGTTTTTTTATCTTCCTTTTTCTTTTTAATACCAATTTCAGCAACAGGCAATCCAAATTTTTCCTTAGGAATAATATCCCTCAATAAAATTTGTTCAGCTTCTGTTAATTCCAAAATGTGCTGTCTTTTTTCCGCAATTTGTTTCTTTATCTGATCTTTCTTCTCAGTCGCTTGTCTTTTGAAGTCTGTCCAAGTCTAATTAACATGGATTATTTATTTTTTAATTTTTTGTTGTGTGTTTTTAACAAAATAATTGTTAATAAATTATTATTATTACAAAAAATACAACATAAAAAAAATTATTATTATTATTTATTTTTTTTATTTTATTATTATTATTTATTTATTTATTTTATTTTAACCCATTCGAAATTCCTGAAAATGAATTTAGAAGTCTTTATAGGTAAAATTAAGAAATTTATTTTTATTTCCAAAAAACCAGAAAGTTTATATCAAAATGCTTATAAATAAAATTAGACTTCTGAATTAAGTCGCTTGTTGCTTAATATACTATTATTCCCTGTTGGCTGCTATCTGAAAGCACCTACACTGTAAAAAAGGTAGTTATATTTTAACTCCCCAGGGGATTCTATAAAAGTGATATATATATATATATATATATATATATATATATATATATATATATATATATATATATATATATATGTGTGTCCAAGGCATAGTTTGGGGACCCTTATTTTTTCGCGTATATATAGCTTCTTAGTGACCTACAGATCATAACGTAATTAAAATAATTGATATATACATAAATTAACTAAATTTAAATGGCTAATTAAGTATGCAACGCATATTTTGAGGACTTATATATTTTTTTATTGCTAATGTCCTCAAACTATGCGTTATACTTGTACGTCTTTTACATGTTGAAAGCATGTTTTGAGGACCAAATTATTTGTACACAGCATAGTATGAGGACATTTTTTATGTACAATGCATGTTTTGGGGACAAAATTATTTGCACACAGCATAGTTTGAGGACATTTTTATTATGTATAAAGCATGTTTTGGGGACCAAATTATTTGCACACAGCATAGTATGATGACATTTTTCTTATGTATAAAGTATGTTTTGAGGACAAAATTATTTATAAACACCATAGTATGAGGACAATTTTCTGATGTACAGTGCATGTTTTTGGGGACCAAATTTAAAAACATATGTGACGCTCCACAGAGAAAGAAGATCTTTTAAAAAACATTAGGCGCAGTCTTTCGTGCGCATTTTTTTAGTAACGTACAAACGGAAAATGTTGAATGAATCGCTATTTTGATCCTAGAATCTTGATGAGTAACCATTAAAAGCCCCTATACCCGATTGCTGCAAAAATATATTATCTAAAAATACTTCAAACCATGTCTTGAAATCAAAGTAAAAATTTTGGTAATTTGGGCGTTAATGTGTTAATTTCATTGGATAAAGAAAATAGCAATACCCAACTAAAAATATATCTTTAACAAATTTTAGGATCCTGTTAGACTTTGGTTTAATAGTTTCAAAGAGGGATTGTAGTGTGGATTTGTCTAATTTTATTATAAGGTACCTTTAGGATTTAACGTATTTTAATTTATCGACCCCGAAAACTTAAAAATAGTTATCTACATTCATATTTCATTTATTAGTGATTTTCTTTTTCGATGCCTCTATAGCGGTCATACACACTAGTGACACGATCTATTTTCGTCTCTATAGACGTCAAACATTGTGAAAGGGTTAAAGAATAGAATTTGTACTTCATATTATAAAACTTTCGAACCTAAATAAAAATGTTCATTAATTGGAATTCACTTAAGCTCAAGATTTCATAATCGTTATTTTCCCAAGAAAATCTATAATTTAAAAAATTATAATACTTTTCACACCAAAAATTTAAACATTTTACTGAAGAATAAACATATAAGCAACACTCTTTTGTTACATATACTAAACATGTACTTCGTGTACGTACTGATTGTAAATTTTTAACAATTTTTTGGTCAAAAAAACACTTTGCAAAAACACTTTGCAGTGTCCTCAATGTATGCATTAGGCTGTATTTCGATGTGACTAAAGGATTATATGATTGTTAATTATTGTAAATAATTGTTACATTGAATTTAAAGCTCTAAAAACACTACATATTTATCACTTTTATCTTTGAAGTGTCCTTAAAATATGCATTAGACTGTCTTTCGATGTGACTAAATGATTATATGATTGTTAATTACTGTAAATTATTGTTACAGTAAGTTTATAGCTCTAAAACCACTACATATTTAACACTTTCATTTTTTTGTTTATTTTATGTTGTTGTATAATCAGGCTGTTTCTAAACACTAAACTCTTTAGTGTGTCCTCAAAGTATGCACTTGATGGTATTTTGGGAATTAATTTGTCATTAAATTAAGTGTCACTTATGTTTTCATTAAATTCATTTTAATACACGATGTATGGTTTTAGCTGTATACTTAAAAATTGATTTTTAATATTTCAAACACATTTAAAAACTCCATTCTTTGCAGTGTTCTCAAAGTATGCATTAGACTGTATTTCGATGTGACTAAATGATTATATGATTGTTAATTACTGAAATTAATTGTTACATTGAATTTATAGCTCTAAAAACACTACATATTTAACACTTTTATTTACTTTTTTATTTTGTATTGTTGTATAATCAGGCTGTTTCTAAACACTAAACATTTTTGTGTGTCCTCAAAGTATACATTAGACTGTATTTCGATGTGACTAAATGATTATATGACTGTTAATTACTGTGAGTAATTGTTACATTGAATTTATTGCTCTAAAAACACTACATATTTAACACTTTATGATTATATGATTCTTAATTACTGTAAATAATTGTTACATTGAATTTATAGCTCTAAAATCACTACATATTTAACACTTTTATTTTCTTTTTTATTTTTTGTTGTTGTATAATCAGGCTCTTTCTAAACACTAAACTTTTTTGTGTGTCCTTAAAGTATGCACTTGATGGTATTTTAGGATTTAATTTGTCATTAAATTAGGGGTTACTGTAAATTTTTCTATAATTTATTTTAATACTCGAAGTATGGTTTTAGCTGTATATTTAAAGATTAATTTTTAATATTTCACATGCTTTAAAAAATTCCATTCTTTGCAGTGTCCTCAAAGTATGCATTAGACTGTATTTCGATGTGACTAAATGATTATATGATTGTTAATTACTGTAAATTATTGTTACAGTAAGTTTATAGCTCTAAAACCACTACATATTTAACACTTTCATTTTCTTGTTTATTTTATGTTGCTATATAATCAGGAGGTTTCTAAACACTAAACTTATTGGTGTGTCCTCAAAGTATGCAGTTGATGGAATTTTGGGAATTACTTTGTCATTAAATTAGGGGTTACTGTAAATTTTTCTATAATTAATTTTAATACATCAAATGTGGATTAAGCTGTATATTTCTAATTTAATGCTTGACAAGAAATTTTTAAAAATTAACATGCTTTAAAAATCTCCATTCTTTTAAGTGTCCTCAAAATATGCATTAGACTGTATTTCGATGTTACTAAATGATTATATGATTGTAAATTACTGTAAATAATTGTTATATTGAATTTATAGCTCTAAAATCACTACATATTTAACACTTTTATTTTCTTTTTTATTTTGTGTTGTTGTATAATCAGGCTGTTTCTAAACACTAAACATTTTTGTGTGTCCTCAAAGTATGCATTAGACTGTATTTCGATGTGACTAAATGATTATATGATTGTTAATTACTGTAAATTATTGTTACAGTAAGGTTATAGCTCTAAAACTACTACATATTTAACACTTTCATTTTCTTGTTTATTTTATGTTGCTATATAATCAGGAGGTTTCTAAACACTAAACTTATTGGTGTGTCCTCAAAGTATGCAGTTGATGGAATTTTGGGAATTACTTTGTCATTAAATTAGGGGTTACTGTAAATTTTTCTATAATTAATTTTAATACATCAAATGTGGATTAAGCTGTATATTTCTAATTTAATGCTTAACAAGAAATTTTTAAAAATTCACATGCTTTAAAAATCTCCATTCTTTGAAGTGTCCTCAAAATATGCATTACACTGTATTTCGATGTTACTAAATGATTATATGATTGTAAATTACTGTAAATAATTGTTATATTGAATTTATAGCTCTAAAATCACTACATATTTAACACTTTTATTTTCTTTTTTATTTTGTGTTGTTGTATAATCAGGCTGTTTCTAAACACTAAACATTTTTGTGTGTCCTCAAAGTATGCATTAGACTGTATTTCGATGTGACTAAATGATTATATGATTGTTAATTACTGTAAATTATTGTTACAGTAAGGTTATAGCTCTAATACCACTACATATTTAACACTTTCATTTTCTTGTTTATTTTATGTTGTTGTATAATCAGGCTGTTTCTAAACACTAAACTTATTGGTGTGTCCTCAAAGTATGCAGTTGATGGAATTTTGGGAATTACTTTGTCATTAAATTAGGGGTTACTGTAAATTTTTCTATAATTAATTTTAATACATCAAATGTGGATTAAGCTGTATATTTCTAATTTAATGCTTGACAAGAAATTTTTAATATTTCACATGCTTTAAAAATCTCTATTCTTTGAAGTGTCCTCAAAATATGCATTAGACTGTATTTCGATGTTACTAAATGATTATATGATTGTTAATTACTGTAAATAATTGTTACATTGAACTTATAGCTCTAAAATCACTACATATTTAACACTTTTATTTTCTTTTTTATTTTGTGTTCTTGTATAATCAGGCTGTTTCTAAACACTAAACATTTTTGTGTGTCCTCAAAGTATGCATTAGACTGTATTTCGATGTGACTAAATGATTATATGATTGTTAAATACTGTAAATTATTGTTACAATAAGTTTATAGCTCTAAAACCACTACATATTTAACACTTTCATTTTCTTGTTTATTTTATGTTGTTGTATAATCAGGCTGTTTCTAAACACTAAACTTTTTAGTGTGTCCTCAAAGTATGCACTTGATGGTATTTTGGGGTTTAATTTGTCATTAAATTAAGTGTCACTTAAGTTTTTCTTTAATTCATTTTAATACTCCAAGTATGGTTTTAGCTGTATATTTAAAGATTAATTTTTAATATTTCACATGCTTTAAAAAATTCCATTCTTTGCAGTGTCCTCAAAGTATGCATTAGACTGTATTTCGATGTGACTAAATGATTATATGATTGTTAAATACTGTAAATTATTGTTACAGTAAGTTTATAGCTCTAAAACCACTACATATTTAACACTTTCATTTTCTTGTTTATTTTATGTTGTTGTATAATCAGGCTGTTTCTAAACACTAAACTTTTTAGTGTGTCCTCAAAGTATGCACTTGATGGTATTTTGGGGTTTAATTTGTCATTAAATTAAGTGTCACTTAAGTTTTCCTTAAATTCATTTTAATACACAAAGTATGGTTTTAGCTGTATATTTAAAGATTAATTTTTAATTTTTCCCATGCTTTAAAAAACTCCATTCTTTGCAGTGTCCTCAAAGTATGCATTAGACTGTATTTCGATGTTACTAAATGATTATATGATTGTTAAGTACTGTAAATAATTCTTACATTGAATTTATAGCTCTAAAAACACTACATATTTAACACTTTTATTTTCTTTTTTATTTTGTGTTGTTGTATAATCAGGCTGTTTCTAAACACTAAAAATTTTTGTGTGTCCTCAAAGTATGCATTAGACTGTATTTCGATGTGACTAAATGATTATATAATTGTTAATTACTGTAAACTATTGTTACAGTGAATTTATAGCTCTAAAAACACTACATATTTAACACTTTAATTTTCTTGTTTATTTTATGTTGTTATATAATTTAGGGGGTTTCTAAATACTAAACTTATTGGTCTATCCTCAAATTATGCACTTGATGGTATTTTGGGAATAAAATTTTCATTAAATTAGGTGTCACTGTAAGTTTTTCTATAATTTATTTTAATACACGAAGTATGGTTTTAACTCTATACTTTAAGATTAATTTTTTACAAGTAATTTTTAATATTTCACACGCATTAAAAAACTCCATTCTTTACAGTGTCCTCAAATTATGCATTAGACTCTTTCGATGTGACTAAATGATTATATGTCGACGTCCACATGAAAAGGGCCCATTTAGGCACTATTGGATTTATCTATATGGGCGAATTCCTTGCAAAATTACGAAAATTTTGAGTGGTCATACAATTTTTTGGTCAAAAATCCGATAAGTTACAGAATTTCAAAGTTTATAGTGTCAAATACCTCATTTCGAGAAAAACGGAATAAAAGATTGTGATACCTATTAATTGTGAAATCTCCGGTTCTTTTAGGAAGTTATTCAGATAATCATTGTTTTCAGTCTAGAACACCTTAAAGATGAAAAACCAATAGGTTTCAACTTTTTAAAATCACCCCTTCCCCCCTTAATTTTGAAAATACATAAAACCGACAAAATGGTCCCTTTTCTAAAAAAGACGATTTTCTTATTAATAAACCATTTTTTACAAGGTTTATGATTGGAAACGATTTTATTGTGTCATTTGAAGATAAAAAATAAAAATTAAACTTATTTAAAATTTTTTAAAAGTCTCTATTATGAATAATTTGCCGAAATATCGAAATTTTCACTTCTACGACTATGTAATCAAAGACTCTAACATCAATATCTCTGGTTCTTTTCGGAAGTTATTCAGATAATAATAATTACTGTAAATTATTTTTAAAGTAAGTTTATAGCTCTCAAAACACTACATATTTAACACTTTCATTTTCTTGTATATTTTATGTTGTTATATAATCAGGAGGTTTCTAAACACTAAACTTATTGATGTGTCCTCAAAGTATGCACTTAATGGTATTTTGGGAATTAAATTGTCATTAAACTAAGTGTCACAGTTCTTCTATAATTTATTTTATTTCACGAAGTATGGTTTTAGCTGTATTTTTAAAGATTAATTTTTTGCAAGTAATTTTTAATATTTCACATGCTTTAACAAACTCCATTCTTTTCAGTGTCCTCAAAGTATGCATTAGACATTATTTCGATGTGACTAAATGAATATATATTTGTTAATTCCTGTAAATTATTGTTACAGTGAATTTATAGCTCTAAAAACACTACATATTTAACCCTTTCATTTTCTTGTTTATTTTATGTTGTTGTATAATTAGGCTGTTTCTAAGCACTAAACTTAGTGGTGTGTCCTCAAAGTATGCACTTGATGGTTTTTCGGGAATAAAATTGTCATTAAATTAGGTGTCACTGTAAGTTTTTGACTAATTTATTTAAATACATCAAATATGGTTTAAGCTATATATTTAAAATTTAATGCTTGACAAGCCATTTTTAATATTTCACATGCTTTAAAAAACTCCATTCTTTTCAGTATCCTCAAAGTGAGCATGAGACTATATTTCGATGTGGCTAATTGATTATATGATTGTTGATTACTGTAAAATATTGTTACAGTTAATTTATAGCTCAAAAAACACTTCATATTTAACACTTTTATTTTCTTGTTTATTTTATGTTGTTGTATAATCAGGAGGTTTCTAAACACTAAACTTAGTTGTGTGTCCTCAAAGTATGCACTTGATGGTTTTTCGGGAATCAAATTGTCATTAAATTAGGTGTCACTGTAAGTTTTTGACTAATTTATTTAAATACATCAAATGTGGTTTAAGCTATATATTTAAAATTTAATGCTTGACAAGCCATTTTTAATATTTCACATGCTTTAAAAAACTCCATTCTTTTCAGTATCCTCAAAGTGAGCATGAGACTATATTTCGATGTGGCTAATTGATTATATGATTGTTGATTACTGTAAAATATTGTTACAGTTAATTTATAGCTCAAAAAACACTTCATATTTAACACTTTTATTTTCTTGTTTATTTTAAGTTGTTGTATAATCAGGCTGTTTCTAAACACTATACTTATTCGTGTCCTGAAAGTATGCACTTGATGGTATTTTGGGGTTTAATTTGTCATTAAATTAAGTGTCACTTAAGTTTTTCTTTAATTCATTTTAATACACAAAGTATGGTTTTAGCTGTATATTTAAAGATTAATTTTTAATATTTCGCATGCTTTAAAAAATTCCATTCTTTGCAGTGTCCTCAAAGTATGCACTAGACTGTATTTTGAAATGGCTAAATGATTATATGATTGTTAAATACTGTAATGTATTTGTTACAGTTAATATAATGGCCCAAGAACAGTACATATTTAATGCTTTCATTTTCTTGTTTATTTTATGTTGTTGTATAATCGGGCTGTTTCTAAACACTAAATTTATTGGCGTGTCCTCAAAGTATGCACTTGATGGTATTTCGAGAATTAAATTGTCTTTAAATTGGGTGTTACTGTAAGTTTTTCGCTTATTTATTTCAGTATATCGAATAGTTTTTTAGCTTTATATTAAAAATTTATAATTGATAATCAGTAATCAATAATGTACCTCCTTTAAAAATTTCAATTCTTTTCAGTGTCCTCAAAGTATACCCTAGACTGTTTTGTGTTGTGGCTAAATGATTATATGATTGTTATTTACTTAAATTATTGTTTTAGTGAATTTAATGTCCTAAAAACAGTTCATATTTAGCACTGCCATCTTTTTAAAGAACCTAAGTAGTTTAGATATATATCTTGTTTCGTATAAAAATTTTATTCTTTATTAATAATTCTCTATAATTCTGAATTTTTTAAAAATTTATGGTATTTAAGAGTCTCTAATGTATGTACTTTACTGTTTTCTGATATTTCAATGAGTGTTTATAATAGTTGGTTAATGGATTTTATTCTCAAAATCACATAAATATGTAAAATACAGTACTTTTTGGATATTGACATTTTTTAATTTAGTGTAATTCGTTAACTAATCTGGCTATATCTTAATATTAAATTCATCGTACCTTAATGTTTGCACTAGACTGTAATTGATGATTTATATTTCTTTATTATATTAAGTGTCACTTTTCCTTTTTCTCTTAATAACTAGAATTTTTTAAATTTAAACCTTACTTTGTATTAAAGTTTAATCCTTTATTAACAATTTTCTGAAATTCAGCTCTATATTTTAATTAAGGTTTTTAAGAGTCCCCAAGATATGCACTAGGCTGTGTTTTGAGATTTTAAAAAGATTGTAGGATAGTTAGTTATTGTTTCTTATTTTCAAAATCACTTGAATATCTAAAATACAACACTTTTTAGGCATTGACTTTTTTTAGTTTATTGTGATTTGTTAAGTTTGGTAATTTGAAGGAAATAATTAAATTAAGTGTTACTGTAATTATTTCTATAAATTGTTTAGGACTTTAAATATATATCTTGTTTTATATTAAAATTTGATACCTTATTAACAATTTAAAATAATTCAGCCCTTTTAAAGAAAATAATTGTTTTTAGTGTCTGGAAACTGTGCGCTATACTGATCTTAAAATTGGGTGTCACTTAATAGTAACTTATACCTAAATGACTTAATTACTCTAAATTTGTACCTTGTTTTATATTAACTTTTATTACTTTAGTAATAATTTTCAATGCGCATGTTTGCAACTCAGGTTTAAAGAGTGTGCATTAATATTTCTTTTATAACTCAAATGCGCATGTTTAAGTTGCACGTGTATTTGATTCTTATTATTTAATAGCCTAAAATTATTGAATTAAAATACTCCTAGTCATGGAAAAAGTGAGTCAACAAATATCAACTTAAAAATATGAACTGCGCATGTATATTGTCATTTTTTGTATTACAAATACATTATTTTATGGGTTAAATTCCTGTATTATCTACTGCGCATGTGTAGGCGTTACTTGACAATATTGCGCAGTTTTATCTCTATCGTAACACTACTGCGCATATGCATGCGTCACTTGAAATTATTGCGCAGCTTTATTTGTATCGTAACACAACTGCGCATGCAAAATTTTCATGAACTGCACATGCATGCGCATATGTCCGTCAAAATGCTACACTTTTTACATTTTACAACTTTGCGCATGTTTTCTTCCTCGATTTTTTCTTTGCGCATTTTTACAAATAAGGTTTTAAGAGTGCGCAAAAAATTTTCTTTTATAATTCGAATGCGCATGTTTAAGTTGTATATATATATTTTTCTTGTTATATAATTATAATTCGAATGCGCATGTTTAAGTTGTATATATATTTTTTTCTTGTTATATAATAGTCTAAAATTATTAAATTAAATTACTACTGCTCATGGCAAAAGTTAGTTAACTAATATTGATTTGAAATTTAAACTGCGCATGTATATGATCATTTTTGGTCATGTGCGTTTGCATTTGTATTACAAATACTTTATTTTATGGTTGCAATTGCTGTATTATCTACTGCGCATGTGTAGGCGTCACTTAAAAATATTGCGCAGTTTTATCTCTATCGTAACACTACTGCGCATGTGTGGAAATCACTTTAACAAAGTGCGCATTTATATGTCTTCTTCAGCTCTAATACCGACGCCTTAATTTTATATATCTTGTTCATTTTATAGATTTAATTAAATTTATCGACCTTAAGTTTGACTAAACATTACTGCGCAAGTATTTTTTAAAAATTTATTTACTGCGCATGTATAGAGAGCATCAGGAAATCGTCTACTCATTCTGCAAATAAAAATAATATCATCTCCCTTACTAAGATTCTTTCCAATGTATGTTTTGAGGACTCTCCTTGAAAATCCATATTTGCTCATAAATCGACATCGACCTGCCATCTCTTAGTTGTTTAGAAACTTTAGGGTCCTCAAACCATACATTTTCTATAAAATCATTAAAATGTCCCCAAATTATGCGTTGCATCAAGTGATACTTTGAGGACGTCCTCAAAGTATCGCAATGTCCTTAAAACATACTTTGGTCTGATGAAATGTCCCTAAAGTATGCCTTCGACATATATATATATATATAACTATATATAACTAACTAACTAACTACCCAAGCGGAAATTTAACACTGGCATCGTACCGCGCCTGTACAGACGTCGGTAAGACTGTACTGACATTCGTCCGCGAGACAACCGGATCGGTGCAGGCTTTCTACTGGAACATGACAATGTGTTGTAGTGGCTGCGCGTCCGGCTCGGTACAAATTTGATGCCGCCGAACAACCGGCGTTGTACCGGCATTCGTCCGCTCTAGCAACCGCGGCGGGCCAAATATTCTTTCAAAGACGACTCGCTTCAGCGGACCGGCGTTCTACTGGCATTCGCCCGTCTAGCCAGACTAAATTATATTTTCTATTGAAAAATAAAATAAAAAAATATTTAATTAACTATGCATGGTACATGTTAATTAATATTTATTTACAGATCATTTCCAGCATTTTTAACACATTCTACATTTTTTTTACTCATTAAAATTCTAAACGCTCGCAAGTGGGATACGAAGCCCAAGCTATTCCTAATCGAAGCACCGAAGTCTAACACGCTAACCACTACGCTATTCGCTCGCATGCGGTTCTGAGCATAATAATGTCGATATGTAATACCGCTACGAAGCAAACAATAAATAATAATTTTACAAATACTTTGGAATATTTTAGCATTTTATAAATATTATGTAAATAAATCTAGTGTTTTAAAACAATATTTTAAAATTTTTATTTTTTTAATTATTCTATTATTATTATTATATTTATTTTTTATTTTTATTATTCATTTTTTTAAATTTATAAATAATTATCTGTATACTTTATATATAAATATTTAAAAAATTTGATTATAACAAAAAAATTTAATTCTTTAATTTATTTGTTAATTAATAAATAAAAATATAATTAAAACCTATTTTTCAAATTCATTAATTTTAAAAATTAAATTTTATATTCTATTGTATTGTTAATTCTTTTTTTTAAATTTAAACTTTAAACAATTCTCCTACAAAAATTTTTTACAACATAATAGATTAAAAATTTTTATTACTATAATTATTATTTTATTAATTTTTATTGAAACAATAAGACTATAGCTAAATTTTTGCATTGTAAACAATCTATTTCTGAAAATTCTGAATAATGTGTTAATTAAAAAAAATTATTTTAGAAAACATTAAATTGTTTTAGAAAAACAATGACGATAGACATATTCTTATAGCATATTATTATTAATTGAAATCTTAATAATAAGAACATAAATGATATTAGTCCGCTGTCGGTAAAATGTCTGTACCGCTCGGGTTGTCAGACGGACGAATGCCAGTACAACGTTGGTTGTTCGGCGGCATCAAATTTGTACCGAGCTCGACGTACAGCTATTACAACACATAGTAACGTTCCAGTAGAATACCTGCACCGCTCCGGTTGTCAGGCGGACGAATGTCAGTACAACGCCGGTTGTTCGGCGGCATGAAATCTGTACCGAGCCGGACGCACAGCTATTACAACACAGTATAAATTTTGATCCGGCGGTCGGACCCGTCTTTGTACCGCGCCAGCAGACATTAACACCCGAATCGGTACAGACTGCCTGTACCGACATTAACTCTCCAAATCAATCGGCGCGGATCCTTGACGGTTGGATGATCCGGCATTCGTCCGACTTTTCCGCCTGGGTATATATAACTAACTTTACTATACATGGGGAGTTAATGCCAGGGGAGTTAAATAAAGAGAGTTAAAACTTGACACCCAAATGCTAACTCCCCATGGAAAAAATAACTCGCGCAGGTGTTGAATGAAGGGAGTTAGAAATTAACTCTCTTTTGGAGTTGATTTTTAACTCGAAAAATTTCACTCCTAACTCCCGAGTCCGTTAACTCCCTAAATTTTTTACAGTGTATTTTGTGACTGACTATAAAAAATATTGTTAATGAAATATTTATATCCGGCCCGATTAATAAATGTTTTTCACATTTTAATAGGATATCAAGACTGGCAGCTAAAGATTTTATTGCATTGTTATTGCCGTTTATGCCGCAAAGACACAGGAATACTTCGATTCCACCTTTTATGCAGGTTATTCAAAATATTGATAAATAGCAGTGTAAAATATCAGAAAAGATTGATTTAAAATTACATCTTCTAGACACTTAATATTTACCTAAAAAAGAAATTATTAATCCTCTGTTTACGATGACTTATTTCCACTCTAGCGCATTTGAATATAATTCCCATAGTCCCCACCAGGCGATCGAATTGTTGTTTTTTCTAGATGACGGTCACTTGTGTAGACAGAGGATTAAAATGTTTTTCTAATCATTTAGTACAAATAAAATACTTCTTATTTCGAGTTACAAATATTTGAAGTGTAATTTTTTTACATTTTTATTTCAAACAATTATAGATACTATCGACTATCAACATGCTAGCTTCTAGATCATATCAAAGAAGAGTAGGCATATCATATCAAACCTGTATGTCACAAACTTCAATTAGCGTTAGTCTACATAACACGCTTAATGCTGTAGATAGAGTACTAGCAGATTTAATTAGATTTCCACAAACACTTGGAGAAATTGAAAGCATGAAACAAAGGTTACAAATTATATTCTCATATTAAAATAACCATTAGTTAAAATTCTTAATACGTGAAAAAATGAAGGAAAGTTGATTGGATACTGTCAAAATCTTTTCCAAATACTTATGTAAAAAATAGAACTACCTCATAGCTACATCAAGAGTACTTTAACCCTTAAAGCGCACACCTCCTAAATTAAAATTTAAAAAATTATATTTTAAAATCACTCTATTAAAGAAAGGATGAATAATTATATGATTAAACGAACTTACCTTAAGTGATGTTCAATCTCAATTGTACGAGTTGTCTCGTCCGAATATATCACTAATTATGTAGTAATGTGATTACTGATCGTTCCTGCACAGTTATTTTAAAGTTAAAATATTCAAATTAAAAAAGTTTCTACCGCCTCCGCTAGGTGGTATGGTGTTCTCATCCGCTTCCTTCTACCTAATCGCCATTATATTTTAAAGTATTTTTATCGCAACGCTGTAATATTGGATGCGGGTTTGATGTGAGAAAAAAAAATTGCATAATTTTGAATAATTTAGGGGTGGGAGTGATATATTCGGACGAGACAACTCGTTCAATTGAGATTGAACATCACTTAAGGTAAGTTCGTTCAATCATATAATTGTACTTCGTTGTCTCGTCCTCTATATCACTAATTATGTAGTTATTTAAAGTGCGTTGCGAATATCTTTTGTTTATTATATAATTTGTTTCTCGTAACAATATATGATATTATATTTTTGTATTAATGGAAAAGAATTAAGAAATATAAGAAAAATAAAAGAATTAAATGAAAAAAAATGAATTATCCAGTCTTTTGGATAATTGTAGCTGCAAAATTTGTTTCCGGAATAATAGGTCGGTTATAAAAATTTGCAAAAACTCTTGAATTAGGAGTCCATCCTGCTGTTTTCATGATCGTTTCAATATTTGTTCCTCTACGCGCTGCCGCAGAAGTGGATGCGTGCCTCGTACTATGTGGTTTGAAGTGTGTGGTGTCTAATCCGCTTTCTTCCATAATAACCTTCATCCATCGGCTGATAGTTTGTGTCGTTGCCTCCTGATGTGGTTTTTTATATGCTAAGAATAGGTGAGTTTTGTTCTTCTCGGTTCGAAATTCCGAGGTTCTACGTAGATATGCTCGAAGTGTGGATGCTGCACATAGGTTTGGCTGATCATCGAAAAAAGGTATGTTGAGAATGGGTTGACATCTGTTGTGTCCTGATGTTTTTATTCTCTCGGATATTCTTATCTGTATTAGCGTTTGAGACTCTGTTATGTCATCGATGCGAATTTTTGATAGAGTTTGGACTCTTTGGGGAGTAACTAGGGCTAATAGTATTGCCAATTTTTTGGATAATTTCTCGAGTGGAAGGTCTTCATTTTTAGAAAAGGTTCTTAAGTGATTTAAAACCACTTCTGGATCCCAAGTGCTTTGATATCGGGGTTTTTGAGGTTTTTCTCTCGACACTCCTTTGAAAAAACGAGATATTTCTGCATTTCCTCCTAGTTCATTCCCCATTAACAATGATAATGCAGCTCGATAACAGTTCAGAGTGCTGTACGATTTGACATATTCCAAAGTTTCCGAGAAGAATTGTAAAATTTCTGGTGTTGAACAGTTGAATAATGGAATCTGCTTTTTCCTGCAGTATTCCCACCATAATTTTATCCCTTTATTGTATTGGTTTATTGTTTTTTCTGAGATGGATTTCAGCATTATTGTAGCCGCGTCTTCCGTTGCTCCTCTGGCAAGGAGGGCTTGCCTGATAATTTGGCGACCACCAGGGAAAGCTTCGTCGATAACGGATGCGGCTGTCTGGAAGAACAAAGCAATAAATTTTTATTTGGTTTAAAAATTAGAGGTTCTCCTATCATGAGTGATGAGAAAATGGGGTACCATGGTTGTGAGGGCCATAGAGGAGCCACAACAATACCTTCAGCTTTATCAACTTGAATTTTTCTCATCACTCTTAATAGTAGTGAGAAAGGGGGAAATGCATAGAAGAATTGACCAGACCAATTTATCGTGAATGCATCAACTGCTAGCGATTTTGGATCTCTATGCCATGAAACGTATCTCCGACATTTTGTATTCGTTCTTGATGCAAATAGATCTATATCTGGCTTGCCAAGAGTTTTCTCTATTTGTCTGAAGGCCCAGTCAGCTAATTCCCATTCAGTCTCGGTTGGTAATATTCTTGACTGTTTGTCGGCTTCCACATTGTCTTTGGATTTTATATACGCTGCGTGAAGCCAAATATTTCTATTTTCACAGAATTTCCAGATTTCTCTGCTAAGCTCCGTTAGTTTTGGATAACGAATTCCTCCCATTTTGTTGACATACAAAATTCCTGTTGTATTGTCCATTCGAAGCAATATTTCCCAATTTTTGTCATTACTGGCAAAACATTGCAACCCAAATAGTGCCGCTTTAAGTTCTAACAGATTGATGTGAAAATCTTGCTCCTTTTCACTCCACCATTCATGAGCTGTTTCTCCTTTGGAAAAATTTGTTCTTCTAAAAAAGACAAGATTTTGTTTTCAGGTCTATTATTTTGACATGGGTCATTGTAAAAAGGAATTTTATAACCTTTTATGCATTGAATGATAAATTGGCTAGAAGTCAATTCTTCCCATGCAATTTTAAAATGTTTTAATCGACCTGCTATAGCGCTTACCTCTATTTCTTTGGACTGTATTTCCTCGGGCTGATTTTCTTCCTGCTGGTTTGGTATTGAGGCCTTTGCCCTCCTCTCTTCGAACTGTCCCGGGGAGGGCCTCTCGAGTTTAAAGGAAAAACGCTTCTGGATGCTCGGAATGATTTTGTGTTGCTCTTTGGAGTTGGATTTTTGTTTTCTCTCGAAGGTTTAGAAGATTTTTCCAGATCTTTGGTCGTCTTCTGCACTTCTTTTGCAGTTTTTACTATTTCCGAGAAGTTTGACCCAAAAAGATACGTGTCAACAACTGTTTCCTCTAAAACAGTTTTAAGCGATGGATCTAGGCCTGGAATTATGAAGGCTCTCCTTGCCATCGATAAAGAATACTGCAAATTGGCCAGAATTTTACCTGCATCACAAAGATTATCAAATAATATTTCCTTTGATAAGTCTTCATTCTCGATAAGTGATGACAATACTCTGCCAAGTGCACTTAACCCAGCATTTAACTGTTTCTGGTCAGCAACACGGTAATCATCCTTTTTTATTGCACCCGATCCCATTGCATTTTTCACTTCTTTATTTAATATCGGCGCATCCAAAATGGGACAATTTTCAAGAGGAGGATATAATTCCAACAATTTTTCCTTTGACTCTTTTGGTAAACCAGCTTGCAGAATTTTTGGCCATGATTGTGCAACTGCACTATTAAGCGGTGTGGAAACACTTAACTTTTTGGAGATGTTTTCCTCCAGTTTGTTTACCATAATTTCTTCATTATCGTCACTCGATTTTTCCTTCGAAATTTGTCCGTCAGTATTGTCGGCATTATAGTTTTCTTTTTCACTACTTTTTCTTTTTTCTTTGCCTTTATCATTAGTTTTTTCACAACCTTCGTCGATTTTTGCACTTTTATCATTTACACTTTTAACACTATTTGTACTGTAACTGGATGATGAGTGACGCCTTCTATTTTGTCTGTCACTTTCAGAACTTAAATAGGATCGGCTGCGTCTAGGACGCGATTGTTGTGACGGGCTTCTCGACCACGGCGCACCAACAGTTTTGTCCTGCCTCTAATGTATCGTACCTCTAGGATGACGCGTGCCATCAGAGAGTGAGGAAAAAGAATTTGACCGCTTGCGTTTTCGATAAGAGTCAGGTGACGCACTTCTAGAGTAACGCGCATCGACTTTATTTTTGTGTGACGTGTCTCGCAGATCACGCGCAGCACTATTTATATCACTTGATTTAGATGAAGAAGATGAACTGGACCTAGACGATGAAGGTGATGAATTTGACGGCGAACTCGATCGTCGACTCGCGTGCTTAACTGTTTTCTTTAATTTTTTCAGCGTCTTGGCTAAGGTTTCTTTCTTAGCTCGTTTACCTTTCTTATTTTTCCGATGTTTTCGATGTTTTTTTGTTGAGGACGGCATATTATCGTGATTTTTCACTCTCTCTTTGTTTTTTACAAACTGCACTGGAACGCACAGAAATACATAATGGCGATTAGGTAGAAGGAAGCGGAAGAGAACACCATACCACCTAGCGGAGGCGGTAGAAACTTTTTTAATTTGAATATTTTAACTTTAAAATAACTGTGCAGGAACGATCAGTAATCACATTACTACATAATTAGTGATATAGAGGACGAGACAACGAAGTACAATTTTACTCACGAAACATAAAGTTAACTACAAAAAGTACATAAAGTTAATTACAAAATATACTGCACGATGACACCACATGTTTAATTTATACAAATTTAAACGAGATATTTAAGTTAAAGAATTTTGAACCGACATAAAAAGATTCGTTTACACTATTTAAAATTTAATTACCTTCTTTGCCAAATCTAAAATAGCTGCAATACTTACACATATATGTTTTAATTAATTTTTAAATACTTACCTTTTTAAAATCTAGATTAATTTTTTATTAGAAATTGCTTTTTACACTTTTTATTAACTCAGGGTCAAACATTAAATTTTTTCACGAAATTAACATTCTCCCCCTGAATCCTAATTACATTACACGTTGCAACCATTACATAAAAATTAATTATATTATCATAAAAATTGTATATATTTTAGTCTGATTATATTCATTATTTAACAGTTTCTTCGATAAATTACATTTTCCGAACGTAATTGGAGTAGTAGACGGGACACATGTTGCCATACATTCTCCTAAGAATCAAATTGAGGGAATGTAATGATTGTAAATACAAATGTAACTACGTTACATTTTCTTTGATATTCTATTAATTTATAATTTAAGTTTAACTTTACAAAGTTATGAAAATCACTTTGGTTTTATTCACTGGTTCATTAATTCTACTACTTTTATTTTATAATATTTTTAGTATGTATTAAAAATTTATAGTTTGCATATCGAATACTGTAATTTAAACATTTTTTATAATTCTAAAAGATATTAAAAAATTCTTTTATAATATAAATAGGTGTCAGGTCCAGACAATCAGATATTGTTTGTGAACGCAAGGTTCGGTGGTAGGACTCATGACTCAAGAATTTTTAAAAACCCCTTACTTTGTGAGTTCTTGCAAGATGCTTACGCTAGAGGATTGAGAAATGCGTGGCTTTTAGGTTAAATAAAACATTATCAAACAAAATTACACCCTGTCTAAATAATAAAACACAAGTAGCCAGTGTATATATCCTTGTGGATATATATACAAAGAATAACTTTGATTTTCTAACGATGTCAAATAGAGTGAAGCAACGTATTAAAACGTTTTGCCATAAAGTTGATATATTTTTTGTTTCAATTTCAAATATGACGAAATATCATACTTACAATAGATTAATTTTTTTGTAAAATATAACAAAATTTATTTTCCTTATTGCATAAAGAATTTTTATCTTTAATTAATTGAAAAAAGTAATATATTTTCATTTTTTCATAAATTTTTAATGACTGAGAATCATACTGCAATGATAATAATATACTGCGACTCTATACTTATTATGAAAATAAAGCAACAACATACCAATTCTGAAAAGTAGACAAAAAAAACAAACTTTTTTAAAAAAACAGTAAAAAAGTACAAATTCGTAAATTTACATTTTCTGTAAAATTAAAAGTTGTACTTTTATTAAAAAATCTATGGAATATAGTTACATTAATTTAATTTCATTGCTAAATACGTTTTAAATGATATTGTTTGCTTATAGGGTGAGTCCGGGGGAGATGGCCATAGTTTTTTTAAAGTACTGTAAAATTTATAAAAAAGCGTTTTTTGTCTAAACTTTTATTGATAATTGAACATTGAACACTTAACTTTAAAATAACGAAACAAAAAATAAAATATTTTTATAGCAACAATCTTAAAATTTACATTTTCGAAAAAGTGCATTTGGCCATCTCTCCTGAATGTCCGGGTGAGATGGCCACATGTGTTCGGGAGAGATGGCCACTACCTATAATTTTTGGCTTTTATCTTAAATTTAATTTTTAATCGTTCACATTACTTTCTTCTCCTTCTGGTCGCATTTTGAAAATTTTTCATGGGATTCAGAGCAGTTTTCATGTAGCCAGAAGTGTCAAATTCTGCATTGAATTCAATCTTCAATTAATGTCGTTCGGTTGTAACCTTTAGCACAACCTACCAATAAATCTCCATCTCTGGTGTCAATTAGATCAATTATTTTGTTCTCAGACATTTTTAATTTGTTTTTCTTCAATATTTATCAAGTCGCTAACATTAACATAAAAATTTTTAAATAAATATCATTAATGGCCATCTTACCCAAAAATTCACGATAAAAGCAAACATCAAAATATTAAATAAATAAAATAATTTTTCCTTTCATTTTTTGTTTATATTGAAGCGTGGGATATACCCTACTCAATAAAACTTAAATTTAAAAATTATGTTAACAAATAACAATAAACAAGAAATCTGAAATTTTCAATTTATTTTGGACCCATACAAAAAAACAAGGATTACACTTACAGCTTCATTATTTTTTATCAAATTATTGTTTAGATTTATTATTAATCACAAAAGGTTGAAGAACAACCCATACAAAGTAATATTTCTTTACAAATTTTGTAAAATATTCGAACTGGCCATCTCCCCCGGACTTACCCTAGTATAAGTGGTGTTAATGATATAAAATTTAAGACAATTTAAAATCTGACTGAAAAGATAAAAATTTTCGAATTGGTACATTTTTTATTTATATTCTGAGTAAACATGTTCTTGCTTAATGTTCTATATAAATATGTTCCTTTTTTGTTTTCTGAATAAGTACATTATTGTACTAACTTGACGATTTTAAAATACTAATAGTATAAAAGCTTTCTTCAAAGACTATCTCATTATAATTTTCCAATATGTATTATTTAAAACTTTTTAAATAACTTTAATAGGAGATTCAGGATATATTTTAAGTCCTACTCTCACCACTCCTGTTCTCAACGCGCCAAGAGACTCACCTTCTGAAAATTTCAACAATGCGCTATGTTTCTGCAGGTCATCAGTAGAAAGAACAATTGGCGACTTAAAATCAGTTTTTAGGTGCCTCTCAAAAGAAAGAACTCTACATTATCCACCAGAAACGGTAGGTAGAATCTTTTAATTTGTATAGAAGTACAAAATTTATGTACGCATGTAGGTAAATAAAAATTTGTTATTTATTTAAAAAAAATATAAAAAAAATTTTATTTGTATAAATTGATAAAATCTTCTTGTTTCAATAATAATTTTTTATTTAAATTAAAACCTTTTTCTTTTTATAACTTTCTGCCTACGCTGACTTATTCCCATCTTAAAGCTTTCAAATGTAATTCCTATAGACCCCACGAATTGTCACTTTTGTTGATAATTAAAAAAAGTCAATTGAATAATTAATCTTAATGTCATTTGAGTATACCGAGTTAAAACTGATTATCTCTCAAATTTATTTTTAGAAAATGTTTGTTTTTAAAGTTGCCTAAAAAATCATAATATATAAAATTATTTAATTTTTTTATCCTCGATATATATAATTCATATTGATAAGAAAATGTTATTAATTATGAGGACACTACGACATTTTTTTTTCGAAAGTTATACAACTTTACAGTTTTGAGCAAAAAAATTATTAATTTTTTTCGAAATTAAAGTGCTTATAAAAATTTTTTTTTGGGATAATTTATTTAATTTAACAAGCGTGCGATCTTTTTCAGCACTTATTCTGGAGTAATTTCCAATACGATAAATAAATAAATTGTTTACAACAATTTGTAAACATTACATTTTGTTGTAATATGCAGTATGGGGCAAAATAGGGTACCTTTATACTATGTTTATTTTAAAGCTTTCCGTAGAAGAATCGACATTTTTGATTCAAGGTATTTATACTATCGATGTTTCACTATCGATATATTGATATTTTACATTATCTATGTTTTTCTCTTAAGTTCTAATAAATATTGCTTGTTTTTTTCATAATAATAAAGAATCTTACTTTTTGTTTGTATTTATAATCTCTTACAACAAGAATTTAACAAATTTTGAAAAAATATTCCATGTTTTGTATGGTAATTTGATACCACCCCATTTTGCCCCACCCATGGGGCAAAATGGGGTTTTTGCACCTTCTCAGAAAATGGGATATAAGTTCTTTCAAAATTTTTTTTCTCCGCTATTATCATAATTTCCTCAAACCTAAGAGTACAAAGAAGAATTCTGATGATCAGTTGAATCGATTTAATCGTTTGGTTCTCTGTGAACAGCCAATTACAAAAAGGTACCCTATTTTGCCCCACTCTCCCCTATATGTATAGTACCTATATATAAAATATTTACATACATATTTTTTTATTAAACAGCAAGGATTGTAAACATGTGCTGTGCTTTACAAAATATTCGCAAGCGATATAATGTAGATGAACAATTGCAAATGAATTTTCGAAACGAAGAAATAGGTAACGAAGTGGTGCACGAAAACGAAAATGAAGAGGGTAGAATTGTAAGACAAAACATAATTGAAATGTATTTTACAAATAATTAAAGTGTGAAATTTGTATTAATTGTTTAGAGTTTACTTTTTCCTTTTGAAACAAATAATTATCAATAAACTCAGCATTATTAAAATAAAATATCAATTAGTATAAAATTCTTAATGCTTTTTCCATTTTTTAATAATTTAAGTGTTCGTCGTGTAATATCAAAATTTTTTATTTCAGTATTTTATACAAAACGTCCATATAAGGGAGAGGTGAGAAAAACGGCGCATGTAATATAAACGAAATTTCGTTAACAGAAGTTGAATGTTAAGGCGCTTAATGTAAAAATCCAATCGAGTATGACATCCCCTTAAATACTATTCACAGTACAGCATAAACATATATGAATAGACTGCGCAAGAGGATTATAATTCAGCTTCTGACATAGAAAGAGACATCAATGCGTTTGACAGAGACGGATAGAGCAGAAGAACCGATTGTCAGACTCTTTCTAGCGCACGGCATGCTTTCGAGTGAGGGAGAAAAAGGAGAGTTCTTACGCTCTATCCGTCTCTTTTTATACCAGTAGCATTCTCCTCTCATGGGAATCATGAAACTCGCGCAGTCTATTCTTATATGTCTATGCAGTACAGTCCAACGCACGATAGGTTCGCGAACGAGACGCAAAAGATAGAAAAGGACACAAATATATCTCTTTCCTTTTCTAACTTATGCTTTGCGTTCGCGAACGACTCTCGCGAACCTATTAGCGGTACTCGATAAGGCAAGGAAAGCTAAAGAGGGACGAAAGAAGGGCTTTTGCGCGCTCGTTGCAATAGATATCCGTAACGCGTTCAACTCCGCGAAATGGGAAAATTGTATGAAAGCAATTAGATGTAAAGGGGTACCAACGTATCTGTTGCGAATGATAGACAACTATCTTAGCGACAGATGGGTTGTTTACGAGAGCGATGCATGCCATATCAAAGAGAAAATGACATGCGGAGCTCCCCAAGGATCAAAGGTAGGTCCAACCATCTGGAACGTTATGTATGACGGTTTTCTGAGATTAGACCTACCCATGTTTTCGGCCGTGGGCACTGAAGTCACGGTCGAGAACATGGTACCAATTATGTTACAGAGTGCAGACTGATGGCGCGAAATAGAGTCCTTCATCATCAAAGTGATGCAGGTGAAGGAGAACGACAGAAGGACGTTACAACAACAACGGAGAATTCCTGCGGCTCGGCTGGGCGCTCGCGGAGGACGGAGGAGACCTTAAATGGATCTCCTCCCTCTTCCGATAGCACTTAGCTAAGGATTTCAGATGTGGAAGTAGGTAAGGAGACCTCTACTGGCGATGCAAGCTTGACGGCAGTTCCGCCAGGAGAGATATGTCTCAAAAAAGGGTGTGGTTTTTAGTGGGTCGACCAGAACAAGAGCGGTTACCCCCACATAACCTAGGAGTGCGGGCTCCAGGTATCTGCCTTGGAAGTAGGCCTCCAAGGGTTAGCAGATTTTTCACTTCCCTCGTTAAAAAAAAAATTATTATTATTATTATTTTTTTTTTGCTCAGGGACTTTTGGGAAATCTGCCTACAGATACCTTGGATTCCGCACTCCAAGATTATGTGGGGTTGGTATAACAGAAAACAGAAGAAAAAATAAAATAAATAAGTATTATAGTAAATTTAGAATACTGGCGACCTACTGCCAGCCCGACCCACTAAAACCCGTAACCCTTCTTTTGGAGCCCTTTACCCTCCCTCGGAACTGTCGTAAGACTTTAGCCTTCGAGGGTGGCGCTCCAACTCTGTCGCTGCTGCGACTTTGTTCTTTACCTGCGGTTCTCCTGCGTCAATAGTTAAAAAATTTAAAACCATTTTAATATAAAAGCGAAATTAACAGCACAACAAAAATTAAAAAAAACAAATGTTAAAATAATTTAAAATGTCAATAAATAAAATACTAAACGGGTCTAAAGACTAAAACAGAAACAAATAAAACCAACAGATATATAATGTCAAAAAGTAAAAATTGTATAAGGACAAATAAATCACAGAATAAATTAAAATAAATAAGGACGAATAAATCACAGAATAAATTAAAATTGTACCAGGACAAATGAAACACAAAATAAATTAAAAGTGTATAAGGACAAGTAAATCACAAAATAAATTAATACCAAAAAAACAAGCAAACAAATTAAAAGGTGTTTAAATTACGCTTTTTTGGCGGCCGTCGAGATCCTTCCTCGACATGACCGAGATTATGAAATTCTCGACTTGCCGCCAATTCTCTTCTGACTGGGTCATCAGCGATACCATGTTCTCCGGTGTAACTTGACTGTTTACACCTTCGAACATGGCCCGCCTCTCCAAGTCCCATTTCTTGCATAAAAAGAGGGTGTGCTCTGCGTTGTCCACAGGGAACTGACAGTACGCACACACCTCATTTTCTCGTAATTTAAAGCGATACAGGTACGCGTTAAAACACCCGTGGCCTGAAAATGCTTGCGTCAAATAATAGGAGACTTCTCCATGCTTTCGGTTTATCCAGGTGGTGAGCGTTGGAATAAGCCAATAAGTCCATCGGCCTTTTTCCTCCCTATTCCATCTGTCTTGCCAAGTCTCGACGAGTCTGCTCCTCGCATTCTTGCGGATGCAGGCCTTACTGAGTCTTCCCGACTCTGGGTTCTGGGGATTATTTCTTTCTTTAAAAAGAAGAAACAATTCCTCCCTTTCTCTTGCCATAAGATCGGCCGGCGGGACACTTGCAAGGACCTGCGCAGCACTTGTCGAGACCGTACAATACGCAGATACGATTCTGGCATTGATACCTCTCTGGGCCGACAGCATGTTCTCGCAAATTGTTTTGCTTCTGAACTTGAGCGAGGGAGCCCATGTTGCTGCTGCGTAAAACAGCTTAGCATGGGCAGCACTCACCACCAGTCTCCTTTTATTTTCGCGTGGTCCGCGAACATTCGGCATAAGGCGTGCCAAATTTGCAGCACACTCAACCGCTTTATTCAACGCCGTTGCTATGTGGTGATGAAAGTTTAGCCTTCCATCGAGCTCCACACCGAGATACTTTATATACTTGCTCCACTTGACCTCGATTTCGTCTATCATGATTCGTGGGACTGTATAACCACGTCTGTCTGTGACGAGCAGAGCTTTGGTCTTTTCCAGCGCCATTTGAAGACCTCTGGCATCCAGCCAGCTCTTGGCCCGCTGCATACATTCGTTCACCAATGTCCCAAGGGCTTCCTCGCTTTCGGCTGTGCACACGACCAACGCGTCGTCCGCAAAGCCGATGATAACCGCGCCTTCGGGTAGATCCATTCGCAAGAAGTCATCGTAATATACATTCCATACAAATGGTCCCACCCTCGAGCCTTGAGGGGCACCACTTTGCATCTCCTTCTTCAGAGTCCAGGTGTCCCCCTCGTATACCACCCACCTGTCGCTAAGATAATTATCCATTATACGCAACAAGTAGGGCGGCATTCCTTTGCTCATCATCAACTCGATGAGATCTTTCCATCGCGCGGAGTTAAACGCGTTGCGTATGTCTATGGCCACTAAAGCACAGAAGCCCTTTTTCTTCTGTGGTCCCAACCTGTTTTTCCCGACTTTGGCTATGTCCACAACTGCCTGGATGGCATCAACTGTAGACTTACCTTTACGGAAACCAAATTGGTGATCCGATAGACTATTCTCTTCGGTCAAGTGGCTTTGCATTCTCTGCAGAACCATATCCTCAAGAAGTTTACCCATCGTATCCAGCAGGCATATAGGCCTGTACGACGAGACTTTATCTAGAGGTTTTTCGCCTTTTCTTAGGAGGACTAACCTTTGTCGCTTCCAGTCGCGGAAGAACTCTCCTCTCTCAAGGCAAAGATTGAAACATCGAAGCAGAATCTGGGGTGCAGTTTCGATTACCAGTTTTAGGATCTCGTTACTTATCCCATCGATTCCAGGCGCCTTGACTGTTTTCAATCTTTTACCGGCATTTCGTAGATCAGTAAGAGTAAAGAGTTCATCCTCACCGACTTCACAGCCATTCCAGTCCATCCTAAGCCATGGCTCCGCAGGAGGAAAGAGAGCTTGTATTATCTCTTTGACCCAATCGGGACTGTCCAGGCCAGGGGTCTTTTGCCTCGTTCTTAATTTCTTAGTAACGATTTTAAAAGCCAGACCCCATGGGTCCTTATTGACATCCTCGATTAAGTCTTTCCAGCAACGGCGTTGTGACGCACGAATCTCTTTCTTAAGGTTTTTCTTGGCCTCCTTGAATGCTTCCTTCAGCAAAGGATCTCCCTTAGAACGGGTATAATTCCCTCTAGCTTTGAAGCACGCTTTCCGCAAGGAGGCCAGCGCATCCGACCACAAGTGCACCGAGCTTTTACGTGAAGTGGTTTTAGCTTGCGTTTGTGCGACGAATGGGGCACAAGTTTTTGTTTTAGTTGTTTTCTACATTTATACGAATTTTTTCTTAAGGAAATTCTAAGGAAATCGTATATTTTTATCAAATATTAGGTCTTATTATTTCATTTCTGAAGGTACTACAACTACACCCTCAGGAATTTTTACCACCAGAAATGTTGATGAACTTGCAAAGCGTTTCTTTTTGACAAACATTTAGTCTCAAAATGGGCCTATGAGGCAAACCTGACCGTTTTCGGTGGGGCAAACCGTCCATAGGATATTTCCATTGAATTAAAGTTTCATAAAAATTATTTTTAAATAAAATGTTTCTTTCATTAAAATATTTACGTACAATGAAAAACAATTGTCTTCCAATGAGAATTGGACCCTTTAATATTGTTTCTCTTCTCTGATTTTGAATCTGTGAAGGTATTATTATTATTATTATTATTTTTATTCACGTAGGAGAAGACAAAAAAATGCATTTTTGCATGTCCAGGAAGATCCCACTTGCCTGGGGTATGTCGGACTCACGCACAAAATGCAAGGGTAAAAAAGTAAACCTTGCATACCTGCTTTAGGCAGTCACGGATACCGACTAAAAAAATCTTCTTGATCCCCTGGGTTTCGAACCTATTATCCATCTACGGAACTACCTAATGGCTTCAGACTTCGTAGATGAATGGTCCCATGTAGTCGCTGGCGCGACTCTCCCGTACCGCTCTTGTTCTGGCCTTATTTCTTCCTTGTCCTCGATAAAGTCTTCTTTGCTTCCTGGAGGGCAGTTCTGAAGACTCCGCAGCTCCCTGATCCAGCGACATGTTGGACGTTCTCCTTATCGCCAAACGCGCCGAACCTTATCCGCACTTGAAGCACGCAGGCGACCTATCTACTGCTTGGCAGTCTCGACTTATATGGCCATATCCAAGGCACCTGTGTCACCTTGTGACCATAACTCTCCTACTTATTCTGCAGGACACAAAACCGATCTTAATGTGCCCTATCTTCTCCAGCCTGTTGGCGTCCTTTGGGTGGTGACTACGACAGCGAGCTTCATATCTCGCTTATTTGGTCCGAGGACCGTCACCTTCCTGCTTCCTGCTGGTACCGTAGAAACTTGCTCCAAGGCACCCAAGACGTCTTCTTTCTCAGTAAGGCTGTCCATATCGCGGATTTCCAGCGTAGTTTGCCGGTCCGCCATCTGCACCTTACCCAGGTCACCGATCACCTTAGTCACCTCCTCGGTGAACAGCTTCTTGTTTAAAGACCTTCCAATTTTAATGAGAAGGTCTCCTTTTTTAGTGGGTAAAGCTCCCACAACCCTTGTCTGGCTGGCCTCCAGGTCAGCTTCTCTTCGAACTTTCGCCAGCACGTCGGCGAAAGTTTTGCCTTCGGCCACTTTGACGATGACTGTGGCTCTTCCCTTCATTTCTGTAACTGGCTTTGGTACCGTTTTGGTCCTCTTGCCTGCAGTCTTTTTGGGAGGTCTCTCCTCCTTCTTCTTTTTAGGGTCCTTCGCAGACTCAGGATCACTTCGCTTCCGCTTCTGACTCTCCAAGACAACGTTTCTTAGCATTGCTGCGTTGAAACGGTCCCGTCTCGTCCTTCGGTCTTTCCGTGCTTCTTCTGACCAAGTTAATCCCTGGTAGAATTTCTCATCTTTTCTGGCGGCTGCTGCGTGCTTTTCCTTCACATCCCGTATGAGCGACGTCAGACTTCTCAGTCCATCCTTGATCGTCATGTTGACATTCTTCTGGACCTCACAGGATTTCAGCATCCTGCTGATCTCTTCCTCCATTTTTTGAATGCCTGCCCGCCTCCTCTTCCCGCAGCCTAATGCATTCATCCCGATCTTCATTGCAGCTAGCAATGTCAATCGCAGAAGCATTACTGAAGACGGAAATACAGCTGGATTGACTGGTCACGCTGCACGTGCTTCCTCTTCTCTCCACCTTGTCCACGATGATCTGTGGAACTCCCAACGCGTTGTTGCCCTCCTGCATCCGTGGGCCACTGGCCATCGCCCCCCCCCCGTTAACCGCTTGACAATCGGAACCAGTGAGGGATTTAACCGAAGCATTACCCCGCAGGTACTCTTCCATGTTTTTACAATCGCTCATGATGGATGTTTCCTATTTGCTGGTTTTGGTCCGCGTCGAGTATTTGATTTCCTCGATACCACCTATTCCTCGAAAAAAATAGGAAGCGTTTACCTATCCGCGACCTGGCACGCGTCCGATAGAGGACCAGCAACCCCACGCATAGAACAAGTTCCATGCGCCCGGTAAAACCGAAATTCCAACCGGGCACGGAATTATTATTATTATTATTTTTTTTGGATGTGGAAAATCTGCGAAACAGATACCGTAAACCCCGTACTTTACGGTTATGTGGGGTTGCCGCTCCTGTTCTGGCTGACCCACTAAAAACCACACCCTTAAGCTGAGACAAATCCCCAATTGCGGTACTGCCGTCAGGCCTAAAACTTCGCAATTAGGGGTCTCCTTGTCACTTCTTTCGTTACCTGCGTAAATGCTTTAAAACAACCGGGACACATTAAAAAACATATACTTTATGAAGTCAAAATTAAAAAATTGTAAAGCGATAAAATTGTAAAAAAGGACAGAAAAATATATAAGATAAAATTGTAGTTAGACAAGCACAAAACAAATAAATAAAAACAAAACTATGAAATACAAAAAGCATAAATAAATAATAAAATAAAGTTTAAAAGACAGAACATAAGTAAATATTTAATAAAATACAATACAAATAAATAACTAATTAAAAAAGCGCAATCAGCCTGGCCCTTCGACCTCCTGCAGTTAACCTCCTGCCGTCAACATCTTTTGCCTTCATTACCGAAATAATGAAGGTCTCAATGTGTGACCAAGAGTTCACATCCTTTAGCATGACTGGAACCATGTTCTCAGCGGTTAGTTCAGTACCAACCGCCTCAAACATGGCCTGTCTTTCTGTGTTCCAGTGCCCGCAGGTGAAGAGAGTGTGTTCCGCGTCGTCAATCGCTGCGTCGCAATACACACATTTGGCCTCTCTTCTGATTTTAAATCTAAAAAGGTACTGTCCAAAGCAACCATGTCTATACAGTGCCTGTGCCATGTAGTAGCCAACCTCGCCGTGTTTTCTTTTGAGCCAGGTCGCTGTTGTACACAATATACCTCTCGCTAAGATAGTTGGCTATCATTCGCATAAGGTAGATTGGTACCCCCTTACGACGCATCGCCTCGATGCAAAGGTTCCACCTTGCCCAGTTGAACGCATTACGTATGTCGATGGACACCAGCGCGCAGAATCCCTTCTTCTTGCCCTCTTTAACATTCTTCACCTGGTTCACTACAGTGAATATTGCATCAACTGTTGACCGGCTTTTTCGAAAGCCAAACTGGTTCACGGATAGGTCCTTTTCGCCTATCAAGAGTTCCCGAAGTCTCTGTAAAACCATTCCCTCCAGAAATTTACCCATCGTATCCAATAAACAAATTGGTCTATACGACGAGACATTATCTAGAGGTTTGTCTCCCTTTCTGAGAAGAACCAACCTTTGCGTTTTCCAGTCCTTGAAGAACTCTCCAGCTTGCAAGCACGCATTAAAGACGCTGAGAAGAAGTTCCGGATATACATCGGTTACTTCCTTCAGGACTTTGCTCGGTATTCCGTCACTGCCTGGCGCTTTGCCATTTTTTAACGTCTTTGCTACCTTTTTTAGCTCTTCCAACGTAAAGAGTTCTTCGCTTTGGACCACACAATCGGAAAAGTCTTCTCCGGGACTAGGTTCTGCGTGGGGAAACAGTGCTTTTATTATTTCCCGGACCCAAATCGGATTTTCCAGACCAGGGTTTTTTTGCTTTGTCACTAATTTCTTACTGACAATTTTAAAAGCCAAACCCCACGGGTCTTTTTCGGTTTCTCCGATTAGGTCCTTCCAACAACGGCGTTTGCTACTTTTTATGGCACGTTTAAAGGTCTGTCTGGCTTCATGCCATTTTTCTCGCAGCTCAGAGTCTCCCTTTGATCGGGTATATCTCCTCCTTGCTGCGTGACAGTCCCTTCTAAGGCCTTCTAGGTTGTCATTCCACCAGTACATATTTCCTTTTCTTAATCTAGTTTTGCGCCGGCGAGGCATGGAGTTATCGCATGCAGCGGTCACTACTCGCCTCGCCTCACGCACAATACTTTGTACGGAGGTTGATTGTGTCACCCAGTTGAGCTCGTGAATTGAACGTGACTCTTCCAGGGACTGCGCCAACCTCTCTCTATTCAGTCTTCTGAGGTTCCATGAGGGACTTTTACTGATAAAGTGCAGTCTATTGATCCCTCCGGAATTCTGCTCGGAAACCAGAAACTCTATGTACTGGTGGTCGCTCATGGTTACTTTGTCCAGCACCATCCAATTCTTAATCCTGCGGGCAAGACGAGGAGAAGCGATGGTTAAATCGAGAATAGATCCCGACGTTCCCCGCCTGAATGTAAACTTCCGGCCACGGTTTAGTACCACCAACCGATTTGCAGAAACCATCTCGGAGACCAAAAGTCCCCTCCTGTCGCGGCGAGTCTCTCCCAATTCCGGCGACTTACTATTAAAGTCTCCCGCAATGAGGAGGTCCCCGTCGAAAGCTCTAATGCTCTCTTCAAGTGTGAGGATTTCGGCATAGAACTTAGCATAAGAATCGCCCGGGGAGAAGTAGCAGCTGTATATACGGACACCTGCCACCTCTACCTAGACGAAGCCGCTGCCTGTCTCCACGAATTTGTCGATAGTAAGGGTCGGATTATTTATTATAATGCCAGATCTCCTTGATGCATCCTGATACCAGTTTAGTATACTTGCTTCTTATACTGCTCACTGACAAGCAATATATCAGCACCTCTCTCTCTGGCAGTCTGCATCAGGAGATCCTGTGCTACCCTTCCTTTTCGGAGGTTAACCTGAAGGAATCTTAATTCTTCTGTTTTAGCTTCTCCAGGGCTTTTCTATAAATTGGACAGGACCCACTCCCTGGAGAGTGGTTTGTCTCTTTTCTTCCGTTATCTACATAGGATGCGCAGAAAAATTTTGTCTCTTTGCAGTCCTTGTGTTTGTGGTCAAGAGATCCACATCTCCAGCAAGCTTTACTCCTGTCAGTCCCTTTACAGTCCCGAGCCAGATGTCCGTATCCCAGACATCGATGACACCTTGTCACCTCCAATCTGGTCCGGATTCTGCAATTTATCCAGCCGACCCTCACCCTGCCCGCCTTTAGCAGAGCGTCGGCCTCTGCTTCCTGGAGTTGAACTATTGCTAGTTTAACTCCGCTTCTCAAGGTGAGGAATCGGCAGGAGACCTCCAGGTCGACCCTGTCCAATAATTTTTGAATCGCACCGACAACATCTACGACCTCCGTGGTCTCGTCGAGGTCTCTGATTTCAAGAGACCTTCTCGAAACAACAGGGGTGACGCTCGCCTTTTCTTTGAGGACGTCGGCCAACTTGTCACTGAAATCGGTGACACCCTGTCCTCTTCGCAAAACAAGAAGCAATTCTTGCTTTCTCGTTCTGCGAACGGCCAGGACCTCCGTCTCCGTGTCTGTTGGGTTAACCGACGTCTTTAGTTGCTTCAGAATGTCGGCGTAGGATTGTCCTTCCTTTGCCGACACTTTGATGGCTTCAGTTGACCTTCTTTTCTTTTTTGTCCCTTTTTGAAGACTTCCCTGGGCGTTCTTCTTCGGTGTCTTTTTCTTCGTCACCTTCGTCCATGCAGGTTCTTCTCCGGATTCAGGCTGAGGCGCTTCAAGTGTTCGCTTCGTAGGTCTTTCTTCGGGCGAAGAAGAAGCGCTCCTCTTTGAAGAATTTTTGGGGGTTGCTGCCTCCCCCTTCCCACTGGTCTCGTTAACCTTTTTGAAGACACTTGAGCGCATGTGGGTGCTAGCAGCTCGCTGCGCGGGTGAAATTTCCAGAGTCTTCTGGAACCTATCCGCAGACGAGCGAAGAGCAAATCCTGCACTCCTTACGAAACCAAAGATCTCCTTGGCTTCGTTTATAGCCTCTTTGACAGTATTGGGGGTGTTTTTTATAAAAGCCCTCTCTGTGGCAAGAAGAGCCTTTTCGAGATCCTAAATCTGAGATCTCTGCTCCTTCATGATCCCTAGCATAAGTTTCCATGCTTCGGCCCATGAAGGAACAGAGGATATGCTCTCACCTTGTTCCTCTGTCGGCAGTACCTCCGCAACCATCCCTTCAGGAAAGTACTGCATTGCTTTGAACATGGGGGTAGACGGCATTGTTTGCCCCATCTCCTCATTCGTTTGGCTCCCTCCAAAAACCGTGGATCCTGCACCAACTACCAGGGCTTGCACCTGGTCAGAATTGGTGGTGGGATTACCCTCTACTGAGGTACCCACTTGGAGTACTAAGTTCCTTTTGTTCTTCATATTCATTTTTTTGGTTTTAGAATCAGGGAACCACCCTGTTGATTGTCCTTTAGTGAAAAGCCCCACCACCACGACAAGGTCTACCGAACATATCCATGATGTCAGTCATGCCCGGCAGCGGATAAGCATCCCACCCCGGAGCACCAACGCCGTCAAGAATGTCAGTAATGTCTGGCTAAGGATATGCATCCCGGCCCAGCACACCCATGCCATCAAAGACTACAGCTGCGACAGGGAAAGGATAATCATCCGCCTCTCCCAGCACATCAAAGACATCAATGATGTACGGTAGTGGACAACCATCGGCGGGGATTATTATTATTATTATTATTATTATTAATATTTTTTTTATTCACGGGGGAGAAGACAAAAAAAATGCATTTTTGCATGTCCAGGAAGATCCCACTTGCCTGGGGTATGTCGGACTCACGCACAAAATGCAAGGGTAAAAAAGTAAACCTTGCATACCTGCTTTAGGCAGTCACGGATACCGACTAAAAAAAACTTCTTGATTCCCTGGGTTTCGAACCTATTATCCATCTACGTCGGCGAAAGTTTTGCCTTTGGACACTTTGACGATGACTGTGGCTCTTCCCTTCTTTTCTGGAACTGGCTTTGGTACTGTTTTGGTCCCCTTGTCTGCAGTCTTTTTGGGAGGTCTCTCCTCCTTCTTCATTTTTGGATCCTTCGGTCTTTCCGTGCTTCTTCTGACCAAGTCGATCCTTCGTAGAATCTCTCATCTTTTCTTGATGATCGGAACCAGTGAGGGATTTAGCCGTAGCATTACCCCGCAGGTACTCTTCCTTTTTTTTACAATCGCTCATACTTGGTGTTGGTCCCGTTTCAAAAGACAGTCGGGCCTTAACAGGGTACTACCATCTGGCCAGGATGGGCCCTGAACCGCCTCCGTTAGTTACATAGACGTTATAGCATTGCCGAAGCATTGATGCGACGTCTATGATATCCAGTGCCAGGTGAGCTCGGAAGCTCGGACCTCGAAGGGCGATGTATCTCTCACAGAGGACAAAAAGTAAACTTTAGGTCATGTCGAGGAAGGATCTCGACGGCCGCCAAAAAAGCGTAATTTAAACAGCTTTTAATTTGTTTGTTTTTTGGTAATTAATTTATTTGGTGATTTACTTGTCCTTATACACTTTTAATTTATTTTGTGTTTTATTTGTCCTTGTACAATTTTAATTTATTCTGTGATTTATTCGTCCTTATTTATTTTAATTTATTCTGTGATTTATTTGTCCTTATACAATTTTTACTTTTTGACATTATATATCTGTTGGTTTTATATGTTTCTGTTTTAGACCCGTTTACTATTTTATCTATTGACATTTTAAATTATTTTAACATTTGTTTTTTTTAATTTTTGTTGTGCTGTTAATTCCGCTTTTATATTAAAATGGTTTTAAATTTTTTAACTATTGACGCAGGAGAACCGCAGGTAAAGAACAAAGTCGCAGCAGCGACAGAGTTGGAGCGCCACCCTCGAAGGCTAAAGTCTTACGACAGTTCCGAGGGAGGGTAAAGGGCTCCAAAAGAAGGGTTACGAGTTTTAGTGGGTCGGGCTAGCAGTAGGTCGCCAGTATTCTAAATTTACTATAATACTTATTTGTTTTATTTTTTTATTCTTTCTTCTGTTTTTAATAATAATAATAATAATTCCGTGTCCGGTTGGAATTTCGGTTCACCGGGGCGCATGGAACTTGTTCTATGCGTGGGGTTGCTGGTCGTCTATCGGACGCGTGCCAGGTCGCGGATAGGTAAATGCTTCCTATTTCTTTCGAGGAATAGGTGGTATCGAGGAAATCAAATACTCGACGCGGACCAAAACCAGCAAAAAGGAAACATCCATAATGAGCGATTGTAAAAACATGGAAGAGTACCTGCGGGGTAATGCTTCGGCTAAATCCCTCACTGGTTCCGATCGTCAAGCGGTTAACGCGGGGGCGATGGCCAGTGGCCCACGGATGCAGGAGGGCAACAACGCGTTGGGAGACGCAGGCAAGGGGACCAAAACGGTACCAAAGCCAGTTACAGAAATGAAGGGAAGAGCCACAGTCATCGTCAAAGTGGCCGAAGGAAATACTTTCGCCGACGTGCTGGCGAAAGTTCGAAGAGAAGCTGACCTGGAGGCCAGCCAGACAAGGGTTGTGGGAGCTTTACCCACTAAAAAGGGAGACCTTCTCATTAAAATTAGAAGGTCTTCAAACAAGAAGCTGTTCACTGAGTAGGTGACTAAGGTGATCGGTGACCTTGATAAGGTGCAGATGGCGGACCGGCAAACTACGCTGGAAATCCGCGATATGGACAGCCTTACTGAGAAAGAAGACGTCTTGGGTGCCTTGGAGCAAGTTTCTACGGTACCAGCAGGAAGCAGGAAGGTGACGATCCTCGGACCAAATAAGCGAGGTATGAAGCTCGCTGTCGTGTTCACCACTCAGGAGGACGCTGCCAGATTGGAGAAGATGGGGCAAATCAAGGTCGGTTTTGTGTCCTGCAGAGTCAGTAGGAGAGTTATGGTCACAAGGTGTCACAAGTGCATTGACTATGACCATATAGGCAGAGATTTCCAAGCAGTAGATAGGTTGGCTGCGTGCTTCAAGTGCGGAGAAGCTGTCCATAAGGCAGCAGGTTGTAAGAAGAGCCCATGCTGCTTCTTATGCAAGGCGAAGTTCGGCGAGAAGGAGAACATCCTTCATGTTGCTGGATCAGGAGTATGCAAGGTCTTCAGACCTGCCTTAGAGGAAGCTAAGAAGACCCTGTCAAGAACAAGAAGGAAATAGGTCAGAACAAGAGCGGCACGGAAGAGTCGCGTTAGCGACTAAACGGGACCTCCATCTACGAAGTCTGAAGCCATTAGGTAGTTCCGTAGGTAGGCAGAAGGTTAGAAACCCAGGGGAAGCAAGAAGAGGTTTTAGTCGGTAGGGTGACTGCCGTAAAAAGCAGGTATGTGAGGTTTCTTTTTTTTCCTTGCATTTTGTGCGAGCCCGACATACCCCAGGCAAAATTAATCTAACATTCCAGTACTATTACTCGAGCCAGTTGTAACGGTTCGTTTTATCTCACCCTTATATTTTTCAATTTAAGGAACCCAAGGTTGGTAAAATGAATTGTGAGACAATTTTAATTAATTTTTTAAATTAATAAAATATTTATTCAAAATAATCCTGATCTAATTACAAGAATTTCCCTATTCTATTCGTGATGTATATAAAAGTATTGGAATTATTTTAACGAGAGAGTTGCGATTATTTTACATAATTAAGTCCTATATTCGTAGTTTAAATGATTCGTTATATTAGTTTCCTATCTAATTCGCGAAATCGCGGTTACATGTATTTTTATACATTTTCTCGGAACCTGCGTATAAGAAATTTGATTAGTTTTATATCATACAGAGGTGTAATTAAACTTGTATTTAATATTTCGAGGAAGAACTATACGTTTTCTTAGAAGCTGCGCATCTATTGTCTAACTCTTGAGTTTTGATGCAGAGGTCCATGACTTGCATAAAGTTGAATAAAATAAAGATCACACGTCTTCTGAGAGGCTGCGTATATTGTATCTTTATAGAATGTTTAATCGATTGAAATTAACGTTTTCCATGAAGCTGCGTTATAATTACAATGATTCTAAGTGTTGAGAAATACTATAAGAACTACACGAGCATCTTATATGTATGTCGGGTTGCGGCGGTACGGCTTACGGATATATATAAATGGCATCTACTCTTGCAGAGGTATGGCTAACTTGCGTATTGAGAAGATCGGGATAGATCTTGAGAAAAACCTCGCGATCTATATAAAAAATTCATATATTCTATTGCGGGGGCTTAGCTGGCTGGTCCCGCGAATATATATGTGAAGCTGGTGTGAAGCACCAGGGATGAAAGAATTTTATAAAAAAGGGAGTGATTCTAAATTAATAAAAAATACGATCTTGATAGCCTGGGGTGGCGTTCATTAAGAAAGGGGTGACAGTATACGAATTACGGATAAAAAACCTAGCACACGTATCAAGCATCTAATATTCGACGAGAGAATATTAGAAGAAAGTTCTAACAGCCTGGGGTGGCGTCATTAGAAGTAGAGAGAGAAAAGATTTCAGCAGCCTGGGGTGGCGTTCGCTGTAGATATTTCAATACACACTCTCGAGCCTGGTGTGGCGTTCCGAAAGATATGCACTATACTCACGAGACTGTTCGCCGTAGTGGACTCTGGCTCTCCCCTCTCCGCTTGGCTGGTAGGCTCTCCGCACGGCTCTCTGAACTGCTTGGTGTCTGGACACGCACACTGCTGCACTCGGTCCGTATAGCTGTAATAGTTCTCATCACAGCTCGCGTATTTATATTGTTTAACCGCAATGTCATATTTGAGTAGAATTAATTTTACTTCAATTATTGACATCTTTTGTATTATTTTAGAATTAATATTTAATTCTCGGCTTTAGTGTATTTGGGGTTTACTTCTTGCAGGGGTGTAATTAAGTAAAATAGGATTCTTTCCTATTTATAATATTTGTATTTAAATATTATTATATTATTTATTTAAATTAAATTATGCTAATAATTTAATTTGTTTAAATGTAAGGTGTGAAAATCTGAACCCTTACATAGCCCCCCTGTTTTCTTTGAGTCTTTTTTTTTTTTTCGCTAATATGTTTTATTTTAATGTAGTAACATATGTACGATTGTTTAAAGGAAAAGAAAACTAAAGAAGTTTGTTTAATTATAATTTATTATTATTCACATCTGTGACCATATTATCAATCTCTGGTTCCAGTTTTATTGGTAGTGAATAAGTTCGAGATTTCATTTCAGCGCCATCTTTAATTTTCAGTTCATGTTCGTAACATGAAATTAAGCCGGGTTTTTTGACGAAAATATCTTTATACTTCCATAAGAGGTCCTTATATGCCTTTTGCATATGTGCAGGAATCATCGGGTTATTTTCTACCATGTTTGAAATTATCTCACGGGTGAATTCCGGGCATTCCTTAATTTTCGTTGAGTTAATCTTAATATGTTCAATATTTTCCTCTTGCCTACATTCGTCTACTTCGTCACATTCACTTTCACAGTTGTTAACAAATGGTGTAGGTGTTAACACGTTATTATTTTTAAGAATAATTTCATCTGTCTCTAAATCGATTGTACAATTATGTTCTTTAAGGAAATCGACGCCTAAGATACATTGTTGTAATAAACTTGGGACTACAAACATAATTTGTTTATAACATTTACCGTTAATTTCTAAATCTACGTAAATTTGTTTCCTAACCTTAATTGGCCTGCCTCCAGTTGCTCCTACTGCACTAACATTAACCAGTGGTAAGCTATTACAATTTCTGAATTTTTCTATATTTACGTACATGAAATGTTCTGAAACGCACGAGATTACAGTAATAACAGAGTAATGTTAAGATAAAATTTTATAATTTAGAAAATAACATTTCAATAAGCTGGAGTCCAACCCTAAACCTTGTGTACAGCAAGCAAGAGTCTTACCAGTGAGCCAATCTTACTTTAACTTACTAAACATAAGGTTCAGTGTTCGAGTCCAGACTTGGTGAAATGTTTTATTTCCAAAATATGAAATTATTCTAATTTTATCTGTATATTATATTAATATTACGTTTAGATCAGTGTAATATTACCTTAACATTGGGAGATAATATTACCTTAATGTTCCCATTAATTTACCGTAATAAGCGTGTAATAATAAAGTGGTGTTACTGTCATGTTACAGTAATATTAATGGATAATCTTACCCATCAGACAAATATTTAATATGACTATAATATTACTGTAACGTTACGTTTATATATATGCACTGAAAAAAATATATGTATAATTCTGACATAAATATGGGCAATACTCACATATTATATTGGTGGATATGGGACAGCCATACAGTATTGCTGTTTCAGCTATACGCAGTGTAAAACAGCCATATATTTGTGAGAGACAGCAATATGTATGTAAAGAACAGCAATACTGTATTTGAAGAACCGAAATGCAGTATTGATGTTTTAGCTATACGTCTCAACTATACGAGTACGATAAAATCTACAATATCGTTTTTTTCTGTGTGGGAAAGGGATATACGCGTGTAACTGAAATTTTGTTCCATAGCGATTCCCTTTTTCAAGTAAAAAGTAGAGAAGTAAATAGTTAAGTAGAGAAGAGATCCACTACATTTTACTTTTTTCGTCCTAATGACACGTTTGGTTAATGTCAAAAATAACATCTTTTTATTAAATAATTAATTTTCCTTAATTTACCACTTTAACATTAAAAAATTGAAATTAAAATATAAAAAACCGTGCTAGATCTTATTATCTGTGCAAAACGTAGTGACGGAAACAAAAATAAACGTCAACAATATGGCAGATGATATTAAGAAATTAAAAGAATTAGATGAAAAAATTATCTCAGACCTACAAACTAATAACAAAATGTGTCAAAACCTGGAGAAGAAGAATAAAAGTTTAAAAAAGCAAGTAGAATACCTCGAAAAACAGATGGAGGAATTTCTTATAAGAGAAAGATATAAGAATATTATATTATACAACCTGGAAGATTCTGCATCTTTTAACAGTGAGTTGCAACATTCTCTAATAAAAATATTAACAGAATGTAAAATTCTAATCACCAAAGATATGATTGATAAAGTAGTCAGATTAGGCAAAATGGAAGGTACGAGGCCAGTATTAATAAGTTTTAAAGATGTGAAGAGTAAGATGTTGATATATCAGAATTCACTAAACCTCAAGGCCAAGAATATTTATTATTCAAATGATTATACACCACACCAGCAGGCAACACGTAGAGAATTAAGAAAATACCAACAAACTCTAAATCAGCAAGGAAAAGCTTCATCAATTAAAGGCACTAAACTTTTTTTTGACGGAAAACTGTACGACTTACAAACATTGGATTATATAATTGAAACTACGAATCAACTCAAAGAAGTTGACCAAGAGGAAGAAATTGAATCCGATGGAGAAAACTTAAAGTCATCACTGATTCCGTACACCGGTCGAAAAAGAGGAAGGAATTCGAAGAAGCTTGGCGATCCAATGACCCCAAAAACAAAAAAAAAGAGAATTTTAAAAAACGAAAATTCAATTAAAAAATTTTTTCAACAAAAAAAATCCACCCAACCCACCTCCAGAAGCAGAAAATTCAAATCGAACTCAGGAACCGAGCCTTGGATCGTCATCTGGAATGTAAAAGGATTTAGCCATCTCGAAGATATATTTGTGCATTTACGTAAAGAGGATATTGTTTGTGTATGTGAGACATGGCTTACTAATGAGCCGAATATTGTTTCTCCGTATAGCAGTGGTAATTGTGTAATGATTCATAGCAAGGCAACTCGTCTATTCAAGAGAGGTAGGGCAAGAGGGGGCTTACTTATATTTCCAAATGAATTAATATATAAATTTGATTTATTAGTGAAAGAAGAAAATTACATTATTGCTAAAGTAAATAGTCATAGTTTAAAAATTATGATTGGTTTGATTTATATAGGACCTAACGCAAATTTTGAATGTATTATAAGCGAATTAAATAGATTGTTATACGACATATCTCTTGAGTTCCCTGAGTGCGTTGTAATTGTTGGTGGAGATTTTAATTCAAAGATGGGTGATCTTAACCAGATAGAGGACTGCACCATATTTGAAAACTCAAATTTTTGCGGGACAAGAGTAAGTTCGATAAAAGAAGAGAACAAGAGTTTTATAAAGAGTCTGCTGTGAGCTGTTTGATGGAGTCTGGCCACTCATCTAACTTTTGGAAATTGGTGAACAAATTTAAGCAAAGAACAATCATTAGAGAAACTATTGATATGAAGACATGGGAGAGTTATTTACGTTCGATTTACCCACGGCCTTGTGGTAGTGGGAGTTCATTTTTAACTCATTTGTTTATTTTTAACAACCCGATCCTTGATAGTGCTATTACTTTAGAAGAAACAATAAGTTTAAATAAGTGTAAGTGTAAAAAAGCAACGGGGTCAGATGGAGTAGGAAATGAATTCTTTAAAAATTTACCGGGCAATATGATCTTATATCTAAATTCCATGTTCAATAAAATAATGGAGAGGGAGATAGTTCCAAAAGAGTGGGGTCAAATTGACATCAGGAGGTTATATAAAAAAGGTGAAAAGTCAGACCCTTCAAATTATAGGCCAATAGCGCTGGTAAATTGTATAGCGAAAATTTTTACACAAATCCTTTCCGCAAGGTTGACGAGGTGGACTGAGGAGTCCCACATTATACCTGAATGGCAAGCTGGGTTTAGGAGGGGAAGGAGCTGTCTGGATCACACTTTTACATTAAATGCTATCGTTCAAAATCGTTTACAGTTTAAGAAATCAAAAGTATACGCATTATTTGTTGATTTCAGGAGCGCCTTCCCTTCCCTGGACCATGGAATTCTATGGGACAAATTATACTCTTTGGGATGTGGGGTAAAATTCATCAATATTTTGATGGATCTTTATTCGAAGGCTAAAGTTTCTGTAAGGGGATGTGTTGACTCCTCTAGACCTGTTAAGGTTACGAAGGGAATATTACAGGGAGAGGTACTCAGTCCTACTTTGTTCTCTTTGTTTTTGGCGGATTTTGAAGATTTCTTAAGGGAAAGGGGTATTAGGGCAATTTCTTTAAACTATGAGAAAGAGGTTTTTTTATTAGCATATGCCGATGACCTGGTACTTCTGGCTGATACTGTAATGGGAATAAAGCAGATTCTTCGGGGTCTGTTTGAATATTGCAGATGTAAGAAGTTGGAAGTAAATACGGACAAAACAAAAATTGTGATTTTTAAGAAGGGAAAAAGAAAATGTAAAAGTAATATGAATATAGTTTTCAAGTATGGTGAGTCTGAAATTGAACAAGTTAAGAGTTACACTTACTTGAGTATGATATTTAATCAAAATGCGTTATTTTTGGAATAAATGAAATCGTTTTCTGCGAAAGCATGTTTAGCAACTAATTCTACCCTGTCGTTGATACACAAATTAGAATCAACTTCCTGGAAATCAAATGTTCAATTATATCAGAGTATGGTTACGAGTGTGTTTTTGTATTTGGTACAAGTGTGGGGTTTAAGATATTTTAATGAAATTGATACCAAAATGTACTTCAAGTTCTGCAATCAGGATTGAAACGGGTCTTTCGAGATTATCGGTACGAATATTTGAGTATCTGCTTAACTGGACAGAGAAAATTTTTAAAATGGGTAAAGAAAGATATCCAAAAATATGTTTTAATAGGTTAAAGGAAATTAGCAGGAACAAAGATAGTAAATTGAGATATAACTGGTGGTTGCAGGTTGAAAAAATATTCGAGAGTATAGGGGAAAAGGAGAGCTGGAATTCACTAGATCTGGAGTTGATTAAAAAAAACAAATTGCTATGGTTGAAAAAATTTGAAAATATATCATGTGAAGAAGATCTGGAGAGATCCCGCTCCTCTTCCTCCCTGTGTATGTATCCATATATAAATGTAAATAAAGGGCCTCAGAAATATCTAGAAATGAAAATTCCCTACAAATTTGTGACTGTCCTTATGCAACTTCGATTATTAAACAAATACCAACCCAGAATTTTAATTTAAAAAAAATATATCAGTTTAAAGCAAAAAATATATTGTGATTTTTGTCATAAAGATATAAGAGAGACTGAGTTTGTTTTGCATATCTTGATTGAATGTACAACTTTTAACCAAGAGAGAAGAATGTTTATAGATGCTTCTACTGCTCTAGATATTTTGGAGGAAAGATGGTTTTTAATTTTATGTAATCCAGACGTCGATTCAATTAAGAATGTTTTTTATTTTTTAATGCTATATATAAATGTCAGGGTTTGTAATGTGGTCATAGTGTGATTTTATGAATGAGATGATATTTTTTTGTCTTTTTTATAGTGAGAAATAGATTTGTAAATTCTTTGTATGGTTCGTATGATCCTAAAACAAATAAATAAATATTAATAAAAATGTTAATTTTTTTAAATTAATTAATGACCTTATTATTATTATTATATAATTACTAGCTGTCGTACCCATCTTCGACGGGTTTTAGTTTCTGCTGATATATTTTATGGGGTGTCTACCCACCGGGAATTAAATTTTACTGGGAAAACTAATAATTAGTAACCATTAACTATTTCGTTAAAAAATATTATAATTTTTCTATCAAATTTGTTATTCAGGAACAGTATTTGTCAATTTTTAGTGCTTTATGTGTTTGTAGTACTGCAATTAATGTATTAAAATTTAATCCTAAATTTACACCAGCATTTGGAGTCAAAGTTGAATCTAATTATAAATAATTGTGTCGCAATTAGACTCTACGTTACGATTGCTAAAACCTAAATAAAATCTATATGTTAAAGCTAAAAGTGGGACCCAAATTTTGACTCGGGTCTGTTGTCATAAATATTACATCAATAAAAATTAAATTATAAAGCAGTTTTTAAAAACAAATTACTATAATAGAACTTTTTTAATTTCGTAAGAAAATTACCGATTTTTCCTAGTCAAATTAAATTTCCGGCTATTAATCTGTTTACCCGCGCAATTTAAAAGTATTATAGTAGAAACTAAAACCCGTCAAAGACTGGTACTGGTATATAACATATTTTCTTAAAAAAAGAGAATTTTCATAAAATAAATCAATTTTTGTAGCCATCTGGAGATTTATTAATGGCTTAAACTAAAAATAAAATATGTTTGAATTTGCTTAAAAAAAATAAACTGGGTAAAATTTGGGCAAAGCCGGGAATTTTGTTAAACAAACATAGACACCCTGCTTCAGATTTGTCTTTACATTGCTCAAAACATCTTTATAAGTTTAATCAAAAAGTAATATAACTTAACTTTTTACCATGTAAGATTTACCTAGTAGCTTAATGATAGTATCGTATCATTGGTGACTTACAATTCTAGACATTCTGCAATATAATTTTTTTCATCAAATATTTATCATTATCAAATCTATTTATAAATTCAAAGCGAATTTGAGAAGGCACATTTTTGACGTTAGTGATGATGAAAATAACAATAAGAATTAAATTATTTAAAGTCTAACGCCCTTAATTTGTTTCCTATTGATAATATAGTTTTAATTACTATTATGTTTTTTGTTAAGTACAAAACTGTACAAAATGGCCTAAAGCGCGTATATGATGAAAATAAAATCATAAAACATCTCCATTTGTAAGGTTTCTGAAGTTTTTTCAATTAAAGAATATTGAATGATCGGTCCGAGCCCGGGGGGCTTGTCGAAAGGCTTGTTTCTTTCCGGTCATTGGGTTGGACTCGTGGTGGCAGTGGTTATAGCCTACATCCCTTGAGGCTAGCGGCACCATGAACAGACCGAAGCTTCGGCAACGGTCTTAGTCCTGGCGCTTCGACATGTGAGTTATGGTGCCAAGTCGGTTGGTTACCTGCAGAGTGACCAGGGATTGGAAGGGTTCCGCCCTCCACCGAACGGCCGTAAACGTTCTTACTCAACTTTGCGGGATCAAAAGATGGTCACATGTTGGCCATCGACGCTGGAGAGCGTGAATCTCTCCCCGTTACGCTCGTAGGCGAGGGTGCTGCACGTATACTCTACCTAGGCGATGTTAGGTATATTTATATTAAATACATAAGGTATATATAAAATAAGTAGATAGGGGAAAAGATTAAAAATTGAAATTAAACAATTATAAAACGTAAATAAATAATTTCATTTTTGCTACTTTAGATCATTAATTTAATTATTTTTATAGTTATTTCAAATTCTTTTTTTTATTGGCGCCTACTGAAATTATGACACTTTTTTACTTATCCTCCTAATTATTTATAACAATAATTTTCCACTGACGGCCCGCATAATATTACGCAAGTTAGTTGATTGGTAAAATTATTTTGGTAATTAATTTGTTTGTTGGCATTAATTATTTGTAGAAATGACAGATTAGTTATTTTTTAACCAAACATTTTGATAAGTATTTTTGTATTTCTACAACAAAGATTTTGTTGGATTAGAATTCCAAAATCTCCAGTGAATCTTGTTTTAAAATCTCATTACTTATTAATTTTAATAAAATAAATTTAAACACATTAATTTTTAAAATTTGAAAATAATCTTAGAAATCAAAAAAGCTTTTTAAGAGATTGAGAATTTTTCATTTAAATAAATAAAAATAATATTAAAAACCAGAATATTAATTTAAGTAATTAAAAACAATGAGACAAAAGACATATATTATAATTAACAAGTGTCCTTCTTCGAAGTAGAACCAAGAAATATATAGTTAAGTCTTGATGATTTTTTCAGGTGTGTTGTGGAATTTAATTTTAAGCTTTTGGGATTTGATAAAATTTTGTCATTTTCGTTTGGTTAAGAACATTTAAAATAGTTAAAAGGTGTGAATTCTTCGGCGAAATTCGATCGACATCATCTCCGAAAACCATGTGCTCCAAAAAAATTAATTGGACTTTTTGCTCTTTTGCATAATTGATATTAAAATTATAACACGCCGCTAACAATAGTGAAACGGCTTTAAACGGTTCTGTGTAGAACAAAGGCTTAGAATCCACGTAGCACTTTACTTGCTCGACCTCTGGATCAGTTGCTATCAAGGTAGGCGGTTTATTCGTCGTGGGCACCTCATCCTATAAAAATTAATAATCAATATTAACAGAGTGCCTAGTGAATCATTATTTTAAAAGGTCTGCAAATAAACCAAATTATTTGATTGGGTTTCAAGCCATTTGTACTCCTCTAATTAGTTTTTTTCTTAAGCCTGAGTGTCGAGATTTTTATATATTCAGCGTACAGTAAAGAAAACGTGTAATGTTCTGGTAAATTTGAGAATAATATTTAATAAACTCTTATTATTGTTTTAATCTAAAATCTATCGGTTTTATTTAAGTTTGTCCTGCCCACGGATTTTATAATTACGTTCGAACAGAGTCGAGAAAGTAAAGAATATAAATTTGGAGAAAAAGAAAAATAAATTTTATAACACTTCAGAAGCGGGATTCTAGTGTGTCTGAATCCATTTTTTGTGTTTGATTGTCGAGAAGTGATAGTGTTTGATCATGTGAACGTTTTTCATTTTTTGTTTGTGGAAGCATGGATAATTTTCCAAGCCATAATGGCTGCTAAGGAACGCGAGTCGGCTTTTTTCGTTCATTCTCATAGTGCGCAAGTGCGTTAAATTTAAGATCACGTGATACAGTTCATTCTCGAGAAGTGCTGCCATCAGTTGATGACAAAATGATAGATCTTTCCAGTTACCCGATGGACGAAAATTCGCGTTACAGGAGCTTAGAAATGACCACCCTGCTGGAACAGGGCAACAACAACCTAGTAAACCGCAACAAACAAAGGAAGTTCCATCTACCGAAATGTCACAATTTTTGTCAGCAATGAGTGTGATGTTTAAATCAGAATGCCCGTTTAATGAAAAAAGTTACTTTAGATACACAAGCAACCCAGATGCAATATAGTGTTTTACCGGACCTTTCACACAATATTGATAAATTTGATGGTTTGAGTGGAGCGTCAAGTGCTCGTGTTTGGCTTAAGCAGTTGAAGTCTACCGCTACTCTGCATCGTTGGACAGAGCAAGTGGCTTTCGAAGCAGCGAGAAGTCATCTAGTCAAAGCTGCTAGAAATTGGTATTTGGCCAATTTATTTAAAATCGGAGACTGGCAGTCGTTTCGGAAAGCTTTTAATAATACATTTTTAATCGAAAAATCAGTGACAGAAAGATTTCAGGAAATGCTTAATCGAAGTCAGGGCGCTAGTGAAGATACGCGCGAATATTTCTTTGACAAATTGCGATTGTGCAAAGTTTTGGGAATTTTCTTTCGACGAAATTAAAACACAAATGGCTATTGGATTGTGGTCGCGAGAAATAAGTACAGCGATCATGGGAAGAAGCCATTTTGATGTTGACGATTTATTAAGAAATATTATCGAGCTGGAAAGTTTGGAGAGAGCAAGAAAGCATCGAATAGGGTCTAAAAAGGACCAGAAACCTGCAAGTGATCAACGAAAGAATTCATCCTTTTCTTCTCAACGAGTATCTACTTCAACACAAGGCAACAACCTGACTCAACAAACGGATAAAAACTACAGGGACTCTAAGATAAGTAGTGCAAATAGAGAATGTTATCGTTGCCATGAAAAAGGCCAAATTGCCAGGGACTGTACAGTAAGACCACAACCAAAATATTATAATTGTTCGGAGATAGGGCACATACCGCCAAAATGTCGAAAACCTAAATCTCTAAATAGGGCAGAAGCCAACATTATTGTTCCGAATAGTGGTGAAGATTCATATAAGAAATACGAAAAGAAAATTAAGATAGGTGAATTCGAATTCCTTGCCTTTACTGATCCCGGTAGTTCAGATTGCTTGATCCGTAAATCAGCTGTCATGAGGTCCGGATTTAAAATTATAGATTGTAAGCGAAATTGAAGGTTTTGCTGGTGGTGAAACTCTATCCACGAGAATAATTTATGAAAATGTAATAATAGATGGGTGTGAGGCTAAAAATATTCGATTTCGTGTTGTCAATGACAGTGCTCAACGATATGATATTATAATAGGGCGGAATTATACGGATTTACAACAGCTCGCGTATTACCGTTAGGATGATAAATTCGAATTTGTATATAGAAAGGATTTTCCTTTTCGATCAAAACCGGAAATGGAAACAGGTAAACAGAATGAAATAAATCCAGAATTTTTGGAAACCACGAAATTACCAGCCGCGACTACTAATTTTATTCGTGTTAAATTAGATAATTAAGAAATGATGTTGCCCGTTGAAAATCATTGTAGTGAGGAGATTAGTCTTAATAAAGGAGATACTTTGAAAATTTCCGTAAACATTAACGAAAATGTACCCGAATTACAACCGATAAAAAATCCGGTTTCGAAAGAAGATCTCACGGAAAATCTTGCATTAAATCCTGAACAGTTGCACGAATTGTTAGAATTACTTAATAAATATCAAGATTGTATCGCGGTAGATGTATCAGAATTAGGGTGCACAAATGTCATTGAAATGGATATTAGGAAAAAACCGGGCACAGAGCACACCTTTTCAAAGCCATATACAACAAATGCTGAAGGTCGTGAAAATATTAAATAAAAGTTCGCGAATGGAAGAGATTAGGTCTAGTAACCGAAACTAATTCGCCATATGCAAGTCCTTGTATATTAGTAAGAAAAGCTGATGGTACATATCGTCTCGTAATTGATTATCGTCGGTTAACCCCTTGACTGTCGCGGACGCATAAATGCGCGGATTTAAAACTGGCCAAAAGTGCTCTTGACGCATGTATGCGCAACTTGAAAAAGATGGTTTAAAACTTCTTAAAAATCGCTGAAACTGTTTACTCATGGGTTTTTGGGGTCGTTGAACACGAATGCGGCGTTAGTTTTTCAAAATTCAAAATGGCGGATCCATTACGGCCCACATCATTCTCAAAAATTGATCTGATTTGCCTGAAAATCTTTCATCGGGGTGTTTTCGGGGTTACGAATTACGAATCTGAGGTCCGTTTTTCAAAATTTAAAATGGTGACTTCAATGTGATAGAATCATGAAGCAAAATTGTATGATTTGGCTTTAAACTCACTGCTTATCAGTTTTTAGTCTTTCTGATTAAAAATCTCAATTTACATTATCAAAATTGAAAGTTAAGCTGATATCCAATAAATTGAGTATCAATTTTAATTAAAATTTAAATTATATTCTTTCTAGCCAATCCGCCTATTTTTTGTAATTTTGAACTGCCATTTTGAATTTTGAAAAACGGACCGCGGATTTGTAATCAGGGACCCCGAAAACCCCCGAGTAACCATTTTCAAGCGAATCCGATTAGTTTTGAAAAATTTTCCGTCATATTTAATCCGTCATTTTGAATTTTGAAAAACTAACGCCAGATTCGTGTTCAGCGACCCCAAAAACCTCCGAGTAATCATTTTCAAGCGAATCCGATTAGTTTTGAAAAATTGTCCGCCATATTTAATCCGTCATTTTGAATTTTGAAAAACTAACGCCAGATTCGTGTTCAGCGACCCCAAAAACCCCCGAGTAATCATTTTCAAGCGAATCCGATTAGTTTTGAAAAATTGTTCGCCATATTTAATCCGCCATTTTGAATTTTGAAAAACTAACGCCAGATTCGTGTTCAGCGACCCCAAAAACCCCCGAGTAATCATTTTCAAGCGAATCCGATTAGTTTTGAAAAATTGTTCGCCATATTTAATCCGCCATTTTGAATTTTGAAAAACTAACGCCAGATTCGTGTTCAGCGACCCCGAAAACCACCGAGTAACCATTTTTAAGCGAATCCGATTAGTTTAAAAAAATTGTCCGCCATTTTGAATTTTAAAAAACCGACCTTGGATTCGTAATCAGCGATCCCTAAAACCTTAGGATACCAAGTTTCATAAAAATAAAAATAAATTTACAACACACTTTTGGCCAAAACAGTGGAAATCTTGTCGACAGCCAAGGGGTTAAATAAAAACACCGTGCGGATGAATTTCCCGATCCCTAATCTCAACGAATGTCTAGAAGAGCTTTTAGGAGCTACTATTTTTACGATTATTGATTTGAAACACGGATATTACAGATTCCGTTGACAGACGAGGCAAAAGAAAAGACTGCGTTCATTACACAGGACGATACGGGCTAATTTGAACGAGCCATGTTCGGGCTAATGAACGCACCCTTCTACTTTGCCAAGCTCATGAAGTTAATTTTTGGGTCCTATGGAAACAAATTGGCAATTACATATTTTGACATTTTGGTTCACGCGCGATCTTGGACAGAATTGTTACAGAAATTAGCGACAATTTTCGGGTTACATAGAGATGCTAAATTGACAATAAATCTCAAAAAGTGTCATTTTGGATTAGATCGAGTTGATTATTTAGGATTTTCAGTCGGAGGGGATAGAATAAAACCAGATGAATCAAAGGTAAGGGCGATTTTAGATTTTCCACAACCGACAAACGTTCATGAAGCTCAAAGTTTTCATGGACTCGCTAGCCTTTACTGAAAATTTATTCCACAGTTTGCAACTATTGCTGCGCCGATTATTGAATGATTTAAGGATAAACAAACTTTTATTTGGGATCGTGCGCCGGTTGACGAAAAAATCAGTTCTGTAGAATTTTTTAATAATAATGATTCGATTCCCACTTATTTCACGAGCATTTTCCAAAGAAAAATCGATGGAGGGTCTGAAACTTTAGGAGATATTGAATTTTTTGTCCTTGAGCAACACCATAAAAAGCTCATTTTCCGGCTATACTCTACATACAAACTAACGTTCAAAGTCAACTATAAGTCGTAAATTTTAACCGTATTCAATTTTTCTATTTGGAGAATGTCAGGCTATAAATTTGTAAGAATACTTTGCATTTTTTAAATTTATATTTGTTTAAACAAATTATTGTTATTGTTGTTAATAACTAACTTTTTACATATTGTACCTAGAGAGGTGTATTTTTTTCTAATTTTGCAATTTACCGGACCTAACATAAATACCACTGCAAATTTAAAACATAATTATTTTTGTTTAAGCAATATTTAAACAAATTATTATTGTTTATTACTAACTATTTACAGAATAGTATACTTAAAAGATGCAGTTTTTTCTAATCATGCAAATTTACCAAACTTTTTTTATATGTCGATTTACAATAAAAATAAAATTATAATTTAAACAAAAATAATAATAAGAATTTATTTAAATATTAATTAACTTTTAATTAGGGTTGGTTAAATTTTCCCTAATTATATAATTTGTCTTTCAAAAAATTTGAATTTTGGTAATTGCCAAAAAAAAGAACATAAATTTCCAAAAAACAAACTTAGTTAAAAATTGTTTAAATAATTGTTAACAACAATTATATTGAATATTAATTGTGTTACTTTACTTTCTAAAAGATAATTTCACTTAATATTGTAAACTCAATAAAGTGTTTTTGTTTTTAATGTCTCCGAATGCATTTAAATTTGAAAAGCTTTCAATATAGGTAATTTGTTTTTTATTTAATATTTATAACCATGATTAACAAATAATTATAAAGTCGTTTTTACAATTTTCATTTGCAAGTATTCTGTGACAAATTCTCAATCGAAGAACTAGGACACAATTTTAATTTTTTTAGCATGGAGCTATCCAGATTAAAATTAAAAGTACGATTATTTTTTAAACAATTTTTAAATAAATTCTTATTTTTGTTTAAATTAAAATTTTATTTTTATTGTAAATCGACATATAAAAACAGTTTGGTAAATTTGCATGATTAGAAAAAACTGCATCTTTTAAGTATACTATTCTGTAAATAGTTAGTAATTAAAAATAATAATTTTCTTAAATATTGCTTAAACAATAATAATTATGTTTTAAATTTGCATCGGTATTTATGTTAGGTCGGGTAAATTGCAAAATTAGAAAAAAATACACCTCTCTAGGTACAATATGTAAAAAGTTAGTTATTAACAACAATAACAATAATTTGTATAAACAAATATAAATTTAAAAAATGCAAAGTATTCTTACAAATTTATAGCCTGACATTCTCCAAAAAGAAAAATTGAATACGGTTAAAATTTACGACTTATAGTTGACTTTGAACGTTAGTTTGTATGTAGAGTATAGCCGGAAAATGTGCTTTTTATGGTGTCGCGCAAGGACAAAAAATTCAATATCTCCTGAAGTTTTAGACCCTTCATCGATTTTTCTTTGGAAAATACTCGTGAAATAAGTGGGAATCGAATCATTATTATTAAAAAAAATAAAAATGGCACTTTTCAAAAAATTGTTTATTTAAAAAATTTTTTTCAAATAATTTGTTTAAAAAATTTTTTTTCTAAAAAATTTTCTTAAATTATCTGTAATTAATAAGCATTCCCTGAAAATTTCATTAAATTTCATTCATTTTCCTTAGAGATATACCATTTTCAAAATTTCAAAAAAAAATTTAGAAACCTCGTCAATCCAAAATTTTTCAAAATCGAATTGAGGCTTTTTACTGGCATGTATTTACTTCAAAATTTTGAAGTTTCAACAAAATCGAAGAACTAGTGTACAACTTTAATTTTTAGGCATGGAGCTACCCATGTGAAAAAAAATGTAAACAAGGAGCTATATGTTGTACCGCGTTCAATGCGAAAAGCATTGGTAATAAAGAACCATGATTTGTCGAGTCACTTTGGCCTTGATAGAACTCTCGCTAGAATCTCTGCACATTATTATTTTCCAGGAATGCGCAGGTACATTCGTCAACATATCGCTTCTTGTGTTGAGTGTCTTTTTGCGAAAAATAAACCGGGTAAACAGGCAGGAGAGCTCCATCCGATCCCTGCAGGACGTAAACCTTTCGATATGGTACATTTAGACCATTTAGGGCCCTTCGTCACGTCGATTAGGGGTAATAAGTACATACTCGCAATCATTTGTAATTTGACAAAGTATTGCCAGCTGTACGCGGTTCGTAATACCACAGCTGCCACGACTGTTAAAAAAGTTTCAGATTTTGTAGAACGTTTTGGAGCGCCGACTATATTTATTTCTGACCGTGGTACATGCGATACGTCTGCGAAATTTCAGAATTTTTGTACTCACAATCAGCACGGAATAAAGATTACGTATAACTCTAGTCGTCATGCTCAGGCCAATGGCCAAGTAGAACAACTGGCAAAACGTCTTTTAAAATTCTTTATGGTTACATTCCGCGTTTCGGGGAAGGACAAGTCAGAGAGCTGACAGAAAGATCTTAAATTTATCAAGTTCCCGAGAAAATAAGAAGGGATGTAATAAATCAAATAGAACGAGTACAATTACAATGTAAAGACCCGTGTAGAAAAATTTCTTGTTGAACTATGTGCAAGATAAAAACTATATCGTAAATAACTCGTGAAACTATTCACGTAAATCTATATCGAAACGGTCTAGCTACTGTACAGTTTCACTTCATTAAGTGATTTATATTGTTAAACGTTCTAGGATCTGTATAGTTTCACTACATTAACTACTTTACGTTGTTCAACTATATAAATTCTGTCTAGCAAAACTAGATAATAAATAATATGAAAAACTTATATTTATCATATAAAATAAAATATTTAAATAATCAAAATCAGTAATTGTTTTGCATAAAAACAATATACACTTTTCGTCTAGTATTTCCACCAAATGGGAAATTGTTCGCTTTCGAAAGCAGTCCCTCGCTGCTTATGTTTAAAATTACTTAGGATAAGTTGTCACCAGGGCGCGCAAGTTTCTTTTCTCGTTAACAAGTTGTTTTACCAGTTATATATAAGAAGAGACAATTTCATTCTTAAACTTAAAGGCAAATATTATTTTTGTCTGATTTTTATCACACTCAGGTTTTAATAGAGTGTTTCAATTAAATTAATTCTTTTTCCTGTATTAGACTAGTACTTTATTTTATCATTTATTTTTTTTGAACAATTTTTGCTATGTGTTGTATTAATAAAATATTAATTTCAGACATTGGTTCAATATTGGTAACCAAGAAATAACCATTCATAAATTTAATTTTAAAACGCTGGTAAATAATTAATATTGGTTATTAATATTGGTTCAATATTTGTTGTAAATGAACAACCAAGGCTTGGAAATTCCGGCATTTGCCTTAGATGTACATAAATTGTTCTAGATCCACAATATAGTTTTAATACAGATTCACAGGATTATTCTGATATAGTAAAACTATCTAGAAACTTGATGTTCGTAGCGTTACATTTCTAGACAGTTTCTATAACATTTCACAATACTGGAACTATATAGTAAATAGTAAAACTATACCGTTACGCTACAGATACGTGACAAATTTCCACACGGGGAGCGCTATGATAAGAACCGTGTGTTAAATGTTCGATTTAATATTGGCGATATTGTAGTAGTGAAATCTGCGAAAATCGCTACTGGAGAGTCTACTAAATTACAGGCGCGTTATAAGGGACCGTTTGTGATTACACGAATTTTACCTTCCGATGTATACAGAATTCAAAATTTATCCGCCAAAAGCGAATCGAAAAGAGCTACGAATGCGCACGTAAGCCAACTCAAAATCGTGAAAGACGAGTTCTCGAGAAGTTACATGAGTATAGTTAGGATGGCCGAGTGTTGGAAAATATAATTCTCGAATGTAAAAATATGTAAGTATGGTGAGTTTCGGACTGAACAGTTGGTAATAGTATAGACGGTGGAGTGTGAGAGAGGCAGTGTCTGTGTGACGTTTGGAGAGTACGAATGGTCGTCGAGTGCTCTATTCTTCTTAAGCCTGAGTGGAGAGATTTTTATATATTCAGCGTACAGTAAAGAAAACGTGTAATTTTCTGGTAAATTTCAGAATAATATTTAATAAACTCTTATTATTGTTTTAATCTGAAATCTATCGGTTTTATTTAAGTTTGTCCTGCCCACGGATTTTATAATTACGTTCGAACAGAGTCGAGAAAGTAAATAATATAAATTTGGAGAAAAATAAAAATAAATTTATAACAAAATTATTAAAAATTATTAACTCTGTAAAGATGTTTGGACAAAAATATTCAAAATGATTAAATTTTGAAAAAGAATTGTATACTGAAAAATGCCTTTCTATAAAAAATCAGTTATACATTTTTCTTACTAACGAATTTAATTCAATGTCATTACTCTGGAATTTTTGGGGGCTATGATTATGAATTAAAAATAAGATTTGTGAAATATGATCCATTATGTCGAAAAAAAGAAAATAATTAACTAAATTTCCTTGAAACACGTTCTCCGGGGGTTTTAGGGTCGCTGACTACGAATAAAAAAAATATTTATAAAATTAAAAATTAAAATGGACATTGCAATATAGGGACAAAAAAATTAAAATTTTACTGCCTAGGCTTAAATGTTGTTAAACAAAAGCAATAATAATAATAATTTATATTTAAAATAATAATAATAACAAAAATATAGTTTAAAAAAAGTTACCCTCAATTCCATTTCCAAAATGGGATGCAACTTCTTCTTGTTAGGGTCGAATAACTGCGGCAGATAGGTTAGGAGATGAATAACCTTTTTATTAATGTCATCAACATCATCAGGAAGCTGTACTTTCAGAATCGGTAAAACTTTCTCAATAGATTTAGTGAAATTTGATCTTAAAATACGCACTGATATCTGGATTAATTGTCCGAACTCCCACAGAAACTGTGAAATATATCAATTTTTCAGAGATTAATAATAAATTAACAGCAAAAATATAAAGAAAACTGCTATTTTACAATTACTTAACTAATTTACGTTTTGTAAAAGGGAGTAATTTCGCTCGTTTAAAGCTAAATTCGCATCTCGGTTTTTTCTTTAAATTAGTTTTAAAATATAGTTTGACACTTTTATCAACAAGAAAAAATGTTGAATTTGTTAATAAAAGTGTCAAACTTTATTTGCTAATTTAAAGCACAGAAAAAACAGTCAAATAGACTGTTGAAGGGTAAATATCCTTTATGAGCGAAGTAACCGTGTATTGTTGTAACTATAATCTTCAAAATTTTAAAAATCTTTAATTTTAAGCAGTCTAATTTAAATAATAAAAATTTAAATTAATATAAAAAATTATTACGAACAAAAAATTTGCTTTGCATCAGGAACAGAATTTGTTTATATTTTATTATTTATGTAAAAGTTTTAGTATTTTATATTAACTCGTTGAGTCATTTTTAAATAGTTGTGTCTTATTGAAAATATTTTTTTGGTTGTCTGAAAAGCAGTATTTGTCAAATTTTAATTAATTTGGGAACATTATAAAAAAAATTATATAATGGAAATCTAAAAACTGACCAACTTTAGAAACTATATAAAATTACAATCAAATCCAAATTCAAAATTAAATTTAAAGTTAAAAAAACCACAATTAGAAATTAACATAAGCTAAATTACAGTGAAAAACTCAAAATTTTTATTATTAAACTGACCAAATCCTGATCATTTAGAGGTGGATACTTATTCAGCATTTCTTTGGCCGACAATTTTTTATATTCTTTTAGTCTTGTCTCTCGTGTCTTCTCCAATAGTTCTTTCAGTTTTCCCCTGTCATTTTGCAATTTTTAATATTCATTCATTATTTCATCGAAACTGTCCTTTTCTTTCCCTTCGATCGTTTTCGACTTGGAATCATTTTGTTCGGACTTGGCTTTAAAATCACGAGCTTTTTTATTTTTGATGCAATTGGACAATGCTTTAAACATTCTCTCCTACATCGTTATTATTTTAAAAAGTTTTTAAATGAAGAAATGGTATATTTGTCTCAGAATATATATGTTTTATTTATGTCGAATAAAATTTTTATTTAAAAGAAATAAAAAGTCTAGTTGGTTCTGAGACAAATATACGTTTATTTAACTCAAATAAAATATATTTGGTTTAAATAATATTTTTCCCTGGGTGTGTGTATTACACGACAAATTAAAAGATCATAAGAACTGACATTTTTAAATTAGTTCAATTTCTTTAAACTTTTTGTACTCCACGTTTCAAAGTCGCTCCATTATTTTTTTCCAGATATGAATATTTCAAAATTTACAACTTTTAAAATAAATATTTATTTTGATTTCTCGTAACTTCTACAAAAAAAGACCAATTTTAATGTTCCTTTTTTAAAAAATTTAAGTTTTTTAAGAACTTTTTAAAAATTTGGTGAAAAAAATTACCGAAACAATATTTACTACTTTATTTGTAATTGATAGGTTAAAATCTTATTTTCAAAATTATTTGTATCCTTTGATTTTTTTTAAACAATTAAGCTCACGAATCAAAAAACTCGATTTGTGTTAGGAAAGGGAATTTTCACGTCAATCAGGTCCTTAAAAAAAAAGAAAAATTAAATAACAAAAAAACCAAACACGTTTCTTTTAGATAATGAAAATGCGCAACTTTTTTTAAATAACTTTTTTTTTAATCTGAATATTTTAGATAATTAAAGCCGCCCGAGCGTCAAATCGAGTTTTTTGATCCGGGAGCTCAATTTTTTAACAAAAATACTTTTTATTGTGCGAATTTTAAGCCTACTCCCGTCGTAAATAAATGATTTTTACTATTTATTCAGAATTGTTTTAAATTATTGAAATTTAGTATTATTTATTTAGCATACTTCGGATTATTTTGGTACTAGGGAACGCATATCGTTCACTCCAAGTTCAATGTACTTATGTTTAAAAACCATTTTGGAAGTTACCTATCTTTCATGTTTGTTTTAGAAATCACGTAAATTAGAGGATTGTTTTAGAAATTACGAATCTTTCTGTTCCGTGCAGAAATTACGTTACTCTAACAGTCGCTTTTAAACATCTACTTTTTATTATTATTACTCAGAGAGAAATTTCCGTTAATATTTACCATGCTGCCACCTAAAACTGTGTTCAAAGTGCATATGGCAATTTTTACTGTGCTGCCTCCACAATCTGTAATGCAAAATTATAGAGAGAGCACAGTAAAAACTGCTAGAATGCACTTTACACACAGTTTCAGATGGCAGCACGGTATATATTAGCAGAAATTTCTCTCCATGTACTGTTATTTTAAAGTTAATATTTTGTTGTGAAGTAAATTTTTCTGAAAGTTGATGCATTTAAATATATAACATAAGTACATTGTACTTGGAGTGAACGATTTGTATTTTTATGCGGAAAATCGTAATCACAATCACCAAAAACTTGTTTTTTATGATGAAATCTATAAATACCTATGACTAAATGAATTTAAATAATTTGTTGTATAGAGAAGACAATACAGTTCCATATAAAAACGTATATAAAATTAAAAACAAATATTGTCTCCTTTAATTAAAATTATCAGGTTTGGAATAATAGTGTCATATAAAAAATTAAAATGTGAAAAGTATTATGTAATTCAATATATTACTTTTACTGATATTTTACCTAATTTTGCGTGTTTTACTGGAACACAGCCGCAATAAGAGCAAAAATTGTTCAGACTGTAGCAGTAATAAGGACATTCTCCGCACTCGCATCGGCCACGTTTATAACGATTTGATTCCCACAGAAAAAAAGGGTGGTGATAATATGTAGAGTAAATGGTAAAAATGACTTGGGTAGAGGTTAAAAGTTGACTAGGGTTTGCTGCCCACTATCTATATGTGTTGTGGTTCGTGATGTTTTGTTTCATTCGCACATGTCAAAACACATGTTTTGAAGTTGTTGATCGGAACTGCATATTAGCAAAAAGCATATCAAATGGAAAAGAAATTTAAAACTGTTTAATACAGCTATAAATTAAAGGAGAAGAAGTTCAAATGAAATTACAGTGAATAGTGCTTCTAAGTGAAATGTTTGCAGTTTTGTGAGATTTACATTTCATACTACATTAAGGTAATTTCATAAATCAAATACATATTTTGTAAAACAAAATTTCTAAGTTTCATTTATATTGTAATATGACAAAAAACGTTTTTTTCTTTAAACATTTAATTTAAATTTAATAAAAAGTAAAAGTCTTATTTAGGTTAATAATTTACATTAAATTTCATTTTTATTTAATTAAAATTGTAATTTATAATAAAATATTATGTATTTTACTATTAAATTTTACTTTAATTTAATTAAAATTTTAATTTATTATCAAACTTACATTCAATTTATAACTAAATTTTACTTCAATTTTAAACAAAAATAAATTTTCTTTAGATAGAGGAAAACATTTTTGTCATTCTTGTTTTTCGTAGCTTTTTTCTTTTTTTAATAACAATAAAGCATATCAACAATTTAAAACTAATTTTGACAATTAGCAAAGATAACATTAAAGAGCTGTTAAAATTTTAACAATTATAAACAAAAGTATAAATTTAAGAATTTTTTTTTCTTTAACAGGTGGGGTTCCAAAGATTTCTCACACATTGTTCACTATATAAACGTGAAATTCTCTTTACTATTTTCATTAACAGCATTGACGAGATTTGGATTGGAAATTTGTTTGCCTTGTACCATTAATGCAGAAATCTGACAGGATGAAAATTATTTCTGGAATGTATTTTTTTTAAATCACGTCTAAAGTAGTTGAAAGATCTCAAATTTTCTAATTATATTTAACATTTTTTATTTTTACTAAAAAATCTACTGTTTTTAGGAGAAGTTTCTTATGAAGAATTAGAAAAAATCAAACTTTCTTTAATTTTTATCATAAAGAAATTATTAAAGTTATTAATAATTTTCTTTTTAGACTCTATTACATACTACAAGAAGAATACTAAAAATAGTATATTGTGCACCTAGGGAGGAAAATAGTGATTTTCCCGAGAGTGAAGTTTGTAGTTCCAGATGTAGCGAGCGTACGAGCGAAGTCGAGAGCTGCAAACACTAGAGTTGTGCAAAAAGCTCGATCGAGTATTTCAAGCTTTTCGTTTTTCTAGCAGAGCTAAGCAGAATCAATCCGAACTTGAACCAAATTCCATCCGACACGTGCAGTATTAAAACTAAAATAATTTTGAGCACTTGAATTTTTCGAGCACTCAAATATTTTTGAGTAACTAAAACTCGAGCTCGGTTCGAGCTCGACCATGCTATTCGAGCTTTTTGCACACCTCTAGCAAACACACAAGCTGAAAATCACTTTCCTTCCGTGGTGCACATACTTTTTTTCAAACACACGTATACGAAAGTACAAATTATTTAACGGAATTTTTTGTTATAATATTTATTTGAAATCCATTATTAATTTAAAAAATAACAATATTATACATATTTAATCTTAAAAAACATATAGCTCTTTTCATATTTTGCATTTATAAAAAAAATTACAAATTATTATATCAGCAGGAATAAAATATTACTTTCTCTCCCCGTTATGACGTAATGGGGAGGGAAAGTAACATTCTCTCTCTGTCTCAGGGAAAAACGTACTTTCCACCCTCTTTATAGGTGAGAAATGATGTACTTTCTGTGCGTGTGTTAGAAAAAATATTTTCGGTAGTGGATCATCCAAAGGAAACTTTTATTCAGGAAAAATTTTCCAGGACACGTGTTTTATATCAATTTTAAGATCAAACAGGATTCTATTACCCGTGTAGAAATTTTCCTACTTCGCCTTATTAAAAAAGAGGCGCTGATAAGAAATTACTAAGGCTAACCACACTAGAAATTTCTAGATAGGTAATAACCGGGCTCTGACTAGAATGCCTTCTTTTTCAGATAGGGAAATCTAAGTGGATCTACTTATGTCCCTATTATATATTTTAATCAGGCCCTGACTAGAATGCCTCTATTTGAATTCACACATTCTGATATTCTACTCAGGCACTGACAAGGCGATCTAGTTAGAGCCTCTCTATTTTTCCATTTCATCACCTGATATTCCAAGCGTGACGAAATTAAACAGGTCCTGACGAATTTTCCTAGTTTGCGCCTGACTTGCGAAAGGGCATCTATTCAGGTCCATATTTAACCCTATTTTCAATTTCTACACGGGTTCTAATCCTGTGTAGAAATTGAAAGTAGGACTTATTAAGGCCCTGAATAGACGCCCTTTTGTGTAGTGAGGCGCAAACTAGAAAAATCTGTCAGGACCCTTCTAATTTCGTCACGCTTAAAATATCAGGTGATGATGTGGAAATATAGAGAGGTTTTAACTAGATTGCCTTGTTACTGCCTGAATAGAAAAGCATAATGTGAGGATTTAACTAGTGGGTCTCTTTAGCGCCTCATTAGTTTTTCTAAATACCTAAAGCAAAAATTTACGACAGGTGTAATATCGCGCCAGTAATACTAAACAAGTCACTGAACAAACACACATGTAAACAACACTGTTTCGGCCAATCAACCTATCACTAACTTAACACCAACCTTCTCTGTTTAGACAAAAAGGGCATTCTAGTCAGAGCCTGATTAAAATATTTAATAGGGGCATTCCTATTTAGAAATAGAAGTCATTCTAGTCTAACCCTATTATCACCTATCTAGACATTACTGGTGTGGTTGGCCTCACTAAATCCTCATCAGTGCCCTTTTTCAAATAAGGCGAAGTCAGGCAATTTCCACACGGGATAATAAGGGTTTAAGAAGAAAAGAATTTACTTTTTAATCGTTGGACTGTTTTTTGTTACACATTTCTCTAAAATAATATAGAGACGATAGTAAAAATTACTATACACGGAGAGAAGGGCGTAGTCAGATTAACTACTTGCGCAGTTAAATATACTAAACAGAATAGTCGATTTTGGACTGACTAAACTAGTAGTAGGATTTACTAAACAGGCGTTTAGTCATTATAACTACTCAGCAAACAGTTAATTCAACTGCACAGAAAGTCAAATAGACTAAACTGTTCAGTATAAAATATTAAAATATTGTTTTCTACATTTAATTTTGCAATAATTTCAATAGTTGTAGAAAGTCAACGTGGAATTTTTATATTTCAACAGAAAACAAAAACAATTATTACAAAAATTTTAAGCAGTTAATTTGCATATTTTTAAAAGTTTAGGTTTTCTGCGAATGATACAAAATACAGAAAAAGGATACACATATTATTAGCAATTTTCACCAGTAGTTTTCATTTAATTTTATTCTGTAAATTTCAATTTTTGTAATGTTCACTATTTGCTTATATATAAATATAAAAATTTTGAGGTTAGAAAATTTGGTTTTGAGCAATCTTATTTGCAGTTATTTGATTTTTTTATGAAACGTTCCTTGAAATTTTTCATTAGGATTAGATTCGAAAACGTTTGCTCCTTGTCGTTATTCCCTTTAAAAGGGGAATATTTCGTACTGCGAAAATCCCCAATTGTGGATAGTAATTTCATGATATCAAGCAACATTTTAAAGTAAAGAAATAATAATCGTTGTTGTTGTTTTCAGTTTCGTGGAAATTCAATATTTAATTTAATGACATTTGTGGACAGCAAATCACTACAGATTTTCTTCTCTTTCAGATAAATGCCAAGTTTATTTAAAAATAACTCTGCTTAATTTTGGAAGTGTAAGCACGTCTTTCGATCTGAAATCGTTTCTGAATCAGCTAATAGTTTTATGGATAAAATTAAGATGGATGAAAAATCAATTATAATGAGGAAGATTAAGAAAATTACCACAGTGATGAATGATGTCGAGGACCAATTTGAAATTTTATTACATTGTACTATGAAGAAAATATGAACTAATGACACTTCAAATTATATTAACAGAGAACCTTACCAAAGTAAATAAGAAGTAATTAATTACATATTAACTTCTTTCAACGTGAAAAAGTACCTTTATTTTTATCAAGGTAATATTTATAGTCAACGTAAATTCTAAATAGCATTTTAACTAATTTAAAGTAAATTATTGAACAAATAGAAGTTGGGGCAATGGTAAATAATATAAAAAAATAAATTTTTGAAATAAATATTTAGATAAATTGTTTCTTATATCACTAGTTATATAAAAAAAAATTTTGGAACTTAATAAATTGTACAAATGTTTCGGAAAAAAACCCCAATGGAGAAAAAACCATAATTTATTGTTAATTACAAACTTAATTCAGAAGTATACAAAATTTATTAAGAATAACAATAAGCTTTCTTTTTAAAAGCAATTAATTTCTTGATTTATTACCCTTTTGTCATTTGAAATATTAACAATTTTGTTTTCTCTTATTTTAATATATACATATGTGACTTAGCTCTCATGTAAATATATAGAGCTAAGGTTCCTTTTCTCGCGGCAAGTCACATATATATTTTATGTATCTTTCGAAATCCATACAAAAATTTTCAATAAATTATCTGAGGGTTTCGAATTGTAATATCAAGGAATAAATTTTTATGTGAAAATGATTTAATAAAACATACTTTAGCGTGTTAAACTCTACTTGTGATAAGCAGTATCTATTGTTATATCACTAACAAATTACTGATATAAGTCTGAGCTAAAAAACTCTCGCGCAGGTAAATGCCATATAACGAGTACTCAAATACATTAAAATGGTTCGCTCCTTTTATAGGTAACAAACCACCATAAATGCTTAAAACCTTTTTCTATTAATCTTTAAGGTCTTGTAATGAGTACTCGTAAGCAATACCTTGAATGTTGAAATATTGTTGTTAAACTATCTCAAATTCACATACAAGTGAGCTGAAAACTTTAATGTGGTTAAAGATTTTATATATTTTTTCAAACATTAGTGTCGTTTGTCGAAAAATTATATATTGATCTTTCTATGATTTTGCTCTCTTGTTGATTTTTGTATATTTTTCGAAAAATACATATGTATCAGTTTTAGTTTAGCGCATTGTTGGTACCAAAATTGTAAAAAGGTTTAAATATTTTTCAGCTTTTGGATTATTTAGAAGTCTTATGTCTTTAATCATCATGAACCAGATCTGGTGGATTATGTCTTATTTGGGCCAATAGAGAAATGGATCAAAGAATTGTTCGTGAGAAATTGATTTCTGCATTTTCATCTAGCTGTACCACATTTATTAATTGATCTTTTCCGATGTTCGTAAAACTTTTTGAAAATATGTCAGGATCTGAAGAAATAGAAATCCTAACAACACCTCTCATCATGTGAAATCTGTGAAGTTTAAATGAAAAATATTAAAATTTTTAATTTAGATATGTAAGTAAGAAATAAAAAGTCAATGCTAGTTTTTTTCTTTGCTATTTTTGATAACTCAATGTAAATTTCCTAAAGCTTTTTTTATAATTATGTATTGGCTGTTATTCCATCGATGTCCATGGAAAACATCAAATGTAGACAAATCATTGAATGTCAAGGACACATATGCTTCTTTAATTTCAATTTCATAAGCCATCACTATCAGATTGTGTTCAACAGTCTTAACAGTGCGACAAACGAAAAGTGGACTTTCATTCCTCCAAACAATGGCGTGCAAGGCAACAAATTCAGGCAAATTATCTTCACTATATCCTTTAGCTAAGAAGCATTTTAACGGGATATATTTAATCCCATTTATTTGCACCCAATTTACTTTCTGTAACCGTCTTACATCAGGAAACAATGCTCGATATTCAACAACATCAATAGGAATCCATTTCGAAGGACCTTTTGTCATCTCCCTACCTAAATCTCCTTTCAATACATATGCCTGACGTAACTGATGTTATTTTGCTAATGTTATTGGTAAATTTTTATATGTACGCAGGCATTGGGCAATGCGTTTTGAAACTTGGTGAAAAGCTTCAGCTCTCATCGTTTTATATTGTTCTAAAGGTCCATGTCTTATCATCTCAGTTACTCGATGTAATAGGAAGTGCTGCTTGGGAATAAACGGTACATTGTAAGCTGCTTTAAATGTTTCCATATATTCTGTGATGCAACAATCCAAGTACCCTAAGATTGAAATATTTATTTTATCTGCATGGGATATTAGTATAACCTCAATCATTTTCAAATAATTTTCTAAAGCGAGCAACCCTTGAGGAATTCTATCTGAAATAATTAATGGCAACATTGTTACCAATTGAGCCATTTGTGCTGCTGTCTGCTTGAATCTCTCATCCAATTCCATTACATGCTTCTGACTAATGGGTGATGGTTTTGCTGATTTTTCAGTGTAACCGTAATCAAATTGGGCTATTCTTTGATTTAGTTCATCAAGGGTAATGAAGTTTAAAGAATAGCAAATTTCTCTTAGGAATAATTTTGTAGTTCGAACGCAAATTCCTAACCAATCATCATGAACCAGATCTGGTGGAGTGGATGTTACAGGATTAAATCCGGCTATTGATTTTAGCTCAGTTCTTCTGTTAATGCCATACATTGTTTTCAGTTCTTCTTTTCTGCTCCCAACTGCATGTTCAATTTCTTCAACTTGTCGATTATATTCTTCTGGTGAACGAAGCAATGTTGAAACTTCTTTACACATGGTCCTTACTTGATCCAATGTTGCATTGCATTCTCGACAAGGGCAACGTGCAATAAATGATTCCTTAAACCCACACAACTCTTTTATAGCAAGATTGTCACCAATTACTACTAATACTCTTCCATAGACAACCTCGCCATTCGATAATCTAATGCCATTTTCGAATTTCTTAATATCCCTTACTATATGTTCCAGAATCATATTCATTCCATAACTTTTTACATTAGGATTCGAAACGATTCCAGCCACATTAACAAATTTTAATTGAGATTTATTTTCCGGAGTTATATCTTCACCCATCCAATAAAACATCCCCAATTTATTTGTAGAAGATGATTTACTGCCGACGGCATCACACATATCACATTCATCGTAGTAAAGTTTTATTAGTTTACAATCTGACTTTAGATATCTATTAATGTTGTTCTCAAAATGCGTCCCATCCATAAAACTTTCCATGACTCCATCGTCACGTTTTCGTCGTAGACGTGAGACATTACCAAATGTGCCATTTTGTAGCCATCTAGGAAGAACTTCGCTGATCGGGATATGGATAAATTCATCTTTCTTTATCTTGAATGGTTGATTTCCATCCATTATGTACCATAAGGTACAAACCTCTCACCCAATGCAATCCTTTGAGGCTGCACTACAACAGAAGAGTATTATCACCATGAGACAAAATATTTCTTCCTTTTTTTATAAATTTTTTGTTTTTTCTTTCGGGTTTATATGTTTAATATAATTTATCTCAAATTACATTGAAAAAAATGCCTAGTAGATTTGACTACTTTTTGACTACTCTGTTTTGTTCAATGAGTCCCTAAAGATTATGAAAAACTTGTAATAAACCATCAAAAAGTAGTTCAAAGAATTAAGAATGTAATTGGTGCATCGGATTTTGTGGTTATTTCTGAAATTCAATTACATTTTTTAGTTAACTAAATTCTAAATTTTAACAGTAAAAACAAACGCTATTCCATATCATTTTCACTCTAAATTTTTAACTAAGTAAGAAACCGTAAAATTAACTATACAAGCAGTATTACATTAAGTAAAAACGAAATTAATTTAACTACTTTTCACATTACAACAAAAATTAGTTGAATTTTTAGAAAAAAAATTTTCAACAATAACTTTTAATTTCTTAAATTGTTTACTATTCTAAAATTATTGTTCAATAAACACAGATATTTCATTAACTAAATTACTTGTTTTACGCAATTTTTATCTTATCTACTACTAACACCTATCAGAGAGTAGTTTTAGTAGGCTAGAAATAGAATTTAACATTTAGCCCCATTATGGGGCTATAAATGTTAAAAAATCAAAGTGTTGAAAAAAGAGCAAAATATTTGTTTTGAGATAAAATATCAGAAGCGTTTTTGTGGAAAGTTGGTGATGACCAATTGCCCTACAAGATTGATTTGTATATGTATATATTTGCATCTAAACGGATTTAGTGTCTAAAAAACATCTTTGCAAAATTTAAGTTTTACCCGCAGTCTCCCCTACTTTAATTTCATAGATTTAATATTTAAAATAAACAATTTTATCTATTTCTATAAATTGATTTTAAAATCCTTAAAAATATCTCTATTCCCTGTTTGAAATAAACCATATAATTGGAGGAGATACATTTTTTATTTTAATTATTAGGAATTTATTAGAAACCAAGATAAAAATACTCAGAATATTAGTCAGGGAAAACAATTTGTTTCTATTGTTGTATTTCTATAAAATTAACTACATCTCACAATTAAAAGTTTTTCCGAGTTTGTAGCTAAAAGTAGTTGTCATAGTGTTGGTAAATGTTTCATTTAAATGTTATTCTTTTTTTATATTTAATAATAATCGGTCGCTTAGTCTCTATATAATAAAGAACATCGATTTACGCAGTTTATTGTACAGTTAAATTAGCACTTTAAAAAACTGCAAAAAAATACTAAAAATTTATATATAAACCTACTATTAGTTGAAGGTGACTCTTTCTAAAATTATTTGACAATTATTATTATTACTGTTTTTATTATTAATTTTATTATTATAGTTACAATTAGAAATTATTCGACATTTTTTATTCTAATTGAAAACTGTGTATTCTGTATGCGGTTAAGGCGGATACTTCAAAAATTATTTGCAAAATTCATTTCTTTATATTGAAATTAATTTGTTGGTTAGCAAAAATATTATACCTTAATGTTTTTAAATTTTCTCCCGGTCTAAGACAATCAGTTTGGCAATTAATGGACCAAGTTTTTTATCGCTCGTATTGATAAATCAAAATAGAGAAATATTATTTATTTTACACTAAGCGCATTCAATATTCATTTTATCGAAACAAATATATATTACTTAATTGTGTATAAACAAACTCATTTTTTTATTGATTCTTTTTTTTAATTGCATATTCAGTTGAATTGACTTTTGTATGTTTTAACCACAAACATAAATAATTTCTGCTCTTTTTGGTATCCCTGAAAAAGGAAAAGATGGGTAATTATTCAACATTCATTACAATTTCATAAGTAATCACAATATATTCATACATTAGTTAATTATCTGAATGTAATTAAGGATACTAAATTGTGATTTCTATCTTAAAATTAAGGTTATGATTTTTATTCGATTTATATTTTAACTAATGTAATAATTTAGACTGCGTCTACACGTCCGTCTGGCCGGATAAAAAAATTTGTCCGGCTATTTACTGTATATACTGGTGATGAGCGTTTGACAGTATCCGGATTAAATAATAAACTTTATAATTCGTCCGCCTATTAGATTCTTACAAGTATAATATATTCCTTGAATGTTTTGACATTTTTAGGTTATGGAGGTACTTAATGTTTTTTTTTCTACGAAGTGGCTATTTCGCCCGTCAGTGAAAATAGGTATATGATTTACTAATTAAAAATATTTATTAATTTTTCTTTTGTTGGAAGGGGGTTGGTTTTGGATTCGATACCTTCCAGTACTTTTCTTTTGTTGGAAGGGGGTTGGTTTTGGGTTCGATACCTTCCAGTACTTTTCTTTTGTTGGAAGGGGGTTGATTTTGGGTTCGATACCTTCCAGTACTTTTCTTTTGTTGGAAGGGGGTTGGTTTTAGGTTCGATCCCTTCCAGTATTTTTCTTTTGTTGGAAGGGGGTTGGTTTTGGGTTCGATACCTTCCAGTTTCAAATATAAAGTCAATTTGACTCCGGTTTTGTACAAAAAAGTTTCTAATTGGTACTAGAAGGTATCGAACCCAAAACCAACCCCCTTCCAACAAAAGAAAAATACTGGAAGGTATCGAACCCAAAACCAACCCCCTTCCAACAAATGAAAAATTAATAAATATTTTTAATTAGTAAATCATATACCTATTTTCACTGACGGGCAAAATAGCCACTTCGTAGAAAAAAAACATTAAGTACCTCCATAACCTAAAAATGTCAAAACATTCAAGGAATATATTATACTTGTAAGAATCTAATAGGCGGACGAATTATAAAGTTTATTATTTTATCCGGATACTGTCAAACGCTCATCACCAGTATATACAGTAAATAGCCGGATGAAATATTTTGGGAGCTAAACGTCCGTATATCCGGACGTTTAGACGATTTCTTCGTCCGTCTAGCCGGACGTATAGACACTTCGAATAATTTATGTATTTCAGTCTTTGAATTTCTAAAAAGAATTTTCTGGGGAAAAAAGAAAAAGGTAGAGCAAGTGGCAGTTGCTGAAACCGTTGGAGAAACAAAGTTGACAAAAGAAAAGAACGAGAATAAAAAGAATGAAAAAGAAAATGAAGGGAAAATACGGGAAAGACAAAGAAAAGGAAATTTAAAAAGGAAAATGAAACAGAAGGAAAATAGAAGGTACAGATTTCGCACTTGACTCTATAATTAATTTTTAAAAAATAGCAAAAAGTGTCTTTCAAACTAAACAAAATAGTAAAAAGTAGTAATCGAAAAGTTAAATTTGACGACAAAAAAAACTTGATTTAGACACTATATTCACAAACCTGAAAAAAATTCAATTCTCTATTTTATTTTCCTTACTTTTTCATAAGTTTTATCAAAAATATATTCTTCTTTCTCTTCTTGCTAATAAATTAAAATCCTGTGACGAATTTTATAATTCATGAAAGAATTTAAATATTTATAAAAATAATTTAATTCTTACGAAGAATTTTATTTAAAAAAAAATTAATAATAGATTTCATTCTACTAGTTTTATGCAAATTTTAGTTTAAATAATTGAGTTCTTAAGAAAATTTTATTATTTATGAAAAGAATTCAATTTTTTCGACGAATTTTATTAGAATGTATTTAAACAATTGAATTTCCAAGAAGAAATTTCTAACTTTTAAGAATAATATAATTCTTGTGATAAATATTGATATTTATATCAATAATTGAATTTTGCAAAGAATTTTATTAAAATGGATTATAATAATTGAATTTTCGGGAATTATTTTGTTATTTATCTACATAATTAAATTATTTCAAAAATTTATTTATATTGATAATTTAATTTTGCAAAGACTTTTATTAAAATGTCTGAAAAAAATGGATTTTTTAGGAATAATTTTTATCTTTATCGACATCATTGAAATTAAAAAAAACATTTTTAAAAATAATTGATAATAACTGAAATGCAATTCATCTTTTCAAATACAGCAATAAATAATTTACTGAATAATTGAATGCTTCTTAAAATTGAATTTTTTTAAGTAATTGAATTCATGTCAAAATATTATTGTTTACGAAAATCATTGAAAGTTTGTAAAGAATTAAAAAAATATTTCAAAATAATTGAATTCTTTTGTGAAATTTCATGAAAATGCTAGACATTGAAAATAATTGAATTTATTTTTTTTTGAAAATACTTTAATCGTTTTAAAGAATTTTATTATAACTTTCGATAATGGTTTTTTATTCCTAGTATTAGCAAATTTAAAGTAGTGGAAATTCTTAAAAAGCAAATAGTAGCTTTTAGTGGATGAAATATAAAAGAAGTATAAATTATCTGTAATTTATCTATGATTTTATGTATTATAATTAAATTATTTATAAATTATAAATTATTTTTCTTTTTAATTGTAGGAAGTTGCAGCGGCTGAGGAGGAGAGAAAAATACTTCTTTCAAAGAAGTTTAGAAGTCTGTCAGGCCCGAAACATTTCACAACCATACTCGCGAGCAAGACCGTTCACCATGCAGGCACAACCAGAAGCACCGAACACCTTTTTTGCTCCACACACACTATGTACACCACAGTCTCAATACACACCATCCGCACCACACAGACACTACACATCACATACATTATCTACACCATGGACACCATGTTCACAATACTCACCCCACACTCCATCCGTACCATACACACCATCCGCACCTGGCACGCAACCATTATGTTTATGTCAGATGCATTTTTAAATAAAATAAATTATATGAAGTTTACCTTTTTTCTAAAATTCATTTTTTTAAACCTAATTCTTAAATTAATTTTAAAAAAGCAATATTCATAGTAAAATTTAATTATTTCAATTTATTGTACTTTAAAAGTAATGAACAATATTTATGTTTACGATATTTTATAATAAAATAGTAGAATAAAAATAAATGATAAAATTTTAAACAGAAATAAATTTTTTTTAACAAGTTCAAAGGAAAAGCTTATTGTTATACAATTTTTTCAATCGTCTTTATCTTCCAATAATCCGCAATTTTTTAATGCTGATGTTAAAGAGACTTTACTGGCGAGGTTTTTGCCGATATCTTTTACACCGACATCTCTTAGAATAGCTATTGCTATAAAAGCAAATTGTTGCTTTGCATCTGAAGGAAACTCAACTTGAAAAATCCAGTAGACAGAAATTAAGAGTAAAATAGCTTCAAATCCTTTTGCTTCAAAAATAGGTTTACTATCCACATAGCACATGAGTTGGAGTTCGTTAAAAGGATTGTTGGAAATAGCAATAAGTCTTGGAGCATCATTTATTTCAGGGACTGTATCGGAAATTGCCGTTTCAGTCTAAAAATTTAATTTAATAATTATTAGGTGTTAAAACATAAAAGGCGAATATATAAGTTCACAAGACTAAAATATTACAGGATAAGACTGAAGAATTTTGCCGGTTTCCTTTGCTTTGGAAAATAATTTGGGAATATGAAATAGAATTGATATTGTTTTGCCATCTTCGTTTAAGTTGGCGCTATTTATTTTTAAGGCACTCATAATTTTTGGTAAAGCCGACAACCAATTTTCTTTCAATTTCTGAACAGATAAATTTGAAATTTCCCCAAGTTCCCAAAGCAGCTAAAATATCAAAAACAATTCTCAGTTGTCAAATAAATATAATGACTGCACGAAGACTGTCTTCTTTTTTAAATTTCAACATTATTTAAATCATTTTAATTACTAATAAGGAAATTGCATTTACCATGTCATTTGAATTCAAAGCAGGATACTTCTCTAAAATTTTTCCTGCATTTAACTTGTTCGAACAAATATTACGAGATCTTCTAGTTGAACGTAAATCGTTTTTTAACCCTTTCCTAGTTTGCGTTTTCGACTGATTATCTGCAGTAGATTTTTTAGGTTTCTCTTGCTTACTACTTTTACTCTTCAAATATTTGCAACAGTTCTTTAATCGACAACGAGTTTGTTCCTAATTAATCATGAGTCACTTAAAAAGTTAAAAATTTATTCCATTCTACTTTATGCAATTGCTAATTTAATTGATAATTTAACAATAAATTAATATTTAATAATAGGGAAGAGTGGGGCAAACCAGGCCCCTTAACGGTTTTTTTTACTCTTGTGACTAAACCGATTTCATTTTTCGATGGCTTCTTTGAAAGATCATTTAATTGCGCAACTTTTTCCCAGAGACACCTATACCTATATTTAGTTGTTGTGTTAACTTTAAAAAATTTTGCAAACGGTCCAGTTTGCCCCACCCCCTGGGGAAACCGGACACCCCATGGAGCTTTGCAAATTCATCAAAGTTTTTGGTGGTAAATATTCCTGAGGTGTGTACCTTCAAAACCCAAGACATAATATTTGGAAATATTACACGATTTCCTCAGAATTTCCTTAAGAAAAAATTCGGAAAAGTGTAGAAAAAAACTTTTGCTCCTAGCGTTGTACAAACAAAAGTAAAAAATGTTAAATTGAAAAAATAAGGTATACTACACAAGGTTGTTTCAAATTTCTAAATAGCACTTTTGACAATTTCGCTCCACTCTCCCCTGATAATAATAATTTTTAACTTTTTTCCCAGAATTTTTCACGAAACAATTGTCAACTCATTAGTAAGACATAATAATTTTGTTAAAAATCACTTAGGTCTTCATAAGTGAACACATTTTTAAATTCTTAAAGAATTATTTTTGTATCACATTAAAGAAAATTTTCATGACTTAATAAAATTTTCCAACTTTTCTGACTGCTAGACACAATTTTAAAATGTCAACTCTTTCTGAATCATTAAACTCACATGAGGATCACCAAATCGAGACTTAAATTGATCAGAAAATTTTTTACATAGTAAAATTGCCATTTCTAATATAGCGAAAGACTCATCAAGTCCTGCTTCATGCATACTTTGGGCTGTGAGTCTTATAATGAAACTTTTTTGTGATTCAGATAACTCCTGATTTGCATCTAATAATTTTTGAATGTCGTCCGGAAATTTGGAAGGAAGTAAATAAGTTAAATCAAGCTAAAATATAAATCAAATTTTTATTAGTACCTTCTACAATTAATTTACAACATGAGGACTGGGTTAGTTTTACCTTAAAGACTTAGTACTACATTCAGGGTTGCCACAAAAATTAAATTTTGTTTTCCCTGACTGTTCCCTGATTTTCAGACAAAATTTGGACTTTTTCACTGACTTACAAAATATTCTGATTCACTCTAAGAAAGTTTAGGTACTTAAAAAATGTTTATTTATAAAGATAATTGAATTATTGACAAAATATTCGATTTCTTTGTTGTAATTTATAAAAATAATTTAATTTTACTAAGAATTTTTTTTAAATTCCAAAAAAATAATTGAATCTTTGTGAAGAATTTTTTTATTTATCAAGATAATTGCATTAAAACTTTTTAAATAATTAAATAATATTAAAAAATTTGTTCTGATTAGAAATAAAGAAAAATTTTGAAGGTTTTGTATTAGAATCCGTGGTAGTGTGATTATTTATGAGTCAAGCAAAAAAGATACTAAAAATTCAGAATTTTCTTATAAATTTCGAAAATTTAATTTTTTCTATTACTTTTAATACAAATCCCTGACTTTTTCCCGACCTATGGCAACCCTGTTAGTCATTATTACCCAATCCGTTTAATTAAATTTAAAAATATAAATTGCAACTTTATTTTTAATAAAATAAAAGGAAAACAAAACAAGACAAAGACTTCTTATTCTCTTAGAAAAGATAAATCTTACTGTTTCAGTTATCTGAAATGTTCCGTCTCCACTTTCAACGTCCATAGTTATTCCTCCCGCGAATTCTTCTTCTGTTGAAGTTGATGGAATCGAGGTTTCATCAATATTTGTTTGACTTACATTGTCGATGTCGATGATTGATAAATTGATGGTATTATTGCTTGAACTGGCTGTGCTGTTTTTTTCTTCTAAACATTTAAAATGTTTGGTTGGTAAGCAGCCACAGTACATACACGACGAACTGCTAGTTTGTCCATGCCACTCAAATTCCGGGCACAATTCGCACGAAAGGCATACTCCCCTCTTAACTACTTTCGAGTCAACATTATAAAAATCCATATTTTGCTAGGAGAATAGATAATATATTAACACCGTTTTATTAGGGTTTTTGTATTTAAAGTTCTCAAGTTTATTATATTATTATTAACTATTAATTATATAATTACTATTTTATTTTATAAATTAAAAATTGCGAATTATTTTAGTATGCGAACCGTGTTATGTTGAAATGACACAAAATAATAAATCGTCTTTTATTTTCAGAGAGAAAATAACAAAGAAACAAAATTAAATTAATTAAAACAAAATCTGATGACAGCATGAGTTGATTGATAGGTAATTTAAAATAAATTATGTAGGTGATAAAATTTATCTTTGTGATATTAAAAATTGTTATATGAGCGATTCCACGTCAAGTGATCAAAGGGTCTTTTTGTGTAATGTTTATTTCAATAATTTTTTACTCTTAAACAATTAAACATACAAATTTAGCAAAGTACATTTTGGAAAGGTTTTTTCATGCTCTTTCGATTGGAAATAAGCATTTAAAAAAAAATTTTTTGACCCAAAAAAATCAAAATTAAAAATAAATTTCAATTTTTGAGAGAGATAAATACGATTTTTTTTAAACGAAAGCTGAGGTTTTTTCCTAAAAGGACATATAAATGATAAAGTGGGACTAGAATGTTTAAACATTGAAAAAAAGAGTTTTCTACTCTCTGGAGCGCTCAAAACCCGGTTTTTAGCTCCGTTTTGGAGAAAATTCTTTTTTTCAATATTTAAACATTCTAGTCCCACTTTATCATTTATATGTCCTTTTACGAAAAAACCTCAGCTTTCGTTTAAAAAAAATCGTATTTATCTCCCTCAAAAATTGAAATTTATTTTTAAAAATATTGGACTAGGTAAAAAAATATTTTCACGAAAAATTACTATCTATGAGTACTACAAAAGCCCCAAGTTTTGCTACGATTGGAGAAAAATTTTTCTCCACCTTGATCACTTGACATGGAATCGCTCATATGTATTTGTTCAAAAAGGGATACACTTAAAAAAAATAAGATAAAAAATGCAAGCTAACTAAAAAAAACTGAAAAGTTTTATTATTACTTTTATAAAATGTACTGAGTAAAATAATCATTTAAAACTAAATTTTCTATAAAAGTAGTCACTGCAATATTTAGACAATATTAATGGTACTAATTGTTGTAATTAATAACAATTTAAATAACTATTAACTTTTTATAAATTGTTTAAGTTACCTTGTTAATTATGGTTTTAGAAGATGCTTCAACGGTCGTATCAGGAGATGAAGTTTTTTAATAAAAACGAAAACATTACTTATTATGTTAAAACTGAAAATTAGTGTATATAATAAAAAGGAAAAAAGAACCATTACATTATTTTTTAAATTATAAATAAAATGTATTTTTACTAACTTAAAAATAATATTCATAAAGAAAATGAAAATAAATAATTATTTCTTTTTAATTAAAATTCTAATTAAACTTTCGTCACAAATTTCAATACAAATTAAATTATGATTTCATTTAAGCTAAATTAATAATTTTTACAAACTTTTTTCTTTCTTTAAATTAAAAGTTATAAGAAGATATTTTTTGTAGTATAAAAATATAAAAGAAAAGAAGTTATTTATTTTTCAAAGTGTGTATTTGCTTTATTACATTACCTGAATGTGAAAGGTGGAAAACATTAATATTTTAAATACACAATAATTGCACTCAACAACAACAATTTATTTTTATATTTTTTTTAAATGTTCCTTTTAAATTTCTGGATGCATTTCAACTTTGTTTAAACATTTCTTTCTTCCTTCTTAAATGACTTTCATAAACATGTGTTTTGACATGTGCGAATGATACAAAAACATCACGAACAACCACAAATATAGATAGTGGGCAGCAATGTAGAATCTCCTGTGCCGACGACTGTGACTCCTGGTGATAGAAAACGAAACTAAAATCGTTTTTCCAAATATAACTAATGATTAAACGAACTTACAAGTGAAGTTCGATCATAATTATATGAATACTTGTTCGAAGATATAATAACTTGTAGTATCGCAACTTGTTGTCGGATGACGCCACTGTTTAGAGATAGAAAGAGAAAACCTCACTCCCTTTCTCTCTCTTTGTCTGTCCCCTTGCGTACTACCTACTCTCTACCGTTCATTTAGTTTAGAGAAGGCTTAATTAATTTGTAATAATTAATAATATATAATTATTAATTGTTATATATATAATTATATCTATATAATTATACCATAAATCTACAATTATATAAATATATTTTATTTATTTTTGTTTACTGATTCATTTTTATTATTTCTATTTATTTATATTAGTTAATTTGTTTTTATTTATCTATTTTTATTTTAGGGGGGGCATTAGTTTTAATTTTCAAATATTTGTAACTTGTAAGTTTGTTACTATTGTATTTAATAAAAAAAAGGGGTGGGAACTTATATCTTTGAACAAGTATTCATATAGTTATGATCGAACTTCACTTGTAAGTTCGTTTAATCATTAATTATATTTCATTTACTTGTTCGAAGATATAATAACTTGTAGATGTTTAGAGTAAAATGTATTATTCTGTAAGATTTACACTGTATTCTTAGTCAAAAAATTTTACTTTCGTGTTGAGTATATACCGAAAACACTTTAATGATAGAAAATCTAAAGATTTATGAACTATTACATCAAATTATTATTTATTTCTTGATTTATTTATTTTTAATTTTATTTATTTATATATTTTATTTTTATTTATTTATTTTATTTATTCTTATTATTTTTTAAGACGGTTATAGTGCTGAAGATAAAGCTTCTTATGAAAAAGCAGAAGGGAAATTATTTAGTGTTTCAACTAATTACCGATTTTTTAACGTTATTGATATTTAGTATCTTTGTTAAGGCTTTGAAAGTTGAAGTAAGTCCTTGAAATTATAACGCCAAAGTTTTTATGAAAATGTATCTTTTTCATGACCATTGTATGAAATTTTTAAATAGGATTTTAAGATTTCCTTAATATTCTTTTGCTATAGATTTCGGATAATTTAGCAATCTTTTGGCTACATAAAGAGTAATTTTGTTTTATTTATTATTATTTATTTATTTTAAGAAAAAGAAAGACCTAAGGCTAGCATTCTGTATGTCTGGACATCTTAATTAATTTGTTATTATATATATCCTATTGCGTGATCTCAAATTTCGGACCTAGAGCAATCATTAGGTTCGACTGATCTTCACTTCTCTTAGTATGTTTAAGACATGATTTACTTTCCATAAATACTGTAGATTTAAAAGATTTCTACTCATACAGGAATTAATACTCCCCACTTTGCTCATTTTTGGGAAAAGCTTATTATAAATTGCTTAAAACCTTATTGTATCGTTATCTGATAATTTATCTTGTTTAATTTTTCTGCAAAAAATGTAATTAAATTTATAAAGACGAATTAGATTAGTCCTAAGGTGTGATCTAACTGATATCATTTTCAAAACAGAAAAAAAAATAAAATTTAGTTGTTTTAAGAATGTTTGATTGTCCTGTGAGAAAAAATATCTGGTTAAACTAATGACCAGATAAATTACTAGTGTTTCAATTCAAAATAATTCAGATTTAACAAATCGAAAACTCTGTAAACCAAAGAATAGATATTCAAAAAAAAATCTATAAAGTCCTTTAATCTGTATCTAAATACGATGTATTCTATAAAAGTCCCAGGAAACTATACGTAAACTGTGATAATCGAAGATGAGATCTTGGTTATTCCTATAATTTAGTTTTGTTAATATACTCCTTTATATCCAATATTATCTATAGATGCAAAAGAGTTGAGCGCAAGAAGTAGCTGCCTTTAAAATCTGAATTGTTTACATGTTTCTTGTTTGATATATATATATATATATATATATATGACGTTTCACGTCAAGTGGACAATTGCTCTGCCCAAAAATCTAAGCAATAAAAATCGACTTATTATGGATTAAAAAATTCATAGGCTCATATTCTTTCGAATAAAAAGTGGCGAATTCAAAAATTCAATATGGCGTACCCTCCACGCCATTTTTTGCATAAATTTTCCCATACTCAAAAAACAATTGTGTTAAATAATATTTGAAAATAATTGCAATTTACCAAAACATGACTGGATATTATGTATTAGGGGTCGCTGATTACGAATATGAAGTTAAATTTTCAAAATTCAAAATGGCGGATCCAATATGGCGGACAAAAAATTTAATATTTGATAAATTCGCTTGAAACTCGTTACTCGGAGGTTTTTGGGGTCGCTGATTACGAAAATGATATTAAATTTTAAAAATTCAAAATGGCGGATCCAATATGGCGGACAAAAAAATTTTAAATGTCTAATTTCGCTTGAAACTCGTTACTCGGGGGTTTTTGGGGTCGCTGACTACGAATATGATGTTAAATTTTCAAATTTCAAAATGGTGGATCCAATATGGCGGACAAAAAAAAATTTTAAATGTCTAAATTCGCTTGAAACTCGTTACTCGGGGGTTTTTGGGGTCGCTGATTACGAATATGATATTAAATTTTAATAATTCAAAAAAGCGCATCTAATATGACGACCAAAAATATTTAAAGCTACACGCGCTAGCTTGCAATAGAAGATTTTCTTTAGCACCTACATTCACAAAGATTCAAAGTTCACACTCTTTTAAAGTGACAGAAGAGAGAAAATTGGAAATATACAGGTACTCAAGTGCACCTGAAACACTTTCACTTTTGCAATATTCGTAAACTTGCATAGGTTAAATGTTATTTAATCCTTTTTTGTTATTTTGATTGTCATATTTAACTTTTTGTACCAAAAGCCCCCGAATAACACAAATCAAGCGAATTTAGCTATTTTTAAATATTTTTGTCCGTCATATTTGATGCGCTATTTTGAATTCTTAAAATTTAACATCATATTCGTAATCAGCGACCCCAAAAACCCCCGAGTAACGAGTTTCAAGCGAATTTAGACATTTAAAATTTTTTTTGTCCACCATATTGGATCCGCCATTTTGAAATTTAAAAATTTAACAGCATATTCGTAATCAGCGACCCCAAAAACCCCCGAGTAACGAGTTTCAAGCGAATTTAGACATTAAAAATTTTTTTGTCCGCCATATTGGATCCGCCATTTTGAAATTTGAAAATGTAACATCATATTCGTAATCAGCGACCCCAAAAACCCCCGAGTAACGAGTTTCAAGCGAATTTATCAAATATTAAATTATTTTTGTCCGCCATATTGGATCCGCCATTTTGAATTTTGAAAATTTAACTTCATATTCGTAATCAGCGAACCCAAAAACCCCGGAGTAACGAGTTTCAAGCGAATTTATCAATTATTAAATTTTTGTCCGCCATATTGGATCCGCCATTTTGAAAATTTAACATCATATTCGTAATCAGCGACCCCAAAAACCCCCGAGTAACGAGTTGCAAGCGAATTTATCAAATATTAAATTTTTTTGTCCGACATATTGGATCCGCCATTTTGAATTTTGAAATTATTATGTAAGAAAATATTCAAGTGAATCAAAATTCAAAAATAATATCCGTTTTTACGTAACAATTAAAGTTTGCGAGATAGTTTATAACTTTTATAATTAAACATTTTTTATAATAAATTTTAGATATTTACAATCATAAAACATCAGAGATTTAAAATATTTTGTTTTGAAAAATGAATTATTTAAATTTTAAACCTTTTAAGCCATAACATTACAATTCCATACAACAATAGGCTTTTGGATCTATTGTTAAAGCACGGGTTGCAATATAAGTTTAAAATTTAACTGGACTTTCGTTGAAAAGTTTGTTAACCTTTTTTTATTATTACATCCCGGCTATTAACAATGGTTCGTTGACATTTCCTACATTTGAAACTATTGTTAAAGGACTTCAAAAATATTTACCAAAACATTTAAAAAAACGGACTGAAATTGTACTGAGGTCAGCGTAGCGTTATCGTTGTTGATAGACAAACTTCCCAAAAAGTTTAGAAAATAATAACTGGGTACGTGGGTCACCCAGTTTGGGAGTGCAGATGAACAAGTTTAGTGGTGGCACTGATGCATATTTTTGGGATGAGCTGGCTGCTTAAAGGTTTTTGCGTGTAGGCCTAAGTATGAGAGCTTTCCGACTTTGACGAGGACATTGTCAACTCGTCGTCGGACACACTACGGTATCATCCTCACACCCTAACGTCCCCTTGTAAGGGGGACTTCGATAGGCAGGAAGCAAATCATTCTACATATCCCCTTTCGGGATAGTTGTCATCGCTTACTACATCTATCGAAGCAGCAGGATTAATATTGTGCTAAAGCACAACGGAAATACAATACTGTTTTATGTCCTAGCAGGCCTGCGTTCAAGAGAAAAGTATTCTGCAATTGTTGAATTTAACTTCATCAAGAAATTTTGTCTAATTCTCTAGAAATGTTCCTAGATGTCGTCTCGATGAATACATTTTAATTTAGGCATTCAGGTTACCAAAAATCTGCATTTCCTGCTGCATAAATGTTTACCAACAAACTTTTCGAAACTTTTAAATTCACCGACTCCCAACATGCTTGCACATCAAATCATATTCGACAAGTTGTTAGAAATTTTTAAAGTCTGATTTGAAATTTGTGATCAGCGATCCGAAAAACCACTGAATGCCCATTTTAAAGTAAAATAAATCAATTTTCGAAAAAATGACCGCCGTACTAGATCCGACATATAGAATTTTTAAAATCTGACAACAAATTTGCCATATTGGATCCGCTATTTTAAATTTTCAAAAACTGACTTCAGATTTGTAATCGGCGAACCCAAAAACCCTCGAGTAACAAGTTTTATAAAAATCGCATGCATTTTAGATATGTCGTCCACCATATTGGGCCCGCCATTTTGAATTTTAAAAAACTGCCACTCGGCATTTAAAAGCATTTATTTTTAACTTATTTTTAAAACTATGACTGATTATTTAAACATAGACCATTTTTGGCGAGCAGAGGGGTAACGTTGACAAAGAATGCCTCATAAGGAAATTGCAACCATTGTCCAATATAAAGATTTCTAAAGAATCACTTATTTACATTTGTAATTAGTACCTTTAATTCATTCACTAAGATGCTGATTGTATTTGTCCAAAGTTAATACATAATGCATATTATTGTATTAAAATTTTCATTTTTATTGAAATTCAAATTGCTATTTAAAAACAGTTAGGTTAAAAAAAATGTGCTGAGAGTTTCAGTAATATCTGCCAAAATGCATTACTTATTATAAATATACATACATTTTTAAAAAACGCATCTTGTTAATTATCACAAATATATCCAACAAATTTTCAAAAACTCATTAGATTAGCTTGAAATTTGTTACTCGGGGGTTTTTGGGGTCGCTGGTCACGTATCTGGAGTCCAATTTTCAAAGTTCTAATTGTTGGATTCAATATGACAAACGAATTTTGCAGTTAAAATTCGATTATCATATTATTTATTAATTTTTTTTAATTATTAAAATTTTTTATTCAATTTATTTATTTATTATTAATTATGTATATATATATATATATATATATATATATATATATATATATATATATATGGGCATTTCCACGTGAAATTTTTCTATGACATTTTAGAATCGGTTAAACATATATTTTTCTCGTTCCTTATAGAAAAATATTAAATACGTTTTTTTTATTTGTCCATAATTGCCAAAATTTTCGAGATATCAATTTTCGAAATTTTGGATTTTTAAAAGCAGACTTATTTCAATAGCTTATAACTTTGAAAGCATTGAGTTTCGAAAAAAGTTGCCAAAGAAAGCAAGTTTTGGTTTTTCTTCAACTTTTAAAAGATTTAAAAAAATATATTTCTTAAAATTTTTTAGAAAAAAAAAATTTTTATAAACAAATTAATTTATTTTTAATTTGGGCGCGAATAATTTTTATCTTTTTCTTATTTATGTATACCTGTCAATATACAGAAGATTTTTTAAAAAGTTGTCAAAGAAAGAAAGTTTTGGTTTTTCTTCAACTTTTAAAAGATTTAAAAAAGTATATTTCTTAAAATTTTTTAGAAAAAAAAAATTTTTATAAACAAATTAATTTATTTTTAATTTGGGCGCGAATAATTTTTATCTTTTTCTTATTTATGTATACCTGTCAATATACAGAAGATTTTTTAAAAAGTTGTCAAAAAAAAGTTTTGGTTTTTTTCTACTTTTAAAAGATTTAAAAAAAATATTTTTTAAAATTTTTTAGAAAGAAACATAATTTTTTTATAAACAAATTAATTAAAAAATTTATAATTTTAAAAATTGGACTCTAAATTTTTGACCCGCGACCCCAAAAATTCCCGAGTAACATGTTTCAAGCAAATTTAATGAGTTTGAAAAAAAATTGTCCGCCATATTGGATCCGCCATTTTAAATTTTGAAAATTGGACTTTATATTCGTGATCAGCGACCCCAAAAACCCCCGTGTAACAAGTTGCAAGCAAATTTAATGAGTTTGAAAAAAATTGTCCGCCATATTAGATCCGCCATTTTGAATTTTGAAAATTTGACTTCAGATTTGTGATCAGCGACCCCTGAAACCTCCGAGTAACAAATTTCAAGCCGATTTAAACGCTTTTAATAATTTCGTACTTTCGAATCAAAATTTTGAAAAAAATTGAACTTCAAACTCTATTTTTGAGCCGCCATTTTAATTTTTAATTTTCTCTATAGTCCTATCTTCTAGGTTATATATCTATGTCTCGTTATTTGTAATATTTGAAACTATTTTTACGCCATTTCATAGTAGAAAAAATTGAAAATGAAACAAAAATTGTAAAAAAATCTGACTTTTTTAATAAAAAACATTAATAACTTTTTTGTTTATAAATTTTTGATGGTTTTTTAACGCCATTCGATAGAGCGCAAATGAAAACATATGAAATGATAATTCGTGAATTTTTTTATTGATTTTTAAGTACCGAAATAAGTCCTCAAACTTCATGCCAAAATTTTGTCCATCTGGGTGTTAAAGGGTTAAGGTCAGAAAAAGATAGAATTAGTTATTTGACATTAAAGCAATTTAACAGTTGTAAAAAATTTGATAATTTACATTTGGACACAGATTTAAATTTTTTCTTTCTATTAATGTTAAGAAAAAATGTAAATAAAACCTATTTAACTACGTAATATTGATCAGTTAAGGGATTCATAAGATTGTTGTTTTTTCTCATTTTTTTTCATTCTTATTATTTTGCAGGTTCAGAAATATATGTAGTATTGAAAGTGCAAATACACACTATACTATACTGAGAAATATAAATCTCAAAAATTGTAGCAGATAAATCGTGCCACCAAATACACGAGTAGTGATTCTGCTTGGATTTCAAAGACGTCCTATAAGAGGTAAGAAATTGAATAAATCATAAAATTTTTTATGTCAATGCAGTAGTTAAAAATTTTGTTGACAAGAACTCAAAACATCGCGCGCGTGTGTAGTTTTCTCAAAGATAAAATAGAAAATATATCTTTTTCTTAAATTTAATTTAACTTATTTTAATTGTTAAAATTTTTTTGACTTAAGTAAAATCTTGAAATGAATTTAAAATCTAAATTTATTTAAATTAAATCTTAACTTTGTATATAATTATTTTTAAGAAAATAAAAAATATCAGTAACTCCTACGAGATTTGGACCTGCAGAATAGAGTGTCTACAGAGTTTAGATTCATGAAAATTATGTAATATATCAAAATTGAGGGCACAATCAAAGAACCGGTTATAATTTTTTTAAGCTCAACATCATTGCCCTGTAAGTAAAAAATTAAATTGTTTTAAATACTAATTTTTTAAAAAACATATTGATAACCTTTATACAAAAACGAAATGTTTTTTAAAATTCGAAAATTTGAGTCCCTTTTTTATTTAGAGGTCGAAAATTTTGAGTCTCGAAAACTTATAACCGGTTCTTTGATTAGGACCTTTAATTGCTTAGAATTAATAGTCTATCTGAACTTTTTATATGAACATTTATTAAAATTATTATTTTAATTTTTTGTTTTATTTATGTATTTTATTTATGTTTATTTATTATTATTATTATTTTTATTATTATTTATTATAATATTATTATTATTATTAGGGGAGAGTCACTACGGTCGGGACACCTTTACGGTTGGGTCACCTCGGGTTTCTTAGTTGTAACAAACTGGAGCCATTTGCCATTGCATGTAAATACTTGTTAGTGATGATAGAAAACTTTTCACGTCACTTCCATTAAGTTCCAATGAACAACGCGAGCAGTACAAACGTAAAACGTAAATGTATGGTGAATTTTTAAAGCAAAACTTTTACTTAGTGTCGAGAAAGAATAATTAAACAAAATGGAAGATGTAAGCAATAAAGTAACATAATGAAATTCATTCATTAGAGAGTGCTTTAATACTTTGGTATGTTATTTGGTTTTTATATCGTGCGTTTATGTATGTGTGCTAAAAAAATCAAAACGACGCGAAACTTACGGTCGGGTCACTTTATATCGTGCATGTTGGGACGCATTATTTTACAATTATGGTGCGTTCTGACATCAGAAATTCATTTGTTTAAGGTAGAGATGTGTGAAGAACGTCATTTTACAGTGAAAAAAATATATTCATGTTCGAAAAACGTTCGTAAAACATTTTAAAAAGTCTCATTTCACATCTCCTGCGATAACGTGTTGTAAACGTTTCGTGTACTGAGAACGTTTTTAAATTAACTTTTATATGAATTTTATATTTCCTTTTTCCATTTGCAAGTGTATTGCAGCATTCTTCTATAATTTACGGGCTATTTTCAGTAATATTCCTTCATATCACATTGATTTTCTACGGTGTTCCGACCGTAAAGACCTGATCCGACCGTAACGACATTTTTTCTTTTTTTAAATGTTTATAACTTTTCCAATTTTTGTCCAAACATTTTTTGATGTACAGAAGAAACATTCCACTTTAGAAGATCTTTCCAACCATATGTCAGAAAACGTGAAATTCGGCCTAGAACTAGGCCAAATATAGAAGTGGAAAAAATAAACTTAGTGAGGCCCCTTATCATGTTTTTAATCTTGTAAATACTCGCACATTTCGTACAGCCACAGTTACGCAACTGTGGACATTCCTTATTGTATACCTAAATCACAACAAAAACATCTTTGGTGCAAAAAATGTCGCTAAGTAAAAGTTTTCGTAATTATCCAAACAATTAATAAAATAAAAGTTTACCAAGTAAAATTTGTAACTAAAGTTTTTATATTGATTTATTTTATTAATTTTACTAATTAAATTTACGAATTAAGTCAATGTTTCACGTTATATTTTGAATTGTAACAAATAATATAAAATTTTATTGCATGTTTAACATAAGCAAAAAATAATATCTAATATTCGTCTTTATCAAAAATTTCTATTTAAGGTAATTTTAAAATCTTGGTGTCAATACATTCATCAATTGTAAGTTAAACAATTTTTTTTCTTGTTTATTAATGTATGACAAATTTTTGAGAAAAATAAGATATGAACGATTGAATATTATCAATATTTCATTATCTCAGGCAGAAATCAACGACCGGTTTGGTACCGGGCCGGTACCAAGGGCGGACATGCCGGTGCCGGCGTGAGACCGGCATTACCGCCGGTTCGGAACCGGTCCAGTCAACAATGATAACCCGGGAAATATCCGTCCCGGTGCCGGTAAACCATCGGCCCGGTTCTTGTTGTCAGTGTTTTCGTACCGGTTTATTGCCGGCACAACACCGGCGACGTACCGGGCCAGTGAAATTTAGACACCGGCCCGGTGCCGGTATTTCTGCTGGCTTGGAGCCGGTCTAGTCAACAATGATAACCCGAGAAATATTCGCCCCGGTGCCGGTAAACCACCGGCTCCATACCGGGCCGGTAGTAAAAAAAATTATTAATTATTATTATTATACATTTTTACATATATTAAACGTTAAACAATATTATTTATTAATTAATTTAATTGTAAACACTAAATAGAATGCTGAAACATATGAATTATTATTAATTATTAACGAAAAATCTGAAGACATGAGGAATTTAACTCAGGACCCTCGGGCTGCAAAGTCGACGCCGCATCCGCTAACCTAAACCTGCTTATGAAAAGTGAATGGAAAGTTTATATGAGCCGTTCGCTTAAAAAACGACCTAAGTCGACTTGGGTGGTTTTTTAAAATTTTGTTATCACTGTTCTCTACAAGACCTATTGAATGTATTTATTAAGTTTCCGAGGTTTTACTTCACTATTTATAATTTTATGAGAGGTATGAACCTCCCGGGTCCCAAAATTAATGTTCATACGCAAGCGCGCGTTCATGCTTGGTGCTGCGCCACACTATAGGTTATGGCAGTATCTGTCTTAACGCTGTCAGATAGTTTTTTCTCTCGGTATTTTTTCTTTTTGATTAACAATTTTTTATTTAAAAATGTACAGTTTAACTACTATGACAACATCAGAGTGTAACGGCAGCTTAGGATGATAGTAAAAACAAGGAAAAATTGTGAATTGTTATGTTAATAATTAGTTAAATATTAAGATAAAATATGTCGTAAAACTGTTCAAAAAGTTCTAATATAAACAGGAGTATTAACTTATTGAAATGAAAATATTCTTTCATAAAAATACTTATTTTTGTATCATTTTTAGTAGTTCGCCGGAAAAACGACCTAAGTGATTTGTTATAAAATAATTTCTTTAAATTAGCAAAACATATTTTATTGGACCTTTTTGTATAAAAGTAATCTTCGGTAATGTCTTTTTAATAGGAAAAATTAGCGACACAATTAATAAACAAATTATATGAGTAATTCGATTGTAAATCTTTAATTCAATTTTTTTGTCAAAAACCTAAGTCGACTTAGGTCGTTTTTTGAGCGAACGCACAGTGGTCGGAGAGACCCTATTTAATGCGAAAAATTAGAAAGACTGCACCGATTGCAACAAAATTTTAGGATATTTTTAATTTCGTCATACTTAATAAGAATATATCATAAAATTTAAAATTTGACGGTTGACAGCTGTCAAAGTAACTATCAATTTTATCAAAAATGAGTACATCTGCACAAAAATTACTTCTAACAGGTTTTGAGACCTTCTGAATCCAAATTTTATGTCTAATTTAAATTTGATAGTTGCCAGCTGTCAAAGTGACTGTCAATTTTTTAAAAAATAAGTAAATCTACATACAAATTTTACCTATAAGATTTTTAGACTCACGTGTCCCGAATTTTCGGTAAAATTTATAATTTGACAGTTGACAGCTGTCAAAGTGACTGTCAGCTTTATAAAAAATGAGAAAATGTTTATAAATATAACTATTACATTTGCAGACTGAGTAGTCACAATATTGATATCGAACTTAAACTTTGACACTTACCTTCTATCACTGTATATGTCATAATATAAAAATATCTTTATTTATTAGAATTCATTATTTAAAGAGAATTTCTATTTAAAAATAAATTAACAATTAAAATGGAAGAAAGTAATTTAATAATAACATATTTTTTTAGGACTAAAATGTAAGAAATTATTTTCATATTACTTTCTATCTTTTAGATTCATCAACAGATATATGAAAAACCTTTGAATACCAAATTTCGTAGAAACTAAACAATTTAAAAAAAAAATTGACGTCATATTGGAACCGCCATTTTAAAATTTTGAATATTAATTTCACATTTATCAAGACACAAAATAAAAAACACTCGTAAGAAATGCCTACCATGAATTATTTGAATATTTAATGTTATAATCCACTTTTTGTCATTTTGAACCACTGTTGTAATTGGACTCATGAAACAAAAATGTCTAAAAAAAATTTTGGCGCAAGTTTGCGCAGCTTTTTTGTTCGTAGGTCATTAAAAGATATTTTAGACTTCTCTTGTAAAAAAGAATTAGAATCGTACTCGGTCATACTTTTTTTGTATACCTTTTTAAAAAAAATTATTCAAATAAAAAGCTATATTATAAAGCAATTGATATTTTATTAACAAATTGTTTTTTAGTTATAATTATTCGAGAAAACATCTTTTTTTTCAGCGTGAGAAATGACATAAAATCGTTAAACATTTTTAATATTGACTCCTGGAATACGAAAACTTGTTAAGAAAACTCATATTACAAAGGGTAAAAAATTCCACTTATAAAAACCGTTTTTAAACATATATATCGCCTTTCCCAATCAATTTTATTGTAAATACCGATCAGTTTTGAAATCTAGGGACACTTATGAGTAATAATCGCTTTATCTAATTTAATTTAACGCAATTTAAAAATTACCATTTTTCGCATAAAATAGTGTACCTCCGACCACTGTGGAACGGCTCATATATGAAGTGTGACACCAGGACTAATTACAAAATGTTCTAAATTAATAGAAAAAACCTTTTCTAAAAGATAGTTTGAATAATGTAATGTCAAAGTTAATAATTATAATAACATTTGTTAATGTCATTATACGTTGGGACTAAGGCTAAAGAAAAACCGCTGGCATGGTACCGGCCCGTTACCGGCTTTATAGAAAAAACTTGCAGAAACTTAGTATAATGAAATTAATATATTACCTTGTTAGATTATCAAAATTTTATAACAATAAATCAGATAAAACCTGACCAAAATTATTTTAAACGAACAAAGTTATTATAGGGTGTCTAGTAATTCGGCAGTTACATATTCCCAGATTTTTCAGTGATTTTCCCGGACAATTTAAAGCTGAATTAATAGAGTTTAATGAAATGTAATTTTTCCAACTATATAAAAAAAGATTTTAAAAAACATTTGATTTCGAGAGATTTGATTTTCATATTCTTCCGAATGGTGTAAAAAAAATTTAAAAAAATTAAATATTTAGACTTTTTAAGACACAATCTAATTCTATTTTATTATATCCCATTGCCTATTAACAACCTAACGTTGGGTCGTGAATGAAGAAGACCCTGGCTGTTAACGACCCAAAGTTGGTTTGTGAACTTTTTGAGGAGAAATAAATGCAATTTGTTATGTAAATTACAAAATAAAATTTTTTAAACCCTAATTTATACACTACGTATATCAATGATACTAAATTAAGTAATAATTTAATAAATATTTATTATTTTTGAGTAATACAAGAATTTAAAAGCAAATAAAATACATTGACTAAATTTTTGCTGGACATTTTGGGCCAATCATATAAATAATTGATCATTTTTACCTCCAAAAACTTTAATTTTTTACTAAACGCCTAATTAAAATTTTGAATAAAAAAACATTTGTTTAACTATTGCGATTTGTTGTGGAGAAGTTTATGAATATTTTAATATAAATCAGACGACAAAAAAAAGATTGTTTCCAGAGCTACAGGAACTTAAAATGAGGAACATTATAGCCTCTAGATGCAATATGGTTAGTTCTACAAAAAAAGGAAATATATGATGTTTCAAATTAATTTTGAAAAAAATAAAATTATTTTTAATGGGAACTATAGTATTTAATATTTTCTATTATGTTACAAAACGTTACCCGGTTCCAAATTTTTTTTTGCAAAAAAAATAAGCATTTAATTGCTAAATTCTCAGTTTCCTGACATGTCCCAATGTAAAAATCTAATCTAACGACCGAGATTATTTTAAATAGTTGTACCTTACAAATATTTAAACAAATGTTATATTACTTTATATTTTATTTAAAAAACATTATCTTAAATTTTGTCCTTCGAATTCCTTCTCAGTTTCCTGGCATCATAATAAACGTTCATTTTAACGAAATCAAAGAATTTTTATTGTTAAATATTCATTTCCACAGTTAATTTGTATTATAGAATTGTGTTATTGAATACACGCAAATTTTTGTAAACAAATTATTAATTTGTCACGTTAACATTTATGAATCTCTATAACATTTGTTACTGATTTCGAATCCAATGCCAATTTTTCAAAATTCAAATTGGCGGATTCAATATGGCGAATTGCTTTTTAAAAATTGATCGATGTTAGTTTTTAAATTCTTGACAGTTTATGGTCTATATATTTAAAGTAAGATTTGAAAATTTAAAATTTACCAGATTCGCTTGAAACTCGTTACTCAAGGGTTTTTGGGATCGCTGATTACGAATATGTCGTATTTAAAATTAAAAAATGCCAGATCCAATATAGCAAACAAATTTATTTTTAAATATTGGCCTATTTGTCTAAATTGTTTACTCTCGGATGCTTTTGATTTTACTAATCCAAATTTGAAGTTAAAATTAAAAATTGATGTCAATATGGCAACCAAAATTTCAAAAATAAATTTAAAGTTTTTAATTTTAAAGTAAGTTTGAATATCATAACCTTAAAAACTTTCGAATAAATATTTATTTTTACCTCTAAAACCTACGAGTAACAAGTTTCGTGTAAATTGCAAGCAATTTTTGAAAATTCCTGAGCCATATTGGATTCGACATTTTGAATTTTTGAAATCTGTCATCGAATTCACGATTAACGACCTCGAAAAATCACCTGAATCACAGTAGAAGTTATAGAAATCTATACATTTTTTTGTGAGTTATTGTTAATTATCTTTTTACAACCTGGGTCTCGTGGTTATGAGTTGTTTATAACAAGCTATAAAATTTACAGTTTGTATTTTTTTAACTGGCTACTTTTAGCTAACATTGATAGGGTAAGTCCGGGGTAGATGGCCATAGTTTTTTCAAAGTACTGTAAAAATTATGAAAAAGCGTTTTTTGTCTAAACTTTTATTGGTAATTGAATATTGAACACTTCACTTTAAAAAAACGAAACATAAAATAAAATATTTTCATAGCTACAATCTTAAAATTTACATTTTCGAAAAAGTGCATTCGGCCATCTCTCCCGGAATGTCCGGGTGAGATGGCCACATGTGTGCGGGAGAGATGGCCACTATCTATAATTTTTTTAATTTTAACTTAAATTTAATTTCTAATCGTCCACATTACTTTCCTCTTTTTCTGGTCGTATTTTGAACATTTTTCATGACATTCAGTACAGTTCTTATGTACCCAAAAATTTCAAATATTGCACTTAATCCAATCTTCAATTAACGTTGTTTGATTGTAACTTTTGCGTCAACCTACAAATAAATCTCCATCTCTGGTGTCTATTGGATCAATTATTTTATTCTCAGACATTTTTAATTTGTTTTTCATTAATATTTCTTAAGTATATAACATTAACATCAAAAATTTTTAATAAAAGTCATCAGTGGCCATCTTACCCAATAATTAATGATAAAAGTAAACATAAAAATATTAAATAAATAAAATAATTTTCCCTTTCATTTTTTGTTTATATCGAAGCGTGGGTTATGCACTACGCATTAAGATTTAAAATTTAAAATTATATTAAAAAATAACAATATGGTGACAAGAAATCAAAAATTTGCAACTTATTTTAGACCCATGCAAAAAAAATAAACAAGGATTACACTTACAGTTTTATTATTTTTCATCAATTTATTGTTTAGATTTCATATGAATCACAGAAGGTTGAAGAATACCCCATAATGAGTGATATTTCTTTAGAAATTCTGTAAAATATTTGAACTGGCCAACTCTCCCGTATGGCCATCTCCCCCGGACTTACCCTAATACTTTTAAGTTGAATTTAATCTACTTTTTAAAACCTGAACATAAAAAAAGTCCCAAAATTTTTTTCCTTCGTTTTTAAACTACCCATATAAAGATTGGCAACTTGTAACAATGTTGTGGAACAAGTGTTACTTTTGGTAATTTTTTTAACTGTATTTTTAGGTCAATAAAATATGTTTTAACATTGGAATTAAAAAGAATTAATTGACACATTTCATATACACTTTTAAGAAATAACGTAATAATCATGCGGGGTCAAGTTGAACCTACTCAGTATAAAACTATTCTACTCAATCTATCGACTCAAACCTAAAACTGAACTTTAGTTCAAGGTATAATTTATAAACTTCAACAGCTTTTCGTAAATTAAAACTTTTTGCATATTGAAAAAATGTAAATAAAAAAATGACAAAAATGTCTTTTTTAGAAAATAATTAATACAAAATTCAACTTTCGAGATAAAATAAAAACAATGTAGGTTTTAAACTCACTTGATATTACACTTATAAGGAAAAATGTTTTATAAGCTTTATTTCAAATGACCAATATTTTGAAACTTGGATGCAAAATCTTTTTTAACGACTTTCATACCCCACATGATCATTAATGGTTAAAATTACAAAAAAATTAATTTTTTTTTGTTATTCCTCAAAGTTGTAAAATTAGTTATGATAATTATCATAACCAATTTATAAATTTTATTTATATTATTTATATTTATATAATTTATATTTATATTATTTATAATTCTGATTCAGCATCGAAGAAACAATTTTTACTATATAATATGTTATAATTTAAAGATAAAACTTGAGTAGTTTTTTATTACGTTTTGAGAAGAAACAAAAAGTCCTTTGTTGTATTTAATCCGAAATAGTTGTGTTAAATGACTGGCGTATTTATTTATGTACCATTTTTTGTAGAAATGGAAACGAAATGACCCATTTTCTGACAGAAATCGAAGCTTTTACTGCGATCATGTGAACTGTAATGCTTCATTTAACAATAGGTCGTCATTAAGGTCTCATAAATTTAGGAACCACAGACTTAGGGTACCATATCAAAATGTTATTGTTCAACCAAATATCGGTATAAATGTATTCACATTTAGGATGGTGTCATTGAAGACTTACAAAGAGTTAATGTTAATATGGAATCAAGAAGATTGGACAACGAAGAAGATTCGAGCAACATAAATCACAACATTCAAGGACGCATTCAGAATGTGGATAGACATGAGGATGAACCAAATGCCAATATGGATGTGAATAATGAGAATGATGTCATTGAAGACATCCAAATTAATAATAACGGTTCGGAATCAAGAGACACGAGGGCAGAAGATGATACGACTTACGAAAGTGACAGTGATGAAGAATTTTCGAGCAGCGAAAGCGAAGCAGATCAATTTGACGAAGAAGATACCGTCGAAGAACACTCTAATCGAGAAGATAATCCTACAAGACGTGCAATAGGATTACTTTTATTAAAACTAAGAGCGGAAACACACATTTCTAAAGATAAAATTGGCAGTATTCTTCAATCGATGCAAGACGCTGTTAAAGAATTTGTTAATTTCTCTTTACAACAAGTTGAAGCCGTTCTAAATCAAAAGAAGAATATACAACTTAGAGAAATCTTTAATATTCAAGAATATGTTGGAAATATCAATTTTACTAATGACTTTAATAACCAAAAGAAACGGACAAAGTATTTCCAGAGAGAATTCGATGTAGTAATGCCAAAAAAGTATATTCTAGGAAGACGGTTTGTAAAGAGTGGTAGTGCTAGAACCAGCGAAGAACGTCCCTCGAAAGTTAAACTAAATACAATGTATCATGTACCACTAACGAAGGTCTTAAAAAGTTTTTTTAACAATCCAACATACACGGATATTATGGACAATCATACACCAAGAGCAAACGTGCTTACAATTTTTTGCCTTCTCAAACGCAAGTACACCTCAATCAAAATAGTATTGGTTAAATTATTAACGAATTTTCACAGAAATTTAATTATTCTTTCTTGAAATGTGTATATGATATTTTAAAACTAGTTAATCCGTAAATCTTAGCGACTTTTTTTCATATCCACCGTTTTTGAACTAATTCAGGAATGTTTCCTGAATAAATTTTTTCCGTGTATATTTAAATCTTAGTTAAAGGACACTATTTTTTACAAAATTATGCTAAAATGTGTCTAAAGAACATGTAATACTTAATTATAGGTACTCTCTAAATCTCAATTAGTAGAATTCTACTAAGAATTAGTAAAATTTTACTAATTTTTAGTAGTTTTCATGAACGACTTTTCACCTTTTTAATTAGTAGAATATTACTAATTTTTAGTAAAATTCTACTAATGTTTTAGTAGAATTCTACTAATTAAAAGTCACTTCTTCACTAAATGAATTAGTGAAACTGTTTTATCGACTATTAATAAAACAGTTCTACTAATTGTTAGTAGAATTCTACTAATCAATTAGTAACGCTCTACTAAGAATTAGTAAAATTTTACTAATTCTTAGTAGAATTATTACTAAATCATTTAGTAATTTTCTTAGTAGAATTATTACTAAATCATTTAGTGAACGACTTTTCACCATTTCATTAGTAACTTTCTACTAATTCAGATTTAGAGAGTAGTTTAAAAGCAGTTCATTAAAAAATATAAAATTTGGATATTTGCGATTTTTGAATTTTTTTAAAATCATGTTTATACTTTCATCTTAGTTGTAGGACATTTTTTTGACAAATCTATTCTAGAATATGATTTAATAACATGTTATACTCAATTATACAAAGTTTGAAAGCACTTTTTAAAAAAATGTAAAATTTGATAATTTTTGATTTTTTGAAAAAATTGAATATCTCCCGTTCTAATTAATATTTTTCAAATCTGTAAATTTAAAAACCTTCCTTGGCCTAAGGCCAAACATTCTGCCAAATTTGGTTTCAAATGGTTGAGCCGTTTTTAAGTGATTCGCGAACAAAGATTCTGTGACATACGGACATACATACACTGAAAAAAATGATAATGTTAATTTTGACATACAAGTATGGTTAGGATGTATAGCTAAAACAGCAATACCGTATTGCTGTTCTTAAAATACAGTATTCGTGTTCTCCGCATACATATTATTGTCTCTCAAATACATATTGCTGTTCTACACTGCGTATGGCTAAAACAGCAATACTGTATGGCAGTATCATATCTACCAATATAATATGTCAGAATTGGCTATATTTATGGCAGTACCATAAATATATTTTTTTCAGTGTACATACGTATACATACATACATACACGAAATTTTTTATTGGCATTTTTGGAATCCTCGGTGCTCAAAACGAATAATTATTAGGGAAATTTAGATTTCTGAGCAATGTACAGACAAAAGTCTCATCGTATATATATAGATTTATAAAATTTGGTTAAAATTCGACCATGTGTAATAGAAACTGAATGTTACACACGCCAACTGTAAACTGTCATAACTTATTGCGTCTTGCAAGTCACTGCTCTGAGTTTGAAAAGACCGTCTAGATAGACGGACTCAACGAGGTCTATTAAGCTGCTCCTTAGCCGACAGCAAGACAGGCTGGATTAGACGGGCTACACTAGAACTGTCTAGTCTCTTCGTAGACACCAGACTTTTATTAAAATTTTCCACACGGGCGTGTCTGACACGTAGTCTCAGTTGATTGAGTTAGATCCAAAGCGAAATATTTATTGGCGAGGAGTCAGTATATTTTAGCTGAACTATTTTAAAACATATAGATAATGGAGTTTTTTCCATAGAGATAATATAAATAGTGTAGGCAAGGTATAAGTGGTAGCGTGTGGGGGAAGTGTCCTGACATAAGCAGAATGGGTTGGAGAGAGAAAGAAGATTTAACACCAGTATCTGTCCTTTATTCTGCTCCAGTGCAAGAGAGACACCTACTGGTGCTAAATCTTCTTTCTCTTTCTATCAGCGGACGCTTCTATACAGACCATCCCCACTCTATTTATATTATCTCTATGGTTTTTTCACATACAAGAAGGAATAAGAACAAGAACGCAAATAATGTACAATAGTCGTAAACAACTGCGAGCGTAGCGAGCCATTTGCGCGTAACAACGTGCGGAGCGCGAAGCGCGGATGAGAATGTGCCTTCCCGGAGGGGGGGGGGCAAATTTTTTTTAATCATGTTTATACTTACATCTTAGTTATAGGACACTTTTTTGGAAAATATATTCTAGAATGTGACTAAATAACATGTTATAACTAAAAATCAATATAATAACTCAATTATACAAAGTTTGAAAGCATTTTTAAAAAAAATGTAAAATTTTTGATTTTTTTGAGAAAATTGAATATCTCCTGTTCTAATTAATATTTTTCAAATCTATAAATTTATAAACCTTCCTAGGCCCAAGGTCAAGCATTCTGCCAAATTTGGTTTCAAATGGTTCAGCCGTTTTTAAGTGATTCGCGAACAAAGATTCTGTGACATACATACATACATACACGAAATTTTTTATTGGCATTTTTGGAATCCTGGATGCTTAAAAGGAATAATTGAGGGGCTGGATGCTATAATGTGTTACGCGCCATGATATTTTAAAAAAATGTCATTTTTGAACTCCTGAGGTCAAATAACATAAAGATATGTCAAAAAAAATTTGGTATCACAATACTTCCTCTACATGAGGAAGCAACATAAATGATAATTAATTAAGTAATAAAAATGTTTGTCCTAAGTATTAGAAAAGATGGGATGGGGTAAGGAGGGAGGGGTAATTAAAGCAAATCATTTACTTACATTGAGTAAGTATTTCTTGATTTGATACATAAATGATTTTGATTTAATATATTTTGCATTTCTTACATGCTACTTAATTTCTTGATCGAATTCCATATTTTCTTGAATCAAGAATATCTGTTTTTCCCATAATATAAATTTTTTCTTCATCTAAATCTTGAATTGCTTGAACGAAATTATAGGAAAAAGTTTTTACTAAAAGTTATAGAGCTCGGAAAGACTTGTGAATTGATGGGTCATATGTTAAAATTGGTTCATTTGTTTACTTGCAAATGAATTTAAATTATTAAAAATGGTACTTTCTTATTTGTTTAATAACTTGAAACAAAGTTAACAAATTCTTCGATATTTTCAAAAAATAAACCTCTCAAGGCCCTTAAGATGTGAGCCAGATCTGCATCCGATTCGATAAATAGCAGTTTATGAGAAATTCCATTTGTTAACTAAAAACATGATTTTTTTTTAATGGAATTTCTACATTATTGGCAGGATGAAAATCAATTTTTTTGGGTTCTCTTCATGAAATGACAATCTATTAATCACAATTTGTAGCAAATTGAATTTTTACAAAAAACTGGTTTTTGGGGATTATTTATTCTTTCCTACAAATTTTGCAAAAAAAAATTTTGATCAGGAATTTAAAAAAAATATTATCTCGACCCCCCTTTTGACTTCCACTGTGTGACACTACATATGGGGGATTCCGCGTCAAGTGATCAAGGGGTCTTTTGGTGCAATGTTTATTTCAATAATTTTTTACTCTTAAACAATTAAACATACAAATTGGACAAAGTACATTTTGGAAAGGTGTTTTCATGCTCTTTCGATTAGAAATAAGAATTTTAAAATAAATTTCAATTTTTGAGGGAGATGGATACGATTTTTTTTTTTTTTTTTTTTTTTTTTTTTTTTTTAACGAAAGCTGAGGTTTTTTCCTAAAAGGACATATAAATGATAAAGTGGGACTAGAATGTTTAAACATTGAAAAAACGAATTTTCTCCAAAACGGAGCTAAAAACCGGGTTTTGAGCGCTCCGGCGAGTGGAAAATTCGTTTTTTCAATGTTTAAACATTCTAGTCCCACTTTATCATTTATATGTCCTTTTAGGAAAAAACCTCAGCTTTCGTTTAAAAAAAAAAAAAAAAAAAAAATCGTATCCATCTCCCTCAAAAATTGAAATTTATTTTTAATTTTGATTTTTTTTGGTCAAAAATTTTTTTTTTTTCAAAATGCTTATTTCTAATCGAAAGAGGATGAAAAAACCTTTCCAAAATGTACTTTGTCAAATTTGTATGTTTAATTGTTTAAGAGTAAAAAATTATTGAAATAAGCATTGTACTGAAAAACACAAAAATTTAACCCCCTCCCCCTCGGAAAATATTGGACTAGGTAAAAAAATATTTTCACGAAAAATTACTATCTATGAGTACTACAAAAGCCCCAAGTTTTGCTACGATTGGAGAAAAATTGTTCTCCACCTTGATCACTTGAGATGGAATCGCTCATATATGTCGACGTCCACATGAAAAGGGCCCCTTTTGGCACTATTGGACTTATCTCAGGGTGGCCACTATTTTTAAATTTTTCGTCTCCCGGTTTTCTCCCGGTCCTCCCGGTGAAATTGAGCTGTTTCTCCCGGTTTTTAATTATAATTTTACTGTGAGCAGAACATTACCTTTATGTAATATGTAGTTGTAAATGATATAAATTCGGCTAAAAACACTAAAAACAGGGCTCGGATCATCTCTAAGACTAAAAAAAGTATCTTTAGTCGCATAAATTCACAACAAAAGTCACGAAAAGTAGCATCAAATTTCCGAAAAAGTTGGAAAAAGTCGAATGAAATTTTAGGAAAAAAACGCCGAAAAGGAAACACAAAATTGTAAAAAAATCACATTTCTCGCCAACACATATACTTTAACATCAAACAATCTGTAATAATATTTATTAAAATTTAATAAAATTAATGCATGGCAAAATTTTAATTAGGTATTTTTAACATTTTTTTTAAATCTGTTCAAAATTTCAATTATTTTTATAAATAATAAAATTCTTTTCCAAAATTCGAATATTTAAAAAAATTCAATAAAATGCCTGTCATAATTTGAATTATCTTTATAAATAATAAAATTCATCATGGAAATTCAATTATTTTCAAAAGTAATAAAATACCCCGCAGAATTTCAATTGTTTTCAAATTTTTTTTAAGTTCTCGTCAAATTATCATTATCTTCAAAAAATAAGAAATTTCATCATGGAAATTTAATTATTTTCAAAAGTTCAGATAACATACTTCGCAGAAATTCAATTATTTTCAAAACTTTTTTAAAATTTTTAAAATTTCAATTATCTTTGTAAATATCAAAATTCTTCTTCGAAATTCAATTACTTTTAAACATTTTGAAAACAAATCTGTTCAAAATTTCAATTATCATTATAAATAATAAAATTCTTCTCTGAAATTTAATTATTTGCAAAGAATTTTAATTATCTTTATAAATAAAAAAAATTATTCTAGAAATTTAATTATTTTCTAATATTTTTTTATAAAATCTTATAATATAAAATAATCATTTTACCACTCGGTCATCTTTAATTAGTATAAAACATGAAGACATCGATTTCTTCATGTTTTATAACAATTTTTTATAAGAAGTTGAATTTCAAAATGTTTGAATTTGAATCTTTTGATGAATTTTAATTCTTATGGAAAAATAATAATTAAATATTTATTTAAAAAAGAAGTTATTGATGTTTTATGAAAAATTTGAATGAAATCTGTAAACAAACTTATCAGAAAATTTTATTGAGTAAAACTTTTTCCTTTAACTTTAATTTTCTGAAATCTTTAAATGTAAAATTTTAGTCCCGGTTTTTTCCCGATTAAAATTTCTGTCCCGGCTTTTTCCCGGTTTTCTCCCGATTGATTTTTCTCCCGGGTTTTTCCCGGTTCTCCCGGTTGGGTGGCCACCCTGTTATCTATATGGGCGAATTCAATTTCGATGTTTCTATTTCAAATGACATTTATTTTTAGTAATATATTATTTACATGAAAATAATATAATTGTTCTAATAGTATATTGCAATTAAATTTATACACGTGTATAATATGAATAAAAATAATAACAATAATATTTATTATTATTATTATTATTATTATTATTATAATCAATTGATCAATTGATATTTTCATATTATATTAAATGAGCGCGAGAAACGCGTAAATTTGGGAACAGTGGAAGCAGTCTTGTTTCATTCCTGAATTAGGCTTCGGCAGCATTGATTGAAGATTGAACGCCAATCTTCATCAAAGACTGCGGGTCAGGCTGAAATCGGTGTTACATTTATAGACTCAAGCAGCCTTGCATCGGCCGTCTTACCCAGCCTCAATCAATCCTGACCAGGCCTGAATCAAGCTTCGTAAAGCCTGAACTAGCCGTCAGTTCTCACCTGGGAAACTTTCTTTTTACAGTGTTCATAATTAATTTAAAGCAATATTTATTAGATACAATTATTTCGTCTATTTGACTTAAGTAATTCGTATTCGGTACAAATATAATTATATTTGATACAATAAAATAAATTACTCATATCTAATAAATGTTTACTTGGTTCAAATAAATATTTATTGGAAATAAGACAATTAAACCATTTAATTGAGTCAATTAATTTTCATTTGATTCAATGAAATTTTTTTTCAGTGTAAATTTTCTGCTTGTTTTAACTTTTGTAAAACATCTTTATTTCATTGAAATTTTTAAAACTATATAATATGTTTAACATTTATATATACGGGCAATTCCACGTGAAATTTTAGTCGACCTCTTAAAATCGGTCAAAAATATTTTTTTTCTATTCTGTATCGAAAAAAAACAGATACGTATTTTTTTATTTTTGTTTAATTGTCAAAATTTTTGAGTTATGAATTTTCGAAATTTTGCATTTTAATCATAGACCTATATTCAGTTGCTTATAAGTCCGAAAATATTGAGTTTAGAAAAAAGTTGTCAAAGAACGAAAGTTTTAGTTTTCTTTCGACTTTTAGGAAAAGAAAACAAAAATTTTTTTTTTTCATTTTTTATTAAAAAAATAAAAAAAATTTATAAACAAATTAATTTTTTTTAACTTTGGGTATGATAAATTTTTAATTTTCTTTTTTTAAAACATACCTGTAAATGATAAGAAGGTTTTGCAAAAAGTTTCAGAGTGGGCCTGACAAGTTTAATGGGTTAAAAAAAATAATTAAGCTGTCCGTGCAGGTCAAACGCTTGCTGCGCAATGGGATTTTTTTACAATTTACTATTACAAATTGTCTAGAGCCTTCAAATTTTATCGGATTTTAATTATTATTAGATTTGAAGGCTTTAGACAATTTTTATTAGCAAATTGTAAAAAAATCCCATTGCGCAGCAAGCGTTCGACCTGCACGGACAGCTAAATTATTTTTTTTAACCCATTAAACTTGTCAGGCCCACTCTGAAACTTTTTGCAAAACCTTCTTATCATTTACAGGTATGTTTTAAAAAAAGAAAATTAAAAATTTATCATACCCAAAGTTAAAAAAAATTAATTTGTTTATACATTTTTTTTATTTTTTTAATAAAAAATGAAAAAAAAATTTTTTTGTTTTCTTTTCCTAAAAGTCGAAAGAAAACTAAAACTTTCGTTCTTTGACAACTTTTTTCTAAACTCAATATTTTCGGACTTATAAGCAACTGAATATAGGTCTATGATTAAAATGCAAAATTTCGAAAATTCATAACTCAAAAATTTTGACAATTAAACAAAAATAAAAAAATACGTATCTGTTTTTTTTCGATACAGAATAGAAAAAAAATATTTTTGACCGATTTTAAGAGGTCGACTAAAATTTCACGTGGAATTGCCCATACGTTTTAAATGTTTGGTTAAATTAAATAATTTAATCAAATTTAATCTATTTTTTGAATCTAATTTACTTTTTTTCGAATATATACTTAGCTAAATTATAAAGCATTTAAAATAGAATATTCATAATTTTTTATTTAGTAAAATTATTATTGTCAATAAACTTTAATTATCAGAAAAATTTCTTATTATACATAGAGGGGTTTCTCACTCATAAAATAGCGCAATATGCTAATTCAAATCTTGTTATACTCTAATTCAACAAATCTGTAATTATGTTAGATTTCGTGAAAGTCTGTCACTAAACGCGTGTGCAAGGTATAGGTGAAACGTTTAACATCGCGCGAATTTGAAAAATCTGTCAAGCAAAGTTTAAATGAATCTAACAAAATATTAATTGAGAAACAATTCGTTCTATATAGATTTTAGCAGAATGGTGAGTTCGATGAAATTCTGCTTAAAAGATTATTATTTAAAAGATTTGTTGTTTGGCATTATTTGTGATGAACAGAATTTATTACTTGTTAACAGAATATACTTTTTAATATCTGAGATATTAAACCATACATCTAGATAATATGCATTAGCAGCCATTTATCTCGATACGTGTATATGAGATTAAGTGGCTATGTGTGACTACATGAACAGCGGTGCTTGTTTATATGCGAGCAGTTTCGATATTTTGACTACTAAATTGTAAACGCGGCGCGAAGAAAGAGAGAGAGAGAAAGAAAGACATACATATACAAGTCAAAGGCCATGGGTACATATGGAACAACCCGATTTCAATCCAGCGTACATTCCACACTTGTCGGGCCTTTTTCGCTCGTGTTGCTTCGGAACTCTTCGCTAGGCCCGTTCGGCATACTGCTCGAGGTTATCTTCGGGCCCCAGTAGTGAATTGACGCTTTCCTCGTGTGGTCTTACCCAGAAAGCTGGTTTTACTTTCTCTACATGTTTATTTCGAACAAGAAAAAGAATAAAAACGTTGAACATCATGATATTAATTTTCATAACTATTTCAAAAAGAAAATCATTTATGGCGCCAGATTTTGTAAAATGTGATAATTTCTAAGTGTTATTAAGATGACAATCTAAAAATTTATAGTGATATCGCGTATATTTACCTGCGCTTATAAGTGACGTGTGTGTATATTTGGTGATTATTTTTGTTTGGTGCTTTTCTCTGATTGAATAAATCAGAAAATTTTAAAGTAAAGGAAAGAAAAAATTCCATTGTTATTGTTGTTGTTTTCTTTTTTATTTTCCAAATTGGTAAAAATAAGAGCATTTTTTTGTACTGGTTTTCAAACCGCCAGTTCAAGTTCATCTTCGTACACAAAAAACCCCTGGATATTTTATACCGATCTGAGAAGACTAGCCAGAGGCAAAATTCCAAGAATCAACAGGTGGGATCCTGAGGTCTTACAAACAGGTATTGACTCTTTCAGTTCCTTTTACTGATTTAATTATTATTAAAATTGACGAGAACTTGAATACGCAAACAAACGTTAATGTCAACTGTTATTGCATAAAAATAAGGCTCAAAAGAGTGAAAATTTTGGTTTAATCTTTTCTTCTTTATTTCTCAAAAATACTCCAAAAGGAGATATCTAGAAAAATTTATGTATCAATATAACAAATTGTGCATATCTTTTGTAAATTTTTCCCAAACTATTCGTGTTAAGAAGTCAAAGAGAAAAAATCTTCCCGCGCTCCGCGCGGTGGGCTCGCAAATTTCAGCGCGCCTTGGGGCGCGCGAATATCGATCATCGCGCTCCGTGTGTTGTTGCGCGCTTCGCGCGCAATTAGATCGCTTCGCTCGCGATGAGTTCTTCGACTGTTGTTCATTATATTAATTTTTATTCCTGTTTCAAATTAAATGTTTCAAAAAACATTTTTTTTTCTTAAAGATACTACGACTTTAAGGATTACATTCTCATCACATGTTTTTGGTTATGATTGCGAGATTAAGTAGACTTAAATATATATTTTTGGTGTCTATGAGTAAAATTGTGAAATTATATTTAATTACTAACTCTTTTAGCAGGAACATGATTTGCTTAAGAAGCTATAAGATTCTAAAAGTATTAAAATTTAGAAGAGACTAATGAATACACTTCTTATGAATTAAATTGCAATATGGGGGGAGGGTGTGAACACAAATAAATCAAATTATTGTTTACAAAATTGTTATTAAAAATGTGTAATTTTTAAATTAACAATTATACAAATATTTTTATTTAAAAGAATGAACAATTTCGTGTAATCAGTGTGTGTTTAATTAATTTATTGTGAAAGCATTTTGAGATATTAATTATTTTTATGATATAAAACAAATATGAAACAATTAATAACTAATATGCCGTATACAATAAAATAATAAAACATACAATGATTACAAAAAATGTTCTCACTTCTAAATAAAAACAATTGCAGGATTGTAAATTTAAAAAACTTTGCAGGAGGAAGCAAATTTTTTAGATGAACATAAAGAGGAATTGATTTTTACGATTAACAAAAATTATGAAAACACCAGAAGGAAGCAAATTTTTTTTGACGATCCTAATAAAGAGGAAGCAAAATGTCTATGAAATAAACATCTAGACTCAAATCTTGTTATACTCTAGAACACAGTAAACTGAAATTCAGGTGCTGTAGATATAAAACGTTTTCATCAGTAACAGACTTGTCATTCGAATGATACTGCAAAGGCGAAAGAAACGAAACCAGAATATATATAAAATATTTTACATATAAGTCTGCAATAAACATCGAACTTCTTTTACAAAAAAATATGACGATATTACAATATGCTAAAAAAAGTAAGTCTGTGGAACAAAAAACTATATAAACTAAAAAAATAATAAATAATAACGGGGTCCGACCAGACCAAATGTATTAAAAAATTTCATTGATTTTCTAAATATTTAAAAATTTATTAAAATCAGTATTTTACAACAAAACCAATCAAAATTTTAACCGTTTTTAAAAATTTTAATTATTTTTTGCATTAACTAAAAATTACAACATATAAAAAAAAATTAATAGTTAAAACATACAGATATACAGACAGACACTTTTTCTAGACCATGTTTTTCGGACTCAGGGGACCCCAAAACGTCAAAATTTCATGAAATTAGCGAAAGCCAATTTTCGACCAAAACTAATACTTTCTCATGTGATGAGAATGTAATAAAAAATTAGTTTTTTGCAAATAAATCGAAAAGTTTTAAGTTTACTGAAAAGTTGTCAACAGCAAAGTTGTAGCTGACGGTAAGACGCGAAAAAAAGTCTCTGGTAGCAAGCTCGCATAAGCAATAGTTTTGGAGATAATTGCGTCGGAATATGGATTTTTTGTTAAAAAAATGATAAAATATATATATATATATATATATATATATGGAAAATACTAGTTTTTTGAGTACAATGGGGTCAGAATATGTGGGAATTAATGTAATAATTTTTTTCTCTTTGAGAAATTTTGACTTTTACTCTTATTTTACGATTTTAAGTATTTTTATACTGTTTAAGAGCCTATAACTTCGAAATTTGCCTTTCTATGAAAAAATGTTCTAGAGGAAAGTTGTTTGTATTAACCTAATCTAAAGTAATATAAAAATTCTGAAATTTGAAAAAATTGAATTTTCAAAATTTTGAAACTACCGTAGTTTTCGTAGTTTTCGACGAAAATGGCTGGCTAACGAACTCGATCAGTATTTTAACACTATTTTTGTGCATGCAAAGTTGCAAGTTGATGCAATAAGTTTTTCAAGAGTTATCGTGGCAACACCATTGTGTCTACAGGCAGACTCGAAGACAGACATTTTTTCTAGACCATGTTTTTCAAACTCAGGGGACCCCAAAACGTCAAAATTTCATGAAATTTAGCGAAAGTCAATTGTCGATTAAAACTAATACTTTCTCATGCGATGAGAATGTAAAAATAGGAGAATAATTTTTAGTCTTATTCTGAAATCTTGTTGGCGTTTGTTCTCAGAAGAAAAAAATTTGGAGTTTGCAATTTATAATCAGTACTTAATAGATTTAAATTTTATTTTTATTTATAATACTTTATACAAACATACAATATTTATTTTTGAACGATTCTTTAGATTGACTACACGGGCAGTTCTACTTTTTAAATTAAGTATAGAACTGATGATTTTCAACATGATTATCTTAAACTCAGCACATTTGTTGCTTATATTCATTAAACATTTGCTTTTTAAAGGAGAAACTTCCATTTTTATGCATCTACCCTACCCTGTATTAAGTTAACACCTTCACGGCTGAACACCTACTGGAGAACTTTTCGTGGCTGGCACGTGTGACCTTGAAAACGCGTCCAATCATGTTTCATTCCCCCTCTTTTTACGTAGTCTGAAAGCTTTACACTAACGTTTAATGGTACCATGTTTTCTATTAAATAACCCAGGCGGAAATTTACCACTGGCATCGTACCGCGCCTGTACAGACGTCGGTTAGACTGTACTGACAGTCGTCCGCGAGACAACCGGATCGGTGCAGGCTTTCTACTGGAACATGACAATGTGTTGTAGTGGCTGCGCGTCCGGCTCGGTACAAATTTGATGCCGCCGAACAACCGGCGTTGTACCGGCATTCGTACGCTCTAGCAACCGCGGCGGGCCAAATATTCTTTCAAAGACGACTCGCTTCAGCGGACCGGCGTTCTACTGGCATTCGCCCGTCTAGCCAGACTTAATTATATTTTCTATTGAAAAATAAAATAAAAAAATATTTAATTAACTATGCATGGTGCATGTTAATTAATATTTATTTATAGATCATTTCCAGCATTTTTAACACATTCTACATTTTTTTTACACATTAAAATTCTAAACGCTCGCAAGTGGGATACGAAGCCCAAGCTATTCCTAATCGAAGCACCGAAGTCTACCACGCTAACCACTACGCTATTCGCTCGCATGCGGATCTGAGCATAATAATGTCGATATGTAATACCGCTACGAAGCAAACAATAAATAATAATTTTACAAATACTTTGGAATATTTTAGCATTTTATGAATATTATGTAAATAAATCTAGTGTTTTAAAACAATATTTTAAAATTTTTATTTTTTTAATTATTCTATTATTATTATTATTATATTTATTTATTATTTTTATTATTCATTTTTTTAAATTTATAAATAATTATCTGTATACTTTATTTATAAATATTTAAAAAATTTGATTATAACAAAAAAATTTAATTCTTTAATTTATTTGTTAATTAATAAATAAAAATATAATTAAAACCTATTTTTCAAATTCATTAATTTTTAAAATTAAATTTTATATTCTATTATATTGTTAATTCTTTTTTTAATATTTAAACTTTAAACAATTCTCCTACAAAATTTTTTTACAACATAATAGATTAAAAATTTTTATTACTATAATTATTATTTTATTAATTTTTATTGAAACAATAAGACTATAGCTAAATTTTTGCATTGTAAAAAATCTAATTCTGAAAATTCTGAATAAGGTGTTAATTAAAAAAAATTATTTTAGAAAACATTAAATTGTTTTAGAAAAAGAATGACGATAGCCATATTCTTAGCATATTATTAATGCCAGTACAACGCCGGTTGTTCGGCGGCATCAAATTTGTATCGAGCTGGACGTACAGCCATTACAACACATAGTCACGTTCCAGTAGAATACCTGCACCGCTCCGGTTGCCAGGCGGACGAATGCCAGTACAACGCCGGTTGTTCGGCATTAACTCTCCAAATCAATCGGCGCGGATCCTTGACGGTTGGATATTCGTCCGACTTTTCCGCCTGGGAAGTTGTGTTTGTTTATGGAAATCATTTTTAAAAAGTTGAAATTTCAGCAAAACGTGGTCGTCCGAAAAAAAAGAAAATAAATGATTTTCAAGATCTGCTGTTAAAATACAAATCTTCTATTATATTAGAGAATGGAAAAATTTGCAGTAAATCGCACGACATTTGGCAAACAATTTCTTGCGAACTTTTGGAAGTAAAAAGTATTTCCATTCCAAAATCTCCTTTATATTCTTATGCAGTTTGCAACGTTGACAGTGTGAAATATTTGTTAGTGCCCAATATGCCGATAAGAGAAGAAAATAATAATAGAATTGATAATAGCATGGACGAAAGTAATACTACAACAAATAATTCGATGGATGTTTCGTTTACTGAAGTAGAAGTTCACTTCAGCAAAAAGGAATTTGATGAATTAGTAACGAAAAAACAATATCAAAATAAACGAGGCGAGAAATATGTTATAAAAAATGCAACGTGAATATTCGGTTTTGGAAGCAGGAAAATGGGAATTAGAATTGACAAAAAAGTTATGGGATAAAGCTAGGTTTTCTTGTGGATATAATTATTCAAATCACAAAATATATATAACGACGGCAAGAGGAACATTTCACGGCAAATGCGATTGCGGTGGAACAATAAATGGAGATTTCTCAGGTAAGTAGAATTAAAACATTAACGACTAAAGAAATTGGTTATATTGCTTAAAAAATTAAAAATAAAGGACAACGCACAAAAAATACAGAAATTGGCTTTCAGCCAAATTGGGTAGAACTTCAGGATGATATTCTTTGGGATGTTCTCAATAAATTATGTATGGGGCAAATTGCCCTAGGAAGAATATTTTTCGAGTTACACGGGATAGAAGTGAGAAAAATATAAAAGCATAGAGTACTTACATTTTAGAACTTCTGAGGTGCTATTATGTGACTTTCCACATCTGATTAACTTTTAGGGTCAGTTAAGCTTCCTTGTATTAGGAATGAGAGTGAAGATACAGTAAGAGTTAAATAAATGCGATTTAAGAGTCATGTAAATATCAGAATACTTGACTCTTAAATCGCATTTATTTAACTCTTACTGTATCTTCACTGTCATTCCTAATACAAGGAAGCTTAACTGACCCTAAAAATAATCAGATGTGTCAAGTCACATAATAGCACCTCAGAATTTTTAAAATGTTCCTCACTTCTATCCCGTGTAACTCGAAAAATATTCTTTCTGGGGCAATTTGTCCCATACATAATTTGTTCAGAACATCCCAAAGAATATGTTCCTGAAGTTTCACCCAATTTGGCCGAAAGCCAATTTCTGTCCTTTTTGTGCGTTGTCCTTTAAAAGTAAGAAAATAAAATTCTTGAAAATATAAAATTTATTTCAATAAAATTTGATGAAATTTTTTATTAATTGGAAATCTAATTTAGTTTAAAAAAAAATTTTAATAATTTTTGTTAATAAAATATTTTAACACTTATTGTAATTTGTATTTTCAGGGTGTCTACTAACCGAGAAAACCGGGAATAAGCAAGAAATTTTATTTTTAATTTATTTTAATTTTTTTAACCGGGAATTTTTCACCAAATTAAAAAAAAGTATTATTTTAATTTGTCTTTAAACAAATACTGTTCTCTAAATTCGAATCATTTAAAAATAATTAATGTGATAGTAAAAAACTAGTCAGTGACTTAAATATAGTTTGTATTTTTTATTAACCCTTTAACAAAAGAGATGTGCTGCTTTTCAACATGAATTTCAAACGCCTACAATTAATAGAAAGAAGCCATTAAATTTTTCAAAAGGCTGATTACGAATCTTAAGTCTGATTAAAAAAATTCAAAATGGCGGATCCAATATGGCGGTCGAATTTTGTGAAAGTTATTGAATTCAGTTGAAACTCGTTCCTCGGAGGTTTTTGGGGTCGCTGATCACGAATCTGAAGTCAGATTCAAAAAATTCAAAATGGCGGATGCAAAATGGCGGCTTAATTTTTCAAAATTACTCAGATTTGCTTGAAATTTGTTACTCGGGGTTTTTTAGGTCGCTGATTACAAATATGAAGTCTGATTCAAAAAATTCAAAATCACCACGAGGAGGTAGGCGATATAGAGAATCATTTTTTTTACTTTATCAGTGATTTTTAATTTTTTTTCGTTTAAAAAATTTTTTTTTGTGTTTTTATTTTTATAATTTACTTCTTTCAACTTTTTATTAAAAACTATTAATTTGTATTATGTTCTGTTTGAAAGCAATTGTCCCAGTAATATAACGCATGTTTTGTAGCATTTCCTTGTTCGGATTTTGCATTTTGAGATGCAACAGTATCGAGGTAAATGCTGGTTTTATGTCTCATGTACTGACGATTTTTCCGTTTTTACTTTGTTCAAATAATCCTTGCTGATGCACATAGCCAAAATTTTGTGCTTTCTTTTTCCGAACAAAGAAGTACTGCAAAACATACAAGTTATATTACTGTGACAATTGTTTCAAAAAAGCACATAATACAAATTAATAGTTTTTAATTAAAAGTTGAAAGAAGTAAATTATAAAATTAAAAAAAAAAATTTTTTAATTAAAAAAAATTAAAAATCACTGAAAAAAATAAAGAACAATGGATTCTCTATATCGCCTACCTCCTCGTGGTGAGAATCGGGCAACTTTAGGGAGACTGGGGTAAACCCGCGCACAGGGTAAACCCGCTCACTAGCGATTTGATGCTATAAACTCAACTTAAGATGGAGATATTTTTACTGTGAATAGTACTTAACAAACAACTAATGTTAACGAACTTTCGTTTAGTTTTATGAATTCGTCATAGAATCAGAGATCGCATTTCGCGATTTGTGGCGATTTTTTTTAATAGTTGGCGCCGAACTATCAATATTCCTTGTCATTATTAGTGATTATTAGGTTATAACAGTTATAACAAACAACGCAAACAAATAATCAAAATTTGTCCCTGACTTTTTCGGCTAAAAAAAGACATAAATCTAGTTTATTGTCTTCGTTAAGTTCACGTTTTATCATTGTTTATTTTTAAATTTAAAATTAAAAATTTCATTTGTTATATTTTATCAATAATAAAATCTATAACTTGTTACATCCAGAAATGTATCTACATTTTAATTTTCTCTTAATAAAATATTATTTAAATTCACAGTTGCAATTCATCAAACATATACTTATTATTTAATAAACCAATATTTATTATGTTTATAGAACTCATAATTTATCATTAATAAATCATACTGAAGACGAAAATAAGGAGAAATTTAATATATACAAAATAAAACTGTCAGGATTACCTTAAATTCTTAAAAAAATCAAGTGTTCGGGTTTACCCCGAGGGGTGAGCGGATTTACCCTGGAAAATTGTGATTTTAAAAAATTTGGTATATGTGTATTAAAAATTTTCCCTAAGTAAAATTAAAACAGGTAAATCAAAAATTCTTTTTTATTTTGTTAATGGAAATCATAAGCTTTCAAATTATATAAATTAAATTGGATTTAGAGAATAATTTCCCAGGTTTTTACCGTTCTGAAGAAAAGTGAGCGGGTTTTCCCCAGTCTCCCCTAATTCTTTAAAGGATAAAGGCGACTTTATAATCAAAATCAGTGACCCCCAAAACCCCCGAGTAACATCTGTCTGGGAAAGTGAAAATAGGATCTGCAAATAGTGAAAAAATTTCCAAAAATAAGATTGAAGAGCCAGAAGAATATTCAAAAGAAATTGATAATAATAAAATCACTACCAGTAGTTCCGACATTAAGTCGTCGACAACGACTTTTGAAACACAGTGTCCTATTTGCATCCAAAGAAGAGTTACGGAAGGAGCACATAAGCAAATAGCCAAAAAGATTTTTAAAATCATTTAACCCTTTAACGACCAACTTTCTTAGAACAATGCAATTTTCGTTATCATTTAGGAGTCCAAACTTTTGAATTTTAAAAAATTGACATTAGATTTAGAATCAACAATCCTAAGAACCCCCAAGTAGTCATTTTCATTAGCTAAGCTTTATTTAATTTTCGATTTTCTAATTTTGTTGTAAATTCTGCCATAAACATTCTTTTTCTATTATTGTTATAATTACAAATTTGTTAATTCTCTATTGCAATTGTAATTCTTTTTATAAAGTAGAATAATTTAGTGGGTGATGGTTGTTTGGAAATCAAAAATATTTTTATTGAAGGTTGAAGGTCAAAAGTGGTATCCGTTGAAACCACTAAGCGTTAAAGGGTTAATACATCTGAAACAAATTATTTTACAACAATAATTTATTTTTCCGTAAATTTATTAACGTATTAGTATGTAATATTTGTCGAGAAGCTTGAGTTTCTTGACGACCTGAGTTTTATTTGGATTGTTCTATTTAAGCAAGTTTCAATTTCGTATTTTTCTACGCACAAATGATAACAGAATAATTATTGCTTTCTCATGGAGGAAGCATTGTAATAACAATATTCCTTAAAATAATTTTTTAACATATTTATTGACAAACTTAAAAAACAATCAGAGGTGTGCAAAAATCTCGAGGCTCAATTGAGTTGTTTCGATCTATTCAGTTTTTGAACAGAGCCGAGTCGACTATTCAAGCTTTTTGCACACTAATAATTTTGGCATGTCATCTAAAATTGTCTGCGAAAAAGTCTTCAGGAGAAAGCAAAGTTTTCTGGAAATAAACATATTGTTTTATTGTTTTTGGTAGAGTGATAAAATTTTAAAACTTGTGAATTTCTACTTACAATTATTCAGGTGCATCAGCTTTCAACAGTTTGTTCACGCAATTCCACAATGTTTCTTTGATAATGAATTTTTGTTTAATGAAAAATTATCAAAGATTCCAATTCTGAAAAACGGAAGTGCTTTTAAACTTGCTTCAATTAATCTTGACGATCAATTTCTGACTGTTAGAAATACCTGCTCCTTTGACAGGTAGGTAAACTTGCAAGTACCACTTTCACAAAAAATTTTTTTTTAATGCCTGAATTTAGAACTAATTTAGTGCTAATTTAGTACCGAATTTAAAAATTTAGAGCTGTTAAACTTTTTTTAAAAACATATGGTACTGCTAGCTTGACGTATAGCTACAAGTACCATACCCTTAAAAGTCAGCATTTTTAAAAATTTCTTTCACGAGAATTTAGAGCTAATTTAGTGCTCTAACATAGCATAAAAACAATTTTTCAAAAACTACCCATAAACTCAAAAACTACCTAAGTGAAATAAAAAAATGTTTTCTTTTTTTAATTTTTTCATAGGAATTTAGAGCTAATTTAGTGCTCTACCATAGCATAAAAACAATTTTTCAAAAACTACCCATAAACTCAAAAACTACCTAAGTGAAATAAAAAAATGTTTTCTTTTTTTAAATTTTTCATAGGAATTTAGAGCTAATTTAGTGCTCTAACATAGCATAAAATTTTTTTTTCAAAAACTACCCATAAACTCAAAAACTACCCAAATAAAATAAAAAAACGTATTTTTTAAAACTTTCTTTCATAGGAATTTAGAGCTAATTTAGTGCTCTAATATAGCTTAAAAACAATTTTTCAAAAACTACCCATAAACTCAAAAATTGCCCAACTAAAATAAAAAAGCATTTTAAAAATAATAAAATTTTATGAGAATTTAAAACTCATCTAGTGCTCTAACATAGCATTAAAAACAATTTTTCCAAATTACCCATAAACTTAAAAACTACCTAACTAAAATATAAAAAAGCGTATTCTTTAAAAAATTCTTTCACGTGAATTTAAAGCTAATTTAGTGCTCCAACATATTTTTAAAAACAATTTTCCAAAAACTATATAACTATAGGAAAAAAGAGAAATTAAATTTTTTGTTCGTAATTTAGGGCTGTATTCTAGTATTTAAAATATTTTCAAATCTACACTTTTACTCAAAAACTACCTAACGAAAATAAAAAACGTATATATTTTTAAAATTTTTTTCATAGGAATTTAAAACTCATTTAGTGTTCCAACATAGCATTAAATCAAATTTTTTAAAACTACCTAACTATAGGAAAAAAGTACCCAAATAAAATAAAATAACGTATTTTTTTTAATTTTCATAGAAATTTAAAACTAATTTAGTGCTCTAATAATATAGCATTAAAAACGAGTTTCCAAAAACTACCTATAAACTCCAAAACTACCTAACTGAAATAAAAAAGCGTTTTTTTTTAAATTTTCTTTTCGAGAATTTAGAGCTAATTTAGTGCTCTAATATTCTAATTATCTAATATTAAATGTGTAAGTTTCTACTAAAGATTAGTAAACTGTTACTATTGAATTAATAAATTATGTTGCGTATTAAAAACTAATTTTTAAATTTTCTAAATATTAAATTTACGTTTACAAGTTTAACTACACTTCAAAATTTTTAAAAATATTTATATTGCAGAAATATATCGTTAATTGTAATATTTAGAATTTCCAAAGCATATATTTCTTAATAATATTGGATTAATTTATTTGTATATAATGTGAGATTTTGTATGAATTGTCGAATGAGTCATGTCGAAATACAATACGCCTTACAGAAATTGTCATTAGTTATACGGTAGCTCTTTATATACCTGCATTGATTTATCTCAAGTTTTTAAAAATTGGTTATTAATATCTTACAAGTGCAAAAACAATTTTTTTAATTTCGTGATTTCGTGTGAATTTAATTTGTTTTCTCTTAATACAATACTCATTTGATTGTATTCTCTAATACAATAACGAATTTGTTGATTGGAAAAATAATATTTTATTGCAACATAAAACTTCACAATTGCCATTTTAGCCGATAATTGAAGGATTAATTTGGAATTTTTATGTCTGATTTAAATCTAATTTTAGATTATAAAACAACAATAGGGGAGACCGGGGCGTAATGGCTAACTTTTCACTCTTTGTTGTTTTACTCGGACACTTTTGTCCTAATTGAATGTTTATCTCTCAGAAAAGTTACTCTGGTATCTCAGCTTACTTTTAAGACTACGAACGTCCCGATATGACTCTTGCTTTTTATTCTACAGCAGTTTTTCTGGAGCAATGCAGAGCTCCAAAATACGTCCCTAACCGGGGCGTAATGGATAACTCCCGGGGCGTAATGAATAATGATTGCTAATTATTATCTACAGTTTCCAATTTTATTGTATATTGTAAATTAAGGTTCCTGGGTATTCCGTGAATGCTATTTTTATTCAGCAATACTTCTCCTATCGCTTTTTCAATAATATTCTGTGATATTGGCACTCTTTCAATTTTTTTGTAATTTCTCATTAAAATCGTAGCTTGAAATCTACTGTTTGTAAATTTTAGACCAAAACTTAAAAATTTTGTTAAAAACACCTAAACATACTTAAACTAAGTGACAAGTAACCGCGAAAACAAACCTACACTTCGCCGATATGGTACGTTGCTTTTTATACATAGCGTATTGCATTAGCCAACACGCCCCGGGAAAAAGTAGCCATTACGCCCCGGGGGTGTTCGGCAAATATTTGCCTTTTTTTAACAATACCGGAAGTGTGAATCAAAAATCTCGAATTGTCCCTTAAAAACAAACGTGTCAAGATCGAAACCTCATTTCAGTTTCTTTTTTAAAGCTATTTTTCAAAAAAATAGAACGAAAAAACGAAAATTTTGAAAAGTTACTTTCGTATGTCAAAAATAGTTTTTCTACTATATTTCTTACAATAATGAATAAATATTAATGAAATTTCCGACAAACTTGCAGTATACCAAGTACAATAACTTGTCTATTGTGCGAAATTATTCCAATTTACGGTTTTTAAACAAATTACAATTATTCATTACGCCCCGGTCTCCCCTATACATTTTTAATTTTTTAACAAAAGAAAAAATACATATATTATATTTTATAATACTTTTATCACTTCTAAAAAATATAGACATGTTGAAAAAATATAACTTATTATTTTCGTTAGGTAGTATTTGGAAACTTGTTTTTAATGCTATGTTAGAGCACTAAATAAGTTTTGAATTCCTATGAAAGAAAGTTTTAAAAAATACGCTTTTTTATTTTAGTTGGATAGTTTTTAAGTTTACGGGTAGTTTTTAATAACTTGTTTTTAATGGTATATTAGAGCACTAAATAAGTTTTAAATTCCTATGAAAGAAAGTTTTAAAAAATACGTTTTTTATTTTAGTTGGGTAGTTTTGTGTTAGAGTACTAAATAAGTTTTAAATTCATATGAAAGAAAGTTTTAAAAAATACGTTTTTTATTTTAGTTGGGTAGTTTTTGACCTTATATGTACTTTTGGAAACTTATTTTTAATGCTATGTTAGAGTACTAAATAAGTTTTAATTTCCTATGAAAGAAATTTTTTAAAAATACTTTTTTTATTTTAGTTGGGTAGTTTTTGAGTTTACGGGTAGTTTTTAGAAACTGGTTTTTAATGCTATGTTAGAGCACTAAATAAGTTTTAAATTCCTATGAAAGAAAGTTTTAAAAAATACGTTTTTTATTTTAGTTGGGTAGTTTTTGACCTTATATGTACTTTTGGAAACATATTTTTAATGCTATGTTAGAGTACTAAATAAGTTTTAATTTCCTATGAAAGAAATTTTTTAAAAATACTTTTTTTTATTTTAATTGGGTAGTTTTTGAGTTTATGAGTAGTTTTTGAAAAATTGTTTTTAAGCTATATTAGAGCACTAAATTAGCTCTAAATTCCTATGAAAGAAAGTTTTAAAAAATACGTTTTTTTATTTTAATTGGGTAGTTTTTAAGTTTACGGGTAGTTTTTAGAAACTGGTTTTTAATGCTATGTTAGAGCACTAAATAAGTTTTAAATTCCTATGAAAGAAAGTTTTAAAAAATACGTTTTTTATTTTAGTTGGGTAGTTTTTGACCTTATATGTACTTTTGGAAACATATTTTTAATGCTATGTTAGAGTACTAAATAAGTTTTAATTTCCTATGAAAGAAATTTTTTAAAAATACTTTTTTTTATTTTAATTGGGTAGTTTTTGAGTTTATGAGTAGTTTTTGAAAAATTGTTTTTAAGCTATATTAGAGCACTAAATTAGCTCTAAATTCCTATGAAAAAATTAAAAAAAGAAAAAATTTTTTTATTTCACTTAGGTAGTTTTTGAGTTTATGGGTAGTTTTTGAAAAATTGTTTTTATGCTATGTTAGAGCACTAAATTAGCTCTAAATTCCTATGAAAAAATTAAAAAAAGAAAACATTTTTTTATTTCACTTAGGTAGTTTTTGAGTTTATGGGTAGTTTTTGAAAAATTGTTTTTATGCTATGTTAGAGCACTAAATTAGCTCTAAATTCCTATGAAAACATTAAAAAAAGAAAACATTTTTTTATTTCACTTAGGTAGTTTTTGAGTTTATGGGTAGTTTTTGAAAAATTGTTTTTATGCTATGTTAGAGCACTAAATTAGCTCTAAATTCTCGTGAAAGAAATTTTTAAAAATGCTGACTTTTAAGGGTATGGTACTTGTAGTTATACGTCAAGCTAGCAGTACCATATGTTTTTAAAAAAAGTTTAACAGCTCTAAATTTTTAAATTCGGTACTAAATTAGCACTAAATTAGTTCTAAATTCAGGCATTAAAAAAAATTTTTTTTGTGAAAGTGGTACTTGCAAGTTTACCTACCTTCCTTTGACAGCATTTTTCAGCTATTAATGACAGTATGTGTCGATAAATTATCAATGAAAAATTATTTTAAAGCAGAGAAGAGAATTCAGTTAAAGCGTTATTAAAGCTTCCGAAATGTAATAAATGTTTTAGATACCAACAAAAATTTGTAAATAGTATTTTAATAACTACCAAAAATATTGAACATATTAGAAGAACAACAAAGAAATTTAAATGTAAAACGATAAATATTCGTCTAATTTTCAGGTTGGAAAATTAAATTAGTTTCTTAAATAAAGGCCCAAATTCGAGCTAGTATTTTAGACGAGATTAAAAATGTTGGGACAAATTAGATGATAAAAAAATAAAAACCAACTCAAAGAATTTAAAAATTTTCATTTTTTTAATTTAGCAGTTAAATTTTTTTTTAATGAAACCTAAAAATTGGGGCTAGTGTTTCAGAAAAGCCCAAAAATGTTGGAAAAGTTAGGAGGTAAAGGAATAGAAATCAACTAAAATAATTTGAAAATTTACATTTTTTTTAGTTTAAAAGTAGATATTATTTGTCTTTAATAAATCCCAAAAATTAGGGCTACTGTTTAAGAGAAGCCCAAAAATATTAGGACAAATTAGGAGGTCAAGGAATAGAATTCAACTAAAATAATTTGAAAATTTTTATTTTTTGAGTTTAAAAGTAGATATTATTTGTCTTTAATAAATCCCAAAAATGTTGGGTCAAGTTAGGAGGTAAAAGAATAGAGATCAATTAAAAGAATTTGAAATTTTTTTTCGCTGTTTTGAAGAAAGGGGTTGTTTTTAGGGAAGGGATTATTTTTGAAATTTTGGATATGGTTTTTTGAAGAGCCCTAAAAAAGCCCTAAAATATAGCGTTTTAATTTTTTTAAAATTTTTGTATTTTGTTTAGAGGAGATGCTAGCTTGACTCCACCAAAAATTTGTTTTTTCTAGAAATGTTAAGGAGCCCAAAGATTGTTAATACCGCCCAAAAATAACCCTAAAATGTGGTATAGTTTATAATTTAAAATTTGATTGTGCAGGTTCTAGCTTGACGGACCTTTAGAACAAGACGTTCATTTGCAGAAATTTTGCTTTCTTCGATAAGCTTCTCCAAAGAGGTTTCGGAAATGTATTTCATTTTCTGTTTATAGAAATCTAATGAATTTCTAAGATATTTTAGCTTTATGTAATAACGAATTTTCTTTTTTCTGGAACATTCCCATTTTCTGCGTATTAAGCTTAACTGTTTTTTTGGTGCCAGCTTAAATTATTTATGCACACCCTTTGATTGGAACTCCTTTTAGAAAGTCGTCGCATCTTTTGCTCAATTGTGATTTTTATTCTATTGCAAAATTTACAATTAGCATCTTCCGCTTCTATAGGTAAAAGCAAAGGACGCCTCTTGTTTCGAAAAAAATCCTCTTTATCCGTAAATGCAGCTAAGGTTTCAGCACATAAATAATCATAAGAGTCAGGGAGCTTGCAACCCATACAGTACTTAAATTTATCGATTGTATTTAAGATATTTTCTAAGTCATTTGTATTGATAATTTTTAAAAAAATTTAAAATTTTTCTAGATCCAAAAGATTATCTGTAGTATAAACCTTCACGTTTAAATTTTCATCAACTACTACTCTCTTGGTATATGTAGAATTTTCATTTCCTATTTTTCTTGACGCCCACTGAGAAATTTGAATTAATCGTGAACAACCAATTTCACCTGCATAAACATTTTGCTTTCTCCAAACATAGGATTTAATTGTCACTTTTTCAGTGAATAAATTATCGAACAATTTTGACTTTTCGTCACTGTTACAATTACCACTTTCAAGTGATGCAAGCAGTTTAGGCTCAAACTGAAAATTACTTTCATTAAAGTTTGAGCTCACGTTTCCACAAGAGCTTTGTAAAATTTTATTTTTAAAAATTTAATTAATGTTCTTCTTTTTTGGGGAACGTCTTTTCCTAGGTTCTGGCTTTGATAAATACTTCGGACAAGCAGGAAGTTTTGTGGGAACCGCTCCAGGTCTAAGACGAGGACGTTCGTATTTTTCCTACAAGTATTAATTATTAAAATAATTTCTCAATTCTTTTACATGAAAGTGTTTATTATTTTTTTAAATTATAAATTTCAGAATTTTATTATACTTTAATACATAGTTTGATGGGAACAAAAATTAAAAACTTACCACACCAATGACAGATCCATCAGCTGCTTTAAATTCCCTTGTCCACAATATGTCATCTTTAGCAAAGTGTTTTTCACAAACTTTATGACCGTGTTTTAAAACAATGTCATCTCTGTGTACAGCTTTTTGCCACTTTTTAATGATTTCAGGATCTTTTAGAACACAGTGCACACATTAGGATTCGAATCAAAAAATGATAGATGCTACACATCTATTTCCGCCTTTTTTCTTTTTAAAAGTTCTCTTGACTCACTCAAATAATTCATTTTTTAAACACAAAGTATTTAATTTTATTATTTTTAAATGACAAACTTATATAAGTTAAAAAGATTAAATTGAAAACAGATTTCAGCGAATTTAACATGCGAATTATTAGTTTACTCGGTTTACTGAACAAGTAGCGACATCTTCAACTCAGCATTCACGTAGAAGACGTGCGAACTATAGGCGATAGATCCGGGTGGTTACGTTCATAAACAAATAGAATTTTGTACATCACTAACTTTTAATTCGAAAAGTTAAAAATTTCATACATTGTTTGCTGCGGGAAATTAGCAAAATTTGTAAATACAGTATAATTTATTATTTTCATTAGGTGTCTTTTAGTTTAGTCCTTATATGAGTTTCTACAAACACGTGGTAAAACTATAAAATGGAGAAAAGAGAATATGTAGACAATGATTGTTCCTCCAGTAGAGAAGGTTTACACATTTAATTTATTTTTATTTTTTTATAACTTTGTAAATTATTCTTAAAAAAGTATTTTGTTGTATTAATAATATTTTGTTTAAATATAAGAATATTTTCATCTTCAATTCATTTAAATAACGAAAGGAATAATTCTGCAAAATGTAACATTAATTACAGAGTATAAAAAATAAATATAATTAATATATATATACATATATGTAAAAAAATAGAAGTTAATAATAGATAAAAAGATATATTATTTAGGCATTATTTTAGAAAAATGTATACTTTCATTATTGTTTTATTTTTTTAGATTGTAGACAAAGGTTATCCAATTTTATTTATCAGATTTTAATAAGTACTTTTGATAGTTTATCACGAGTTTCGTCGGACAAATTCGTTCACGTAATATTTTGAATAAATATATTACCTAATAGTAATGTAATTACATTTAAATTATTAATTAACTTGAAATTTCTACATCCTTATAGTATAACTCCTGGTAGACTGGAAGAATTGGCTTTAGAAGCTTGTAATCTATTTCCTACGTTTTTCAAAGAAAGCTTCTATATACGCTCATCGAAACATAAATCTGCAGCATGAGTTTTTCAAAGTGCTTACCAAAACCAACGTGAAAAAAGAGATAGCAATTGGAAGATTGAAAACGTCAAAAGGGTCACAAAAAAGAAAAAGAAGTGAAAAAGATAATGGTAGGGGAGAGTGGGGCAAACCGGACCCCCTGACGGTTTTTTGACTCTTGTGACTAAACGAATCAACCGATTTCATTTTTCGAGGGCTTGTTTAAAAGATTATTTAATTGCACAACTTTTTCCCAGAGACACCTATACTTCATTTTCTATTGTTTAGTTGCTGTGTTAACTTAAAAAAATTTTGCAAACAGTCCGGTTTGCCCCACCCCCTGGGGTAAACCGGACCGTTTGCTTTTTTATTTATAATATCGCATTTACATAATCTACAATAATAAAGAACATAAAGAATCATGTAAACAATAGTTGTCGTAATGAAAATAATAATTTGGGATTGTATTTTAATTAAATAATTTTTTTTTAATAAAAAAATATAAATATTTGTCATTATCAGAGAAACAATATTAAAGGGTCCAATTCTCATTGGAAGACAATTATTTTTCATTGTGAGTAAATATTTTAATGAAAGAAACATTTTATTTAAAAATAATTTTTATGAAACTTTAATTCAATGGAAATATCCTGTGATCTAACATCTCTTCTATAATATTAAAATGTTTCCTAGTCGTTTCGTTGGATTCGTCGTTCGGCAACACACACACACACACACATATATATGGGGGATTCCGCGTCAAGTGATCAAGGGGTCTTTTGGTGCAATGTTTATTTCAATAATTTCTTACTCTTAAACAATTAAACATACGAATTTGGCAAAGTACATTTTGGAAAGGTTTTTTCATGCTCTTTCGATTGGAAATAAGCATTTTGAAAAAAATATATTTTGACCCAAAGAATCAAAATTAAAAGTAAATTTCATTTTTTGGGGGAGAAAGACCCAATTTTTTTTTTAACGAAAGCTTAGGTTTTTTCCTAAAAGGACATATAAATGTTAAAGTGGGACTAGAATGTTTAAACATTAAAAAAAAAAATTTTCTCCTAAACGGAGCTTAAAACCGGGGTTTGAGCGCTCCGGCGAGTAGAAAACTCTTTTTTTCAATGTTTAAACATTCTAGTCCCACTTTACCATTTATATGTCCTTTTAGGAAAAAACCTCAGCTTTCGTTAAAAAAAAAATTGGGTCTTTCTCCCCCAAAAATTGAAATTTATTTTTAATTTTGATTTTTTTGGGTCAAAATATATATATTTTTCAAAATGCTTATTTCCAATCGAAAGAGCATGAAAAAACCTTTCCAAAATGTACTTTGTCAAATTTGTATGTTTAATTGTTTAAGAGTAAAAAATTATTGAAATAAGCATTGTACTGAAAAACACAAAAATTTAACCCCCTCCCCCTCGGAAAATATTGGACTAGGTAAAAAAATATTTTTACGAAAAATTACTATCTATGAGTACTATAAAAGCTTCAAGTTTTGCTACGATTGGAGAAAAAATTTTTCTCCACCTTGATCACTTGACATGAAATGCCCCATATATATATATATGTTACGGTCAATGTCCGGAATCGGGCAATGTTTGACAATGCCCGGGCATTGTCGACATTGCCCACTGTCACTGGGCATTGTCGACAATGACCGCCGAATTCGGTCAATGTCCGAAAAAATTTATATTATGCAGTCTTTTTGGGCAATGTCGACAATGCCCGGTCCAGTTTGGGCAATGTTGATAATTAATTTTTTAATTTAATTTAAATTCATTTGAAGCGAAATATACCGACTACTTATAAATAAAATGTCTCGTGAAATGTAATATTATTTCGTTAAGAAAAGAGTGATTCTCGCATTTTGTAATTACTCTTGCGAATAATAATATAAATAGAAAGTAGTTTCTATTTGTTTACAATCGAGCATTGAACTGTATGAAAATCATGCTGATTAATATAAACTTCGATAATATTGATTAGTTTGCAACTGATTGCCTTTAATTAAAGACTTAAAATACTCGTGAAAAATGGAAAATTTTGACATTATAAATCGTTTCGAGACTCTTTTGAAAGAATTGCTTTCAAATAAACGGGCAGATAATAATGCTTTTTTATCGTCTGAGGAGTACAAAAAGTGTATTGAAAAAGTGGAAGTATTAAAATCATGTGCAAAAAAGAGTTCAAGTGATTATACATTTTTACAGAAATGTGATATTATATCTGTCAACGGGCAACAAAAGTTAATAAAACCGATAACTAAGGACAATGACAAAATTTTGTATTACGTCACAAATGAAGAAATTTTTGAAGAGAGCACAACTTGATTTTATTGACATGCAATCACAGGAGTATAATGGTTATCGATTTATAATGGTGTATCAGGACCACCTTACGAAATTTGTGAACTTGCGTCCATTACAATCGAAAAGAGCGGAGGAAATTTCTTTTAACCTGATGAAAATTTATACGCTGTTTGGTGCACCTGCAATCTTGCACTCTGACAATGGTCGTGAATTTGTTAATTCCGTAATTACAGAACTTCACAACACATGGAGCGAAGTTAAAATCGTCCACGGCAAACCACGACATAGTCAATCGCAAGGATCTGTAGAAAGAGCCAACAGAGATATAGAAGAAATTTTGTCTGCTTGGATGGAGGAAAACCAATCTAAAGATTGGCCCAACGCACTGGACATTGTTCAATTTCACAAAAATCGCGCATTTCATTCAGGTTAGTAATTCATCTACATTTTCAATGACAATCAATTTTCATAACTATTTTATATTTTTCGCTCGGACATTTCAAATTTTAATAATAATAATAACTTATTCTGATTAGGAATTGGTCGATCACCATTCGAGGCAATGTTTGGTTCTCCAGCGCAAGTAGGAATACTTTCAATTGGAATTCCGAGAAGTGAAGTAAACAATATAAACAGCGAGGAAGACATGGAACGTATTTGTACAGAAAATGGTAGTAATGAAAATGATGACAATGCACGTGATAATGAAATTGACAATAGTGCCAATGATTGTAGTCCATGTTAACAAAAAACTTAATTATTTTCATCCTGTACTTTAATATTTAATGTAAACAACATTGCCCAAAAATGAGTGGGCAATGTTGATAATGCCCGGGCATTGTCGTCATTGCCCGGCCATTAACACGCTTTCCTGAATATTATTGAAAATGTATGGGCATTGTCGACAATGCCCAGTCTTTTTGGGCAATGTCGACAATGCCCGGGCATTATCAACATTGCCCGATTCCGGACATTGACCGTAACATATATATATATATATATATATATATATATATATATATATATTGAGGAAGCTAAATGGTCATGAAATGAACAACTTGTTTTATTTGTGCGACATGATGTTCAAAAATCTCTTTCGTTCTTTCTTGTTTCGGTGTTAAAACTCTTATATGAAGTTGTGCACGTGTTATGAGGCATGTTCTACAAAATTTATTGGCAGAAGGATCAAGATGTCTACATACTTGGTGAATAGCTAAGCCATCTCCACATAAGCCTGTAATGCTGGCTCGAAGAAAAAAATTTTTATTTCCATCTTGAATGATAACGCCTTCATCTGACTCCAGTTTTTTTATATCTCACATTAATGGTTGAAAAATTTTCTCAAACCCGTATTTTTTTATATCGTCACTATACGCTATACAAACTGTATGTATGCTTCCAAGTTTAAAATTCATATAAACCGGCATATTTTGAATTCTGAATATGACGACTCTCATTTTATGTATGACGGTTTTTGAGCCTAACGGGTTAGCTATTTCAACATCATCGAAATAGAGTTCGATTTTTAAGGCGGGTTTATACCTCTGAAAGAATTCGTGTTGTTTAAAATGTTGGCCATCAACAAAAGAACTAAAAACTCCTTCTTCAGACCCAGTTTCCGATAAAATGGAGTTTCTAGCTTCATCACTTTGTAAAACCAGAGATAAAACTTTAATTATGGGAACATGTTGAAACGTTTCCGTTATCAATTTTGGGATGAAGGTTCCTGATTCTCTGTCAAGGACAGTATCTTCTCTGTAGCCAAGGAAAATTTCTACGGCGTCAATATAGTTATAATTTTCTCTTAGAACCTTCATCTGCTGTTTAGTAGTCTCTAGTCCAGAAAAAACATTTTCGAAATTGAAATGATCTAGGAGAATTGACTTTCTACAGTTGTTTCAAAATAGAGCAAAAAATTATAAAAATGCTATTTTCTAGTTTATAATTGGTGTTTTCCTAATGACATACATAAATTTGATAAAAATTAATTTTTTACTTTTGAACTTAAATGATTTTGAATTAATTATGTACCTTTTAAGATCTCAATTGTTTCCTGATCAATATTATGAACACTCATTAAGTGAGTCGCTAGCTCCTCGACCGTCGAGCTCTCGAAATTCATTTTGTATTTTGAAATTGTATCTATAAATAAATTAAAATAGTAATTAATTATAAAATATATTAAAGAGAATTTAATCTTAACATCTATTTGGTTTTCATTTATGAAAACTAAATAGAAAGGTATGAAATTAATAATAAAAATTTTTAAAAGTTACTAACCAATAAGAAACAGAAAAAAAGTAAATTAAAAATGTTGGCAATTTATAATTTAATTTTTTATAACTGATTTTTCTAATTTAATTATAGATAATAATCCTGACATAAGATGTAATTTTAATTTTTGAAAAGATAATTCAGTTAAATATAATAATTATATTTATTAAATATAAAGTTGAAACTTTTGTTTACTGAAGCAAAATTATAGGTTAGAATTCTCTAAGAAAAGCAATGCAATTAATCCGTAAGTGTTACAAAAAAACGAAAGTAAATAATTAGTAGAATACTCACGAATTACACTTTTTCTATTTTTCCAAACTTTTTAAACACATTTTAAACAATTTTACTTACCATCACGAAGTGCCAAAAGAAAAAACACCAAACACGTTTTTGGACGTTTCGATGCACGCGTTGGTAAATGCTGTTTTCGGCGTTCACCTGGTGTTAACACCGAGTTAATTCTGATTGGTTAGTTCCAACAGAATGTTTATAAATATTATTAATGATTGGACTCTCGTTAACTCGGTGTTAACACCGGGTAAACGCCGAAAACAGACAAATAGAAACTAATTTCTCGCACTCTTTAGCTTCTGCGCCTGCGTTAGATTCACTGATTGTTACCTGTTGAGTAATTTGAAACAAAAGTTGCGCCGCCGTTAAGCGAATACTGCATAAGTCCCGACACGTCGTTCCGGATATTTAGTTTTTTTCTTATAAAGTTATTGCTGTCCCATCATTAAGTTTACAGGAAGTTTTCTCTACATTATTGACAATATCTATAAACAAAATGTTTTTGAAATCAAAGATATATTTTATTCAAAATTTGAATTGAGCGGCTGGATTCCATAAGGGCACGTATTATATATTATATCCTTATAGGAAATTTCATTGCACATCTTTTTTTCTTTTAAATTTTTATTATTTTTCTCACTTCGGCCTTCAATCAAGCTGAAAAAAAAGATAAATATTGCTTACTATACCACAAAATAACATGCCAAATTTGGCGAACATTTGTTAACTAATTGTTTAATTGAACTGTATTTTTCGGGAAAAACTTGTTTAGACCTTAATGAACAACTTTCTTGCTCGAAGTTTTTTGTTGCTCAAAATTTGCTCAACTTCCCCGCTTAGTGAAAATTTCAGTTTATGAATTTTGCGATATCTCAATAAAAATTAATAACTTTTTTATTTATAATTAAAACATCATTTTTCTTTTTTAGTAACTCGTAGGATAAAATAACGCGTATTTTCGTTTTTGTTTCATTAAGAAACTCGTAAAATTGACTGAGTAATCGCAAGTTGAAGTGAAAAAAACAATAAAGTTGAAGTGAAAAAAACATTACAAATTTCGATCTTTAAAAAAACAGTTTTTTCCTTATATTTCGAAAACGGTAATAGATACAATAAAAATTTAAAAGAAAAAAGATGCGCAATGAAATTTCCTATAAGGATATATATTTTAAACATTTAAATTTAGAAGCTAAGTTTTGAGTGTCCATGGGTCTTTGATTTCGGCCGAGAAAAATTTACATGCCCTTATGGAATCCAGCCGCTCAATTAAAAAAATTTTTTGAAATTTTTTTCGGTCAAAAAATTTTTTTTTCCTATTATTTTTTTCTTAAGAGTACTTCTAATTATGAGTATTTTACAAAAAAATCATCTTAATCGGTCACTAAAAAAAAAGTTATCTGACTTTTTTTTACATCGAAAAAACTACCTTTCAATGTACAGTGCCGCTCTGTACGTTTGCCCACCCCACAGCGATTGAAGGGTTTACAAAAAGTTTTGTATTTTCTTTACTATTGCAGATACAAAGCTAAAAAAATTTATCTGAAAGCTCATTTTCTGTGCTTTAACACTGCATAAAATTGAAAATAAAAAAATAATTTTGTTAATGAGTAAATAATGCCATTACAAAACAAAATTTTCCGTTTTTTTAATGTGATACAGTTTCTTTGGATATCATCACCATTTAATGCCATATATATGATTTAAAAGCTAGTTTTATAACCTTTAAAATGCATTTTAAAAAAATTTTAAACGATAATGTTTAAGAAAAATATGATCTTTTGTTTAAGTTTTAAATCAATTAAATATATGTAGGGGAGAGTCACTACGGTCGGGCCACCTTTACGGTTGGGCCACCTTGGGTTTCTTAGTTGTAACAAACTGGTGCCATTTACCATTGCATGTAAATACTTGTTAGTGATGGTAGAAAACTTTTCACGTCATTTTCATTAAGTTCCAATGAAGTACGCGATCAGTATAAACGTAAAACTTTAATGTGTGATGGATTTTTCAAGCAAAACTTTTACTTAATGTCGAGAAAGATTAATTAAACAAAAGGGAAGATGCAAACAATAAAGTAAGATAATGAAATTTATTCATTAGAGAGTGCTTTAATACTTTGGTATGTTATTTGGTTTTTATATCGTGCGTTTATGTCTGTGTGCTAAAAAAATCAAAATGACGCGAAACTTACGGTCGGGCCACTATTTATCGTGTAGGTTGAGACACATAATTTTACATCACATTGATTTTCTACGGTGGCCCGACTGTAAAGACCTGCCCCGACCTTAACGACATTGTTTTAAAAATGTTTATAACTTTTACTAATTTTTGTCCAGACCTTTTCTGATGTACAGAAGAAACATTTCACTTTAGAAGATCTTTCCAACTATATGTCAGAAAACGTTAAATTCGGCCTATAACGGAAGTTATGGGCACAAGTCAAAAAGTTTCCCGACCGTAGTGACTCTCCCCTATTTTATTCTTATGCTGACATTAAGGAGGTTCTCCGGCAAATCAATTTTCTTCGAAATTTTACCAAATTTTGGGAGAATATTTATTTTTGTATACTTTATAAGTGGCAAAAACTTCAACACCCCTTACCATGCTAAAAGCGAAAATATTCAGGTTTAAAGTTTCAACATTTGCATAGGATTCCACATGAAGCATTTGAAAATGTGACATTTTATTTAATTGCTGACAAACCCCAAATGCGAAAACCAACGCGGCCCAACATTGGCCCAGTATTGGCAAAGCTGGCATCGAGACTTGACAGACAATATTGGTTCGACTTTACGCCGACTCTTGTGGTGTTAACCACGGTTGGACGTCGGCAGCCAGATCTCGGCGAACATTAATGGCCCAATATTGGCAGCCAGATCTCGGTAGACATTAATGGCCCATTATTGGCTGCCAGATCTCGGCAGACATTAATGGCCCATTATTGGCTGCCATTACTCCCCCAGTGTTGACAAAATAAAAAAAAATTTTATTTAATTAACTAATTAATTTATAATATTTATACAGCTTATTTCTCTAAGTTAAACGCAAACTTACAAATATTTGAAAAATTCTTACCGCTCGCGGGGATCGATACCTGAACCTGATGCACTACAGCCTAACACTCTGACCACTCTGCTACTCTGACGTGAAATCGATGAATCAAAAGTGTTTTGATAAGTTATACTACTCTGGCCGATACTGTGCCGTTATTGGGCCGAGCTACGTCCCTATATTGTCAATTATAATTTGCCATCATAGATACAAAATGTTAGACATTAATGTGCCGTTTCTGGGTCAAGCTACGCTCTAATTCTGGCAATTATAATTTGCCATCAAATATACAAAATTTTTGCCATTAAAGTGCCATTAATGGGCCGATCTTCGTCACATCACTGGTAATTTAATTTTGACATTAAAGATTGATCAACTTTGCCAATATTGTGCCATTATTGAGCCAAGCTACGCCCCAATAGTGCAAATTATAATTTTCCTTCAAGGATACAAAATTTTTGCCGTTAAAGTGCCACTAATGTGCCTTTAATGGGCCGATCTTTGTAACATCATTGGCAATAAAATTGAACTTTAAAAAATTTTAATATGAAAATTCGTGCTATGTTTTCAATATTTAATTCTTTTCTAAAAATTTAACTAGACTCCATTTTGAAATTAATTTTCATTAGAATAATTCTACGAGAATTCAATTATTTTAATACAAAAGTAAATAATTTATTGAATAACTAAATGTTTCTTAAAATTTAATTATGAGAATTAAATTTTAAAAATAACATTCATTTATTCAATAAGTTTTCTTAATATTTTTGTAGAATATTCTCAATTTTCGTAAGGAAATAATTTGGCATCATTACTATTTCTTAACTACAATTGCTTTAAGAAAAATTCTAAGATTTTTAAGAATAAAGGAAAAAAATGTTTATAAATTCTATTTGTCAATTAGAAAATTTAGTCGAAAATGAAACTGAAAATTTTTGAATTTTTAGAAAATAAAGGAAAAGATTTTATTGAATAAAATGTTCTGTTACATTTATTTACGAATTTAATTGTAAAATTATTTAAAAAATTGTAAAATTATTTCTTTTTTAAATAACTATTTAATTAAACTTTTTAAAAAAAATTAATTCTCTAAAATTGCCAGTTGAAAATATAGAAAATACAAATTTTCAAATATTTTAATTTGAGTCCTTTTTAAATTTATTCAATTATTTAAATACAAAATAAATAATTTATTGAATAACTGAATGTTTCTTAAAATTGAATTCTCAAAATAAAATTTATCAAATTAAAATGCCATTAATGTGCCTTTTATGGGCCAATCGTCATTACTTCACTGGCAATTGAATTTTGCCATTAAAGATTGATCAACTGCAATCAAAGATACAAAATGTTTGCCATTAATGTGCCAATAATGAGCCATTACTGGACCGATGGTCGGCAGATCACTGGCAATAGTCTTTTGCCATTAAAGATTGATCAACTTTGCCATGAATGTGCCATTAATGAGCCAACCTACGCCCCAATTATAATTTGCCTTCAAAGATACAAAATGTTTGCCATTAAAGTGCCACTACTGTGCCTTTAATGGGTCGATCTTCGTCACATCAATGGTAATTGAATTTTTTCATTAAAAATTTATCAACTTTGCTAATAATGTGCCGTTATTGGGCCAAGCTACGCCTTAATACTGGCAATTGTAATTTGCCATCAAAGATACATAAAATCTTTGCCAATAATGAGCCATTAATGGTCCGATAGTCGGCACATCACTGGCAAATGTCTTTTTCCATTAAAGATTGATCAACTTTACCGTGAATGCGCCATTATAGGGCCAAGAGCTGGCCCAGTATTAAAAATTTCGAAAATCTGACCATCGGCGCCATCATTGGCCTAGCAATGGGACGTTTTTAACACCAGTAATGGCCCAGTAACTACTGCCAATTCTCGGCAGACATTACTGGACCAATGATGGTCCGTTTTTGCAGTCTTGGCATTTCGCACTTGGGACTTTTCTTACAATTTAAAAAAAAAACTAGTATATTGTAGAGTCAAATTAATAGAATAATATGAAACAGTTTCAAGAGGGTTAACCATGCTTAAATTTTTAATAGAGCACTTTTAAGTAGAAAAGTCAGGTTGATTTTCCATTACGCGTCAAGTGGTAAGAGAGACAACTGCTGTCACGTGCTTAAGAAAGAGAGAAAAAGCACAAAATCGTTCTCAACTAATACTTAGGTGGCGGGAGTGGTCGATACGTATAAAATGTGTCGCGCGCAACTGAGCACCACTGGAGCCGGAGAACCTCCTTAAGCCTCCCAATGCAAAAAGTCTCCCGACGCTGATATGAACGCGCTGCATCAGGCGAGTTATTGAATTGTGAGACTTAATTATATTGGTTTAAATTCAAATACAATTTATTTTTCTTAAATAAAAATTGTTTAATCAAAAAAAATATTGAAGCTAATATATTTTTTATTGTATATTAAAATAGTGGTCTTTTTTACATTTTACTATTTTTACATAAAGTGACCCGAATATATTTTTCCCATTTATTCCTACCCACTTAAAAATAACTTTTTCAAATTTTTAACTCAAAATTTTGAGTTTTTGGAACTTATGGAGGGGAAAAAATCAAAAACGCATTTTCCTCAAAAACTACTGTATGTATTTTAATCAGCTTTGGATATGTTGAAAAGACAATTAAAGAGATTCCAAAAAAAAATTTCAAATTTTTTTTTCAAAAAATTCCAAAAATCTTTTTTTTTTCAAAAAATTTCAAAATGAAAGTTTTTCGAAATTTTCAAAAAAAATTTTTTTTAGTTCTATTAAAGTGACATTTTAAAGTATTTCCTCATTTCATTCTCTTATGTGATCTACTAAATAAAAAATTTTGCCCGGCATGATTTCAAGATATGTCACGGTAAATAACTCAAAAACCCTACCCGGAACATTTTTATGTTGTATGCAAATGTTTAATTTTAAAAAAACTGTCAAATATTTTTGCAACTTATTACTAGTGGCTTATAAAGGTTGATAAATACAAATCTGAAGTTGATTTAAAAAAATATTTTTAGACAAACAAAAAAATTTCGAAAATTTTGAAATCATATTTTTCTTTGGAAATAATTTTTTGACATCGATTACAGGCTTGTATTCAGAAAACCCCTAAGTATTATTTTGTTATTAAATAAGTAATTAATTAGTTAACCATTCGCATACAACATAAAAATGTTTTGGGTAGGGTTTTTGAGTTATTTACCGTGACACTAAAAAATTTTTTTTTTGAAAATTTCGAAAAACTTTCATTTTGAAATTTTTTGAAAAAAAAAGATTTTTGGAATTTTTTTGGGAATCTCTTTAATTGTCTTTTCAACATATCCAAAGCTGATTAAAATACATACAGTAGTTTTTGAGGAAAATGCGTTTTACGATTTTTTCCCGTCCATAAGTTCCAAAAAACTCAAAATTTTGAGTTAAAAATTTGAAAAAGTTATTTTTAAGTGGGTAGGAATGAATGGGAAAAATATATTCGGGTCACTTTTTCCATACTTATTTAGCTATACCCTATCACATTTATATGGCCCATATGTACATATATGTGCCTTACCGTATACGTGACAAATAGCATGACCATGGTTTTTGACATTTTACTCAAAAACTATATTTTTAAAAAATTTGAAAATAATAACTCCCCCAAAAAAACGAATTTTAAGTTCAAAATTGCAGAAAGTTATAGTCATATGGACATATGGGCTAAATTTGAGAAAAATAGAAGCGGGGGCATTTTTTGCATACTTAACCCCCTAAGCCCTTTGATAAAATTAGTTTTTAAAAATATTTCAATGAAATTTTTAAAAAATAATTGAATTTCTTGAAATAATTTTTATATATATTAAAAAAAACTAATTAATTTCTTGAGAAATTTTAATTAAAAATTTTGAACATGATTTTTTTCTTCAAAGTGTTAAAAATAATTCTAAAATGTGATATTTTGTATGTGTATTTAAAATTTCAGAAATATTTAATTGAAATTACTGAAAATATTGTTTAAAAAAATTAAAGCTAATTTTCATTTTTAAATTTACATTTTAAGTTTTTCATTAAAAGTTTAATAATTCCATTATTTTCAAAACATGAAATTAAATTCAATAACTCTCAGGAGGCGATCAGCACTAGTAGTATACTAACTAAAAAACGGAATCAGTACTATTGTTACGTCAAACTAAAACCATTTTAAATATACCTAACGTTCCTCGATTTAAATTTGTTTCAAGAATGAATCTAATTTAGGATGAGGATAAGTCAATGAGCCAATGATAATGAGTCAATGTTTCAAAATGAATAATTTATTTTAAAAAGCAACTAGAAAGAAAAGAATTGACAAAAATACAATGAGTAAAATTAAATTATGAATCTTAGTTATAGAATAACGATTACTGGTGGTAAATGCACTGGTGATGTAATCTGGTAATCCGATCTTTAATCTTGAATTTAAAGAATAATACTTGGTGATAAAGATCACTTTGTTAATATCAGTTTATACTCTTCACACTAGATCAATGCGCTTAACTTTATTCCTAATAATTATTATTTCTGGAAAATGTTATAAGGTTGACTTTCAAACACTACAAGTCCTGTTTACTGTGTCTGCGGTAGAGGCATATTCATCAATCTTGTAAATAGAGCATAAATACTTTAAAAAAAAATTTGGAAAAATTGGAAGTTTTACCTCTTACCATGTACTAAAAGAACCCAAAGTTTAAGAGTTTTAAATAAATTGAGCCCCCGCAGGCAATAACTCGATTTGCGCTCGGACGCAAGTTGTAGCAATATAGAGTATTCAAGTATATGGAAATGTAAATGTGTATATATATTGTATAAAGTCTAAAAACTATGATGGACAGTCGAGTGATAAGTGAAAGAGGTGTCGCTTGAATCCCCGAAATTTGACGTGTGTCCCCGAACTCTTATTCGGTTTTATATTAAAGAATAAGTGGGGAAATGTACAAACGTGAATGACCGGGAGAATTAATACGCAAATTATAGTCGTGCGATTGCGACGATCTTTTCGCCATTTTTAATGTCTCGCCGAGAATATTGAGGTATATATGTTTATTGATAATTTATATGTTAATAAAAATTAAATGAAATAAAAGTGGTGAGAATTTTGTATAAAAGAAGAATATAGATTCATAAAAATATTGTATATTAATAGAGTGGCGGTTGTTACGAGCATGGTGAGGAGCTATTTATGGAGAGTCTTCCCTAATATATTCTTGACAACGAAGTGTATTGTCAAAGATTGATCTCCTTAATTCTGTGCACAAATTTAATCATCATGGAGATTCATAATCTAAACTTATCAATTCGCAAAATGAATGTGTCTTATTGACTGGGAAAAAGGGCTCAACATCACCTCGTCTATCTACCTCAAACAAATCGCTTGACTACAGGAGAGTACTCTTAAAATTGGTCCGTATTTTATTTATATATTTATTCTCATGAGATTTTCAATTGATCTTTCGACTAATTGCGCAGTATATTTTTATCATCGACTCGAGTTTTATTGTTATATATGTAAGTGTGTGTTTGCGTTATATGTGTTGATGAATGAATAATTAAACTTTTTATACTCATTGTAAATTATTTATGACTATATTTTAATAATTATAAATCTTGATTTCTATTTAATTGAATCAGTCTTTATATTTCTCAACTCTTTTTGTTTTATTTTGTAATCATTATTTAATTAGATCTTTTATTTGAAAAATTAAATCTATTTGAGTTAATTGTGTTTTATTCATTCATGTGTAATTTCGATTTCAATATTAAAAATATTTTAATGGTTACAAAGTGCTAGTACTAGTCGGGAAGTACCAGCCACCCGGCTGGTATTAGAGAGTGCATCCGAGCGCAAATCGAGTTATTGCCTGAGGGGGCTCAATTTGTAAAAGCTTGAAAAAATTTTATATGATTTCCAGGAAAAACTACATGTTTTTCCATTTAAAATTTCAGTCTACTAGAGGCACGTATTAATATTGTTCGATTTGCTTCAAACATTAAAGACAATTTTTTTTATACCTTGATTAATTTTTTGGGGTGAGACAAAGGATTTGGAAACATCGCTCAAATAAGAATCACTCTAATAGAGGGTAGATGGAATTTCTTAAGGTAGCAAACCGTCTGTCACTATAGAGCTTTTATAGGCCCCATGTAATGTTTGTAAAACGTCTCCAAGAAAATAAAGTGTGTTATATATTCTATAAGAAACCGGATGTCCTTCGTGTATGCGTGTGGGGAAGCCGGGGCTAACCTATTTCGCATTAATAATCCCGTTGGAAGGCGCAATAGCCATTGAAATGCCATTGAAATTGCGAGGTTTCAAGAGCAGAAAATCGACTATCACAGCGTAATCTTGGCCATCGAAGTACAATCTAGGGTATATGAAACCGCGTGCGCTTCCAAAGTCTTCTATTGACCAAAGCAACATTGTAGATTCAAGCGATACGCAAATTCGACGTGAATACAATGTAAAATCCCCCCTCCTTCATCTACCTTCCGCCCTTCTTTTTTGCATTGGGATCTCTCTTACAATAATAATCGACATTGGTGAACGTCTACTTCTCTCTGTGTACCATTAGAGAGCAAGCAATGCTCATGATCGTTTAAGGTCGTCCTATGTGGTATTCATTCTTAAGGAGGTGCAATTCCTGAAGATGTAATCGAAACATCTCAAATGTCCTCGAATATTTTTTGCTACTTTCTTCTCTCTTGTGTGTTAACTTTTTCAATAAATAATTTTGTCCATTTTTTATTCCTCGGGTGCGAGGGTGTTTTTTTAAGAATTTTTTTTTTATTAAAAAAACTTGAGAAAATAACTTTCCCATCTTTGTCAAAAAGAAGAAAAAATTGAAATTTATAATCTAATAAATTATATTTTCATTATTTTATATATAAACGCACACATTTTCGTAAATAAATTACGGGATTATAATATTAAGTGGATTAGAATGTTAGTGAATGAAATTTAAAGTTGTCGCAACTTGAATATTTTGCCTTATAGGCAATTGGGACGTGCATGAAATATAAATTAGAAAATCGATGCAACAAGTCGTGTAACTGTATCTCTATATAACTTGAGCGCAGGTATGAAAAAAATTAATAGATAGGCTATAAGGTAGTCTCTCTAAAATAGTTTAGAGTCTGTACCATAGAAATATATTTATCTATTTGATTTATCTTTAGTAATAATCTATATGAGCGATTTCACGTCAAGTGATCAAGGAGTCTTACGTTGTAATGTTTATTTCAATAATTTTTTACTCTTAAACAATTAAACATACAAATTTGACAAAGTACATTTTAGAAAGGTTTTTTCATGCTCTTTCGATTGGAAATAAGCATTAAAAAAAATTTTTTGATCCAAAAATTCAAAATTAAAAATAAATTTCAATTTCTGGAGGGGAAACATACAATTTATTATTTTAAACGAAAGCTGAGGTTTTTTACTAAAAGGTCATACATATGAAAAAGTGGGACTAGAATATTTAAACATTGAAAAAATAAGTTTTCTACTCACCGGAGCGTTCTAAACCCGGTTTTTAGCTCCGTTTAGGAGAAAATTCTTTTTTTCAATGTTTAAACATTCTAGTCCCACTTTTCCTTATATGAGGAGTTTCATATGAGATTGAGGGGTCAACTCTCGGATTTTTTTCAAATTTCATTTTTCAATAGAGTTTGTTTGCCTATGTAATTATCCCAAATATTAATTAAAAATATTTAATATTTTGTTAGATATTTGCATAAACAAATTAATGCAATATTTTTTTTAAACTTGAATAACTTTTTTATTTTTGCTTATAGAAAAAAGTTGTCTGAATGTTTTTTGTTTAGAATGAATCAAATTTTTTGAAAAAAAATTAATTAAATAAAAATTAACTTTTTTAATAAATTTATTTAAAAAATAAATTTGTTTTTTAATATTTAAACCTGTTATCGGCCTTCAATCAAGCTGAAAAAAAAGATAAATATTGCTTACTATACCACAAAATAACATGCCAAATTTGGCGAACACGTTATTTTTTGTTTTTGAGAAAAAAATTTTCAAAAATTGAAGTGCAGGTAGCGAGCCGACTTAGCTGACACGACAATCGGAAATTTTCGTCTCAGGAGTCATTGTCGCGTTATAAACTTTTTTATTTTTGCTTATAGAAAAAAATTGTCTGAATGTTTTTTGTTTAGAATGAATCAAATTTTTTGAAAAAAAATTAATTAAATAAAAATTAACATTTCAAACATTTTACTTTCCTGCTTCGAAATTTTATTCTTTAAGTCAACAATTTTCTCATCTCTATTTTGAGCTAACATTAAATTTGTTTCGAATGAATTGTCTTCGATAACACAAATTTCATTACAACGACTCAAACCGTCGACATGAGACATTCTGACTCCTGGGCGATGCTCGGTGGTATATTCATAGTTTTGTAATTCTAAGACCCATCGAGAAATTCTCGGATTGATATCCTTCTTCTTCAACGCCAATGCAAGTGAGTTGCAATCGGTAATGATTTTAAAAGGAATTCCCTCGAGATAAATCCGAAATCGTCTCAGAGAATAAATAATTGCCAGCATTTCAAGTTCAAAACTATGATAACGAATTTCAACTTCTGTCGTACGTTTTGAAAAATAAAATACTGGGTGAAACTTTCTATCTTTCTTTTTCTGCATCAATACCCCACCAAAACCATGCGCACTTGCATCACAATGCAATTCAGTCTCATGTCGATGATCATAAAAAGCGAGAACTGGAGATTCGGTTAACTTCCTCTTTAATAATTCAAATGACGACATTTCCCCCTCCCCAAACTCAAATTTAACCCCTTTTCGCAAAAGATCGCTCAGTGGTTTCGCTATTATTGAAAACTTCTCGATATATTTACGAAAGTATTGCGCAATGCCCAGAAAGCTCCGGACATCTTTCACGTCTTTGGGTATTGGAAAGTCAGAAACTGCCGCGATTCCACTTTTTGTGGGTTTTATCCCCTCTTGACAGACAACGTACCCCAAAAATTCAACTTCTTTTATAAGAAACTCGCATTTATCCAACCGTATCTCCATTTTATTTCCAACAAACAATTTAACCAACTTTTTCAATACTGCAAAATGGTGTTCAATATCTACTGTCGCGATCAAAATGTCATCCATATACACTACAATGTCGCCAGCCGCGATAAGATCTTTCAAAACTGTATTGACAAATTTTTGAAATCGAGATGGTGCTGTCTTCAGACCAAAAGGCATACATAAATATTCGAATTGTCCAAATGGAGTGACAAACGATGTGTACTTTCGAGATTCTTCCGCTATCGATATATGATAAAACGCGTCTTTCAAATCTATTCGACTAAATATTATTTTACCACTAAGCACATCGAGCAAATCCTCCATCAGGGGCAATGGATAGTTGTCTTTAATAATATTTTTATTTAACGCGCGATAATCTGTACACATCCTTATCTCTCCATTTTTCTTTTTAACAAGCACGATTCTAGACGCAAATTCAGCATCACTCGGACGAATTCGTTTTTGAGCTAACAATGTATCTAAAATTTTTCTCAATTTAATTTTCTCTTCATATGACAAACAAATTGGACGAAATTGAAATGGTTTTTCGTCTCTAAGAATAATTTTAAGTTCCGCGTCGACATTTGGCTTTTCCGGCCTTTCGGGTTTTTCATAATATTCTAAGAAAATAGATTTTACACGCTCGCGATCTTTTTCTGAGATATCTTTGCCAATAATAAGACGATCAACACTTGAAGTTTTTGAGTATCAATTTCAATGTTTAAAATTTCGCTAGTTACAGTCTCAATACAATTATCACTATCTGTTAATTTTAAACCAAATTTTCTCAATGCATCTCGGCCCACTACCACTGATGCCCTCATAGTGTTATCATCTACTACATACAATTTTAAATCTCTAACTTTCCCACTAAGATTCGCTCTAGCATTCAAAATCCCCATTATTTTCAATTTAGAATCATTTATCCCGGCGAAACTAAAATTTTCTATATCTTTATTTAACTTTACAAAAGAATTTACAAATTTTCCCTTTATAAAGCTTATTGGGCTTCCACTATCAAGCCTCGTAACAAGATCCAAACAAAATACCTCATCGTTGATGTCAAACTCGTAGCTCGCTGTCATCATGAAGTCGTCTTCTTCTTCTCCATCGTCGATACATGCTATTTCCTTACTGCTTCCCTGAATCTTATTGCCCCGCTTAGGACAATCTTTAATAATGTGTTCACTTGATCCGCACGAAAAACATGACCCCTTCTTCCTGAGCTCTTGCGTACAGTCTGACGCCATGTGACCCCACTTACTACAATTATAGCAACGCCCACGAACCTCCTTCCCCCCAGTCTTCGTCTCCTCTTTACTAGTTCTAAGAGGTTTGTCGCCTTCACTGCTTTGCTTCGAGTTTATAGTGACTTTTTCAAATGCTGCGAGCAAATTTTCAAGATCTCGGAATCTCTGTATGCGTGCTTGATTACGCAAATTCATATCAGGAATCCCTTCCACGTAGTATTCGATTCTCTCGTCGTCTGGAACCGACACCCTGTTGGCTAAAATCGTCTTCTCGTGGACATACTCGCTAAAAGTCTCCCCCTTTTTCCACATTCGCTCTTCGAACTGTTTTTTTAATAGGATTCTGTTGGGCTGTTGGTGAAACATTTTCCTAATTTTGCTCAAAAGTTGATCCGTAGACATTTGAATGTGTTCAGGTCTTGAATGAAACCATGATAATGCTTTAGATTTCAGCCTTGAACAAATTAGGACTCTAGTCGCATCGTCTTCCAAGCTGTACGTCGACTTCAGCATTTTCACCTGCCTCTCCCAACTGTCGAATGTCCCGCTGTTTCCTTCGAAGGTACTCAGAAGCTCGCCGATAGCTGCTATCCCCACTTTTGGTATCACAGCTGAGTTTCCCACCAGTGCTGGTGATCCCCTCTGGCTGCCTCGAATCGTCTCAATTCGGGAACGAATTTCCCCCAACTCGTTGGCTTCTGCGTCACGTTCTCGTCTTTCAACATCCAATATGTCCGCAACTAAATTTTCATTACTTCCAGAAAGATTGGACAACTCCATTCTGGCCAATTCCAACTGGCGAGCCAACTCCAATCTCTCGTTCCTTATCAATCTGAGCTGCTCATCTTGTTCCAGTTGTTTTTGCCTTTGGTTAATATTCCTCAATTCTTCAATTTGTTCCCGCGCTGCTTCCAATTCTGCCATAAGAGCTTCGTTATCAATTATTTCTGTTTGATGGTCGGTTTTGCTCCTAGTACCAGTTTTCTGAGTATTTTTCTCATTCGTCAATTGGAGCAAAGACCAGTCAGGATCTACTTCCATAATACGTGCAATCAATTCTGCCTTGTTGCCCGCAATCGTCAGTTCCAACTTCCTTAAAATCTCTTTTAGTTCACTTACAGGTAATTCGTGAAAATTTGGCGCCATCTTGATCGTAAACCACGTTTTCACACTTAAGCATTACTTTACGTTCCACCAAAATTTTTCACTAAACAATAATGTACGAAATAAAAAAATGAGTGCGCGAACAATCACTAAGCCTGGTCGATATCGTCGTTAAATATTTTAAAAGAAAAGTCACTTATCACTTGAAAAAAATTCACCACGCGGTGTCGAAAATTTTCAAAATGTCGACCACTTAAACCGACGCAGCTTGTTCAGTATCCCACTTCTGATAAAAACTGTAATATATAAAGGGCGAAACAAAGCGGATAGTTTTATATTTTGTCAGGGAATAAAATAAAACACTAAAAACCAGTAGATTAAACGAACGAACAATATATTTAATTCATTTAGGTTTTAATAAGAAGAAATACAAAAGGTTGTTGACGATTATACGACCGGCAGCGCACTGTCGGTTTTCTCTCATTTCTTATCACTCGTCATATTTTCGGGGAATCTCGGTTCCCCATCGTTTACAAGTTACACTACATATAAATCGACATCACACACACAATACTATTCCAGGGGATAGGTCCCTTCTTTCGTGAAGCGTCACATATACACATTTCAAGAACGAATAATTAAATTTCTGTAAAAATTCGTTAATAATTCAAGAGAAACTCTAAAGTAATTGATGGAATATTTCCAATACTGTCAGCAGTAGAAACTATAAGATATATCTAAGAATCTATTGCCATGTTTAGTGAAACTATACGAACCGTACGGCAACAACTCTTGTTGAGTTCGGGAAAATTTCTGGGTGAATTCAAGAAAAAAAAATTCAGAGATATGAAGAGAAATACAGTATTATTTTCACATACACCAACCAATATACATTCAAACAAGATACACTGCAAATATAACACATCTAAATATACATATAAACACAAACTATACTTATAAATATAACCTATACTAGTAACATACATATACGCTCGCAACTACAACGTTTATCGAAATATCGCACGCACGCGCTACACGAAGATCGCTGTGAACGAGTGGTTTAGAAATTTCTTATATACTAACGTATAGGATATTTCAGGTCTGTGAAGCTGGCCGAACCACTTTCATAAAAATAAATTTAAATTATACCATTAATTAGTGCTCAATTAGTGCTATTTTTGTACCATATTGCCGAATTTAGTGCTCAATGTTTATTTATAAAAAACAACAGTTCTGCTGAGTGAACGTTCCGCTGGCCGGACCATAACGAAAAACGCTTTAAAAACGTCAACAGAATATTTATCAATAGCCTATAATTTAGTGCTCAATTAGTGCTCAAAGATTAACACAATTAAAATTTTTTTTTATTAATTATTTATTTTTAAAAAAAACTTAGTCGAATGAGTAAGTAATCCGCTGGCCGGACCATAACGATAAACGCCTTAAAAACACCAACAAAATATTTATTCATAGCCTATTATTTAGTGCTCAATTAGTGCTCAAAGATTAACACAATAAAAAATTTTTTTATTAATTATTTATTTAAAAAAAAATAACTTATTCATCTGACTGAGCGATCCGCTAACCGCACCATTACGATAGACGCGTCAAAATCGACAACAAAATATTTATCAATAGCATATAATTTAGTGCTCAATTAGTGCTCAAAGATTAAAACAATACAAAAATTTTTTATTAATTATTTATATATAAAAATCATTTCTTCGAAAGAGTGAACACGTTAAAAGTGTTTTAAATTCATTTTATCAATAGCCTATAATTTTGTACTCAAATATAGTGTTCGCAGATTAAGAATTAGTTAGTGCTTAAAGATTAACACAATAACACAATTCAAAATTTGCTTATTAATTATTTATTATTTTAAAAAAACTTAGTCGAATGAGTAAGTAATCCGCTAACCGCTCCATTTCGATAGATGCGTCAAAAACAACAACAAAATAGTTTTCAATAGCATATAATTTAGTGCTCAATTAGTGCTTAAAGATTAAAACAATAAAAAATTTTTTTATTAATTATTTATTTTAAAAAAATATATATATTAGAATAAGTGAGCGATCTGCTAGCCTCACTGTTATACAAAACGCATTAAAGGCGCCAAGATTATCAGAATAAAAATTTGTTTTTATTGATTATTTATTTTATAAAGCACATTGTTATATAACTCTGTTATATGTACACTGAGAAAAAAGAGGGCACGTTGTGTTAATCTTTGAGCACTAATTGAGCACTAAATAATAGGCTATGAATAAATATTTTGTTGGTGTTTTTAAGGCGTTTATCGTTATGGTCCGGCCAGCGGATTACTTACTCATTCGACTAAGTTTTTTTTTAAATAAATAATTAATAAAAAAAATTTTAATTGTGTTAATCTTTGAGCACTAATTGAGCACTAAATTATAGGCTATTGATAAATATTCTGTTGACGTTTTTAAAGCGTTTTTCGTTATGGTCCGGCCAGCGGAACGTTCACTCAGCAGAACTGTTGTTTTTTATAAATAAACATTGAGCACTAAATTCGGCAATATGGTACAAAAATAGCACTAATTGAGCACTAATTAATGGTATAATTTAAATTTATTTTTATGAAAGTGGTTCGGCCAGCTTCACAGACCTGGATATTTCGCCACTTTTGGATTGCTTTGTTATGTTAATAACAAGAGAAATTGTAAAAATAATTTGTTTCTAAAAAGATGGAAAAATTTTAAAATACCAAGGTCAGTTTTTAAAGAAGGTTTTAACACGAAATATTTAGAATTGAAAATTATAGGTACTAAAAATATAGATAATCGATATCAATTATAATTACAAGTTGTACATCAGTTAAATCTATAAATATACATTGTTGTAAATATATTTTAGAGAAATTTTTAAAAAAGTAAAATAGGAAATTTTTATTTTTGAAATAAATTTGAAAATTTCAAAGGTTTTTAATTAATTTATATTTTATTATAATTAAAATAATATACATAAAAATTATTGATTAATAAAATAATAAATAATAGTATAATTCATTTTAAATTAATTTATTAAAAGAAAGATAAATTACAATAATTAAATAAAACATAAATAATTAAATTACAAAAAGAAAATAATAAAAACAATAATAATTAGTATAATTATTTTAGTTGAAATATAAATATTAATAATTAATTTTTCTGAAAACTTTTCTAAAATCAAAAGTTTTAGAAACATTTTAAACCTATAATTTAAAGATTAATTTTCCCAAATTTTTTTAAATCTAATATTTATAAAATGTAAGTATAAAAAATTAAATTTCAAATATAATTAAATATTAAAACTGATGATTTTTAAAACAATTTTAGGATGAGATTACAAAACTAATCACTTATGAAGTTGATTGACACTTGCATTTGAAATAGACATCTTTTTTAAAATAAAATGGTTTTATTGTATACATCTTGAGTACAAATTGTATTGGCATAAATTTACATTTTACATCCACACTTTTGAAATGTAGCTATAGCCATCACTATAAGTTAAACTTGTTGAATACATTCTGCCGTTCTGCGCAAAGTAACCGTTGCGCACTCCAATTTTCTTTTAGAGTTCGGGAATTTTTCAGGCACAACAAGCAGTGATTGTTACTGTTTGGTAATACTAGAAATCTTGTTCAAAATAATGTGATTTTCTCGAAAAATCTAGAGCCGTTATTAATTTTTTCAAACTCTGTCTTGAACTCACCATTAGTATATCCTATTTCTATTATACTGTATCTAATTTAAATCTTTTCTTTTAAGGTCAGGAATAATTCTAGAATGTTTTCAACTATTTCACTTAAAGTTAAAGTATTATTGTCGACTTTTTCTCATATCCACCGTTCTTGAACTAATTCAGGAATGTTTCCTGAATAAATTTTTTCCGTGTGTGATCGTCAGTCCCGATTAAAATTTTATTTAACTTAGTTTGATTGTTTTTATTTAGTCTTTATTATTTATTTATTGTTTACTAATTTGATTATTAATTTGTTTTTGGTCAGTTTTAATTTTATTTATAATTATTTATGTGCTTAATAATTTTTTATTGTATCTTCACACGGAAAAACTTTTTTCAAGAGTCATTACTAAATTTATTCAAGAACCCAGGATATGGGAAAAATTTAGAACTTCTTTTAGAAAAGTTCAATATTCATTAAAGAATTTTCAGGTGTTTTTCTAATGGCTTGGAAATAATTGTTCTTGACGCTGCGACTGAGTTCTTCAGCCACTGCGCCTTAAAAAAGTCTTGAACTATTTAAGAAAGAAGACGTAGCGTAACCAATAGGTATACAGCGCCACTTGGCTTTAAACGCTTTAAAACGAAATAAAACTAAAGTATCGCAACGCGTCCCTGCAGTTGAGTGCCATAAGGCGGAGCGATCTTGAGTCTCGAGGTCTCAAGTTCGACTACTCATGCGGGCAAATTTTTTTCGCTAATTTTACATTTTTCTATTCTTAAACCAGTTCAGGACTTTTTCAAGAAAATTCAACAAGTAGTCCAGAAATTTACTACAGTCATCCCCGAACAGCTTTAAATAATGTTGGTTGTAGCAATGTATGGTTTTGTAGCATCTCTTGTTTTATTTCCATATCCTGAGTTCTTGAATAAGTTTAGTAATGACTCTTGAAAAAAGTTTTTCCGTGCATGTTTATTTATTTTTAATATTTCTCTTATTCGTTTCTACTAATTTTATTTATATTAACTTTTAATTATATTTGTTTATATGTTTTTATTTTTAACTTATTTAAAAATTTGACTCCCGATTCTGTATTTAAGAGGGCAATCGCAGTTGTAATGTCAAAAAATAGATATTTTTAAAGAATTTTTTACTTCTAAACCATTAAACTTTTTTTGAAAATCGATCCAAAGTTATGTACCCTTAAAGTAACGTCCTTTGAAAAAGCAGAGTTTTGCGGTGACCAACACTATGGAAATCTGATTAGTCCAAAATTCAAATTGAAACGAATTTTCTTTGATTGAAAGATTATCTAGTACTTAATCGAAGGATTTAAAAGGAAAAAAATATTTGAAGAAATGGCGACCTGCCAAAGTTGACGAAAAAAGAAAAAAATCGAACGTTCAACTTAGGCAGGTCGCCATTTTTTCAAATATTTTTTTCCTTTTAAATCCTTCGATTAAGTACTAGATAATCTTTCAATAAAAGAAAATACGTTTCGATTTTTAATTTTGGACTAATCAGATTACCATAGTGTTGGTCACCGCAAAACTCTGTTTTTTCGAAAGACGTTAATTTAACAATACATACTTTTAGAACTTCTTAATATTTTTAACTTCTTTTTTTGTTAACTCAAATCTAAATGATGTACTTTTAGAAAAAATCGATTTTTAAAAAAAGTTTAATGGTTTACAAGAAAAAAATTCTTGAAAAAATATGTATTTTTTGACATCACAACTGCGATTGCCCCATTAAGTTCTGGTTATTGATAAATTGTTAAGATTATAGTTTTTGTACAGTACCGTCCGAAATTGTCAGTCCACTTATTTTTAAAGAAATAAAAAAAAATTTTGACATTAAATTTATAAAAACTAAAATTTCTTTCGGTTTATATTTTGAAAGACGATAAAATTTTGAAAAGAACAATATATTTTAGAAGTCATGTAGCCAATATAATATAATTTAGATATTTTTACAAAATCGTCAATTTTAATGTTTTACAAAAATTTGAATAACTTCTAAAATAATGAACGCTTTTTAATAATCTTAGGCTTATTTTGAAGGTCATTTACTACACTATAAGAATTACTTATAAGCATTAATAACGTTTAATTTTTTTCTAAGAAAATGCAAACCGTCAAAGATGGACCAAAAAAATTTTAAACAATTTTTCTGTATTAGAAACTATTTAAAAAAATATATAAATATTATATATACACTACCGGCAGAAATTGTCGGTACAAACGACGGGCGAGTTAAGAAAAGTTGCTGCCAAAATTAAATTAACATATTTTATTATTGAAAAATGATAGAAACTTGGTTCACGGATTGTTCGAAAGCCAATTAAATTCTGCGTCGTTTGATATATAAATGAAAATTATCTTATATTTTAGAGAGATTTTATCACCTAAGAGGTTTTGAAAAAAATTGATTATTTTTTCTATTTTTGTGCACCATTTTTGTGTGGCTGCACATTCTAGAAAAATTTAGAGAAAATTTTTAAACTCTTGCAGCATAATCTTTAGTCATAGCTTTTATTTAAGCCTTGGAAACTGAAAATCCGTTCAACAGTTTTTGAAATATCTAAAAAAATGTTCAAGCATGTTCATCTATAATTTAGGCGGTGATACACACTTATTGGTTAGTTGCGGCAGGGCTGAATAAAACTTGTCATAGTTAATTATTATATATATATATATATTTATAAATAAGTTATCATTTTACAAACTTTCATGATCAAATAGTAATTTATTTTGGGGAAAAAAGTTTAGTTTTTAGTTTTTCTCTACGTGCAAATTTACTTATACTTATTTATTTATTCAAAAATTATATTCTTACTTAAATTTCTTTTAATTTCTTATTATGTCTTCTTTTCAGAAAATTAATGTTAATAGAGAAGTGAAGATTTGTACGTAGAAAAAAATCTGAAAACTAACCCAATAAAAAAATTCTATACACGCACCGCGGAGTTCGTATACGAGCTCGACATTAGATATTTCTCGGATGCGGTAAGCAGGATTTTGTATTAAATTTAATTATTTTATATAAGAACATTTATATAATAAATAAATAATGATATATTTATTAATTAGTAATTTAAAAAAATTATTTATTCTACCGCCAATACAAAATCGTGCTTACCGCATCCGAGAAATATCTAATGTCGGTAAGTTAGAGTAACATAAGGAATTATCAAATTCTAACCTTTATTCAGTGTGAATAAATTTTTTGAACAAAGTTATCCTTTTTTTCTTAAAACTTTATTTCCGTTATAAATTTAGCTTTGTTTTACTTTGAAAATTCATTTCTATTATCTACATTTACTTTAAAATAGTGTTATATTATGAAAAATGCTTTAAAAGTCACCTCATATACAAGCCTCTAGAATGTGCAGCCACACAAACATGGTGCACAAAAATAGAAAAAATAATCAATTTTTTTCAAAACCTCTTAGGTGATAAAATCTCTCTAAAATATAAGATAATTTTCATTTATATATCAAACGACGCAGAATTTAATTGGCTTTCGAACAATCCGAGAACCAAGTTTCTATCATTTTTCAATAATAAAATATGTTAATTTAATTTCGGCAGCAACTTTTCTTAGCTCGCCCGTCGTTCGTACCCACAATTTCTGCCGGTAGTGTATATACATTATATATATATATATATATATATATATATATATATATATGGGTAATTCCACGTGAGATTTTAGTCGACCTCTTAAAATCGGCCAAAAATATTTTTTTTCTATTCTGTATCGAAAAAAAACAGATACGTATTTTTTTATTTTTGTTTAATTGTCAAAATTTTTGAGTTATGAATTTTCGAAATTTTGCACATTTTTAATCATAGACCTATATTTTTGGCCGATTTTAAGAGGTCGACTAAAATCTCACGTGGAATTGCCCATATATAATATTGTGCTATATGAGCAATGTTATTGAGCAACATTGATTCAAGCTTACAGCAATCTTACAGTGCAATCTTGTGACAGGTGGGACATTTGAAGCTTGATGTAAGCTTGCGTCAAGGTTACGTGCTATCTGGGTTAATATATTTGATAATAATAGTATAACAGTATATTTTTAATTGAAAGTAACACAAATGGAAACAGATTTAAACACTGCATGCTATACAGAATTTTCGTGTCCAGTCAATTAATTCTTCACGTATTTCGTAATACTGGGTAAATGACTTTTGGATTAAATTTTAAAATACTTTTGTCATAATGGCATGCTAGTACGAAAATAATTCTATGACTTTTTCAAGGGATGGTTTCGTAAGTTTAGTTTCATTTTATTTTGGAATATCACAACAAAACCAAATATCCCAACCTTTTAGTTTGGATCCAGCACCAAAACTAAATACACCGACTTTTTAGTTTTGTTTTTTACTCCAAAACTAAATTGTTTTTTCGTTTTTTTTGCTTCCTCATAAAGGAAGCCTTGTGGTGATGTCGATTTCCGAATTTTTTAGAATCAATTATTTTTACAAATTTTCAAATGTAGTATATTTAATTTGTCGAGATGAACAAATGTCCGGATGTATGTGTGTGTGTGTATGTCACCGATTCTTGTGGACAAATTTTCTCTTACACATCTTGATGGACTTTGATAAGATTTTGTAGGTGTATTACGGTCATGAATACCAAAAATCAGACAGAACGATTTTCAAAAATATATTTAAAAAAATTTTTTAAAACAATTTTTTAATTTTTTGAAATAACTTTTTTCTATATTAAAATTTTTATTAATTCTTGTCAAAATTGCATTCCTGACATAAAAACGAATCGATTCATGTATATAAAGTATACATTTTATCAAAATTGATAGAATTATTAAATATTTTAATTTTTCACAAAAAATTAATATTTTGTATTTTTTGACATTTTATCATAACACTTTAAAATAATTATTCAATAATAAAAAAATTGAATAATTAATATCACGGTGCTACAAAAATTTTTTTTTGTCATATACTTTTGTTCTCATGTATAGGAACTTGTAGAGGAGGTTGAACTATTAATTTTAGTATGTTTGAAATTTCAAATACACCCCCGAAATTTCAAGTTATAGTTCAAAAACCAAAATTTCATCAATTTGTGTATAAAAATAGTTGTATATTGGTTATTTTTCAATCGATTTGGATGATTCAGGGCTTATTGGAAAGCTAAAAGTTGTTGTTTTTCAAAACTTCAAGGTTAATAAAATTTCGTTGAAAAATGTGGAAGCTGTGAGCCAAAACATAAGAACAAAAACTCAAAAAAATCAATTATGGTGACTTTGGCTTAAAAATACACCCTAAATTTAAAGTGAACACACATTATATCATATATTGCAAGAAACTACATGTATTTCCCTTCAAAATGAGCTGTAGATGGACTCGATTGGATAAAAATTCTCCAAATTATGAAGGTTTTAGTAATTTTTGTCATTGTTGGTATTTTTATAAATATAACAAATTTCACTTCTACAAGTTAAACAAGTTGTTCATTTCATGACCATTTAGCTTTCTCAATATATATTATTATATATAATTTTAAAAGTTAAATAATTATAACAGTTTATTAAATATAATTAATAAACCGGGTAAAGTACCCTGAATAAATATTAATTATTCAATTTTTTATTATAGAATAATTATTTTAAAGTGTTATGATAAAATGTCAAAAAATACAAAATTTTAATTTTTTGTGAAAAATTAAAATATTTATTAATTCTATAAATTTTGATAAAATATATACGTTATATACATGAATCGATTCGTCTTTATGTCAGAAATGCAATTTTGACAAGAATTATTGAAATTTTTAATATAGAAAAAAGTTATTTCAAAAAAACCAAAAAATTATTTTTTTCAAAAATTAAAAATATGTTGAAAAAAATTTTTTTAAATATATTTTTGTAAATCTTTCTGTCTGATTCTTGGTATTCATGACCGTAATACACCTACAAAATCTTATCAAAATCCATCAAGATGTGTAAGAGAAAATTTGTCCACAAGAATCAGTGACATACACACACATACATCCGGACATTTGTTCATCTCGACGAATTATATATACTACACTTGAAAATTTGTAAAAATAATTTATTTTAAAAAATTCGGAAATCGACATCACTATAAGGCTTCCTTTATGAGGCAGCAAAAGCATTTTATTTTTAAATAATTCAACATTTCTATTAAATCCATTAAAGAATTTAATATTTTAGTTTGAAAAATTTGTATTATTAAACATTAGTTTTTAAAAGAAGTAATTAAATTATAATATACTTTATCTAAATTGTCAATATCCGTTCTATAATTAATACTATTTGCATTATTTTTTATAAACAACATTTCTAGATTTTTTCTTTTCCAATTATTTGTTTCAACATGTAAAATATTTATATTGTCAAAATCAAAAGAGTGATTATTATTAAAGGTGTGATTAGTTAAAGCGTTAATATTTTGGTTGTGAGTGACGTATCGTTTATGTTCTTTTATTCTAGTTTTAAGATGTCTTAGAGTTTCTCCGATATAACAACTATTACAATTTTTGCATTGAATTTTATATACACATCCAACCTTCTGAAATTTCTCTGTTTGATCTTTAAAATGTAAAAAAATAGAATTTTTTAAATTATTAGAATTAATAAAAACTAAATTAAAATTATATTGTTTAAAAATATTAAAAAGAATTTTATCAAAATTTTGAATATATGGAATGCTTATAACCTTTTCAATTGGAAGATTGTTGTTATTTATTTTTCTTTTATGTGAGTTACTGGTAAGAGAATTATACCTCTGTGAAATCTTTCTATTTAACATACCAATTAAAGTTTTTTTAACAATATTAAGATTTTCAAGATGGAATTGTTGATCTGACAATTTTATAGCCCTATCAACAAGAGTGTATATAATGCCAATTTTATAACTAAGAGGGTGATGTGAATAGAAATTCATATATCTCCCAGTCCAAATAGATTTACGAAACCAATTTGTTATAATAAAGTTATTACTGTCAATTGAGAGGGAAAGATCTAAAAAATTAATTTTATTATTACTAGATAACTCTAAAGTAAATTTTAAATATTTATCGATGGAGTTAAATTTACATAATATATTATCTACCTTATTTAAAGGTGCACAAATTAATATATCATCAATATATCGAAAGTAAAAAATAATTTTATATGTAATTTTGCTTAAAATTTCTTCCTCAATACCTTCCATGACAATATTAGCTGCACTTGAGGATATTGGGGAGCCCATTGGTAAGCCAAATATTTGTTTATAAAATTCTCCTTGAAATTGACAGTATGCAGAATTTAAGCATAAATTTAAAGCTTGAAGAAAATCATCCTGTGAGAAGTTTGTATATTTTTCAATTTCTGACCATTTGCTTTTGATAGTGTTATTGATAAGTGTCCAAGATATGTTTGTATACATGGAAACAACATCGAGTGAAAAAATAGTAAAATTTGGTGGAATAAAAATATTATTAATTTTATTTTTAAAATCCCAGCTATCTTTAATACAGTGGTTATTATCAGTATTTAAAGATTTTTTAAAAATGTTTGATAAAAGTTTTGATAAATTATATATTGGATTGCCTATAAAAGATGTAATTGGTCTCATGGGAATGTTATTTTTATGTAACTTTGGTAGTCCATAAAATTTTGGAGCAACACCATTTGTGCAATTAAGAAAATTATATGTATTTTTCTCAAAGTATTTTTTATTTAAAAAGGATTTTAGAAGATTTCGCAAACAATTTTGAATTGAGATTGTTGGATCAGAATTCAATTTTTTGTAAGTATTAGTATCAGTTAAAGGATTAAGTGTTTTCGAGATATAATCATTTTTTGTTATAATGACAGTTTTATTACATTTATCGGCAGTGGTTATAATAATATCTTTATTAGACTTTAAAAATTTTTTTGTTTCATTAATATTTTTAATTAGATTTTTTTGTGTGCAATTAAGATATGATTTATTAAAAATTAAATTTTGCAACCAATAAGACACATTCCCTTTAATTGTATTTGATCCAAAGTTACCTCCTAGTGCTAAAATATTAGAGACATTTTTAGGAATATTTAACGAAGTTAAATTTTTAATCCAATTTTCGTTAGTTTTAATTTTAATAATTTGTTGACTTTTTAATTTTTCTATTTTAAGTTTTGAAAAATTTTTTAGTTTTGATTGATATTTGTTAAAATTTAAATAAACTTGTTTTTTTAATTCTGTGAACATTTCGTTATTAGTTAATTGTAAAATTTTTATGTTAAAAAAATGTAAATTTTTATATAAGTATTTAATTTCACTTGATATGTCAGATATTTCTAATTTTAAGACTTTTCTTCCAAAGAAGTAGGTACTTTTTTCCAAATCGTCACAGCATGATTTTGAGAAAAAACGAAAATGTAGAGAGGTGTTATTAATAATATGACTTGGCAAGATACATAAATTTTTTTTACATACATAAAGAAATTTTCTTTGGTTCTTCCTTTTAGTAATTTTGTTTTGTTGATTTACGAAACCAATTTGTTATAATAAAGTTATTACTGTCAATTGAGAGGGAAAGATCTAAAAAATTAATTTTATTGATTTTAATAAATGTCATCTTTAAAAACCGTAAAATAGGCCGTTTTCATTATCTTACAAATGAATATTTAATACGGTCAAACAAACAAAAACTACTATTAAACGATTATTTTATTTCTGTCAGACTAATATTACAGGTCATCGTTTTCAAACGCGAAAACTTATTAAATATGCTGACGCACCGACAGTAACAAAACCGCTTTTCCATGTAAATGTTCCGTCAATAAAGGCGTTAATTATACTTGAAAATACTGATGTAGATATTACCCTAAATAAACTTCGAATTTCAGCATCATCAGAGTCATCAGCTGCATCTATGTCAGATCAAGACACGAGCTTTGAAGCACCATCAACTTCTAAAAAGCCTCAATTAATTTCAAATGAACGATACATGGATATGATTAGAGAATTGCGTATTACTTGGAGACAAACTGAACTTCTTGCTTCTCGTTTGAAAGAATTTAATTTGGTTGCACCAGATTTCAGGATAACTTTTGCTAGAGACCACAAATATAGAAATGCATTTGAGAAAGGTTTTAAAGAGGACATTTTATACAAAGACCTCGTATATTGCTCAAATGTTGTAGAATTATTTGCTGCTTTTCAATGCGAGTATAATCCAAAAGATTGGCTTTTGTTTATAGACGGCTCCAATAAAAGTTTGTATTATATTTTTTAGTTAAAATGAATTTAAAACAGTCATTGTCACAGAATGTTCCAAATTTTATGGTTAAAGAAACTTCAAGTTTTTGTATGAAAATAGACCAATTTAAAAAACTAACCGGTGAATCTTTAAAATAAATTTTTTAAATTGTAAAATAATACGGCTCTTCGCGACATAACATGATGGCACTTATTCATAAATATTAATTTCTTTTTTTACATTTAGGATAAGATTAAATATTTCAGGAATTTTCATTGGTCCACAAATTAGAACTCTCATGAAAAGCCAAGAATTTAGGAATAAATGAACTCCAATTGAAAGAAGAGCATGAGACAGTTTTGTCGATTTGTGTCAAAACTTTTTAGGCAATCATCGAAGCAAAAACTATGTCAGCATTATAAAATAATTTTTGACTTCCTACAGCAAAATGAGATGCAATATGTCCATTAAAGTTCATTTTTTGAACTCGCATCAGGATTTCTTTCCCGAAAATTTGGGCCAAATTCCTGATGAACAGGGTGAACATTTCCATCAGGAGATTTTAGCTATGGAAAATCGGTTTCTTGGAAAAAATAAAATAAGCATGCTTTCTAATTACTGTTGGTCGTTAAAAAGAGAGATCGTTCCAGCTTCACATAAACGCAAACAAAAAGTTAAAACGTTTTAATTTTTTTGTTTAATTTCGGAGTTATCCCTCTTGTTATTGCTAAAGTTTAACAAGCTGGTCGATTGATTCTAATTTCTTGTCTAAATGCTTTAATTTTAATTTAGGGTGTATTTTTAAGCCAAAATCACCATAATTAAATTTTTTGAGTTTTTGTTTGTATGTTTTGGCTCACAGCTTCCACATTTTTCAACGAAACTTTATTAACCTTGAAGTTTTGAAAAACAACAACTTTTAGCTTTCCAATAAGCCCTGAATCATCCAAATCGATTGAAAAATAACCAATATACAACTATTTTTATACACAAATTGATGAAATTTTGGTTTTTGAACTATAACTTGAAATTTCGGGGGTGTATTTGAAATTTCAAACATACTAAAATTAATAGTTCAACCTCCTCTACAAGTTCCTATTCATGAGAACAAAAGTATATTACAAAAAAAATTTTTTGTAGCACCGTGTATTTATTCAGGGTACTTTACCCGTTAGAAACTTTCTATTAATACTATTATGAAAATGACCATAACGTCTTAAAATCACATTTCCCTGAGATTGACATTTAAAGCAATTTATCTCTTTTACTCATTTTTATCTCTGGGCTTAAAAATGCACAATGCGCGTTCTCCTTGCCACAAAAAATTTTTTTAGCGCATCAATCTTTCGCACTTTGGGACTTAACCCATAACAGCATCCGTTTACGTCGTCCTCGTCGTCTCTCTCTATCTCTCGGTCGACCGCAATATTACTTTTCTCGGTAACGGTTTTTTATTGCATTCTGGATATTTATTGGCCCATGAGGGGCACCCGCGCCACTTTCGTGTGTTTGTATATATATATGAGCGATTCCATCTCAAGTGATCAAGGTGGAGAAAAATTTTTCTCCAATCGTAGCAAAACTTGGGGCTTTTGTAGTACTAATAGATTCGTGAAAATATTTTTTTACCTAGTCCAATATTTTCCGAGGGGGAGGGGGTTAAATTTTTGGGTTTTTCAGTACAATGTTTATTTCAATAATTTTTTACTCTTAAACAATTAAACATACAAATTTGACAAAGTACATTTTGGAAAGGTTTTTTCATCCTCTTTCGATTGGAAATAAGCATTTTGAAAAAAAAAAATTTTTGACCAAAAAAAAATCAAAATTAAAAATAAATTTCAATTTTTGAGGGAGATGGATACGATTTTTTTTTTTTTTTTTTTTTAACGAAAGCTGAGGTTTTTTCCTGAAAGGACATATAAATGATAAAGTGGGACCAGAATGTTTAAACATTGAAAAAAAGAATTTTCTCCAAAACGGAGCCAAAAACCGGGTTTTGAGCGCTCCGACGAGTAGAAAACTCTTTTTTTCAATGTTTAAACTTTCTAGTCCCACTTTATCATTTATATGTCCTTTTAGGAAAAAACCTCAGCTTTCGTTAAAAAAAAAAAAAAAAAAAAAAATCGTATCCATCTCCCTCAAAAATTGAAATTTATTTTTAATTTTAATTTTTTTTGGTCAAAAAATTTTTTTTTTCAAAATTCTTATTTCCAATCGAAAGAGGATGAAAAAACCTTTCCAAAATGTACTTTGTCAAATTTGTATGTTTTATTGTTTAAGAGTAAAAAATTATTGAAATAAGCATTGTACTGAAAAACACAAAAATTTAACCCCCTCCCCCTCGGAAAATATTGGACTAGGTAAACAAATATTTTCACGAAAAATTACTATCTATGAGTACTACAAAAGCCCCAAGTTTTGCTACGATTGGAGAAAAATTTTTCTCCACCTTGATCACTTGAGATGGAATCGCTCATATACACGTATATAAACACGTTGCATCATAAAGCCTTGACTTTCGAAATCTTTCCTCCTTTTGTCCGCGATGACACCTCCCCATTAATGCAATTCTTATGGAGATTCGTTGCGCGTTACGAAAAAAATCATTTTAACCATAACTGAGTTTTTGCATGCATTGAACAAAAATTTTGTGGTTAAAAAATAAAATAATTAATTTTTTAAAAATGTTTGTTCAATTTATGCAAAAATTATGTCTATTCTTACCATGAAGAATTGGTACGCTGATAGTGGCTACTGCCATAAATTATAGGTATAGTTTAGCTATACTGATTAGATAGCTTTACCAGGGTGGTCCCACGTCAGAAAACTCAGGGTAATGTCAGGTAAAAAAAATTTTGTTAGTTAAGTTAGATAAATGTCAGGGAAAATATTTATACAGTAAAGTCAGGGAAAGGTCAGGAAACAAACGTTTTGTCAGTGAAGTTAATAAAAAAAGTCAGCTAGTGAAAATCTAGAGATTAATATATTTTAAAATACATTTAGAAGATTCTTAAAATTATAATTTCATATTAATATTTCATATATGGGTAGTTTTTACAAACGGAGGCAGAAAATGAAGAAAATCTTGGCACAACATTTTTTTAAGTTCAGGTCTTAAAAAGTAGTTTAAATTCAAGTTAATAATATTATCAAAGATACCTAAAAGTTGTCAGTCAAAAAATTTTAAATTGTAACTTTTACAGCTATTCATAAATAATTTAACCTCGAGACAGGTTGTGAAAAGAAAATTAACCCGTTGACTGTCGCTGACGCATATAAGCGCAAAACTAAGACTGGCCAAAAGTGCTCATGACGCATTGGGGAGAGTGGGGCAAAACGGGGTACCGGCCTTACAAACGAATTAACCAATCGCGATTATTTTTTACATAATACTGCACCGAGACGATAGTTTTTTGTTTATAAGATTTAAAAGCCATGAGAACAAATCTTTTATCTTTTTTACTAAAAAAAATGTTTTCGACGATTTTCTTATTATTTTTTTTCCTTTTTTTAATAGGTGTTTATTACTTAATAATAACGGTTAATGAACTGCGTAAATTTTTTTCTAACTGGCAAGGGTTACAGGAGAAGGGAAACATGAGTTTTTTTCTTTGTTGAATCGTAAATTGTAGTAATTAATCGTTTTATTAAATTTCGTAGGTGGGGCAAGATGGGGTAGGGGAGAGTGGGGCAAGACGAGGTTCACAAATGAAGCAAAAGAAAAGAGAAATAAGAGAAGTTAAGAAAACTACTTAAATCAAGGCTGAATAAAATAAGAGTGACTAAAAAGAAGAAAGCTTGTAAGTTTAAATCCAAAATCAGTGATGGTAAAGTGGAAAATACACCTTGTCTCTACTGTAATGGTTATTATTTAACTCAAATGAAGGTTGGGCTGCTTGTTCTGTCTGCAGCCAATGGGTTCACTGCAGTTGTGCTGGTGTCGATGACGAAGATGAAGAAGCAACCTTTACTTGTGAAATTTGTCGGCAAAAATAGGTTGCTTTCTTGAGTACCCCATATTACCCCTTAGGGTACCCCATCTTATCCGTCGGTGGGGCAAAATGGGGAGATTTGCAATTTTTTACATATTATAAAATTTTATGTTTTTTTAAAAAACAGGTGGCCTTTGTACGCCTTTATTACGAAAGACTGATATTCGCAACTTTAAAAATGTAATTAAGAACTTTTTAAACATTTCTGAAACCAGTTACACGGAGGGTTTTCTAGGTCTCTTATTACGAATATGATATTCGTTTTCCAAAATTCAAAATGGCGGATCCAATATGGCGGACGAAAAAATAAAAGAACTTATTAGATTGACTTCAAACTGAATACATTTCAATGTGTTTAGGCAAGGTTATTCATTCTTAATTAATTTTAATTGAAATGAAAAATGGTGAATTAATCGTAATGAAAATTCTTAATAATTTTAACGCTTTTTATTGTGCCAGGAAACTGAGAATGAATTCGTGGGACAAAATTCAAGATAATATTTTTAAATAAAACATAAATTAATGTAACAATGATTTAAATCTTTGTAAAGTACAACTATTTGAAATTAAACATCTTTATTATAAATATTATAAAAATAACATAGTCTTTCTAATTTTAATAATAATCAAATAATTAAAAAATTATGATCAACTTAATATTCTTAAGATTTTTCAACTTTTATAAAAACTAACCTAACTTGATATTTGATACGGGTAAGACTCATTTTAAGTAACTTTAAATTAGTCGTTAACTCTTTTTAACACCGAACTCATAATGAGATGCAATGAAAATAGGCTCAGTGTAGTTTAACCCATTAAGTCCCATGAAGAAACCAGCCATTGTTTTTATTTCCAATTGTTTAACAACATTTCTTTAAACAAATTAACAAAAATTTAAAATTTTTTGAAATCTGTTAACGCCAATCGATTCTACGTGAAAAAATAAGAATATTTTGTATAGGTCATTTTTCTCTTCAAGTCGTATTTTGTTTATAAAATTGTTATAAACAAATTATGCTGGGTAAAGAGTGTTTCATCCCATGCATAATATAAATGGTTTTTTATAAAATTAACAACTGGATTCATAGGAAATTTGGAAAAATAAAATATACCTGTTTTTTTGTTTTTAATTTTTAATTGTTTAACAACAATTGTTTACCCAGCTTAATTTGTTTATAACAATTTTATAAACAAACTACGACTTGGAGAGAAAAATGACCTATACAAAATATTCATATTTTTCACCTAGAATCGATTGGCCTTAACAGATTTCGAAAAAATTTTAATTTTTGTTAATTTGTTTAAACAATTGTTGCTAAACAATTGGAAATTAAGAACAAAAAACAGGTATATCTTTTTTTTCCATTTGCCTATGAATCTAATTGTTAGTTTTTTAATACAATGGCTGGTTTCTTCATTGGATTTAATGGGTTAAACCAAAACCCCCAACCATACATGTTTGGCAATTCTTTACAAAGCATTTCTTGCAGAAAAAAGTTGTTTAGTATGGTAAAAAAGTTTCGCTAATTTAGCTTCAGCGAAAATTATATTTCTTGCGTTATCTTTTGAAAACAACACAACCTCAGAATAGCGCTTGAATGAAACTATTTTAAAATTTGTGTTCAAAGTGTATATTCACATTTGTGATTTTAGAGAAATTTCTATGAGAATGTAGAAATTTATCGTGGAGGAATATGAGAATCTGCCTAGTTGCACTAGGTTCTGTCTATATAAACTTGAAGGGAAATATGGGCAGAAGCGAACTAGAAATGTGACGCTAGAAACATCTAGATTATATACAGGCCGACTGTTTAGTCTCTTTCCAATAAAATAGAACATTCCTGGACAAATCCACGATATTAAAATATACTGTTCCTATAAAGGTTAAATATTTATATACGTTAATAATAATGAACATAAGGTAAATGACCCAGTCGCCGCACGTGTACCAGTGGCTGAACGTTTATTGATAAATTAAGTAAAAATAAAAACTGTGTTGAATATTTTTATTTAAAATTATATTTTATGAAAAGATAAATGTTCAAGGTTGTCAAGTAATATAAATATCTTTAATATTAAGTTTTTATTTTCTTACAAAAAATTATTTATTCTCACATGTTCATGAATCCATCGTTTGAGTGACCATTTTATATTTTTTGTGTTCGACATTGCTTAGGTTTCGAATAATAAAATATTTATTACCTGACTGAAATTAATGTTCGCCATAGTTTTATACTCATTATGATTGTATATAAAATGCATATTGTAAATGATAATTCGTTTTCCCCCCTATTTTATTTTATTATAAAATTAAGAATTTATCAACTCGTACGTCAAAATAATAAGTGTTCTAGTGCCTAAAAGTAGCGTTCAGCTACTGAGTTTGTTTATTATTTTTTCATGTCCCAGTTTCTACACGGTAAATTTGATAGATGTTTCAAAAATAATAATAACCTTTCTAAACTTAAAGATGTAAGTGAGACATTTCATTTCAAACCGTTCCACTGACAAAAAACAATCGCAAGGAGACAGATTTTCTAATAATAATTTACTTTCATAGAGAAATTGCAGTTTGAAATATTACCCAGATAACAAAGGTATCCGGCCCGCCCGACACGCTGCGTTCGCTACACCGCGTGTAAGCTGCGACGCTGCGATTCAGATAGCAGCTGCTGGCGTACTTGTGGTAAATCCAGCGGGCTGGAAATGGGCTTGCCTATTCGCTTACACGTTATCTAGACCGCGTGACGGCTAAGGGTTAGCAATTGGACAAATTTTTCTTCCAATTTTAAAAATAAATTATTATTTAAATTTTTAATTTTTATTGAATATAATTTCATTTTTTTAGCGAAGCTTAAAATATAAACCATTAGTACACTAAGTACGAAAATATCGTTTTTTTGTTTGGAAATCTAAATGAATTATGTTATAAAATGTAATACATAATTAAATATTTAATAAACAAATAAAATTTTTGTAATCTTGAAATTACTAATATAAATTTTATCAAATTCCTCATACAAGGAACTTAATATAATGTACTTTTGATTAATGTATTTTTAGTAAACAAAATTATTGGTTTTATTAATTGTTTATAAAAAATCATCAGAACATTAATAATAAATTTTGAAATGCAGAATAATAATAAAGGGTGTTAGTATTTTACAGAGTTTAAACAATATTTTTAAAAAATCATTAGGTTGATTATATGAATAGTTCCTGTTAATCGATTACTTAAAAGTCAGAAAAGGGTGCATTTTTTGGAATATAACTTACAAAAATGATTATAATAAAAAAAATTTTGTTCAGTAGTCTTTAAAATTATTTATTTATAAATCTTTCATAAAAAACTTATTTTTCATGTTCCATCAAAGATTTAAAAATTGTTTTATATTTCACAAACTATTTGAGTATTGGTACATAAAACTGATGAGAAAAATTGACACATTTAAGACATGAAAAACACATTTTTTTTATTTACATTTTACAAATAAACAATTAACAAAACTAATAAGAATAAAAACATTTAAAACAAAAATCTGGATTTGAAGAAAAAAATTTATTTGAGACTGATAAGGAATTAAAATTGTTAATAATTTTAAAAAAATGTTATTGTTCATATAATATTAGAAACTTACTTAATTACAAAGTAGGAGTAAAAAAACATTTACCATTGAGAATTAGGATATTTTTTTTAGTAAATCCGTTTGAGAAATAATAAAAATCGAATATTTTGTGAGTGAAAATTATTTTATAAAGTCAAACGCAGCGCGGGAAAATGCCTTGTTTACAGCAAGGCATTCTGGGTCGATAGAAGCACCTGACAGACTACCAATCAGTGATCCAAGACAGTGAAAAACAAGTGCCAGAATCTGCAAACAGCGATTAAACGATACGTTAAAGCATGGAAGCAGGAAGATCCTTTTAAAGGTTAAAATAATTTTTATTATGTTTTTCTGTTTACATTTTTAAAGTTCAAAAATAATAGTTTTTCCATATAGTTTAAGCATCGTTTAATTTTAGGAAATAAAATCGAATTAAGAACTACTGGAAATTAAGAAAAAATTGTTAGAGTAGAATTTTTTTGCATTTTTAGGTTTGTTAAAACAATGTGCAGGCGATGCTTATAAAGCAAATTGTGTTGTTTGTAAATGTGAGCTGCAAGCTCATCATAAGTCTTTAGAAGCCCATGCGAAAACGGCAAAGCATAATTTAAACGTTAAAAAGGATAATGATATTGAACATACCCCTAAAATATATAAATTTGCCGTCGATAACATTAAGACAACACAGGTGGCTAGAAGGAAAAAAAAGTTTACCTACGATGCCCCTTCAAGAGAATGGTATCAGGTGATTCCATAGCATCCCCTGAGTCGAGAAAAACTTGACCTAAAATCATAGCTGTTCATTTGCGATAGAATTGACCCTTTTAAGAGACGATTTGGGAAATTATTAAAGAATATTTTTTCAAATGATTAAAAATGGTTATAAAAAATAAAATTAAATATATAAAAATATATATTATTGATATAATATATAATATTCACTTAAATAATAAAATTTAATTAAAATTATAAAATAAAATTATATAAAATAAGCAAAATAATTATTTAAAAAACTATTAATGAAGTTTATTTATTGTTTTTTTGCTTTTCAATTTCTGTAAAACGTATTAAAAAATAGATAAAGTAAACTCAAGAAATATGTATTTAACACAATATACATTTATCATAATAAAATACCATTAATGACATTTTTGTTATGATCACATAATTTTTAAATGTGCTTAGAAGAAAAGTCCACAACAGCTTCCTTCAATTTTACAGGATAATTAGGATCTCTAATATTATTCAACTTTCTCCGATTCCAAAACTTTAAAAACTCGCGATGGATTGATTCTCCAGCTTGTTCGGACCAAATGCCAAATCCTTCCTCTCGTTCCAAATACTCTAGAGATTCCTCAATATGGTTTAGGCAAACATGAATTTTTAATGATTCAATTACATTTGTAGCCGCGAGAGATTTTTTAAAGTCAGTTATATACTCATACAAATCACCGCCAAGCCTCTTATTCCAAAAACAATCATGCACTATCTTATCAAGTGCTTTGAAAGCTGACACATATGGAACCAAAGTTAGCGGACCACCAGGAACATGATCGCATATTTTAGGATCCATTAAAAAGTCAGGTTCTTTTAACAACTTCTTACAAGCATTTCCTTCAAAAGATTCCCCGTAATAGCTTTTAGATATTAATTTTAGATGTTGCGTCCACATTAAGGCTTTTTCTTTTCCAAAAAGAGGCACTAGTACATTCTAAAAAATGTGATTAACACAGCCTTGTAAAACGTGCAATTCCGGCATTACGCATTTTTCAATGACAGGCATGTGATCTTCCTCTTCAAACAATGGAACGTTGACCGTGCTGTGGCATGTTTTGGACTTTGTCTTATCACTTCCGAGAGATATAAATGTTTTATAATCTTGTCTCAAATCGCCGTAAGTTTTTAACTCAATATCATCTTCATCGTTTTCCAGTTTAGACCGAGTTTTCAATTTCTCTAAAGATATGAAGTAATAAGGACAAGGGAAGGAAGCGCTTGCAGTTTGCTGTCCATTAATGATTAGAAGCAATTTAAAATCTGCTACGAACTTGAATGGAATGTCATTGATCTTTATCAAGTTGAACAGTTTTTGACATTTTTATAACTTTCCTTTTTCTGAGGCACAATGCAGAGCATAATTAATTTGTGTACACTGGTTAATTTATCAGTCTTGAATTTATTTACAGGAACATTATCGGAAGCTAAATTTGAATCAGAAGCGTAACATTCTGGGAGAATAGTCATACAGACTTTAAAAAATCCTTGTCCACCATCTGCCATTACTTTAATCACGTAGTTACCAACTAAATTTCTTCTCTGTATTACTTCTTCCAGTATTTCTTCAGAATTACACCATACAACAGGTCTTTTCTGCTGAACGTTACTTTTTTCAATATCAAAGTCTAATGTCTCGTACCTGTAATACAATACAATACAATACAATACAATACAATACAATACAATACAATACAATACAATACAATACAATACAATACAATACAATACAATACAATACAATACAATACAATACAATACAATACAATACAATACAATACAATACAATACAATACAATACAATACAATACAATACAATACAATACAATACAATACAATACAATACAATACAATACAATACAATACAATACAATACAATACAATACAATACAATACAATACAATACAATACAATACAATACAATACAATACAATACAATACAATACAATACAATACAATACAATACAATACAATACAATACAATACAATACAATACAATACAATACAATACAATACAATACAATACAATACAATACAATACAATACAATACAAAACAATACAATACAATACAATACAATACAATACAATACAATACAATACAATACAATACAATACAATACAATACAATACAATACAATACAATACAATACAATACAATACAATACAATACAATACAATACAATACAATACAATACAATACAATACAATACAATACAATACAATACAAAACAATACAATACAATACAATACAATACAATACAATACAATACAATACAATACAATACAATACAATACAATACAATACAATACAATACAATACAATACAATACAATACAATACAATACAATACAATACAATACAATACAATACAATACACTACAATACAATATAATAGAATACTATACAATACTATACAATACAATACAATACAATAAATTACTATACAATACAATACAATACAATACAATACAATACAATACAATACAATACAATACAATACAATACAATACAATACAATACAATACAATACAATACACTAAAATACAATACAATACAATACAATACAATACAATACAATACAATACAATACAATACAATACAATACAATACAATACAATACAATACAATACAATACAATACAATACAATACAATACAATACAATAAAATACAATACAATACAATACAATACAATACAATACATACAATACAATACAATACAATACAATACAATACAATACAATACAATACAATACAATACAATACAATACAATACAATACAATACAATACAATACAATACAATACAATACAATACAATACAATACAATACAATACAATACAATACAATACAATACAATACAATATAATATAATATAATATAATATAATATAATATAATATAATATATATTGCTCGAATAAAAGTAGCTAAATTTTTAATTTGCTGTCCTGAAGAACTCGAATGAATCTGGTAAGTATGTAAACTTTCAATTGGAAACACGATAGGTTCAGTCGATTTTTTACAATGCAATGTCCTTTTCCGCCCCTTTGTACTTAATGCCAATGAATCAACATTATTCCCTGTTAATAATGATTCACTCTTTTCCTTTTGATAAATAATTTCACTGCAAACCTGTTCTTTTTGTTTTCGTGGGATATCTTTAATGAAATCAAGTATATTTCCTACCAGTTTTGTCTGTGAACGAATATCTTTTATACACGAATGCGAAATGCCTTTCGCGATTTCTTGAAAACATCGATTGCACAAAGTTTTTAAACTTCGTTGCTGGTCTATCGGTTTTGCGGTTGCTAACTTGGTCTCTTTTGAATTGTGCGATCCAAATTGCCCGTTTTTTGCATCGATTTTTACAGATAAATTAAGACTTTCTCCTATTTTCAATTTTTTTTCATATTCATATCTTAAACAAACTGTTTCAATCAGAGTCTGCAGAACCATTAAAATTACTACAAGACCTAAACAATCTTTTGTATGTAACCTTACAAAAAATAACAATTCCACATTATTTAGAAAGGGCTGATAAAAACAACTTATCAAATTTTAAATTTATGGAGCATTTAATGCCAGTTGATTCTGTAAATTTCCGATTTTATTTTAATGAGCAAAGCAAAGAATGTAATCCACCGTCGCTTCCATTGATTAAGCATAGGTGCAGATATTTTTTAATAAAATTGACTGAAGAAATCCAAATAAGACTACTTGATAACATTACGATCCTGGAAAAGATTTGTCTCTTTGCACCTAATGTAGCTTCTAGACAAAACAAAGAGGAAATAACTGAAATCGCAAGAACATTTCGAACAGTATGTCTTGACATAGAAGAAACAGAAAAGGAGTGGCATTTAATTCATCGGCTAGAAATTAATGAGCAAGCCACAGATGAATTTTGGGCTAAAGTAAATGATAATGTTAATGCTGGAGGAGATAAACGTTTTAAACATATTTCGAGCCTAGCTTTTGCTTTACTTAGCTTACCGTTTTCTAATGCTACTGTTGAAAGAGCTGTTTCTATTGTTAATATCGTGAAAGATAAAGTAAGGAACAAAATGACAACAGCTTCTACAGATGCAATTTTACGTGTTAGATATTTATTACAAAATAGCTGCGCTAACTTCAATCCGACTACCAATATGTTAAACAAATTTAACAGTGAGGCGATGTACAAAAGTAATTTCAATGACGAAATGCTAGATGTTCTTCAAAGAATACTTTGTAAAACTTGTAAAACTTGTTTGTTTTTTAATTATTTAAATTATATTTAATTAAGGTTATTAATCATAATATTATTTTATATTTATATAATTTATTATAAATAAAATCGAAAAGAGTATAATAAAATTTCATTCTGCTTTAACAATAAATAAATATGAGCGTAATTATAAATTTGAGATTTTTCTATTATATAAAAATTTGTAGAATATAGTTCAAATTTGTATTCTTTTAAATTGAAACAGGGATAAGTATTGTATATGAAATTTTCTTTAGTCAATTTTTAAGGATGGGTTCATATATAACATAATAGTGTGTTTTAAATACTAAAATTTAAGCGAATTGAATGTAGAAGCGATTGAAAAAATATAGGGAGAAATATAGGGTTTTTTAGTTTTTAGAATAGGGAAATTTAGGGAGAAATTGTGTAGATGGCAGGGAGATACTGGCAGGTGCATCTGGCAACACTGCAGAGAGTAGTTTGAATTATCTGTTATAACTTTTATAATCTTTACGCACCTAACGCCAATAGTCTGAAGTTCGTTATGCACCGTATACAGTACAGCGTAGCAGCGAAAAGCGTCCGCGCGGAAACGTGACGCGCTAGGGTAAATGTACCTATTACTGGGATTACTCTAATTACTGGTATTTTTGTATAATACAATTATTTTACTATTATAGAATAATATAATATTTGAAAATGTTAGAAAAAATTATTTTCGACCTTACTCAACACCATTGTGCGTAACGAAACATATTTAAAGTATTAATAATTTAATTATTTAAGAACGACAATTGCTTATAGTAGTAATTGGGACATTTCCATTGAAATGCATATGCTCCAATTACTAGGAGCAACATAACCTCTAAATACACGTATTTCTATGGCAGTAATTCGCTCACAGTAGTTGGGTCAGTCTCCTAGTAATACACGCATTTGATATAATTTGTTTATTGATTTAATTTGTATAAACGATCAATTTCTATAAAGTTTTTATCAATGTTTTATTATCTACATGACAAGAGCTTTCAATTTAATAAGCTTTAACTTTACTTCTTGCATTATAATTATCGAATTTTTTATTTCAAAAGCTGCTAAACCTAAAAATCGCAGTAGATAACACATTTGCCCTATATTCAATATTTAATTTCTCGAAAACAAAAAAAATTCGGTTTTCCGGAAATTAAGTATTTTCCAATAAAAATAAAATATAGTAAAAAAAACGAACCCAAAGATGAAAAAAGTTAAATTTTGGTCAAAATAAAAAAAATTTCTAAAATGAACTGCGGCAATCGAAAGCTTATGAAAAAATCTAAAAAACCCATATACCCAAATTATTTTTCATCGTTTCGTTTAAGTACAATAAGTAAACAAAGTAGTGCATGTCGCATCAAAAGTCAAAACTTTTACCCTCTCCTATTCTGATAATTTTTTAACTTTTTTATTTTGGATGGACATTTGACGTGAAAACATCCATATGTATTACATACGAAATAAAGGTAGGAGATTTGGTCTTCTAGCTAGTTACTATAACGAATTTAATGACACCTACTGGACTCTTTTTATACCAATGTACTTTTATCTCTTTTTATTTCTCTTTGCTGCAAATTTTTATCGTTTTTATTATATAAAGAATTAATTGACCAATAGTATTAACAATATTAAAGACTTTATGAAGCATTACAATTTTAATTGAATTTATTATTTAAAAAATATATTTTTATAGTTTCCGTACTTCTATTTATAACTATATTATATTGATCTCTTTTTATCTCTTACACTATCACTCTTTATCTCTCAGTTGATCTCCTTTTTAAAGTTTTAATTTCTCTTTATTTGTCATGAAATCGTCACGTAGATAATTCAATGTACATGAAGGAAATAGACTGCAGTCTATTGCAACCAATCGTAATTGAGTTAAAGCAATAAAAGTGATAAGTATTGTATGTACTGATGTATAATTGGGAATAGAAAGCAAAATAAGAGAATATTATAAGGGCAAAAAGAGCATAATAAATAACAAAATTATTGAAATAAAAAAAAAGGCCTATTTCAATCGAAATTGAAAGAAATAGACTGATATATAGAATCGAGGGGATAAAAAAAAGTATGGCATTTGAATAAAGTTAAGATAAAAAGAAAAGAAAGTTAATAGTAATAGAATTAACATAGAGATAAACTAAAGGTTATTAAAAGTGATTCATTAAAAGTAGGTGATGGAAAGAGATTGAATAGAATCGAGAGGTGATAGACTAAGATTAAACCCGAGGTGTAAATTGTAATGAAAATGTAGTAAGATTAAAATGTGTATAAAAAGAGAGAAGTACAAGGATAAAAAAATAGAACGGTATAAAACAAATGTTATTTATAAAGATAAGGAAAAATGTAAATACTAAGATTCAAATGAGAATAGAAAGAGAATGAAGTATAATAGTAGAAGGATTAAATAAGGGTTATTAGAAAAGATGGAGAAAAAATATGAGATAAAAAGAGATTGAAAGGATTAAAAAAGTAAAAGCCTGGGATAAAGGAAGGTCATAAGCATGGATCAGTGTGTTCTTGGATTAAAGTTTATAGATTAAATAGATTAAAGCAGCGACAGAAATGGAAGAAAGTAGATAAAAAAAGTATTGAAGAAGATAATAAGAAAAGTTTTATTCAAAAAGATTGAGAAAAAGAGAAGATTAAAAGCGATAATTGTAATAAAAATGGGTATAGAATTAAATTGAGATAGAAAGGGAAAGAAGTGAATAGTAAGAAGATAAAAGGTGATAAAGTAAGGGTTATTAAAAGAGATTGAACAAAAATGAAAGATAAAAAGAGATTGAGGGGAATCAAAAAAGGATAGCCTGAGATAGAAACAAGATTATTAAAAGAGATAAGTATATTCTTAGATGGAATTAGAGATAGAAAGAGATAGCAGGTGTGGATATTGAAAGTAGGGGAGACCGGGGCTAAACCGGACGGATTTGGTCTTTGACCAGAAAACTCATACAAAAACATACCCTAGTAGAAATTCGTCATAGTATCTTTAAGGGCACTGGACAGTTCCACTGGAAAATTTCGAGGCACTTTACAGTTAAACTGGCTAAAAACTATAAAGTGATGTCACGCTAATTTGTTCAAGTTACTGTCCAGTCAAATTTTACAGTTTCTGATCATCAGTCCTGTAGAAAAACTGTACAAAATAATTCACTTGGAAATGTCAAAACTTTATTTATATTGACGTTTCATATTGAACACGCACAAGTTTGAAAATATAACGTTAAATTATTTTGTCAACACATTAAATAAATTAAAATTTTACGAAACTATATTTTTACTGTTGGTGTATCTATTGTTACGTATAATAAATTATCTGTAAAATTATTTTTTAATAACTACATAATTAAAAAAAATTATGAACATTACTGATTCTTGTACACATGTCTTTTTTTTACAGTAAACAACATTCACTTTTTCCTTGAATTAAGCACAACACTGAAATAAATATTATTATTTTATCACACAACAGACTTAAAAGTAAACCCTAATATGAAGAACTAATTCAGTTCGAACGAAAAATATCTAGCGGTATCGGGGTGCGAACTCGGGTCACACTGGGATGAAATACCTAAACGCACGCTTACGCATCACGGCCGTTCTAGTCGATGGACGATTCCGGAAAAATAATAACCATACTCTACCGGCAGAGAAAAGCAGTTCCCTTTTTCATCTTTTCTAGCTCAACTGGCGAATTACTGGACAGCTACTGCATAACATTCTAAAGTTGAACTTATTGATTTTTATTGTGTAGAAGTTCTGTCTGTCCAGTTATTCTCATGGTACTGTCTAGGCGTTCCGTGAAATTATGTTTCAAAGTTTGTCGTGGCGTTTGCGCTACCGTCAGTCCAGCAACTGAACAGTGTTATATAGACATTTTCCATAAATACATCAGTGTATACACTGAAAAAAATAATTAGCGGGTATAACTAGAATTATGTCTATTTTTTCCGTAAGGAATTAGTAATAAATTGTTACTGGCTACTGTCATTAATTATAGACAGTTCTGTTATATAGATCGGAGAGCTATACATATGTCAACGTCAATACATCAATGTAAAACATAACCTCACTTTATTGGACCAATTCTAACTTTTTCTATGTAACAGGTTTGTTAAATTAATATTTATACATATAATAAGATTAAGTAATCTTGAAAAAAAATTGTCTTCTGAATTTAAAAATTAGATATTTTAATTAACTCAATTAATTAAAGCGAATTTTAAAAAAGTTTTCAAGTTGTCAATAGTAAAATAAAAGAACAAAATTAAAAATATGAAAACTATAAACTTTAAAACCAAAAGATTTATTTTATAGAAAATATTTCGAAAATGTCAATACACAACTGTTTAGTTACTGAAACCGGCGGTAGCGCTGACGCCACGACAAACTTTGGAAAATAATATCTCGGAACGCCTCGATAGTGCCATGAAAATAACTGTACAGGACTTCTATGCAGTAATAATCAAGTTCAACTTTATATTTTCTTTAACAGTGTTATGCAGTAGCTGTCTAGTACTTCGCCAGTTAAGCTAGATTAAACTTCCATGACTAAAACTGTACAGTAACTTGAATAAATCTAGTCATGCCACAACAAATTTCTACTAGGGTACTTTTTGCTAAAGTGTAATATACCGTTTTGAAGCTTGTACTTTCACCTACAAATCGCACTTGTTCGATTTAAAAAAAGTACAATAGCTTTAGAGATATATTGCTTCGAAGGTGACTACCTCAAAAACGAAAATCCGAAAATTGGTGGGGCTAAATCGGACACGACCAATTAATTAAAGAATGAGATACAAATTTTCTTTTTTTTTGTAAAAAAGTCAACTCAATTCTTCTTTTATTTATTTGTAGATGGTTCTATACAAAGAATATAATATAATATGTAAAATCGGTAATAATGATAATATAAAATGAATTACAGTTTTCAGGCTTGTCTGTTTGTAGCAACTCGCTTGCGAATTCGAGTTTTAAAATAAATTATTTATTTATTTATAAAGTGGTTCTAAGCAAAGAATATAATATAAAATAGTTAATTAATATAAAATAAATTAAAGAATTCAAAGATTTGGTTGTTTTTAATCACGATGTCCGATTCAGCCCCACACCGTCATCTCATAACACAGGCCGACAAATTTTAATCAACTGCATGTTGCCTAAAAAATTACTGCCGATTCTTACAGGATTTTGTCCGTAGAATACGAATCTGACTTTGAAAATATTGGATTGGCTCTAGTTTTTAATCAATTTACGTTTCAATATACAAAATATGCATTTTTAGCATTTTTTGAATGAATGTACAACAATACACCGAATCGGTAAATATGTCCGCATAGCACAAAATGAAAGTTTAAACACTGCTCTTCAATATCCAAAAACAAAAAATGTAATTTATGTACACTTTAACCTGTAATGTCAAAAGAGACATTCGCTGTTCCACAAGCATATTGAAAACAACGTACTTTTGACCATGTAAGGTAATTTAAATAACAATTAGTCTCTCTAGGGGTTTTTATGGTCGCTGCTTACTGATCTGTATTTAGATTTTAATATTCAAAATGGCGAATCCAATATGGCAGAATTTTTTTAAAATTTTAAATTTTTATCATAAAAGGCGTAAATTATCTTTAAAAATTTGGTCCGCCACTTCACTGAGAAAAAAGAGGGCACGTTGCAGCACATTTTCGATTAAAGTTACGCGACTCAGCCCTGAGTTCCGCTGCACACTTTTCTAGGGCGCGTAGCGCGCCCCAGACTTGAAGTTTTTTGAAAGAAGTGTGTAACACGCTCGTCTGGGGAGCGCTACGTGCCCCACAAGTGTTGTAGCAGAACTCAGGGCTGAGTCGCGCAACAATACTCGAAAATGTGCTGCAACGCGCCCTCTTTTTTCTCAGTGTTGTAATTTTTATATTTCATAGCAGATTTGTAACTAGCGATTAGAAAAACGCCAGAGACACTAATTTTTACTTGAATTACCTTACATGGTCAAAAGTAATATTAATTTTAATACGTTTATGGAACAGCGTATGTTTTTTTGGACATTATAGGTTAAAGTGTACATAAATTACATTTTTTGTTTTTGGATATTCAAGAGCAGTGTTTAAGCTTTCAATTGGTGTTATGCGGACAAATTTACTGTTTCTGTGTATTGTTGTACAATCATTCAAAAAATGCCAAAAATACATATTTTGTATAATGAAACGTAAATTGATTAAAAACTGGAGCCAATCCAATATTTTCAAGGTCAAATTCGTATTCTATGGACAAAATCCTATAAAAATCAGCTTCTATTGGTTAGGCCACAGAATTTTGTTGGCCTGTGTAATTAACCTGCAATATATTTTTTCTTCTTAATGTTTTCCATTAAACTTTTTTTCTACTAAACTCAGTACACCTTGTGCTAAAAGAAAAATGGCCGTATGATATTTGCACTTTAATTTTAACGATAAAAACCCAAAAAAATGAAGAAAATTTTTTTTTACTTTTACCTCAAGAAATGACATTTTCACATATTAACGGCAACTATTATTACAAGAAAAATGACGCGTCCCTAAAACCTCATGCAGCATATGCATCACGAAATTGCGCGTTCATAGGTTATTTACACGATTTGAAATTCTTCACGGTTTCGGAAATATTTGACTTGTCCGGTTTAGCCCCGTGTCCGGTTTAACCCCGGTCTCCCCTATTAAAAGAGATGAAATAAAGATTACTGAAAAAGATTTATACAGAAACAGAGATAAAAAGTTATTAAAGTTATAAAGTGGGGATAGACTAAGATAGAGAAACTTTATTTCCTTCTATCTCAGAGATAAGAAAATATTCAAAGAGATAGGATTTCTATCCCTTTACTTCCAGCAAGAATGGCAACGGTTATTATGACAAACATTAACATAGCAGCGGTTGTTAAGACATAAGACTTAAGACGTAAGACTTAGGACTTAAGACCTTTTTATACCAAAGTCTCGCTATAAGACTTAATACGTAAGACTTAAAAACTATAGTCTGTATTAAACTGTACTTAATGTACAGTACGTAGAGTGCGTTCCTGTACTCAATTGTTTTGTTGGAACAAGTTACACAAATAAAGGTTTGTTCGCTCTCATTCTCTCTTATTCTAAAATTTTAAACGAAATTAATATTGCTATTATTTTAATAGCTTACAAAAATTGCATTTAATAATATTAACATTTTTTAAATATACATTAATAATGTTTTGTTTTACATTTATTGCATTTTTTAATTTGGGGGATCTGTCCTGTACCCGTTACCCTATAGTGTTGTAGTTTGATAAAAACAATTTTTTTATTTATATTATCAGAAATATTATTGAAATTTCTGCTGTTTCTATTTACCCAGAATTTCCAGTTTTTTAGTGGTAAATAGAAACAGTCTCCTATTTTTAATTAAAGTTTACAAATTGATTGTTGGGTCTAAGGTTCAAGACTTAAGACTGTATTTATTGTTAAAAATTTTTATTTAACTGAAATAACTACTGTTTCTATTTACTCCATCTGACCCTAATATATTTAATTTTTATTATAAATATATATTTGAGAAAATTATTATTTAATAGAAGTAATTTAACAGAAATTTTTAATATGAATGTATTCGTATCTATTTCTTATTTTTTTGAATAATTATTCTAATATTAAATATTCCCTTTCCTTTTTGTTTCAGGTGAAATAACAAAATATTTTTTCTGTCCAGTTTATTTCGTAAGTAAATACTAAACGTAAAATATTAAAATAAATATAATTTCTCAGTCAATTGAAATTAATTTTAACTGAAACAGAGTTTTAGTTTAGAAAAATTATTTGTAAGAAAGCAAATTACAAATCTCTTCGATAAAAATAAAAGGAAAATGATTTACGACTATTTATTTAAGTATATTCTAAGATAATTGAAGATAATAATGTCTTAGAAAAGAATTCCTAAAATTAAAAATAAAAGTAACTTAAAAAAAGTTGCAACAATTCTTTGTTTTTTACATAAATTGACTGAAATATTTACATTGAAAAACTTATAATCGGAAATAAAAATTTTGTAATAAAAATAGATTGTGTTAAGAGAAGGAAAAAAAATTTCTATCTAAAAGTAATTGTAAGAATTGTATTCGTTTAACACTTAATACAGAGATACATTTTCTTAACAGGAACCGTTGTTTTTTTTATTTCCTTGTTTAAATAGATAAATCCCTGGACAATTTATAATATAATGGATTTAACTTGAATGTCATTGGAAATTTTTTTTCAGGAAACATTTTGTTTTGTCATTCATTTTTTAAATGAAATTTAAAAAACGCCTGCTGAAAAATTTTTTTATTAATGAAAAATGATAAGGACAGTAAATTTTTTTATTTATTACTACACTCGTTTTTTGCCTTAATACTAACATTTACAAGAGTCCCCGTGAAAATTTTTCTTACAAACTGTCTTATACTAAATTTTGCGCCTAATACAGAACGGTTTGAAAATTAGGAATACTCACATTTCTCTCTTTCTCTCTCTCTCTCTGCAATAACTAAAAATTTCACTAATATGGTGAAATTTATTAACAGTTTCCATTAAGAATAATGTGACGAAATTCATTTTCCATACATTAGTGTCATTTTTTCTGCTGTTTGTAAGATTCTACTTGACCCCCCTCACACCTTAAAGCCTTACATAGTTTGTGTACGTAATGTAATTTATAATCCATACATTTCAAGACGGGACAAATAAAGAAAGTAGTTTATTTGGCCCGTCAGTGAAAATAGGTATATGATTTACTAATTAAAAATATTTATTAATTGTTCTTTTCCTTTTTATTTGGAGGAGGAAGGAGTCATCCACCTTGGGTTAAAGCTGCGTTAAAATTTTATAACATGGAACACTTACCCCAACTTCTTAGTTTTCAATTAAAATACGTCCTCATATCACTCATACTATTTTTTTTAAACAATTTTTTTTGAGAAATGTAAGATGAGCCATTTCGCCTCCGGCCGGGGCATAATAGATCACTACACGAGGCGTATTGAATCAGTAATGAAATTATAATTTTGATCAGGAAATATTATTTAATATTAACAATTTTGGTTTCTATTGTAAATTTATAATAAAAAGTATTAAGAATGGAACATATTTAATTTAAGCTTTAAAACTTTTCGTCGAATCTTCAAATTTTAATAAGTTGTTGCAAAATACAAAATCTATTTACTTAAAAAATTTTGTGCAGACGCGGATCCACGGTGGGGCGAAAGGGGCGATCGCCTTCCCCAAAACTTTTTGGAAATTATAAGTTTTATAGGTCTTCTAAATTAATTGTTTTAATTTAACTGTTTTAATAGTTTTTCAATAATTGTTTGTAAGAAATTATATTCAAAACTGAAAATACTTATTTTCCATGTTGGCATATTTTTCCAACTCAGAGACTCAATTCCTTTTTCTTCTCTCGAATGGACGTTCTGTCAATTGTTAATGCCGTGCCCTGAGTTGTCGACTGATACCCCACTGCCATTTGTGCGCCGTCCGAGCATTAGAGCGTCGGGCAAGTTATAGAATAGGAAGGCTCAATTGCCAAGAGTTGACACGAGTCGTGTATCAGTCGGTTTGTTTACATTCGCATACAAGTAAGCAAGTTATACACGGAAAAATGTTTGGGACAGTATCTGTACCTTTCGGTGCATTTGTTCTCCCTGTCTAAAAATTTTACAATTCAATTCACACAATTTGATCGAAGAAAAGAATGTGACAATTGCAAGACATGTTTTTAACGAAGCTGTAGATTCTGAGGCTAAACAACTTGATTTCCAATTCGAATCTTCGAAAATAATTAATGATTCTCCTAGAAAAAATAATTCAAAGTGTTTGTTCAGGTAATTTGAAAAATTTCGTACAATTTAGAAAATGACGAATTTAGAAGAAAAAAATATTGGAGTTCATGAATCTTTTTCGAATAGACTGAAATAGAAACGTTCAAAATAGTATTTAATTCTATTTTGTGATGTCAGTAAATGCGAAGAAATCAAGTATTAAATATAATAGAATATTTTTGTTTCAATAAAAATATGAAAAACTGATTCCTTATTTATGCCAGGCTTCTTGCCGGGTTACTTGATACTTAATTTTTTTATGCAATAACAATTATTTCTAAATTTTTAGATACTAGCCAGGAATCGAAATTATTAGAAAAAGATGATGAAGTAAACGAGGCCGTAAAACTCGATATTGGTAGCTATGTAGGAATGCCAATTGAAGATTTTACAAAAAAGTTGCTGCTACTGAATCATTACACGGAAAAAAATTTCTTGTGACAGTTAAAAGATTTCATGTGCCATCTATCAACGGCGATTGTAGTATCCACAAACGGCTGAGTTAGGGAAATACAAAAACCAGTTTGTGTCTCGTCACAAACTTCAGCTTATGATTCAACAGCTTAAACAGTCATGCAGAGGTGCTATTCTTGAAACAAGTTCCGTGCACAGATCTATGACTTTCGATTGACTTTCTCGAAAACCCTATTCTCGAACTGTCCACCAGGCGTTCGTATGCGGAACGATTCGATTGAAATACTTTGAGTGGTGGCACTCGAAGTAACAGTTCCGTCTACGAATTTCAAAGTTTATCATGCGCAGTAGTGACATATCTACTTGATTGTGAGGAAAACAAATAGTTTGAAAAAAATAAAATTAGAAATATCAATTTTTTTTAATATATAAAAACAATAACCTGCAAAAAATGAATAAATTTATTTGAAAAGAACCACCAGTACATTTAAACTATTAATTATTATTGAAATACAATATTTCTTTATATTAAAATATTTATTAAAATTTAAGAATGCAATAATAATATAAATATAATAAATATTTGGTAATTTTAATAGGAACAATATTTGTGATCACGCAAAATAAAATTATAGTACATCATTATTTTGAGAAAAATAAACTTGACCTTATAAGAAACAAATTTTTAAAAAATTAATGCTAAATTGATAAACATTCAGGTTGTTTTGTTTTTATCTTCGTTTATACTTATTAATAAAATTATTCTCTTATGAAAGAAACAAAAATAATATATTAGTATGTAATCAGTTTACAATAATTTTAATTTAAAGTAAAGAATAAAAATTTCATTGTAAGGAAAAAACTTTTAATTTGGAAACAGATTAAATAATTTTAACATTATTTAAAACAAATTAAATATCATCCATTGCAGGACGACTTTTTTTATTTAGTCGATTATTTTTATATTAAAAAAATTCAAACAATATTCACAAAATTATTTAAATCTAAATTTATATTAATTTAAATTAATTATACAATTTTTATTGTTTTAAAACGAAAATAATAAATTTACCTTTTCACAGATTAACTCTTACTATCACTTTACTACGAACATTATCATTAACAATGTCACGCTAAAGTATTATCATTGGTACATTTAGAACTCTACAAGAAAGTCACTATGAGTTGATGATGGCAACACTGTAAAACATATTTGTATGCGAACGACAGTCGAATGCTGTTTCGAGTGGTGCTTGAGAATAAGACTTTCAATTCGTACCCGAAAGTTGCCCATCGAATTTGCTTGTACAAAACTCGCCTGCACAAAGCACAACTTAACCTAGTTGTATATTTAAAAAAAAACTTTGTGTATTCCATAAAAAAATTTTTTTCCGTGTAGACTCCGCCAAAAGCCTATCGATTTCCCTATTCTTTGCATAAAAAAATTGTAAAGAAGAGAAAAGATATGCATCGTAAAAATATTTGGATTCTTACAATTGGCTTGCTTTTTCTCACGTGAAACAAGGATATTTCTGTAAATACTGTCCTTTTTTGTTGCAGGAAATATGTGTGGTTTTCAGAAAAATGTGGCTGTAAAAAAACTTATCACAGAGCCATTGAATAATTATGCTAAGCTCCTCGGTCTAGATGGCTATTTAATTGGTCATTCTAGAAATGAATATCATACTGCAGCCTTAGAAGCAGCAAAGCAATTCTTAAAAGCTGAACAAGATCCTACATTAAAATTTTGTAACCAAGTTGATTCCTACAGATTGCAAAAAATCAAAGAAACTTGTAGCAAATTAAAAGCCATGGTAGAAACTATTATTTTTGTTGGTCGTTAAAATTGTTACGTCTCAAGAAATGAAACTAAACATAATCATAATTTACATATTTAATTCGGCCGGCATCGGTGATTCAACCTGATTTATTCACAGAGCAGAAAACTCTGATATTAAGGGACAGGTTTTAAGAATGAGTAACTGCTTAATTGAAGTTAAATTATTAAAGTTATTTATTTGAATCCTTTACAATTAGAATCAAGAGAAAGAGTAGATCCAGATGTCTTCAGGGATACTGTAACAAATTATTACTTTGTGGGATCAATCGAGAATTTGAAAGGGACAAGATTTTGAAGTATTAGTAACTTACCTTTTAAAATTATTATTAGAGTCGTAGACCCAACAGGTGATACCTCCGTCAGTGTAAGGTTGAAGAAATGACGTTGTCTAGCGAAAACTGAATATGCAGTAGATTTCCTTTGAATTGTTTTCGGGCCAGTCAAAGTGAAAGGTTCGGAGTCCAGGTGTCAAATTATTGATTTGACATTGAAGTCGAAATAATGCAGTCTTTAGTAATGTGCCTCGCAATAGAAATTATCTCCTTGATAAAATTCTTCTTGAATAACTTGAGTAAGACTTGAAGAATGTATTTGGTACTTGAAGAGATTTTGGATTGACACGAAGAATACGCTTAGGGGTAGTATATAACTTGTTAACTTGGTCGCGGAATCGCGACAGACACGAAGAACGCGACTTGCTGATATGAGGATGACTTCTGGACTAGTTAAGTTGACGGCGTTTCCTGGACTGACGAATTCGTCAAGGGTGGCCCCTTTTATATGTTTCCTTCACAAGGGAACATACCACCCACATTTATTACCTTTGGGTTAAGGTAGTTAAATTTTTATTACATTTAAGTGGGGAACCAATAGAAAGATTGACAATGTGCAGATGACCAATTTTCGGCATCTGCTACTTAGACAAAGACATCATTCTGATCAATAATAACGCGTTGATTCGTCACTGTTTTAGACAGTTCAGTAACCTTATAGAAGCGTGATAATCGTGGATGACCATATAAAGAAAAGTCTGTCCAAGACGACACAAATTTCAATTGATTTGTTTGGTTTACAAGAAAAAGTGAGGATTCAGATTCTAACTTTACGAATATTAAAACAATACGTCGCGATGACTTGACAAAATATACCGCTACGAGGACATCGAAATAAAGGACAACTTAATGTTGATAATAACACAGGCCAACAAAATTTTGTGGCCTAACCAATAGAAGCTGATTTTTATAGGATTTTGTCCATAGAATACGAATTTGACCTTGAAAATATTGGATTGGCTCCAGTTTTTAATCAATTTACGTTTCATTATACAAAATATGCATTTTTGGCATTTTTTGAATGATTGTACAACAATACACAGAAACAGTAAATTTGTCCGCATAACACCAATTGAAAGCTTAAACACTGCTCTTGAATATCCAAAAACAAAAAATGTAATTTATGTACACTTTAACCTATAATGTCCAAAAAAACATACGCTGTTCCATAAACGTATTAAAATTAATATTACTTTTGACCATGTAAGGTAATTCAAGTAAAAATTAGTGTCTCTGGCGTTTTTCTAATCGCTAGTTACAAATCTGCTATGAAATATAAAAATTACAACACTGAGAAAAAAGAGGGCGCGTTGCAGCACATTTTCGAGTATTGTTGCGCGACTCAGCCCTGAGTTCTGCTACAACACTTGTGGGGCACGTAGCGCTCCCCAGACGAGCGTGTTACACACTTCTTTCAAAAAACTTCAAGTCTGGGGCGCGCTACGCGCCCTAGAAAAGTGTGCAGCGGAACTCAGGGCTGAGTCGCGTAACTTTAATCGAAAATGTGCTGCAACGTGCCCTCTTTTTTCTCAGTGAAGTGGCGGACCAAATTTTTAAAGATAATTTACGCCTTTTATGATAAAAATTTAAAATTTTAAAAAAATTCTGCCATATTGGATTCGCCATTTTGAATATTAAAATCTAAATACAGATCAGTAAGCAGCGACCATAAAAACCCCTAGAGAGACTAATTGTTATTTAAATTACCTTACATGGTCAAAAGTACGTTGTTTTCAATATGCTTGTGGAACAGCGAATGTCTCTTTTGACATTACAGGTTAAAGTGTACATAAATTACATTTTTTGTTTTTGGATATTGAAGAGCAGTGTTTAAACTTTGATTTTGTGCTATGCGGACAGATTTACTGATTCGGTGTATTGTTGTACATTCATTCAAAAAATGCTAAAAATGCATATTTTGTATATTGAAACGTAAATTGATTAAAAACTAGAGCCAATCCAATATTTTCAAGGTCAGATTCGTATTCTACGGACAAAATCCTGTAAGAATCGGCAGTAATATTTTAGGCAACATGCAGTTGATTAAAATTTGTCGGCCTGTGTAATGATAGTCCAATAAACGAAGGAAACTTTAGAGCTCTTTTGAGATTTCGGATTCAGAGTGGAGATATTGAATTATGTAACCATTTAGAAAGTTCATCCGTACGTTCAACATATATCAATAAAACAACACAAAATGAACTCCTCAATTGTTGCGGGCAAGAAATTCTTTCAATTACACTGGTCGACAAAATTAAGGCTTTTTTTTGCTACAAGAATAAACGAAAATGATTCTTAAAGGATTTTTGCTGTAGATTACGAATCTGTAAGTGAAATTGCCACATCACGTCTCAATTTTGAGAAAAACGGGGTCAAAAGTGTCAAAAAATGGAATTTTTGGCACTTTTTGGAGCAATGTAAAAAAAGAACGCGACGTTATATACAGCTCAAACACGGCTTAAATGACAGCACGAACGCTCAACTTTAACATGCAAAAGCAAAAAACCGTGTAGAAATAACTCAAAATTGTGGGGCACAACTTTTTACCGCGCGCCGCCCAACAAATATTCTTTCCGCGATCATATAGGATAAATTGCCAAAAATGTTTTCAAAGACTGAATATCGATTTAAATACGCTTGTTAATCGTTACTCGTTAATTAACTAAAAATGGGTTTATTAGTATATTTTTACAATCTGATCACAAAAAATATATTAAAAAATCTAAAAAAAAAAGTTTTTAAATAAAATTAAAAAAAAATTGGACAAGTGCGAGTTGAACTCGCACTGCAATGGCGGGTTCCGTACACAAATATTAAAACAATACTTGCAACATTCATCAAAAAATGGTAGAATTAAAATAAACAATTAAAAAAATATATTTAAATCATTTGATAAAAAAAAATTAAAAACAATTAAAGTATTGTATATCTAATATTGTACACAATAATAAGTACACGGAGAAAAAAATGCTGTTGAATCAATGACATATGAGTTTGATTCATTGAATAGTGTCATAATGGGCTGCCAAACGTATATGCTGTTGTTTTGAAAGCACCGATTCTCATGATTCGATAGTATCACTTTCATTGAAACAAAAGCATATTTCTCAAATTGACAGCATACTATGTTAATTTGAAGGTATTATTTTTGATCAAAATTTTTTAATTTAACAGTATATGCTTTTGAGTCAATGACTATAGTTTTTAAATTTAAAAGCATCATTTTTATGATTCAAAAATTTGTACTTTTAATTTTTTTAGTTATTGCTATCGATTGAATAACACCATACTGTTAAGTCAATTCTTTTATGTGGTTAAAGATATACCAGCGATAAATTGAAAAAAGGAAATTTTTGTTCACATATTTTTGTATGCTGTAATTAATTCTTACATCTTTAACACAACACTTCTTATATACATCTTTTTTCAATTTTACACACTACATACACATCTTTATTATTTTTTTCATTTTTTCCAACGACAAACACACACACATACACATTTAAACCCACTTTATATTTTTTTGAGTCTGAAAAATACACTGTTCCCAATCGGTCACCCATCCATGTAGTAACCGCAAACAAAGCTGCTTAACTTTCGTGATAGACGAGAACCGCCGCGCTGCAATGTAATACATTCGTTTACATATAAGGGAATTTATATAAGGAATTTATATAAGGAATTTATATTTAACTAGTCATTAATTCTTTAAAACAATTTAAATAATACTTTTTTATATAAGAATTTAAAAAACGACAGGTTTAATAAACATATAAATATGTGCGGTTAAGTATTTCAATAAATTTAGCACCTGTCAATGTATCAAATACATAGTGTCCTTATTTTTATAGCATATGCTATAGGCAGTCCGCTATAGCACCACTCATTGAAACGAAAGCATATGCTTTCATTTTCAAAAACGCGCTTCTTTGGAGCAAACAACTTTTCATTTGATTCAAATTTACACGCATTTTCTTCAAATTTATCTATTAGATGCTTCAAATGAATAATGTCAAAGAAACAATAAATTATTCTGTTGCTATATATAGATGAACATTAGAAACAATTTGTAGAATATCATTAATTTAACAGTACCGTACTTTTAATTTAAACAGTTTCATTTTTTCGTTTTGAGCAATATGCTGTTCGATTAATAAATGTGTCATTGAATCAATAACGGGAAATTCAATAGCATGGAGTTATTTGATTCAACAGCACTTTTTTTCAGTGTAGAGGAACTAGTTGTGCAAATTTTGTTCCTCTACTTATTATTGTTTACAATATTAGATATACAATACTTTAATTGTTTTTAATTTTTTTTATCAAATGATTTAAATATATTTTTTTAATTGTTTATTTTAATTCTACTATTTATTGATGAATGTTGCAAGTATTGTTTTAATATTTGTGTACGGAACCCGCCATTGCAGTGCCAGTTCAACTGGCACTTGTCTAATTTTTTTTTAAATTTTATTTAAAAACTTTTTTTTTTGATTTTTTAATATATTTTTTGTGATCAGATTGTAAAAATATACTAATAAACCCATTTTTAGTTAATTAACGAGTAACGATTAACAAGCGTATTTAAATCGATATTCAGTCTTTGAAAACATTTTTTGCAATTTATCCTATATGAACGCAGAAACAATATTTGTTAGGCGGCGCGCGGTAAAAAGTTGTGCCCTACAATTTTGAGTTATTTCTACACGGTTTTTTGCTTTTGCATGTTAAAGTTGAGCGTTCGTGCTGTCATTTAAGCCCTGTTTGAGCTGTATATAACGTCGCGTTCTTTTTTTACAGTGCTCCAAAAAGTGCCAAAAATTCCATTTTTTGACACTTTTGACCCCGTTTTTCTCAAAATTGAGACGTGATGTGGCAATTTCACTTACAGATTCGTAATCTACAGCAAAAATCCTTTAAGAATCATTTTCGTTTATTCTTGTAGCAAAATTTTGTCGAACAGTGTTATAGTATCCTGAATTCAGAAAGCAATATTTTATGGAATTATATTCGATGACACTACAGATATATCCCACAAATCGCAGTTATCACTTGTCATAAGGTACATGTATAAGAACACTGTAAGAGATGATTGTGTTCAATTCATCGATCTTCATGATGAAATTATGAAAGAAACTGTGAGAAATGAAAAATCAATAGAACCAAAAGTTACTGGTATTAAATTATGAAAAATAGTAGTAAAGGCTGTGCTATCACTGAATTTGGATCTTTAAAATTGTGTTGCTGTAACAACAGATGGTTTCAGAATCTTGTGGAGCTGCTGAAGAAGTGCTTAAAGTTGCTACAAATGCTATACATTGCTCTTGTTACAATCATTATTTGAACAATTCTTTATATGCATCTTCAAATGTTCAAATAATCAGAAATGCTGTTGATACTATGAAAGAAACTAAATCGTTCTTTAATACCTCAGCTAAGCGTTAGAACACATTAAAAAAATAATGGGAAGTAAATTGTCTGGTTTATGTGAAACAAGATACCCAGCTGAAAAAGTTCTATAGAATTTCACTAGAATCATTCTATATAAATTCTACAGAATATTCTATAGAATTTCAATAGAATGATTCTATAGAATTTCTACGTGAATTCTACTAAATTTTAGTGGTTTTTAATTAGAAGGAATATAAATTTCGTAAAATAATTTTTTTAACATTATAGTTATGTATGGTTACGAAGTACAATGAATTTTATATATTTAAAGGATATAAACAATTATTTTGGCCTAAAACTTGTTGAAAAATATTATTTCACAAATTTAAAGTTTTTCTAATTAAAAATCACTAAAATTTAATAGTATTTATGTAGAAATTCTATAGAATCATTCTAGTGAAATTCTATAGAATATTCACTAGAATTCATATAGAATGATTCTAGTAAAATTCTATAGAACTTTTTCAGCTGGGTAGATCGAAAGACATGGCGCAGTTCTGCAATTTCGTGTTTTGATTTAGAAAATAATTGAAATCCTAAACCACATTTCTCAATGGCAAGATTAAAAAACTTCGTCAAAAGCAAATTCTTTGAAAATTGAGCTGCCGGATAGTAGAAGGGCACGTAAATTTTTCTCGGCCGAAATCAAAGTCCCCTGGACATCCAAAATTCGACTTTCGAATTTAAATATCTTATATACATATCCTTATTGGAGATTTCATTGCGCATCTTTTTTTCTTTTAAATTTTTAATGTATCTATTACCGTTTTCGAAATATCAGGAAAAAACTGTTTTTTTATAAAGAGCGAAATTTTTATTGTTTTTTTCACTTCAACTCGCGATTACTCAGTCAATTTTACGAATTTCTTAATGAAACAAAAACGAAAATATGCGTTATTTTATTCTACGAGTGACTAAAAGAGAAAAATGATGTTTTAATTATAAATAAAAAAGTTATTAATTTTTTATTGAGATATTGCAAAATTCGTAAACTGAAATTTTCACAAAACGGGGAAGTTAAGCTTTATAATGAGCAAGATCTTGAGATTCAACGAAACAAGTTGAATTTTCATTTTTGTCAATTTGGACTGCATATGCGTTTAGATCCGTATCGAAGTGAAGAGTATTATAAATTGATGTTAAAAAGTAGACTGTATTTTTGTCTACAAAAATTATTTCGGAAATTTTTCCAAATATCGGAAGGTTAATATTTGGATCTCCTTTTACATCCAAGCAAACGTAAAAATTTTTTTTAAAGAGAATTCCGTTGATCTTCACCGCATTTGTCATAAAAACCTTGTCATTTCCAAAACCTAATTCTTGCAATTTACATCGACTTTGAATCTCGTCAATAGAAACTAATTTTCCACCTTCACTTCTAATGTTGCGTATTTCTACATCGCCGGCGCCCCATTTAGCGCTTTGTACACACTGCGATATGCGAATCAAAGTTTTTGGAATGTTTTGAAAATTATGTATCTCATGCACCAGTAGTAAAGAATAGGTCCATTCTATTCCATACAATTTGGATAATGATCCATGTGATGAAATTTATTAATGGGATGTATGTTTGGAAAAAGTTTTTTATACTCATGGAAAAATTATCTAATAAGATGTCTTAAATATGTTAAAATACTAACAGTCAATTTTGGAGCCATAACAATTTCAAGAATTCGGAGAAAAATTAAAATTAAATTCATATGTTTGTTACCTCGTGGCACCTTTTCGATTACTAAAAACGGAAATACTCGAAGGAAGCACCACATTTGCATGGCTTTCTGTTTTAAAGAATGATCATTAATATTTCGAATATCTGATATGATAAGATTTGCAGAGGGTTTATTTTTTTTTCTAGAGGACCATAATTAAAAGCCGATATTCGACTATTGATATATTCCAAGTCGAAAAATTCGTCCTCACATACGAATTGATATATCACTAGTTTTAATATCATTGGTCCTACTCCTGACAGTAAATCGTGCATGGGATCAAATATTTTATTTTCACTTATGTGAAAATATTTTGATACATGCAGCGCACAGTCATTTCGGACACCATTTTCTGTCTCGAGAAATTGTACATTAGCTCGAGGTGCTGTAAGGGCAGCAAGATGAGTATCGAAGACCTCCTTTGTTCTTGGCTGCGCTGTTTGCATATTTCCTTCATGCAACTGTCTTCTACTTATCAAACACATTCTGCAGAATTTGTTTGCTGAAGGACCAAGTAAACCGAATACATCATGCACTGCCAAAGTGTCTCCGCAAAAGGCAGCGATCGATGCTCGCAAAACAAAATCTTCATCATCTAATTTGATAGTTACGCCTTCATCGCTCTCCAGTTTTTCCAGTTCATAAAAAAAAGCTTTTAATACTTCTCGAACGCCGTACCTTTTTACGTCTTTAGCAAAACAAATACACAATACATGAATATTTGAAGATGCTGAATACATGTGAGTAGGTAAATTTTGTATCGTGTAGTACCATACACTTAGCTTGTGAACTCCTGTCTTTGATCCAATTGGGTTTGTAACCTCTATATCGTCATTGTATAACTGTATTCGAATGGCATGCGGAAACCGCTGAAAAAACTCATGTGATTTATAATACTTTCCGTCAATAGATGAATTAAGAATACCATCTTCTGATGGTTGTTCGGTTAATATTGCTTCTTTTACATTCTTATTTGATAGAATTACAGTCAGAACATCAATTATTGATACATACTGATAAGAGTTTACAACTAATGTTGGTAAAAACATTTCAGTTTCTCTGTCTAGGCGACTATCGAATCGTTTATTCAGAGGAATTTCTTTTGCCGGGATGTATTTACAATATGCTTCAAGTGATTTTATTTGATCTTTCAACGTTCTGAGACCCTCAAATGGACTTTCAAAACTAAAATGGTCAATCAACTCAACAACTTCTGGAACATCTATCATGTTTCTGTCTTGGAAGAAATTGGTGACCTTGCCTTTCAAGTGATTTACCAAAGACAATACTAATTCTTCACATTCATCTAACATATCTGTTAAATTGTTCCCTGTCATTGAAGGTTTTGCTTGCATCCTTCCCACCATCCTTACTACAGATTGTCGCAAATCAAATAATCCTTCCTCCGCAGCATTTTCGTCGATGATATCAACATCGGCCATATTAATATTCCCTTGCATTGGGTCATCGTAAGCAACATTTTCATAATTTTCTTCGTCACCGAAATCATTATTATCAACATCTTCATGTTCATTATAGTTTGGTAAATGATGCTTCTTTATATGTTGACGCATTGAATTAAACAAATTAAAACGCCTCCTACATCCACTCTGTCCGCATTCAAACGTTGAATTACCATATTTTCGATTAACTGACAGTCCATGCAGAAATTTAATATGGTCAACAAGTCCATTTAAGCCACCATTTATATTTTTGGAACATACGAAGCACGTTAAATTTTCCATCTTCAAAAATATTTTTTTATACTTCCATTATCATTATACCATAGTTTATCATCATCTATTTATCGAGAATAACAATTGAAAGACTAGAAGTGGTAATAATTTTAAATCTCGCTAGGCATACCGATATTTTCAACTAAACAAAAAAATTATTCAAGATAATTAGCAAAATTATTTCTATATAAATTTTAGCAAGAAACTTGTTGGCATAAAATAAAACTAGTCAAGAAATATTTCTATTACTTTGATTTGTATTTTCTTAAAACAATGAAATTCTTTGACATTCTCTATTAAAAGAAATTAAGATTCAAAATTTTTATTGCTTCCTCATAGAGAAAGAATTTTCAATATTTTTGACATATTTATTGAAAAAAATGTATTTCACGTTGAGAGGTTTAAACTTTAAACTACCACTATCATTAAAATTTTTATTAAAAATATAATTTAATTACTTCTCAAAAAAATTTTAGACCATTTAAAATTTTTAAACAATTTTTTAAGAAATTATTTTTATATATTTTATGTAATTGTAAAAATTTTTAACAATCAATATTCAATATATTTAATAATAATCAAAATTTTATAAAAGCAATGGTACAATAAAATCATAAAACCCAAAAACAGTATGTAAATTCTTAAAATATAAAAAGAGAACGAAAATATTATTGTTAGCGGTTAGAAAATAATTAAACCTTTGTTAATAAAACAGATACATTACCTTGTATTTTATCGAGGGTCTCTGAGTCTACATAAGAATTTAGATATTCCAATAGTTCAGTCTCGCTAAATTTATCAACAATTGATTTGTTTTCTGAAAAAATAAAAGCGAATAGTGCAGAATATTAGACGGTATGGTAGTGTACTTATATTTATTTTAATATTAAATTTATTTCCAAATTTCTATTGTATTTTTTTGGGAAAGACATTATATTTGATATACTTTATATGACCTTGCCTTTAGTTGCAGTAAGAGTACAAATGACGATACGAATATGTATGTAAAATAAAACACAGACAAGACATTTTTTCTCTATAATCATATTATTTAAATACACTGCATAAATTTATAGTAGAAAATGATAATCAATATAAGGAAGATTTAATAAATTTAAACGTTAACCTTGAAAAATATGTTTTGTTTAAAAACATAACCTAAATATTTTCTGAACGATTAGTTATTGAATAATGCTCTGGTCAATATATATATAAGCAGGTACTTACCCATTTTTAGATAATGATCCAGTCTTTCAGTTCCACATAAAATTATAATAATTTTTTTATTCTATTTTTAACAAAACTGTAAAATTACAAAATTGTTTACGTGAGACGCGTCAACAAGACAAAGAGAAACGATGCAATTTGCCAAAGCGCAGAATAACGGCGCATCAACTTGATTTATTTTCTCCCTTTTTCGCGCCAAATTAGAATAACGATACAAATGCATTTTTTTCTAAATTAACAGTTTAATGTCATTCTTGAAATACATATGTATTATGTATTATTATAGTATTTTAATTTACCATTTGTTAAACTGTTGTTAATAGACTTTTTAAAAATCAGAAGTTATTTACGAAATAAAATCTCAAAAGTAAGGTTATGTTATCTTTAAGAAGAATACTTCAACTAATTCAATCAGTAATCTAATGTTGTTGATTGAATTAGTAGAATAGGGCTACTATTTGATTTAGTAATGAAAATGTGACTAATTTGTTTGTAGATAATAATAAAATAACTAATTTATTAGTAAAAAGCCATGTTACTAATTGAAATAGTTATAATTTGACTAATTTAAATTTAGAGAGTATCGATTAACGAGTTATCGAAGCGCGAAAGTATAATATCATTAATATACTAACTAATTAATTTAGGATTTTCTTACGACTTTTGACAAATATTGACGGGACTAAACAAGAAAGTTAAACTATTGTAAAATATAATACTTTAATACAGTTTAATAGTTTCCAAATTCTGAATATGTATTTAAAAACAAACATTTTTTAGAATTGCCATAAATCAAGTGGAAAATAGCGAAAGAAAATGTAATATCTAGTTTCCTTAAGTCATAAAACTGAGAAACCCTTGAAGAATATAAAAAATATCTGAAGTGTCCTTTTCCATAGGACAATGCAACATGTGTTTACCATACTTGTGACCACACACTGAAAAAAAATTGTAATTGAACCAAGTAAATGCATTTACTTGGCAGAGTTTACTTGAATCAATCCCATATTTATTTGACGATAGAAATTAATTTTCTTGTGCCAAGTAATTATTAGCATTGGATAGAGTTCTTGAATTAATAATTCAGTATTTGGTGGAAGTAAATATGTTATTGATCAAATCAAATATTTTACTTATCCGAAGTACCAAAAAGGATTGAATCAAGAATATTATGTTCTTAAGCGAAATAGTAAAGTATTGTCTGGAGAAATCGTTTTTCTTAAATCAAATCATTTCATTCATTTGATTTGAAACTTTTTTTTACTTAATACAATGCCGGTGTTCTTGATCCAAGAAAATATTTCGCTTCAAATGGATGTGCAACTTAAATAGCAGTTTTTGAAAACTGTCCATTGAGGCTTAGATGGCATAGTGGTAACGGTACAGCTTCTGATGCGCGCAACCCGGGTTCAATTCCTCCGACCGTGGAAAATTTTATTTCAAGGTATATTTGTTGTATTTGTGTTAAGTATTAATTAAATGTAAATACATATGTAAAATAACAATTATTTAATTATTTAAATAAAAAATTTAAATGTTAATTAATTAAATAATAAAAATGTTTGACCTAAGTATTAGAAATGATGGGATGAGGGTAAGGGGGAGGGGAGAGTTCAAGTAAATAATTTACTTGAATTGAGAAAATTATTTTTTTTATTGAAATTTATAATTTTCTCAAATCAAGAAAATATTTTCTTGATTTGATACACAAATGTTCTTGAATTAATATAATCTGCATTTCTTTCGTGTAACTTAATTTCTTGAATGGATTCCATATTTTCTTGGATCAAGAACATAAACTCTCCTACCAAGTATACTATGTCAAGAAAATCGTTTTCTTGAATCAATACTATAATACTCTTGGCCGTATTCAATCCCACCATTTGCTTCAACCAAGAAAAATTTTCTTGGTTCAATACTATTTTTTTTTCAGTGCAGAAATGGCTTTGAAAAGTCACGTAGTCATAGACTTTCATTATGCTACGAACCTTATTTATTAATTGTATAATATGAACACTAATAATAAATAACAACAATATCATATTATTGTTAATTATACAGTATGCGAATGTATTATTTGACAATTATATTATTATATTAAACTTTATCTAATTTATTGTTGTAATATTATATATATATACAGTGCCGCTCAGCAGGATTTGCCCACCCTGTCACAGTTAAAGGTGTTACAAAAAGTTTTATATTTTGATATCTAGTAAAGATATCGAGGTTTTCAAGGTCTCATTTTAAAGCTTACATCTTCTACTTTAACAATCTTAAAATAATTAATTAAAAAAAATTTTTTTTTAATGTTTAATTACTGTTTAAAAAAAACGAAAATTTCAATTTTTTTTGTCGATTTCAAACAATTGTAGTTTTTTAACAAGTAATCGCAAATTAATTTTCTAAAACGCATTTTAAAGCTTGTTTTATCACCTTTAAAATGCTTTTTTTTAAATTGTCGTACGATTTTTTTTCAAAAAGTTATTATCATTTCTTTAAAAAAACAGCCCTTTTTTTAAATAATTAATATTTTGAAAACGGTTAATTTTTTTAGAAAAAAATTAAGACAAAAAATGTTCATTTCTGTATGTACATTGAAGAAAAAAATATAAAAAAATTTTTTTAACAAATTTTTTTTTTACCACATTTTTACCTTATACATATTTTTAACTTAAATAAAATTCATATGTACAAGCTTGAAAGACAGATAAATTAACAGTGTTTAAACGGTAGTCAACACTTTTGCTTTCGAAGTATTTAAATAAAATTTAATATCAACACTTAAAATTTTGCTAATAAACATTTTTACGGTTGAAATATTAAATATTTTTTTCGTCAAAATGACGTCCTTGACATTTAATTAACGCCTCACATATATAAGGTAAAAATGTGGTAAAAAAAAATTTGTATAAAAAATTTTTTTATATTTTTTTCTTCAATGTACATACAGAAATGAACATTTTTTGTCTTAAACTTTTTCTAAAAAAATTAACCGTTTTCAAAATATTAATTATTTAAAAAAGGGCTGTTTTTTTAAAGAAATGATAATAACTTTTTGAAAAAAAATCGTACGACAATTTAAAAAAAGCATTTTAAAGGTGATAAAACAAGCTTTAAAATGCGTTTTAGAAAATTAATTTGCGATGACTTGTTAAAAAACTACAATTGTTTGAAATCGACAAAAAAATTGAAATTTTCGTTTTTTTTTAAACAGTAATTAAACATTAAAAAAAAATTTTTTTTAAATTAATTATTTTAAGATTGTTAAAGTAGAAGATGTAAGCTTTAAAATGAGACCTTGAAAACCTCGATATCTTTACTAGATATCAAAATATAAAACTTTTTGTAACACCTTTAACTGTGACAGGGTGGGCAAATCCTGCTGAGCGGCACTGTATATATATATATATATATATATATATATATATATATATATATGACGTATTAAATATAATAATATTATGTTATGATGTGTTGCTAAATTGTTTATTGTTATAATTGCTGTTTATATTTAAATATATGAGGAGTGCAGCATATGAGATTTATTATTACTAGATATGATATAAATAATTAATAATTATATAATTAATGTCAATGCAAAAGGGTTATGTTCCCTTGTTGTGATACATGCTTTCTATACATAGAGTATGTTTATATTTGTATTAGTGCAGTGCAGTGTTAGTGTTGTGATTCCGAATACACCATAGACTTTATAAAGAAATTCTTTAAAAAAAATTCATAATATTGTTTGCAAGAATTCTATTTTCATAAATAATAACATTCTTCGGAAGAATTCAATTATGTCCAATAGAATTTTTATAAAACTTCACCGAAAGACTTCTCCTTAAGTCTATACTACATTGGTCTCCTTAAGTCTATACTCCCTGGTATCTCTAACCCCGCCTACAAAAGGCTTACTTTTACCTCTACGAACTATGGGCGTGAGGTCTCCTTATCCTACTTCATGGTTATGATAAACGCGACACGAAATGAACATACGCGGAAAAAATCTTGGATGACGTGCTGTTCCAATTGGACATAAATTTGACGACTGTGATACTACCAGGGAGTATAGACTTAAGGAGACCAATGTAGTATGAATGAAATCAACCATTTTCATGTCGGAAGTTCATAGTTTTGAATCTTCTCATATAGCGCACAACGATCGCATATATAGCTGAAGTTTCTAAATGAACATGGATTTCTATAAGTTTACTAATTCATGTATATGAGCGATTCCATGTCAAGTGATCAAGGTGGAGAAAAATTTTTCTCCAATCGTAGCAAAACTTGGGGCTTTTGTAGTACTCATAGATAGTAATTTTTCGTGAAAATATTTATTTACCTAGTCCAATATTTTCCGAGGGGGAGGGGGTTAAATTTTTGTGTTTTTCAGTACAATGCTTATTTCAATAATTTTTTACTCTTAAACAATTAAACATACAAATTTGACAAAGTACATTTTGGAAAGGTTTTTTCATGCTCTTTCGATTAGAAATAAGCATTTTGAAAAAAAAAATTTTGACCTAAAAAAATCTAAATTAAAAATAAATTTTATTTATTGGGGGAGAGAGGTACGATTTTTTTTAAACGAAAGCTGAGGTTTTTTCCTAAAAGGACATATAAATGATAAAGTGGCACTAGAATGTTTAAACATTGAAAAAATGAGTTTTCTACTCGACGGAGCGCTCAATACCCGGTTTTTAGCTCTGTTTATGAGAAAATTCTTTTTTTCAATATTTAAACATTCTAGTGCCACTTTATCATTTATATGTCCTTTTAGAAAAAAACCTCAGCTTTCGTTTAAAAAAAATCGTACCTTTCTCCCCCAAAAATTGAAATTTATTTTTAATTTTGATTTTTTTGTGTCAAAATTTTTTTTTTCAAAATGCTTATTTCCAATCGAAAGAGCATAAAAAAACCTTTCCAAAATGTACTTTGTCAAATTTGTATGTTTAATTGTTTAAGAGTAAAAAATTATTGAAATAAACATTACACCAAAAGACCCCTTGATCAGTTGACGTGGAATCGCTCATATACTATATACATATGGGTAGTTCTACAAACGAAGGAATTTTTGATGTTCAAGGTTGTTTCTTACATTAAATTTGAAAAAAATAAAAATATTTTTAATGGGAATTGTAAAACTTAATGGTTTCTATTATGTCACAAAACGTAACCCGATTTCGAAAAGTATTTTTTGACAAAAATGAGCATTCAAGTGCTAAATTCTGCTAAATTCTCAGTTTCCTGGCATGTCCCAATGCGAAAATGAAAGTTAAAAAAATGGATAAACATTATTTTTAAGCATTTAAATACAAATGAACACTTGGATAATAATTTCAAATAGTTGTACTTTATAAACATTTAAATCATTGTTACATTAGTTTAAATTTTATTTAAAAAAATTTATCTTGAATGTTGGTCCTCGAATTCATTCTCAGTTTCCTGGCACAACAAAAAACGTTAAAATTATTAAGAATTTTTATTCCGATTAATTTACCATTTTTCACACTGATTAGTAAAAGTTAACTAAAGATGCTAGCACATAAATTATACCTAATTTGCAGTTCAATTATCTAAAATTGTGTCTTTTGTGGTCGAAATTGACATATGGTCAGACAAATTCTCAGTATCCTGGCACGCATTTAAAAAAAATATATTTTATATTTTTATAATTTTGTTTCTCTAGGTGTCGTAGAACCTTATTCCCTTTTGACCAGTAAGCTGAAATTCTTTATTAAACGTTATTTTTCAATTTTTTAGACGAAAAATGACCAAAATTCTCAGTATCCTGGCAGATTCTGCCAGAATACAAACGTGCTTATGTTTAAAATAGCGTAAAACCAACAATCTTCAATCATTTCAAAAAAAAATTTTTTTTAATAATTCTAATTAAATTTGTCAAAGGTTGTAAAAACTAATATTTAATTTTTACTTTGCATAAATATTTATATTGTTATTAACAAATGAAAAAAGTACTTTTCTCATGTAAAACGTTTATTTTAATAAATGTAAAAATTTTGTTGTTGTTAATACTTAAATTTACTTTTATAGATAATTTAAATTTTGGAATTGAGCTATTAAGCAAACGCAATTGGTTATAAAAAATGTCATAAACAATTTATTAATTTAGACTTTATCATTCATGAATCTCTATAACTTTTGTTACTCGGGGGTTTTCGAGGTCGCTGATTACGAATCTGGTGTCAGATTTCCAAAATTCAAAATGGCGGATCCAATATGGCTGACGAATTTACAAAAATTGCATGCAATTTACACAAAACTTGTTACCAGGGGGTTTTTGGAAACTTTTATTTCAACTGACACTTAGATATTAGGGTGTGCCTTAGTGTTAATCAAGTGCCTTAAATGTGGTCTAAATGTTATTCATAGTAAACAATATTTGTAAGTCTGATTGTTATTTTTAAAAAATAATCCTTTGATAAGTTATATAAACCCTAGATGGATTAAAGCAATGCATCTTATTCTAATTCATTTTTGTATTAAAATAACACTTTGCCATTTATTGCGATAATAAATGTTAGGTTTTTATGAAATTTAATTTTAATACTTAAAATCTAACGTTGGATTTATAATCAGCAACACCAAACACCCTAAAACATTTCGTTTTAAACAAAGCAACAAGTTCCGTGTATGTTTCATACAATTTCTGAAAATTCGGCGGTCATATTGGATCCGCCTTTTTTAATTTTTGAAATCTAACACTTAATTCGTAATCAGCGACTTAGAAAACCCCCGAGTAACAGGTTTCGTGTAAATTGCATGCAATTTTTGAAAATTCGTCAGCCATATTGAATCCGCCATTTTGAATTTTGGAAATTTTACATCAGATTCGTTATCAGCGACCTCAAAAGCCCCCGAGTAACAAAAGTTATCAAAATATATAAATTATTTTGTGAGCAATTGTTAATTTTCTTTTCATAACCTGGGTCACGCGGTTAAATTATTTATACATAGCTGTAAAATATGCAATTTGTCATTTTTTGACTGGCCACTTTTAGGTATCTTTGATAATACTATTAACTTGAATTTTAATTACTTTTTAAGACCTGAACGTAAAAAAATTGTTGTGCCAAAATTTTCTCCATTTTCTTCCTTCGTTTGTAGAACTACCCATATTTAAATTATAAATATAATATAATGAAAATAATAATATAACAATACAAAGTCCATATTACAGGGCTCGGATTGTGCGACTTTTTTGTGAAGAAATGCGGCTAATTGACTTTTTCAAGATTTTTTTGATTCAGGAGTGTCGATCGCTTGACATAACCTCAAACTAAAAAGTGATTTTTAAGAGTAAATGAAACCATAATTAAAAAAGATTTCATGAAATTTAGAAAGATCCAGTTGTTCAATTATCAGAAAAAATTAGGTTGGACCAAAATTTGTTGTAAAATAATAATTATTAAACATTTTGTGATTTTTCTTTAAGGGTCAGTAACCAATTAAAATTTTTAACCAATTTTGCTAAATAATATTTCATTCTGCTCTTTGAAACATTCTCTACATATACACTCGTTGAATTTTTTTCAAAAGTTATTAAAATATTTTTTTTATTTTATTTGTTTATTACTTATTGAACAAAATATTTTAAGCATCATTTAACAAATGTAATTGTAGAGAATGTTAATTAAAAAGTTCGACGTTAAATGTGATTTTTTATAAAAAATTAAAGTTTATAATTAAAAATAAAAAAATTTTAACTTTTGATAATAATAATAAATAGAACATTATATTTTATTTTCATAATTTTATATTATTTATTATTTGAAATTATTTTTAATTTCAAAATACAGCAAAAATAAGGTTAGGACCTAATCAAGCGACTATGTATGCGATCGTTTGCCATCTACAGGATATACACGTACTACTGATGTACTTCCGACAAAATGCTGCGCTCTTTTAGTGAAGTACATGCATATAAGATTGGTCTCCTTAAGTATATACTCCATGAGAGATACCTTTGACATTACATAAATGAAAAGTCTCCTCGCTATCACTAGCGCTCCGTGGTGAAAATATAAACTACATAAAACAATATTTATGTTTAATTCCAATCAATCTATCCCTTTGATATAGCCACTTTGCATACCCGAAATATTATACCTTTTTATCTCCAAATTTGTATCTCTTTTTATTTCTTTTTCCCAATTATCCCCTATCTATCTCTTTTTATACCTTATGTACTTTTATCTCTTTTATTTCTCTTTGCTGCAAATTTTCATCCTTTTTATTATATAAAGAATTAATTAACCAATATTATTAACAATATTAAAGACTTTATTTCAATTGAATTTATTATTTAAAAAAATATTTTTAGAGGTTTCGTACTTCTATTTATAATCTTTTTTTAACAAATTATTTAACAACTTCATTTCTTATGAAATTTTTATTTGTTGTTCATATCTATATTTCATTTCACATTATTAACTAACATTATACACATCACACTAAAAACCAAATTTTAAAAATCTCGCACGCAGGAGGGCTCGAACCCTGAACTCTTTATCTCTCAGTTGATCTCCTTTTTAAAGTTTTAATTTCTCTTTATTTATCATGAAATCGTCACGTAGATAATTCAATGTACAGGAAGGAAATAGACTGCAGTCTATTGCAACCAATTGCAATTGAGTTAAAGGAATAAAAGTGATAAGTATTGTTTGTACTGATATGTAATTGGGATTAGAAAGCAAAAGAAGAGAATAATATAAGGGCTGAAAGGAGCATAATAAATAAAAAAATTACAGGTGAAAGAATTTAATCAATTATCCGAATCAAATCTCTCGAAAAAAATTTCTTGAGTAAGCACTAGATTTCGTTATGAAATTACAATATATTTTTCATATGTATCGACAGCGCGCTATCCTGATAACAGAAATCTGCTTTTTCTGAAAATAATTTTTTCGAAATTAATTAATAATTTCAAAATTATCAAAGAACTCAGAAAAAATTGGTTAGCATGGTGGGATACGAGCCCACAACCTTTCTATTGCCGGTAGACTTCTCTGACCACTGAGCTACATGCATCCCAAGATTCTCCGAGCTCCTTGATATACAGTCGGGCCGCAGAACTGCGCGGTACCCCAGAAATAACCCCGCCACTTGATTTCAAACTGTGCGCTGACGAATTCATCCCCACTTTCTAATTTTCAGGACTGTACTTTCATATTTATTCAGTGGGATTTTAATTGCGGTCATAGAAAAAATATATTTGGCGTTGATGACAGATGTTTTATTTAAACAATTTTTAGTTCAGTTTAAAACTTCACTAATCACTTCATATATTCCAGATTCAATTTCAAACTGTCACTGAAAGTTATTTGAATGATAGCACTTTCAATTAAACTTTGAAAGATAATTTTTGTAAATAAAACAATATTCGCATATGTTAATATTTTAAATATAAGTATTAATAATAACAGTTTATAAATAAAACTAGAAATTTTATACGAAAAACTTTGTATACAATTTGAAACTATATTATAATTTACTAAAATTTTTAATTCTGAAAAAGGATTTCAATTTCTAAATAATTTTACATTCAAAATTAATTGAAATCATAAAAATATATACTATTCTCAAATTGATAAATGGTAGAAAAAATTTACATTTTTAATCAAAATATGTTGCCGCATAAAATTTAAAAAAATTCACTGATTTATCCAAATCATAGGAAAGAAATAATTTAAATAAATCAGTAAATTTATTTTTAACTTTAAGAGGCAAAATATTCATAAGAATTACTATTTAAGTTATGTATAAAATTTAATTTATATTACATATATAAATAAATTCCTATAAAAATAAATATATTATTGTAGTATACATATTATAGAAATATGTACATATTTATATGTATCTACAATTTAAAAAAAAGTTACATACATTCAACAATTTATATAAGCATAGGCTTCGTCCATAAATTACGTCACACTTTTTAGGGGGGGAGGGGGTCTATAAAAATGTGTCTAATTGTGACAAAGGGGGGTGGGGACCTTTTATTTTGTTGTCACACTTTATACTCTATTTATTATAATGAGAAAATTGTAATAAATAAAAATATCAAATATATTTCTTGTTTTTAAAATATTAAAAAATGTACTAATTATATAAGTAACTTTATTGGGTGTACTTCCGAATAAGGGGGACCTCCGATTTTAATAAAAGTTGGTATACCAACGTATTTTGATGCGCTGATTACGAAAATGATAATGAAAATTGGCGCAAATTTTACGTTCATTGTGAAAACCATAAAAAACCATAAAATTGTATTTTTTTTTGCGTATAATTCGTAAAAAACGAAGGATATATTTCCGAAAAACGCATAACTCCTATATTAATAAAAGTTGGTATTCTTACGTAATTTTGTACCCTGATTACGAAAATAATAGTGAAAATTGGCGACTAGATCATCTTCATGGTAAAAACCATAAAAACACCATAAAATTGTGGTTTTTTGCGTTTAACTCGTTGGATTGGATTAATCGTAATTTTTTGTGTTTAAAAATATTTGTAAATTTTTCTCTGCTTTTATATTCTGAAAAATCTAAGGTGGATGCCTCCTTCCTCCTCGAAATAAAAGCAGAAAAAAAATTACAAATATTTTTAAGCACAAAAAATTATGGAGGAGAAAGCAGTCATCCACCTTGGGTTGTTCAGAATTAAATAGAAAACAAAAAATAGCACAATTATCTCTTCTATCAATTAAATTTCGATAACAAAAATTTCCAACCGAAGGTGAATGACTCCCTTCTTCTCCATATAAAAGCAGAGAAAAATGTATAAATATTTTTAAACACAAAAAAATATGCTTAATCCAATGCAACGAATTATACGCAAAAAACCACAATTTTATGTTTTTTTTAATAGTTTTCACCATGACCATCAAATTTGCGCCAATTTTCATTATCATTTTCGTAATCAGCGCATCAGAATACGTTGGTACATCAATTTTTATTGAAATCGGAGGTCCCCCTTATTCAGAAGTAATCCACTTTATTTATGTAAAATTATATATTGACAGTGATTCATTTTGGAAAAATTTATTAAAGGGGGGTTTACGAATTGTGACGTAATTTAGAGGGAGGGGGTTCCTTCAGATGTTACGTAGTGTGACAAAGGGGGTCAAAAATGGGCTAAAAACGTGTGACGTAATTTATGGATGAAGCCATACCGCCTTTGTTTTTTATTTTTTAACTTTCAAATATACGGCACTGACTTTAGTAGCGTCACCGCACACTGTGGAGTACTTAGAAACTAAAGCCAGCGTGCAGTTTGGCGACAGTATTCACTTTCAAGGCGTGCAGTTCGGAGGCCCGACTGTATACTATACCTCCCTGCATTATTTCATGATAATGCAGGGAGTTTCTTGAAGATGGTAAAGCCTTATTTTCAATTCATAGGCAAATATAATTGAAGAAAGTGAATATATCATTCGGTAGTATTAATATTAAAGGTGAAAGAATTTAATCAATTATCCGTATCAAATCTCTCGAAAATAAATTTCTTGAGTAAGCACTAGATTTCGTTATGAAATTACAATATATTATTCATATGTATCGACAGCGCAGCTGTCCTAATACATAAACCTGCTTTTTCTGAAAATCATTTTTTCGAAATTAATTAATAATTTAAAAATTATCAAAGAACTCAAAAAAAATTGGTAAGCATGGTGGGATACGAGCCCACGACCTTTCTATATTGCCGGTAGACTGCTCTGAAATTATTGTTTGAAATTATTAAATAATTTCGAAAAAATGATTTTCAGAAAAAGCAGGTTTCTGTATTAGAACAGCTGCGCTGTCGATACACTCAGATGCATTAATACTGTCCTTCCGGTTTAAAGGAATTTTGAAAAGTCGTGTCATTTCTATCAAATATTCTTAGTTCGTGACATACGAATGTTCTCATATGTCATGAACTAAAAACATTTTGATAGAAATCATACGACTTTGCAAAATACCGTCAAACCGGAAGGACAGCATTAATGCATCTGAGTGTACATATGAAAAATATATATATTGATTAAATTCTTACACCTTTAATATTAATACTACCGAATGATAAATTCACTTTCTTCAAAATAACAAAATTATTGAGATAAAAGAAGAAAAGGCCTTTTTCAATCGAATTGGAAAGAAATAGACTCATATAGAATCGAGGGGATAAAAAGAAAAAAGTATGGCAATAGAATAAAGTTAGGATAAAAAGAAAAAAAGTGAATAGTAATAGAATTAATATAAAGATAAAGTAAAGGTTATTAAAAGAGATTGAGCAAAAGTAGGTGATGATAAGAGATTGAATAGAATCGAGAGGTGATAGACTAAGATTAAACCCAAGGTGTAAATTGTGATGAGTGTGTACTAAGATTAGAATGGGGATAAAAAGGGGGAAGTGCAAGTATAAAAAGAATAGAACGGTATAAAACAAACGTTATTTATTAAGATAAGGAAAAATATAAATGCTAAGATATAAATGAGGATAGAAAGAGAATTAAATAAATAGTAGAAGGATGAAATAAGGGTTATTAGAGGAGATTGAGAAAAAATATAAGATAAAGAGAGATTGACAGAATTAAAAAAGGAAAAGCCTGGGATAAAGGAAGGTCATAAGCATGGATCAGTGCACTGAAAAAAATAATAATGTTAATTTTGACATACAAGTATGGTTAGGATGTACAGCTGAAACAGCAATACCGTATTGCTGTTCTTAAAATACAGTATTCGTGTTCTCCGCATACATATTATTGTCTCTCAAATACATATTGCTGTTCTACACTGCGTATGGCTAAAACATCAATACTGTATGGCAGTATCATATCTACCAATATAATATGTCAGAATTGGCTATATTTATGGCAGTACCATAAATATATTTTTTTCAGTGTGTGTTCTTGGATTAAAGTAATAAAGGTTACTAAAAAAGATTTATGCAGAAGGAGAGATAAAAAGTTATTGAAGTTATAATGTGGGGATAGACTAAGATAGAGAAACTTTATCTCTTTCTATCTCAGAAATAAAAAAAATATTCAAAGAGATAGGATTTCTATCCCTTTACTTCCAGCAGGGAGGGTACATTTACCCCAATTTTTTTAATTCTCGGGGTAAATGTAAACACCTAATTATTTATTAACTTAATTGACGAAAATCAAAGTCAACTTTTGTTAAGGCATTAATAAGGAAGAATTACAATTTTTAGTTTGATTTTTTTATTTATTTTTATTCAAATGCGAGACAAAGTACTGAAACACTAAACCTCACATTTTTACTAACTTTAAAGTGTTTTATAATAATTCATTTTTTAATTATCAAAACTTTGCACCACATTGCCCTTTTCTATCTTATTCTAGAGTTAATAAAATACTGTTAATATATTATATTATTATAGTTAATACTGTTAATATATTTAATTTATTATATATTTCAACAAATTAATTATTATTATTATTTCAGAAGATAGTTGTATTTCAAAGCCGGTGCAAGAGGACAAATCAACATCATCTGCAATGATAAACCTTATTCATGCTGATATAGGTAAACCACCTGGTACGTACAATATGTATTAGCAGGGTTGCCATATGTCAGAGAAAATAAAATTTTTTAATTATTTTCAAAAATTCATCGCAATTCAAAGATTTTCAATATTTACTATTTTCATAAAATTTTTAACTAATTTAATTAATAAAAAAAAATTTTTGTTTGTCTTTCAGAATTTGTTAACGAATCTATCGATATAATTCATGATAAATTATTCCTTCTGGATCAAAATATTTACGAAATGGTTAAAAACCAAGAAAATCAACTTGAAAATGTGACGCATCAAATAAAAGAGTTAAAACTCATGATTGTTGATCTACAATCAACAGTGGAAAGATTTCGCAAAATCAAAACTTGGAGACTGAAAGTCAAAATATGCAGTTTAAGATTGACTTACCTGTGTCAACACAGGTAGATTTAGGCAAACTGACTTTTTTATTAATAACTAACGATTTGTTTAAAAAACAATTTGTAAGTATATATAATATATTTGTTATTTAAAAAATAACAAATGTTTAATTTAAATTATTCATTTATATTTCAAGTAAATCTAAAACATTTTACAGAATAAATCTTTGGTGTTTTACATGGATACAGAAAACGTTCTCTTCCGCTCTATTACAAATATATTAAGAAAGGTTCTTAGCAGAGATGTTGCTATTTTATTTACTGCAACAAAACAAATGGACGAAAAAAATTGTTAAACGGACACCACTTTGAAAATTTGTTCTCAGTAAATAATATTTTTATATATATATATATATATATATATTTATTTAATAAAATATTAATCTTGTAAATCGCATATGGTAAAAATCACATAAAAAATCCACCTAAAAAAATATTTTTGAATTTTATGAAAATTTGTCTGTGGGTTAAAGTTTTGAACTTTTGCGTGATACGCTTAACATTGATAATTTATTATACTTAAAGGGAAAAGTGAAAAAAGTAGGACATGGTTTTTCTAGGTTTTTTTATAAGCTTTCGAATGGCATAGTTTATTTTTAAAAAAAATTTTTGACACTAATTTTAAAAAAAATAAAAATGTTTTTTCACTTTTCTCATCTTTGGATACTTTTTTTTAAATTTTATTTTTAAATCAAAAGCTGATATTTTTTCCGATGAAATACTTACTTTCTAGAAAACCTTTTTTTTGTTTTCGAGAAATGAATTTTTGAATATTGCGCATCACGTCGTCGCGTCGCCAAGCCGCAATGCGCTGCGCAGTCATTCGCGCTGTGCGTCGTTACGTATTTAAATATTTAATTCAGAAAACGTTACATTTAGCTACTCCCTGCATTTTACAGGGTTGAGACTGCCATTAATATAATATAATGCCTGCATTATATTTTTTTAAACTTTTTTTTTAAATTTTCACAATTTTTTTTTAATTTTTCATTTTTAATGTAATTTTAATTTAATTTTATTTTCAATTTAATGCCGTGTTTTACGTTGTTTTGTTTCTTTTTATTTATTTAAACTTTTTGATGAGAAAAATTTTCTCCGATTTTAAATATTTTAAACAACTGATTTTATTAAATCAGGTATTTTATTTATCCTTTTATTGATAGTTTGTTTTATTTAGGTCATTCTCGACTTTGTCCTTATACTTATTGTTTTAGCACCTTTATTTTTTTAATCTTCTGATGATGGAAACACGACATGATTTGATCAGTTGTTTAAAATATTTAAAAATCGGAGAAAATTTTTCTCATAAAAAAGTTAAAATAAATAAGAATAAAAATAAAAAGAAATAAAAAAACTTAAATTCAGGCATTAAATTAAAAACAAAATTGAATAAAAATTACATGCAAAATTAAAGAAAAAATTTTTATAAATTAAAAAAAATGTTTAAAAAAATATAATGCATGCATTATATTATATATATTTTTATAAAATTCAAAAATATCTGTCTGGCAAAGTACTAACCCATAGGACATATCATAAAAAAAATTTGGAAATAATTGATTAAAAAAAATTATTTAGGTGGATTTTTTATGTGATTTCCAACATATATATATGTATTAATTTATATTCATAAAATTTTACTTAATTATTTTTAGACGTTATAGCTGCTTATTGCAAGGAAAAATATCTAGGTTTTTCGGAAAAAAATTTCTATCAAAAACTGGGAATATCTAACGCTAATGATTGGGATGGATTCGGCCAAGCACAAAAGAAAACTGTAAAACCTGACGAAGTTTATCAACCAGTCGAAGGCGAATAATATCTTTTACGACTGGCATAATTTAAAATTTTAATGCAAAAAGGGTGCAACATAATGATTGTAATAACCGATCTTTTTTAAATTTACTAATTTTAATCATTATATATTCAATTGAATTTAATGGAAATACAAATGTGTTAAAAGATGATTAACCTCAATATAGTAAAAAGAACCGAAATTCTGTTGCCTTTCACTTTGAATAAAATGTTGTTGATCTGGGTTTCTGATGGAATTCTGATGGTACTTGAGTTTTTAATAATTCCATTCTTCTGTCCAATTCGTTTCTGTCTTCAACTTTCATTTGCTCTTTGTCACTGAGCCACACTGAGAAAACTGGATGTTAAAAAATTTAATATACTATATATTAAGAAAAGATCGTATTTCATAACATCTAGATGTTATAGTTTAATATCTCAGATGCTAACTGCTATATTCTACAAATTTGAGGTTATGTGTGAACATGTCTTTTCCAATATCTGTGGATATTAAATTTAAACATCTAAGATGTTTATGTATTTGACTGTCACAGATATTGACCGTTAATATCTAGATATTAAAGCTCAATATCCATTTTTCTCAGTGCACCATTCTAATAACCTTTTCATAATACCCAAGCAACATAGGTGCATAAAATCTAGAATAAATGAAAAAAATTATGTCAACTGGTGGTTTAATTCGAGTGATAAAAGAGATATCATGAAATATAGAGATATCATTCAAATATAGAGAACCATCAGGTTTTCTTGTTTTTCACTTCGAAAAGACCAGTTACTTCTCAAATCGCAAGTAGTTTCCGTATAAACTATTCGTTTAAGATATACCTTTTTTACGATTCCATTTTCTTTTATTTCTACAAATCTGTCACATTTCACGATACATCGCTCGCAGGCGAATGTATAGCTGGTGTATCGCACACAAAACATTTTACAGAGACTTTTACAATTCTTCCAGGAGAAATTTTAATACCCTCCTCTAAAATTGTGTTTAGTTCACAAATGAAATCGTTTAAATATTCGTTCAAGTTCGGCTGTGGGTTTCTATAGAATATAGCAACAGGAAATGGCTTGTAAACGTCATTTTCGGAAAAAATTGTAACCAAAATGGGCCAAAACTGATTAACACTGGACTTATTTAGCGGAATGGCATCCATATTAATTACTTACTCGTTAGAATTGTCTGTAATGAGATCTTCGTTAATACGTGACTTTAAACCTTTTTCGATACATAAAAAAAAATCTCCTATGTCGCCTAAAGCGTCCCTGATTGTTTTGATAGAATAATTAGCGCTACTTGTTTCTAAAAACGTTTTTGAACTTTAAGGCAAATCTTTTAATAAATTACGGTTAATAACTTATCTAAATGATTTTGAGAAATGCTACAGTCAATTGCCTAATCTCTCAGCTCATCGATTTCAGAGTTAAAAGTAAATTCTTCGTCATCTGTAGATGGTGAATCGTCATCTGAAGATGATGAATTGTCATCTTGATCCATATAAGTATCGCCAACATCACCGGCAGAAAAAGATTTTTCGTTTGTGTCATAAAAAATTGAATTATCAACATTGTTCGCATTCTCGGAATTAATTTCATTTTTAATTGGATTTAAATAGTTATTTGAATCTTCAACCGATTGCAGTTCTTCAAACCTTTCGAAATTCAATAAAGGACATGGATTTTCGTTTAATATTGCTTTAACGACAAAACTCTTTTCCTTCTGAGCTGCCTTATCCGTCAAAACTATAAAGTATTAAATTTTAATTAATGTATAATTTCTATATTTCGGTTTTTATTCAAGATAAATTGTTGCAATTAGTTTCAATAATTATAATTTCATTATAAATATACATCTTTGTTAACATTTAATTTCAAATTAAAAAATAATACTTACTTTTTGTCGGGATCGTCGTTTTCTTTGTCGTGAGTTAGATTGCTCTCGTTTTCTCTTTTTTCTCTCGTCTTCATTTATTTTCACTTTCACCTATTATTCACAAAAGTACATATTTTAATTACAAAATGTTTAAAAAAATGTTAGATACGAAAACATGAAAAATTTCTTATAATTTTAGGAAATATAAAATTTAATTAAACATAACCTACGTACACGGAGAGAAAATTTATTACATATATCAACACATGTCATATATATTTTGAAAAGTTTTTACAGTTTACGGAAAAAGTGCACCAAACCGAAATTTTGGTATTAAAAATACTAAATAGTGAAATAAATAATTTGAATTTACACTAGAACCTCCAACGATTGCATATGACACCGCCATATTAATGCGAAGGCAGTATTGTACTAAGTTTAGTGTTCTTTTGCGCCCCGTTTTTTAAGTTGTATTTTCATATTTCAACATGACTGAAAAAGGTCAAAAATGTAAAAGAACGCACTTAGACACCGAAACTAAACGTAATATTTAAAAAAAATGGCGAGGATAAAATCAATCAATCAAGTAGTATACACACATACAGTATGTGTACGGCCCTGAGTGTTGACACTTTTATGGAAAGATGGCGTCAAGGTGAAAACCTCCATCTATTGCACACAAGAAGGTCACGCTGCAATCGTTGGAGGTTCTAGTGTCAGTAAAGTTAGATTAAAATTCTTGATATTTGATATTATCATACTAAATTTCATATTATTCCTTTCACTGTTTAGTATTTTTGATACCAAAATTTCGCCTTGTCGCATTTTTCCCTAAATTGAGAAGCACTTTTACAAGATTTAATATAATTTTCTTTCCGTGTATGTATAAGAGCATGAGGTAGCATAAGGAGGCCGAACATTAATACATTATAAATGGGCTAAATTTTAGTATCTAAATAGTCAATGAAAAATACCGAAAGGAACACTAGCGCTGCACATGGGAGAAATGTAAAACACAGTTCATTCACAGTTTCTAGAATTATAATAATACAGAAAATAAGACCATAATTTGTTCACTTTGCTAATATTTAAAAAAGATGAGGAACACCACTGTCGGAATAAAGAAATCGGATTTTAATCAAGTTTGATTTGAATTCGATTAAACTTGATTAGAGGCAGAATTTGGCTAGTAATTCATGAAATTTGATAGAATAAAGTATTGTTAATGAAAGTGGGTTAATATTTTAGTTAATTTGTGTAAGAATTGAGTTGAACTAATCGTTAATTAAAGTGCAATTAGTGTGCAAAGTGAAGTACTTACCTGTCATTATTAGTACTTTTAAAATAGCATATTTAGTGAATAATGAAAAGAAAAACTTATTTAATTTGACAAAAGTAACAATTAAAGCATTTATTTCTTACATATTTAGGGAAAGTTGATATTTAGTTATTGAATAAATAATATTTAAAGTTGGAGATGTCAGTTCTAACGTGAGACTTATGTGTATGTGTGTGTATAGCGATAGTGTAATATACTACTGATGTATCGCAGCGCATTTGTCACGGCACATAGCGGGACTGGCATCTGCACTCCTTTCTATTTTATCACATTCAAAACAAGAAATAGAAAAACAAACTTTTAAGATGAATTTTGTATAAATATATTATAATTTATAACACAATTCCAACCACCAAAATGAAGAAATGAATGATTTAGACCAATAAAAATAAAGTTGAAACTCCTCTGTAACGGGTCTCGTTAATAAAATAAAACACAAGATAATTTAATTGTATAATTAAATTGTTATAATAATTTATTTATTCGTAAATAAATACATACTATAAATTGGTCGTGAAATATAACTAGTCTGCCGCAGCCTAGACTTAGTTATATACTAACTTTCTATTTTCCGGCGTTTTCCTGCATCGTGGACCTTAAGGGTCCACGTAGTCTAAAAATACGAATGTGGGGGGTGCAAACCGGTTTAGTCGTAATAGAGAGACATCAGGTTTGGCCATAGCGTTACACCCCCTTTACTAGAATAAAATTAGTCTCTAATTTTAAGTCTTAAGTTCCTTGGTTTGATCATATTGGTCTCGGAAATAGGAATGTATTCGGTTTGAACATTTGGTGCAGTTGGAGTTACATAAGTTTGCGGAGTTGCATTTACATTGGTTTTTACACAGAATAAATTTATACACAAAGTTTTTGGAAATAATTAAGATAAACATTTAAAAACACCTATGCGATAGCTAGCATAAAACAATATAATTCCTATTGAGACATACCCTATATAACGCAATACATCGTTACCAGTTTCCATCCAAGAATGTTTTCTTTTGTCATTACTTACAGTTTGAATTGAAGATTCTATATTATCTAGGGTTGTTCTATATTCTTTAATTTTATCATGAGACAGTGAGTCTTGTATGAATGGCAATTTTTTATTTAACAATTGTAATTCGGTTATGTTAAACGGGAAAGAGACATTTTTTTATAATATATATTTCGCTTTAATGACAATGTACTTGATAATTTTAAGGAAGACTTTGGTGTTTGTATGATGCAGTTACTACCACGAATATAAGTAGCGTCGTGGATTCTTAATGTTTCTGGTACTCCTTCGCAAATTGTACTAATTTCCATTGGACTTTCTGGCACTAGGATATATTGATTTTCGGCGTACAATGGTATGAAAACAAGTTCTTGTACTTGAAAAATAGAGACATGACAAATTTTACTGTCTAAAAGTTTTATACTTGTTCGAAGCATTTCACTTTCACAAGAATGTATTTCACTTAGGAAATAACTCGGTTGGGTTCTTTTACAGATTTTTATTTCGCCAGCCTGTTTGCAATTTTTAATTAAAGATTTATCACTTGGAACATAAAAAGTGTTTTCCAGACTAACTAGTACGAATTCATTGGATGGAATTGCTGCCAAAAACGTTTTCCCATGTCGAACAGGTATAGGAATGAGGTGCAAAGAACGCAGGGTTTCAGGTTCAGGTACAGGGATCAGTAAAGTATAAGTCAATTGTCTGTCAACTATTGCTACTGAGAGTTCAGAAATATCTATGATATATTGATAGTTGTAGTCGTTTAATCTAATGGGATACTTGATGTTTTGTTCTTCTTCTAGATTTTTCAATTCTAACATTAAAACATTTGGCGTAAGAAGTTGTGGATGTACAATTCCATGTTTACCATCATTTATAGCATTTATTAAAAGATTGATGTCTTCGCTGATTTCTCCTATACTAATGGAGAGGCTAAGTAACTGGTTGGTGAGGTGCAGATTCTCTTGATTTTCGTTGGTTGCATTTATTAATTCATTAATATTCTCCATTGTCTGGCTGTTGACTCGAATTACATTATGAGAAGCTGAATTGAGTAGACTACGTATAATTATAGTTTGATTTCCTATGCTGCGAGAGAGTTTGTCGTTGTCTTCATAAAGTTTATCCATGTTACTGTTTATTAATGTTAAGTCACTTTCAGTTAGAGTGCCAAAAAGTGTTTTTGCGATGGATCCAATGCCGTTAATTAAGCCCCTTTTTTGTCTACTACGACCTAAAATGTGGTCTAGGTGAGAATATAAATTCTTTAATCTGTCTAATCGACCTGAAAGTAACTCAACTTCCCTTTGTTCATAACATCTTTTCTTACATTGTTGTTGAATGAATTCTAGACCAGTATATATATGTGCTAATCGGGTGTATAAGGTTTGACTGTCAACAACGTTGATAACTTTCCAGGTATGGTGATAGAGTTGTACATTTCCTAAGTGTTCTGCGAAGATGGTTACGCCTTCCAATGATTCTGTTGCAAGTTTTGAGTTGCAGGCGCCGATGAGGATCATCATGAAAATGATTTTCATCTGCAACAGTTAAAATTGTTCTTTAATGCGATTTGCATGAACCACAGTTCGCTGATTATTAAATAATACTTCGTAGTTGTTATGTGGTAAAACTTTAACTATTGTGGCTGGTCCTTTCCATTCTGGACTAAGTTTGTGTTCTTTCGTATTCAATATTTTTACTAAATCTCCCGGTCCAAACAACCTTTGAGGTAAGGCGATACGTGCGTCCTGTTGTCGTTTGTATCTTTCTTTATTCCTTTCGATGATAACCTTTGCTCGATTCATATACCGTTCGTGCCTTTCTTGCCACAGCCGCACTAAGTCAGGATATTTAAGGCTTGGTGTAGTAGCCAGAGTTGAAGGTACGTTGGCGTCTCGTCCAAATGTAAGCTGAAAAGGACTAAACCCTGTTCCTTCATGGACCATAGTGTTGTAAGCCATACAGAGGAATTTAAGGGTGTCATCCCATTGTACATGCAAATCAGATATGGCGGTTTTGATAAGATCTTTTATCGTAGCGTGAGTTCTTTCTAAACTTCCATTAGACTGGGGATGAAAAGCAGTGGTCTTAACATGTTTTATTCTAAATAAATCTTCAAAACATTGAACTAACTCTGATATGAAGTTTTGTCCCTGGTCTGTAAGGATATGCTTTGGTGCTCCGAAAACGTATATGAAGTGATCAAACAAATTTTCGATGATTGATTCAGAGGTAGTGGTTTTTAGTGGGATTAAAACGAGATACTTAGTTAGCATGTCTTGAATTGATAAGATATACTCATAGCCTTTGTTTGTCAACGGTAGAGGTCCAAAGATATCCATTGCTATTTTGTCGTTGGGATTTGTGGGAGTATCAGGAATAATCCCTTCTGCTTTTCTTTTAATCCTTGTTAATTTTTCAGTTTGACAAATTTCACAAGATTTGACGAATCGGATAATATCATCCTCCATGTTGGGCCAAATACCCAATTCCCTCGCTCTTGCAATTGATTTATTCTCTCCAAAATGTTGAGCCATTATTGATCCATGGCTTTCTTCAATAATTTGTTGTTTTTCTCTCATGGTTAATTCTGTAGTTGTACGGTAGCATGTATGGATTTTTAATTGCGGGTATTTGTAACACATAAAGGAAACCAGCGTTTTTATTTTGATTCTTTCTGTGTTGGTGATGGTCGGGTCGTTGAAATGCAATCTAAGAATTCCTAATTTTCTTTCCAATGTTTCCGTTGCAACTGTATTAATAGCATTTAACCATCGAGTTTCGAGGTAATTTCCCATGCTGACAATATTTGTTGAACTCGATTCGCGTTTTGTTAATTGCCTCCACAGTTTTCCAATTGCATTAGGCTTTTCTATTTCTCTGCTCTCAGTTTGTTGAGAAAACCATTTATAATATTCATTGTTCAGGCTTTTCCTGGCTTCGTTATTGGGGACCTCGGGTTCTGGTGAAGAAGGTGAAAAAGAAAGTTCTGGAAGTGGCGGAAGTGTTGTATCTGGGATTTCCATGTTGGGAACTGGTGTTAAAAGATCTCTATTTTCACAGTTTTCCAACACTTCTATCTCCGGTAGTTCGGCCTCGAGGTCGGAGATTTGTTTATCTATTTCAACTGATGGTACGTCTTCAATTGGAAAAACGCGAGATAGTGCATCCGCAGCTTGATTTTCTGACCCTTTTTTGTATTCTATTTCGTATTCAAATTCCTCTAATCTTAATCTCCACCTCATAAGTTTAGATGAAGGATCTTTAACATTAAATAACCACTTTAATGCTTGATGGTCGGTAAGGATTTTAAATTTCTTTCCCAATAGGTATTGCCTAAGCCTTTTTACTGCCCATACTATAGCAAGAAGTTCTTTCTCTGAAGTAGTGTAATTTAATTCTGCCCCGTTAAGTGTCCTTGAAATGTAGCAGCAGGGGTGGCCATCTTGAGACAATATTGCCCCTAATCCAACGTTGGAAGCGTCAGTCGTGAGAGTAAATTCTTTCGTAAAATCGGGATATTTTAAAACAGGAGCTGTACACAAAAGGTGTTTCAACTTTTCGAATGCGTTTTGGCAAGCTGGGGTCCAAGAATATTGGTTTCCATTTTTAGTTAATTCAGTCAAAGGTTTAGCGATGGTACTGTAATTATGGATAAATTTTCTAAAATAACCAGATAGGCCCAGAAAACTTTTCACATTAGTGATGGTTTTTGGAACTTTAAATTCTTGTACTGCTTGGATTTTTTTATCATTAGGTTTTACTCCTTCAGATGTTATTATATGTCCTAAGTATTCGAGTTCAGGTCTTATGTACTCGCACTTATCAGGTTGTAATTTTAGACCGGTTTGACGAAGTCTTTCGAAAATTGTTATAAGGTTAGCGTTGTGCTCTTGTAGTGTGGATCCAAAAACTATTATATCGTCAAGGTATGCAAAACAAATTTTGCCAATCAAACCACGTAGAGCGTTGTCAATCATCCGTTGGAATGTGGCTGGTGCATTTTTTAACCCAAAAGGCATTCGTAGAAATTCAAAGTGTCCATCTGGTGTAGAAAATGCAGTGTATTTTTGGCTATCGGAATCCATGGGGATTTGATGAAATCCTGAACTTAAATCCAGAGCTGAAAAGAATTTCGCTTGTCCTAAACTTGAAATGATCTCATCAATAACTGGTAAAGGGTACGCGTCTTGATCAGTGTATAGGTTAAGATTTCTAAAATCGATTACTATCCTCCATTTCTTTTTTCCTGAGGCATCCATTTTTTTGGTACCACCCAAATTGGTGAGTTGAATGGTGAAGCAGAATCGATTATTATGTTCTTTGTACGTTGTTCAGATATTTGATTGTGAATTTCGCCTTTGTGATGTTCCGGCGGTCGGTATCCTTTGGTGTTGATAATTTTATCTTCTTTAAGAATAATTTTGTGTGTTGTGAGGTTAGTTGAGGGTAAGGGTTCTCCGTCCAAAGTAAATATATCGTGGTACATAGCTATAATCTTGTTAATATGTTCTTTGATATCTGGCTCTAAATGATCTAATCGAGAATTTCCTAATACTTTTCTACTTCTATCAAACCATTGCGTACTATTAAGATGTTTTAATGGGATTCCTGCTAGTTTCATTCCAGTTGGTTTAATATCAAATTCATGTGTTTCGAATGTTTTAAAGTCGTTTGTTGGATTAGAGATAGGTATTTTTATAGAATCGTTTCTGATAGTATAAATGGAATCAGGCACATACTTATTGTTCATAAGTACTGCTGTTTTGTGATTAGATCGAACAGGAAAACTTACTAATTGAATTGTATGAGGGGGTATAATTATACCGTCATCGAGAAGAACATGGCGAACATCATTAAGTCGCAGGTTGTCGTTAGTAAGTGTATATTTATATCGATGTAAGAAAGGTAACCCCATTATACCATCTTCTGGTATGGGAAAATTGTCGTCTACAAGGTGGAATACATGAGAAATTCCTAAATAATAAACTGTAATTTCATGAGTTGAAATGTGTTCTTCATGACCCATACAAAATCGTTTGATTTTCTCAATTTTTTCAAAATCATTAGGGACGTTTTTGTTTTTCAGAATATTTATTGATGATCCTGAGTCAACCAATAATCTTGTGTCTCCCAATTCGTCTCCTCTGATGATTGCTGATTGTAATCTTCTTCCGGATATAGTGGATACTCGTTCTGATTTATCATTTTCTCTTGATCCTCTCCAATTGTAGTGTAGATTTGATGGTTGTTTGCCATTTCCTCTTCTTGGTTTTGTATTGTATATACTCTTTGGGGAGGTCTCTTCATGTTTTGACTTTTGATAAAATCCTGTTGCTGTCTAGAATTAGGACATTGATTTTGCATATGACCAATTTGTTTACAACTAAAACATGTCATCTGAGCTCTTTGTTGTAAGGGCATGTTGTGATTTGGGACTTTGTTAACGGTTGGTGGTCTATTAGTTTGAGTCCTTGAATAAGAATTTGACTGAGGTGGGTATCTTTGAGATTGATTTAAATTTGCAAAACTAGGACGTGACATTGGATTAGCATTCCTAGGGATCGATTTATTATTAACAGTAGCACTATTTCTCAATCTTTCGCGATGCCATGCTTCAGCTTCGAGCGCAAGCTGTTGACCTTCAGGGAAAGAATTAGGTCTTAAGGGTTGTACCTGTATACTAATTTCATCGCGCAGGTTCATTATATATCTTTTAGTTGCTACACGTTCCTCTATTTTAATAGCAACGCTCCTTTCCATACGTTGCGTATGCTCTCCTTGAATGGCATAATTTAACTCGTTGAGCAGTTGTCTGTACTTCAAGTTGTAAGATTGTACTGTGTCATTCCCCTGGCGACAGTTTTCCAATCTACTCCGACATAATTCAATAGAGCAGGAAGGGGATAGATTTGATTTTAAGGCATCATAAAGGTCTTCATAGCTTTCTATATTTGCGTATCTTATTGCTCTTTTGGCATGATCAATAATTTTTTCTGCAATTATGAATCTTAACAACAAATCAGGTTCAAAACAATCGCGTCGGGCCCTTTTTATACTTCTAATAAAATCTTGTACACCCATATCGTCCCGTCCATTAAGAATTTCGATAGTTCTGATGAGATCTTTAGCAGGGGAGAGACATGTCGCGTGGTTCTGTTGACGGTTCGGGAGGGCGTAGGCACCTTGCTGTGTTAAAGATGGTGGGATAACGTTAGAAGTGAGATTGCTAACATGGTGTGTAGCAAGTAACCCGCTTGAATTTTCGGTTCTATGTAAAGATTCTTTAACTGTTGATGTTTATACAAAATTTCTATTGTCATTTTCCTCTTCGTCTGACGTCATATCTTCTTTATCTACCCCGGATGTCCCTTCGTCCTCTGTTAAAAGGTGACCGCCTCGTCGAGCCAATACTTTTATTTCGTCCGCTCTTTTGATGTTTTCTTCGTTTAACATGCCGATATTTTTTTCTACTCCGTCTATCTTCCCAAGTACTAACGTTAATTGTCCAATAATTTGTTGTAATGCGTTGACGTCTGTGTTTTCTAATGATGTTGTCATTTTAATATTAGTCTCTACAATAGTGTCAGTCGAAAATTCAGTCTCAGTATTGTCAGTGCAAGGGGATGGAGTTTGGCGGAGATAACGGAAATATGATTTAAATGCCAGCTTAATATTATTATAGTGACTTCTAGTAACAATAATAGAATCAACCCTATTGTAGAATAATAATTTTAAAGCATGAAACTATGTAATATTTTAACGCAAATAATTAATAAAATTTCAAAATTCCGTTAATTACTTATTATCCTCTCGTATAATAATAATAATTTCAAAACATGAAAGTATAAAATTTTTTTTTTTTCGTAAATAATTAATAAAAATTCCAAAATTACGTTAATTAATTAAAAAAATAATAGAAGGTTCTTTTTGATTTCGTATATGTTGACAATACAATAAACATATACCTTTGCTGATTACGAAAGATGAAAATTCTATACGGAGGAAGTTCTACGCAGTTGGTGGTCCTTACAGGCGGCAACTCTGCAACGTTGACAGGGTGACGTTGTCGAGTTGGAAAATGCTGCGTGGCTAGGCACTGCTGTGTGGCATATACAATCCCCTTTGGAGTTGAAAATGCTGCGTGGCTAGACACTGTTGCGCGGCATGCACAATACCGTTAGGAAAATTCCTTTCTTTCAAACGAGAAAATCAAATTTCTCTTTTTCTTCCTTTTTGTTTTCACTGTTCAAAAAAATAATTTTGACGCACAAAATATATATTTTTTATTTTTTTATTTTTTTTGTCGAGAGTTCAATGTTCTAACTTTTGTAATTGGCAAAACTGTATATTTTTGCTTTCGTTTTTTTTTCACTTAAGAGTCACAATGAAACGTATTTCTTTGTGTTGCACTTAATTTTCACTGTCCCTTAATAAAGGTTTGTTATTCAAAAAAAATTTGAAACTACACTTCACAGGTTCACTCCAAAGATCACACAGTATTTGAATCCGCGGAATCGTTCTGTAGATCCTGGCAGGATCGCCAAAATTGTAACGGGTCTCGTTAATAAAATAAAACACAAGATAATTTAATTGTATAATTAAATTGTTATAATAATTTATTTATTCGTAAATAAATACATACTATAAATTGGTCGTGAAATATAACTAGTCTGCCGCAGCCTAGACTTAGTTATATACTAACTTTCTATTTTCCGGCGTTTTCCTGCATCGTGGACCTTAAGGGTCCACGTAGTCTAAAAATACGAATGTGGGGGGTGCAAACCGGTTTAGTCGTAATAGAGAGACATCAGGTTTGGCCATAGCGTTACACCTCCTTCATAAAGAAAGCTATTTTTTTATTTGTTGGTTACCCAGTGGGCACACATGATCAAAAGACGTCCTAAGGATGTCTTTTTGCGGACGTCTGTTGGACTTATACAAAAAGACATCTTTAAAACGTCTTAAAGACGTCCTATATATGAGCGATTCCACGTCAACTGATCAAGGGGTTTTTTGGTGTAAAGTGCCACTTTATCATTTATATGTCCTTTTAGGAAAAAACCTCAGCTTTCGTTTCAAAAAAATCGTACCTCTCTCCCCCAAAAAATGAAATTTATTTTTAATTTCGATTTTTTTAGGCCAAAATTTTTTTTTTTCAAAATGCTTATTTTCTAATCGAAAGAGCATGAAAAAACCTTTCCAAAATGTACTTTGTCAAATTTGTATGTTTTATTGTTTAAGAGTAAAAAATTATTGAAATAAGCATTGTACTGAAAAACACAAAAATGTAACCCCCTCCCCCTCGGAAAATATTGGACTAGGTAAAAAAATATTTTTACGAAAAATTACTATTTATAAGTACTACAAAAGCCCCAAGTTTTTCTACGATTGGAAAAAAATTTTTCTCCACCTTGATCACTTGACATGGAATCGCTCATATGTTCTACGTCTTGGCCATTAGATGCCTTTAAGATGTCTAAAAGACGTCTTTTTCATTCAAAATTTTGAAAATAGAAAAATTTTTGTGAATAGAAAATATTATTTTCTAAGTTCAACTTCGACTTAGAAATTCATTGGAATTTTTCTAAGTTAAATTAATTTCATTGACAAGTGAGATCGTTAACTTTGTAGAAGTTTATATCTGTCTCGAACGGCTGAGGTGCTTTAGATAGCGATTAAAGTAGGTAAAATGAAATTTACGGCAGTCTTACTATAAAACTACTGCAATGACATTATTTTTTATTCTTCAAGTTTTACCGAACTATTCAGTAATTCAATGAATATAAATTTTACAGGACATTGTACGTTACGTTTTACTGAACTTTCAATAAAACTGAGTATAGTGTACATTTACCCTACGTTTTACCGAACTGTAAGTGAAGGGCTAATACATGTACCGAAAGATTTATTCTTTCTATATTATTTTTCAATGCAATTACTTTTACAGTCCTCTTCCTTAAAAATTACAGTTTTGACACTTCATCCCAGTTTTACCGAACAAAGTTCGGTAAAAATTCAGGAATAAATTTTCTCCGTGCAACTCAATAGTTTAACATATGTGTTCAGTTGGATACGCTGAGTCGCAAGGTCACAAGCATTTGACAAAAATAGTATTTTGATAATATTTACTAAACGGTTAATCCTAGTGTAAAAATACTTAGCATAAATATTTATTACACCCTAATGAACATTTTTTACACTGTAAGTTTTTGATCACTGAAAATTTTTCAGACAAACGAAACTCCTGATCTTTAATAGTAATAATTTGACACTGTGCAAGAAAAAAATAATATACAATTTTACTTAAAAATTGCCACTGAATTCATTGATTCTGTATAGAATAAGTTTACCAAAAAACAAAGTATTTGCAATATTTGTTGACTTCAAAAGCGCCTTCCCCTCTGTGAATCACCGTATTATGTGGAGGAAACTTTATGCAAAAGGCTGTGGCTCATAGCTTATTAGAATCATGGTAGACTTTTATGACAAAGCAAAATTAAAAGTAAAGAGTTCAAGAGGCACAACCAAAAGCATAAAAATAACAAAGAGGGTATTACAGGGAGATGTCCTTAGCCCGACACTATTTACCTTATTCATAGCAGACCTGGAGGAATTACTTAAGAGTAAAGGAATAAAAGGAATAGCAATAGATCACAAAACCGAAATCCTAATCTTAGCATATGCAGATGACCTTGTCATTCTCTCGGACTCAGTGGTAGATATGAAATATATACTTAAGTACTTATATGAATATTGTGAAACCAACAAACTGGAAGTAAATATTAAAAAAACAAAAATCATTGAGTTTAAGAGAGGTGGACATGGTCATAAAAAAAGAAAAAGAAAGTAGCTTTTGAATATGGAGGGGAGGAAATAGATATTGTTAAAAATTATGTTTACCTGTGTATTTCATTTGGTAACTCCACGCTCTTTACGAATGCCAAAAAAGAAATTTTTAAAAAAGTAATCTAGCAGTGAACTCGACATTATCAATAATTTATAAATCCCAAATAGACTCGTTAATATCAATTAGCAGGATTTTTGATAGCCTACCAATAAATGTATTAATGTATTGCGTGCAAATCTGGGGTCTCAGATATTTTGAGTCAATTGAAAAAATTCAGATAACCCAGCTGAAAAAGTTCTATAGAATTTCACTAGAATCATTCTATAGAATCGTTCTATATGAATTCTAGTGAATATTCTATAGAATTTCACTAGAATGATTCTATAGAATTTCTACATAAATACTATTAAATTTTAGTGATTTTTAATTAGAAAAACTTTAAATTTGTAAAATAATATTTTTCAACAAATTTTAGGCCAAAATAATTGTTTATATCCTTTAAATATATAAAATTCATTGAACTTCGTAACCATACATAACTGTAATGTTAAAAAAATTATTTTACGAAATTTATATTCCTTTTAATTAAAAACCACTAAAATTTAGTAGAATTCACGTAGAAATTCTATAGAATCATTCTATTGAAATTCTATAGAATATTCTCTAGAATTTATATAGAATGATTCTATAGAATGATTCTAGTGAAATTCTATAGAACTTTTTCAGCTGGGAACCTTTTATAAAAGAGTTCTCCAAATACCAAATAATACACCTCATTATGCAGTGAGAATTGAAACGGGTACTAAACACATCTCAGTACAACTATTCAAAAAAGTATTAAATTTTCTAGAAAAATGACTAAAAATGACGGAAAACCGATAAGGTAAAAGTCCCAGTTATGGAACGTGTTCACAATGTTGTCCCTATTATGAAACAGTATTACAAAAATGAAAATAAATGAAATTACAATTGGTGATAAGAATATTCTAGTCATTTCAATAAATTTTACACGATATAAAAATTATTATTTTTGTATACTATTTAATTTAAAAAGAAATCTTTAATTGTATTTTAGTTTTTAAATTAAGGTAAGCCGGGTTTCCTGTCAAACTAGCTTTCCACATTACGTACACTTATTATTTGCATGTCCCGATTGATGGAACAGGAAGAAAATATACATGAAGCATAACCTCAAGTATTCTCAATATTTTCGCATTACTTTTCTACCCAAAAAATTGGTTTTATAATTATCTATTTAAATAGAAGTTGTTCTTTGTATTTAATTCTTTATAGTTCATATTCCAATTGTTGAGATAAGATAATACAATTTTAATTACTTATTAAATAAAATAAGTGTTTCATAATTGGGACATTTATTTTGGAAAACCCGTACATGCAGGAAATCATCGTTTCATAATCGGTACAAGTGCAGGGAGTCACAATTTAGTTAATATTATTTTTATGTCATAAAAAACAAACATCTTAGGGCCTAAATACTGTTCACTAGATACCAACCTTTCAATGTATACCCAAATTATTCATATTAACACTTCTAATTCCAAGAAATTTATCATAGAATTTTAGTTAGCTTAAAAAGCGTTTCATAATTGAGACTTTTACCTTACCCAAATAAATGTTATAAACAATAAAAAAATATGGAAAAGAAAAAAACAAATTCAACTAAATATAATTGGGCCTCACAGGTTAAAAGTTTGTTTTGCGAAATAGGGATAGAGGACGAATGGGAACCCCTGGATCTCTCAATGCTGCAAAAAAATAAAGTTTTATGGTTAGAAAAATATAAGAGCATACTACAGCAGAAAGATTTCCAGGGAGCTCAGTCCTCCTCTTCTCTACTGATATACTCATGTTTAAAACTTAATAATGGGCCGCAAAAATATTTGACTGGAGGATTAAAACTAAATAACTTGAAAATAATAGCACAATTCCGTTTAATGAACAAATTTTAACCAAGAATTATCACTAAAAATGTAAAATGTATTTTCAAAACAAACCAGATAAGAATTCAATCAAAAAAATGACAGCTTTTATCAAATGCATTATGAAAAGGAATGCATGTATTGTTTAAATAATTATATTAAGGACTTTGTAAAGACTCTTGTATAGATTTTTAAATCTTAAGCAAATAAATTATTATATTATATATTATTTACATGAAAATAATATAATTTTTCTAATAGTATATTGCAATTAAATTTATACACACATATAATATGAAAAAAACAATAATATTTATTATTATTATCAATTGATATTTTCATATTATATTCAATAAGCGCGAGAAATGCGTAAATTTGGGAACAGTGAAAGCAGTCTCGTTTTATTCCTGAATTAGGCTTCCGCAGCATTGATTGAAGATTGAAGGCCAATCTTCAACAAAGACTGCGTGTCAGGCTGAAATCGGTGTTACATCAAGCAACCTCGCATCGGCCATCTTACCCAGCCTCAATCAGGCTTCGTAACGCCTGATCTCGCCGTCAGTTCTCACCTGGGGTATAGTGACAGTACAGTACTATAAAGTATAGTAAAGTGTAGTACAGTACTATATAGTACTACACAGTGTAGTAAAGTACAATATAGTGTAGTACAGTACTATTTTGTACTATACAGCATTATTTACCTGTCGGCACAGAACATCAGGAACGTTTTTAAAACGTTTCATGTCTGGTATGGGACATGAAACGTTCTAAAAACGTTTTAGGAACCTTCTTAAAACGTGAGGTGCTTTTTGTGTCCACTGGGTTATTACTATACAGTGTAGAGTAGTGTTTTTTCAATAATTTTATCTCAACAATCTTTTAAATAAGTTCTGATATATTTACTTATTTTACAGTTTGAAAACGAAAATTATATCAAAACTTTAAATAATTGGTGAGTTAAAATTATTGAAACAATTAAATAAATACACGAAATAGCTAAAATAGTGAAAGTATTCGCTGCAATAACTAAAAATTTCGCTAATGTACTGAAATTTTTAGTTGTTCCAGGTTAAAAATTTTTTTACGTTTGCTTGTGATAGTGAGTGTAAAAAGCAAGTTTCTACATTAAAAACTTAAAAATATATAAAATGTAAAAAAATATGTTATAAATTTTTTGTAATTCTATACACGAAAAGGAATGATATGATATATCTGCCATTAAATTGTGATGATTTCAAATGAAATTATCACATTAAAAAAACCAAAAGAAAACGAAAAAATTTGTTTTGCAATAGCATTATTTACTCATTAACAAAATTATTGTTATAATTTCGATTTTATATAGTGTTAAAGCTGAGGAAATGAGCTTTCAAATAAAATCTTTTTTTAGCTTTGTAACTTCAATAGTAAATAAAATACAAATCTTTTTGTAAACCCATCATTCTCTGTAGGGTGGGCAAAAGTTATTGAGCGGTACTGTATATAACTTAAAGTACCAAAGACCTTCGCAGAAACCTTCTGGTGGTTTTGTGTCACGACGTACCAGGCCAAGAAGGAATTCTTAATGACTTTGAATATAACACAGCGAACATTTTCCCTCTCAACATCTGGAAAATGCTACCGTGAAATGAATAAGTGATAATATTCTTACGACCCATAATAATCTTTTTCTTCTGCTCAGCCCTTTGCAGAAAATTTAATTCCTCTATTCTTTTCCCGTTGGAATTCCCCATTTTAGCATTATTCTAACCTCCTTTATTCTCACATCCATTAGAACTGCGGTCGCAATAATAGTCCTGAAACTAGTGACGATTTTTGTTATGATGTACCCTTTTACATGTTTTCGAATTGCAGTTAATATATTTAACAACTGCTACATTAACTAAGTTGTTTTCAGTCTTACTTTACTGAAATGTGCATATGGTAAACGAAAATTCCGCGAAATATCCGCGAAGCTGCTCCATGGATTTTACCGGTAAAATAAATAATAAAACTGGTAGTTTTAAAAAACAAAATATGGAAATAAATTTATCATTTCTCTACATTACTGGCGTGGTATTCTAGTTCAATTGTATATCTTAGTATTTGCAATTTAAATAAAAACAAGTTTGTTATGTGGGACAAAATTGTTTTGTACATTGTGTTTAAATTATTAATACGAATATTAAAAAATCCATCTGAAAATAGAATTTTTTCTATAAAACCCACACAGCACAAAAACTTCCAGGAAGTTTAACGTGGAAACCATCGGAAATTACCCTCGGTAACTTCCTGAAAATTTCCAGGAAATACAATAATGTCCGTAGGTTAAAAGCTTCCCATGGAAACTTCCTGGAAGTTACCAGGAAGTTTCCTAAAACCCTCAAGGCAATAATGAAATATATAATTTATAAATTAACCCTGTGAAGTCAAGTGTCGATTTATTTGAGCGCAAAAGCGCTATCCCAGCAGCACACTTTTGAGGCCTATGGTAGTTTTAGTCCGCCTTACCCTCATGTGAGCTGTAGTTGTGAAGATCATTTTTTTAATTAACCCCTTCGCAGTCCAGCTAAAAATCGCTTGTGGTCCAAAAACGGTCTAAGAAAAAAAAGTTTCTAAAAAATGTAATTTCATTGTAATTAAGGTTTTTGGAGTCGCAAAATTCGAATTTGAAGTCAGTTTTTCAAAATTTTAAATGGCGGATCCAATATGGCGAATTCGAAAATTTTAAATTTTATCAGCTTTGCTTGAAACTTGTTACTCAGGGGTTTTCGTGTTCTCTGATTACGAATATAATGTCAGATTTTTAAAATTCAAAATGGCGGATCCAATATGACGGTCAAGAAAATAAAAAATCCAACGGATTTGTTTCAAACTTGTTACTCGGGGGTTTTCGGGGTCACTGATTACGAATCCGATGTCAGATTTTGAAATCCAAAATGGCGGACCTGAAAATCGATCAAATTGCATGAATCTTGAAATTTTCCGCCATATTGGATTCACCATTTTAATTTTGTAAATCTGACATCATATTCATAATCAGCGACCCCGTAAACCCTCAAGTAACGAGTTTCAAGCGTATTTGATAAATTTTTAAATCTTCATAGTCGCCATTTTTTGTCCACCATTTTGAATTTTGAAAATCCGATTTGAAATTCGGATTCAGCGACCTCAAAAACCTTAGTATGCACTTGGTCATTCAAATCAAATTATGTTTAGTATTTTATTTTTGAGATGGACATATATGGTCACAGACGTAAAGGTGGTACGACTTTTTGTGGCCACATATGGGCCATGGACTGTCAAGGGGTTAAACCTACTTTTTTATTTTACAACATTGCAAAATTTGAATAATTAATATTTTTTTAAACCTTTTTAAATAATAATTTTACTAAAAAAAATTTTTAATAATTTTTGAAAACTTCTTGGTAACTTCCAGGAAGTTTCTATGGGAAGCTTCTAACCTTATATTTTGTAAATATTATACTAATTAATATTATTTGTTAGTTTTTTAAGGCTTATAATTGCTTTCGTTCAGAACGCAAAAACGTCGCTGCCCTAGCGTGTATGGCAACGGCAATATTTTGCATTGTTTTTAAATTTCATTAAATAATGAATTTATAATTATAATATATTTAAAAATATAAACTACTAAAATCCGGCATTAAGCTTAATTCGTAGACAGTAAGCTTACTGCCGGCAATTAGACGAATACATGACGAAATTGTTCACATTTGTCTATTTGCCTAGGCAATAAGCTTAATGCTCGGCAGTAAGCTTATTGGCCGATAAAGATTCGGCAATTAGACGAATTACATTAGCATCCATTTGCAGTGCACAGACGTCCTATAAAAAATTAATTAAAAACAATAATAATATCAATAATAATGATAATAATAATGTCGTTCTTTTTTTTGTTAATCAGGTTTAAATCCATCTTTATTTATATAAAAGAATTGTCAAAATAAACAAAAATTTTTCTTAAATAATTGAAATATTATTACATTTTTATTTACTTTTGCAGGGATTTCTATTTTAAAATAAAATATAAACTATAAAATTAAAACCTTATTCATAATTTAATAAATTTTTTATTTGTTAATATTTAATATTTTATTTATTGTAAATTATAAATATACTGAAAGTACAATTTAAAAAGAAATAAATTAATAATCTGTTCAATATTCTAGAAAATATTACAAGTATTATTATCATATTGTAAGTTTCAATCATCGAAAAGTTTAATTCGATTCAAAACAATCATTTCATTCAATACATTCAATGTATTGTCTCTATAATAATGTACTTATAGTAATTATAGACATTTATTCATAGATTCTAAACTGTAATTAGTGAAAAGTTGTCAGTTTAAATTCGCAGTCGTTAAATAAAGTCAAACCCGTCATTTACGCTAAAGTTTAGATTTTTAAAAATTAAAGATGGAATACAATAATTCAGTGAATCGTAGTGAGTTTGATAGATTGTTTAAAAAAAAGATGGAATTACAAAATGGAAGTAGGTCAAAGTGGGATAAAAAACAATTCGAACAAGTGCAGTTAATCTTCAGCAATGAAGGTGAAAAACCAGAGCAAATAACGTAACTTACGTAAATGTGATTATTTACGTAATTTAAGCAAATTTGACCATTTATGTAAGTTACTGTACGCACGTAACTTACGTTGGTAATTATCCAGTTAAGCGGCTATTCCCAATTTTCCTTATTTTTCGATAATTCTTTTTAAAAAAGCTTTCAATCAGCTAGAAAATAAAAAATTCGTTGGGGTAGGACGAAAAAGTTCATTGCCGAAAGTCAGGGATGGGAAACAAAATTAAAATTTTCGTTTTTTGCATATAACTTTCTCAAAACTAATAATATCAAAAAATTTCCTTTATAAGAGTTGTAGATCATGTCAAAATACATCTTTTTTATCTCACACAATTTCTTTCTAAATTGAGTATTGTTACGAACAATTGTAACGTTAACAATTTCAGCAATTCATAAATTAAAAAAAAATTAAATTAAATATAAAGGTAGGAAAGTGTCAATGTTAAAATTTATTTATACATAGACACTTAACTACTACAGTCCCCGGCAGCCACGTGCGTTGATAGACGTAAACCGATACGCATTGATGTCTTGAAGATACATTATGTGTATATATATATATGTTACGGTCAATGTCCGGAATCGGGCAATGTCGACAATGCCCGGGCATTGTCGACATTGCCCAAAATCACTGGGCATTGTTTACAATGCCCATACATTTTCAATAATATTCAGCAAGACGTGTTAATGCCCGGGCATTGTTGACATTGCCCATTCATTTTTGGGCAATGTTGTTTACATTGAGGATTTAATTAATTATACTATTAAAAACAGACTTTTAAAGAATTAAATCATTGGATAAAATGTTGCTGAAAAGAAAAAAAAAGATATAAGATGTAAAAAGGGGAGGATATTCGCGTAATTCAAATCATACGCACACAATCATAATCTATGCTTATTGACAATGTAACTGGAGATTCTTAAGAAGCAATGCACTATGCATGTATATCAATCTTTCCCTATTTTCCTTCCTTTTATACTTAAATTAAAGAAGTGTTGGAACATAAAAATATAAGTTACATCTTCAAATCTAACTATCACATTGCAATGAAGTTTAACCCGTGTAGGGTTAGTCTCGTATTCATATAAAGAAAAGAGACAGAAGGAAGCTATAGTTGTTCTTTAAGATTGCTTTTCACACTTAATTCTTAGAATTAAAAATTTGTGGAATAGCAGCTATGATGAAGTTTAACACGTACAGGGTTAATTTCATATAAAGAAAGAGACAAGAAGACGGCTATAGTTGCTCTTCAACATTGCAACTCATATTTTATTCTTAGAAATAAAAGTCGTGGAAGATGTGCTATTGAAAATTTCCCAGAATCCAATATTGCATGTCCAAATATGGTATTGCCACTCCTAATTCCGAGCAACCCCCATTTCATCTATTCCATTTTGCATTGAGCTGAGCTTCTATAAAAGCCAGGGCACTAGCACTGGTCTCCAGTTTTAAAGTAGCTTTTATATCCCTTATAACGCGTTTGTGCGGTAGTAGTTACTCGTCTAAACAAATAAATGTCTGGAGTAAATTTCGCGAGGCGTTCTAGAATTTTTCTGCTGAATCACGATAGATTTTCGTTGAGCCAGATAATAATTCGGGATATTGCTTGAATTCAAAAATTATTATATTCTGTTGTATCACGATAGATTTTCGTTGAGCCAGATAATAATTTTGAGGGTTAAAAAAATTATTGTTCGCTGTATCACATTAGCTTTTCGTCGAATCCGAATAATAGTTTAAAACAAATTTTTATTCGCTGTATCACATTAGCTATTCGTAGAATCCGAATAATAGTTTACTTTAGACCCGTCCGCGTGCTGGCTTGCAATTGTGACTTTTGAGTTTTATTTGGGCGGACGTTATATTAAATAAAAATCTTAAACCGGCGAGTCCCTTTCGGTGATTTGATGTAGTGAGAAATTATTAAAATAATTTAATAATTTCTTGTTCTTATAACCAACTAGTTGTGCGGATTGTACCTGCGCCGTCTACACTTAAACGGGCATCCATACCGCGTTTTGAGACGTGGATAGTAAGCGTACACCTTTCATTCATTTTGCCCGTCAGAAGAACGGTGAGTCAAAGATATCCTCCCTTCTCTCCATCTTTCAGGCGGTAGAGTGTAGGAGTATACTGTAAGTAAGATAACAAATGTATCGTTCCTATTTATTATTTTCTTATTGTATCAAGCAAGCATTATTATAATTTAATTTTTGATGTTAATAAATAAAGCTGATTATACTAAATTGTGAATCTTATCATTTATTAAAATTTTACTTTCTGTCAAATATTAAGTGTTAAATTTTCATCTCAAAGGAAATAAGATACTTTTTGGAATTTAATCATATTCATAGGCAGTTTTGTCTTCTATTGGCGATCAAATCAATCGAACCCACAAAAATAAACATTACCTGTTTGGAGATTTCTCTCTAAAGTATTGGCAGCTTGGTTCCTCCGGCGAATAATTAATAAATAAATTACAAAATAAATAAAATTTATTTTTCGTTCGTAACAAGTATTTTTCGAGAAAATTCAAAAATTCGTAATAATGATGTACGAAAGAATAAGGTGCCTCAAGGAGAGACCACAACAAGGGCAGGTGGAGCCCGCCGCAAGTTACATCCTTTCTTTTTCTAATGCAGAAAGAGAGTCAAATTGACATTCTAGTTGGTACAAGAAGGTACCGAACCCAGAGCCGACCCCCCTCCAATGTGTCGCCAAAAAAAGCCATATTTAAGGTGCCTTAAGGAGAGACCACAACAAAGGCGGGTGGAGCCCGCCGCAACTTGTTTCCTTTCTTTTATAATGTAGAAAGAAAGTCAAATTGACAATCTAGTTGGTGCCAGAAGGTACCGAACGCAGACACGACCCCCCTTTAACGTGTCGCCGAAAAAAGGCCTTTTTAACGTGCTTTAAGGAGAAACCACAACAGAATGTCAATTTAACTCTCTTTCTGCATTAGAAAAGAAAAGGAAACAACTTGCGGCGGGCTCCACCCGCTTTTGTTGTGGTCTCTCCTTGAGGCAACTTATTCTTTCGTACATCATTATTACGGATTTTTGAATTTTCTCGAAAAATACTCAATTTAGAAAGAAATTGTGTAACATACACGGAGAAAAAAATGCTGTTGAATCAATGACATATGAGTTTGATTCATTAAATAGTGTCATAACGGACTGCCAAACGTATATGCTGTTGTTTTAAAAGCACCGATTCTAATGATTCGATAGTATCACTTTCATTGAAACAAAAGCATATTTCTCAAATTGACAGTATACTATGTTAATTTGAAGGTATTTCTTTTGAATCAACGATCAAAATTTTTTAATTTAACAGTATATGCTTTTGAGTCAATGACTATAGTTTTTAAATTTAAAAGCATCATTTTTATGAATCAAAAATTTGTACTTTTAATTTTTTCAGTTGTTGCTATCGATTGAATAATACCATACTGTTAAGTCAATTCTTTAATGTGGTGAAAGATATACACCAACGATAAATTAAAAAAATGAAATTTTTGTTCACATATTTTTTATATACTATAATTAATTCTCACACCTTAAACACAACACTTTTTATATACATCTTTTTTCAATTTTACACACTAACCTACACATCTTTATTATTTTTTCATTTTTTCCAACGACAAACACAGATACATACACATTCAAACATACTTTATATTTTTTTGAGTCTGAAAAATACGCTGTTCCCAATCGGTCACCCATCCATGTAGTAACCGCGACCAAAGCTGCTTAACTTTCGTGATAGACGAGAACTGCCGCGCTGCAATGTAATACATTCGCTTCTGACATTGAGCAGTTACTTTGTAGTTAAATACCGTGCGCGAGATTTTTCTCGTGAATAAGGGAATTTATATAGGGAATTTATATTTAACTAGTCCTTAATTCTTTAAAACAATTTAAATAATAGTTTTTTATATAAGAATTTCAAAAACGACATATAAATATGTGTGGATAAGTATTTTAATAAATTTAGCACCTGTCAATGTCTCAAACACATAGTGTTCTTATTTTTATAGCCTATGCTGTAGGCAGTCCGCTATAGCACCACTCATTCAAACGAAAGCATATGCTTTCATTTTCAAAAGCGCGATTCTTTGGAGCAAACAACTTTTCATTTGATTCAAATTTACATGCATTTTCTTCAAATTTATCTATTAGATACTTCAAATGAATAATGTCAAAGAAGCAATAAATTATTCTGTTGCTATATATAGATGAACTATAGAAACAATTTGTAGAATATCATTAATTTAACAGTACCGTCCTTTTAATTTAAACAGTTTTATCTTTTCGTTTTAAGCAATATGCTGTTCGATTAATAAATGTGTTATTGAATCAATAACGGAAAATTCAATAGCATGGAGTTATTTGATTCAACAGCATTTTTTTCAGTGTAAAAAAGATGTATTTTGACATGATCTACAACTCTTATAAAGGGAATTTTTTGATATTATTAGTTTTGAGAAAGTTATATGCAAAAAAAGAAAATTTTAATTTTGTTTCCCATCCCTGACGTAAGTTACATAAATAGAATAACTTATTAAATTAAATGAACTTACGTCAGTTGCGCAACTAGAATAACATCCAATCAAATGAACTTAGGTAAGTAACGTAACATACGCAATTAATCAAACACACGCTATTAAATGAACTTACACAAGCTACGTAACTTACGTAATTAATCAACCACACGCTATTAAATGAACTCACGTAAATGATCAAACTTACGTAAGTTATGTAACCAGAATAACTTACGCAATTAAATGAACTTACGTAAGTTACGTACGTAAAGTAACTTACATAAATGGTCAAATTTACTTACATTACGTAAATATTCACATTTACGTAAGTTACGTAACTATCGTAAATTCATTTAATTGTGTGTTATTCTAGTTACGTAACTTACGTAAGTTCGTTTAATAGCGTGTGTTTGATTAATTGCGTAAGTTGCGTAACTTACGTAAATGGTCAAACTTACGTAAGCTACACAACTAGAATAACTTACGCAATTAAACGAACTAACGTAAGGGTAATTATCCAGTTAAGCGGCTTTCGATGATTTAATAAACAAAATTAAAATAAATTAACGAAAAAATACTCTTTGGATTCAACAATTTCTAATTGACCAGTAAGATATTATGGAATTCTTAAATAGTATTAATTATAAGATTAATTTATGTTGAAATGACAGCAAAAATAAATGCAAGTGCTTTTTGCTTAAATTTTTTTAAACATTACGGAAAATTATACTTTTCTCTATTATTTTTTTATTTGCTGTAATAATTCAGGTATACATAATTTTTGTATTTTTTGATATTATGAAAAGCAATGAAAGATCTTATTTTGTAAATACAAATATTTTTATATTTCTTGCAGATAACAACGCTTTAATTACAAGTATGTCATTTATTTACAGATTCTGGGAAAGACATCGGTTTCCTGGTGTCATTGGTTGTGTAGATTGTACTCATGTTGATATTCTTCCTCAAAACAACCATGATAACCTATACCCGAAATACATATACGTCAACAGGAAGCAGTACCGTTCAATAAATGTTTAGTTGGTATACTCAGATGCATTAATGCTGTCCTTCAGATTTGACAATATTTTGCAAAATCGTAAAATTTCTATCAAAATGTTTTTAGTTCATCACATATGAGAACATTCGCATGTCACGAACTAAGAATATTTGATAGAAATGACACGACTTTTTAAAATTTCTTTAAAACGGAAGGACAGAATTAATGCATCTGAGTGTATAAGAATACAATAATTGGAAAAAGTATACAAATTCAAATGCTTATTTACAATTAAAAAAATTAAATTATAATTTTTCTTGACTAGATATGTGACTCGGATTTAAAAATTATGAATATTAATGCCAGATACCCAGTAAGTACGCATGATTCTTATATTTGGAATAATAGCAACATTCTGCGTATTATGCAAGAGTTGCACAACCGAAGACACTCCTACTTTCTATTAGGTATGTACTATTATAATTAAAAATTGTTTGAGAAAAGTTTTCCTGCAAGTTTGATATATAAATGTAGAAATGAAATATTTGCAGTAGTATGTTTTTAATGTTTTATAATCTATATAAAAAATATTTATGTAAGCCTATTATTAAAACACTAACCTGCATAACCAATATTATATTTTTAAAAAATGTTATACCTTCTTTGATTAGGTGATTCTGGTTACGCAAAGAGAGTTTGAATGATGGCCCCTGTATTAGGAATGGAACAAGACATTGGAGTTATAAATTATAATGATCGACAAAAAAGTACTCGATCAGTTATTAAACGCTGCAATGGCGTATTGAAAATAAGATTTCGATGTTTATTGAAGCACAGAGTTTTGCATTATAAACACGAAAAATGTTCTAAAATCATTAATGTATGTACCGTTTTGCACAATATGTGTATTGCCAATAATATACCGCTTCCTCCAGATGAAAATGCAGATCAGATAGACTTTGGTATGTACAATATAAATTGGAATAATGAAGAAGGAGCAATAGATATTCCAAACAGAAACGCCGAACTGACAGCTGGAAGAAGAGCACGAATTAACTTAATAATAAGATTTTTTGCATAACTCAATAAAGGTTAAAAATAAACATATTTTCTCAAAATTTTATGTCTCATTTTATTTAAAGTTTTTGCTCTCGATCTACAAGGTTTTAAAAAAATACATTAACATCTTTCATGAAACAACATTTTTATATATTTACTTAAATGTGTAATTTAAACGATTTTAGTAATCTTATTAATATTATAATAAAATACTTTAACATCTTTCAAAAAACAACATTTTCATATATTCGCTTAAGTACGTAATTAAAATAATCGCACATACTAATTTAGTAAAACTTACTCCTTTGAAGATAGACACGTCTTTATAATAACAACCATCTCACAAATCATATGATCTATTAGGTTGTTTATTTAAAATACAATGGCACTACTTTCTTATTTGATTCTACACCTAAATTTTAATATTTTGAATACTTAACAGGCAATAAGATCAGATTTTGCGATTATTACACTACCACACAAAATATTTGGAATGTTATTCTTACATACTAATAAACATTATTTTAGTATAAATATAAACTCTAATATACACATTGTTTTCTATCATTGTTATTACAAACAATGTTTCCTTAAAAATCTTCTATTATATTAAGTTAGAGAACGACCGACCGACCGACCGACAGTTTTCACACCAAGTATATATATATATATATATATATATATATATATATATATATATCTAACTATATTTTAGAATGCTCATAAAAATGCACACTACACATGTATACTCACACATATACACTCAATTCATACACATGTATACTCACACATATACACTAAACACATACACATGTATACTCACACATATACACTAAACATATACACATGTATACTCACACATATACATATATACATATACAATTATACATACACATTTACACTGAATACATACACAATCTCTTGCATGGATTTGCAAAAATATATCCAATTAGTTAAAATATAAATATTCTAACCGCTTAAAAAATTAAATTTTCTAATGTTTGACCATCCTATATATTTTACAGTTAAAAATGATACAGGAAAAAAATATACCCTACTTTAAAAATTCAAATTTAAAGGTGTCAAAGTTAGGGGTAGTGCCTCTTTTTAAAATATGCAATTTTAGCTGTAGGGGAGACCGGGGCGTAATGGCTAACTTTTCACTCTTTGTTGTTTTACTCGGACACTTTTGTCCTAATTGAATGTTTATCTCTCAGAAAAGTTACTCTGGTATCTCAGCTTACTTTTAAGACTACGAACGTCCCGATATGACTCTTGCTTTTTATTCTACAGCAGTTTTTCTGGAGCAATGCAGAGCTCCAAAATACGTCCCTAACCGGGGCTTTTTTTTAACAATACCGGAAGTGTGAATCAAAAATCTCGAATTGTCCCTTAAAAACAAACGTGTCAAGATCGAAACCTCATTTCAGTTTCTTTTTTAAAGCTATTTTTCAAAAAAATAGAACGAAAAAACGAAAATTTTGAAAAGTTACTTTCGTATGTCAAAAATAGTTTTTCTACTATATTTCTTACAATAATGAATAAATATTAATGAAACTTCCGACAAACTTGCAGTATACCAAGTACAATAACTTGTCTATTGTGCAAAATTATTACAATTTACGGTTTTTAAACAAATTACAATTATTCATTACGCCCCTTAGCCATTACGCCCCGGTCTCCCCTACATGTTTTGTAAGATGATATAATTTTAAAAATAGTAGGAACTTTTTATTTTTCTCAAAGCGTGTGAGATTTAAGTAATGTTACAGTAATATTACTGTAATGATACGTTCTATATGGGAAAGGAATATATGCGTGTAACTGAAATTTTGTTCTATAGCAAATGCTTTTTCGAGTAAAAACTAAAAATAAAGGTATAATAAATAATAACTTTATAAATGAAAGTTGCTTTGCTCAGAGTATAAATTGCTTGGAACATTTTAAATAATACTCAGCTTTTAAAAAAATTTAGTTTCATTGAAGTAAATTATACTTTTTTTAAAAAATTAAAATTTGTTTGAAATCAAAGAAAAACTTATTTACCACGAATTCTAATATGAAACCTTTAAATTTTTCTATTTCTAACAATAATTCTTTTCAAGTGTCTTAATTATTGAAGAATTACCATAAAATAAATAAATCATTTAATAAAAAATTTTACTTAAACATTTCAAAATTAATTCAATTTCCTAACTTAATCTACTGGGGGAGTAATGCTTTTATTATTTGTCAAAAAAGGGAGTTTTTAAAATGTCTTGTAGGAAAACACATAAAAATAAATCAATTAATTAATTACACTGAGTAAAAAAAACCATGTTGTGTTTATTTCCAAATTTTTTGTTTATTAAAAGTTTGGGTGTCAGTGAACAAGAAAATAGCAAAAAAAAATTTTAATTTATTTAAACTGCTAAAATAGGGGGTTGATTTATTAAAAAACAGTGTTTTTTGCATTTTTTAAAGGCCTGTAAAATGAAAATGGGAAGACATAAAAAGCTCTAATATGTCTTAAAAGAAAACTCAAACTTTTTGTTTTCAAGAACCAAAACTGAAAAATAATGTAAAAATTGCAGAGGACGTGTATTTACCGAGTACCCCCCCTAATGATTCATACGCCCTGATAAAAATGACTGTGAATCTACGCATTGGTCCATATCAATTTTTAATCATCGGATTGGCATTAAATTTGTTACTCGGGGGTTTTTGGGTTTCGCTGATTACGAATCCGAAGTCAGCTTTCAAAAATGAAAAATGGCGGCTTCAACATGGCAGATACAATGTTAAAAATCGTTCGGATTCGCTCGAAACTTGGTACTTGAGGTTTTTATTGAAGTCGACATTTTGAATTTTTGAAAGCTGACTTCGGATTCGAAATCAGTGACCCCAAAAACCTCCGAGTAACAAATTTGAAGCCAATCCAATAATGAAAAATTGATACACAACAATGCTTAGACTCCCAGTAATTTTTACCAGGACGTATGAATCATTACAGGGGGGGGGTACTCGGTATATACACGCCCCCTGCAATTTTTACATTACTTTTCAGTTTCGGTTCTTAAAGATATAGGTTTGAGCTTTCTTTTAAGCTTTATTAGAGCTTTTTATATCTTCCCATTTTCTTTTTACATGACTTCAAAAAGTGCAAAAACACCGTTTTTTAATAATTCAACCCCCTATTTTAAGGGTTTGAATAAATTAAATTTTTTTTTGATATTTTCTTCTTTACTGACACCCTAACTTTCAATAAACACAAAAATTTTGAAATAAACACATTATCATTATTTTGACTCATTATGAGATGCAATAAAAATGAACCTCGTATATGGCGCCACGATCTATGTCATTTAACATAGACTCATTATGAGTTGCAATAAAAATGAGTCCAATTTTTTTCTGTGCGGTCAAATTTGTTTTAGGTTTTGGATATAAGTTTATGAGTTAAAGTAATTTGGAACAAATATAACCAATAAATATTAACAAATTTGATCGGGAACTAATTTATGTACTTTTTGTGCGTCGTCTTTGTTACTCGGAGGAATGTACGGTAATCTCAACTAATCTATATTTCTGAATACATTTCGTATTCAATGAGGTAACGATTTGAACTGCGAAGAGTACTTAATTTTTTTCTAAACCTTACAGGTTTATATCAGGGCCGCCAAGCCACAATGTATTGTATAGAAACGTTGAGTTTCGGAACCCGTCTACCGTCGCGCTACTGTCGCACCTCTATACACACAAAGCTTATGTACGTGTTGATGACGTATCATACTGCTATGACGTGTCATGCAGGACGCTTCGTTCATACTTTTCTCATTTATTAAAATTAATTAAAGGTTCTGTAAATATTCCAAATGAAGCTGATTATCTACAACTTATTGTATATAAAGCAAGCATGCGTTATAAGAGAAAAAAGTAAAATAATTTATTTTTATCATTTAGGTGAAAACATTAGATTAAAATTTGTATAAAGTATTATATTTCTGATAAATATAAAATTACTTATTAGGGATAAAAGAAATAGCAAAATATAATAAAAATTATAGTAATAAATATTGTAAAAATAGTTTTTAGAATTTAAATTGATCTATGAAAATAATAGAAGCATTTCAAAAATGAATGACACGTCACAGCAATATGATACGTCATCAACACGTACATAAGCTTTGTGTGTATAGAGGTGCGACAGTAGCGCGACGGTAGACGGGTTCCGAAACTCAACGTTTCTATACAATAAAATTGTGGCTTGGCGGCCCTGGTTTATATTTTATAAACTGTTTCGGAACTGACCTACCATAACCTATTTTGAATTTTTTAAATCTAACTTCAGATTCGTAATTGGTCACCCCAAAAACTCTCTAGAAACAAATTTTATTTATTTATTACACTTGTTTATTACAAAACTGTATTTTACAAGAGGAGGTTACGAACAAAACTAAATATAATAAAATATATGCGATACAAGAACAAATATAAAATATCAATCTAAGACTTAGCTATGTGAGCATTAAAAATTATGCGCAAAGCATTAACAAATCGTTTGAGAGTTGAGCAATTACACGAAGAAAGAAACGACAACCAGGATTCGATTGAGAGAAAATCTTGATGCGTCTGATCAAAAATATTTACAAATAAATAGGTATTAGCTGGAAATGTTATTAGAATATGATATAAGTCCACGTTCTCTAAATTTCACAAGGTGCAAACTTTATCAGATTGAAAATTAAATTTCTTACGCTCAAAAATAACTCGTGGGACATAAATATATACTAATCTAATTTGAGCAAAAAATTTCTTAAAAAAGAAAGGCATTTTCATAAGTAAATACCTTTGTGTTTCTGATTGCAATGTGAGCCCAGAATACAATAAAAGACTTGTAGACTCTTGACGGCACTCAACATCCCGCAATTTAAGGTAAAGTGCAAATTTATTTAGAATAAACTCACTGTCAACCTGAAAAGACTCGGGAGAAATGTCCCTCCAAGTATCCACTAAACCACAAGGTTGAAAAAAAACACTCCTCCTCTCAGCAGTTTCTTAAAAAAAGACAACCGAACCCCCTCTATGCACTCCAAAAACAACAGACCCCATACCTGACACCCGTATAGCAAAACACTCAAAGAAAGACTTTCAAATAACTTAGAACAAGATTCCCATGATTTTATTTTGACAAAGTGAATTAATTTTAATACTGAGCCTACTGCGGTATTCGCAGCACAAATTGCCTTATTTGCCGCAGGGGCAAAGGAGCACGAGTTGTGGAATGGTATCCCTAAATAAGAATAAATTTTCACAACTTCAATGCGCTCCTCACCAAATTTAACATATTTATATCTTTTTGCCTTAGAATTGCCGATCTAGTAAAAATAACAATTTTAGTCTTGTTAATGTTAACAGTAAGCTTATTCTTAACACAATAAGAACGCAGAACACAGAGTTTTTTATTCAGCTCAACCGGTGTATCTGCAAGAATCACAAAATCATCTGCGTAACTTAACATAAAAACTTGTAATGAATTATTTATAGAAATACTTCTACATCCAAAGTCAATAAAAAAATTTTCAATGTCTGATATCAGTAAAATAAAAAGTAAGGGACTCAACACTTCTCCCTGTAAAACTCCTTGCGTAACCTTAACTTTATCTGTAAAGCCATTGTTAGCCCTGATACAAGTAACTGCGGACGAATAAAAATCAATAAGAATATTTATAATTTTCGAGCTGACACCTAAAGAGTGCAATTTTGACCAAAGCAGGCAGTGACTAACGGAGGAAAAAGCCCCTTTAAAATCAACAAAAATTGCATAAACAACCGATCTCAGAGTACTCAGGTGGCTCTGTATAACAGACAGCAAGACGAAAAGGTTATCTAAACAACCCCTGTTCTTTCTGAAACCAGCCAGAGACTCCGGAATCAGCTGCAACGACTAAGCCCACTTAACAAGACGTTCACATAAAATTTGAGTAAAAATTTTGGCCAATGAGTTGACCAACGTAATAGATCTAAAATTTTCTGGATTAACAAAGTCCCCTTTTTATGCAACATAAAAGTAGACAGATTTCCCCAATTCTTTGGAACTTTTTCTAATTTTAAAATTTTATTGAAAAATTGAACAATATATAAAAGCCAGTTTTGAGGCAAGTTCTTAAAAAATCATTACCAATACTCATCCAATGAAACATCAACATCCAGAACCGAAACCGATTGCCTTGGGAAGTCAATAACTTTATCACGCCTTCGTGGTGGAGAATCAGCCGTCAAAACATCCCTCCCACAAAAATCTGATTGCTACTTCAGATTGTCGTCCATTGAATTCTTGGGTGACTCACTCCCCCTATCTAGAGCTTGTCTCTTAGAATGCCCCACCTCCCGATTCTGGGCATCCTTCCCTATTAATTAAAAAATTGTCCATGGAAAGAGTTCGAGGTCGGTTTTTCAAAATTCAAAATGGCGGATCCAATATGGCGGACAATTTTTTAAAACTGATCGGATTCGCTTGAAAATGGTTACGCGGGGGTTTTGGGGGTCGTTGAACACGAATCTGGCGTTAGTTTTTCAAAATTCAAAATGGCGGATCTAATATGGCAAACATTATTTTGAAAAATTGATCCAATTTACCTGAAAATCTTTACTCGGGGTGTTTTCGGGGTTACTGATTACGAATCCAAGGTCCGTTTTTCAAAATTCAAAATGGCGACTTCAATGTGATAGAATCATGGAGCAAAATTGTATGGATTTGCTTGGAACTCACTGCTCATCAGTTTTTAGCCTTTCTGATTAAAAATCTCAATTTTTATTATCAAAATTGAAAATTAAGCTGATACCCAATAAATTGAGTATCAATTTTAATTAAAATATAAATTACATTATTTCTAGCCAATCCACCTATTTTTAGTAATTTTGAACCGCCATTTTGAATTTTGAAAAACGGACCGCGAATTGGTAATCAGCGACCCCGAAAACCCCCGAGTAACCATTTTCAAGCGAATCCGATTAGTTTTGAAAAATTGTCCGCTATATTTAATCCGCCATTCTGAATTTTGAAAAACTAACGCCAGATTCGTGTATTATAGGGGAAAAAATTGTTATTAAATGTTATAGAGCTCGAAAATACCTTTAAAATGATAGGTCGTATGTTAAAATTGGTCCACTTGTTTACTTGCAAATGAATTTAAACCACTAAAAATGGCACTTTTTTATTTGTTTAATAACTTGAACAAAAGTTAACAAATTCTTTCGGTATTCTCCAAAAATGTTCCTCTCAAAACCCTCAACATGTGTGCCAAATCTGAATACGATTCGATAAATAGTTTATGAGAAATTCCATTTGTTAACTAAAAACATGATTTTTTAAAATGAAATTTCTACATTTTTGGCCAGATAAAAATAAATTTTTTTTGTTGGGTTCTCTTCATGAAATGCCAATCTATCAATCATAATTTACAGCGAATTGAATTTTTACAAGAACTTTCAAATTCGTAAAAGTTGTCATAACATTCAAAAAACTGTTTTTTGGCACCTTCAAAATTGTTTATAACGCGCAGCTTAAAAAATCTCGAGTGGGAAACATATACATCTTCATACTACCACCCCACACTATACGAATCAACAATCAGACTTCAGGTATCAATTTTGGCAAACAATGGCCACTTTTTTCACAGGGCGACTGGACTACAAGGGGTTAAATGATTTGGTGATTTAAAATTATTGAAAAAATTGAATAAATACGAAGAAATATATGTTTGCTTATGATGGTAAGTGTTAAAAACGAGTTTCTACAATAACAACTTAAAAATAAAAAAAATAGTATATTGTACAACGAGTGGAGAAAAAGGGCGATTTCTCGCGAGCTGAAGTTTGCTGCTCAAGCGTAGCGAGTGCAGCAATCAAGCGAGCGAAAATCGTTTTTCTCCACGAATTGTACACGATACTTTGTCCAACAACTGCAAAACTTATTTTATTTATCTCAATTTTTATTTATAAGATTTTTGTGTAAACTAACATTACCTATTTGGATATGTCACGTTACTTACGTAAATTGCATACCTTGCGTAAATTATGTAAGTCATTCCTTAGTTTAGTTACATAAGTTATATTAATATTAACAATTTAAAAGGAAAACACAAATAATTTTATTTTTCTTTCAGTCATCAAACTCATTTCTCCACTGGCCAAATCCACCAGTAGAGAAAAGTTGTACTTTCCTCCACTGGTGCCTAGCGTACAATAGTTCAATTCCACTGCAGGCGTTGGACAAAATATATTTTTTTTCAAAAAATGATTTAAAAAAATTTTTTCAGAAAAAATGATTTAAAAAAATTTTTTCAGAAAAAATTTTTTTTTAAATGTTAAAAAAAATAAAAAAAAAATTTTAATATTTTTTTTAATTCTATACACAAAAAGTTATTCATGTTCTCAAAAATTTTTTACTTAAGTAACCGTTTTAGAGTTATCAACAATTGAAAAAAATGGCTAATTTTTTAAACAAATGAGCATATTTTTCTTAACAATTGTCGTAAAAAAATTTTAAAAAGTGGGTTTTAAAGGTGATAAAACTACCTTTCCAATAATATATTTGTCATTAAAATGCGACGATTTCCAATGAAACTGTATCACTTTGAAAAATTAAAAACAGACGGAAAATTTTGTTTTGCAATAACATTATTTACTCATTAACAAATTTATTTTTTTAATTTCAATTTTATATAGTGTTAAAGGTCAGGAAATGAGTTTTCTAATGATATTTTTTCCAGGTTTGTAACTTCAATAGTTAACAAAATACAAAACTTTTTGTAAAGCCTTCAATCGCTGTAGGGTGGGCAAAAGTTATTGAGCGGCACTGTTTATGTGGACGTATACATGTGTATGTATTGTGGGTATATGTGTGAGTATACATGTGTATGAGCGATTCCATCTCAAGTGATCAAGGTGGAGAAAAATTTTTCTCCAATCGTAGCAAAACTTGGGGCTTTTGTAGTACTCATAGATAGTAATTTTTCGCCAAAATATTTTTTTACCTAGTCCAATATTTTTCGAGGGGGAGGGGGTTAAATTTTTGGGTTTTTCAGTACAATGTTTATTTCAATAATTTTTTACTCTTAAACAATTAAACATACAAGTTTGACAAAGTACATTTTGGAAAGGTTTTTTCATCCTCTTTCGATTGAAAATAAGCATTTTGAAAAAAAAAAATTTTTTGACCAAAAAAAATCAAAATTAAAAATAAATTTCAATTTTTGAGGGAGATGGATACGATTTTTTTTTTTTTTTTTTTTTTAAACGAAAGCTGAGGTTTTTTCCTAAAAGGACATATAAATGATAAAGTGGGACTAGAACGTTTAAACATTGAAAAAAAGAGTTTTCTACTCGCCGGAGCGCTCTAAATCCGATTTTTAGCTCCGTTTTGGAGAAAATTCTTTTTTTCAATGTTTAAACATTCTAGTCCCACTTTATCATTTATATGTCCTTTTAGGAAAAAACCTCAGCTTTCGTTTAAAAAAAAAAAAAAAAAAAAATCGTATCCATCTCCCTCAAAAATTGAAATTTATTTTTAATTTTGATTTTTTTTGGTCAAAATTTTTTTTTTTTTCAAAATGCTTATTTTCAATCGAAAGAGGGTGAAAAAACCTTTCCAAAATGTACCTTGTCAAATTTGTATGTTTAATTGTTTAAGAGTAAAAAATTATTGAAATAAACATTGTACTGAAAAACCCAAAAATTTAACCCCCTCCCCCTCGAAAAATATTGGACTAGGTAAAAAAATATTTTGGTGAAAAATTGCTATCTATGAGTACTACAAAAGCCCCAAGTTTTGCTACAATTGGAGAAAAATTTTTCTCCACCTTGATCACTTGAGATGGAATCGCTCGTATATGTTTAATGTATATGTGTGATTATACATGTGTATATGTTTAGTGTATATGTGTAAGTATACATGTGTATGGGTTGTGTGTATGTGTGTAAGTATACATGTGTATGGGTTGTGTGTATGTGTGTGAGTATACATGTCTATACTAATGTATTTATATCCCAATGGGAAATGGCCATTAGTCTACCATTGGTGCATTAATGGTCCAATATTGGGAGCCATTGGTTTACTCTAGGCTTATTATTGGCACCCAATACTGGACTACTAATGGTAAAATCGTGGAATGTCCACGCCGATGCCAACAATTGGCAACCACTATTGGCACATTATTGGCTGCCATTAAAAAACCAATAATAAAAAAAAAAATTTTACTAAATTTTATTCAATAATAAATTTATTTATTTAATAATTATTTCATTTATTATTATTATTTATTATTAAAAATATTAATTTTTTTAATTAATAATTTATAGAAATGGTTATTATTTTCTATCACATCGAAATGTGAATAACCCTTTCGTCCAGAGTCTAAAAATTATTTACCTCATATCCATCAGTGCAAAAATAGGAGTGGACGAGCAGAATAAAATTCTACAAATATTCGTGAGAATGCTGCCTTCTTATATACTTTTCAAGTTTCTTGTTAGTTGCGAGAGAGTTTGAAACAACACCTCCTACGGAGCGTTGAGCGAACTATGTTCTTACCCGCGCTGCAGAAATTATCATGAGGTAAGTATGTAGTTCGCTCAACGCCCCATAGGAGGTGTTGCTTAAAACTCTCTTGCAACTAACATGAAACTCGAATAGTATATAAGGAGGCAGCATTCTCACAAATATTATTTGTGGAATTTTATTCTGCCCGTCCTCTCCTATTTTTTGCACTGAAGGATGTGAGGAAAATAATTTTTAGACTCTGAATGAATGGGTTATTCAAATTTCGATGTGATAGAAAATAATAACCATTTCTAAAAAGTAATTAATTAAAAAAATTCATATTTTTAATAATAAATAATAACACAGGCCGACAAATTTTAATCAACTGCGTGTTGCCTAAAATATTACTGCCGATTCTTACAGGATTTTGTCCGTAGAATACGAATCTGACCTTGAAAATATTGGATTGGCTCTAGTTTTTAATCAATTTACGTTTCAATATACAAAATATGCATTTTTAGCATTTTTTGAATGAATGTACAACAATACACCGAATCAGTAAATCTGTCCGCATAGCACAAAATCAAAGTTTAAACACTGCTCTTCAATATCCAAAAACAAAAAATGTAATTTATGTACACTTTAACCTGTAATGTCAAAAGAGACATTCGCTGTTCCACAAGCATATTGAAAACAACGTACTTTTGACCATGTAAGGTAATTTAAATAACAATTAGTCTCTCTAGGGGTTTTTATGGTCGCTGCTTACTGATCTGTATTTAGATTTTAATATTCAAAATGGCGAATCCAATATGGCAGAATTTTTTTAAAATTTTTATCATAAAAGGCGTAAATTATCTTTAAAAATTTGGTCCGCCACTTGTAATTTTTATATTTCATAGCAGATTTGTAACTAGCGATTATAAAAACGCCAGAGACACTAATTTTTACTTGAATTACCTTACATGGTCAAAAGTAATATTAATTTTAATACGTTTATGGAACAGCGTATGTTTTTTTGGTCATTATAGGTTAAAGTGTACATAAATTACATTTTTTGTTTTTGGATATTCAAGAGCAGTGTTTAAGCTTTCAATTGGTGTTATGCGGAAAAATTTACTGTTTCTGTGTATTGTTGTACAATCATTCAAAAAATGCCAAAAATGCATATTTTGTATAATGAAACGTAAATTGATTAAAAACTGGAGCCAATCCAATATTTTCAAGGTCAAATTCGTATTCTATGGACAAAATCCTATAAAAATCAGCTTCTATTGGTTAGGCCACAAAATTTTGTTGGCCTGTGATAATAATAAATGAAATAATTATTAAATAAATAAATTTATTATTTAATAAAATTTAGTAAAAAATTTATTTTTTATTATTGGTTTTTAATGGCAGCCAATAATGTGCCAATAGTGGTTGCCAATTATTGGCATCGGCGTGGACATCCCACGATTTTACCATTAGTGGTCCACTATTGGGTGCCAATAATGGGACAATAATGGAATGGTGGCTCCCATTATTGGACCATTAATGCGCCAATGGTTTTTTTTCCATTGGGATATATGTTGCCAATCGACGAACCGTTTTATATCTATATATGTTGCCGAACGACGAATCCGACAAAACGACTAGGAAACATTTTAATATTATAGAGATAGAGAAGGGATTTGTCTTCATCAACTGACTTTCAAAAAAATATTTTTTATGTTGTATATCTAACAGAACAGAATGTTATGCAATTATCAGTTTTCAGTGAAATAGCATGTCTCTCAAGTCGTGAAAAATTTCACCATGTGGTATATAAGAATAATTCGATACGTACTTTTAAGTGTTAAGTGTGTGTTTATATTTAAGTTATGTGCTAATGTATGTGTGTGTTATAGGTTAGTTCATAAGTGTTGATAAACGTCGAAAAATGATACAATAATATTTGTTCTTTGTTTGTGTGATTAATTATCCAAATATGTGAATGAATGAGTGAATTTCAGAAAAACTGTGAACAAGTGGAAATTATATTTTGTATTTTACAAAAATATACAATTTTTTTGAAAGTCAATGAAATTCTCAAGCATTGTACGAGAAATTTTCATTGACTGCTTTTAAAACTCTCATGCAAAAGTACTAGACTTTTTCTAGTATTTTGTGTCGTATCCAAAAGTCAAGTACCGAGTCAATGGAAATTTTACTTACTTTTTTTCCGTGTGTTAACCAAACTTTTCAGAATTTATAAATTTTCGTTTTTGAATAAAATAAATATTATATGCAAAACACAAAAGTATTTAAAATTTTAAATGTTTACTTTTATATTTCTCCACAAGGTACGTCACCTCTGCTACGCTCTAAGTTTTTCGTCATCATGTTTCCTAAGATGGGGACACTTCTTGCAACAAGCTAAGTCTCCTTATTATTACTTCGTGAACTTATCAAAATAATACAAAAGTGAAAAAAATCCTACCAATTGTTGTTACAATATCCCAAGTATTATTCTTATATATATTTGTGTACGGAATTCGACAATTCAGTGCGAGTGCAACTCGCACTTGTCCAGTTTTTTAAAAATATTTTACAAGGATTTAATTTTTTTTAATTAAAAAAATCTTCTAATATCACCAACTTTTGGATCAGACTGTTGCGGTCGACCCTCATCCTTAAGATTCCGTTACACTGAGAAAAATAAAATGAAATTTTTATTCTTTACTTTAAATTAAAATTATTTCAAACTGATTACATACTAATACATCATTTTTGTTTCTTTCATAAGAGAATAATTTTATTATTAAGTTTAAACGAAGACAAAAACAAAACAACCTGAATGTTTATCATTTTAGCATTCCTTTTTTTTAAATTTGTTTCTTATAAGGTCAAGTTTATTTTTCTCAAAATAACGATTTACTATAATTTCATTTTGCGTGATCACAAATATTGTTCCTATTAAAATTACCAAATATTTATTATATTTATATTATTATTGCATTCTTAAATTTTAATAAATATTTTAATATAAAGAAAAATTGTATTTCAATAATAATTAATAGTTTAAGTGTGCTGGCGGTTCTTTTAAAAAAAATTTATTCATTTTTTGCAGGTTACTATTTTTATATATTAAAAAATTGATATTTCTAATTTTATTTTTTTCAAACTATTTGTTTTCCTCACAATCAAGTAGATATGTTACTACTGCGCATGATAAACTTTGAAATTCGTAGATGGAACTGTTACTTCGAGTGGTCTTGACCACTCGAAGTATTTCAATCGAATCGTTCCGCATACGAACGCCTGGTGGACAGTTCGAGAATAGGGTTTTCGAGAAAGTCAATCGAAAGTTATAGATCCGTGCACGGAACTTGTTTCGAGAATAGCACCCCACTTAAAAAAGTTAACGTTTTTGAAGGAAAAATCTGTCCAACTTTCAATACAAAATTTGCATGAATATTTGGTCTGCTTATACTACTTCATGACATTCCCTAAAGTGGGGACATATTTTGCTCAGATCGCGCATAGAGTGAAGTCTCCTTATTATTACTGTGGGTGTTTTCGGCAAATGCTCGGATTATACTCCAGATTACGTCACTGGTGCTCACTTTAATTTTTGAATATGTCTTCTATTACTGTTTAAGTAACACGTTGTAATTGGTTACTTCGGTAAGCTCTTAATTTTCATTGGTTCAAATATTGTGAATTTTCACAATGTGTGAAATATCCCTTAGGTTCTAGAAAAAATGCTTCAAAACCCAACCTCCTGATTGGTAATTTCCTTCCATTTCTTAGAAAAAATGTTACTAGATAAACCAGAGTGTAAAGGTGCGGTTACACCTCTGCAGGCTGCCTGCGCAGGCAGGCAGGAGCAACGAGAGTAAGGGAGAAGTTTGAAGTCACTGACTCTCTTACTCTTGTACGTTACCATGACAACCTGCAGGCAGGCAGGCTGCCTACAGAGGTGTAGCCGCACTTTAATCGGAATTCGAAGTGAGTGCACAATCTGGTTTATCAGGTAACATTTTTCTAGGGAATTTCAAGGAAATTACCAAACGGAAGGTTGGGTTTTAAAATAATTTTTCTAGAACCAAAGGGATATTTCACAGATTGTGACAATTTATAATATTTAAACCAATGAAAATTAAGAGCTTACCGAAGTAACCAATTAGAACGTGTTACTTAAACAGTAATAGAAGCCATATTCAAAAATTAAAGTGAGCACCACTGAAGTAATCTGGAGTATAATCCGAGCATTTGCCGAAAACACCCTGTATGAATAATACAAAGGTCGAAAAAATCCTACCAATTGTTGTTACAATATCACAAGTATTATTCTTATATATATTTGTGTACCGAACGCGAAAATTCAGTGCGAGTACAACTCGCACTTGTCCAGTTTTTTTAAATGTTATTTATAAATTTTTTTATAAAATAAAAAAATTTCTTTTTAGATTTTATATATAGGGGAGAGGGCCGCAAGGTGGTCAGGGCCCTAAGGTGGTCACCCTAAGAAAATTTTTGTATATTAGTTAGTATCTTCGAATGTTTTTTGTTATTGTTATTATTTGAGAAGACAAAGATTTTATTAAAATTTTGAGGTAAATAGTCGTATGCGTCTCTTTGTAACGTGAACGTCGTAAAATTTCTGTTTTTAAATGATCGAGAAATTTTTTTCTCAGGGTGTTAAAATCATCGAAATTAACTACTTTAAATTAGTAAAAATCGTTATAATTATCTTTATATATCGTACAATAATATTCCAAATAAATATAATTAATATTGTGCTTTAAAAAAATTTTTTCATTAACGTTTAAAAAATTGTGTCTTGGCCCTAAGGTGGACACTTTTTTGGCCCCAAGGTGGTCACTTTTGATTTTTTATGAAAATGTGTTTATACGCTAAATTTATCAACATTTATCACATTTAATGTGAATTTTATCAATTTTTAAGTTTTATGATGAATAATAATTAAAAAGGATTATTTTCAAAATTTTACCTGTCTAATACATACACAAAAAGTATCATTTTTGACTAAAGGACAAAGTGCAAAAAAAATATGTTATACGTTTCTGTGATCCTGAAAACCAATTACTATTAAATAAACAACTTAATAATACGTATTTTACATTTTTTAAAACTTTTTTAGTGAATTTTTGTATGGTGACCACCTTGGGGCCACCTTTTTAAAAGTCGAATTTTCATCTTTTTTTAAAAAGTGCCATAACTTTTTTTTTATTAATGAAATGAAAAAAACTTTATAATAGGAAGTTAGGTAATAAGATAAAATTTCAAACGCCGTATTATTGACCTTTATATACATATAATTCCATTTGAAATCTACAGTCGTTCAAAAGATGGGTGACCACCTTAGGGCCCTCTCCCCTATATATATATATATATATATATATATGAGCGATTCCATCTCAAGTGATCAAGGTGGAGAAAAATTTTTCTCCAATCGTAGCAAAACTTGGGGCTTTTGTAGTACTCATAGATAGTAATTTTTTGTGAAAATATTTTTTTACCTAGTCCAATATTTTCCGAGGGGGAGGGGGTTAAATTTTTGTGTTTTTCAGTACAATGGTTATTTCAATAATTTTTTACTCTTAAACAATTAAACATACAAATTTGACAAAGTACATTTTGGAAAGGTTTTTTCATCCTCTTTCGATTGGAAATAAGCATTTTGAAAAAAAAAAATTTTTTGACCCAAAAAAACCAAAATTAAAAATAAAGTTCAATTTTGAGGGAGATGGATACGATTTTTTTTTTTTTTTTTTTTTTTCAACGAAAGCTGAGTTTTTTTCCTAAAAGGACATATAAATGATAAAGTGGGACTAGAACGTTTAAACATTGAAAAAAAGAGTTTTCTACTCGCTGGAGCGCTCAAAACCCGGTTTTTAGCTCCGTTTTGGAGAAAATTCTTTTTTTCAATGTTTAAACGTTCTAGTCCCACTTTATCATTTATATGTCCTTTTAGGAAAAAACCTCAGCTTTCGTTTAAAAAAAAAAAAAAAAAAATAGTATCCATCTCCCTCAAAAATTGAAATTTATTTTTAATTTTGATTTTTTTTGGTCAAAAAATTTTTTTTTTTCAAAATGCTTATTTCCAATCGAAAGAGGATGAAAAAACCTTTCCAAAATGTACTTTGTCAAATTTGTATGTTTAATTGTTTAAGAGTAAAAAATTATTGAAATAACCATTGTACTGAAAAACACAAAAATTTAACCCCCTCCCCCTCGGAAAATATTGGACTAGGTAAAAAAATATTTTCACAAAAAATTACTATCTATGAGTACTACAAAAGCCCCAAGTTTTGCTACGATTGGAGAAAAATTTTTCTCTACCTTGATCACTTGAGATGGAATCGCTCATATATGTATTTTAAATATAATTTAAAGAAATATATTTATTTACTTTTATATAGTTAAAAACTGAATACATTTTTATTTTAAAATAATATTATTTACTCATGAATTTATTATTTTATACTAACTTTTCATTTATATTTCCAATTCCAGTCATAAAACACGTTCAAACTTTAAATATAAACCGATTCATTCAGCTGTCATCTCATAAATGTCATAAAGAAACATGTTGCAAACGATAAATTATAAATCTACATTTTACATAATGTGACAATGAAGACAGTTGGGTGAAAAAAACCCACTACTCTGACCCCCCATTTGAGGGCTAATAAATATAGGCCGTTTCATCTCCTTATCCTCCTTCATGAAAATACCGAAAGAAACACCAGCGCTGAATGTGGTTAAATTTTTGACTATGAGAAGCACAAAACATAACCTATATTATTTGTTCATGTTTCACTAATTACTTTGTATAATTATTGTCCTAAATGTATCAAATTTGTAAAATTTCTGCAAAATTGAAAAGAATATGGATTTCTTCAATATACTTAGGCAAAAAAAATGGTGGCCAACTTATGACCACAATTTCTGAAATGTCCAAAATGGAACTTTTTACTATTTACTGTATTAAGACTACAAAAACCATTCTATAACGTTCTAAATAACATAAAATTATAGGTAAACGATCGCTAAACAAAATTATATACTTGCTGACTTGATTAAATTTCATTTTGTAAATATTTTCGATTAATTCGCTTAGGCGGCAAACTTGGGACCACACTCCCCTAATGATTATTTAAATGACATTTATTCATATTCCACCCTTTAAAATGTATTGTACTTCATCTAGAAGTTAACCGCAAAACTTTTTTTTATACATTACACATTATAATTACAAATAATAATAATTTTTAAATTGCATTAATATATTATTAATAATGTTTTTTAATATCCAAAGTAATAATTAATTAAAATTTTAAGTTTTGAGGTTTTGTGACGGAATAAATAATGAAGGTATTACTTAATGAATATTACTTATTTTATTTAGTGCCAGGTGCACTTTCATTGTCTTGCTCTTTAAGATAAAATTATATATTTTAAAATGATAATATTTCATGTTCAAGAAGTACACAAACACTGTCAAAGTTAGATGAGCCTGGTGCAGATGAAGTTCTTGTTTTTCTCCACCACTTCTAGTTCCAGTTTGGGCCATAAGATTGTATAAGCAGATGTCCGATTTGGAAAGGCCTACCAGGGCCAGATAAGTAACTTGGACTAATTGTAAAAATTTATACACGGGAAATTTTTTATTTAAAAATTTCAATGATTTACATAAATTTGCCTCCTTGCAATGATTTCCAAGATCAACTATTTTAATAAAGTTTGCTAAAGGAATTCAATTATTAAAAAAAAATTGTAAAAATATTCTATTTTATTCTAATCTAATAGCATTTTAGCGAACCTCTCTACGGCGGAATCATCTAATTGCTTTCTATCGTAAAGAGGTTTGCTTGTATATTTAATTTCCGAATAATCGAATTTTCATAAAATTGAATTGGAAACAAATAGATTTGAAAATTCTCAAGGAACGTTTTAAAAAATATTAAAAGTAATTAATTTAATGAAGAATTTTAGTTACAAATTCTAGAAAATATTAATTAAATTAAAATAATGAAACTAATTTTGAAGAAGTTACAGTAACAATATTCTTATAATATACCTAAAAAATGATTTTATATATCGGTCATCTTAAGGGTAAGTCCAAGGTGTGAAATGTAAACCAACCAAAAGGTAAACAAACCAAACACAAAAATCGCACTTTTGGAACAGCCATTTCTCTTATAAAAATTAATATTTTTACACTTTCTCTACAAAAATGGAAAATTAGAGTTTCAAAGTGTCCAAAAAAATTATTTTTGGATATGAGCAATAAAAAGCAATTATAGTGAAATAACTAATTAAAATGACCAGTAAAATAGCATTTTCCACGTGACGCGAAAAATAAACTGTTTGAGTATATCAACCGCACTGACGATGAAGAAGTCTCATATCAGCGATTGGACTTTCAACATGTGGAAGGGGAAAATTTTCCCTTTCCTCCTTGAAATTGAGGAGTTTCATATGAGATTGAGGGGTCAACTCTCGGATTTTTTTCAAATTTCATTTTTCAATAGAGTTTGTTTGCCTATGTAATTATCCCAAATATTAATTAAAAATATTTAATATTTTGTTAGATATTTGCATAAACAAATTAATGCAATATTTTTTTTAAACTTGAATAACTTTTTTATTTTTGCTTATAGAAAAAAGTTGTCTGAATGTTTTTTGTTTAGAATGAATCAAATTTTTTGAAAAAAAAATTAATTAAATAAAAATTAACTTTTTTAATAAATTTATTTAAAAAATAAATTTGTTTTTTAATATTTAAACCTGTTATCGGCCTTCAATCAAGCTGAAAAAAAAGATAAATATTGCTTACTATACCACAAAATAACATGCCAAATTTGGCGAACACGTTATTTTTTGTTTTTGAGAAAAAAATTTTCAAAAATTGAAGTGCAGGTAGCGAGCCGACTTAGCTGACACGACAATCAGAAATTTTCGTCTCAGGAGTCATTGTCGCGTTATAAACTTTTTTATTTTTGCTTATAGAAAAAAATTGTCTGAATGTTTTTTGTTTAGAATGAATCAAATTTTTTGAAAAAAAAATTAATTAAATAAAAATTAACTTTTTTAATAAATTTATTTAAAAAATAAATTTGTTTTTTAATATTTAAACCTGTTATCGGCCTTCAATCAAGCTGAAAAAAAGATAAATATTGCTTACTATACTACAAAATAACATGCCAAATTTGGCGAACACGTTATTTTTTGTTTTTGAGAAAAAAATTTTCAAAAATTGAAGTGCAGGTAGCGAGCCGACTTAGCTGCACTTCAATTTTTGAAAATTTTTTTCTCAAAAACAAAAAATAACGTGTTCGCCAAATTTGGCATGTTATTTTGTGGTATAGTAAGCAATATTTATCTTTTTTTCTGCTTGATTGAAGGCCGATAACAGGTTTAAATATTAAAAAACAAATTTATTTTTTAAATAAATTTATTAAAAAAGTTAATTTTTATTTAATTAATTTTTTTTTCAAAAAATTTGATTCATTCTAAACAAAAAACATTCAGACAACTTTTTTCTATAAGCAAAAATAAAAAAGTTATTCAAGTTTAAAAAAAATATTGCATTAATTTGTTTATGCAAATATCTAACAAAATATTAAATATTTTTAATTAATATTTGGGATAATTACATAGGCAAACAAACTCTATTGAAAAATGAAATTTGAAAAAAATCCGAGAGTTGACCCCTCAATCTCATATGAAACTCCTCAATTACAAGAGAAAGGGTAAAAACTTCTTCATCGTCCGTGCGGTTGATATAGTCAGACACTTTAATTTTTCGCGACCTGAGACTTTGCTGCTCTATGCGCATACCTTACTAAGAATGCATTGACAGCACCATGTGAAAGTGCACATTTTGTTTGGAATAAATCCTGGTTGTTTTCTAATTTTTTTCAGCTCTGCAAGGCGTAGTAACCAAACTTATTACGTCAGCTCACCATTTTTACAAAGAAAATGTGAATTTAGATTTATGTACGAAAATGAGACGTCGTACAAAAATGCTTAACTTTTCGATATTGTGAAGCATTTTTGTACGACGTCTCCTTTTCGTACATAAATCTAAATTCACATTTTCTTTGTGAAAATGGTGAGCTGACGAATTAAGTTTGGTTACTACGCCTTGCAGAGCTGAAAAAATTAGAAAACAACCAAATTTTATTCCAAACAAAATGTGCACTTCCACATGGTGCCTCAGGTCGCGAAAAATTAAAGTGTTTGACTATATCAACCACACGGACGATGAAGAAGTTTTTACCCTTTCTCTTGTTTTTCGCGACGCGTCAAAAATGCTATTTTACTGGTCATTTTAATTAGTTGTTTTACTAATTGCTATTTATTGATCACACTCAAAAATGAATTTTTTGGAAACTTTGACACTCTAATTCACGATTTCCGAAAAGAATTTGTTAAAATGTTAATTTTTGTGAGAAAAAAGGCTTTTTGAAAAATGTGATCTTAGTGCTTTGTTTGTTTACATTTTGGTTTGTTTACATTTTGCAACTTGGACACACCCTTAAACTATTACCTATAAATTGATGAATTTCAAAAAGGTTTACATGCAAAATTTTTGAATACATATTTTAATTCCTATACATGGGAAAATAATAATAATTAAGTGACATACATCGTCATCATTAATTACATGTATTAATATTTATTTTTAATAAATGTATTGACGTATTCGAACAATTTTATAAAAGTCAGGCGGAAGCAAATTTAGATTTTTGTGGCAACTTTGTATTATGGAGAAATTTTATATGAAAACTCCTTGAGAAGAAATCCCCTTGGTAGAAATTCTCTCATTGGACACGATGAATTGAATTGAAAGCGCCATTTCAACAATTTATCGACACTCGGTCATTGGTGATCCAACGACTCCTCGTGGTTGTCATTGTCGTCGTCGTAGTTGCCGTTAGAATCTTGATTGCCAAAGCATGCTTTTGTTCTTGTGACGTGAGAATCGAAGCAGGCGCGCGCGATTGGAATCTAAGCGGAGATTCTTTCCTGAAATCGTATAGGTAAACGTCTGTGACCTCAGGGGTCGGCATTGTCGCGGACATATCGGTGTCTTTTTGTCTTGTTCCGGGTCACGAGAATCCGACCTCTGGATATCCGGCAAAAAAAGATTCCCTTCTCTCCTTTCCAATGTGTGGTAGTTTCTTACTTTTTTATGCTTTTTATCCTTCCTCCTTGAAAGAGAAATTGATATGGGTTATCAGGCAGTAAAACAAGTGGTGTGATACTATTAAGGCATCAACATGGAGAGAAGTTATTGGTATGATGACTCGAAATCTACTTTGTATTTAAGCTCATCAGGTTTTTCTTGGCCGTATAAAACGAAACCTCCTTTCATTTTTAAGGTGAAAGCTATACATCATTTGTTTAACCCATTTAGTCCCAAATGTCCTTAATGATAAATGCCAAATTTTATCTTTCATAGAGGTTTTGATTACAAGAATGCATTATATAATTATAAAATGCTTTTTATCTATGGCGGTATTTGATATTTAGCAAATTGTTTGTTACATTTGTTTATAACATTTTTAAAAACTTTATAAATTTCGGTTAAACGGTTGATACATCAATTCCATTGTAATGTCAAGATAATTTGACAAAATAAGTTAGTGGTGAGAGTCGGGCAACACATACATTTCTATGGCTAAGGGACGTTTTGTTACATTTGCTTATAACATTTTTCAAAATTAAAATTATCATATGATATTATCACTCGGTTGTTTTAAATATTAAACATTGAATTTAACGATCATTCCGAGTCAGGTGTATAAAATAAGACAACAACAGTTGTTTAACGTTTCGACAGCTCGTCTGCCCTCTTCAGAAACGAAAAATAAAACAAAATTTAAAAACGTTCTGAAAGAACGTCTTAGTCGTGGCGATTACAATTGGACACATCCAATATAAATTGTTTATAAATTTGTCTCGAAAAAACACTTGAAAAAACGGCATTTTTTTGTTTAAACAATTATAACTTTTTACTATAAATTTGAAATTGATATTTTCTTTCAGATTCTGAAAGAAGACACTCAAACCATTAAAAAAACCTACCTCCCGATTTTTTTGAAAATCGTAGCTTGTAGAACTGAGAGCTCGAACTTGTACTAAGAATTACGGACATTTGGGACTAAATGGGTTTATTGCAATCTATTCTAGGATTATATTTTTTAAAGAGCTCCTTTTATAGTATAATGATCAAAATGATTGACCCCGCATGTTAGTTTTAAATGATATTCGAGGACAAGTTCTTATGCCTACCTGCAGACAGTATGAGTTTTATATCATTTGGCTGATATTTTGTTTTGGGACGTGAGTTGTTCTCGAGACTATTAAGGCCTTTCATGACACGAACGACTTCCAAATTGTGAAAGTCATGATGTTTTGTGTTCAATACTATTCGCCATTGCTGATGACCTTCAAAGATGAAACTGTGCCCTTAGGCGACAGACGCGCTAGTTCATTTGTAAATTTTTCACACCAATTTCTTGTAATATATTTACAAAAAAGGATGTATTCTTTTTTTCTTCCTGTAGTTACTCTACGTCTTATAAGTTTGTATGGTACTTTACATTTCAATGGGATGATGGACCATACCACTTGGGATCATATATTCTTGTTTGTAATTTTTTCCCCTTTGGAAATAATTCCGGATCTGTTCCAGGTAGGAATTCACTGCCCTCAATTTAGATTTCGTAAACTTTACCCTGCAGTGTACAACATTCGTCTCTTAACAAAATTTACAAATTTTTTTTTAATATTTAAACAACTTTTAAAAGAAAGTATCATTACTTACCTTTCAAAATTTTATAGACCTGATCCGATCTGACTTTTTTCCTTTAAGATACAACAATTTAAAGTTTCGGTTACTCTAAAGGAACAGAGAAATAATTGGAAAGAACTTCAACTTTAGCATTACATTCTTGAAGTCTTTTAGCTCGCTAATAACGAACCCGTTGTCAGATTTTCAAAATTCAAAATGGCGGATATATTTTTTAAAAATTTAACGGAATCACTTTAAACTCTTTACTCGGAGGTTTTTGAGGTCATTATTACAAATGCGGCGTCAGATTTTCAAAATTCAAAATGGCGGATGTAATATGGCGGAAATATTTTTTAAAAATTTAACGGAATCACTTGATACTCTTTACTCGAGGGTTTTTGAGGTCGCTTATTACGAATATAATATCACATTCGTAAATATTTTTGAATTTCGAAAATCTGACATCGGATTCGTAACTAGTGACCGCTAAAATACCCGAGTAAAAAGTTTCAAGCGAATTCGTTGAATTATTAAAAAATATGTTCGCCATATTTCATCCGCCATTTTGAATTTCGAAAATCTCTAATCGGCTTTGTAATCAGCGATCTGAAAAACATTAAGAATCAGATGCTTAAGTTAAAGTACTTTCCAATTATTCAGGGACCGTCTCGAAAGTTCAGTTTCGTTTTAGTGTTTGAGTTGACACGAAACTAAATTAACGAAGTGACTTTAGTTTCAAGTCGACACGAAACTAAATTAACAAACTGAGTTTAGTTTCGTGTCGACCGGCAACTAAATTATCAAATTAGATTTAGTTTCGTGTCGCCCCAAACCAAATGTTGAAAAACATAATTATTTAGTGTCAATCAGAAAAATTGTTTCCCCTGACTTACGTAACTATAGTAACTTACATAATTAAAGGAAGTTACGTGTGTTACATAACAATAGCAAAATAACGTAACATACGTAAATGAGATTATTTACGTAATTTAAGTAAATATGACTATTTATGTAAGTTACTGTACGTACGTAACTTACGTAAGTACATTCAATTGCGTAAGTTATTCTGGTGACGTAACTTACGTAAGTTTTATCATTTACGTAAGTTCATTTAAAAGCGTGCGGTTGATGAATTGCGTAAGTTACGTAAATTACGTAAATGGTCAAACTTACATGAGCTACACAACTAGAATAACTTACGCAATTAAATGAACTTACGTAAGTCACGTACGTACAGTAACTGACATAAATGGTCAAATTTAAGTAAATAATCACATTCACGTAATTTACGTAACTTATGTAAGTTTATTTAATAGCGTGTGTTTGATTAATTGCGTATGTTACGTAACTTACGTAAGTTTATTTGATTGGATAAGTTATTCTAGTTGCGAAACTTACGTAAATGGTTAAAATTACGTGAGCTACACAACTAGAATAACTTACGAAATTAAATGAACTTACGTAAGTTACGTACGTACAGTAACTTACATAAATGGTCAAATTTAGTTAAATTACGTAAATAATCACATTCCCGTAAGTTACGTAACTTACGTAAGTTTGCCAATTTACTTAAGTTACTGTGATGACGTAATTTACTCTGGTAACGTAACTTATATTAATTACTTACGTTGCTCTGGTTACGTGAGTCAGGGGAAGCAATTTTTCTGTAATTGACACTAAATAATTTTGTTTTTTAATCTTTTGTTTCGTGTCGACACGAAACTAAATTTAATTTGTTAATTTAGTTTCCTGTCGTCTTGAAACTAAAGTCACTTTGTTAATTTAGTTTCGTGTCAACTCAAACACTAAAACGAAAGTAATGTTCTATTTAGTTTCGTTTTAGTAGCGGTCCCTGAAATTATTTTTTTCTTACTTTTCCCAGTTTTCAGGTCGTGTAACCTGAACTTTAAATTGTTGTACCTTAGAGAAAAAATTTTTTGTAAATTTTACTGAGAGTCGAATGTTGCCAAAATGGCCTTTTTCACTCTTTTAGGTTAGAATATCTCAGAATCCTGACGTGATAAAGCAAATTCGCTGCTAGTTTTGGATTCAGCGTGACAAAATACAACGGAAATGACTTGTTCAGTTTCTGGGTCTGACAAAATCTTAAATTTTGTAGGCCTGTGTTATTTCTTATTAAATATGACGAAGTAAGTATATTAAGTAATTTAATTAATTATACTACATAATTACATTAATATATGAATTAATTAAATAATCTGTATGTCTTGCATTCTCTCATTGCCCTGTATAGCCCTGGAAACTGTGACGTGAAGTGGAGGGGTGTCTATTTATGAGCTGATCATCGTAAAGATGATTAAATTCCGCATATAACGAGTATAAATACATCTATTTTTATAAATAATTGTTAAATAAATAAATCATCAAAAATTTATTTATTAATTTTTTGAAAAAAATTACATTTCTTTCTTCTTTTTTGCTTTAAAATAAAGCTCAATATGTGTACATTCAATACGGGTTAAGAAAAAAATGCTTCTTGATTGGTTTTTAAATAATTAATTATTTAATTTATTAATTAACTAATTAATAGTAGTAAGAAATTACTAAAAAATGAAATACTTTTCAAGCAAATAAACTTTTTTCAATTATGAGCTTATCATCGTAAAGCTGATTAAAGTCCGCATCCAACGAGTGTAAATACATCTATTTTTTATAAATAATTGTTAAATAAATAAATAATCAAAAATTTATTTATTAATTTTTTGAAAAAAATTACATTTCTTTCTTTTTTTTGCTTTAAAATAAAGCTCAATAAATGTCTAAATTTAATACCGGTTTAGGAAAAAATGACGCTTGATTGGTTTTCAAGTAATTAATTATTTAATTAATTAGTTAACTCATTATAATAGTAGTAAAAAATTACTAAAAAATTAAATATTTTTCAAGAAAATAAACTTTTTTTAATTACGAGTTTATCATCGGAAAGCTTACCAAATTCCGCTTCCAACAATCATAAACTCAACTGTTTTTTATAAATAATTATTAAGTAAATAAATAATTGATTATTTATTTATTTATTTATCAATTATTTATAAAAAAATAGATGTATTTACACTCGTTGGATGCGGAATTTAATCAGCTTTACGATGATAAGCTCATAATTAAAAAAGTTTATTTGCTTGAAAAGTATTTCATTTTTTAGTAATTTCTTACTACTATTAATTAGTTAATTAATAAATTAAATAATTAATTATTTGAAAACCAATCAAGCGGCATTTTTTTCTTAACCGGTATTGAATGTACACATATTGAGCTTTATTTTAAAGCAAAAAAGAAGAAAGAAATGTAATTTTTTTCAAAAAATTAATAAATAAATTTTTGATTATTTGGGAGCGTTCACAAATGAAGTCACGCTTTTGGGGTAGGGGGGTAAGTCTCTCCTAAACGTGACACAATGTATTTTTCTTATGTGAAATTGCAAAAATTGCGTGACAGGAAGGATGGGGGGGGGGTCGAAAATCTCCAAAAATTGCGTGACATCATTTGTGTACGCTCCCTTTATTTATTTAACAATTATTTATAAAAATAGATATATTTATACTCGTTAGATGCGGAATTTAATCAGCTTTACGATGATCAGCTCATAATTGAGAAAAGTTTATTTTCTTGAAAAGTATTTCATTTTTTAGTAATTTTTTACTGATTTTTATTAATTAATTAATTAATAATTCGAAAACAAAAAAAAACGGAATTTTTTACTAAAGGGGTATAGACCATTCGAAAGAGGAGGAAAAAACCTTTCGAAAACATACAGGGCAAAATTTTGTTCATTCTACTGTATTTTAGCTACATTAGCTAAAAAAATCCACTGTTCACACGTTACCAAAAACTTTAACCCCCTCCCCCCTCTGCAATTTTTAATAAAATATTTTAATATTTTGTGGATAAAGTACTCTCCTATAGTACTCAAGATTGTGCAAAAATCAGCCCGATTTGAAGACTTTCAATTTTAAGTTAGGACAATTGAGAAATTTTGCCCTATTTAATAAAATATTAGAAATAAACGCGGGTGTTTCTTATATTACTAATTCTCCTTGAATTTATATAAAGGAACGAAGCCTCATCTCCATATATACACACACATACTCAATGCTTATAATTTCGTGAAATTTTCTTTTTTGACTATATTAATTTGCACCGGAATTATCTTCATATATATCAATTGGTTACTGCGAATTCGAAAATTTTAAATTTTATTAGATTTGCTTGAAACTTGTTACTCGGGGGTTTTCGGGGTCTCTGATTACGAATCTAATGTCAGATTTTCAAAATTCAAAATGGCGGATCCAATTTGGCGGTCGAGAAAATAAAAAATCCAACAGATTTGTTTAAAACTTGTTACTCGGGGGTTTTCGGGGTCGCTGATTACGAATCCGATGTCAGATTTTGAAATCCAAAATTGCGGACCTAAAATTTGATAAAATTGCATTAATCTTGAAATTATCCGCCATATTGGATTTACTATTTTAATTTTGTAAATCTGACATCATATTCGTAATCAGCGACCCCGTAAACCCTCAAGTAACGAGTTTCAAGCGTATTTGATAAATTTTTAAATCTTCGTAGTCGCCATTTTTGGTCCACCATTTTGAATTTTGAAAATCTGATTTGAAATTCGGATTCAGCGACCCCAAAAACCTTAGTATGCACTTGGTCATTCAAATCGAATTATGTTTGGTATTTTATTTTTGAGATGGACATGTATGGCCACAGACGTAAAGGTGGCACGACTTTTTGTGACCACATATGGGCCATGGACTGTCAAGGGGTTAATATCAAACGATTGAGTAACTTTGATGGGTTAAATACCAAGCTCACCCACTTACTAACAGCATTGTACTTAATATTATATTTACGATTAGACTTACTATTGTTACGACAAAAAGTTCGATCTTTAATAAATTATATTTAAGTTATTGAAGTTGATTTATTATTTTACTTCGTGACAAGATATTCTAAACCCTACTTAAGTAATTTACACTATAAAATGTCTGCCTTGTAACTAAGCTGATATAAAGTATAATACCAATTGAGTTTCTATACTTGATATTTCTTTCGCAGTCATCTAATTTTTCGATTTTTACATTTACTTCCATAGGTGTTATAAAGTTTGCTGTTTTCTAATTATACGTTTTACTTAGCCATTCGATATATTTAGTTTGATTTAATTTCAGTTCACCCTTTTTGAAATCATAATTGATAGTAATTCCAAGATATTCTTTTATTTTACCAAAGATCTTTCATTTTTAATTTTTGTGATAGCAAAGCTTCAATTTTCTTAATTTCCATCTCGTTTTTGCCGTATATCAATAAATTATTAGCAAAAATCAATAAGTAAACAGTATAATTTCCATTCTTAACTGTATATAAACAAGGATCGGTATTACTTCTTTTAAAGCTTATACTTGTCAAAAATTTATCGATACATTTGTACCAGACCCTTGCGTTCTCTTTCAACCCGTACAACGTTTTTATTAATTTACATGCTCTATTTGTTTCGTCAGTATACCCTTTGGTTTAACATAAACTTCTGAATTAACTTTACCGTTTAAAAACGCTGTTTCGACGTCCATTTGATCAATATCAAAGCCCATTTGACTACAAAATGATAACGAAACTTTCAGTACTTGCATTTTAGTTACAGGTGAATATAAATCATTGATTTCATCAGTTTGTTGAAAGCCTCTTACTAGTAGCCTAGCCTTAGTTACATTATTTGACTTGTTAGTATAAACCCATTTTACATCTAAAACTTTTTTATTGTTTACTTTACATTTTCAACTAATTTCGAAGTTTTATTTTTATCTAAGCTATCCATTTCTTTATCCATCGCTTTTTTCCAGAAATTACTTTCTCTTGATTTTAACGCCTCTTCAAATGTACTGGATATATCAGTTTTACACATATTTAGAAAAATACTACTATTGTAAACATGGTAATCATCCAATCTCTTAGGATAATTTTTATTTCTGTGATTTTTATTTTTTTCTCTGTGATCTACGCAATTTAGGTTCAGTTTCGGTTTCAGTTTCTTTTATATTTTTATTCAAATTTTCGTCAATACTACCAAAGCTTTCATCTTTCGAGTTACTATCAGTATTAACATTGCTTTCATTTTTTAAACTGTTATTTTCGTTACTCTCAAAAGAAGATTCATGTTCACTTAAATCAATACATTTTATATTTTCCTCGACAATATCACATCTGTTTTCTTATCTCATTTGGAAGTTCTTTTTTGTTCTGGTATTCTGACAAAAACTTTACTACTATATAGTCGCAAATTTGTAACATCTGGTTTTTTCCAAAAAATATTTCGAAAGAAGTTTTTCTCTCTATGGTATTTGATAACGTACGGTTTTTTAAATATTTCGCCGCGCAAACTATTTCAGCCCAATATTTTTTATCTATATTCGCATCTGATAATAAAAATCGTGACATATCCATTGTAGATCTATTAACTAGCTCAGCAGTTCCATTTAACTCATGTACATCATTTGGACAATCATATATAACAATACCCTTTTCTTTAGTGAAATTGTAAATACCTTTATTTAAATATTCTGTTTCATTATCGCTTCTTAAAAATTTGATTTTTTCGGGTAAATTTTTACATTCGTTTACATATTCGTTTAAGCAATCAAGAATTTATTTTAGATTTTATAACATATACTTTAGCAATTTTACTATAATCATCGATCAATGAAACAAAATATTTTTCTCCTTTGAACCCTGTTGTATTAAAAGGACCACAGACATCTGTATGAACAATTTCTAGTAACTATTTCGCTTTAATTCGATTGTTCTTAAAAGGAATGTTATGCATCTTGTTTTCAATACATGTCTTACATTTCATAAAATCGGAATTTATTTCATTTGGTATCTCATTTAATAATTAATTTTAATGGTGACCTAATGTTAGGACACCTATAAATGTTTTTCTCTAATTTTGTAAAGTTTTTTTAGATGCATCTTTTGAGCCGACAATGAATATTTTTCGTCCATAATCATCGGAGATATCAAACTTTTGAAAATCAAAAATTTTGGAAAATAAGACTTTTTTGAAAATTTTGTTAAAAAATTTAGAAATAACTTTGAAACTATAGTTGCTATCTTGTAGAACATTAAAAAAAGCTTCGATTGACCTATTTTTTAAGCTAATTCGATTACAGATAAGGAAGTTATGGATATTCTAAAAACAGAAATTGTAAAGGAGAATTTTTTTTATGTGGAAGTATTAAATAAAGAGAAAAATATATTACAGCAATTGAGAATAATTGTTAAAAATGCATACTTTATTGTTATTAACATCTCTATGAAGAAGCAAAGTGTTCATGAAATAAACACAACGAGATTTACGAAAACGAATGAAATGAGCACCAAAATTATAACAAAAATGTATAACTTGGCAGCGGTTCTTTTATTTGCAATATTTACATGTGATTCTACTAGCTTTAATTTACTTTTTATTATATAAAGGCTATTATTCTTTAAAGCTACTGAAGTTACCTTTTCATAGTTTTGTCTATAATTTTTGTCATTGTACCTTTGGATACAATCGTTGACCACAAGTACAATGTACTTATGTTTAAAAGACAATTTAGAAGTTACTTATCTCCTAAGTTGGTTTAAAAGTCACGTAAATTAGCGGATTGTTTTGGAAAGTGCGTAACATTTCCGTTCATGTAGAAAGTACGTAACTCTAACAGTCGCTCTACAACGTCTACTAATGTGCTAAATAATATAATAATTTTATGAAAAAATTACTTTATTATTAAAAATACACATTTTAATGCATCGACTTTCAACAAAATTAACTTAACAACAAATTATTAACTTTAAAATAATAGTAATAATAACAAAAAAGCTTTTAAAGCGACTGTCAGAGTTCCGTACTTTCTGCATGAACGGAAAATTTACGCACTTTCCAAAACAATCCGCTAACTTACGTGACTTATAAACCAACTTGGGAGATAAGTAACTTCTAAATTGTCTTTTAAACATAAGTACATTTGTACTTGGAGTAAACGAATTCCATTATTTTTTGTTATTTTACTGCAATTGATTAAATTTGACTTCATATCTTTAACAAGAAAAACATTTTTCATTTCAGTTAAATTTTTATTTTCAAAGGCATTGCTTTAACTATTTTATTGTCACCCAGGTAAACCATCTTCACATACTGTAATTCTCTCCATCAAACACAGGAATTATCACATCACCGTTCTTCGACATTTTTGTTTAATACGCGTGTTTGACTTCTTACAAGAGACACTTAAAAAAAGATTTTCTTACGTAACTAGAATAACACACAATTAAATAAATTTACGTAAGTTACGTAACTTACGTAAATGTGATTATTTACGTAATGTAAGTAAATTTGACCATTTATGTAAGTTACTTTACGTACGTAACTCACGTAAGTTCATTCAATTGCGTAAGTTATTCTGGTTACGTAACTTACGGAAGTTTGATCATTTACGTGAGTTTATTTAATAACGTGCGGTTGATTAATTACGTAAGTTACGTAACTTGCGTAAATTCATTTCATAGCATGTGTTTGATTAATTGCGTATGTTACGTAACTTACGTAAGTTCATTTGATTGGATAAGTTATTCTAAGTTGCGCAAGCTACGTAAGTTTATTTAATTTAATAAGTTATTCTATTAACGCATGCTTGATTTTTATTTTAGCCTTAAATTAAAGCATTGCCTAAAAATAATTTTCATGACTGCAGATATTAAGTATTCTATATCTTAAGGCTATGTTTAAGTTGTAAAATGTAAACAAACTAAGCACTAAAATCACATTTTTCAAACAGCCTTTTTTCTCACAAAAAATTAACATTGGAACACTTTTTTTATAAAAATGATATATTAGTGTGTCAAAGTCTTCAATAAAATCATTTTTGAGTATGAGTAATAAGTAAAATAACAAATTGAAATGTCCTGTAAAATAGCATTTTTGACGCATCGCGAAAAGTTTCAATGTTTGACTATATCAACCTCACGAACGTTGCAAAAGTTTTTACCCTTTCTCCTCGTATATATGAGCGATTCCATGTCAAGTGATCAAGGTGGAGAAAAATTTTTCTCCAATCGTAGCAAAACTTGGGGCTTTTGTAGTACTCATAGATAATAATTTTTCGTGAAAATATTTTTTTACCTATAGTCCAATATTTTCCGAGGGATAGGGGGTTAAATTTTTGTGTTTTTCAGTACAATGCTTATTTCAATAACTTTTTACTCTTAAACAATTAAACATACAAATTTTACAAAGTACATTTTGGAAAGGTTTTTTTGTCCTACATGCGCAATAAACTCGACTTTCCGTGCATGTATAGAGGGCGGAAAAGTCGTTTTTCCGCCCGCTTCTTTATCAGTATTAAATAAATACTACTAATTATTATATTATTAATTTCTATTTCTTATTCTGTTGTAATTTTATCACGTCACTATTTAATGTGTTTTTATTAAGATTATTATTATTATTTATAATAAAAATGTTTAATATTACGAAATATTATTTAACTTATTACAAAATTAGTATTTTATCGGTGTTTCAGAAAATATAAAGTTTTTAAGTAAAATTTATCAAAAATATTCATATTCGTCTTAAGGTTAATAAAAATAATTCATACAAATTCAATCATAAGAGCATATTCATTTTTGAATTTACGGATGCGTCTTGTTTATCGCGCAATTGGACAAAAAATACTATTTCATCCTCTTTCGATTGGAAATAAGCATTTTGAAAAAAAAAATTTGACCCAAAAAAATCAAAATTAAAAATAAATTACAATTTTTGGGGGAGAGAGATACGATTTTCTTTTTTTTGATGATTTCATTGGAAAGTATGATACTCTAATTCATGATTTTCGAAAAGAATGTGTTAAAATGTTAATTTTTGTAAGAGAAAAAGATGTTTAAAAATTGTGATTTTAGTGCTTGGTTTGTTCACATTTCACAACTTGGACATAACCTTAAAACTACAAAGTTTCTTATACAGGTTCTTGCAAGTGTTCCGGTACAGAAACCTTTACATGAACCTTTAATAGCTAAATTTCCTGCATCGGAACCTGCACAGGATCCTGTACGGGGATTTTAAGCTGAGTTTTTTACTTCCAGATTGATAATGCAAGATCTTGCAAATGATTTTACAAAGGAAACTGTCCAGTATTCTATGTTGTTGTTTGTTTCGGTACAAAGGATAACACGCTTGATCTTATTAAGGTTCATTAGGGAACCCTGGGTACATAAGAACGCAGTAGTTTTCTTATGTACGAACTTGCAAAGGATCTTACGAATATTCGTGGAATAAGATCCTGTATAAGATCCTTTACGGGAATTTTCAACAGGGATGTGCCAACCATATTTTCGCTAATAATATCACTGTTAATGTTAAACATTGAATTCAACGATCAATTCCAAGTCAGGTATGAATTGATCGTCAAATTTTTTTTTACTCTCTCCCTGCACAAGACGCAAGGTTCGAGGCAAAAACCATACAAAAGCAACTTACATCTAACTTATATCTCTAACATATTATTCTTAACCTACAACAATATAATCTATATATCCGCCAAGTGCCTGGGTTTCCGTTTCCCGTTTCATCTTGCCCAATCTGGCTTCGTCCATATTAGATATTAATTTTAAAATACTATTCGACCTAATAGTCTAGTTTGACCCCGCAAAAACAAACTCCAAAAATTTTCATTTAATTTCCCACCCTCGCTCTTTTATTTTCTAATTCTTTCATCCATCTTTCACCCTCACCATTTCCACTCAACACGCTACACACCCTCTCGCCCACACTTCTTTCCTCATGCCCTTCCTCTCTTCCACATCTATCCAACACATGCCCCCAATCCTCTTTCTCATACTTACATATCCTACATAATCGTTCATCCTCTTCCATCCAGTACTTGTGCTCGTTCATTCCCTCACCCACTCTAAATCTCAAAACTCTATTTCTTTTACTCTCATCCCTTATTTTTATTAAATAATTCGGCATTCCTTCCTCTTTGACTACCTTATACCATTTGTTGTAATTCGATTCCAATATCTTTCTCCATCTATTCTCCCTATCTTTTTTACCCCATTTCTCCACTATTTTCTCCAGACTTTGCTTTCCTTCCCCTATTTCACTCATTACATTCCATCTTTCCCTTTCCCAACTTGACATACTTTTCACCCCTTTCCCTTCCTTTCTTTTTATTAATTCCCAACATTTTCTCGCTAGCCCGCTTCCTCTTCCATCCTCAAGCTTTCTCTCTAATCCAATCACTCTCTTTCTCTGTCTCTCCCAATTTCCTCTCTCAACATATATCCCGGACAGCTTTTACTCACACCCATCGTCCATCTTAGAAATGTTTCATGCATACTTTCCATACTACTCACTTTCTTCCAACCCCATATTTCCACTCCATAACTTAATACTGACCACACTAACATATCAAACATCCACTCTTCTTCTCCAGTCATTCTTAAATCTCCTTATTCCTATACCCCACACCTTCCCTATAATTTTTCCAGCCTTTTCTATTCTTCTTTCCACATTCAGATTCTGCTTTCCGTTAAACTGCAACCAGTATCCTAGATAACAGAATTCATTCACTTCTTCAACTTCACTTCCATTCAACTTCCACTCCTCCTTCCCTTTCTTTCTTCTCTTTCTAAACCTCATCACTTTCGTTTTTTCCACATTTATACACAAATCTTTTTCACTCACATACTTTTCAAATTCATTCAACATTAATCTCATCCCTCTTTCTTCATCTGCCATCAATATCATATCGTCCGCGTAGGCTAGCGAGAACACTCTACTTGGCCCCAGTATTACTCCCCCTTTCCCCCTCTTCTTCAACGTGCCCTCTATATCTGCTATTAATAGGTTGAACAGAATTGGACTTAAAGGACAACCTTGTCTAAGTCCTCTGCCTAACCACTACCATTTTCCCTTTATCCCTACTTAAATTCCTATTTATCAAATAGTTCAACGTATATATATGATCTATTGTTCCCATTCCCTTTCTAAATCCTGTTTGATTATCTGGTATGCAACCTAACTCGTTTACCCTCTCTTCTAATCTATTTTTTAAAATCTCCGCATACACCTTGTAGCCCACTGTCATTAATGTGACCCCTCTGTGGTCTTCTACGCTTTTTCCTTCTCCCTTTTTCTTAATTGGCACTATCAAGCCAGTACTCCATTCTTCTGGCCACCCTTTTCCTTCCCATATATCCTTTACAACCTGCCACATTTCCCTTCTGGCCCAATCTCCTCCATATTTTAAACATTCCCCTTCCATTCCATCCCCCCTGCAGCTTTTCCTCTCTTTAACCTTTTTATTGCCTCCTCCATCTCATCCATACTTATTCCTACCTTCTTTTCACTTTTCAGCCCTTTTCTGCCTTCCCCTCTAACTCACTTTCCCACCCCCCCCCACCCCGCTTAAGCTTTTGAAATATTCTGTCCACTCTTCTAATCTTATTTCCTTATTTATTCCCTCTCTCTTTTTCCTCTCTCTGTTTATGACATCCCACACCTTGCCTGCAGCCACTGCTTTCTATATTTCTTCCATAAATCTTAACTTCTCTGCTTCTTTTTTCTCTCTCAACAACTTCTCGTGCTTTTTCTGCCTCTTGTTATAGAGCTTTTTCTCAATCCAACCCTTTCTCCATGCTCTTATGTGCTCCCTAAGATCCGTTTTACTTCTTTCGCATTCTTCGTCCCACCAACCCTTTTTTCCTCTTTTCCCCACACTTTCCATCTCTATATTCCTATTCACTTTTTCCGTTATTTCTCTTAATCTGCTTAATCTCCTATTCACTGACATATCCTTCTCTCCTAATGCGTTACTTTCCACCTGCATCCTCATTTCAAATTCTTTTAACTTTTCTTCCCCCCACGCCCCCATTCTTAACTTTTTATTATTCTTTCCTTCCTTCCTCTTTATGTCCTGTCCTTCTATTCCCTTAATCTCTACAATTATTGGAAAGTGCTCCGATCCCACCTCAATTCCTACCTCCATACTCTTCATTGCGTCTCTCATTTTTTCATCCACCAGCACGTAGTCAATCGTTTGTCCTCTTCCAACATACGTGAACTCTCCTTCCTCATCCCCCTTCACGTCTCCATTCAAAATTGTCCAACCTCTTTCCGTCAAAATCCTCAGCAGCCTTTTTCCTTCCTTATTTACTTCATTATGCTTCGAACTTCTGGCATATATTTCCTCTTCTTCATCCCATTTACTGCCTCCTCTTTTCTTGGTCCATGCGTTTAAATCCCCCCCCCCCAATTAAAACTTTCTCATCCTTTTCTATTTCTATCTAGCTTTCTATTACCCCCCATTCTTCCTCTTCACCCCTTCTTCTATAAATCCCCACAATTCAAACCCAATCCTCTCCTCTTTTAACCCTTCTTGCCACACAGCCATCTACTTCTTTCCCTCCGTCCGCACAACTTTCCTCCTCTATGCCTATTCTAACCCCTGATATTATTCCCCTAGCACTTCTACCCTTTTTATGATCCATCTTTGCCCCTTGTATCCTCCATACAAAATTCTTCGGTAACCATCTTTTTATCTTTTGCCACTTCTTCTCCTCCATCCACGTCTCACTTAAAAGAATTACATCCCACCCACCCAAGGTCTTGAAAACCCATCATCTTTATTTCCTATTTCTGATATGTTCTAAAACACAACTTTTATTTTGTCTTTTATTCCCCTTTTTCCGCCTCCCTGCTCATTTCTCCTTCCCTCTTCTCTCCTTCCGTTCCTTCTCCAAACCCCGCTCTTCTTTCCGCTTGAACCACCTCTCCCTCCTCCTCCTCGTTCACTATCCATTTTACCCCATTTATCCATAAACATTCCCTTCCCCATTTCACCCATTCTCCCTTTCTTCCCAAGCTTTCCTCCCTAACAACCAAAGAATCCTCATTTCTCTAAATGTTCTGTCCTCATCTTTTTTTACCGGTTTGCCCTTTAATTTACTTTTCGCCCTCATTACTTCCCTTTTTTCTTCCTCACTCCCAAGTTCTACTACCTATACTCTCGGCTTTTCTTTATTATCCCCTCCAACTACCCTTATTGCTTTTATTTGCACTTCTACACGAATATCCTTCATTATTTTTTCCAGCTCTTCTTTTTCCATCCCTCTTTCCATTTCCACACCTTTTACCACGATCCTATCCTTTCTTCTGTCCCTCTCCACCCCTTCTATTTTCTTCTCAATCTCCTCCAATCTCCTTTCCATCTTAAGCTCTCCTACTATTGACTCTTCCGCCTCGCTTCTTTTCACCCTCTTTTCTTCCATTTCCTCTAACTTCTCCATTCTTTTCTCTAATATACTTAACCTTTCTAATTTTTCCTCTATTTTGCTTAATTCTTCCATCCCTTCCTTTTCCTTCTCTTTAAAACCCTTTTCTAGATCCTCCAGCTTTCCCCATACCTTTTCTTTCTTCTTACTCCATTCTTCTACATATATGCCCCACATTTCTCTCATTTTACCCATTTCCCCCCATACCTTTTCCATTTTTTCACTAATTGTCTTGCTTCTAACCTCCTCCTTCTTTCTTTCATTTCTTTTCTCATTTCGTCAAATTTTCTATTTCATTCCTCTCCCATTTTCCTAATCATATTCAACACTGCAGTTAATTCCCCTTCTGCTTCTTTACTTTCTTCTTTGCCCCTACTTTCATCCTTTTTTCTTTCCTTATTTCCCCCCTCTTTTTCTCCCTTCATAAAATCCCCCATCATTTTCACCGAACATACCACTGCTTTACCACTCTACTTCCTGCACACGTCTCTTACCCCCAAGCAACTCTCTCACTCACTCACCTAACCTCCAAACACACCACGTTCAAACCTATAACTATTTTTACCAACCTTTCAGCGTTTACTTTCACACACACCATGTATCCACTTGCTCCTTGCACTTTACTGCACACTCCTCACACACTCTCAACCCACCCTTTAAACAATATTACTAATAAAACTATAAAAACCGCACCGTCAAAAAAGATCAACTATCTGTAACGATACCGGAAACGGAAACCATTGATCGTTGAATTCAATGTTTAATATTTAAAACAACCGAGTGATAATATCATATAATAGTTTCACTATTAATGTCCTAACCATACCATTTTTTTCCGTGTGCCATTTACCATTGCATGTAAATGCTTGTTTGTGGAAAGCGTTACAAGCCAGGGTTTTTTCAGTACTGACTTAGTACGGGAGTCAGTACTGCTATACTGGCAGTATAATTTAAATTACATTTCTACTTGGGATGTTTCAGGATACATTTATAATATTTATGAGGCGTTATTTCTTAAACGTCCAAGTCCAAATTTGAAAATCTTGGGATTGGCTTAGTATTTTGGGAAACTGTTGACCTATATAAAAGTAATAAATTTGTAAAATATCAGCTCTTTAAAAAAAATTGTAGAAAGTAGTGGGGGTTAAACTTTTGAAATTTTAAGTAACACTGACATTTTCAAAACCATATAGCTTTCATAAAACTTTATCGATTTTAATGTATCTGTAATGAATTTAAAGCATTTTTCATCTACTTTCTAACAATTTTACAAAAAGATTTTTAAAAAAATGTTAACCCAATTTTCTTTTAAAATAAAGTTTTTTTTTAATTTTGACTCTAATGGGTATTTAAAAATTTTTTTTTGGAAAGCTGACATTTTTTCCTAAAAAATCAAATAAGTTATATATATATATAGTGGTATGAGCAGAACTTAAGAAGAAAAATGAAAACAAAGTAAACGGTGCGCTCGGGTTCTGTACGTTACGCCGTTGAACGACATAAATATCACTGTTTTATCTTCATTTTTTCAATAATAGGTTTATAAATTTCTGATAATTTCATTTTTATAAATCTAAAAACAATTATAGCATTATGCATTTATTTATCATTAGCTTACTATTGATTATAACCATTTTTAGTTTAAGTATTACAAGGGAACATTATTTTTAACCTTTTCTTATAATAGTATTTTTATTTACTTACAATGTATAAATTTTGTGTTTAGTAACAATTTATTTTCTTGTAAATTTATTTATGATTAATTGATCATTTTATTACTTAATTGAAAACAATTTTAATAATAATCTTTTTAATAGTTTTAATAGTTTTTTAGATTTATAAAAATGAAATTACTAGAAATTTAGGAATTAATAAATTTATGTTAAAAAAATAAATTTTGTGATTGATCAATTAATTTAATTAATAAATTATTAGCAATAACAAATTCAAATTTTTATTTTTTTATATTTTATTATTAGTCAATTAAATTTTTAATTAATTTTTTTAACTGATGGGTTAGTTCTGATTTGTCAAAATTATATTTTTCTAAAATAACGTAAAGACCAACTATATTGGTGCAAGTTTTATAATCCAAATTAATATGATCAATAATTTAAAAGTGGTAATTCTTACACATTCAATTTTATAATTCTGGTTAACTGTCTTATATATACAATGTAATAATATCATAAGAAGTATAATCTAGATTATATCACGCATATAATCCATTTTTCTCCATGTTGAAATATATAATTTTAAGAATGTTTTAACTTTTATAAGTTACAATTATTATTATAAATTAAAATGAGTAATTCTGAAAAGGAAAAATTGAAGTTTTATAAATAACAATAATCTCTTCTCTTCTCTATAATATTGAAATGTTTCCTAGTCGTTTTGCCGTTTCGTCGGATTCGTCGTTCGGCAACATATACAGATATACATCGGTTCGTCGATCGGCAACATAAATATAAATACATAAATACAATAGTATACACATGATACACGACCCATACACATGTATACTCACAAATATACACTCAATACATATACATGTATACTCACATCTCCGCTATATAATAATTTTGATTATAACTTTTTAAATGTTCTCAACGAATTTTGATTTCTTATAGTATTAATTTTATGTTGGAATTTAAAAAAAAATTTAAAAGACGCAGAACTTAAAAAAAATTATTTTTTTTTAAATTTATTAAATAATTATTCAAAAATAAACTCTTTAAGAAGTCTCTAATTCTACACGAAAGTATAATTATTTTATTCCCTTTATATGCCCGCTTGATTGGCTTTTTTACCCCACTCTACCCTACATTAATAATAAATTATTAAATGTGTATATATATATATTGAATATTATTTGTATTAATATAAATTATATAAATAAATAATAAATGGATTAAAAAAACCATTCATTTTACTGAAGTAATTCGAATTTGCTAAAAATATAGCTAAATATTCCATACTAGAAATTGATTTTTTCTTAAATTTTTTGAGAAATGAGCATATTGGGCCAACATTTTCTTTATTTTCTTCATTCGATTGTTGAACTACCTAAATATTACTATTTTTTGTAGTGAAAAATACAAATAGTAATTATTATAGTATTCACTTTTAAAAATTGCATTTAGAATTTTAATTTTTACATCGTCATTGTAATTTTCATTAAATTTTGTATTACTTTTCACATTCAGTATGTTGTAAATATTACTTGTAGAAATTTTAGAGTTTTACTTTTAAACTTTTTGCTCGCAAAAGTAGTAATCCGTACCGCTACAACGCACACCTGAGTGTGTGATTACGTCACTACTATCATGCGCAGCGATCGTTATATATTAAGATTATATATTATTACAATAATAATTAACAAGTTGTTCATTTCATGACCATTTCGCTTCCTCAAAATATCATAAACCAATTGCTTAATTTAATTTTAAAAGGTAATATTTCAAAAAACGCAAAATTTGAATTTTTTGTGAAAAAGAAAAATATTGAATGATTTTATAAATTTTGATGAAATGTGCACTTTGTGTATATCAATTGATTAGTTTTCTTGAAAGGAATGTAATTTTGAGAATAATTTATGAAAATATTAAGAAATAAAAAAGTTATTTAAAAAAAGACACAAATTTTTTTTTTATTTTGAAAAAAATGTATAAAAAAAAATTTTGTGGATAAATTTGAAAATCCTTGTGTAAGATTTTAGGTATTAATGACTGCAATAAACCTGCAAAATACCTACCGTTAAAAAAAATTAATTTGTTTATTAAAAAAAATTTTTATTACATTTCTTAAAAGTAAAATATTTATTTTATTTAATTATTTATTATTATTATTTAGGGGAGACCGGGGCTAAACCGGACAAGTAAAATATTTCCGAAACCGTGAAGAATTTCAAATCGTGTAAATAACCTATGAACGCGCAATTTCGTGATGCATATGCTGCATGAGGTTTTAGGAACGTGTCATTTTTCTTGTAATAATAGTTGCCGTTAATATGTGAAAATGTCATTTCTTGAGGTAAAAGTAAAAAAAAATTTTTCTTCATTTTTTTGGGTTTTTATCGTTAAAATTAAAGTGCAAATATCATACGGACATTTTTCTTTTAGCTCAAGGTGTACTGAGTTTAGTAGAAAAAATGTTTAATGGAAAACATTAAGAAGAAAAAATATATTGCAGGTTAATTATTAGATGACGGTGTGGGCCTGAATCGGACATCGTGATTAAAAACAACCAAATCTTTGAATTCTTTAATTTATTGTATATTAATTAACTATTTTATATTATATTCTTTGCTTAGAACCACTTTATAAATATATAAATAAAGAATTTATTTTAAAACTCGAATTCGCAAGCGAGTTGCTAGAAACAGACAAGCCTGAAAACTGTAATTTATTTTATATTATAATTATTACCGATTTTACATATTATATTATATTCTTTGTATAGAACTATCTACAAATAAATAAAAGAAGAATTGATTTGACTTTTTTACCAAAAAAAAAGAAAATTTGTCTCTCATTCTTTAATTAATTGGCAGTGTCCGATTTAGCCCCACCAATTTTTGGATTTTCGTTTTTGAGGTAGTCACCTTCGAAGCAATATATTTCTAAAGCTATTGTACTTTTTTTAAATCGAACAAGTGCGATTTGTAGGTGAAAGTACAAGCTTCAAAACGGTATATAACACTTTAGCAAAAATTATGTTTTTGTATGAGTTTTCTGGTCAAAGACCAAATCCGTCCGGTTTAGCCCCGGTCTCCCCTATTCCTTCTATGAAATCAGTAGATATGCAAATTAGGTAAAGAGAGACATTTGAATGTTGTTTGTCTTTGAAAGAGGAAGAAACCAATAGCGTTAGATTTTCTGCGTTATGAACAGAGAGCGAATTATGTTATTATTACCGAGAGAAAGAAGAAGACAGAAAATCTGTAAAGAGAAACCAAAGGTCTCTTCGATTACCTGGCCTATTGTTCTAAGGGTTCCTTTTAACCAGTGGGAGTCTATTGTATATATATATATATATATATATATATATATATATATATATATATATATATGGGACATTCCACGTCAACCGGGACAAGACTCTGTCCAAAAATCTATTGCACCGATTTTAATGGTTGAGGGCTTAAAATCTTCGTCTTTATGCCCTCTATCAAATACAATGTGGTACTTTTGAAAATTCAACATGGCGCTTTCAAAATGGCGCATTATGTGAATGAAAAACACAACTTCCAAACTTAAATGTTTATTTAAAGTAAAAAAAAGCACAAATAGCTTCTAAGGGGGTACTTTTAATGACTGCATGCCTCTAAATGAAGAAAAACCAAAAAAAGTAAAAAAGAAACGAAAATTCAAAATGGCGGATCCAATATGTCGGACGAATTTTAAAAACTCATCGAAATCGCTTGAAAATCGTTACTCGGGGGTTTTTGAGGTCGTTAATTACGAATCCGGTGTCAGTTTTTCAAAATTCAAAATGGCGGATCCACTATGACGGATGAATTTTTTAAAAATTCATCGAAATCGCTTGAAAATCGTTACTCGGGTATTTTTGAGGTCGCTGATTACGAATCCGGTGTCAGTTTTTCAAAATTCAAAATGGCGGATCCAATATGGCGGACGAATTTTTAAAAATTGATCGAAATCGCTTGAAAATCGTTACTCGGGGGTTTTTGAGGTCGCATGCAGACATTAAAAGTACCCCCTTAGAAGCTATTTGTGCTTTTTTTTACTTTAAATAAACATTTAAGTTTGGAAGTTGTGTTTTTCATTCACATAATGCGCCATTTTGAAAGCGCCATGTTGAATTTTCAAAAGTACCACATTGTATTTGATAGAGGGCATAAAGACGAAGATTTTAAGCCCTCAACTATTAAAATCGGTGCAATAGATTTTTGGACAGAGTCTTGTATTAATTATTTCTTAAATAAAACTAAAACTTTCATTCATTGACAACTTTTTCCTAAACTCAATATTTTCAGACTTACAAAATATAGGGAATATACACTGAGAAAAAAATGCTATTGAATCTATAGCACGCATATTCACATAAGTTCAAAAGCAGATGTTATTAACTTGATGTGATATGTAGCTTATTTTATGGCACTGCTTTTAAATCAAGAAACGACTTCTTTAATTCAATAGCGATGGTATAAAATGAACTACATTTCGCATTAAGTTGATCACATCTGCTTTTGAACGTATGTGAATATGTGTGCTATAGATTCAATAGCATTTTTTTCAGTGTTAATAAGTGGAAATAAACAAGTAAAATGTCTTCCGAGCGAGCGAGGACAACGACGCTAGTTATTAGTTAAAATAATTAATTTTGAAAATAATTTATGACTCAAATATAATTGATAAGCAAATTACGATTGAAAATTTAACTCAAACTACAAAGCAAAACTGAATAAAAATTATTTTTCGAGAGGCTTATCTTGAATTGAAGAAGAATATTTACAAAATATATTTTGCAAAAAAAAAATTATGAATACAGTCTGCCTCTTATACCTACAGAGATCAATGTCACTTTTGAGTATCAGAAAAAGCCACAACCATCTAGGGAGAACTTGAGAAATTAATAAACGAGGAAATATTTAAAACCAAAGGAACATTTAAATATTAAATGAGAACTTACGAAACATCAATATTTTTTTCCAAAATCAATTATTTTAATCGAAACCGCCATTTTGAATTTTTTAATAACGACCTTACATTCAATCAGCAACATTTAGTGAGCCCAAAAATGATAAATAACAATAAATAGTGCAAATAAAATTAATAAGTAATAGTGCCATAGTGTACCGCTCTATGACAACAAGTAGTGCGCGTGCGCACATGAAAAAGTTGTGTTCTATGAAAATTTTTGACTGATTCACAACTTTCTTGATTTTATTCTTATTGTTGACAGTTCAAGCTTTAATTTAAGCACGTGACTTCTAGTACGTCGCCATCATTCTCTATACGTGATCAAAAAAGGCCAAAAACGGGGTTTTTGAATCTTTGAGTCCATTTTTCTCAAAATCTCGAACTGATGGTCACTTTTAGAGGTTATATTGTTGTTCAGCGATGAAAATCCTATAAAAATATCATTGTCCGATCTTTGAATCATTTTTCGTGTCGATCAGTGTAGTTAGAAAGTAGATTAAAAATTCTTTAAATTCATTACAGATACATTAAAATCGATAAAGTTTTATTAAAGTTACTTAAAATGTCAAAAATTTAACCTCCACTACTTTCTACAATTTTTTTTAAAGAGCTGATATTTTACAAATTTATTACTTTTATATAGGACAACAATTTTCCAAAATACCAAGCCAATCCCAAGTCTTCCAAATTTGGGCTGGGACGTTTCGGAAATAACGCCTCTTATGTATATGTGTGAGTATATATTTGTATTTGATTTGTGTAAATGCGTGAGTATACATGTATATGTGTTTAGTGTATACGCGCAAGTATACTAGTAAACGTGTTCTGTTTATATGTGTGAGTAATCATGTGTGTGTGTATGTGTATTATGTGTTTACACGAACGACGGACGACAAAACGACAACGAAATTCTTAATATAAATGTAAAGTAAATGTAAATGTATAAACAAATATAAATGTAAATGTGTTCTGTTTATATGCATATGAGTATGCATATGTATATGTGACGCTCCACGGTGAAAGGGACCTTAGCTGTTTTTGACAGAACTAAAGTTGGAAGTACAAATAAATAAAAATGACTTATTTTCTTTACAAACTATTTATATTTAATTCAATATTATATGCAATATTTTCAGAAAAATATGCTTTTGATATTAAATAACACAGGTCAACAAAAAAAGGCTTACTTTTTTTATGAGATGTAATAGTGGTTTCCAAAGTATTTTTTGACGCTGAACACGATCGAGGGTCCAAAAATTGGCCATCACGTCAGGATTTTGAGAAAAGTGGGGATAAAGACCCCAAAAAACGTGTTTTTGAGCGTTTTCAAAATTGTTTTTCTCCTAAACCTGACGTACCAGAAACTTCTACATAGACTTAAATTCAAGCTTGAATTGTCCACTACAAGACCCATATCCGTAAGACCAAAAAAACATTAAAATTTTTTTCAAAAAATTAGGTTGAAGTTACCAAAAATGTGTATTTTTGGGTTGCTTTAATGGATTTTTAAAAATTGTCTTGGATTCATTTGGAAATTGTTACTCGGGGGTTTTTGGGGTCTTTACCCCCACTTTTCTCAAAATCCTGACGTGATGGCCAATTTTTGGACCCGGGATCGAGTTCAGCGTCAAAAAATACTTCGGAAATCACTATCATATCTTATAAAAAAAAGTAAGCCTTTTTTTGTTGACCTCTGTAATCAATAATACATTTTTAATGATGTTATTTTTTGTTATTAATTTGTTGTTGTTATTATTCATCCTTTTTTCAAGTATTTACTATTCTTGGATGTATTTTACTTTTTATCATTAAAATACATTTGCAGTTGAAAAAATCACTTCGTAGAAACTCGATACGCTAGATTTGAACTCTCAACAGCTGATGCATATAATTGAATTGCGAATTTCGAAAAGGGCTCAACTCGGTTTTTTTAAATTTTACGGGAAAGACAAAAAACGTTTTATTACAAACAGCTTCAATTAAAAGAGTCTAGTTTTTTTCATAGCAATTAGATGCTATTTTGTGTGAGAAAATGATAAAATAATTGTCTTAAATTAAAGTTGGTTGGTGAAAATTGATAATATAGTTGTCAGAGTTGAGCCCTTTTCGAAATTCATGAAAAAAATTTAATCGTTTTAATCATAAAAATATATTAATTAAATATTTTACTATCGAGAATCAATTTAATTATTTTTTTATTCAATTTCAAAATATAATAACTTTTTTTGGGTTCAAAAACAATTCAGCAATCTTAGGTTAAAAGTCAAAGGAAAACACAGTTTAATACATTTTTCTCCGTTAAAAGTACTATAGATGAAATTTTCCTTTTAAGACAACGTCAATGAATATATAAGAATGCAAAAAATACAAAAAAGTGAAATTTGAAAAAATCCGAGTTGAGCCCTTTTCGAAATTCGCAATTCACGTAGAGATATACATATTATAGATATATATATTATATATAGATATTATATATATATATATATATATATATATATTATATATATATATTATATATATATATATATATTATATATATATATATTCCGCGCTGACTCTTATGATAAGAGAGACAAAATGTGAGCGGAAAATAGCGACCTCTTATAATACTCAGTACAAAATTTGCTAATACTGGACACTTTTAACATAATCTGCAGTTTCGAAGCATCATACACTTTGGTGCTTCGAGCTCGAATTTTGTTTTAAGATTGCTACAAGCTTGCATCTTTTTTTAGGTCACAATCCGTGAACTGCGATCATAAAAACCAGAAATAAAGCACATAAAAAAGTAAAAATAGAACAAAGAAAATAAAGAATTTATGGATCGCTGTCCATAAAATGGACAATTCTAGAGTAAAATAAACCAATCACTTTTATTAATGAGACACTCAGCAATTGTTAAGAACAAAAGCAATAAAAAATTCTAACAATTTGTTCTCCTCACGGGTCAAAAAGTTTAGGAAATCCAATTGGATTTTTTTAACTGTTGTTTGTACATGTATGTACAAATATAAAACCTGTCACACAAAAAACTAACCAATCGACTTAAGCTACTTCTAACCTAGCAAAATTTATCGCTGGGTCGTACGTGCAAAAATGCACTTTGTCGGCAAGAAATCTGGAGTGCGATGCGAAACTCAGGCAGGTGGATTTCTGCATCCTCTAAAGGCAAGTTCAACACCAAAAGCATATTTCATTTATGACTAAGATCCCGATTAACGACGAGAACTCGACCTTTGTTAAAACAAAAGAACTCTCGGAATCAATTTTTTATCTCCACTAATTACTCTTTACATTAATCTTCCACTTTTTAAATTCATCTTCATTTTCAAGTTGCAAAAATAACATAATTAATTTTCCATTTTGCATAATAACCTGTTAATTAAAAGATTCTGGTTTCATTTTCAAGGTGAGATGAAAAGTTAATTAGAAAAAAAGTTTATTAATTTTCAATAATTTCTAAATTAAAAATATTTAATATATTTACGAAATAATAATTAATAAACTTTTTTTTTATGAAACTATAATGAAATATGCAAATTTTAAATTTGCTGGTTAGAGAAGTTTGGTGATAGTAACAGTAATAAAAATGTATGCGTTACAAAAGGAGTAGTAAAAACAGCAAAACGAAATAAACTGGAAGGATTAACTTTCCTTCGAGAGGCAGCTCCGGTCGCGACACAAATACATATAAACGAAATAAATTCTCAATATATATCCAAGAGAGATAGAGAGAAGTCTCAACCGAACGATCGTATTCCTTCAACCACGGCCTTGAAAGTCGTTCCATTCGTGGGTTTCTTGTGAAATTGAAGATCGAGCAAGGCACATTTCTTGAAATTCATGTATATGACCATCCTCTGGATTTGTTTTTTAGCAAAGTTGTCATTGATTCAGGAGAAAGTTTCAAGCCACATCTTTCTTTGAGGGAAACATTATCTGGCTGTTGCACGTGCATACTCATTAGTATAAGGATAATAATATGAGGATGTTGAAAACTTAATTATAGGGAAAAGTGGGGCAAAATTGGGTACCTTTTTGTAATTGGCTGTTTACAAAATACCAAACGAATTAATCAATTAAACTAAGCATCAGAATTCTTCATTGTGCACTTAGATTCAAAAAAATTATGATAATAATATAATAATTATTTAATTACGGCAGCAACTTTTCTTAGCTCGCCCGTCGGCGAACTCACAACGTGATTATGTAGATGCGACGGACAAATTAAAATGACCATTTTAAAATGGATGCTATAATAATGAACTGCGCGCAGCATGTATAAAATTTTAAACTAAATATGATTCTCCGAACCAAAGTTTACACAGACGAGGCAGCCATATGTGAAAATCCGTAGCATGAATTGTGTCACATCCATATTTAGTTCAACAATATAATATGGCTCCCTCATCCATTGCATATTAAAAGAGCTTTCTTTCTGAAAGTTGTCTTTTCCATTAAATTAGATAACAGCGTCCTACAAAATTTAACTTTTCTTGTCACACACAAAAAAATCAAACATTTTCGAAAACTAGGACCAAAAAAAATACCCGTGTCTGGTCGTTTTGCTGGATCAAGTCGTTTGTGGCTTCTAGGGGTGAAAAGAACCCTTAAATAAAAAGTGACAAGTTATATTTTAAAAATAGATTTAATTTGCATAAAACTCATTAGTCGGGGTTTTGTGGGGTCGCTGATCACGAATACGATCGAAATGAAAAATTGATCGGATTCGCTTGAAACTAGTTACTCGAAGGTTTTTGGTGTCGCTGATTACGAATCCGATGTTAGTTTTACAAAATTTAAATTGACGGATCCAATATGGCTGTCAACATTTTTAAAAATAGATTCAATTTTCCTGAAACATGTTATGTGGGGGGTTTTTGGGATCGCTGATTAAGAATCTTAAGTCAGATTTAAAAAATTCAAAATGTAGGATCAAAATGTAGATTACAGATCTAGAATTAAACTGGAAAATTTAATTGTGTGATTTTTTTTTGCAATTAAATATTCTTAATTTATTTTAAACGATTTTTAAACTACTAACTTTTTCATTTATTAACAAAGTTTCTGTTAGAATTCATAGCTTAAAAAATTTATATGTACAAGTTTAAGAACAAATTTAATAGAATAATTTGAATTTTTTACTTTGGCAGCCGCCATATTGGATCCGCCATTTTGAATTTTGAAAAACCGACATCGGGTTCGTAATCAGCGATCCCAAAATCCTCCGAGTAACAAGTATTTGTAATCAGCGGCCCCGAAAACCCCAAATAACAAGTTTTAAGCAAAATGAACTATTTTTAAAAATTTCATCCATTTGTTTATAATATTGTTTTAAAAAAGTAACTTTAGTCGCTACTTTGTGGCTACCATTTAAAAATTTAATATCTAAAATAGTCCTATGCTGTACTTCTACTATTTTTCACGCAATATTTCTATCAGTAGAAGGTTTGTTGAAGGGTTTAGCTATTAAAAAATTGACAAAACCAAAAAAAATTCTTAAAAAATCGTGTTTTTTCTTTAAAAATGTTATATAAATTGTTTATTTAACATTTTTTAGTTTTTTTGAGTACGTCATTAGAAAGAGGGATACAAGATACATAAGAAAAGTGTATTTTAAAATTATTCTTTGTGCTTTTTAAGATTGAAATATGTTCTTAAACATTATATACAAATTTTGTACATCCCGTCCTTAATGGGTTAAATAGAGGAAGTTGATAGAATCAGTCAAGGTTAATTGGTTTGGGTGGTATACTTTATCAAGGAAATCGTTTTCATTCAGGTATTTAAGAGTTGATGAAGTTTCTTTTATAAGTTTTTTAAGAGAGTTTTTTTTGTAAGTGCATATGAAGGGTGGCATGACAAAAGGGGTCAAGCGACAATTTCATGATTTTACAGGAAGCGAAAAAAACATATTTAAAAATTCTATAGGTGATTAAAAAAACCTTTTCGAGATATTATATTGCTTTACCATAGGAAAAACACTTTAATAAGATAAACCCAAAAATTAACGAGAAAAATGAATAAGTGTGTGTTGTTTTAAGGTTACGTCAATTGTGCATATTTTCTTTTAAAATTAATTATTAAAAAAGTATACCATTTATAGAAAAACTGAGAAATTAATTTCTTAATATTGAATTGATAAATCGAATGTGAAAAAGTTTTTTAAAAAAATTTGTTTGTTTTCGAAAAAATAATTAATTAAGTGATTGCTTATAAGCAAGCAGTTCAAAATTTTTCAAATTCAAATTATTTTCAAAAATATTTAAAAATAAACAAAGGAATGATATTCATATTGTTTACAATTACATTGAGTATATAATTACCTAAATATAAAAACATGAAAATTGAACAGTTAAGGTAAAACCTCTTTTCCGTTACTTTTTGTAAATGCTTCTCCTGCACGTCGTTTATTTTTTTCATCTTTTTTATTAATAATTTTTTTCCTGCATCTACGTGGCATTTTCAAATTTGGGAAAATAATATTTTTAACCTTATTGACTTACTGATAATAATATTGACTATGCATTTATTTTGTTTTTCAGTTAAGTTGCATTACAAGTAAAATTTTAGGCTATTTCATAATTATAATTTTTATTAAAACTCATTTAAAAACGCAATTAAACAGAAAATCCTTTTACAGAAATGTGTAAATGAATTTATTTGATTTTTTCATAAAAAAATCTCGATTTTGATAAAATTGTTGCTTGACACCTGTTTACGATATTGATTTTAACAGAACATAAATTATTGAAATAATAATACGCGAACTTGTTTATGATATTGATTTTAATAGAACATAAATTACACCATTCTTTATTTTATTAATCAATATTTAATTTTGAACTACACAAATTATTTCTTCGTTCCGCTCGCATTCGTTTCCGGTTTTGAACTGTTTCACATCGACAATTGTATCGCGTTCCCACTCTTTAGTACTTCAGTATACCTGGAAAGGTATAAGGTCCCACACTGTTGTCTTCTTATCTATAACAATAAAAAAGGGAAGGAAAAAATGGGACAAAGAGAGAGAGAGAGTGGAATGTGAAAAGGTTTACGACCTTTCTAAAGAGATTACAAAGGTGTTCGGCAATTAAGTTCTGTCTAGACTTTCGTCTCGACGACTTATAACAATAGTAGATATCGGTTTATTATTAGTAATAATAATAACCTTTGCAGTTTCTTGGATTTAAACGAAAGTAACAAAGCCTGGTTGGATCAAATTTGACAACCAGTTTGAATTGTTCTAATAAAAACATAAGGTTTTCGAAAGCGGCGTTAACAACCCCTTTTGTCATGCCACCCTTTATATGTAGTAGTGTCAGACAACATATGTGTCATTTTTTGGTTGTAGTCAGACTTTTTCAAAAAGACTGTGTCGTTGCCTTTATCAGCAGCAGTGAAAAAGAGGTCAGCATTATTTTTTAAGAAGTTTTTTGTTATATTTAATTTTTTGGCGAAAAATTTGTCTTGATTAGATAGATAATTATTGTTTTTCAGGTTGTTTGATAAGACATCAGAAAAATTTCCCCTCAATGTGTTTTTAGAATATTCATCAATGTCGATTTTTGATAAACAAGATTCTAAGTTTGTTACGGAATTTATGATTTCAAGTTTAGAGATGTCTTTTAAAAAGCAAATGTTTAGACCTAGTGACACAATTTCCGCCACTTGTAACAGGACCACAATGTCAGTTAAGTTTTTGAACCAATTAGGTTGATAAGTTATGGTTTTGACTGATTGTTTTTTTATTAGTCGAGTTATTTTGTTTTTATGAATAGTATTGTTAGTGTGTAAAGTGCGAATTAACTTTTCCCGTGAGAAATCAAAAAATCTGTCACGAGACACGTTATTATAAAGCTCGAGTTTTTAATATTGAGTTCGTGACGATTTAAAAGTTAAATATCAACTGAACCATGGAAAGATATAATTCTACTCAATTATTACTTTTACATTTTTCAACAAAATTTTCAACAAAATCTTATTTTCAAAAATTTTTGATTTTTAAAAATTTAATATCTCTGGTGAATATAGTCGAAGAATTTTCATTGAGGGCTAAAAAGATGCGTCTAAAAAACTCTATAAGATTAAAGAAAAACATTCATAGGTGTCCTAACATTTTTTTTAAAAGGACATATAAATGGTAAAGTGGGACTAGAATGTTTAAACATTGAAAAAATGAGTTTTCTACTCGCCGGAGCGCTCAAAACCCGGTTTTCAGCTCCGTTTAGGAGAAAATTCTTTTTTTCAATGTTTAAACATTATAGTCCCACTCTACCATTTATATGTCCTTTTAGAAAAAAACCTCAGCTTTCGTTTAAAAAAAAAAATTGTGCCTTTCTCCCCCAAAAATTAAAATTTATTTTTAATTTTGATTTTTTTGGGTCAAAATTTTTTTTTTCAAAATGCTTATTTCCAATCGAAAGAGCATGAAAAAACCTTTCCAAAATGTACTATGTCAAATTTGTATGTTTAATTGTTTAAGAGTAAAAAATTATTGAAATAAGCATTGTACTGAAAAACACAAAAATTTAACCCCCTCCCCCTCGGAAAATATTGGACTAGGTAAAAAAATATTTTCACGAAAAATTACTATCTATGAGTACTACAAAAGCCCCAAGTTTTGCTACGATTGGAGAAAAATTTTTCTCCACCTTGATCACTTGACATGAAATGCCTCATATATATATATATATATATATATATATATATATAATTCCATGTCAACCGGATCACTCGCAGGCCCAAAATTCAGCGCATCAGAATTATATGTTGTAGGTATCAAATTGTTCGTACAACCAAGTACTTTCGAATGCAATGTGGTTATTTTCAAAATTTCAAAATGGCGGCCCTATGTGACGCATATAATACACAAAATTAAAAAATAAACCAACAATATTGCCGATAAAAGTCTTATAAACTCCTAATTTACTGCCAAATATAACTTATTTTATGTATATGTCATCCTAGTTTATAAATCGATCAAGTCTTAGGTCAAAATTAAAAAATTCATAATGGCGAACCAATATGGCGGACGATTTTTTAAAAATCGTTGAATTCTAATGGAACTTTCTACTCGAGAGTTTTTGGGGTCGCTGATCACTAATCGGAACTCAGATTTTCGAAATTAAAAATGGCGGATTCAATATGGCGACCAAAAAAAATTTAGCGGCCATTATATTCGCTTGAATCTTGTTACTTAGGGGTTTTTAGGTCACCAAATTCGAATTTAGAGTCAGATTTTTAAAATACAATATGACGGTTTTAACATTCTGGGTAACAAAAATGCTTATAAGGGATTTTTGGTGTCGCTGATTGCGAATCTAATGTCACTTTTAATTAATTGATGTTTCTTGCGTAAAGGATTGTACTGTCGTCATTAACGTTATTCGATGTACACTCCGGAGAGGTTGCACAATCGGGTTTTGAACATCGTATAGCCCTTAAAAGGGCTGTTTGGTAAATCTGCCTGAATTTTGGAAAAAATGAAGATATAAATCCTAGCGATAATCATTGTATAGCCCTTAAAAGGGCTGTTTGGTTAAACTGCCTGATTTTGAAAAAAAGAAGATATAAATCCTAGTGATAATCATTGTATAGCTCTTAAAAGGGCTGTTTGTTAAAACTGCGTTAATTTTGGAAATAATGAAAATCATAGTCGTAATCATAGTATAGCCCTTAAAAGGTCTGTTTGATAAAACTGCCTGAATTTTGAAAAAAACTGAATATTAAAATCATCAAATTAATCAGAAAATCTCTGAACACTAAGATTTATATCTTCATTTTTTCTAAAATTCAGGCAGTTTTTCCAAACAGCCCTTTTAAGGGCTATACGATGTACAAAACCCAATCGTGCAACCTCTTCGGAGTGTACATCGGGTAACGTTAACGACGACAGTACAATCCTTTACGCAAAAAACATCAATTAATTGAAAGTGACTTTAGATTCGCAATCAGCGATACCAAAAATCCGTTATAAGCATTTTTGTTATCGAGAATGTTAAAACCGTCATATTGTATTTTAAAAATCTGACTCTAAATTCGAATTTGGTGAACTAAAAACCCCTAAATAACAAGATTCAAGCGAATATAATGGCCGCTAAATTTTTTTTGGTCGCCATATTGAATCCGCCATTTTTAATTTCGAAAATCTGAGTTCCGATTAGTGATCAGCGACCCCAAAAACTCTCGAGTAGAAAGTTCCATTAGAATTCAACGATTTTTAAAAAATCGTCCGCCATATTGGTTCGCCATTATGAATTTTTTAATTTTGACCTAAGACTTGATTGATTTATAAACTAGGATGACATATACATAAAATAAGTTATATTTGGCAGTAAATTAGGAGTTTATAAGACTTTTATCGGCAATATTGTTGGTTTATTTTTTAATTTTGTGTATTATATGCGTCACATAGGGCCGCCATTTTGAAATTTTGAAAATAACCACATTGCATTCGAAAGTACTTGGTTGTACGAACAATTTGATACCTACAACATATAATTCTGATGCGCTGAATTTTGGGTCTGCGAGTGATCCGGTTGACATGGAATGGCTTATATATATATATATATATATATATATATATATATATATATATATATGTGTGTGTGTGTAAACATCACATTTTTAAAAATAGCTCCAAATTATAAAGAGCTTTTGGACTGATTTTTTTTAAATTGTAGATCTCATCTGCGAACATAAAATGAGAGTACTTTGAGACAGATTAATCAAATTTAACTATTTGTTTTTTGATTTATAATTTTTCAAAAAAACGTTTTTTGCTTATAACTTTAAAAAAAATGTTAGGACACCTATGAATGTTTTTCTTTAATCTTATAGAGTTTTTTAGACGCATCTTTTTAGCCCTCAATGAAAATTCTTCGACTATATTCACCAGAGATATTAAATTTTTAAAAATCAAAAATTTTTGAAAATAAGATTTTGTTGAAAATTTTGTTGAAAAATGTAAAAGTAATAATTGAGTAGAATTATATCTTTCCATGGTTTAGTTGATATTTAACTTTTAAATCGTCACAAACTCAATATTAAAAACTCGAGCTTTATAATCATGAGGTTTTCATTAATTTATAGTTAATTTAAGTGTTTAACTTTATTGGTTCTTTAGAAAAAGAAAAGGGCACATTTTGTCTGTCCTTTAGAAAAATATTCCGTATTTTTTAAATGGAGTGTCAAAATAATTAAAATCTCTTGATTTGTATCTTTAAAGTACTCTGAACTCAAAACAATTATTATCTGAATAACTTCCGAGAAGAACCAGAAATATTAATGTTAGAGTCATTGATTGCGTAGTCGTAGATGTAAAAAATGTCGATATTTCGTCAAAATTTTATAATAAAACCTGTTAAAAATTTTTTAATAAGTTTAATTTCTATTCTTTAGCTTCAAATGACACAATAAAATTATTCCTAATCATTAATCTTGTACAAAAATGGTTTATTAATAAGAAAATCGCCTTTTTAGAAAAGGGCCCATTTTGTCGGTTTTTCGTATTTTCAAACAGAAAGGGGGGGGGGGTTTAGAAATTTAAAACCTATTGGCTTTTCATCTTTAAGGTGCCCTGGACAGAAAACAGTTATTATCTGAAAAACTTCCAAAAAGAACCAGATATATTGATGTTAGAGTCTTTGATTACGTAGTCGTAGAAGTGAAAATTTCGATATTTCGGCCAATTATTCATAATAGAGACTTTTAAAAAATTTTAAATAAGTTTATTTTTTATTCTTTATCTTCAAATGACACAATAACATCGTTTCCAATCATAAACCTTGTAAAAAATGGTTTATTAATTAGAAAATCGTCTTGTTTAGAAAAGGGCCCATTTTGTCGATTTTATGTATTTTCAAAATTAAGGGGGGAAGGGGTGGTTTTAAAAATTTGAAACTTATTGGTTTTTCATCTTTAAGGTGCCCTGGACTGAAAACAATTATTATCTGAATAACTTCCCAGAAGAACCGGAGATATCACAATCTTTAATTCCGTTTTTCTCGAAATGAGGTATTTGTCACTATAAACTTTGAAATTTTGTAACTTATCGAATTTTTGACAAAATAAGTTGTATAACCACTCAAAATTTTCGTAATTTTGCAAGGAACTCGCCCACATAGATAAGTCCAATAGTGCCAAAATGGGCCCTTTTCATGTGGACGTCGACATATATACATATTTTCTAATCTAATTGTAATAGTTTTTAATTTTTTCTAATTCTAATTTTCACCATCTAATCAATCTATATATATGGGGCAAAATTTCTCAATTGTCCTAACTTAAAATTGAAAGTCTTCAAATCGGGCTGATTTTTGCACAATCTTTAGTACTATAGGAGAGTACTTTATCCACAAAATATTAAGCTCATAATTGAAAAAAGTTTATTTGCTTGAAAAGTATTTCATTTTTTAGTAATTTCTTACTACTATTAATTAGTTAATTAATAAATTAAATAATTAATTATTTGAAAACCAATCAAGCGGCATTTTTTTCTTAACCCGTATTGAATGTACACATATTGAGCTTTATTTTAAAGTAAAAAAGAAGAAAGAAATGTAATTGTTTTCAAAAAATTAATAAATAAATTTTTGATTATTTATTTATTTAACAATTATTTATAAAAATAGATATATTTATACTCGTTAGATGCGGAATTTAATCAGCTTTACGATGATCAGCTCATAATTGAAAAAAGTTTATTTGCTTGAAAAGTATTTCATTTTTTAGTAATTTTTTACTGATTTTTATTAATTAATTAATAATTCGAAAACAAAAAAAACGGCATTTTTTATTAAAGGGGTATAGAAAGTACATATAATAACCCGTGCAGAAATTTCCACCCTTGCTCCCGATTTCCGACCTGTCCCCGGTCGGATTTTCTGGTCTGGCCCAGGGGCAGTAAATTTGAATGGCCCCGGTCGTGGCCATGCCGGGTTGCCCCAAGAAAAAGACAAGTAAAAATAAACTTTGTTTATTATCAACACTACTAAATTAATTACTAAAGGCATTTAAATTTTTGACATTTTAAACATTGTAAAAAGGTTATTTGCAAAAAATTGAATCCATATTATTATTATTGTTAAATAAATTATTCAAAACATTCCAATTTTTAATATATTTTAAACAATTAAAATAATATTTAAAATAATAAGAATGGAATCCTCCTATTGATAAAAACGGTTGTCAGATTGGAGGTTATGTCATCCAAATAATTTTTTGTTGAAGAAAAATAATAATTTTTATTCAAAATTCCACGTGAGATTTAAATCGACCTTTTAAAATCGGTCAAAAATATTTTTTTTCTATTCTGTATTAAGAAAACAGATACGTATTTTTTTATTTTTGTTTAATTGTCCAAATTTTCGAGTTATGAATTTTGGAAGTTTTTGAGTTGAGGAAAAAGTTATCAGAGAATGAAAGTTTTAGTTTTCTTTCGACTTTTAAGAAATGTAAACAAAAAGTTTTTTTTTTAATTTTTTATTAAAAAAAATTTCCTATGAATAAATTAATTTTTTTAACTTTGCGCCGGATTAAAAATTTTTTTATTTATTTATTTATATCTTATAATATAGACAAGAGTTTTCAAAAAGACCCAAAATGGGCCTGACGTGTTAAATGAGTTTTAAAATACTTTCAAAAATCCCACTGTGATGCTTGCAATGGATTTTTGAAAATGTTTTAAAACTTATTTAACACATCAGGCCCATTTCGGGACTTTTTGGAAAATTTTCTCTATATTATAAGGTATAAATAAATTTAAAAAAAAATAAATAAAAATCCGTCTCAAAATTAAATAAAAATTTTTTTATTTACGTTTCTTAAAAGTCGAAAGAAAAGTAAAACTTTCATTTTTTGACAACTTTTTCCTAAACTTAATATTTTCGGACTTATAAGCTACTACTGAATGTAGGTCTGCAATTAAAAGTCAAAAATTTCGAAAAGTCATGACTGGAAAATATTTACAATTAAACAAAAATGAAAAATTCGTTTCTGTTTTTTTCCGATACAGAATAGGAAAAAAAATATTTTTGGACGATTTTAAGATGTCGACTTAAATCTCACGTGGAATTGCCCATAAAATCAGGCCGATTTGAAGACTTTCAATTCTAAGTTAGGACAATTGAGAAATTTTGCCCCATATATATGGGCATTTCCACGTAAGATTTACCTATTACCTCTTAAAATCGGTAAAAAAAATTTTTTAGTTTTCTTTTAACTTTTTAAAAACGTTATAAAAAATTTGTTTTAACATTTTTTATTAAAAAAAATTTTTTTATAAACAAATTAATTTTTTTAAACTTCAGCCCCAATTTTTTATATTTTTTTAAAATTTATTTATACCTTATAATGTACAGAAGATTTTTCAAAAAGAACTGGAGTGGGCCGGATAAGTTTATTGAGTTAAAAACATTTTTTAAAAATCACGTGCATGCCTCACAGTGGGATTTTTTTCAAAAATTTGGAAAATTCATAACTCATAAATTTTACCTCCAAAAATAAAATAAAAAAATACTATAGGTTTATTTTCAATGCAAAATAGCAAACAAATATTTTCGCCCGATTTGAAGAGGTCATAGGTAAATCTCACGTGGAGATAAGATAAGATTTGGTTAATTTTTTTAACGTTTAGAACTTGTTATATAATTTAATTATTTGTAGTACAAAACTCTAGAAATTTTAAATTATCGTTTAATATGTTTAGTACGTTGCCTGATCTACAAAAATAATAGGAAAAATTCGAAACTTATACCATTTTGTTAAAAAAATTGTCACCTTTAATTAGAGCCTAAGAAAAGTAAAAAATATTAATCCGTCTCCGAGATATGATTAAAAATGTCCGCGTATGTTTTTCTCGTCATTGAACCATCGATCGCCGCGAATCCCGTCTGTTGCTTTCTCTCCTTCGTATCCCCAGGGCCGAATAGACGTCTCCCAAAGTGAGTGGTTTCTTGGAGCCTCTTATATATAATTTTTTTCCTAAATAATAATAATAATAACATTATTTAATTAGACATACATTCAAACAAATGTATATACAAATTATTATCGTTAATTACCAAAATATATAAAAAATATATACATTTCAGATTTAAAAATATTATTGGTTTGAATAAATATGTTTTATAAATAAATTTATATTTTAATGGAATATTAATTTAAACAAAGTTTGTTAAATTCAAAAAAATTGTTTTCTTTTTTTTTAATTAAATCTAGAAAAATTATTATTAAAATTATTTTAAAGAAGTTTTAAAAATTATAATATAAAATATATTTACCTTTTAATTAGGGGAAAGTCACTACGGTCGGGACACTTTTTGACTTGTGCCCATAACTTCCGTTATAGGCCGAATTGCACGTTTTCTGACATATAATTCGAAAGATCTTCTAAAGTGGAATGTTTCTTCTGTACATCAAAAAATGTGTGGACAAAAATTGTAAAAGTTATAAACATTAAAAAAAGGCGTTACGGTCGGGCCACCGTAGAAAATCAATGTGATATAAAGGAATATTACTATAAATGGTCAGTAAATTGCAGAAGAATGCTGAAATGTACTTGAAAATGGAAAAAGGAAATATAAAATTCATATAAAAATTAATCTAAAAACGTTCTCAGTACACAAAACGTTTACAACACGTTAGCGAAGGAGATGTGAAATGAGACTTTTTAAAATGTTTTACGAACGTTTTTCGAACATGAATATATTTTTTTCACTGTAAAAAGACGTTCTTCACACATCTCTACCTTAAACAAATGAATTTCCAATGTCAGAACGCACCATAATTGTAAAATTATGTGTCTCAAACCCGGCCGTAAGTATCGCGTCGTTTTTATTTTTTTGGCACACAGACATAAACGTATGATATAAAGTATATATCGACATTAAGTAAAAGTTTTGCTTGAAAAATTCATCACACATTTACGTTTTACTTTTTTACTGCTCGCGTACCCTAGTAGAAATTTGTTATAGTATCTTTAAGGGCACTGGACAGTTCCACTGGAAAATTTCGAGGCACTTTACAGTTAAACTGGCTAAAAACTATAAAGTGATGTCACGCTAATTTGTTCAAGTTATTGTCCAGTCAAATTTTAAAGTTTCTGATCATCAGTCCTGTAGAAAAACTGTACAAAATAATTCACTTGGAAATGTCAAAACTTTATTTATATTGACGTTTCGTATTGAACACGCACAAATTTGAAAATATAACGTTAAATTATTTTGTCAACAAATTAAATAAATTAAAATTTTACGAAACTATATTTTTACTGTTGGTGTATCTATTGTTACGTATAATAAATTATCTGTAAAATTATTTTTTAATAACTACATAATTAAAAAAAATTATGAACATTACTGATTCTTGTACACATGTCTTTTTTTTACAGTAAACAACATTCACTTTTTCCTTGAATTAAGCACAACACTGAAATAAATATTATTATTTTATCACACAACAGACTTAAAAGTAAACCCTAATATGAAGAACTAATTCAGTTCAAACGAAAAATATCTAGCGGTATCGGGGAGCGAACTCGGGTCACACTGGGACGAAATACCTAAACGCACGCTTACGCATCACGGCCGTTCTAGTCGATGGACGATTCCGGAAAAATAATAACCATACTCTACCGGCAGGTAAAGCAGTTCCCTTTTTCATCTTTTCTAGCTCAACTGGCGAATTACTGGACAGCTACTGCATAACACTCTAAAGTTGAACTTATTGATTTTTATTGTATAGAAGTTCTGTCTGTCCAGTTATTCTCATGGTACTGTCTAGGCGTTCCGTGAAATTATGTTTCAAAGTTTGTCGTGGCGTTTGCGCTACCGTCAGTCCAGCAACTGAACAGTGTTATATAGACATTTTCCATAAATACATCAGTGTATACACTGAAAAAAATAATTAGCGGGTATAACTAGAATTATGTCTATTTTTTCCGTAAGGAATTAGTAATAAATTGTTACTGGCTACTGTCATTAATTATAGACAGTTCTGTTATATAGATCGGAGAGCTATACATATGTCAACGTCAATACATCAATGTAAAACATAACCTCACTTTATTGGACCAATTCTAACTTTTTGTATGTAACAGGTTTGTTAAATTAATATTTATACATATAATAAGATTATGTAATCTTGAAAAAAAATTGTCTTCTGAATTTAAAAATTAGTTATTTTAATTAACTCAATTAATTAGAGCGAATTTTAAAAAAGTTTTCAAGTTGTCAACAGTAAAATAAAAGAACAAAATTAAAAATATGAAAACTATAAACTGTAAAACCAAAAGATTTATTTTATAGAAAATATTTCGAAAATGTCAATACACAACTGTTTAGTTACTGAAACCGGCGGTAGCGCTGACGCCACGACAAACTTTGGAAAATAATATCTCGGAACGCCTCGATAGTGCCATGAAAATAACTGTACAGGACTTCTATGCAGTAATAATCAAGTTCAACTTTATATTTTCTTTAACAGTGTTATGCAGTAGCTGTCTAGTAATTCGCCAGTTAAGCTAGATTAAACTTCCATGACTAAAACTGTACAGTAACTTGAATAAATCTAGTCATGCCACGACAAATTTCTACTAGGGTACTTCATTGGAACTTAATAAAAATGACGTGAAAAGTATTCCACCATCATTAACAAGTATTTACATGCAATGCACGGAGAGACCGAGATTACTAATTTTTGTATAAAATCACACTAGAATTTACTATTTTCACATTGCAACCACCGGAAATAAGGGGACTTTTTGTATTTTTACTATTTTCTACACTAAGTCACAAATCCCGACAAATGTTCACCAAATTAGCAAAGTTTCTTACTATTTCGTCCAATAGTTCCACACAACTGTAGTAAACTCAGAAGTATTGTGTACGTAAAATTACTACAGTCGTTTGTAAATGCAGAAAGAAAGAGTGAAAGAAAAAATATAAGGATTTTTGTCGCCGGCTTCCCGTCAATTCTTGACTAATGCAGGTAAATTGGAAGGATTTTTACATACACAGACACACACACACACTTATATATTTTATGGATAAATATTTGAAGACACACACTTGTTTATTTCACTTATATGGGGCATTCCACGTCAAGTGATCAAGGGGTCTTTTGGTGTAATGTTTATTTTAATAATTTTTTACTCTTAAACAATTAAACATACAAATTTGACAAAGTATATTTTGGAAAGGTTTTTTCATGCTCTTTCGATTGGAAATAAGCATTTAAAAAAAAAATTTTGACCTAAAAAAATCAAAATTAAAATAAATTTCAATTTTTGGGGGGAGAGACCCGATTTTTTTTAACGAAAGCTGAGGTTTTTTCCTAAAAGGACATATAAATGAAAAAGTGGGACTAGAATGTTTAAACATTGAAAGAAATGGTTTTCTACTCACCGGAGCGCTCTAAATCTGAATCGCCGAAAACTCACTGTTACATTTACCTCGAGATTTTGAAATTTTCCTAAATTTCAGGGTAAATGTAAACACCACTGTAGTTAAGCAAGGTTTAACCCACATAGTACAAAAACTTCCAGGAAAATTCCAGGAAGTTTCCCGTGGGAACATTCGGAAGTTACCCTCGATAACTTCCTAGAAATTTCCAGGAAATACAATAATACACTTTTGAGGCCTATGGTGGTTCGAGTCCCTTTTTTAAATAATAATTTCAATAAAAAATTTTTAAAATAATTTTTGGAAACTTCCTGGTAACTTGCAGGAAATTTCCATGGGAAGCTTCTAACCTGCGGACATTATTGTATTTCCTGGAAATTTGCAGGAAGTTACCGAGGGTAACTTTCGAAGGTTCCCACGGGAAACTTTCTGGAATTTTAATGTAAGTTTTTGTACTATGTGGGAAAAACAAATTATTTCAAGTCTACTACTGTTTTAAGGGATGGAATATCTGACAAAAATTTCTTTGTAGATGTATAGAAAAATCAACCAGTCGACTGATAACACAGGCACCTAAAAAAAAGTTGTCTGTTTTTTGAACCAGACAAACATATCTTATAGTATTTTTGCCCCCTGAAAACGAATCTGACGTCAGAATTGCTCCATCACCCTCTGTTTTCTTTAAATCGAGAAAACTACCCTTAACATCCAATTTTAAAGTAAAAAAAATTGAATAACAGATTTCTCTTTAAAACAAAACAATAAATTTATCTACTTTTGCCAGAACAACTCAGAAACAATGTCAACAATGCATAAACACCCTTTGTTTTTTATTAAATCGAAAAAACTACCCCTAAAATATAAAAAATCAAAATTATAGGTACTATTAACCACTTCACTGGCAGGGCGTTCCAAATGGCGTTCCAAGCGCCGAGGCCCAGACTGGCAAAAACATATACGTATAATATTACCATTCATAATAATAAATAATAGTTATTTATATATGTTATATTTATATAAATTATTAATAATTATATTATTATATTATAATATTGTAATATAAATATCTTTTTTTAATAAAAATACAAGTTTTATAGTGTAAAAATTGAAAAAAATTGTAACGCCATTTCTTGAAAATTATTAAAAATAGCCGATTTGAACGTTCGGAAAAACGTTGAAAATCACAAACACTAAAATTTTTGATGTGATAATCTTGTTCCCTAATCTCTAAATTATAGAAATATTGCTTTACAATAGTTAAATGTGGTGTACACTCTTTGAAAAAAAGAATTTTTTAGGAACGCCATTTCGGTGTTTTTGCCAGTCTGGGCCTCGGCGCGTGGAACGCCATTTGGAACGCCCTGCCAGTGAAGTGGTTAAAAGTAAAAACCCACATTGGTTTTCAAAACGACAAAATAAATTTATGTACTTCTCTTTCAACATTTCAAACGCAATATAAAATTTACTTTATCTACCACTGTGTTTTTATATTGAAAAATCTACCCCTAATATGTAAAAATTCAAAATGTATAATAAAAAAATGAAAAACCACATTGTTTTTCAAAGTGAAACAATAAATTTATGTACTTCTCTTTCAACAACTTAAAAGCAATGTCAAAACTACTCCATCCCCCTCTGTTTTTTTTTAAAACCTACCCTTAAATTTACAAAATAAAAATTTAACTTAAAAAAATGAAAAACCACATTGTTCTTCAAAACAAAACAATAAATTTATGTACTTCTCTTTCAACAACTCAAAAGCAAGACGAAATTGCTGATCACCATCTGATTTTATGGTTCCGTACACCTTCGGTGTATTGACGGAACCCTATTGGTGAGACTCTTGTGTCCGTATCCAAATCGTGCCCCCCCCTAGCAGCCAAACTATTTTACCTAGAGAGCTCAAATTTGGTATAGATACGTCTTTTCACTCATAGATTACAGGAAAAATATAGAGAATGTGATTGGAGGTGATAACCATAGCGTTGTCAAGGAAATAACAAGATTTTTGGCCAAAAATGCACAAAAAGTGTCCATTCCCCCCCTTAACTTCTAAACTATTCAACTATTCAACATGGAGTTAAAAAACTTTTTTTTTAAGTAAAAAATTATGTGTGTGTAAAGCGATAATAATATATACTACTGATATATCGCCGCGCATTTGTCACGATAGATGGCGGGGCTGACATTCGTCCACCCTGTTTTATCACATATGATCACATTCAAAATAAGAAATAAGAAAACCAACTTTTCAAGATGAATTTTTGTTACATAAATCAATTCTAGAAGTTGTATTATTGTATTGAACTTAACCTTTTTTTCATTTAATCAATTACAAAGACAATTATTAGTATATTTAATAGAATATAAAAAATAAAAATAGCAGAAAATAAATAGAAATTTGACCAATATTTATTCAAGATATTCTTAAAATAGCGTCATTTTTAATGTTTTATAAAAATTTAAAGAACTTCTGAAATAATAAATCATGTTTTATTTCTTATATTAATTTTTTCTTCATTTTTGTTTAACTGAACCAACAAATAGAAAATTTGATTTTAAAAATAGGAGGAGTTTGTTTATTATTTTTATTAGTCTAAATCATCCATTTTTTCTTTGGGGGTTGGAAAGGTATGTTTTATTTTTCAAAAATTATTTATTTTCTCCTTTTTGTTTAAGTAAACCAACGAACAAAAAAATTCCTGTCTTTTAAATGGAAGAAGCTTGAATCTTATTTTTTATTGGCTAATAGCAGTCTATTTTTGTGTGAAGGGTTGAGGATAAATTTTATATTTTTAAAGCGTAATATTTTCTCCATTTGATTCTATTGAATCGGCGAATAAAGAATAATTTATAGCAACAATTTAATTATTTTAATAAATAATTAAATTCTTTTCAAGAATTCAATTATTTTTGAAAATTTGAATAAAATTCTTTTCAACTATTCATTTACACAAGTAATAAAATTCATAGTATTATTTCAATTATTTTCAATACAATTTTACAAGAATTACCCAAAAATGTAATGGTTTTCAGGCATTTTAATAAAATTCTTTCCAAATTCCATTATTTTCATAAATAACAACATTCATCACAAGAATGCAATTAGTTTTATAAGTAACACACTTTTTTTTAAAATTCTATTATATAAAATAATTGTAACAAAACTATTTGCAAGAATATAATTATTTTATTCATTTATTTATTTGAATATATAAACTGTTGATATTTTCATAAATAATAAAATAATAATAGACTGACGTTTAATGATATAATTGGCAGTATTTAATTGAGATGAAAGCAATGATTATTATTATTAAAAAATGAAATCATAAAGAAGTTAATGCAATCTTTTCTATACTCGAAAATAAGAGTTACATAAATTTTTATAAAGTTCTTTATATATATATATATATATATATATATATATATATATATATATATATATATATATATATATATATATAAAGAAGTAACATAATTGATACTCAGAAAAATGCTGGTTAATTATTTTATAAATTATTATTATTAATTATTAACAGGGTCTCCAAAGTTTAGATTCGTTTGAGTTTCTGAGTTGACACGAAACTAAATTAACAAACTGAATTTAGTTTCGTGTCGACACAAAACTAAACTTACAAAGTGAATTTAATTTCATGTCAACACGAAACTAAATTCAAATTCTTAATTTAGTTTCGTGCCAATACGAAACTAAAATAATATATGAAATATTTCGTATCGACTAAAATTTCATAAATTTTTATACCCAACAACAACCTGACTAAATTCGGTGCAAATTAGACGTCTTCTACGGGGAATTTTAGCTACACTCGAAAATTCCGATGGGATAGGAATTCCATCAGAAATCGGAATTTTAATTGGAATTCCTAAAAGAATTCTGTCCGAATTCCGTTCTGAATTTTGATAATAATTCCTATAAGATTTCTGTCAGAATTCCGATCTGGATTCTGAAAATCCTAACTTTTTAGAAGTACTTCTTTAAAACTGGAATTATTTTGTTTTATAATACTCTCCTTTTCGGTTTGTACATTTATCTTTTTTGTCGGTAAAGAATAATTCGATTTAAGTATGCAACACAGTTCCATAAGAAAGGTAAAAAGGGATCCTTTTTCCCTCATTAAAAATGACGCTATTTTAAGAATATCTTGAATAAATATTGGTCAAATTTCTATTTATTTTCTGCTATTTTTATTTTTTATATTCTATTAAATATACTAATAATTCACAGTTAATTTGGGGGTATCAAAAAACGTTGCAGATCAAATTGATACGAAAAAGCGATCAAAATGATAAAAAAATCGGATCATTTTACTGTGAAGTAAAATGTCAATTGTTTGTTTTGACCTGTCAGTTAAACATATGTCAATAGTTTTATGAACAAATTTGTAGGTTCTCCTTCTTTTTTGTTTATTTTATTTAAATAAAGTTAAAATTGATATTGCTCTAATCCTAGCATCTACAAGAATAATGTTATTTTAAGAGTGACTTTTGGTTTATAATTAAACAATTCCTAGTGCCTCCAGAACTTTTATCAAATAAAACAACTGTATAATCGTTGGGAGGAAATAAAAAAAACAATGAAATTTGATTTCCCTTTGACTAATGAGTCCCCGATTAATATAACGTTTATGAATATTCAAAAATTAAAAAACATTCTGAATTTTAATATCTGCACAATTTTATGTACAAAAATGTCTGTGAATTTTTTTTTATTTTTTGGAGTAAATATTTGCAGTGAATATTACATTAGTTTGTTTAGAGGGATTGTGGTTATTATTACAAAATGTATCTTAAGTTGAGGTTAACAAAATACGCTATTATCAAAAATCACGTTTTATTCAGTAATTTTATTTTTAATTGAAAACTACAACATTGATTAAGAAGTTTAATAATAAAGATAATGTTTTTTAAAAAGTGGAAACTATTATTTCTAAACTAAAATAGTTCAATCACACAAGAAAATTACCATGCTTTGGAGCATCGATTTACGCTTTTTGAAATAAATTTAAACAAGTTGTTCATTTCATGACCATTTCGCTTGCTCAAAATATCATAAACCAATTGCTTAATTTAATTTTAATATGTTAAGGTAATATTTCAAAAAACGCAAAATTTGAATTTTTTGTAAAAAAGAAAAATATTGATTAATTTTATAAATTTTGATGAAATGTGCACTTAGTATATATCAATCGATTCGTTTTCTTGTAAGGAATGTAATTTTGAGAATAATTTATGAAAATATTAAGAAATAAAAAAGTTATTTAAAAAAATACAAAATTTTTTTTTAATTTTAAATAAATTGTATAAAAAAAATTTTTGTGGATAAATTTGAAAATCCTTGTGTCAGATTTTTGGTATTAATGACTGCAATAAACCTGCAAAATTTCAGGTCAATCCATTAAAATTTGTTAGAGATAATTTGTACACAATTTTTTGTGACATAGAGTAGAACGGGGCGAGGCAGCCAAGACGACACATTTTGGTTTGCGAGGCAGTTATTTGAAAAGGTTTTTTCAATTTCAATGTCGTGTTAAAAACCTTGTCTTTTGGGCTAAAAAATCGTAATAGGACATTCTGACGTAGGTTGCACTTAAAAATTTCTACAACCGTTTTTCCAAAGGACCACGTTTTTGACATAGTTGCAAAAACGTGGGGTGAGACAGCCAACTGTTTTATTAGTTAATTAACATAACTTAAAATAAAAATCAGTGAAACATAACAAGATAGTTGTCCTTAATTTACTTTTTTTTGTTAAAAAAATTTACATTTGAATAATATTATAATAATAACATTAATGAAATCTAATTCTACATTTTAAGGAAATATAAATTTTTTTTTCTTAAAAAGAAAATGGTTAATAAAATTCAATGTTTTTAAGTTTTATATTGATTGGAGAAGGAAAAAAAGAAAAAAACATTTAGAAGAACCAATAGAATCAACACAAAAAGACAAAAAATTTAGCGTTGGCTGCCTAACCCCACGAGCACTTTTTCATGAAAACTTTCACAAAAACCGTAATATTAAAAATATCGCAATTTTATTTACACCATCGTCTTCAGCACTAAATTCTGCATTAAAAACACTTACATGAATTTTATTCGTGTAACTTAAATCAACTAAAATGACAAAAATTACTCTTAAAAAAGTTACATCCAAAAGTCTGTTTTTCATAAATTACACTGTCACTGCTAAACTCCTGCAGCAATTACGCTCATCTTTTAACATCTAAAGTAAAAGACCATAAGCACTCTAAATTATCAATGGCTTACTATTTGAAAAATTTATGCAGAAATAAGAAGCAATTGGCTGCCTCACCCCGTTCTACTCTACACACACACATACATACATACATCTGGACATTTGCTCAGAATTTAATATACATATATCCTAGATGAAAATGAGTCCATATAACCATGTTTTGAAAAATTGAAAATCGTCACGAATGCAAAGCTTCCTTATGAGGAAGCAAAATTAAGTAAACTTGTCTGTCTTAATCGGTTTAAGAGATACACACATTTAAAATATTTTGTATTTAACAAAATTACAATTGTATTTACTTAAAAAAGTCTAGTTTCTGAAACTAGTGGAAAGTGGAGAAAAACTGGATACCAACAAATTAATTACTGTTTACAAAGAATCAAACAAACAAATAAATTTAATTAACTATGACAATTCTTCCTTGAAAATTTATGTTTGAGAAAATGCGGAGATACTTAAAAGTACAAAAAACCAAGTTAAATAAAAAAAATTCAGATTTCTATTCACGAACATTTTGATAATGAATGTTATAGATTTTTAATTTGGTTGAGAAGGCACGGTTGGTATCACAAGAAGTATCCTGTGAGTTTTGTGGATATTCTTGAATTAATTTCTTCTTTAGCAAGACGGTTTTGCAGAGTAATCTTCACAAATCTGTATTTGTCTTGTTATTTGCAATTTCGGTCTATTGAAAGGAGTTTGTAGTGTGGAGATTTTTCGAAATGTTCTTGTGCAGTCGTCGCAGCAGAGAAGATTATTACAGCCAGTTATGTAGAGCTACAAAAGATATTTAAAGGTTCTGAAATAGATAGAATAAGAGATAATTCCTTATTCAAAAAATAAATACTAGTCAAAGTAAACGTGCTTTTTCAATAAGATTTTCCAATAAGCAAAAAATTTAAATTGTTAAAATTTAAAGAATGATAATTGGAGAGTTTGTTGGTTAAATAGCAGGTAATTTATTTTTTGAATAAGGAATTATCTCTTATTCTATCTATTTCAGAACCTTTAAATATCTTTTGTAGCTCTACATAACTGGCTGTAACAATCTTCTCTGTTGCGACGACTGCACAAGAACATTTCGAAAAGTCTCCACACTACAAACTCCTTTCAATAGACCGAAATTGCAAATAACAAGACAAATACAGATTTGTGAAGATTACTCTGCAAAACCGTCTTGCTAAAGAAGAAATTAATTCAAGAATATCCACAAAACTCACAGGATACTTCTTGTAACACCAACCGTGCCTTCTCAACCAAATTAAAAATCTATAACATTCATTATCAAAATGTTCGTGAATAGAAATCTGATTTTTTTTTATTTAACTTGGTTTTTTGTACTTGTAAGTATCTCCGCATTTTCTCAAACATAAATTTTCAAGGAAGAATTGTCATAGTTAATTAAATTTATTTGTTTGTTTGATTCTTTGTAAACAGTAATTAATTTGTTGGTATCCAGTTTTTCTCCACTTTCCACTAGTTTCAGAAACTAGACTTTTTTAAGTAAATACAATTGTAATTTTGTTAAATACAAAATATTTTAAATGTGTGTATCTCTTAAACCGATTAAGACAGACAAGTTTACTTAATTTTGCTTCCTCATAAGGAAGCTTTGCATTCGTGACGATTTTCAATTTTTCAAAACATGGATATATGGAGTCATTTTCATCTAGGATATATGTAGGGGAGACCGGGGCTAAACCGGACGGATTTGGTCTTTGACCAGAAAACTCATACAAAAACATACTTTTTGCTAAAGTGTAATATACCGTTTTGAAGCTTGTACTTTCACCTACAAATCGCACTTGTTCGATTTAAAAAAAGTACAATAGCTTTAGAGATATATTGCTTCAAAGGTGACTACCTCAAAAACGAAAATCCGAAAATTTGTGGGGCTAAACCGGACACCCCAAGGGGCTAAATCGGACACGGCCAATTAATTAAAGAATGAGATACAAATTTTCTTTTTTTTGGTAAAAAAAGTCAAATCAATTCTTCTTTTATTTATTTGTAGATAGTTCTATACAAAGAATATAATATAATATGTAAAATCGGTAATAATTATAATATAAAATGAATTACAGTTTTCAGGCTTGTCTGTTTGTAGCAACTCGCTTGCAAATTCGAGTTTTAAAATAAATTCTTTATTTATTTCTTTATAAAGTGGTTCTAAGCAAAGAATATAATATAAAATAGTTAATTAATATAAAATAAATTAAAGAATTCAAAGATTTGGTTGTTTTTAATCACGATGTCCGATTCAGCCCCACACCGTCATCTAATAATTAACCTGCAATATATTTTTTCTTCCTAATGTTTTCCATTAAACTTTTTTTCTACTAAATTCAGTACACCTTGAGCTAAAAGAAAAATGGCCGTATAATATTTTCACTTTAATTTTAACGATAAAAACCCAAAAAAATGAAGAAAAATTTTTTTTACTTTTACCTCAAGAAATTACATTTTCACATATTAACGGCAATTATTATTACAAGAAAATTGACACATCCCTAAAACCTCATGCAGCATATGAATCACGAAATTGCGCGTTCATAGGTTATTTACACGATTTGAAATTCTTCACGGTTTCGGAAATATTTCACTTGTCCGGTTTAGCCCCGTGTCGGGTTTAGCCCCGGTCTCCCCTATATTAAATTCTGAGCAAATGTCCAGATGTATGTGTGTATGTGTGTGTATGTCACAAAAAATTGTGTACAAATTATCTCTAACAAATTTTAATGGATTGACCTGAAATTTTGCAGGTTTATTGCAGTCATTAATACCTAAAATCTGACACAAGGATTTTCAAATTTATCCACAAAAATTTTTTTTATACAATTTATTTAAAATTAAAAAAAAAATTTGTATTTTTTTAAATAACTTTTTTATTTCTTAATATTTTCATAAATTATTCTCAAAATTACATTCCTTACAAGAAAACGAATCGATTGATATATACTAAGTGCACATTTCATCAAAATTTATAAAATTAATTAATATTTTTTTTTTTTACAAAAAATTCAAATTTTGCGTTTTTTGAAATATTACCTTAACATATTAAAATTAAATTAAGCAATTGGTTTATGATATTTTGAGGAAGCGAAATGGTCATGAAATGAACAACTTGTTTAAATTTATTTCAAAAAGCGTAAATCGATGCTCCAAAGCATGGTAATTTTCTTGTGTGATTGAACTATTTTAGTTTAGAAATAATAGTTTCCACTTTTTAATAAACATTATCTTTATTATTAAACTTACAATACAATACTTACTATACAATTTTTTCAAAATTAAAAAAAAATTTTTTTTTGTATTTTTTTAAATAACTTTTTTAATTTCTTAATATTTTCATAAATTATTCGCAAAATTACATTCCTTACAAGAAAACGAATCAATTGATATATACAAAGTGCACATTTAATCAAAATTTATAAAATTGATCAATATTTTTCTTTTTCACAAAAAATTCAAATTTTGCGTTTTTTGAAATATTACCTTAACATATTAAAATTAAATTAAGCAATTGGTTTATGATATTTTGAGGAAGCGAAATGGTCATGAAATGAACAACTTGTTTTATATTCTATTAAATATACTAATAATTGTCTTTGTAATTGATTAAATGAAAAAAAGGTCAAGTTCAATACAATAATACAACTTCTAGAATTGATTTATGTAACAAAAATTCATTGTTTTATTCCTATTTTTGAGAAAAAAGTCATGGTACGCAAAGAGTACGCTATTGGTACATTATAACGTACCACTAGCGTTCAACAAAATCGCCAGGGCGTTGCCCCTGCCTGCTTAAGGGTACAGTCCCATGTTCAACAGAAAACACCATGCAAAGCAGAATTTCGTGAGAGTAAAAAGGGTAGTGATATATGACAATCTTTCTTGCACTTACGAAATTCTTCAAATACTTATATAAAAAATATTTTAAAAAAATTTATAACTTTTTTGTTTTTTGTTGTACAATAAAGTGTTGAAAGGAAAAGTTGTTTGTTTTTGCTCATATTTTGAGGAAAAAAATTAAAAATTTTTTTTGAAAATTGTAAAAAATACAAAATTTTGAAAATTTTAAAATGTTGTATTTTTGTTGTTTTTTGTTGAAATGGGCTGCCCAACAAACTTAGGCTTCATTTTTACGGAATAAGAAAGTGTGCCAAATTTCAAGTCGATTCATTAAAATGTATTCGAGTTATCGTCGAGACAAATTTTTCTACAGACAGACGGACAGACACTTTTCTAAAAACCATTTTTTTGGAATCAGGGGGTCATGAAACGTAAACATTTAACAAAATTAGACATTGCTCAAAATCGCACAAACCCAAGACTTTCTCATTTTTGATGAGAATGTAAAAATGAAAAACAACAAGAAATTGGTTTAAATTATATTGATGTTTTAATTCTCAATATGTGACGCTCCACGAAAGAAGAGACCTATCCCCGAAAGAACATTAGGCTCAATTTTCCGTACACAATGCATGAAAACTGAGCCTAATGTTATTTCGGGGATAGGTCCCTTCTTTCGTGGAGCGTCACATATAATTTAAACCAATTTGTTGTGGTTTTTCATTTTTTTTATTATACATTTTGATTTTACATATTAGGGGTAGTTATTTCAATTTAAAAAAACAAAGGTTGATGGAGCAATTTTGCCAATGCTTTTGAGTTGTTAAAAAAGAAATACATAAATTTCTTGTTCTGTGTCGAAAAACAATGTTGTTTTTTATTTTTTTACTTCGAACTTTTATTTTATAAATTTAAGGGTTGGTTTTTCTATTTAAAAAAACAGAGGGTGATGGAGCAATTTTGTTTTGCTTTTGAGTTGTTGAAAGAGAAGTACATAAATTTATTGTTTTGTTTTGAAGAACAATGTGGTTTTTCATTTTTTAAGTTAAATTTTTATTTTGTAAATTTAAGGGTAGGTTTTCAAAAAAAACAGAGGGGGATGGAGTAGTTTTGACATTGCTTTTAAGTTGTTGAAAGAGAAGTACGTAAATTTATTGTTTTACTTTGAAAAACAATGTGGTTTTTCATTTTTTTATTATACATTTTGAATTTTTACATATTAGGGGTAGATTTTTCAATATAAAAACACAGTGGTAGATAAAGTAAATTTTATATTGCGTTTGAAATGTTGAAAGAGAAGTACATAAATTTATTTTGTCGTTTTGAAAACCAATGTGGGTTTTTACTTTTAATAGTTCTAGCAGAAGTAGATAAATTTATTGTTTTGTTTTAAAGAGAAATCTGTTATTCAATTTTTTTTACTTGAATAACTTGAACAAATTTTAATAGATTTTTATTCAACTTGGTAAAAAAAGTTTTTAAGGTTGCTAAATAAGAATCTATAATCGAATTTTTAAATTTCAAAATGTCAGATCCAATAATTTATATAATTATTTTTTTTTCTACCTGCACGGAAAGTATGTCATTTTGGTCACTTAGAGCGGGCGCAAAGTAACTCATTACCACCCAGGGGTAGGTGAAGCGGGTGCAAAATACTTTGCGCCCGCTCACCAACCTCCGAGCGGGCGCAAAATATTTTGCGCCCGCTTCCCTTACCTTCGAGCAGGCAGAAGAGTATTTTGCGCCCACATGTTAATTATTCGATTTTCTTCATTAAAATGTGATATTTTCGAGTTTTTTTTATGTAGACTATAAAAATGCAAACATTTTCAACTTGTTTTATTTTGTCTAGAAAAATGTGCAATTTTTTTCGTTTTTCTTTAAAAAAAATTATAACACTTTTGGTTTTCTTCACATTTTGGTTAAAAAAATTGGCAATTACTATATTTTCAGAATACATTGTTGTCTTATTTCTATATTAAAACTTGTATCATTATAGACTTCAAAGAGTTAACATTTATATAGAGTTTAATTTTTAACTAATATGAGCGTTTAATCGTTCGTGCCCTCAATGACATACTTTCCATGCAGTTTGGACAAAAAATTATGTTAGCATCATGGGCGCAAAGGTGATTACGAATCTGGCGAATTCCCCTCGGTCCCTTCATTTCGCCATCGTCGCAATCACCTATTTTGCGCCCTTGAAACGAAAATAACTATTTTTTAATGTAGTTGAAGTTCTGTTTACATTTACCCCGAGTTTTCGAATTCTCGGGGTAAATGTAAACACCTAATTATTTATTAACTTAATTGACGAAAATCAAAGTCAACTTTTGTTAAGGCATTAATAAGGAAGAATGAAAAATTTTAGTTTGATTTTTTAATTTATTTTTATGCAAATGCGAGACAAAATACTGAAACAGTAAAATTTTGATTTTTAATCTTCTTTTGCATTAAAAGATAACTTCAACTATGGCATTGACAATTGTCAAAATAAGTTGAAAAATATCATTTTCCATATAATTTCTATAATTTTAAAAGGAAAATAATTAAAGTCATAATATACCATAAAAATCAAAATCGCCTATGTATCAAAATTGAATTTTTAATCAAATAAAGAGAAAAAAATATTACAGCAATGGAGAATTATTGTTCAAGACTTATACTTCATTACTATTAACATATCTACACGGAAAAAAGTGTGCTAATATCATACAAGCATATGTCGTCCGAAAATTGCATCATGTGAAACGTGCTTTTAAATGACAAATTCATGCGCTTAGAGCATCACTTACTTTAATGTGAAAAAAGGTTAGAACATTTATCACGATTTCCTTAAAACTATGCTATAAATGCTCCCCACCACTTATTATGAAATTTACGCGAAATCCATGCGCTTTTCGGATGGATTTTTTGTTTTTTAGATACTAATAAAGTGCGCTGCGTCACGGTCCCATCTACAAGAAATCCATCCAAAAAGCGCATAGATTTCAAGCAAATTTTACATATGAATGTAAAGAGCATTTCTTTCATGTGTTTTGAACGTTTTTAGTATAATGATCGAACAAAATTAGTATATATCTTTTTCTATTCTTGCAACAAGTAAATTCATGTAATGAATACATGTTTTCATAAAGGAATCTCTCGCTTCGCGAACGATTTATACATCAAATAGTGTCTAGCGAAATGTACATCAACGCTTCATGTAAATTAAGCACAAAATTTTTTTCCGTGTATGAGGAAGCAAAGTGTTTATGAAATGAACACAACGAGATTTACGAAAACAAGTAAAATGAGTACCACAATTATAACAAAAATATATACCTTGGCAGCGGTTTTTCTAATAAATATGAACAACAATTGTTATAAAAATATGTATAGCTCTAATAATGTAGTAATCACATCACGTAACTCATTGATAAATTTGTTTGAGGAGATATGAAGAAAATCAAGCTTATGACAAAACTCATTACCTGTTGTACAAATTCTATTTAAAACAAAATTACATTCATAATTTGTTTTAAAGTTGCCAACTTTAAATAGTTTTTTATTTCTTAAATTTTTTGATGGTAAAACAGTCTTAATATTTCATAATATTTCTGGACAATCAACAAATCTATTTAATACTTTAAGAAGAAAAAGAAGATCAATATATATTAATCTTGATGAAATATAGGGATTCGAAATATTTCTATCAAGTTTGTTTAGTCATTACTATACATGTCATAATATTCACCAACCTGTGTTGCCGGAAAACGAAGAAACCTGTTGTGTATAAACTCTAATTTTAAAATCTGATTTTCCTCATAAGGTGACCATATTAAAATTGCAAACTCCAAATTTGCTCTAGCAATTGCACAAAATAATGACTTTAGTGTTTTAAATTTTAATATTTTTAAAATCGCGCGAACTTCTGTCAATAAAGTCAAGTACACTAAGAGTCTTACTCCCAGTTATATTAATATGAGTGTCAAATGTCAAATCAGAACTGAAAGTGACACCCAGGTCATTTACACTATACAATAGTTACTAAACAATTACTACACGGAAAAATCTTTGGCGCAGTGTCTGTACCTTTTGGTGCATATTGGATCCGCCATTTTGAATTTAGAAAATTTGATATCTAAATTGTGATCAGCAACACCAACTACATTTTTGTTTGTCTTTTTTAAAAACTGCAAATGAGAAAACATTTAAATCATTCAATTGCTTATCCGCATACAAAAATATCTTTGACATGTTGAAAAATAAAAATGTATAACTGTTGTTTTACTTCGAATCTTGCAATAATATTTTAGGAGAGTATTCTTGACACTATAAGAAATCCGAAAATAAAAATAAATAGAAATCGATTTTTTTGACAAACCGATATTTATATTTCTGCAAATTAAAATGGCTTGAAATTCGTTACTCGGGGGTTTTTGGGGTCGCTGATTACGAATCTGCTATTATAATTAAAAAATTCTAAGTGACGGATCCAATGTGGCGCCAAAAAAATGAAAGAAGCAAATAGATTCGCTTGAAACATGTTGGTAGGAGGTTTTTGGGGTTGCTGATTACGAATCTAGTATCAGATTATCAAAATTCAAAATGGCGGATACAATATGACGGACAAAAATTTAAAAATTATTTAAAATTGCCTGAAATTCATTCTTTGAAGGTTTTCAGAGTTGCTCATTACGAATATGACATCAGGTTTTCAAAATTCAAAAGGGCGGATCCAATATGGTGGACAAAAATTTTAAAAATCTAATTCCAGATTTGTAATCAGCGACCCCAAAAACCCCTAAGAAATGAATTATATACAAATTAAAATAATTAAAAAAAAATTGTCCGCCATATTAGATCGGCCATTTTGAATTTTCAAAATCTGATGTCAGATTCGTAAATAGCGACCTCAAAAACCCCTAAAAATGAATTTTAGGCAAATTTAAATAACACTGTGCGACAGTGAAAATATACTTTTTTGCGGACCTAGTATAACTTGTAGGTCTACTAAAACTAAGAAAAATGGTATAGGAGAAATTTCCAATACACCTCCAAAATCTCATTTTATGGCCAAAAAACCGTTTTTTTGTAGGTTGATGTGAACAGTCACTCCAAATTTTGCTAATTTCCATCCAATTTCCAACTTTTTTTTATTTCGAAAGGGAAAAAACAAAGCTTTCCGACAGTGTGTTGAAAATTTTGCTGAAATAAGAACTGACGAAACTGTAGATGAAAATATTTGGAATTTTTTGATTTTTTCTCCATTTTTTCAACTTTGAAGACATTTTTACAATACACGGAGAGAAAATTTATTACATATATCAACGCATATCATATATGTTAGGGTGACCGTTATTTTGCAAAAGTTGAAATTTCTTAGGTTGCCGAGCAGAATTTGCTTTAGAATGTGAAAAAATGAGCTATGCACAAGAAAAGCCTAATCGATCAATATTAACCCGTGCCACCGAAGGATTAAAGTTTAAATGGGGTTTAACATAGGATTAGTGCACTTTTATACATTTTGCATGAGAACTTTTTTTAAAATTAATCTTTTGCCTAAGCGATATTTATATTTATGGTTTTTGATGTGCTGAACATGAATCTAATGTCAAAAAAAAGGTTTGACAGCTTCCAGCTGTCAATCTTTCTAAATTGGCAGTTTTTGTGTTAAATTTAGTAAATCAGACCAAATTTTGTTTATATAAAAATATTTTTAAAACAACAAGGTCAAACTAAATAGTAATATGTAATATTGACAGTTGATAGCTGTCAATTAAACTGTCAAACTTTTAAAAACGAGAGTTTTTTGACAGTTTTTACATTAAATTGCTCAAATAAAAGTATTTTCAGGGTATTGAGGTAAACCTGAATAGAAATATGTAAATTTGACAGTTGACAACTGTCTATTAAGATGTCAAACTTTTTTAGCAAATTTATGGAAAAAAGGTACTTACTTACAAATTTAATTTTTATCAAACTATTTTGTTTGACCTTGTTGTTTTTAAAATATTTTTATATGAGCAAAATTTGGTCTGATTTACTAAATTAAACACAAAAACTGTCTAAATTGACACAAAAACTGACATTTTAAAAAGATTGACAGCTGAAAGCTGTCAAACCTTTTTTTTGACATCGGATTCATGTTCAGCACATCAAAAACCAAAAAAATATGAATATCACTTAGGCAAAAGATTAATTTTAAAAAAAAGTTCTCATGCAAAATGTATAAAAGTGCACTAATCCTATGTTAAACCCCATTTAAACTTTAATCCTTCGGTGGCACGGGTTAATATTAATTAAATAGGCTTTTCTTGTGCATAGCTTATTTTTTTCACATTATAAAGCAAATTCTGCCCGGCGACCTAAGAAATTCCAACTTTTGCAAAATAACGGTCACCCTAATATATGTTTTGTAAAAGTTTTAACAGTTTAGGGAAAAAGTGCAACAAACCGAAATTTTGGTATCAAAAATACTAAATAGTGAAAGAAATAATTTGAAATTAAGTAAAGTTAGATTAAAATTGTTGATATTTGATATTATTATACTCAATTTTATATTATTCCTTTCACTGTTTAGTATTTTTGATACCAAAATTTCGCCTTGTCGCATTTTTCCCTGAATTGAGAAGCACTTTTACAAAATTTAATATAATTTTCTTTCCGTGTATTATCCGATATTAGGGGATTTTTTCAGTGCATTGTTTTTATAGTAAATTTGATTCCGCGTCGAATGAGCTATATTTGAATGTAATCTGATAAAAATTGATAGAGTTATGTGAGTTTTAGGACTATTAAATTTTTTACTCATTACGTATATACGTATAGGACTTAGAAACAGCATTAGGACGCGTTGAGAAGCATGCAAATTATAACAAGTGTCATTACAAATATATAACTTTTATTAGAATATACTGTAGAGTACAGTGCAGTACGGTACGGTATATTACGGTATGGTACGGTACAGTACACAACAGAACATCGATCAGAAGTAGTATATTTAAGCTTGAAGAAATAATTGTAGCCATCAACCAGAGTTTTATTATTGTTTAACTTAACACGATGCCTCTAATTCACCAATAAACCATATATGAAACAAAACTTATTGCAATTATCACACATTTTTTCTTCAAAAATTGAAGCAATGCAATAAAACTTTGACGTTTCAATAAGGTTAAATTACAGTAACACTTTCTTTTTTTATTCAAGATATACAAGTTATAGTGTGAACTTAGGTACATTCGAGAACCTTTTTTATATTTCTATTAAAAAACAAATGCGTGATAATCGCAATAAATTTTTCTTTCATCTACGGTATATTTGTGGATAAGCAGCATTGCTTGAAACTGTGATTGACGGCCTCAATCATTTCTTTGCAACCTAGCGTATATCACGTCTGATCGTTGGTATAAACCGGAATTCACGTAGGCTAAGTGTTCTTCAAAATTCAAGAAATGAGAATCGAAAAATTGACAAAAATTTAGAATTTACTTATCTTCTCCGGTCGTATTATATCATTAAACAATCCAAAATGCTCACGTTTCAATTTAAACAAAGGAATATCTTGGAAGAAGATTTCAGGATCTCGCTAGTCCGTAAAAGTTGATGATCAAAATTCTTTCAGAGAAATTTACAACGCTGGAGGAGACAATAGGAGCATACAAAAATTTGAAAAAAGTATTTCGTTTCATAAACTACGCTACATATGAATAGCAAATATTAATCAACGACTTTATAGTACTAATGAATAACACAAACTAATGAGATTGAACAAATAATTTTGAATTAATGAGCATTTCCTAGATATTTTTTAAAGTAATTGACAGTTCTGTTGTGTACTGCATAGTTCCGTACTGCACTGTACTATGAGTAAAAAATTTAATAGTCTTAAAACTCACATAACTCGATCAATTTTTATTAAATTACATTCAAATATAGCTCATTCGACTCGGAATCAAATTTACTATAAAAATAATGTACTGAAAAAAATCCCTAATATCGGATAATTTTGTAAAAATGTCTTCAAAGTTGAAAAAATGGAGAAAAAATAAAAAAATTCCAAATATTTTCATCTACAGTTTCATCAGTTCTTATTTCAGCAAAATTTTTAACACACTGTCGGAAAGCTTTGTTTTTCCCCTTTCGAACTAAAAAAGAAGTTGGAAATTGGATGGAAATTAGCGAAATTATGAGTGACTGTTCACATCAACCTACAGGAAAACGGTTTTCTGGCCATAGAATGAGATTTTATCTCACTGTGTAATTTTAAAATTTTTGTCCGTCATATTGGATCGGCCATTTTGAATTTTGAAAATCTGATGTCAGATTCGTTATCAGCGACCCCAAAAACCACCGAGTAACAAGTTTCAAGCAAATCTGATCACTATTTATACATTTCTTTTGTGCTGATGTTTTTCTACGTTTTTTAGCCAATTGCGTCCATCTTTGAAGCGAAATTATAAAAGAAACTAATAAAGTTAGAGGTGTGGGATTTATTGTGTTGAAAAGAGCAGATCGTTTTCTATAAGAATCACTAAAAAACTGAAAATAGATTTTTTTGACCTAAGGTCCCTTTTAACATTCCAGGTTAAAAATATGAGCGATTCCATGTCAAGTGATCAAGGTAGAGAAAAATTTTTCTCCAATCGTAGCAAAACTTGGGGCTTTTGTAGTACTCATAGATAGTAATTTTTCGTGAAAATATTTTTTTACCTAGTCCAATATTTTCCGAGGGGGAGGGGGTTAAATTTTTGTGTTTTTCAGTACAATGCTTATTTCAATAATTTTTTACTCTTAAACAATTAAACATACAAATTTGACAAAGTACATTTTGGAAAGGTTTTTTCATGCTCTTTCGATTGGAAATAAGCATTTTGAAAAAAAAATTTTTGACCCAAAAAAATCAAAATTAAAAATAAATTTCAATTTTTGAGGGAGATGGATCCGATTTTTTTTAACGAAAGCTAAGGTTTTTTCCTAAAAGGACATATAAATGATAAAGTGGGACTAGAATGTTTAAACATTGAAAAAAAGAATTTTCTCCAAAACGGAACTAAAAACCGGGTTTAGAGCGCTCCGGCGAGTAGAAAATTCTTTTTTTCAATGTTTAAACATTCTAGTCCCACTTTATCGTTTATATGTCCTTTTAGGAAAATACCTCAGCTTTCGTTAAAAAAAATCGGATCCATCTCCCTTAAAAATTGAAATTTATTTTTAATTTTGATTTTTTTGGGTCAAAAGAAATTTTTTTTTTCAAAATGCTTATTTCCAATCGAAAGAGCATGAAAAAACCTTTCCTTTTAGAGCGCTCCGGCGAGTAGAAAATTCTTTTTTTTAATGTTTAAACATTCTAGTCCCACTTTATCGTTTATATGTCCTTTTAGGAAAATACCTCAGCTTTCGTTAAAAAAAAATCGGATCCATCTCCCTTAAAAATTGAAATTTATTTTTAATTTTGATTTTTTTGGGTCAAAATTTTTTTTTTTCAAAATGCTTATTTCCAATCGAAAGAGCATGAAAAAACCTTTCCAAAATGTACTTTGTCAAATTTGTATGTTTAATTGTTTAAGAGTAAAAAATTATTGAATTAACATTACACAAAAAGACCCCTTAAAAGAGTTTTCTACTCGCCGAAGCGCTCTAAACCCGGTTTTTAGCTCTGTTTTAAAGCTAATCGATTTGATTTCGAAACGTTGGAGTAAATAAAATTTGTTACTTTGTCCGAATATTTTCGTTTTCATTAATTTGACTTATTTATTAAGTATCTCGGACGTTAATGACTATTTAATTAATTATTCATACGCATCGATTGAAACTGCGTTGGAACCATGTTTCTACAAGAAATAAAATCACTTTATGGCTCTAAGGCATTCGACTTAGTAAAGGCATGGCTCCAAATAAGGTATCAAATAAGAAATATTGAAATTCTTGACATTCATAATCACCTAAATTATTTAAACAAAGTTAAAGGAAAAGTTCTTGGTAAACTAAATAATTACATTCCTTCAAATAAAATTCAAAAAATTGTAAATTATAATAAACAATATAATACAAAACAGAATCGTTATAATAGAAAGTTTGAAAAATTGAGAAAAGATCATAATAATAATAATGAACATTTTGAATTAAATTTACATAAAAAAATCCTCAAAAACAATATCAATGATCCATGGATCAAAAATTATACTGACACCATTATACCAGACGAGATAAATGACATTTTAAGATTGGGTGACAAATTTAGTTCTACTTTTATGACTTCAAAAAATTCACACGTTTTTAATATTGTTAAAGATCTGGAGAATGGCTTAATGAGTATTCCAAAAGAAAATAGAGAGGAGATTAGACATAAGGTTTTAACTCTTAGTTCTTGTTACATAAAAAACCCTAAATTTATTTCAAATTCTGACAGAATCATAGCAAAAAATATTAAATTAACCACAAATTTTCTAAAAAGCAATAAAAAACTTTTTATTACTAAGGCCGATAAGGGTAACACGACTGTAATTTTAAATAAACAAGAATATTTTGATAAGGTAAATTCCATGCTATGTGACAAAAATACATATGATTTAATTACTGAAAATCCATTAGTAAATTTACAAAACAGAGTTTTTAATAAATTGAATAAAGTAAGAAATAATGGTTATTTGGATGAAAATATAAAAAGAAAAGATTTAATAACAACAAACACAAATTTAGCAAAATTTTATGGTTTACCAAAGATACATAAAAATAATTGTCCGCTTAGACCTGTTGTTTCAACTATTAATTCTCCTATCTATTTTATGTCTAAATTTTTTACAGATATTTTGAGCAAGTCATTACCTAAATCTTTTTCTTATATAAGAAATTCGTTCAATTTTAAAGAATCTATTAATAATTTAAAAATACCACAGGATTATGTTATGTTGTCTCTTGATGTTTCGTCCTTATTCACTAATGTACCTATTGAACTTGTTTATTTATAACGCACTAAAATAATAATGCTTGCATTACACAGGCCGACAAATTTTAATCAACTGCATGTTGCCTAAAATATTACTGCCGATTCTTACAGAATTTTGTCCGTAGAATACGAATCTGACCTTGAAAATATTGGATTGGCTCTAGTTTTTAATCAATTTACGTTTCAATATACAAAATATGCATTTTTAGCATTTTTTGAATGAATGTACAACAATACACCGAATCAGTAAATCTGTCCGCATAGCACAAAATCAAAGTTTAAACACTGCTCTTCAATATCCAAAAACAAAAAATGTAATTTATGTACACTTTAACCTGTAATGTCAAAAGAGACATTCGCTGTTCCACAAGCATATTGAAAACAACGTACTTTTGACCATGTAAGGTAATTTAAATAACAATTAGTCTCTCTAGGGGTTTTTATGGTCGCTGCTTACTGATCTGTATTTAGATTTTAATATTCAAAATGGCGAATCCAATATGGCAGAATTTTTAAAAAATTTTAAATTTTTATCATAAAAGGCGTAAATTATCTTTAAAAATTTGGTCCGCCACTTGTAATTTTTATATTTCATAGCAGATTTGTAACTAGCGATTATAAAAACGCCAGAGACACTAATTTTTACTTGAATTACCTTACATGGTCAAAAGTCATATTAATTTTAATACGTTTATGGAACAGCGTATGTTTTTTTGGACGTTATAGGTTAAAGTGTACATAAATTACATTTTTTGTTTTTGGATATTCAAGAGCAGTGTTTAAGCTTTCAATTGGTGTTATGCGGACAAATTTACTGTTTCTGTGTATTGTTGTACAATCATTCAAAAAATGCCAAAAATGCATATTTTGTATAATGAAACGTAAATTGATTAAAAACTGGAGCCAATCCAATATTTTCAAGGTCAAATTCGTATTCTATGGACAAAATCCTATAAAAATCAGCTTCTATTGGTTAGGCCACAAAATTTTGTTGGCCTGTGTTATTGGTTACCTTTTTCAAACATTTCATTTAAAAAACTTAGCTTTTAGAAACATCGTTATTTTTATTACAACATGCATAAACTATTACAGAATCAAATAAAAATACTCTCAACAATATGATATTTATCTAATCCTGATCAAAAATATTTTGTTAGTCGTTTCCTACGTTACAAACATATGGGATTATTCCGATTATAGATAAATCATAAAATTGTTTTCCAAATTAAAATGTTTTTATAAATAATAATGTTGATAACTTGAATGAAAATTCTGAACATTACCTTGGTTCTATGGCAGTAGAATGAATTCATTGTAAAACTAAACATTTTAAGGCCGAAAAAGTAAGCAATAAAGGAAACTCATTTAATGACTGTTGTAGTCATGGTAAAGTTGTCCTACAACCATTACCTGAACCACCAGAAGTCTTGAAAGAATTATTCAATTCTACTCACAACCTGTCAAATCATTTTTTGAACATATACGATAGTTTAAATTCATTTGCATCTTTTAATGCTAATTTAGTTCAACTTAATAATAGAAGACCAGGACCTTATTGTTCTAAAATTCAGAGACAAATTTACTATCAAATCAATACGTCTTTATATCCCGCTAACAATGAATTACCAAAATATGGTCAACTTTTTATATTTGATGCCAATGAGGCGACGAATTGTCGTTTAAATATAAATTTGACATTAAATCGTGCTTACCGCATCCGAGAAATATCTAATTTTAGTAAGTTAGAGTAACAAGGAATTACAAATTCTAACCTTTTTTCAGTGTGAATACATTTTTTGAACAATATTATCCTTTTTTTATTAAAACTTCATTTCCCTATAAATTTAGCTTTGTTTTACTTTGAAAATTCATTTCTATTATCTACATTTACTTTAAAATAGTGTTATATTAAGAAAAATGCTTTAAAAGTCACCTCGTATACAAGCATCTATACACTTCTCATTACGGAAAAGGCTCGTATGACAGTTTTCTCATATTTCTCATACGAGCTACCGAGCTCGTATACATACTCCTCAGTCCGTGTATAGAATTTTTTTACTGGGACACGAAGAGTTACTAGAAATGCTTATACAAAATACCGAATGACTATTCAAAATGATATCAATTGTATTTTGATGGGGCGCCGTTTATTTTAACAATGGGTTGTAGACAGTTACGTTAAAATAGAAAAAAATAAAATGACTTTCCTTCGAAATAATCAAAAACAATTAAGAACTGACACTTATGAAGGTCTTTTAAATCATTTAAACCAAAGAGCAACAGATGAAGATTGCCGCTTAGGGGAAGTTGTCATTTTTCCATCTACATATGCTGGATCACCACGTAATATGTTACAAAGTTATCAAGATTCGATGACAATAGTGCGAAAATGTGGCAAACCTGATCTGTTCATTACAATGACATGTAATCAAAAATGGAAGGAAATAACAGAAAATTTACTAGAAGGACAAACTGCTTCAGATCGACCAATCTTAGTAGCTCGTATCTTTGAGTTGAAAAAAGAAGAACTAATCAATGTCATTGGTAAAAAGAAATTATTCTGACAAATTTGGTTTCAAACGGTTTAGCAGTTTTTAAGTGATTCGCGAACAAAGATTCTGTGACATACGGACATACATACATACACGAAATGTTTTATTGTCATTTTTGGAATCCTGGATGCTCAAAAGGAACAATTATATAGGAAATTTTAGATTTCTGAGCAATGTACAGACAAAAGTCTCATCTTATATATATATATATATATATATATATATATATATATATATCAGGGTGGCCGTTAAAAACGACATTTTGGAATTTTGACCATTTCCGGGTCTCATTTTGTCACAAATTGAAAAAAATGAGATACGTATTTTTTATTTTTTTTTAATTAATATTTAGTGGTGCCTGTAGGCTGGTGAAATTTTGCATGGGGAAAAAACTTTTTTCGTAGATTTCCTGTGAAATCGTTGGAAATTAATATCTTTTGACCAGACTACTCTGTTTCTCTTCATAAATGTTCAAAGAATAATATAAAATTTTTAAGAACTGAAATTTGTTAAGTTAACTATTTTTTACAGAATCCAAAAGTTGACCAATAAAAACCAAAATTGGTTATTATCAGCAAAAAATATTAATACTAAAAAAACGAGAAATTTTAACTGCTAATCATGGTTTCTATTGTTTTCGAGGTCGCTGATTACAAAACTAAAGTCATATTTCAAAAATTCAAAATGGCGGATTCAATATGGCGGCCATGAAAATTTTTAAATTAATATACATAATATATATAAAATCGTATCATTTAATTTGTGAATAAACCTTATCAAGCTAAAAAATACTAACCTTCTACTTTCTGAGTAGCAGCGAGTTACTGTTTAAATTTTACACTTTAGATTTGTAACTAGGTACCCCAAAAAAACTTTGATACGAAGTTTCATAAAAATTAATTAATTAAAAAATTTGCATGAAATTTGACTTCAGATTTGTAATCAGAGACCCCAAAAAACCCCTTGATTTAAAGTTTCCTAGAAATTAATAAATTTTAAAATTTTCATGGCCGCCATATTAAATCCGCCATTTTGAATTTTTTAAATATGACTTCAGTTTTGTAATCAGCGACCTTAAAAACAATAGAAACCGTGATTAGCAGTTTAAATTTCTCGTTATTTTTAAATTAATATTTTTTGCTAATAATAACCTATTTTGGTTTTTATTGGTCAATTTTTGGGTCCAGTAGCTAGAAATTTCTGTTACTCAGAAATCCCATCTCATTACGTATTTAAAAAAAATAAAAATGCAAATACTTATTCCTGGGAAAAACGGAAAAAACACATTTCAATACTATAGATCGGATGTATTCAATAAGCCTGTCACAAGTTGAATTATTTCATTTGATATTATTGTCACCCAATTTCTCCCGAAAAATTATGGGAAGAATTCAAAGATGATTTATCTGAAGATTTTATGAGAACAATGCCAGAAAACATTGCTCATAGAAAAGCATATGTTAAAATAAACACTTTGCTCATTGAAGAAAATTATAGTCTTTCTTTTTTTCCATCAATGCCTTAAATCACGGAAACTGATAATGACATTGAAAATAAATTATTAATTAAGCAAAATCGAGTATTTGGCATGGAACAATACCTTAAACTAAATGAACAAAAAAAACTGTCAATACCATTTTAAATGCTGTCGATAATCAAGAAAATCCTGAAATTCAGCGATATTCCTTTATTCATGGACCTGGTGGATCAGGAAAAACATTTGTTTACACAACATTATATTATATTCTTTAAAGTCAAGGTAAAAAAGTTTGTACCATGGCACTTACTGGCATTGTGGCTACACTACTTCCACGTGGTAAAACTGTTCATAAAACATTTAAATTTCCAATTGCAATATATAGCGATTCATCACAAACAATTAAAGCACAATCAAAGGAAGCACACTATTTAAGAAATGTTGATGTATTTAATTGGGATGAAGCACCGATGGCTCCAAGACATGCCTTAGAATTAGTAGATCGAAATTTGCGTGATATAACAAATGATATGAAGCCATTTGGAGGTAAGATAATGATACTTGGCGGTGACTTTCAACAATTGCTACCCGTTAAAATGAATGTAACTCGCAGTGAGTTGGTAAATCTTTGTCGATATATTGAACCCAGAAACAGAGAAAATTTACACCAGTGTCAACATTATTAAAAATTGTGATAATGATAATATGGCTGAAACACTTTTACCAGAATACTTAGAAACATTAAATCCTCCAAATTTACCACCTCATAAATTACGACTGAGAGAAAATGCTGTTATTATATTGATTAGAAATTTGTCTATAAACGAAAGACTGTGTAATGGGACAAGGCTGCAAGTGTTAGAACTTGGAAATCACTTATTAAAATGTAAAATTTTAACTGGTGATAGAATAGGACAAATAGTTTTTATAAATCAAATCACTTTATACAGTGACGATCGATATCCTTTTGAATTTGGTCGAAGACAATTTCCTATTAAATTAGCATTTACGATGACAATCAACAAATCACAAGGACAAACTTTTGATAAAATAGGAATAGACCTCAGAAGAGATGTTTTTAATCATGGACAATTATATGTTGCCATTTCTCGAGTTCGTTCTTGGCATTCCTTAAAAATATATTTGGGGAACCAAAAATGTAATCAAATATCACTGCATAATGTTTAAAGGTCTAAGCACAATTGCTTCGCGAACGCAGAGCATGAGTTAGAAAAGGACAGACATCTTTTAATATGCCTGCACACATCAAAATTTTTAAGTTGGTATTTACAAGCTTGCGTTCTGACTCTGCGTTTTGCGTTGAGCAAAGAGTGTTAAGTAGTACATGCTTATGTTCGAATTATAAGATAAAGAAAGGAAGACGTATATACTTCTATCTTTCTTACACTTACTGCTCAACGCAAAACGCAACGTCCGAACACAAGAATAAAGCAGCCAGCTGTTGCAGTACCTTTACGGGAAACATTAGCCAAATAGCGAATATTAAAGCCACACTCACAGCTCTTTATCTGTAAATATGAAATAGAGTTAAAATTTATCTTTTCGCAAATATATTTTTTAATAAATTGAAAAAAGAGTTAATCAAGTTAAAAGTTCATTTACAATACCGTCTAATCGCTAGTTGTTCAATAATAAAGACCTGCTAAAAAAACTGAAAAAATCCCAAGAAAATCGTCGAAAACAGTTTTTTTAGTAAAACAGATAAAAGATTAGTTCTCGTGGCTTTTAGGTTTTGTATATAAGAAACTATCGTCTTGGTGCAGTATTATGTAAAATATAATCGCGATTGGTTAATTCGTTTGTTAAATAAGGCCGGTCTCGCGTCTAACCCGCAACCCCGTCTCATACAATACTTACCACTTTTATTGCTTTAACTCAATAACGATTGGTTGCAATAGACTGCAGTCTATTTCCTTTCTATACATTGAATTAGCTACGTGACAATTTCATGATAAATAATGTCAAATTAAAACTTTAAAGAGGAAATCAACTGTGAGATAAAGAGTAAGAGATAAAAAGATACCAATACAGTCTCAAAAGTATAAAGGTAGTTCAAGAAAAATATCTTCTAAGCTAGCGTTGCTAAGTGACATGTGTATTTTACTTGCGTCCCTAAGGTTCAGGGTTCGAGCCCTCCTGCGTGTGAAATTTTTCAAATTTGGTTTTAAGTGTTATGTGTACAATATCGGTTAATAATGTTAATAATAATAATTTCATATCAAATAAATAAATAATTGATTTGTTAAAAAAAAGTTATAAATAGAAGTACGAAAACTCTAAAAATATTATTTTTAAATAATAAATTCAATTGACATTGTAATACTTTATAAGGACTTTAATATTGTTAATAATATTGGTTAATTAATTCTTTATGTAATAAAAAGGATTAAAATTTAAAGCAAAATGAAATAAAAAGAGATAAAAGTATATAAGGTATAAAAAGAAATAGATAGGGGATAATAGGGTATAAAAAGGGATAAAAATTTGGAGATAAAAAGGTATAATATTTCGGGTATGGGAAGTGGCTTTTTCAAGGGATAGAAAAAACTTTATCTCTTTCTATCCCCAAAATTTTGGGGGATTTCTATCATTTTACTTCCAGTAGGGCACCATAAAAAACGTGTTCTCACCCTTAATTTAAGTTATAGATACTGCAGCCATATGTATTAACCGGCTTTGTATGATTAGAACAACAAGAAAAATATGGTCAGGTAATCCATGTTAATGGAAATGAGACCCAAAAAATATAGATGTGTTATCCACGCAAATAGAAAGCACTCTAATAGTATATAGAAGTTACTCCCACATTTAATAATTAATCCTTGAATGTATAATACAATGAATACCTTCTAAATAATTATTATTCCAAGAGCTGCATTTTTCAAAAATTATAACTATTTTAATACACAGAAAAATTTGAAACACACAATAAATTAAATTTAATATCACTTGAGATATTTCATACACACTTGTCGCGGGTAAAAACGTGAAATAAATGTTAATTAGTATTAATTTTGACAGTCGGAGAAATACTGAATTCTACTTATTTTTGGGCACATTATATAGGGTTAGGGTTTCAACATAATAATCTTATCAATGTAGGCTAAACTAATGTTAAGACTCATTGAGGTCGAGTATCACAGATTTGGCTGACGAAACACATGTGTTTTAGAGGAATTATTGGGTCACTGTTACACCCCCCTTATTAGACATGTTTTCACCTGAAAAACTTATTTTTGCATTTTTCTAAATCTTATTGGTTTTTCATCTAGTTTACTATCGGTACTGTTTTCATCCGAAGTAGTAGGAATATACGTTACTACGTGGTGTAAAATTTTGTTTTTTATAACGTTGGTAGTGCAAAATACATTTATACATACATTAGGTATACATTTTTTTTAAATTTCAAAAATTCCACATTTTTATAAAAATATTATTAATAAAATAATTATAGAACCATACCCTAAATATCTTAAAACCTCATTAGCATTTTCCTTTCAAGACTTATTTCTTCTTTCTTTGTGGATATTGCTAATGGAAATTTCTATATCACTAGAACAAATTCTGCGCGCCCATTCAATTCTTTTGACTATAAACTACTATGCTACAAATACAATTTTAAACAGATACCACACCATTGTGCAATATCATCTAAAATTACTACTTTTCACTAATCTCCATCCTTATTTATAACGCACTAAAATAATAATGCTTGCATTATTGGTTACCTTTTCCAAAAATTTTATTTTAAAAACTTAGCTTTTAGAAACATCGTTATTTCTATTACAACATGTATAAACTATTACAAAATCAAATGAAAATACTCTCAACAATATAATATTTATCTAATCCTGATCAAAAATATTATGTTAGTCGTTTCCTACGTTACAAACATATGGGATTATTCCGATTGTAGATAAATCATAAAATTCTTTGCTAAATTAAAATGTTTTCATAAATAACAATATTTATCACAAGAATAATTTTACTAAAACATTCAATTATTTTCATAAATAATTAAATTTCATTTATCAATACAATTATTGCCATCGAAAAATTTCAAATATTTTGAATAACGTATTCATTATCTAATTTTTGTGAAGAAAAATGAGAAAAATATGATCAAAATAAAATAAAATTTTTTTAATAAGAGATAATAAATGTTAATTGCGGACAGCAAGACCTCACAATTCAAGATAACTTAAATTTTCTATTACCCCATAAATATGTTCTTGAGAATTGAAGTAACAAATTAATGATAGTACTATAAAAGTTTTCGGAAATAGGCCTGTCAAAAAATTACAGATTGAAAATTTGTAATCTCAAAAGACTTTATAATATAACAAAACAAACTAAATAAATAAGAATCTAAAATTTCCTTATAAACATAAATTTTTATATATATTGGCAACTGCAGAGCTGCGTTGGCCCTCTGGTGTCGACCCACTTCTAGTAGTTGTATTTTCATTTCGTCTCTCTCTAACATATGTAGAAATAAGAGATAAAAACCAAGATGTCGGACGCAAGAGGGTAAAGGGATGGGTCAGTTTCTCATGATTTCGAATCCCAATATTACTTCTGATATTTACTAAAAATATTTTTACGGAATCAAATTATTTTACTCTTGATAATACAACATATATCTGACCATGATTAAAAACATCACTTCTTATATAAATTTTTGCCCTTGAGGTTTGTTAATGGTCATTGCAAAAGCTAATTTTATAGGAAATTGTCGTCTTTTAAAAGTAAATGGATATAAATTTTCACAATATAAAGTTACTCGATGTAAAAAAACAATATTTCCACTCTTATCTCTCGTTAATATTTTACATTTAATAACATTATGTGATAAATCTAAAACAATTAACCTGGTTCCGTTACATCATCTTTCATTAAAACTAAGATTTCTAAAAAGCATTATTACAGAATTAATTCTTAAATGTAATTCATGTGGTGGTAAAGAAGGGGGAGAAAGAGTATTCAAATATTCTGGTAATAAAGTTTCAGTAAATTTTCCATTATCGCAATTTTCAGTCGAATCAAAACTTTTATATATTTTTTCACCTTTACTATCTAAAAGATTTACCACCCTCTTATTAATATCATTAATAAGAGCAATATTCTTAAGTCTTCTGGATATTGCACTGAAGGCAATGTAACACCACCATGGCCACAACAATCATTAAAACTGCTTTGTTTGCCACTTACTCTTTCATCTTTAAAATGCTTTGCTTGGCAATAAATACAATAATAATTCATTTTTCTCAGATAATTTTCATTAACATTTGATTTATAAATAACTTTTCTGGACAAATTTTTACTCTTTAATGATCCTTCTTTATATTCTTTTTGACATTGTATAGTACTTTGTTTATGAAAAGAGTCTACTGCATTATTGATAACTTCAAAATTTCTTTTATCCGGATGTTGTCGGTGGAAATCTAACTTACTTGTTTCAATTTGTTTAGAGCAAACGTCTACTTTATCTAAATGAAATATATTTTTGATTTTACTTTTGCATTTAAGTATAGCACTATATTCTTGCGTTTTTAAAGGATTATTAATTTCCTTTGTATTATTCAAAATTGTGCCACATGGAATTTTTGTATCAATAATTTGTTGGTTGTTTATTTTTTTACATCGGAGTTCTTCAAATGAATCATTTAAAAGACTCTGCCAATCATACTTAACAAATAAACGTGGGTTAATAGCATTTTTTCAATCGGGAAACGACTTAAACAATTATTTTTAAAAATTAACTTCAAATGATTTCTCATATGACAATAATCATAATAAAGAGTGTTTGGCATTTCGTTAAAAAATAACGAAGTTGCAAATGCTATTGCAAATACTCCATAATCAACACTACCTATCGGTTGTTGATGAACTATTGAAAATACCACTGGTGGTTTAAATGGATATAATCGAATCAAATAATTCATTTGATCCTCATTTAAATAGCCTTTGTTAAGACTGTCAAAAATGTAAAGTCTTGTCCCATCATAATAAGTGCAAATCCATTTTTTATTAGCCATGGTTTTATTTCGTAAAGTTAACAGGTGTCATAAAAATTATTTCTAAATAATTAAACGTCTTTTCATTTAAAAGATTTTTTTCAATTTTATCTTATTTGTTTTTTTTCCAATTTTTCCTACTTTCTTTATCTTCAATTTTCTTGTAACCTATATGAATTATCAATTCCAATATCAATTTTTAATTTTCTAGTCCGTAATATCAATTTTCAATGCCAATATAAATTTTTAATTCTAATAATATCAATTACACAGGCCTACAAAATTTGGAATTTTGTCAGACCCAGAAACAGGATACGTCATTTCCGATGTAATTTATCGCCCTGAATCCAAAACTGACAGCAAAATTGCTCTATCACGTCAGGATTCTGAGATATTCTAACCTAAAAGAGTGAAAAAGGCCATTTTTGGCAACATTTAACTCTCAATAAAATCTACAAAAAAATTTTTTTATCATTGGAACAAATTTTAAAAGAAAGTACAATTAATCACCTTTCAGAATATTCTACACCCAATCCGATCCGACTTTTTTCACTATGGTACAACAATTTTAAGTTTCGGTTACACGACCTAAAAACTGAGAAAAGGAAAAATAGAATAATTGGAAAGTACTTTAACTTAAGCATCTGATTCTTAATATTTTGGGATCGTTGATTAGAAAACCGATGTTGGATTTTGAAATTCAAAATGGTGGATCCAATATGGCAGCTGTAAAAATAAACAAGTTGTTCATTTCATGACCATTTAGCTTCCTCAATATATATTATTATATATAATTTTAAAAGTTAAATAATTATAATAGTTTATTACATATAATTAATAAACCGGGTAAAGTACCCTGAATAAATATTAATTATTCAATTTTTAATTATAGAATATTTATTTTAAAAAGTTATGATAAAATGTCAAAAAATACAAAATTTTAATTTTTTGTCAAAAATTAAAATATTTATTAATTCTATAAATTTTGATGAAATATATACTTTATATACATGAATCGATTCGTTTTTATGTCAGGAATGCAATTTTGACAAGAATTATTAAAAATTTTAATATAGAAAAAAGTTATTTCAAAACACCAAAAAATTAATTTTTTCAAAAATTAAAAAAATGTTGAAAAATTTTTTTTTTAGATATTTTTGAAAATCCTTCTGTCTGATTCTTGGTATTCATGACCGTAATACACCTACAAAATATTATCAAAATCCATCAAGATGTGCAAGAGAAAATTTGTCCACAAGAATCGGTGACATACACACACATACATCCGGACATTTGTTCCTCTCGACGAATTATATATACTACACTTGAAAATTTGTAAAAATAATTGATTTAAAAAAATTTGGAAATCGACATCACTATAAGGCTTCCTTTATTAGGAAGCAAAAATTGATCCGATGTCAGATTTTCGAAATTCAAAATGGCCGATGTAATATGGCCACATATTTTTAAAAAATTTAACGGATTCGCTTGAAACTTTTTACTCGGGGGTTTTAGAGGTCGCTAATTACGAATCTGATGTCAGATTTTCGAAATTCAAAATGGCGGATGTAATATGGTGACATATTTTTAAAAAATTTAACGGATTCGCTTAATACTCTTAACGAATCCGATGTCCAATTTTAAAAATAGGGAACTTTTAATTTTTAGGCTGTTTTGCTTCCTCATAAAAAAGCTTTGCATTCGTGACGATTTTCAATTTTTCAAAACATGGTTATATGGACTCATTTTCATCTAGGATATATGTATATTAAATTCTTAGCAAATGTCCAGATGTATGTGTGTGTGTGTATGTCACAAAAAATTGTGTACAAATTATCTCAAACAAATTTGAATGGATTGTCCTGAAATTTTGCAGGTTTATTACAGTCATTAATACCTAAAATCTGACACAAGGATTTTCAAATTTATCCACAAAATTTTTTTTATACAATTTTTTCAAAATGAAAAAAAATTTTTTTTGTATTTTTTTAAATAACTTTTTTATTTCTTAATATTTTTATAAATTCTTCTCAAAATTACATTCCTTACAAGAAAACGAATCAATTGATATATACAAAGTGCACATTTCATCAAAATTTGTAAAATTAATCAATATTTTTCTTTTTCACAAAAATTCAAATTTTGCGTTTTTTGAAATATTACCTAAACATATTAAAATTAAATTAAGCAATTCGTTTTTGATATTTTGAGGAAGCAAAATGGTCAAGAAATGAACAACTTGTTTTTGTCCGGCCGTTTATTACCAAATTTTGTAGACTATTTAATCGAAAGATGTTCGTAAAATCGAGAAACATGAAATTCGAACATTTAGGGTATGATTTATACACTCCTTCAGAGAAGAAAATCAAGTTTTATTTTTCTTTATGGAATTTTACACGTTTTTCAAAAACTTTTGATTGCTTGAAATAGTATATTTCGATACAAGGTACAAAACGCTCATTTGGCACCTTGTATCGAACAATATTTTTCAATATCAATATTCAATTCCAATTATAATTTTCAATTCCGATTCCAATTTAAATATCAATTTTCAATTTTCAATTACAATATTAATTTTTAATTCCAATCTCAATTCCAATAATATCAATAATGATTTCTAATATCAATTTTTCCAATATCAATTTTCAATTCCAGTATCAATTTTCAATTCCAATTCCAGTACCAATTTTCAATTCCAATTCCAGTATCAATTTTCAATTTCAATTACATTATCAATTTTCAAATTTAATACCAAACCAAGTCCAATATTAATTTTCAATTCCAATCTCAATTCCAATATCAATTTTTAACTCCAATAATATCAATAATCATTTAATCTTATTTAAAGGACCCCGCACTTTTACTATTGAATTTGGCTTTCAAACGAATTTTCTTGCAACTATACAAATTTGTAGTTTTTGACAGTCTGAACAAAAAAAGTATACTACAAAATTCAAAATAATGACCAGTTTTTGAGCTACAGAAGTTCAAAGTTAAAAAAAATCGAATAATGTGTATTAATTGTTCAAGAATGTTTTGTTGACAAAAATCAATTGAATTCGCTTAAAACTTGTTACTCTGGGGTTTTTAGGATCGCTGATTACGAATATGATCATCATCGACCATTAATCGCATATACTGTCTTGAATCCTTCAAATGGATTGTAAATGACGTTTTCAAAACTACAATAGTCATCAGTTATTCACAAAAACGTTTCAACTATAATAATAATATAAAAACAGTAAAGAAAGTGCACAAAATTTGTTTTTTGTTTTTTAGTTTACCTTGGTAAAGATAGCTATAAAGAAAGATACTATAATAGTTAGGAAAGAATAAATAGCAATTGTAAATAATACAAAATAAGATCAAATATAAAAGTGAAACGAAAAAAAGTAAATGTCTCAAAAAGACTCGAACTTATCTTGACTTAAATTAGTAAATCACCCCCTGATCTTGCCTTAATTGATTGAATCATTTAATTGTTTCATCTAAAACTATCAAACCGTCTACTGATTTTGCCTTAACGAGCTGAATCGCATACTAATTCTTTAAACTGCTGAATAAACTATAAAAACCCTTGATTAATCAGTTTCAAGCGAATTCAATTGACTTTCTTACAATGTGTCTGCTATATTGGAGTCGCCATTTTGAATTTTAAAAATCCAATACATATTCGTTATCAGCGACCCTAAAAACCCCCGAATAACCTGTTTCAAGAGAATTCAATTGACTTTCTTACAATGTGTCCGCCATATTGAAGTGGCCATTTTTAATTTTGAAAATCCAACATCATATTCGTAATCAGCGATCCTAAAAACCCCCGAGTAACCAGTTTCAAGCGAATTCAATTGATTTTTGTCAACAAAACATTCTTGAACAACTAATACACATTATTTGATTTTTTTAAACTTTGAACTTCTGTAGCTTAAAAACTGGTCATTATTTTGAATTTTGTAGTATACTTTTTTTGTTCAGACTGTCAAAAACTACAAATTTGCAAAGTTGCAAGAAAATTCGTTTGAGAGCCAAAATCAATAGTAAAAGTGCGGGGTCCTTTGTTTTTAAATCTTATTACTCGCCTACCACTAATGCATAGTGTATATATATATATATATATATATATATATATATATATATATGGGGGCTTTCGCGTCAAGTGATCAAGGGGTCTTTTGTTGCAATGTTTATTTCAATAATTTTTTACTCTTAAACAATTAAACATACAAATTTGACAAAGTACATTTTGGAAAGGTTTTTCATGCTCTTTCGATTGGAAATAAGCATTTTGAAAAAAAAATTTTTTTGACCCAAAAAAATCAAAATTAAAAATAAATTTCAATTTTTGGGGGAGAAAGACCCAATTTTTTTTTTTTTTTTTTTTTAAACGAAAGCTGAGGTTTTTTCCTAAAAGGACATATAAATGGTTATGCTACGATTGGAGAAAAATTTTTCTCCACCTTGATCACTTGACATGAAATGCCCCATATGTACAATAGACTCCCACTGGTTAAAAGGAACCCTTCGATCAATAGGCCAGGTAATCGAAGAGACCTTTGGTTTCTCTTTCCAGATTTTCTGTCTTCTTCTTTCTCTCGGTAATAATAACATTATTCGCTCTCTGTTCATAACGCAGAAAATCTAACGCTATTGGTTTCTTCCTCTTTCAAAGACAAACAACATTCAAATGTCTCTCTTTATCTAATTTGCATATCTACTGATTTCATAGAAGGAACTAAGTGATTTGCCTAATAGAGTAAATTGTTTGGAATCAATTTGTTTTTGTAGAGGGATCAATTTTTGATGGATTAAATTGAGTTCCTTCTCAGAATAAGGAATTGTTATATTTTTATGGTATTTTTTATATTTAACTATAGAATTACTTTTCTTTAACTTTATTATGGAATCCCCATAATTTAATATGCAATTTTCTTTTGTGGTAATTAACGTTGGCACAGTAATAGTAATTTCAGTATTCTGAGAATTACAAAAAGTATCTAAAGTAATAGGTATTTGTGGTATAAATAAGTATCCCTGGTTGTCTTTTAATTGAATATAAACATATTTGTCGATTTTTGTAACACTCATTTCACATGTCTTTATATCAATTAAATTAGATTTTAATTTTATAATTTGGTTTCAACATGTCTCTACTTCTGAAAGTAAATAGGTAGGATGATTTCTAGCGCATACAAACATTTTATTTGCTATTTTACATTTTTCTATTTCATTTTGACTTACCGGTACGTAAAATGTTTTAATGTTATTTAACAAAATAAATTGTTCTCTAGGAACAGGTATAATAAATTGATCGCCATGTTTTTTCGGTATAGGATATAGCGGATATTTTACTATTGTTGCTAATATTTGAGAATTAACTATTAAAATTGATCACTCTACGCGAGATTATTTTATTGAGGAATTTAATTTCTTTCATTGCGAATTAACAACTTAAATAAAACACACGTTACTTTGTTGTTTGAGTTATTGCCCGAACGCCAGAGATATTTTATGGAAAAATATTCAAACCGATTATTAAATTAATTTTACGCTAGCTCAATCTTTTCAAGGAGAGTGCGGGGTAAGAGAAATCACCAGTTAGTTATAAGTTTTGATTTAATAATAAGAAATTACAGGTCCAGACGGGACCTGTTCAAAAGGCACAGAAATGTCGTGAAACAAAGAAAATTGATACAAATAAATTCTGATCGATAAATCGTCAGGAGACAACACACTATTCCTTTTGAGACTCACCGGAGATTCGCCGACGTCCCCGCATCGTTCCTCGGCTCATCTTTTTACCAGGAGGCACAACAAATTTAAATTTAATTGAAAATGGTCTACAGCGACCTGTCATTAAACAACGTCAAAATGAGAATGAGAATTAAATGGCCGACGGGGACGCAGTAGCAGATGTGCATCTCGTCTTCTTGGTGAGTCTCACGCGCACTTCATACAAAGATTTTCGGTAGGTAATCGATGCGCGACAGTAATTAATTCCGGTCATTTATCGACCGTCGAAAAAGAGTTCATGAAAGTTCGTTTAATCTCCGCGAGAGGCACTGCGCGACGACGACTGGTTCGCAAGATGGCCACAGCCAGTGTTTTGACAGCTGATGTCCTCGTCGATGGAATTTCGCCTTTTTGTCACTTCGTATGACCCGTAATGATTACAAGTAAACACATTACTTGTTGAAATATGAAGCAATCTCTCGGCAGTGATCCCGAAGATTGAAAATCCGGATCTCGCGATGACAGTGAACATGAAATGGTAAACCGAGTATCACCTTCTTATGTTTAATAATAATAGTGTTGACCAGCGATCTGACGGTTCACTAAATTACAGGTTTAAATAATAATATTTTAAGAGAAACTAAATTTTAAAGTAGTGGAGAAATTTAAAGTAAGTTTTCTCAGAAGGAGAGAATGGTTGTTGATTCTCAGTTTGACGTGAATCAATAGAATTTAAAGTCCAATAAATAATAATTTAGAGTCTATTATTTGAGACATATTAATTTGTACGCGGCAAATAAAATGTCGCGTTACAACTCCCTCCTGCCAAGGGTGAACCTGAGGGGGGGGCTTGAAGGCGAACCGATGAGCTCCCAATAACGAGTCATCCCCGTCAGATTACTGATCATTTATAATAGTCATTCGATTTAATATTCGAATTATATAGTTCTTTTTAATTTAATTCAGTTAAAACCTCAAATGTCAATTCACCAAAAAAAATCGCTACAAATTATTAATTATGGTAACCTTAAAAATGATGGAATGTTGTTCGACAATAATATTATAGGAGTTTATTATTTTTAGGGAAGGATTAAGTTTTGATAACAAGAATAATAACATGTTAAATGAGATAAATAAATTTAATTCTAAAGTAGGGTATTTCCCCTCCCTACAAGGGCTAGTACAAAAAAAGTTTTAATTTGCCGAATGGTCCGGGTAATTTGGCGTCTGTCTCTGTTCGTCGAGACGTGGGCAAGAAAGGTAACCATGACCTGGCTGGTGGCATTTACCGCAAATGCCCCGACGAGCCTTATCGGCACCCCAGTATTTCAGCTTAATAATCCTGGAGTAAGTTGGATCACGGTTAAGGGGCCTAAAATAGCCTGGCCTGGGGCCGGAAGTGGATAGACCAGCTTCAGGCGGAGACTGATTTGGCGATTGAGGCCTTAAGTCCCAATCTTCAAGTAGTGCTGGTTCAGGGCTCTCTACTCTTGGTAGGAAGATTTCTTCCTCCGGAGACAGGGGGATAGGTACGACCTGGCCGATGGAACGGCGAATTTCCTCCAAATCGCTCTCGGAAAACAAAGAAGTCTGATAGGGGAAACGTCCTCGTGTGAGCAAATGGCGAGCTCTCACCCAACAATCCACCTCCTCCTCATAGTCCAGTCGACGTGGACCCGACAATATCCCCTCTGTCAAATGATTTCATAATTTAGTGAAACGATAATAATAGAAAGGGTCATTACTCCTGGCAGAACGAAATATTGCGAGAAAAGATGAATTAGTAAGAATAGGACCGATTACGTAATTTTCGCCGGTGAACACGTTTCTCGACGAAAGCAGGGTTCACGTCTAAGATCGGATCAACTACTGGGTCCGGATTGTCGGACTCAGATTCAGTATCGGACCAATTAATTTCTAACAATTCCCTATCGGAGATGCGTTCATCTTCCGAATCCTCTGATTCGCTGCTCACCTCATCGGCATGATAAGGCTGCAAGTGTGAAGCGTGATATCTACCAGCGAGACGACCTTCTACTGACGCCAATTCATAGATATTCTGAGAAACAACTTTAGTTATCATAAAGGGGCCATGAAAGGACGGGGTGAGTTTACTTGCTATGTTATCACGTTTACTGGATAGGACATGAAGTGGTTTCTTGACCACATCTCCGATTTCAAAACGCTGGTCTCTATAATGGCGATTATAATATTTGGCTTGACGAATAAAAGCCTTATCCTGATTCAAAGTTATTTTCTCTCTAAGGTCATTCAATCTGGACATTCGAGTTGTCCACTCATTGACATCAGGAGGTGGCAACTCGACCTCCCCCTCCACAAGGCGACTGAACGATCGTAACGGGACTGGTTCCCTTCCAAAATTTAAAAAGGCTGGGGTGACTCGATTGGTGCTATGGAGCGCTGTGTTATATGCGAAACGAAAATCGCCAATATATATGTCCCAATTTCAATGGTTATCGTTAATGAACGATCGGATCATAGTCTTGAGGACCCTATTGGTCCTCTCGACGGGATTCGCCTGTGGGTGATATAATGGGTTAAAAGAGTGGTGAATGTGATAAGTATTTGTTAATTCTTTTATTGCGTTGTTGTTGTATTCAGTTCCGCTGTCGCTATGAAGCACTTGAGAAGTGCCCCAACGGTTGATCACGTGTTCACGGAATGAATTAATTACTGTGTTGGCATTGGCTGTTCTCAATGGGGCTAGTTCAACCCACTTGGTAAAAAGGTCCTGAAATACAATTAGGTATTCAAAACCTCTTGAACTCCTGGGGAAAGGACCCATGACATCAGTAGCCACCACACTCCATGGTTCGTGAACAACTCGTTGCGTCATCAAGCCACGCGGTTTGGCTTGTTCGGTTTTATTTAATTGTCAGATAATGCATTTACGTACGAAATTTTCTATATCTTTCAGCATTCCAGGCCAATAATAATTGATTAATGCTCGATCGTAGGTCTTTTGACCACCTATGTGACCAGCCTGGGTATTTTCATGGGCTTCACGCATGATGGTTAAACGGTCTCCTAAGGGGATTACTAATTTCCAGGCTGAAAGGTCTTCCACGAGATCTTCCAAAAGTGGGTTATTACGATAGTAATAAAGTCGATCGTCAGTCACTTTCCAATTGTGGTACTTGCGCGGATTGTCAATTACGGCTTGTTTACGTCTATCGTACCAGTCATCATTGGTCAATTGAAGTATCGCGATTTTGTCTTTAGTCTCGTCCTCGAACATGCGGGACAATGCATCCGGGACTTGGTGCATTGACCCCTTTCTATGTAGAATTTCATAGTCGTATTCTAATAACTCAAGAGACCATCGGGCTAAACGGCCCGTTGGGCTTTTCTCGGGGCTGATGGTAAAACCGGCCTTTAAAAGTTTATCTATTACGAGCTCAAGCCATTTTAAATGTTCTTTAAAATTTTTATTGACAATGATTATGTCATCTAAGTATGCGAACACATTGGGCCTCAAATTAACAGTTATTACTTTATCCATTAGCCGTTGGAAGGTCGCTGGTGCTCCACAAAGCCCGAATGGCATTCTAGTGTATTGCATCAGTCTCCTTCCCGGTACTACAAAGGCAGTTTTTGCTTTACTTTCTGCGCTAAGAGGGATCTGGTGATAAGCTAACTTGAGATCTATTTTCGATATGTAATGGGCAGAATTTAGCCTATCAAGAATCTCGGTCATGAACGGTATGGGATACGCGTCTTTGACTGTGACGTCATTTAATTTACGCACATCCAGACACTGACGGTAAGTGCCGTCTGGTTGTTTGACCATGCAGACTGGATTACACCAGTCCCCATGAGAAGGTTCAATGAGTCCCTGTCGTTCAAGATTTTCAGAGTTCTTGATTAGGAATTCGCAAACCTTGGGTGACATTCTATGGTTTTTCTGACGAATCGGCAAATGATCCTCAGTGTTTATGACGTGTTCAACCAACTTAACGGCTGGTAATTTATCCGGTAAAGGACAGAGTAGTCTTTTAATTAACGAGTCTAGTTCCTCTTGTTCACTAGGAGAAAGTGACATAAGGGCTGAACATTCTTTAAGGTTAATTGGTTTATTAGATTTACAAAACGCGATTCTAATAATCGGTTCTTCCGCAAGCCAAAGTCGTTGATCAATTGTATCAATTACTACGCCAAATTTCGTTAAGAAATCTATCCCTAACACACATTGATCAGTTAAATCTGGTATAACTTTGATTGTTAGGTCGCGAGTCACTCCCGCGATAGTGACAGGCAAAGTTGCTTCACCAATGATTGTTTCGATAGTACCATTAGCCAACATTACGTGACCCGATTCAAGTTCATTTATTTTATTACTATTCTTTTTAACAATAGATCTACCAATAGAATTCAGATAAGTTCTAGTCGAGCCAGTGTCAACCAGTGCTTTTACTTCAGTACCACCAATCAACAATTTAATGTATGGTCTCGATTGAGCACCGATTCCACACAATTTATCAAGGTTAATACCAGACTCGGGGTCCAATTAAGGGTCCGCGTCTAGCATTAAGTTATTTTTATTCTTCTTCTGAATATTTATTTTAGTCGAAAAGTTACAAGTTACTTCTGAATCAGTCAAGTTCGATTCAGATTGATTTACTGGTGGCTTAACCAGGGGCTCATCAAAATTACTATTTGCATTATTCATTTCAAATTCTGATTTATTTATAACAGAGTTAACTTTATCTTCAGTTACTAGATTACTTGAATGGGGTAATGGTAATGATGATTCTAAGTTAGGAATTAAATTCACGTCTGGTTTAATATCTGTCAGGGTCCTAAGTGAAGAACAAGGAGAAGCATCGACCCTTGGGCTGCTCTCCTCAACTAGTTTCCCTGGCAATAATCTTAATTACAATCGAATTTCGTGAATCCAGGTTTACCGCATACGTGGCAGAATTTTTTCCAAGTTATTGTACATTCTTTCCACTCATGGTCGTCTGCCTGACGACCATGAGGTAAACCATTAGGTTTACCTTTATCGCTCGTAGTCTGTTTAGACTTGGAATTTTTATTTGTCTGGCTTGGTTTACTTGGATTATTTTGTTTCATAGAACTACTGTCAGAAGGGGAATTTTTATTTCCTTTCGAGATTTTATCAATTTGTTCTGACATCGCGCTGAACATGTTCACCAATCTATCGATTGACGAGTCTGAATCTACTTTGGTATTATTCGAAACTAATGACTCTTTACTATTACCCGAAAAGGCAAATTCTGGGAAGAACGAATCTTCCGGTTTTTGGGGTTTTCTCTCAACCGCGAGTGAACTATACATTCGTTCAACATCAGACGCAATGAGAGACAACTCTTTTAAATTATTGAATTCGCGACGTTTAATACATTGTTTTAATTTAGGCAACATGTTCATGTAAACTCGATCTAACAATTCAGAACTCGAAACGGCACGATAAAACTTACAATACAATCCTTGCATGCAAGTGAGGTAATTCGCAGTGGATTCACCCGGGCCTTGGATTCTATTGGCCACTTGGTCTTCGAGTCGCCATTGATAATTTACGTCACCGAACCGAGCGCGACAAGCAGCTTTAAATTAGTTCCAAGAGGACCATTTAAATTTATTTTGCCTATACCATTGAAGCGCAATTCCTCACTGATCACAGAGGAAATTTCCATGACATCATCGATACGCTCTAGAAATTCCTCTACACTAACCTTACTATCACCCGAAAATTTTATACCCCATTTTCGAACGATAGAATCTAGGGGCTTCCTAGATGTAGCCACGATACGATCACGAGCGGGGTTTGAAGCTACGCAGTCTGATTGATCATTGTGAAATCGATTTTCAATCGACTGCGCGTTATCAAAATTCAATTCCGCGTTATTTACACGTTGGCTGCTGATCGATCTAAAAAGATTTGATTTTTCGCGGTCAGTTACACTCAACTTACGATTATTTATGGGCGAGTCAACCTCAACGTTAGGTGACATGTTAAGCTTTGGTGTCTCTACAATTTTCAAATCTAGCTCTATTAAACTTGAACTAGATTGAACCCGCTCTGAAAGCTGGCTATAACCTGGCCCTTGCTTAGTACTATTTATCGATATGTTAGCACCTGGCTGTGAACTGGCTGAATACTGGCAAAATGTTTTGCCAGGAGTGGGCCAGTTAACTGTCGAGACTTTAGGAATCGTCCCTGTCGATTGATTTATAGTCAATGGGGGTAGAAAGGCTGACTTGCCCTGTGAGAAGTTGTTAATCAGTTGTTTAGTTATGTCAGGGCGTGAAGGAGTCAAAAATTCTAAACCCGATTGAGTTACGGGGATGTCGCCAGTGGCGCCATCTACTTTTGTGGTCAAATTTTCATAAAATTTCGGCAAAGAAAATTCAAATTTTGGTTTTTCTATTGTCGTTGTCATTACTCCCGGTTTATAAAAATGAAGCAATTCTAAAATTCCCAACGGACCTGGAGTTTCAGAGACTCTTGAGTAAGAAACCGAATTCGCTACGGTTGACCCTACTGTCACAAAAGAATAAATCGAACTAGTCGTTGTTATTGTAGAATGTAGAGAATTCTGCGTACTCAGGACCGTAGTTGAAAAACCTGTCGCATTATCCACCGAAATAGAACTGTCAACGATTTTGCGTTCTTGTTCGGGAAAATCAGAACCAGTATTATCCTCAGAACTAGTCTTCACGGGGCTTAATGGAAATTGAATTTCATCGGAGGGAAGCCACTCTACCGATCTATCACCGGAGGTAAAACGCAATAAACGTGAAGCACGATCTCTAAGTGTTTCAAGGGTTCCGTGTGCATTCGCTTTAAACGCTTTCAAATAATTTTTTAATTGGTCGACTGACCAATTGTCAATTAAATTAGACCCAGTATTATTTGGGGAATTCATTTTTAACTTTACTTGTTAATTATTTCTCGAAATTAATAAAATATTTATTTTCATTGGGAGTTATGGATAGGAAATGGTTCGCGACGTTCTGCCAAAGATCTTAGACCAATTTCATTACAAGTCAATTTTAAGAAAATTTTATTTTTAATTAATTGACGAGATGTCACAAAATTTCTCACAGTGATATTAATTTACAATAAACAAAATAATAAAAAAAATAATTTTTATCATTTTGAGTTCAAGAAAAATTACAAAAATAAAATTTCTAATCGATCCTAAACTCGTTACAAAACTGCAGAGCAGTCGGACCAATCAAGGAAAATTTTCAAGGAATTTTTCATTACAAAAAAATAATCAGACGAACAAATATTTCAACAGAATAGAAAACATAATAAATAAATGTAATTTTATCCAGTTGTCACCAATAATATTATTATTTTCTTTTTTTATTTTTGTTAAATTTATTAATTTAATTCGATTTATACCTTTATTTATCTTTGCAAAAAATTTTATTTTATCAATTTATAACTTTATTTACTTGCAAAAATAAATTTTATTTCACTTATGATTCTCAATTTTGTGCTTCTACAGTGAATTTCCAAGAATTGATATTCTCCACGGGGCCATGTTGTAGGCCAAGTGACGCACTGATTTTTGTTTACTCGACTTGTCCTCGAGAGACTATTTTTATGTTTCAAAATTTTACAAAGAAATATTTTTCACAATTTAATTTAGATTTATTTAATTTAATGATTATTTAGTTTCAAAATATCAATTCGTAGGTTTAACATTTGACATTTTTCACGATTCAACAATTTTACTTTGTTTCACGATTAACATGGTGATTTCCTCGCGCGCCCCACGTTGGGCGCCATTTATAGCGGATATTTCTTTCATTGCGAATTAACAACTTAAATAAAACACACGTTACTTTGTTGTTTGAGTTATTGCCCGAACGCCAGAGATATTTTATGGAAAAATATTCAAACCGATTATTAAATTAATTTTACGCTAGCTCAATCTTTTCAAGGAGAGTGCGGGGTAAGAGAAATCACCAGTTAGTTATAAGTTTTGATTTAATAATAAGAAATTACAGGTCCAGACGGGACCTGTTCAAAAGGCACAGAAATGTCGTGAAACAAAGAAAATTGATACAAATAAATTCTGATCGATAAATCGTCAGGAGACAACACACTATTCCTTTTGAGACTCACCGGAGATTCGCCGACGTCCCCGCATCGTTCCTCGGCTCATCTTTTTACCAGGAGGCACAACAAATTTAAATTTAATTGAAAATGGTCTACAGCGACCTGTCATTAAACAACGTCAAAATGAGAATGAGAATTAAATGGCCGACGGGGACGCAGTAGCAGATGTGCATCTCGTCTTCTTGGTGAGTCTCACGCGCACTTCATACAAAGATTTTCGGTAGGTAATCGATGCGCGACAGTATCACCTTCTTATGTTTAATAATAATAGTGTTGACCAGCGATCTGACGGTTCACTAAATTACAGGTTTAAATAATAATATTTTAAGAGAAACTTAATTTTAAAGTAGTGGAGAAATTTAAAGTAAGTTTTCTCAGAAGGAGAGAATGGTTGTTGATTCTCAGTTTGACGTGAATCAATAGAATTTAAAGTCCAATAAATAATAATTTAGAGTCTATTATTTGAAACATATTAATTTGTACGCGGCAAATAAAATGCCGCGTTACAAGGAATAAGATGCTGAATTTGGTATTCATCGGGTTCTAGTAAAGGTGTTTTAATTGAATAAACTAAACTGCACCGACGGAATAGCTCAGTTGGTTGGAGCTCCGGCTTTGCGGGTGGTGCGAGCGAGGTTCGCGCCCTCCGTCAGCCGGGGATTTTTTCCGACAGGTGAGATATTCCGAGCGGGAGGTTTAACGTCTAGGTGCGACAGTATGCATTGTCGATTATTGTCCGATGCCTACCGCCGAAACTAGACTGTCGATAAACCGGTTGTACTCAGAAGAGGTTTTTCTACAGTTTTTCCCTCTTCTCTGGCGAGAAAACCCAATTACGGGTGGTCCAGGCAAATGCGAGTACTCCTATCTTCGAAAAGCCGCACTGTAGGCGCATTAGGTTAAAATAAATTTGCTAATATTTGTAGAATGGTTATGCTTAATCCATAAAAAGTATCAGCAGGGACTCTTGTCGAGTGCGTAAGGCCAATATGGCAGGAGTATAAACGACAAAAAAAATAAACTAAACTTTGACCTACAATTGCTATGCTTATTTCGGAAATGTCAATAATGTGTTGATACATGTATTCCTCTAAAGGAATACTATATTTTACATTATATTTAATTTCAAATTCTTTTAGTGATTCTAAAAGTAAACATGGTGTTAATATTTGGGTGTGGATAATTCCATATTTTCCATCATTAACGGAGTTTATTAAAATATTCACATCTTGACTTAGTTTGTCCGCAAGCATTGTTATCATAGTGATTAGGTTGGAAAGGATTATATCTGTTGTATTATTATTCATTCTATTAGTGATCTAATTAAATTTTTCTTTAATTTTTTTGCTATGTTTCAATAGTATTTCTAAGTTGAATGAGGATTCTAATATACTTCTTATAACTACTGTTTAGTTTTTAATGGCGCTTGCGAGTTTATTATTATCTTCATAAAGTCTATCTATTTCTAAATTTATATAACTTAAATCATTTTCTTAAAGATTTCCAAATAGTGTTTTAGAAATACTACCGACGATATTAACTAACGCACGCTTACTTCTACTAATTTTCCCATTAATTTGTCGAATAATTTAGTTTCAGCCCTTAATCTTTCTATCCAAGCACCTAAAGATTTTATTTCAAAAAATTCCAAACAACTAGCGAAATTTTTTAACGTAGAGATTCATGTGCTTTATCCTGAAGAGTTGTTCAAATTTATCTACTAATTCAGATATAAAATTTTTACCTTGATCAGTAAGGATGAGTTTTGGTGATGAAAAAATATAAATATACTGATCTAATAATTCTGTAATTATAGATTCGCTAGTCGTTGTTTTTAAAGGAATTAACAATAGATATTTTGCCAATACATCTTGTATAGATAAAATATATTCAGTCTCTTGTTGCTTTGTAGGTAATGGTTTAAAAATATCCATAGCAATTTTTTCATTTGGTTGTAAAGGTGTATCCGGAATTATTGCTGGTCCTCTTTTCCTAATACTTGTTAATTTTTGTTCTTGACAAGTTTTATTCATTTCCCACCACTTTCAGGGATGTATACACCCTTGTATCGCATACAATTGTAAGCGCCCGCACTGAGAAAACGATATTTCAAATTTGATACATAATATGTTTAATTCAATATCTTTGTTATGCCGTCAAACATATTTAAGTTTAATTTGAATATAATTTTTTTAAAAATGAAACAAATCATTTACAAGCAAATAATATTTTTAAATAATAGTGATATATATTTTTCATATATATTAAAATAAAACTTACAAACTCTGTTGAATTTAACAAAATCACTCAAACTGGTCTTTATTTTTAAAATCAATATAGTCATATTCAGTCACTTGGTATTACTATCATTTGAAATATGTAAATTTTTTAAAGTTGAAAACACTTTTTTTTGAAATTTCGTCAAATTTTTGTAGTTGAATCATATGTTCTGATTCGCATTTCCACTTTTGTTCTAACCATTTTTAAAAAAGCTTAAACCCATTGTAGGCTGTTGTAGCGTCTGTCACTACATTTTCTACATAACCTCTTTCTTCGATAATTTCATCATCTTCTCCACCAGTTTCTGTACTTTCTGCTTGTTGATTTTCTTCACTGATTTCGTGACCATGGAACCTACAATTAAAAAAGAAAGTAATTATGCTAACGAATTTGGTTAAAAATTGATATTTATGAATAATTGATAATTTAATGGAAATCTGAAATAAACCTTTGAATAATTTGATGCAGATGTTCAACGTTCCAACTAAGTTCAAATCTATCCATTTGTGACCATTTTTACACTTCCTGTCGTGTGATATTTTTAAATCCTTGTATTCTATACAAAAGTTGCATAATATCGTCTTCACTTATTTCTTTGCAATTATTAATCTCAATATCGCAGCCAGGTATTATCTTTCTCCATGCGCGACAAATATTTATGGGTGTTACATCTGACCAGGCACTGATATTTGAACGCAACAACTAAGCATATTCCTTTGTTAAAGAAATTCTATGAGACTTTCTGTATTTTCATCAAGAAGCATATCCCTTAAAAGACTTTTTCTATAAAGATGCTTTATTTTTTCGATTACTCCCTGATCCATTGGTTCGATTAGGGCCGCCACATTAGAAGGAAGATTTTGTACCTGTAATAAATTATTTAATTTATTACTAATAAATACAAAATAAATAGTGAAGTACTGTGTAATACAGCAATTTAAACAATGAATATATGTACTTACAATAATCATATCATCAATAAACTCTTTTTCTTCTTTAGATAAATGACAACGTGTATTATCTACTAAAAGCAACACTTTTTGGTTGCTATTTCCTCTTGTTCCTTGAAACTCTCGAACAGAAGGTAAAAACACAATCTTAATCCATTCTTTGTACAATTCGCCAGACATCCAAGCATTTTTTTGTCCTGTATATGTCACTGGTAATTTATTAATCTCCTTAAAGCAGTGTGGGTTCTATGATTTTCCAATTACATAGAGAGGAATTTTGTGACTACCATCAGCATTAGCACAAACCATAACAAATACACGATCTTTTGAAACTTTATAACCTGCAGCACTTTTTTCAAAACTGGAGACAAAAGTCACAGAAGGTAGCATTCTCCATAATGACTTGTTTCATCTGCATTATAAATTTGATGCAGTTGCAAATTTTCTTTTCTAATTATTGCTGCCAGTTCGTCCACAAATTCTACTGGACATTTATAATCATTGGATAATTTTTCTTCTTGAATGCTACACCAGTGAATTAGAAATCATTCTTTAAATCTATAAAACCATCCGTTACTCGCCTTAAATGTAGGGTCATCATTAATATCTTTGTTTATTATTAGAGCTTTCTCTTTCAAAATTGCAAATGAAACTGGTTGGCCTGCAGATCGTTTTGCTTTAAACCAATCATAGAGAATATCTTCTGAAATAGGATTTTTGGAAGTAGTTACACTTTTACGTTTATATTTCTCAGGCGTCGTATTGTTGAAACAGAAACATTATATCTTTTAGCCAGTTCAAGAATGCTAATTTTAACATCAGAAGCTTCATTATACTTGAAAAGTTCTATAATTTCTTGACGCTGACCAAAAGTGAGGAATGTCAATTTCGCTTGCTTTCCTACCATTTTAAACCAATGCTGCTTCTGAAAAAGGATTCATAAGCATTTTGTAATGAGCTGCCACTTAATGCGTTTCTAATGAGTCTCTATCTATTATTAAGCTATTAAATAAATAATATATACTTACAATAATAAATATTCCATAGCGAGTTTGGTCTATGCCGTTAAAGCGTCAGGTTGCGAGTTGCGCAGGTAGCGGGGACTAACTGTATAACATTGGTTTTCGTAGTGACCTAGTTTTTTACAAAAGCTACATTGCATTAAAAGTCTTTGTTGTAATGTAATAAATGATTCTACATCTATGTCATCTGGTCCGTTGAATTTCTTTATTAATTTAACTGCATCTCTAGCTGGGATTAAGTCGTGATTAATTTCTTTATTCGCTGTGTTATCTACAATGTCATTTTTTTTCTTTTGTTCCATTGAAGTCGATTCTTCTTCTGACCGGAATAAGTTCAAATTTTCTGCTAAGGATGTGATTTCGTCCTTCCTTTTATTCACAGCTAACTCTCTTCTCTCCATTCTATCCATCATTGTTTGAAAAACAATTTTTATTTCTTCTGACATTTAAAATTTTTATTCGTTGTACAATATTTTATAGAGGAAAAAGTATTTTTATTTAGTTCTCTTAATTTGTTTAAGTGGCTACACACTTACAACAAGGTTATTCAGAGAAAAGGGATTATTTTATTGAGGAAACCAGAGCTTGCGAGCACGCGAAGTATAGCTACCATCCTAACAGTTATTCAAAGTTTGCTTCACCCCAATAGTGCAATGGGTGTTTGTTCAATGAATCCAAAAAAGAGTGACAGTTATGAATAATTTACAAATTTTCTTACTTCTTATTAAGAAAATTGATGTCTTCTTTTGATGACTTTGGTTGGAGGGATGTGCGATTAGTGGCCGTAGACACTGTTGCTGACGTATCGACTGATTTTTCCTTGTCCAAGGTCTATCAAGTTTATAATAAAAACAAAGGAGTCCGTAGAGAGCCTTTGGAGTACCTTCTCCTTTATTATTGAGTTTCTGTCGATAATTGGTCCGTAATCAGTGATAGCACAGTTTGACAAAACCCTTTTGTCGTTTGTTGATATCCTGGCAGGATCGCCAAAATAATTTATGTCACGGGTAAAAACGTGAAATAAATGTTTATATATAATTTTAAATGGACTTTATTTAATTTTACAAATGTTGATTAGTGTTAATTTTGATAGTCGGGGAAATACTAAATTCTACTTATTTTAGGGCACATTATATAGGGTTAGGGTTTCAACAAAATAATCTTATCAAGGTAGACTAAACTAATGTTAAGACTCATCGAGGTCGAGTATCACAGATTTGGCTGACGAAACACATGTGTTTTAGAGGATTTATTGGGTCACTGTTACACACTTTTGTCAATTAGTTAACACCACTTATTGAATAACCGCATGTTTACAAAATAAATTATTAATCGACGGAGAAGACATGAACTCTAAAGCTATAACGCATACTATAAACACTAACGCTATCCACTACACTATAACCAATGAAAATCATGCTTGCTAACCTCTGAAGACGAATTCTTTCCCGACACATGTTCTAGCATCCGATGTTTATGACGGTACTCCTAAAAGAAGTAAACAGAGGTTATAAAATATTCAAATATTACAATTAATTAATTTTAATTAACAAATTTGGAATCTATTAATTTTGCTGATTCTATTCGATTGATTATGTCTAAATCCTTCAAATCTAATAATAATTAAAATCCGATAAAATTTGAAGGCTCTAAACAATTTGTAATAGTAAATTGTAAAAAAATCCCATTGCGCAGCAAGCGTTCGACCTGCACGGACAGCTTAATTATTTTTTTTAACCCATTAAACTTGTCAGGCCCACTCTGAAACTTTTTGCAAAACCTTCTTATCATTTACAGGTATGTTTTAAAAAAAGAAAATTAAAAATTTATCATACCCAAAGTTAAAAAAAGTTAATTTGTTTATAAATTTTTTTTATTTTTTTAATAAAAAATGAAAAAAAAAAAATTTTTGTATTCATTTCCTAAAAGTCGAAAGAAAACTAAAACTTTCGTTCTTTGACAACTTTTTTCTAAACTCAATATTTTCGGACTTATAAGCAACTGAATATAGGTCTATGATTAAAAATGCAAAATTTCGAAAATTCATAACTCAAAAATTTTGACAATTAAACAAAAGTAAAAAAATACGTATCTGTTTTTTTTCGATACAGAATAGAAAAAAAATATTTTTGGCCGATTTTAAGAGGTCGACTAAAATCTCACTAAAATCTCATTGTATGAAACAATTAAACATACAAATTTGACAAAGTACATTTTGGAAAGGTTTTTTCATGCTCTTTCGATTGGAAATAAGCGTTTTGAAAAAAAAATTTTGACCCAGAAAAATCAAAATTAAAAATTAATTTCAATTTTTGGGGAAGAGAGATACGATTTTTTTTTAAAAAGAAAGCTGAGGTTTCTTCCTAACAGGGCATATAAATGATAAAATGGGACTAGAATGTTTAAACATTGAAAAAAAGAATTTTCTCCTAAACGGAGCTAAAAACCCGGTTTTCAGAAGAAAGCTAAGGTTTTTTCCTAACAGGACATATAAATGATAAAGTGGGAATAGAATGTTTAATAGAATTAATTTAATTAATAATTTAATAGAATGTTTAAAAACCGGGTTTTTAGCTCCGTTTAGGAGAAAATTCTTTTTTTCGATGTTTAAACATTCTAGTCACACTTTATCATTTATATGTCCTGTTAGGAAAAAACCTCAGCTTTCGTTTAAAAAAATAAAATCGTATCTCTCTCCCCCAAAAATTGAAATTTATTTTTAATTTTGATTTTTTTGGGTCAAAAAAATTTTTTTTTTCAAAATGCTTATTTCCAATCGAAAGAGCATGAAAAAACCTTTCCAAAATGTACTTTGTCAAATTTGTATGTTTATTTGTTTAAGAGTAAAAAATTATTGAAATAAACATTACACCAAAAGACCCCTTGATCACTTGACGTGGAATCGCTCATATATATATATATATATATATATATATATTTGAACAACAATTGTTATAAAAATTTGTATAGTTCTAATAATGTAGTAATCACATCACGTAACTCATTGATAAATTTGTTTAATATACCAAAATAATAAAAAAATCAATTTGTACAAGAGGTAATGACCTCTTGTACAAATTCTATTTATTACAAATTTACATTCATAATTTCTTTTAAAGTTGTCGACTTTAAATAGTTTATTATTTCTTAAATTTTTCGATGGTGCAACAATCTTAATGTTTTATAATATTTCTGGACAATCAACAAATTAATTTAATACTTTAAAAAGAAAAAGAAGATCAATATATATTAATCTTGATGGAAATTTAGGGATTCGAAATGTTTCTCTCAAGTTAGTTTAGTCATAACTATACATGTTATAATATACACCAACCTGTGTTGCCGGAAAACGAAGAAACCTGTTTTGTAAAATCTCTATTTTAAAAATATGATTTTCCTCATAAGGTGACCATATTAAAATTGCAAAGTCCAAATTTGCTCTAGCAATTGCACAAAATAATGACTTTAGTTTTTTAAAATTCTTAAAATCGCGCGAAATTCTGTCAATAAAGCCAAGTACACTAAGAGCCTTACTCACAGTTATATTAATATTAGTGTCAAATGTCAAATCAGAACTAAAAGTGACCCTTAGGTCATTTACTAGATATGTTACCAAATAATTACCAACAAATTACTAAAAGATTACTCGAAAGTTCGTGCTGTGGCTGTGTTCGTGATAACTCTGAAAAGTTTTAAATCATCAGCAAACAAGACACAAACGCACTGCGATACTGATACATCATCAATCAAAAGCAAAAAAAGAGTGGACCTAAATTTGAACCCTGGGGAACACCTGGCGTTGCCAAAAAAGACAACGAATATTTATCATTGACACGCACTGATACATATCTATTTATAACGTAGCTCTCAAGTCATGTTAAATACGCGTTAGTGAGCCAAAATTTGCGTAACTTAGACAATAGTATACCATACGATCAACACTATCAAAGTCCTTTGAAAACTAATTGTATATCATTTTAACCTGACACTTTGTCATTTTGTGTATAGAATTAAAAAATATATATAAAATTTTTTTTTTATTTGTTGAAAAACAAATTTTTTACATTTTTTATATTTTTAAGTTTCTAATACAGAAACTCGCTATTTTCACTTACTATCACAACCAAACATATTCATCATCTTATTTATTTAATTTTTTTCAATAATTTTAACTCGCCAATCTTTTAAATAAGGTCTGATAGGATTTATTTATAGTATTGTTTGAAAACTGAAATTACATCAAAACTTCAAATGATTTGTGAGTTAAAATTATTTAAAAAATTGAATAAATACGACGAAAAATATGTTTGCTTGCGACAGTGAGTGTAAAAAGCGAGTTTTTACATTAAAAATGTAAAAAAAAATTTTCAAAAAGTAAAAAAATAATTTATTTCAAAAAAACCTTTTTTATTTTTTTTTAATTTTATACATAAAAAAGAACAATTTATGTTCTTAATTTTTTTTCTTAAAGTAACTGTTTTTGAAATATCAACAATTAAAAAAATGGGTAATTTTTTAAACCAAAGGTCATATTTTTCTTAAACATTATTGTATATAAATTTTAAAAAATGCGTTTTAAAGGTTATAAAACTAGTTTTCAAATGATATATGTGGCATTAAATTGTAATAATTTCAAATTAAACTGTATCACATTAAAAAAACGAAAAATTTTGTTTTGCAATAACAGTATTTACTCATTAACAAAATTATTTTTTTAATTTCGATATCACAGTTTTTTAAGGATATTACATTGAGAGAGAACCCGTGTAGAAATTGAAACGTGGTAGTCATCCGGCCCTGATCAGGTAAAATAGGGCCCTGATTTGGAAATGAAACACTTTTTCTGATCAGGTCCTGAAGTGGTGTTTTAAAAAAGGCCACATCAGGGCCTTATAAGGCCCTGATCACAACCTGATTTGGTATTTTATAAGTATACTTATAATAAATTAGCTTATTTTATCTGCAATAAAATTTATTTCTATCATTTTATGTGAAAATAGAAGGTTAATTTTAATATACAAATTGTTTTATTTCTTTTCAATAAAAAACTAAAATTTTGTTAAAAAATTAAAAAGATTGACAAATCGAAATTATGCAGATTTTGTTCTCTTTCTTTCTAAAGAAATATAGAAAATTATGCAAATTTTAGTAAAAAAAGAAAATTTATTGCATCATTTCTATTTTCAAATAATAATTTTGTAAAAAATACTGAATTTTTTTGAAAAAGGAAAAAAATAATTTTTTTGATCAATTACAATTTTTCAACAAAATGTCAACTTATATTTTTTTATTGTTTAGAATTATAATATTATATCCATACCTTCAGATTCAGAAAAAACATTTTTTTAGTTTCATCAGAATTTGGAACATTTTGGAACATTTCTTCGAACTCATTTAAATTAATTATTATTTATTTTCACTCAAACTGTTTCTTTTTCGTTGAAACTGACGTAAAATGAATTTTAAATAATTGAATGTGGCTTTTTCGAAGTAATCTGCAACCTGATAAGGTCCTGATCAGGCCCTGGTCAGGGCCTGAAGAATGGCTGTGATAAGTATATCCTGATCAGGGCCAAACCACAAATAGAATTTACTTAAGGCAATTTCTACACGGGAAGGCGAAACAAAAAGTGTTGTGAAGCAACGTTTTGATTAGTTTTTTGTCTCAAATTGATATCTTTAGAAAACCTGAGAATTTTCACTTATGAAAAAACTTTATTTTCGATGCTGACTTTTTAATAAAAAATTCTATAAAAAATCTTTCGTGTTAAATTTTGTAAAATACGATTTGACATTTTGTTCACGCCCAGAATTAAAAGATTTAGCAATCGTTAAATGCAAAGTATAAGTAAATAAGTGGATTTGCGCACAGTGAGAGTGGTTTTTCGTTTTACGAGGGTCAGTATTATATCTCGTGACATAGCCAATGGATGCATCGATTATTCGGACATTGTTCCAGATGATTACGATAAATTGCATATAGTCATTGAGAATCATATTTATTATCCCTAGTTAGAACAATATAAACCATTAAATTCTGCTCAAACTCGTGCGAGCACTGGTGCCCATTTTCTGCTGCCGACATATTCATATGTATATAAGAATATGTACCTTCCCCTGCGTGGGTACATGGTAAATTATACCTGCGAGGTAATTCATCGTCTCTTGAATTTTTACACTCACCCACCATATTTGAAGACTTGATTAATCGCGGATACCTTGTCAACTTTATATTTATGTTCATGTAGGTTGGAAAAGAGAGAGAAACAAAACACTAATGTTTAAATTTTCTGCTTTATGTCCTCACATTATTTTCACTTAAACAGCCTAAATATGAAAACTAATGATTTTTAAATATTTAAATTTTTTTAAAAAGAAAATAAGGATTACGATTTAACCATGGATATAAATTATTTTGTTTATTTTTTCTATATTTTTCTTTATTAAAGTTCACAATACTATGATTTTGCAAGTGTCACTTTCATTTTTTCTAAAAGTATTTTAACTGTTTAAATAAGATTTTTTTGGAAAACACGTTTTTTTACTGTTATAAACTATTTTAAGAATATCTTAAGAATTCCATAAACAGACTTAAGAAAAAAAAAGTAAAAATTATAAAAGATATAATCTTCTATAAAGTTTCCCTCAGTTTTTGTGTCGCTGGTCAAATCAAAATGGTTTTATAAAATAAACATTAAAAAACTTAGTGAAAAAATTTGAAATAAGAGGCACAATTGAATTGTAATTCAAATTTTATGTGCGTGATTTTTATTTTTATTTTCAACTATATTTTAAGAAAAATAATTGTTGGTTACTTGTGATACTGGTGTAGTACGAAAAATATGTCGCTGGTCAAATCAATCGTTTTCCAATCAATCTGAAGTTTCGCATTTATTTGTTCCATGTTATTTATCACGAATTAACCTAAAAAGTAATAAACAAGTTGTGAATTAAGATGTTCATTACATGAACATTTTGCTTCCTCTTTACGATATGCAACAAATTTGCTTTAAAGTGAATTTTTTCATTTTATTTAATTCTATTAATGCTAATAAAATATATTCTTTTTATACATCAATCGATTCGTCTTGATGAAATGAAGATTTTTAGTTTGTTTTTAAGTCTAGATTAACATTTTATTATAAAGCAACATAATTTTTAAGAAGGAAATAAATTTCTAATAAAAGTGCGAATTTTTGGTTTTAATTATGTTTAATTCTATAAATTCAAATAAAATATATACTTTATATATACCAATCAATCCGTTTTAATGCAACGGATAAGAGTATTGAAAAAAAATGAGTAAAATCTTATTGTACTGGAATATAATTTTGATGAAAGAACTAAATTTTTGATAAAAAAGGTAATTTTTTTGCTTCAATTGTCATTACCTCTATAAACTCTCATACAATTTATTCTTTTTATATACCAATCGATTCGTCTTGATGCAAAGAATAAGATTTTATTATATATTAACTTCAATAACCAACTTTAAAAAAAATTTTTGAAAAAAAATTTTTTTTTAGAAAAAAGTAAAAAAAAAATTTTTTTCTGAGAATTTTTTAAAGTCTATCAATCCAGTTCGAGATATTTTTATAATAAATATACCTGGTAAATTTTAGCCAAATTCGTTAAAACCTCTTCGAGTTATCGTGTTCACAAAAATCGGGATCCACACACACACACATTCACACACACATACATACATCCGGACAATTGTTTAGGGTCTTATATAACATAGTCCCATATAGTAGAAAATTTGTCAAAAGGATTTTTAAAAATTTTGTAAATTAAACGACTACAAAGCTTCCTCACGAGGAAGCAAAAGTGACAAAATGAATGAAAATCAAAGAAAAGAAAATAAAAAACGAGAAAAAGGAATCGCGGAATGAAAAATTTATCAACGGAAGGCACTTAAGTAATATTTATTTATTTTTTATTAAACGTTCATGAAAATGTTAGTATTTTTTCAAGGTTATATTAAGATCCTCAATATTTTTTTAAATCAATTCAGCCAATCAAATAATTAGAAAAGTTTATGTTACTAATTCAAATAATTATACGTAAAAAATTTTTATTAATTTTTTTATTGTAATGTTGTCTTTATTAGTTGTATTAGACGTTTATTATATTTATTTTCATGTTTAATTATGTTTTTGTGATACTAAAAAATAACTTACTTAAGTGTAGGAGATAAAATGTTTATGTATATTATGTTACAGATTTAGATAACCTAACATTATTTTCTTTCCAAAAATTTATATTTTAAAATAGAAGGCAACCAAATAATGGTTGTGCAGTAATAAAAATGAAATCTATTTTGGTCGAAGATGTAATACTTAAAATATCAAAATTGTACACAAAAAATTTTTTTTTTAAAATTAAAATTTAAATATTAAAGTTTCCTGAGATTTGCCCATATACACAATTTTGATAGGAATAATAATACCAACAACATATGTGACCTAGTAAGTTAAAAGGGACCTCACAAGCAAGAGTGTCTTTGATGTTTTGTTGCGTTAAAGTCCGCGCGTTTTTTACCCTTATGCAGTAGGTAAATCTGTGATAAATGATCCGTCTACAAACGTAACTTTATCAATTCTCGCTGAGAGAAGTGCGTACATATGCGATTCAAATGATTAAACCTTAAACTATATATATATATATATATATATATATATACTAGGGGGATGCTAAAAGAATCAATTTTGCCCTCTCCAATTTTTAATAATAATTCTGAAAAATTTTTATTAGAACATCTCATATTTCTTTTTAAATTCATTACTTGAAATTTATTCCACAAACGCGAATATTTAATAGACTCTTGAACTATACTTGTTCTACACCCATGTTTTAAAACATCTTGGTAACAAATTCATTGAAAATAATGTAAATATAAAAGAATAATAAATTGAATGAACTTATTTAAATTTCAAAGAATTTGGCTAAAAACCAATCTATAAAAAATTTTAAATACATTCATATTAACAGGGTTGTTTTTTCAGAAATCAAATTATGTTCGCTCATAGTCCTCTGAAGTTGTTCACACATGATCATAAGACCTAATTTTGAGGTTATGTTCTCCTTTTGTTCTCTGAAGTTGACCGCATATGAGCTTCGAACCAAATTTTGAGGTTATGTTCTCCTTTTGTCCCCTGTAAGCCCTGTACCTTGGAATGTGTAGAGGGGGGAGGACATTTAACCTTTAGACCTAATTTTGAGGTTATGTTTGTCCTCTGAAGTTGGCCGCATATAGCTTGAGACCTAATGTTGAAGTTATGTTTGTTCTTTTTTGAGGTTATGTTCGTCTTTGACAGGAAGTTATCTTAAACATACTATAGCCATTTGTGGCCAACTTCAGAGTGATGATCTTTCACCTAATTTTGAGGTTATGTTCGTCTTTGACAGGAAGTTATGTTAAATATACTATGGAATCTTGAAACAGCGGCGGCGGCGGCGATATCTTTTTGTAATATAGGTAGATATACAGTCGAACCTGGATAAAAGAGAACTGGATAAGCGAGAAACCTCTATAAGCGAAAGTTATTTGCTGGTCCCGTCAATACAGTACTCCTGTATTTGAAAGTGGATAAGTGAGAAACCTCTATAAGCGGGAGAAAATTGCTGGTCCCTTGAACTCTCGCTTAACCAGGTTCGACTGTATTATAGTATGTTTTGTAGGCATGTCTAACATTGTATGATGAAAATTTTATTGTTTTTCGAACGATTTTTTTCTTAATTGTCAAATCGTATATTTAATTTTCATCGACCGTACTTCTCGACTTTCCCATAAATGATAGCTAAAAATACCCTGCTAAAAGTAAAGGGATAGAAACCCTATCTCTTTTAATATTTTTTAAACTAAATAATAGAAAGATTTAATGTTTGTCTATCTTAGTCTATCCCCACTTTATCACTTCAATCACTTTTTATCTCTTCTTCTATACACGGTATTTGACTGTTACAGATATTCACCGTTAATATCTAGATATTAAAGTTCAATATCCATTTTTGTCAGTGCACCTATCTCTTTCTATCTCTAATTTCATCTAAGAATATACTTATCTCTTTTAATATTTTTGTTTCTATCCCAGGCTATCCTTTTTTTATCCCCTTTAATTCTCTTTCTATATTCTCTTTTTATTCAATCTCTTTTAATAACCCTTACTTTATCGCCTTTATCCTCTTACTATTCACTTTTTCCCTTTCTATCCCTATGTAATTCTATCCCCATTTTTATTACAATTATCATATTTTATCTTCTCTTCTTCTCAATCATTTTAAATAACATTTTTCTTATTATCTTCTTTAATACTTTTTCTATCTACTTTCTTTCCTTTCTGTCGCTGCTTTAATCTATTTGATCTTTAAACTTTAATATAACAATACAATCATCACTGCTTCTATCACCTCTCGATTCGATCTCTTTCCATCATCTACTTTTGCTCAATCTCTTTTAATAACCTTTACTTTATCTTTATATTAATTCTTTTACTATTCACTTTCTTTTCCTTTTATCCTAACTTTATTCTAATGCCATACTTTTTTCTTTTTATCCTGTCGATTCTATATCAGTCTATGTCTTTCCAATTCGATTGGAAAAGGCCTTTTCTTCTTTTATCTCAATAATTTTGTTATTTATTATGCTTCTTTTAGCCCTTATACTATTCTCTTCTTTTGCTTTCTAATCCCAATTACATATTAGAACATACAATACTTATCACTTGTATTCCTTTAACTCAATTGCAATTGGTTGCAATATACTGCAGTCTATTTCCTTCCTACACGGAAAAAATGTGCTAATAGCATACAAGCATATGTCATCCAAAAATTTCATCATGTGAAACGTGCTTTTAAAGGATAAATTCATGCGCTTAGAGCATCGCTTACTTTAATGTGAAAAAAGGTTAGATCACATACCACGATTTCCTTAAAACTATGCTATAAATGCTCCCCACCACTCAATATGAAATTTGCTCGAAAGCCATGCACTTTTTGGATGGATTTCTTGCAATTTAGATACTAATAAAGTACGCAGTCCCACTTACAAGAAATCCATTTGAAAAGAGCATAGATTTCAAGCAAATTTTACATATGAATGTAAAGAGCATTTCTTTCATGTGTTTTGAACGTTTTTAGTATAATGATAGAACAAAATTAGTATATATCTTTTTCTATTCTTGCAACAAGTAAATTCATGTAATGAATATATGTTTTCATGAAAGAATCTCTTGCTTCACGAACGATTTATACATCAAATAGTGTCTAGCGAAGAGTACAGCTACGCTTCATGTAAATTAAGCACAATATTTTTTTCCGTGTATACGTTGAATTAGCTACGTGAAGATTTTATGATAAATAAAGAGAAATTAAAACTTTAAAAAGGAGATCAATTGAGAGATAAAGAGTGAGAGAATAAGAGATAAATAGATATCAATACAGTCCCAAATGTGAAAAGGTAGTTCAAGAAAAATATCTTCTAAGCTAGCGTGGCTGAGTGACATATGTATTCGACTTGCGTCCCTAAGGTTCAGGGTTCGAGCCCTCCTGCGTGAGAGATTTTTCAAATTTGGTTTTAAGTGTTATGTGTACAATGTTGGTTAATAATGTCAAATGAAGTATAGATATATAAACAATTGTGCGGAATCCATACACATTTTTTTCATTAAGAGGGACATTTCTAATTGATGAGAGAGATGGTTTCACCAATTGGGCCCGAGGCTGGGAGGAGACTTAATGACAAAGAGGGGAATTCCTGGAGACACTGGGAAGATCTGGCACTATCATTTTTACCTTTTGACGAAAATACAATTTTAATTCGTGTGTACAAAATTATAAAAGAACATTTATTCTTACTTGTAAGTTTTATATTTGAATTGAAACAATTTTCGCCAAATTGCGGCAATTGTTTAATTTATTTTTTTAAGTGGATCCACGTGACTGATTTTTGGATAATTAATCAAACAATACTTGTGATTGTGGACAATGTATGTGTTTTTTATTGGATAAGTCTCTTTGTCTCTCACCACGATTAATTCCCATACTGCTGGTTGCAATATTCTCGAGGGACGCCTCGCACTATAATTTTACCTTTGGAGGAAGAACGCTTTGATTACTCTATTTGAAGGAAATCTATTTATCACCGATCCGAGTCGCATCATCTACACCAAAGCCTCATCAAAATTGAGTATCATTTGTATATTGTTTTTTTATGAATGTGTGTTTGGATGCATGTGAGTCGAGAGTGTCAAGTAGGAATTTGATAGATGTTTGTAGTCTGGTTTGATGACGCGTGACATTTCTATTGGCAATCAATTAATATTGCTGAAAAATTCCAATCCCCTCTTTTTTGGTAGTATTTTAATGTCAGAATATTATTGCGTTTCATTTAAATTTGATTGCATGCACTCGAGCTATTGTTTTCTTTTTTGTTGGGAGAGTTTTATAGGGAGGCGTTGTAAATAGTTAGGTATTATTGTCGAAGATTGTCGGGAAGTATTTATTTGTAAAACTTTTTGTAAAAAATTTGAATACGGAGAGGTTTATCATTAAATGATTTATATTAATGTGTCAAAATTATTGCGTTTTTATTTTAGTAATCTCTTTAAATTCTTCAATTTCCTGATTTAATTTTATTTAGAAATTGTAAAATAATAAAAGAAATAAAATGAGATAAAAGTACATAAAGTATAAAAAGAGATATAAATTTCGAGATAAAAAGGTTTAATATGACAAGTATGCAAAATGGCTATTTCAAAGGGATAGAAAAAGCTTTATCTGTTTTTATCCCTAAAATTCTATCTCTTTCTATCATTTTACTTCCAGTAGGGTAGTACAGTAATAACCTATTTTTTTAAATTCCATGTCTAAAAATATTCAAATTCTTTTATGTTAATTCAGGATGCCTACTATTTTTGTTAAAGAAAATTCCCGGTTATTTCCCTGCTTTGTTGTAATGTTTTCCGGATACTTCTCATCAACTTAATTTATTTGATTTCAAACATAAATAAATCTACAAAAGACTTAAACAATTTTTTATTACAATTTTTATGAATGCTTAAATTCTTTTAACGAGTTTCTTTAACTCTTTTTGAAAATACTATGTGAATTAAACAAAGAATTTTTGTAATTTTCAAAAAAACAAAATCTTGTCTGTTTATAATTGAAGCGTTTAATGCAGAAACCGCATATGTCCATTTTTTCGAAAATCACTTTTTTATTGAAAATTTATCTTTAAATGAAGCTTTCCAATCTGGTAAAATATTAAATAAGCAACTAAACTCTAAATCCTTTTAAAAAAATAATTTAATTATCAGTTTGTGCAAAAACTTGAGATATTCTTTAATAAATTTAATTTTCTTGTAATATTCTTGACGTGTGTTAATAATTTATATTAAACAGTTTATATTACTAGCGCATCGACGGCCGCAAGCGGCCGTCTTCTTTGCTTCCAGGTGTCCAATTAATTTTCCATTATACTTTTCAATTATTTTTTTAAATTGAAATTTCATTTATAATTTAATTTTCTTTTGTTCTTTTTTATTAGACACCAGTCAATTATACATAATAAGTTTAATAATTATATATCTAATATAATGTCAATTTTTAATTTAATAAAATTTTCCAAATTAATTTTAATTTTTAGCATTTTTGATGTATTAAATGTCTATTTTATTTGCATCTTTTCTTATTTAAGAAGTAGTGGTGTCATTATTAATTAATCAAAAATCTTTTTGTATACAATATTTTTGACTACGTTAGTTTTTCTTTGATCTCCTAAATAGACTCTCAATGAATCCCAAGATCGAACACGCGAGAATGCAACATAAAACTGTCCGTGATTGAAAACGTCTCGTCTTAGATCGATTCCTATTTTGGCGAAAGTTTGTCCTTGTGATTTGTTTATAGTCATTGCAAATGCGATTTTAATTGGAAACTGTCTTCGTCCAAACTGAAACGGGTATCGCTCATCACTGTATAATGTGATTCGATTAATGAACACTATTTGGCCACATTTATCTCCAGTTAAAATTTTACATTTTAATAAATGATTTTTTAATTCTAAAATCTGTAGTCGTGTTCCATTGCACAACCCTTCATTTATTGAAAGGTTTCTTATCAACATAACAACAGTATTAATTCTTAATCGTAACTCATGTGGCGGTAAATTTGGAGGATTCAAGGTTTCCAAGTATTCGGGTAAGAGAGCTTCACCAATTTCACTATTATCACAGTTTTTAACAGTATTAATACTGGTATAAAGAACGGTGCCCAAAAAGGGCCAAAATTTGCCCATGAGGGAATTGTAAGAGCATAATAGTTTTCAACAGTTATTATTATTTATTTATTATTTATTGATAATGTTTTAGGACTATATAGTCCATACATAGGATTCCTTTTTGTACAGTCAATTATAAAATATCATTCAAGTAAAATATCATTTATAAGTCTACACTATTTTAAGTTAAATATAGTATTTTTGAGCGACGTTCTAAAATGTTTGAAAATGCTTTTAATATTAACCTCAGTTTAATAGCCTCTCCCGAAGAGAGCAGATCTCTCCATATCTCTGCTGTATTTAAATAGCAATTTAATTCCGTTATATGAGTGTTTCTCATTTTTTCGTACGCTGGGCACTTTATTAATAGATGTATTAGGTCTTCTTCGACAAATTGGTAACACACAGGACAAATTTTTTCTTCGATTCTAAAAGAATGTTTAATTTTATTGTTCATTATGCGCGGAAAAAAACTTCCTATTAATCTAAGTTGTGCCATTAATCTTTTGTGAAAAAGAGGTAATCTTGTTTTTAGATAGAGTTGAGTTCCCTCTACAAGTGAGAGATATGGGAAGATCTGCAAACTTTTACATTCTTCCAACCTTTTCTTATCTGTTTCCATTAAATAATTCTTATAAGTATTTATTATTGCATCCTTATCTATTACCATAGAACAGAGATCAGGTTCTTCCCAAATATACCCCATATTACATTTATTAAACATTTCTTTAATTTGTGAGACCCAATTATATTTACCTTTGCTTTCTTTAATATTTCTAAGTTTTTCAAAGCATATTCTTGGGTATCTAGATTCTTCCATTTTTAATATTTTATTAATCCATTCAACAGCCGCTTTAAAAATCTCTAATTGAAGTGAAATTTTCCCGATCTCTATTCTCAAGGCATAATTTGGCGTGTTTGGCGTCAAACGAAGTAGATGCTTAAAAAAACCCAATTGAACCCTTTCTATCATTTCTACATATCTTGGTCCCCAGATTGACAATGCATATATCAAGATACTCTTTACTAGGCTATTAAACAAGGTGTCTATCGTTTTCCAGCAATCGGATTTTGTAGTATCAATTATTTTATTAACCGAGCCCGATGCAAGTTTCGGCGTTCCTGTTATTTTCTCTGCTGCTTTCATAAATGTACACGTGTTTGCGAAAGGAATTCCCAAGTATTCGTAGCTATTGACAATTTCAATTGTTTCTTCTCCGTACATAAATTTAGGTGCTGTTTTTAGTTTTTTATTACCTTTTTTAAAAATTACAACTTTGGTTTTCCCCAAATTTACTGTTAAACCTTTATTATCGCAATATTCTTTTAATATTTTTAACTTGAGGTTCATTTCGCTGGGCGTGTCTGCTAAGAGAACTAAATCATCTGCATAGGCGAGAATAGCAATTTCTTTCGTTGAGGAAATGGAAAGCCCCCTACAGCCCCTATCAATAAAAAAATTTTCCATATCATTTATGAATAAGGAGAATAAAAGAGGGCTTGTTACTTCTCCTTGCAATAATCCGCGCGTTACCTCTACTGGGTCTGTTGTGTCATCCGACACTTTAATACTAACCGTAGCCTTTTCGTAAAAATTTTTTAGAGTTCTTATGCATTTCGAATTTAATTCCAATTTAAAAAGATGTTCCCATAATTTTTCGTGGCATATTGACGGGAAAGCACTCGAGAAATCTACAAACAGTGTGTATAGTTTACTTCGCGGTTTATTTATTTGAATTTGTATGATTGAGTTCAATATAAATATGTTATCCAAACAAGAGCGACCTTTTCGAAATCCGGATTGAAATTCGGGTACTAGATGATTATTTGTTGTCCAGTTCTTTAATCTCTCTCCCAATATTTGCGTAAAAATTTTCGTTATGCAATTTAATAAAGCAATCGGTCTATAATTGTTTGGATCAAATGAATTTCCCTTTTTATAGATCATTGTAAGTATTGTTTCGCTCCATTTTCCCGGTATCATTTCCTTATTTAATATTTCATTGAATAATTCTACTAAATAATTTAACCAGTTTAACGGGAGATTTTTGAAAAATTCGAAACTGACTCCATCTGTACCCGGGGACTTTCCATTTTTACATCTATTTATACTGTCGACTACTTCTGATATCGTTATCTCTGAGTCCAAATAAGGGTGATTAACAACGTTTATTTTAGTCACTAAAGCGGGTAATTTTCTAATGGGAAAAGAATTTTGCAAAAAAGTATACCAGGCGGTTTTGTCTATTTTATTAAGCTGAGGATTTCTTGGCGTAAATTTATTTATTATCCCCCAAAAAGTTTTAGAGGAATTTGTATTTGCTAAATTATTTAGTAATGCTTCACTGTAGCTTTTTTTCTTAATATTACAAAGTTTTTTATATTCTGCTTTTGCTTTTTTATAATCAGTTAATTCCTTATCTTTAAATTCGGAAATTTTGCAATTTTTTAATTTATCACTTAAATCCCTTTTTTTATTTAAACAATCCTTATCAAACCAAGGTTTGTTGTAAGGTAATTTTTTCTGCCCTATTTTAATGCCCATATTTAGACTCATTGACACATCAACTATTGTTTCAATTATATCATTACTTATTTTTTCTATGTTTTTATTGTTCACTATATCTATAGACTGTTCATTCATGCTATTTATATACTCTAAGGCACAATCGGGTTTCCATTTTAGTTTGATTGAATTTTTTATTTTATTTTCTCTCAAGTTATTTATTTTTACAATTTCCGGTCGCATTTTAACAATAGTTGGGAAGTGATCTGAGGAAGTCACAATATTTAGTACATTAAAGTCCATTATAAAACCAAGAGCTGACAGACTACCCCAGACTAGATCTATTACGCTAGACCCATTCACTCCTATATATGTATATTGCGCCGGCGAGTCATTAAAAGTTCTACCATTTATATTGCACATACCGTTTTCTTCCATAATTTCATTTAATATTTTTCCTCTTTTATTTACAATTGTATCTAGTGAAAATCTATCATGTGTAAAAATCGTGCCAAACGGAATACTACCTTCAATTAATTGATTTAAATCACCCATTCTCGCATTAAAGTCCCCCCCAATTATTATTGGCAGTTCCGGGTGGGATCTTGCAATTTCTGAGATCTCTAAATTTAAATCATTTAAAATATCTAATTCTATTAGAGGTGCAATATAAACTAATCCCAATATAAAATCTAAATTATTACTTTTATCTTTAATAAAAATCCAATTTGGGTGTTTAATTATCACATTAATATTATGTAAATGTTTTTTATATAATATAATCAAACCTCCCTTAGCCCTGCCTCTTCGGAACTCCCTTGTTGCACTTGTTGAAATATAGTCATAATCCGTCAGGATCGCTGGTAGAGTTGGTTCCGCAGTGAGCCACGTTTCGGAGATACAAATAATATCCAGTTCTGTGACTTCATTGAGAATCTCTCCAATATTTTTGAAGCCATACACATTCCAGAAGATTATTCGTAAAGATCGTAGAGTCTCATTTGTGCCCCTGCCAGTAGCCTTCTCTCTTCCTTGGGGTGTTTGCTATTTATCGTTGTTTTTGAGGGCTCGATTTGACTTCGGTGTGAAATAATTTTCCATTATGTTTGCCTTCTCTCCATTATTCGATACCGCCTTCATAATTTTGCGTCCTTTCGATTTTTCTCTCTGTGGTTTCTTAATAAAATTTCCTCGATTTTCATTTTCAGTTTGTTTTGATGTCCTTCCTCTGTCATTGTCGGTATGACTAGTTATTTCACTTTCTTTAAGTTGCTTTTCTTTTTCATTTAACAGTGCTTCAATGCTTTCCAGAGTCCAGAGTTTTTCGTCCATAAAAATCTTCTTTCTTTTCAAAATCGGGTCCTTTCCATTTTCCTTCAGCCTGTTTACCGCCTCAATCAAAGCTTTCCTTTCCTTTCTCTCCTTAAATGATCGGTCATTGGCTATCGAAAAACCAAGTTCCTTGATTTTGTTTATTCTTGAGAAAACGGTTTTGGTCCAATGAGCAGAAACAAATTTGATCAGGATGGGACGATTTCCTATATTTTTCCCAATTCTAAAAGCATGTTCAATTGCTTCCTCGGGTATATTTATATCTGCATTCATAAATATATTTTTAATTTCGTTGATAATGTTTTTGTTTGTATCCGAGTTGTCGTCTAATCCAAACAATACGACGTTCTTTTCTCTAAGCGCGCTTTGTAAATTGTTAATTGTCCTTTCCAATTCTTGAATATATTTAATCGCTTGCTCGCTTCTTTCATCTGTTTTTTCCTGACAGTTTTTGATATTTTTCATATCAGATTGCATTTTCTTGTTGTCTGTCTTCAAGTCCTCAACTTCATTTTTAATTGACGAAATATCATTACTCACAGATTCTAGTTTATTCCAGATTTTGTCTAATTTAGTAGTGATATCGTCTGTGATGTTATATGACATGATTATTAGGCAACCAAAATGCACTTTTATGGTTCTTGGTTCTTCAAATCTTGGTTTTTCAAAATTCAAAATGGCGGATCCAATATGGCGGATGACTTTATAAAAAAATGATAAGATTCGCTTGAAAATTGTTACTCGGGGGTTTTCGGGGTCGCTGATTACGAATATGATCTTGGTTTTTCAAAATTCAAAATGGCGGATCCAATATGGCGGATTACTTTTTTAAAAAATGATAAGATTCGCCTGAAACTATTTACAAGCGGGTTTTTGGGATGTAAGTTGCATCCAATCAATGAAGATAAGACGCAAGGCATCTGACCAGTTAAGGTAAGATGTGTGTTGCATCGAATCAATGAAAATAAGACGCAAGGCATCTGACCAGTTAAGGTAAGATGTTTGTTGCATCCAATCAATGAAGATAAGACGCAAGGCATCTGACCAGTTAAGGTAAGATGTGTGTTGCATCCAATCAATGAAGATAAGACGCAAGGCATCTGTTGAGAAACATTCTCATTAAGAGAAGAGCAAAGTTAAAAATTCGTTACATGCAGATAAAAAACAATTGAACTGCAGTGGATATAAGAGAGAAATATTCTCGTTATGAAATGGATTTATTCAATGGTACGTTGCATGTAGATTAAAAACAAATGACCCCAAAAACTCTCCTGTAAATAGTTTCAGACGAATCTTATCATTTTTTTATAAAGTCATCCGCCATATTGGATCCGCCATTTTGAATTTTGAAAAACCAATCTCATATTCGTAATCAGCGACCCCAAAAACCCCCGAGTAACAATTTTCAAGCGAATCTTATCATTTTTTTATAAAGTCATCCGCCATATTGGATCCGCCATTTTAAATTTTGAAAAACCAAGCTCATATGAGGCGTTATTTCTCAAACGTTCCAGTCCAAAATTATAAGTCTTTGGATTGTGTTGGTATTTTGGGAAATTGTTGCCCTATATGAAAGTAATAAATCTGTAAAATATTAGCTCTTTAAAAAAAAAATTGTAGAAAGTGGTGGGGGTTAAAGTTCTGACATTTTAAGTAACACTGCCATTTTCAAAACCATGTAACTTTTATAAAACTTTATCGATTTTAATTTGTTTATAATGGATTTAAAGCATTTTTCATCTACTTTCTAAAAATTTTACAAACAAATTTTTAAAAAAATTTTTAAACAATTTTTTTTCAAAAATTAAGTTTATTTTTTAATTTTGACCTTGATGGGTATTTTAAAAAAATTTTTTTTTATTTTTATTGGAAAGCTGACATTTTTCCGGAAAAAACCATATAAGTTTTATAGTGGGATGACCAGAAGTTTAGAAGATATTTGAAAGCAAAGTAAGCGGTGCGCCCGGGTTACTGTACGTTACGCCGGCGCTGCGCCGTTAAACGACATAAAAATCACTCTTTTATCTTCATCTGCTTCAGTAAAAGCTCTGCATTTAAACAGGGTTGATACTTCCTATGAATCTTTTTTAATAGTAGCTCTCTGCATTTAACAGGGTTGAGACTGTCAAAATTAATTATTTTAATTGATGATAATTATTATTCCTTTAAAACTTTAATCTTTCTTGTTCAAAATTACTCATTTTAATTGATAATAATTATAATTTATAAAAGTTTAAACATTCGTTTTCAAAATTATATATTTAAATTTTTTTCGGTAAAAGTAAAGCATTTATTTTTGAAAAAAAATTGTTTAAAAATTTTTTTAAAAATTTGTTTGTAAAATTTTTAGAAAGTAGATGAAAAATGCTTTAAATCCATTATAAACAAATTAAAATCGATAAAGTTTTATAAAAGTTACATGGTTTTGAAAATGGCAGTGTTACTTAAAATGTCAGAACTTTAACCCCCACCACTTTCTACAATTTTTTTTTAAAGAGCTAATATTTTACAGATTTATTACTTTCATATAGGGCAACAATTTCCCAAAATACCAACACAATCCAAAGACTTATAATTTTGGACTGGGACGTTTGAGAAATAACGCCTCATATTCGTAATCAGCGACCCCGAAAACCCCCGAGTAACAATTTTCAAGCGATTTGGATTTATTTTTTTAGATGTTATGAATTTTCATAATTTATTGGAATTCTGGACTTAGGGGTAGTTTTTCACCCCTTTCCCTCCACTTTACAACTTTTTACCTATCATTTTCGGTTTCAGCAGGGTTCAAACTGTTGAAAACTATTATGCTCTTACAATTCCCTCATGGGCAAATTTTGGCCCTTTTTGGGCACCGTTCTTTTTTCTGTTGACACATCTAATAATTCGACAACTGATTTGTTAATATCATCAGCGTCAACATTTCGAGCTGATAATATTGCCATTGATGTTAATTTTTCAAATTCTTTATTTTTAATTACATCTTTATAGATATCTTCTGCAATATTTGTACCTGGAGGAGCTATACAATTTTCTGGTATTTGTATATCAGTTTCATTCATGTTGGCCGTTCCGTTACCAACTTGTAGTAAAAATGCTGAAAACTCTTTTTCGTGTGGTAAAGCGAGCATATTTTCTGTTAGTGAAAATTGAAAGAAAGCAGACCATACACTACTAAATTTAATGCAGAGATTTATTAATTCACTGCGAGTAGCATTTTGTTTAACTGGAAGCAGTTGTCTAAAATCTCCACCAAGTATCATTGTTTTACCTCCAAATGGTTTATCATTGTTCATTATGTCTCTTAAATTTCGTTCAACTAATTGCAAAGCATGCCTTGGAGCCATTGGATCTTCATCCCAAAAGAATACGTCTATGCTTTTTAAATATTCTGCTTCTATGGATTGCGCTTTAATAGTCAAAGATGAATCACTATAAATAGCAATTGGCAATTTAAAAGTTCTATGAACAGTTTTACCCTGAGAAAGTAATGTTGCTGCGATGCCAGTAAACGCCATTGTACAAACTTTCTTTTTCTTACTTTGTAAAAGGTGAATCAAGGTAGTATAAACAAATGTTTTTCCTGATCCTCCAACTCCATTAATAAAAAAGCATCTTTTTTTGCTGTTATCAGTTTGTTCATTATCAATTGTTTCTAAAATAATATCAACAATTTTTTTTTGCTTTTCATTAAGTTTCTGATATTGTTCTGTGCCAATTGTCTCATGTTGTTCATATATTATTTGATTTTCAATGTCAACTTCAGTTTCTGTTATTTGTAACATCGATGGAAAATATGTTAAATTTGAATTTTCAGCATTTAGTAATGTATTGATATGGATATATGCTTTCTTTTGGGCAAGAATTTCTGACATTGTTCTTGAATAGTCTTGAGATAAAGCACTTTTAAACTCTTCCCACAATTCTTCAGGGCGTAGAGGTTGACAGTGTATTAAAATTCGTACAAATAATTGCCTTAATTGTCTAGGCATCATCCAAACCTCTGCTTCATGCATAGCATTTTTCCATTCATCGTCATCTTCTATTAATCCTAAGGCTAAGCACGTAGAAACAAAAGATTCATGTGTAACACCATCAACAGTTTTTAAATTTTCAAAACTCGTAGCCCCTTTTACTGTTATTAACAGTAATCTCAAATGAAATAATTCAATTTGTGATGGACTTATAGAATACATACGTCCTAAAGTGTTAAAATGTTGTTTTCGCTTCTGCCATGTGAAGGCATTAGATGATTTATTTCCTTTTTGAAATACGTAATGTAACGGCATTTCCGAATAAGTGTAATTTCTAGCTGTTGGATCACGTTCATTTAAAGCAAAATATTCTGTAAGTTCTGAAGGTTTATTTAATGCCGATCTAACCGAGTTTTGATCATCCACATTATCTACTATCACTGTTTGTTGATTTGGTAAGTGAACAGGCAAACGATAAATTGAATGACTTTTGCCTTGCAAATTATTGCTCAAAATACGGCCACAGGCTTCGGGTGGACTAACGTAGCGTCTTTCAATATAACTTTTAATTTCATCATGTTCAAGAACGCCTGTTTCTTCGTTGTCATTGTTTTGTGCTTCTTGAATCACAACAGCCGCAGCATCATGTCCTTTGTAAATGTATTTAAAAAGATATTTTACAGCTTTAATACTGGTAACAACTTCAACGTTAATATGGCAATTTAAACGCAATAATTGTTCTTTGTTATGAGGTACAACACGTTGATTATCATATTGAAAACCATCACGCCGATTGTATGTTTCCTTATTTCGTCGCCTGTAGTGAGGATAACCGTCTTCATCCATATTCGTTTCATCATTAAATGGTTTTGGATAATTCTTCGAACATTTACCATTTTTATCTAAACACCAATCTCCACAAGGACCATGAATCATATCAGCATCAATAATTTTATGTAATCTCGGATTTTCTATAGGATCCGGTATTTCGGCTGAAATAAACTTATCCACAATTTCAGGTGTTGTTATTTTACCATTTGATTTTAAATTAACCAACAGATGAACGTGTGGTAATCCACGTTTTTGATACTCAACAACATAGACGTATGCTTGTACTTCTCCAAATAATTTTTCTTTAACAATTATATTGATGAGTTCTTCTTTCTTTAATTCAAATACGCGAGCCACTAAATCAGGTCTATCTGCAGCCGTTTGTCCATCTAACAAATTTTCAGTAATTTCTTTCCATTTTGGATTGCAAGTCATTGTAATGAACAAATCAGGTTTACCAAATTTCCTTACTATGCACATTGCATCTTGATAATTCTGTAGCATATTTCTTGGTGATCCTGGATAAGTGGAAGGAAGAACAACTACTTTCCCAACACGACTGCTAGTATTTTCTGCTGTTTTTTCTATGTGCTGTAAGAGACTTTCATATGTATCAGCTCTTAATTGTTTCTGATTACTTCTTAAATAATTCATTTTATCCTTTTCAACTTTAACGTAGTTATCAACGGTCCACTGTTGAAACAATCGTCGTCCCATTAAAATATAGTTTGTATCATCTCGAATAGCCATACGGTATTTTATGTAAGCATTTCTAGTCACTCTTCGATTACTACCAATCATTTTTATATCTTCAGACCAACCCTTAGTTCCATATGGATAAAATAAAGGATAAGTCCATGGTTCAACATTAGGATCCATTGAGCTTACATATTGTAAATGCTTTGTAATTTTATTACGAATTGTAACGTAAGATTCTGGAATTTCTCCGTCAGCAGTAGTAGAAAAAATTGCCGCAACTTCATTAACTCTTTGAAAATTGAATCGTCTTTTATCTTGTCCTTTTTTTAATGTGAACAACAATTGAAGTTCAGGTTCTGTACCATTGTTCTCAGCTGTCATTGAATCCAATTCGTCTTTCATCATTTGATATGCATTTGCAAAAGTATTATCATTTACCATTACATTGTGAATAGCATTTAATATTTCTTTGTTCAATGTAGAATTCATATTCATTCTAAAATCTGTTGCTTCATTAGTATCAATAATAAAAAGTTGTCCAAAACTTGGCAATTCGCCATCATCAGGATATAAAGAAGTATTTATTTGATAATATATTTGTCCTTGAATTTTAAAGCAAAAAGGTCCAGGTCGTCTGTTATTAAATTGTACTAAATTAGCATTAAAAGAGGCAAACGAAAACGCATTGTTATATTTACGTATTTCATTGTAAAAGTGATTCGATAAAGGATGAGTACCTTCAAATAATTCTTTTATAATAGTTGGTGGTTCTGGCAATGGTTGTAGGAATACTTTGCCATGACTACAGCAATCATTAAAAGAATTTCCTTTATTATTTACTTTCTCTCCTTTAAAGTGCTTTGCTTTACAATGAATACATGATACATTCATAGTTCCAAGATAATGTTCAGGAATGTTATCTGAGTTATTGAAAGTAGTATTACAATTAACTTCAGCAATGTTATTAATATTATTTAAAATCAATTCTTGTTGTAGATCATGAACATGTTTAAATTTTTTAGGGTTATTTTTTTCGTGTGATGTACTCTTTCGCTTTCGATTACCTTGTAAACGATTTAAATTAGAGGCATTGTTATCTACTTTTTCTTGCGATTCTTGCAGCAACAATTCATTACTTTTATTAAGTATATAATTATTCTTCTTTAAATGTACATCATTCGTGTCTTTTGCGTGTTTAAAATTTAATTTTTCATTATTCAAACTTACTGTCATACTTTGTTGTTGTACGTCAGTTTGTATGCACACGGTTCTGTTTGTTGAACTTAGATCGTCTTGTGAAGATAAATTTCTTATTTTGCTCCTTGTAGTTACGGTTAATTCTGTTTGCAGTTCGTGAACATATTTAAATTTGTTTTCTCTTACTGGTAATTTATGCTTCTGTTTGTTACTTTCATTTATAATAATATTTGCACTCGTTGTAGGTTCATTATATTTGCTACTGTCTTGTATAAGAGTCAAATTATTATTTCTTGAGTTTGATGTCAATGGTTTTTCCAAATTGTAAATTTGTTTCACCTTATTAATAGTAATATCATTACACTTTTCTTTTTTTGTCCTTGTTTTTCTTTTACTTTTTAAGTATTCTTCCATTTTTTTAGATTGTTTCTAGTTAAATATCTTTAAACCTATTTTCTTTTTTTGTGTCAAAAATATATTTTTAATTTGATTTTTTCACTTTTGTTCTAATAATATTCTGATAGTCTAATTGGTCTTAAGGTCTCATTTTTTCTGCTTATCTAGTGTCTTTTTTAATTCTCTTTGTTCATTTTTGGTCTAATGTTCTGATGGTCTTATTTTCTGAGCTTGTCTAGTTTCTTGTTTTTTCTACTAAGTTTTCTTAGTACATACAAATTTTAAAATTAAATAATATATTTTAATCGAAATATTTGTATTTTGTTTTGGAATATAAATAGAAAAGGTAATTTTATAAAAAATATTTTTTTTATTTATTAAATTCAACAACAACAGTAAAAATAATATTTACAAATTTAACTCTGATTTTTTTTACAAAAAAATATAACTGTTCTTCTTTTATTAAAAAATAATTTTGCATTTAAACTTCCTGCAGCTGATTTCCCACAGCTGATTTTCTGCAACTGATTTCTTGCAGCTGAAAAAAAATAAAAATTATGTGTTTACTAACATTAAAAGTTTTATAAAGTTTTTCAACAAAAATTTAATATTATTTTTAATATTTAATGAAATTTTATTCTTAAAGAGAAAAGAGACTTACAAAAAATATAACTGTTCTTCTTTTATTAAAAAATAATTTTGCATTTAAACTTCCATCAGCAAATTCCTGCAGCTGATTTCCCACAGCTGATTTTCTGCAACTGATTTCTTACAGCTGAAAATAAAAATTATGTGTTTATTAACATTAAAAGTTTTATAAAGTTTTTCGACAAAAATTTAATATTATTTTAAATATTTAAAGAAATTTTCTTCTTAAAGAGAAAAGAGACATGTCTTAAAAAAGTCGAATAACAAAATCGAAAGTAAATAATTTATTCCTCACTGTGTCTTCACTTTTAGATAGATCATTTAAAATTATGTTATTAATTAGTAATTAATTAAAAATTTCTCTTGATAAAATTCTTTATAAAATTAACAATTAGAAGAAATATTCCATTTTTTCAATAAATTATTAATTATTGTATATAAATATCGATACCGCCGTTCACAACTAACCACTCTCACATTGGTTCTATAAAAGAACCTCTTTCACGTTGGTCTTCTAAAGTCCCCACTGTGTATTTTTTCTTAATTATATATATATATATATATATATATATATATAAATTAACAAAAAAATTTATTAAAAAGGTAGATTTTTATTTATATTGTAATAAAAATTGTTGCATATTTTACGAAAATATTATATCGAATAAATTAAAAACCAATTTTCGATTATCAACGTTGTGGACTTCAACTTCGTAATATGGTGAGGTTACTAAAAAAAGCAGATCGCTTACTTCAGAAGAGCAACGTGAAAGAAAGGTTCTTTTAGATATCCAACGTGAGAGTAGTTAGTTTTGCACGAAGGTATTGATGTATATAGTTAAAAATAAAACTAATTTAATTTTTTCTAATAAACATTGATTTAAAAATGAATTTTTCAGTTACAATTTCAGATAGATAACACATAATTTTGAATGACAGAATTTTAATTTTTTTTGTGATACAATTTAAAAATGATTTTTCAGTTAAAATTTTTTTTATAGATAAAAAAGTAATTGAATCGCAAAAATTCAATATTTTTAATGTAATAAATATAACAATTTTAATTAAATTTCTGGAAAATGCAATATTTTTATTTTTCCAATATTCATTAAAAAAAATTCGTTGAAAGAATTCAATTTAATTATATTATTATTTGAAAAGAGGGTGGCCACAAATTTCATTTCATCAGTTTCTCTGACAATTTACCGATAGTAAAAAAAGAAGTTATTGACAAAAATTTTTGTTACAGGAAAATTTTAATTAAAAAAAATTTCTCGAAAAATGCAATATTTTAAAAAATTATTGTTCATTAAAAAAAATTCGTCGAAAGAATTCAATTTTTTAATTATATGAAAAGAGGGTGGCCACAAATTACAGTTTATCAATTTCTCAGACAATTTACTGATAGTAAAAAAATATGCCCACCAACTCCGATCTCCTACTCTTGAGAACTTGCAATGGAGGATTATTAACAATTAATATAAATAATATAAAATACACTGAAATTGACACTTGAAAACAGTGTAAATAATGTTGTATTGTGTGTTGTCATAGGTAAAATAACCTGTATGATTATGCTTAATCATAAGCATTTTTTTCTTAAGGAGCATTTCTATGAGAATCTTAAAGGTTGATAGTTTGTCCAGTGGCGCATTTGGCAACTATTTCCAAAATTATGAATATCCAAAGGTCAACGCACAACTGCTTCACGATCGTCGTTTGCGACCGTAAAGTTGTGCGTTGGCCTTTATGTGTATATTACTTAAAACCAACGTACAGACCTTAGTCGATCATAGTTCCTGTCGACTTTCAGTGCGGTAGAAGCAATTTCCTTTCATTAATCAGTGCTTTTCAATTTAAAAAATTTTTAATTTTTAAAATGGAATCCGATCATTCAGCGAACATTACAGAGGATTTATTTACCTCAAGTGAAGATCTTGAAAACATGCTTCCTGGTGAAACTTCTTAGTAAGTATTTTCTCTTCAATAAAAAAAAATTTACATAACCTCTTATATTTAGCACGTGTTCAAGTTTTATTACAATATACATATATAATATACATTATGTAATATTTAATATTTTCAATAATTAAGAAAAGAATTTTAAAGAAATTAAATTTTTCTTTTTCAGTGAATTAATAGGAGTCATTACTAAAATTGAAAATCCGTTTCGTAGAAGATCAGGATTTGTTTCTGAAAATGCACCCATGAGGTGCATTTTCAGTAATCTTCAAAAAAACATTCGTACACTGTTTTGGGCTCCAAAACGTGATGAATTTAAAGGACGTCTTCTGGATAAGGTACGAATATTTTCCAAAAAAATTTTTTTTGTCTATTTCTTTAGAAATAAAATCCTTTTCAATAATATATAAATATATACATCCATTATTTTTTATATAAAAAATGATTATATATTTTACCTATAATAATATATTTTTAATTTTTTTATTTAAAAATTGTTATTTTTTATATAAAAATAATAAATATTATTTAATTATAATACATACATGATTTATTTATTGTTTGTTTTTAAATTTTCTAATAATTTAATTTTCTTCTTATTTTAGATTGTGCGAATTACTCGTCCTCAAATCGTTAAAAGCAACCCTCAGTTTTTTAAAGCAGAGGAGAACGTGATGGAAATTGAAATTTCAATTCAAAAATATACGGAAGTGGAAATTCTCGGGCCGTGGGCTACTAATCAATATTTAAATATTGAAATTGAAAACGTTCTAAACTACGTGGAAAGATGTGTTTGTAAGTATATTTTTTAATTTAAGTTTTTAATTAAAAAAAATTATATACATACAATTTTTCAATTAATTTAATTTCATTTTTTTAATATATAATAAAAAACAATTTTAAATAAAAATTCCTAAAAAATGCATTTTTCTTACAATTTTTTTAAATAAAAAAATTTTAACTTTAAAAGTTTTGGTAAATATTTCAAAATTCAGAATATTAGAAACATAATCAAATCGAAAATATATATTATATTCTCACAAATAAAAATAATAATAACCTTGATATAAGAAACTCTTCTATTTAAGAAATTATATATATTTTTGAAAAAATATAAACATTGGAAATTTTTAAAATGTTTCCAATATTTTGAATTCTGAAATATTCTGAATTAATTTCATTTACAATTTCTTTTATATATATTAATTATATTTTAAGTTTTTTTAAAATAAAAAAAAAATATGTATATTATTAATAAATTTATTTCTCAAAATTGAAATTTACATATAAAAAAAATTATACTTATTTCTTTATATTTTTTATTTATTGTCTTAAATGTAAATAATTGTTTTTATTCAAATAAACTATTATTTACATTTATTGATTTAAAAAAATAAATTAAATATATTTATTATTTATTTTATTTTTTCTATTTATTATGAAAAGTAATAGATATATTATAAGTTTTTATTATAGGCATACATGGCTTTTTAAAAGTCACCTTTCAGAGCATCGTTAATGGGAATAGTTCCTTTGGCAGTGGCAGTAACAGATTTGAAGTTCTACCTGCCTGTTCACATCACATCATTCGATGGAATGTCATCTCCAGCTACAGGAACTCATCTAAAAATTAATGGTTTGCTCCGAGCAAATTCGTATAATACGATAATTCTGCAAGTAGATTCATTCAACAATATCACGACAGTCGACACAACTATTAAAACCAATTCAGAGCTGAAGGCCGGTTTTCGAGCTTTGAAAATTGTGGAAGCAGACGATTGCTTAAAAAATTATGATTCCAATCATAAATTATCATTCGTTGAAAATCGTAAATCAACGGAAACACCTAAATCCAAGATTCCATTAAAAGTAAGTATATTTTTCTATCTATATTATATTTAATATTTATTCAGGGTGTCCAGCTACCTTGAAAACCTTAAAAACCTTGAAAAGTACTTGAATTTTTTTTGCTCCTTGAAAACCTTGAAAACACCTTGAATTTTATGGCAAAAAATCTTGAAAAATTAAAATTCTTAAAAATGGGATTTATTTTCTTGTTGTTTCAGGTTGAATTCTCTTCAATATTTCAATTATTTTTATTTTTATAAAACAATAAAAATTCTACGCCCAAATTTAATTATATTCGCAGGAATTTCAATAAAATTCACAGCAAAATACAATTATTTTCATAAATAACAATAATCACCAGAAGTATTCAATTATTTTAAAAATGAATTAAATTTTCGGGAGAAATTCAATTATTTTGAAAAAATTTTCAAAATTGTGGTCAACAATTCAATTATCTTTGCAAATAAATAATAAAATTCTTTGCAGTAATTCAATTGTTTTCAAAAATTTTTTTAAAATTCAATTATTTAAAAATTTTTTCCATTAAATTCTTCGTAGTAATTCAATTCTTTTCAAAAGTAATAAAATTCAATTATTTTTTAAAATTTTAATATAATTCACTGCAAAATTAAATTCTTTTCAAAAATTTTAATAAAATTCATTGCAAAATTCAATTATTTTCAAAAATTTTAATAAAATTAATTGCAAAATTTCAATTATTTTCAAATTTTATTTTAATCAATCAGTTATTTTTAAATTTGCCATTAAATTCTTCGCAGTAATTCAATTATTGTATTTAAAGTTATTTATAAATAACTGTTGTATGTGGAAATTATAAAATTGTTTATAAGTACTCTCTAAATTTGAATTAGTAGAAATGTGACTTTTTGAATTAGTGACTGTCTTTTTGCTTTTTAATTAGTAAATGTCACTAAAAAAAATTAGTTGAAATGATTTATTAGTAAAATAAATTGAATTTACTAATTCAAAAGCAAAAAGTCAGTCACTAAATCAAATTAGTAATTATTTTTAACAATTCAAATTTAGACAGTAAGTAAAAATTGACTTGAAAAGCACTATTATACTCGATTATAAATAACAAATATTTTGAAAATTAGTACCCTAAAAATGGACCTTGAAAAAAATTATTTTCAACCTTAAAAACCTTGAAAAGTCCTTGAATTTTTTTTTAAAGAATCGCTCGACACACTGTTATTTAAATTTTTTTATTTTTTTTTTTTGATAATTTAATTTAATGTTTTTTTAAAGTAATTATTTTTTTTAAAGAAAAATAAATATTATTATTATATAAATATATATTTATGACAAAAAATCTTTCTGTCAATCGAAAATTTTGCTCTATGTTGTATGAATAACATATATAATATAATTTATAAAAATAAGAAGTAACACTTTTTCCTCTTTTTCAGATCACAAGGACGAAAAGTTGCAAGGATTATGCCAACAGTGTCAATGGTGGGAGAGAAAAAAGAGAAGACGATGATGATGATAGTCTGAGCATGGAAGAATTAAGTTTATGATTTCATAAGTTTTTTGTGTCTTTTAGTTTAAAAATCATCAAAATCAAAAAATTTTGATCTCCCTCGACTGTGTGTTTTATAGAAAGGAAAAACATGATTATTTTTATATTATATATATTATTATTTTTTATTATAAATATTTTTTATATTATATTGTAAAATATTTTATATTATATAGATAGAAAGGAAAAAATAAAAGGTGTTTCCTATTACATAAAAAGTCTTATTTTTTAAATACTTATTTTTTAAATATTTTACATCTTATTTTCTTAATATTTTAATTAAATAATATATTTTAATTCGTTTAAAGTTTTAATAAAAATGTACAATATATATATATTAAATATTATTTTTTTATAAATAATTATAAAATTATAATAATAAACTTTCTATTTTACAGATAATAAAAAATAAATAATAAAATAATATATATTTTATATGTAAATATAAAACAAATATATTATGTCTGTTTGTATAAGTAATTATTTTTTTTTAATAATAAAATTTTTATTATTGTATATAATACTGAGATTAAAAATATATGTGTCGTTCCACGGTGAAAGAGACTTTGGCTGTTTTTTTTGACAGAAATAAAATTGGAAGTATAAACAAATATAAAAGTGACTGATTTTCTTTAATATATATAAAACTATTAATATTTCTTCTTTAATATTAATTAATATTAAAATATAATAAAAAAAATACAATACTTTAAGTAAAAAATAAGATTTTGATGGTAATATTAATAATAAATTTTGAAGTAAACTAAAACTACTCTAAACATAACCTAAAATTTTATTCAAAATATTTATATATAAATATATTCAATAATCAATAATAAATTTTTAAGGAAGCTACAACTACTCTAAACATAACCTAAAATTTTAAGCAGCTATACTATATACTATAGACCCTTTCACCGTGGAACGTCACATATTAATATATATGTGTTAATATGTGTTATCAAATGTAAAGGTAGCATATTCCATGGTCGCGACGTGAACGTGACGTATGGCGTCACCCATTTTGTGACGTCAGCACGTTACACGTTCACGTAGGTTATTCTGTTCTCGCCTATAGGCAGCTCAACATCAGCTGTTAGACGCGTTCTCCAATTCGAGATTTTCGAGTTGGAGTTCGAGTTACGTGTTCGATTCTTCGACTATCTCGAACTGTTTTTTTTTATAAAAGATAAATGAAATTCACTTAAAAAAAAGCAAAAAGTGATATTGGTGACTGAATTAATTTAAAATTAGAATATATTGAAAATTGGTTAAATTTACTCTTAAAACAATTTTATTATTTATAAAATATTACTAAAAATTATTTAAATTCAATATTTTAAATAAATTTTGTTAAATATTTAATAAAACTTTGATACTTTACTCGAATCAATAAATTTTCTGTGGTTTTTATTTCATTTTGTGCAGAAACAGCATAAGTCCAAATGTTAATTTATTTTTATATTTCTTATATCAAGTAGATACAAAATTAATCACATTGCATTTTTTAACTTATGGGTTACTAGAATATAATGCAAAAAGCAGAATTAGAAAAAATCTGAACATATACAAGTAAAACAGTTTTTGTTGATTTCTGAACAATTTCGATTTATGGACTTATGCTGTTTCTGCACAAAATGCTTCAATTATAATTTCACTTTTTTAATTTTATAAAAATTGTATTCATAATAATTGAATTTCTGCAAAGAAATTTAGGATAACTACCGAAAATCGCATACCTCCGATTCCAATGAAAGTTGGTATACTTACGTAATTTTGTGCCCTGATTACGAAAATCATAGTGAAAATTGGCGCAAATAAGTTTATCATGGTGAAAACCATAAAAAATACCATAAAAATGTGGTTTTTTGCATTTAATTTCTAAAAACACAAAATTTGAAAAAGTATTTTTAACAAAAGATGTAGGTCTTAACAAAACACATCTTTTTTGCACAATACATTTTTGTCCAATTGTGATTAGTTCTCGAGAAAAATATTTATAAATATATTTAACGCCTCTGGGCCACTCACTGCCACCCAGGGCCGCCAAGCCACAATGTATTGTATAGAAACGTTGAGTTTCGGAACCCGTCTACCGTCGCGCTACTGTCGCACCTCTATACACACAAAGCTTATGTACGTGTTGATGACGTATCATATTGCTGTGACGTGTCATTCATTTTTGAAATGCTTCTATTATTTTCATAGATCAATTTAAATTCTAAAAACTATTTTTACAATATTTATTACTATAATTTTTATTATATTTTGCTATTTCTTTTATCCCTAATAAGTAATTTTATATTTATCAGAAATATAATACTTTATACAAATTTTAATCTAATGTTTTCACCTAAATGATAAAAATAAATTATTTTACTTTTTTCTCTTATAACGCATGCTTGCTTTATATACAATAAGTTGTAGATCATCAGCTTCATTCGGAATATTTACAAATTTGACTGAAAAATGTTACTTAGGGGTTTTTAGGGTCGCTGATTACGAATCCAAAGTCAGATTTGTTTATGTGTTATTTTATTTCACAGAAGATGTTTTTATATTGAAATTTTTTAAGGTCAAATTTTTGAGATATTAATTTTCAAAACTAAGAACTTGTAATATTGTAGACCTATATTTAACAGCTTAAAAGTCCGAATATATTGAATTCAGAAACAAGTTGTCAAAGAATGAAAATATTAAATTTATTTCGACTTTTAAGAAATAATAATAATTTTTTTTGTAGTTTCTTGATAATTAATAACATTTTCTTATCTATATGAATTATATATATCGAGGATAAAAAAATTAGAAATAACTTGTTTCTTAAACCTCGCTTAACTACAGTGGTGTTTACATTTACTCCGAATTTTAGGAAAATTTTTAAATCTCGGGGTAAATGTAAACAGTCAGTTTTAGACGATTCAGGTGCATTAATATTTTTTTGCACCTCATAAAATTTTTTAGGGAATTAAAGTAACAAGTTCATGCAAAAAAAATTAGTCCATTTTACCTTTTAACAAAAAAACTAATGTTTTTGGTGAAAAGTAGATATTCCGTTAACATTTACCCCAAATAATCCTAAAAAAATTTAAAAAGAAAATTAAAAAAAACTTGATTTATTATTTACATACAAATGTATATTTACACATAAATACACAACACATACTCATGTATATATATATATATATATATATATATACTAGGGGGCTCTGCCCCCCTGCGCGCTTCGCGCGCCAACCCCCTAATTTTATATTTACTTCTATTTATAGATAATATAAAGATTGTAAAATGCGATCTTATGATATTAGCCTATTCTGAAATTTTTAATCTTTGTCATCAATTTTAAAGTAACATAACCGCCTGCAAGTAAAAAAATTGTCTTTGGCATAGGCTTTGACATCTTATTTAACGCCGCTATTTGAGGGGGCAAGCTCTGACCTGTAGGTAAAACACAGATTTAGGTATAAAGATACTTCTTTATACCTAAAGGTAAAAAAATTGGTTAAATTTGGCATAGATTTTGCAGTATCATCAATGGCATTAATACGACCCTTTTAACTTGCAGCTTTAACAATATATCAAATCTGACATAAATTTTGACATAAATAAAGGACCATTATATGAACGTTTATGACATGTAGGTAAAAGAAGAATGTAAAATTACATGTAGATTTCGACGTAATGTAACAGACGTTTGTGGGCCTCTTTTTACCCGTAGGTCAAAACTGCCCTAAAATTGTCCTAAATTTAAAGGGTAGCGGAAATTGTTTGTCAAATTTTGACGTCTAGGTCAAACTTTCCTAAAATTGATCTACATTTAGAGGGTAGCGGAAATTGTTTGTCAAATTTTGACGTCTAGGTCAAAACTACCCTCAAAATTTACCTAAATTTTGATGGTAGCACAAAATTATTTGTCAAATTTTGACGTTTAGGTCAATACCGCCCTTAAAATTGACCTAAATTTTGATGGTAGCGGAAACTGTTTGTCAAATTTTGATGTTCAGTTCAAAACTGCCCTCAAAATTGACTTCAATTTTGAGGGTACTTAAATTTTGTAGTACCATAACAGCCTGCAAGTAAATAAAATTGTCTTTGGTATAGGCTTTGACATCCTATTTGGCGCTCCTATTTGAGGGGCAAGCTCTTACCTGTAGGTGAAACATAGATCAAATTTTGACGTAATGTGATGGCCCACATTAAGGCCCCTTTAAAAACCCGTAGCTTAAAAAATAGGTAAAATTAAACATGTATTTTTATCCGTTTTTTATCCTCTTTTTGACCTATAGGTCAAAGTAGACATAAGTTTTGACGGACCCTTTGGGATAGGGCGCCCTTACAGAATCTTGAAACAGCGGCGGCGGCGATATATTTTTGTAATATAGGTAGATATATAAATTAAAATTTATTTAATATATACATTATCAATAGAGATACTATTAAATAAATTTATATAAGTGTAAATGAACAAGCAAAATATCTTCTGAGCGAGAATAACGACGCTAGTATTTATAAAAGTAATTGAATCCTTCCAAAAGAATCCTATCTCATATATATATAAATCTCCTTTCTCCTATAATGTTAAGATAATCACTGTCGTTTTGTCGTCCTTCGTTCGTGTAATTCCGTACTTCATCGTTCGGTCGTTCGGCTTTTATCATTCATTCATCGTATTGTTTATATATTTACTTATTGTACATACATAGACGCATGTCAGGCATGCGCACTAGTACACATGTATACTCACACATATACTCAATTCATACACATGTCTACTCACACATATACCCTCAATACATACACATGTATACTCACACATCTACTCACAACACATACAGATGTACACTGGGGCGCATGATTATTCCCCAAATGTCATTTTTCAGAAATGTCACTTTACCGAACTGCACTTTTGCGAATAGTCATTTTTGAGAAATGTAATTTTTGTGAATTGTCACTTTTGTAAATCGCCATTTTGACGAATTGCCATTTTGACGAATTGTCATTTTTGCGAAAAGTCATTTTTACGAATTGTCATTTTTGCGAATTGACATTTTTATGAATTGTCAATTTTCCGAAAAGTCATTTTTGCGAATTGTCATTTTTGCGAAAATTCCTATAGTGAATCTATATATGGGACGTTTCACGTCAAGTGGACAATTGCTCTGCCCAAAAATCTAAGCAATAGAAATCGACTTATTATGGCTTAAAAAATTCATAGGCTCATATTCTTTCGAATAAAAAGTGGAGAATTCAAAAATTCAATATGGCGTACCCTCCACGCCATTTTTTGCATAAATTTTCCCATACTCAAAAAACAATTGTGTTAAATAATATTTGAAAATAATTGCAATTTACCAAAACATGACTGGATATTATGTATTAGGGGTCGCTGATTACGAATATGAAGTTAAATTTTCAAAACTCAAAATGGCGGATCCAATATGGCGGACAAAAATTTAATAATTGATAAATTCGCTTGAAACTCGTTACTCGGGGGTTTTTGGGGTCGCTGATTACGAATATGATATTAAATTTTCAAAATTCAAAATGGCGGATCCAATATGGCGGACAAAAAAATTTAATAATTGATAAATTCACTTGAAACTCGTTACTCGGGGGTTTTTGGGGTCGCTGATTACGAATATGATGTTAAATTTTCAAATTTCAAAATGACGGATCCAATATGGCGGACAAAAAAATTTTAAATGTCTAAATTCGCTTGCAACTCGTTACTCGGGGGTTTTTAGGGTCGCTGATTACGAATATGATGTTAAATTTTAAGAATTCAAAATGGCGCATCAAATATGACGGACAAAAATATTTAAAAATAGCTAAATTCGCTTGATTTGTGTTATTCGGGGGTTTTTGGTACAAAAAGTTGAATATGACAATCAAAATAACAAAAAAGGATTAAATAACATTTAACCTTCGCAAGTTTACGAATATTGCAAAATTGAAAGTGGTTCAGGTGCACTTGAGTACCTATTTTGAAATTTGAAAATTTAACATCATATTCGTAATCAGCGACCCCAAAAACCCCCGAGTAACGAGTTTCAAGCGAATTTAGACATTTAAAATTTTTTTTGTCCGCCATATTGGATCCGCCATTTTGAATTTTGAAAATTTAATATCATATTCGTAATCAGCGACCCCAAAAACCACCGAGTAACGAGTTTCAAGCGAATTTATCAATTATTAAATTTTTGTCCGCCATATTGGATCCGCCATTTTGAATTTTGAAAATTTAACTTCATATTCGTAATCAGCGACCCCAAAAACCCCCTAATAATGAGTTTCAAGCGAATTTAGACATTTAAAATTTTTTTTGTCCGCCATATTGGATCCGCCATTTTGAAATTTGAAAATGTAACATCATATTCGTAATCAGCGACCCCAAAAACCCCCGAGTTACGATTTTCAAGCGAATTTAGACATTTTAAATTTTTTTTGTCCGCCATATTGGATCCGCTATTTTGAAATTTGAAAATGTAACATCATATTCGTAATCAGCGACCCCAAAAACCCCCGAGTTACGATTTTCAAGCGAATGTAGACATTTAAAATTTTTTTTGTCTGCCATATTGGATCCGCTATTTTGAAATTTGAAAATGTAACATCATATTCGTAATCAGCGACCCCAAAAACTCCCGAGTTACGAGTTCAAAGCGAATTTAGACATTTAAAATTTTTTTGTCCGCCATATTGGATCCGCCATTTTGAATTTTGAAAATTTAATATCATATTCGTAATCAGCGACCCCAAAAACCACCGAGTAACGAGTTTCAAGCGAATTTATCAATTATTAAATTTTTGTCCGCCATATTGGATCCGCTATTTTGAAATTTGAAAATGTAACATCATATTCGTAATCAGCGACCCCAAAAACCCCCGAGTTACGAGTTTCAAGCGAATTTAGACATTTAAAATTTTTTTTGTCCGCCATATTGGATCCGCCATTTTGAAATTTGAAAATGTAACATCATATTCGTAATCAGCGACCCCTAATACATAATATCCAGTCATGTTTTGGTAAATTGCAATTATTTTCAAATATTATTTAACACAATTGTTTTTTGAGTGTGGGAAAATTTATGCAAAAAATGGCGTGGAGGATACGCCATATTGAATTTTTGAATTCGCCACTTTTTATTCGAAAGAATATGAGCCTATGAATTTTTTAAGCCATAATAAGTCGATTTCTATTGCTTAGATTTTTGGGCAGAGTTTACAATAGGAATTTTCGCAAAAATGACAATTCGCAAAAATGACATTTCGAAATATTGACATTTCGTAAAAATGTCGATTCGCAAAAATGACTTTTCGGAAAATTGACAATTTGTAAAAATGGCCATTTGCAAAAATCACAATTCGCAAAAATGACAATTAGCAAAAGGGACATTTCGCTAAATTGGTTTTTCACAAAAATGACTATTCGCAAAAGTGCAGTTCGGTAAAATGACATTTCGGAAAAATGACACTTGGGGAATAATCATGCGTCCCATGTATACTCACACATATACCCTCAATACATACGTATGTATACTCACACATATACACACAACACATACGCATGTATACTCACACATATACACTAAACATATATACATGTATACGCACACATATACACTAAACACATACACATGTATTTTCACACATATACACTTAACACATACACATGTATACTCACACATATACACTCGGGTCGCAAAGTTTCAGTACATTTGGACTTTTATTTGTAAATGCTCACTTTACTTCAAATTCAAATATTTCTGTAAAAATAGGTGCTACAGCTATCAAACTAGGATCATTTTAAAGCTCAATAAATTTAGAGTCAAATAGGCAAAAAAATAACCAATTTAATATTGTAAATTTGAAAATATAATTTTTTAAAGTTAGAGATTTTTTATGAAAATTGCGATTTCGTAATCTGGAGTTTAAGCGAACGCCAATTAATGAAAATTTTTTTTTAAGATTTGACAGTTTTACAATATAATGTACAAATTTCACTCTTTAATTCGAGACCAAAATCTTTTATAAGTATTCGGTATTTGCCTTAAATTCTGTAAAAATAATTACTCTTGCTTTCTAAAGTTTTCAAGGAATATAAATTGCAAATTCGTCATTTCTGTTCACTTGTTTTATCAATTAACCAAATTTTTGAAAAATGTGCATCTCTTTTTTATTGTAAAATTTAAAAAATTGCACTTTGAAATAAAATAAGTAATAATGCGAGTTTAAATTTGTAGCATTATAAGAAGAGGGATAAATTTCATGTAAATAATTTAAATTTACTACAGTCAAGAGGTTCAATATTTTTCAAAAGTGTGGTTAATTGATAAAACAAATGAATAGAAACGACGAATTTGCAATTTATATTCTTCGAAAAATTTAGAGCAAGAGCAATTATTTTTATACAATTTGAAAAAAATACTTCATATTTGTAAATGATTTTTGTCTAGAATTAAAGAATGGAATTTGTACTTGTTATTGTACAACTGTCAAGTCTTAAAAAAATTTTTTCTTCAATTGGCGTTCGCTTGAACTCCAGATTCCGAAATCGCAATTTTCATAAAAAATCTCTAACTTTAAAGAATTATATTTTCAAATTTACAATATTAAATTGGTTATTTTTTTGCCTATTTGACTCTAAATTTATTAAGCTTTAAATTGATCCTTGTTTGATAGCTGTTGCATCTATTTTTACAGAAAAATGTTTGAATTTCAAGTGGAGCGAGCATTTACAAGTAAACAGTCAAAATGTACTGAAACTTTGCGACCCGAGTGTACATTAAACACATACACATGTATACACACATATACAATGAATACCTACACATGAATGCCCGCTCGATTCGTTTAAATCGGTTCATTCATTTAAGAGATATAAATTTTTGTTTAAACACTTGCAAAAATTCATTTTGCCGTAACTTGTATAAAAAAATATTCTTATTCCTGTTTTATGGTAAACACATTCGTAAAGTGAAATAGAAATGTTTTATCAAGATTTCGATTTAAAAAATATGCTTTTTGTTTTTAGGGAATATTTTACTAATTCTGACCCAATATTTATGACTTAAAAAAAATTCAAGATTAAATAAATAAAAATTTTAATTCTTTTTTAATTTAAAATTTTTTTACAATGCAAAATAAAAATTTTAACTCTTATGGTATTAAGACGAGTTTATTATAGTTCATTTAAAATTGGGGAGATAATCGCTCTAAAGTTGCTTTTACAGTAACTTTTTTTCATGGAGCTGGGAGCTCGGCAAATCGGGCTTTTCTCCATGGCCTCGGACGGTTTTATTGCTTCACTCTGGTTTGGGGAATCCCGGTCTGGACCCGGCCAGGTACCTGTTAATATTTCAACACGGGCATTTGTCGAAATGCAACCCCATTAAAAAAAAATTTTTTATTTAAAAATGTCAAATATATATTATTTTCATTTGGTTTCAAAATATTCTAAAACTAAAAATATTACCTTAAATTATAAAACAATTTTTTGAGTATTGTTTTCTGTAATACAATTTTTAAAATTGAGATGCATTATTCGACAAGTTTCGCTGTAATTTAAGTTTTTGTTTTATTAATCAACTTATAAATATATAAAATTCTTTATAGGGGAGAGTGTGGGGCAAAATGGAGTAGGCGGGTCAAATGGGGTACAATGTCCCGTGTGGAAAAGTTTTACGGCGCTGACCAAGCGCTTACCTAACGTCTTTCTAGACCAAGGACAGACGGTCTTGTCGAGCGGCTGTTCAGAATTGAAACGAAACTTCCACGCTATCGTCTAGAATAGACCAGCGTTTCTGGTCTGATCAGCAGTGCTAGTAAATTCTAATCTACGTCTATTCAAAATTTCTCATTGTATGTTATGACAACTATTCTTAGAATGGTAAGACTTAAAAATGACTTAATGACTTTTTTTTACATAAAAAGTATAAAAAAATATTTTAACTTTCTGTATTTTTCACTTGAACTTTCTTTAAGCGTAAGTCTTTGTGCCCCTCCCAATCTTTGGCATTTGAGATAGTAGTCTTTTTGTCAAATAAAATTTACTGCAAATCAAAACAGCCGGATGAAACTAGCAGTTGTATTTAGCACCAATCTTTAGGCGTCAACCACTAATTAATGAAATTAATAAATAGAAACTTACTATATTTGCTATTTAGTGGATATTGATTCTCAAATAACAGTACTCGATGGTTTGTCAAATTATTAAGTATTACTAAATTGGAAGGAGAGGCATATTGATAGATGACGCCTAAACATTGATGCTGAGTACGACTGCTAGCTTCAGCTGAGTAATCAGTACTCATAGAAACACATTAAAATCTATTTTTTTCAGTGCACATTTAAAATTAATTATTACAGAAAACAACAACAACATAGCACATTATTATTCACATAAAATAGAAACCACAACGAATACTAAAAATCACAAAGAAAATGTACCATACGCTGACTGATCTAACGACGCCAAACGACGCGACGCCATTAGGCGCCATGTTACTTAACAGCTGGGCACACATCGACGCATGCGCATATAACATCCTAGACCAAATCTAGAAGGTCTTAATAACACCGTACTAGACGGACATATTTGACTTAGGTTTCTTATTCTTTATTTTTTTACACGGGTAATTTTACTTTTTCATTTTGTCAATTATTTTTTTAGATTATGTTTTGTAATTACAATATAATACTTACCTCTACTATTTAAAAACAAGGAAATTTACAACATAATTGGATTGTGAAGTTTTAAAAAAAATTATGTATTCTAACTTTAATTTAATTTATATAATATAATTTATAAAATTTGGTTAAAATTCGACCATGTGTAATATCAACTGAATGTTATGCACGCCAACTGTAAACTGTCATAACTTATTGCGTCTTGCAAGTCACTGCTCTCAGCTTGAAAAGACCGTCTAGATAGACGGACTCAACGAGGTCTATTACGCTGCTCCTTAGCCGACAGCAAGACAAGCTGCATTAGACGGGCTACACTATGACTGTCTAGTCTCTTTGTAGACACCAGACTTCCATAAAATTTTTCCACACGGGGTGGAGTTACTTTTACAAAATTCGTCAGCCATGTTGAATCCGCCATTTTGAATTTTGGAAAAATAATATCATATTCATAATCAGTGACTCCAAAACCTCCGAGTACAAATTCCAAGCAATGTGGAGTCATTTTCAAAAAGTTGTCAGCCATATTCAATCCGCCATTTTGTATTTTGGAAAAATAACATCATATTCATAATCAGTGACTCCAAAAACCCCCGAGTAACAAATTTTAAGCGATATAGTCATTTTTAAAAAAGTCCGCCATAGTGGATCTGCAATTTTGAATTTCAGAAAAATAACATCATATTCATATTCAGTGACCTCAAAAACCTCCGAGTAACGAGTTTCAGTCGATTTCGGTGACTCAAAAAAGTTGGAGCACTATGTTTCATATGTTAGCCAGTTTTTAAGTTTTTGCCGCCATATTGTCGTTCGCCATTTTGAAAAAAAATTGGCCTCTTCAGATCTTTGTAGCTGAGTGTCCATGGACGTGATAATTTAGTTCGTTGATAAAAGGAAGAATAATTATATAATTATGGATACATTGTCCTTGATCGATGTGTTTGAGTTGTAATTAACATATCTATGACTGCAAAAGTAGGTATCCTTGTAGTACACGTTACACCCTGAACAGGGCCGGCGGAACCTATATGGAGACTATGGAGTACTCCATACTCTGCCGTGGATAGAGTATGGAATTGCATAGACTAAAATCATGACACATTTTATTAATAAATATATTTTTCCAAGAAAAATTATTGAAAATAAGTTGTAGGATTCACAAATATCATATATCAAATATTCCTGTTGAGTTTGTGTTTCGATAAAAATCGAAGTTTTTTTACGCTTGCGCAATTGATGCATCACCATAGGGTGGGGCATGCCATGCAGCAACAGGCAGGCAGATTATGACAGCACCTTTACACTTTATGTTTTGATTTGCCTAGCTTTTTCTATACTTTTGTATCTCTATGACTGTCACAACAAAATTTTCATTTTTCGTGTGTTTACATGTTGACAAATGTGTACGACTTTAAGTAATGTGATGAATGAGATTATAAACACAGTTTGATAGAATGGACCGATTTATTACAAGAGGATCTAAAAGTAAGTTGTCAACATTAACAAAAATAAAATGCTTTAACATGGTGCCTGTGCGTGTTTTGAAATTTTGCACCGTGTATTAAAATAAATAGTTTGTAATTAAAAGATTCAATAGATATTATCAGTAAGAAAAGATTCAAATAATAAAAAAATGTGCTTGAATAGAATCAAATGATTTATCGATCTGAGATCACACTATTTTTTTGAGTGCATCCTAACCTATATGCAGTATTTTTCATATTATGTTTAGGTTTGTTAGAGCCCAAAGAACAACTGATTCCTGAAGTGCCTCCTGCCAACAATAATAATAGTAATAGCGAAAAAAATAAGAATCAAGAAGGTAAATTTATTTTTTAATAATAATTATCAAAATAATTTCATGATTTTATTTGATTAATGTTTATTTTTTTATCCAGAGTGTACATTTCCTAAATCTTTTGAAAAATGGAAGCTTTCTTTTCCTTGGTTAATGTTGAGCACTAGTGGTAGTGGAAAAGCGATATGTACATGTTGTTCTGATGCTGTAAATAAAGAGTTGCTTATGCCCGGATTATTTAAAAATAAACAGTGTTTAAAATCTCGACAAGCATTCTTTGACGAAGGATTTGATACTTGGAAAAATGCGATCAAAGGATTTGAGAAGCACGAAAAAGGTGAATTGCATCGCGCATCAATGAGTGCATTACTAAATATAAAAAAATAAAACTGTTATACATTATTTGTCGGAAGCGAAAATAAAAGAAATGAAGGATGCGCGGACAGCTTTAGAAACAATATTTAGCACTGTAATCTTGAACGCTAAGCAGGGCCTAGCGTTCCGAGGGAATAGTTACGACGGTGAAGAAATATCGAATTTAACAGAATTTCTCAAAATGCGTTCTCAAGATGTACCGGAATTACATTATTGGCTAAATAATAAAGAAACATGCAAAAAGTGGCTTAGTCATGACATAATTAATGAAATTTTGGACATCGCTGCAAATGAAGTAGTTCGGATTAATTTAAGAGAAATAAAATCGTCGATTTGGTATGGAATAACAATGGATGGTTCAACTGATATTTCAAAACAGGAACAAGAATCAATTTTCTTCAGAATAGTAGATGAGAATTTGACTGTGCGAGAAATGTTCATGGGTTTTTATGAAACAAAAAACACAAAAGCTGAAACTTTATTTGATATTGTGAGAGACATACTCGTTCGATTTGATCTAAAAATTAATTGCTTAAGAGGGCAGTGCTATGATGGAGCTTCAAATGTAAGCGTCAGGCTGACAGGATTAAAAGCGCAAATTCTAGAAGTAGAACCCCGTGCACTGCACACGCATTGCAATGCTCATAAAGTGAACCTTTCAGTTCAGGATTCCCTAGAAAGCATTTCTTGCACGCGAAACTTTATTGGAATTACCAAAGATTTAATAAATTTTATTCATGATTCTCCAAAAACGATTGGCTTGGTTTAAAGATCTTCAGACGGGCGATAAGACCCCACAATTGTTGCAGTTTTGTGCCACACGGTATTTATTTGTTAAAACATCTATATTTTAGTTTTTTCTTCATCAGTAACGTCAACTATTTTACTTTGAATTCAATTTTATAAAATTTTAATTTACATTTCAGATGGTGCGTAAGAATTAAGTCATTGAAAACGCTTTGATTTTTATGGAAAATCTATCATCTGATCCGGATGTCGACAGCAAGATTTGTCGAAATGTCGAAACAGTTAGAAAATTTTGAGTTTTACTTTTTATTGACAGTACTGATATCAATTTTCGAAAGGATAGAAATTTTAAATGCTGAAATTCAAAAAGAGGGTTTCAGCCTTAGTGATTGTAGCAAGAAAATTGAAGCTTTGAAAGAAAGTCTGACTGATGTTCGCGAACCAAAGTTCAATACTGTGTGGCTCGAATCTCTTGCAGGTGCCAGAGAATTTAAATTATCTGAACCAACACTGCCCAGAGTCCGGCAAATTTCTAAACGCTTGCAATCTAAAGCAGGTTATAAAAGCACTTCTGAAGCTCACAGTTTTTCTTCTCCTGAAGATTATTACAGAAAAATGTATTTCGAAATTTTTGACAATGTTTTAATGTCGTTAAATACTCAATTTAATTCAGAAACATTCGGATTGTTTAAAAAATTTGAAAATTTTGTGATAGGAGAAGAATGTGGTATCGATAAAATCATAAACTTCTACAATAATCACATTACCGAATCTGATATTAGGCCATTTCCAAATCCTGATTTCAATGAACAGAAACTTCTTTTGCATCAACAAATGTTCTTTGAGATTTTAAGACAAAGGAAAGTTGAGGTTCAAAATCTAAATGATGTGGTTATTTACATGCAGAAAAATCCTGAAATTGGTGAAATGGTCAGCGAATTTAAAAAACTCATCAAAATACTTTTGACAATCCCAAGTACTTCGTGTTCAAATGAACGTTCGTTCTCTGCACTGAGATATCTGAAACCCTACTTGCGATCAACAATGACCCAAAAACGTCTTAATGATTTAGCAAATCTGTATGTACACAAAGAAATTACGGAAAATCTCGACGTTCAAAAACTTCTGAATGAGTTTATTCTTAGAAATAGTTTCCGGAGTTCGACTTTTTTGGTAAAAGAAGCCAATTAAATGTATATGTCGTAGGCTAGTAGGATTTTCAGGCAAGTAGAAAAAAAACTAGTTTTTTTCTAATGGCCGGCCAGTTAACGAAATCAGGCTAATGGCTGTAACTTAAATTTTAAAGCGTTAAAACATATAAAGATTATATGTATAAATTGTTTTTGTAATGTAATATTGAATAAATTATATCAGTCAACTAAATAATTTAAGTTTTTTATTTTACCTTCCCCCCTCCCCGGTTATCAGTTATAAGAGCCATTGAACTCCATAGTCTAAAAAATTTAGTTCCGCCGGCCCTGGACCCTGAAAAAAGTAATCTCATAGTAAGAGGAAAAATCCTCCTATAATATCCTCTCAAGCTTTCTTCTCAAAACAAAAGCATTCCATTTGACTGTATATTATTTTTATTCTTTGGTGAATAAAAATAAAACAAAACAATTTTTTGAGGTTCAAATGTCAAAAAAAATGAATTCAGATGAAGTAAATAAACAAATAATTATTATAATTAATGTAAATAATTAACTATTAATAATTAATTATATTTATTTAATTTAGTGTATAAAAATATCTTTTCTTTATTAGTTTATTTATTTATTTATTTATTTATTACAAAGCTCCTAGGGCTAATTAGCCCACCAAGGAACAGATACAATGTTCTTTGAAATATAACAAGTAAGTAAAAAAAAAGAAAAGTCATATTTTATATAATAATAATTATTTGCACCATCTATTGCAAATAATAATCCTTAAATCTAACGATATGCCAAGAATGATATAAAAAAAGTGAATGAGAAAAAAACAAAAACAAACAAAAAAAAAAGTTATTAGATATGTTGGAATTGCAGAGAATGTTAACTAATTACCAATAGGTATTTTCCATCAATCCGGAGCCCGTATCAAATAGAAATTTATAAAACAATCTTTTAAATATTTCATATTTAGAAGCCTCTCTAATAAAAGTAGGTAGCTTATTCCATAATCTCGCTCCTCGTATTAAAAAGCTTCTTTGCATTATACAAGTTTTATGTAGAGGAATTTTTAAGACAGAATGTCTATCTCGAAGCCTGTTATGACATCCCTCATCAGAATTTCTGAACTCAAATAGATCATAAAGATAAAGAGGAAGCTTATTATTAAATATATTGTAGAGCATATTACCAATAAAAAATTGCCTCCTAGTAGCCACATTCAGAAGTCCTGATCTAACTCTATACTCAGTAATATGTTCGAACTTTTTTGCATCGTAAATGAATCGAATACATGCATTAAATGCCCGTTCTAATTTGCAATTTAACTCCTCAGTAATGTCATCATACACGATACAGCAGTAATCAAAGAAAGGTAGCACAAGAGACTTAATCAATAACAATCGAGTTGCAGCCGGAATAGAATGTTTTCTCCTATTCAACTGCTGCAATGTCATAAATATTTTACGTGAAATTTCTTTCACATGTTCTCGCCATGACAATGTACAGTCCAAGAATTATCCTAGGTCCTTTACAGTTTCCTCATATTTAATAGGTGTATCTCCTACCAAAAGATAAGGAAATGCCCTAATAGTATCCATTGTTAAATTACCATTACCGCCTATTACCATAGCATGAGTTTTATTAGGGTTGAGAGCTAGACCATTATTTCTAGCCCACTTTTCAACATAATTAATATCAATCTGAACCTTTTCGAGCAGAGTTTTTAGTGTTGATAAAGGACCGGATATATATAACTTAAAATCATCAGCATATTTATGATATTTACAAAAACTGAGTTGTTTGCCAAGATCGTATAAAAACAAATTAAAAAGTAATGAAGAAAGCGACGCTCCTTGAGGAACACCACATAACACTCTATCCCAATCTGAGTGATCGTTATTTCCATCTATAACTCTTTGAAATCTAAAACTAAGGTACGACTCAAACCAATTACACACTGAATTAGACATTTGAAAAAAATTGAGTTTCTGTAATATTAAATTGTGATTAACTGAGGGAAAGGCTTTGGAGAAATAAAAAAATACAGCTATCGTGATATATTTTAAGTCCATTGCTAATTTTATATCAGTTGTAAATTTTAAAGCAGCAGTGCATGTACTATGTTTCGCTTTGAAGCCAGATTGAAGAGGTTCCATCCAATCATTCGTAACGAGAAAAGAAGTTAATTGTTTGCATACTATTTGCTCCAAAGGTTTCGATAAAGCACATATAATGGATATAGGTCTAAAGTCACTAGGACTTTAGGGGTTCTTCACTTTTGGAATCGGGCGAATAGAGCTCATTTTCCAAGCATCTGGAAAGTTTCCTGTTTGAAGAGAGTTATTATAAATATGTAAGAGAACAGGGAAAATGACAGGAAGAGCAATTTTAATCATTTTTATGGAAATCCCATCCGGTCCTATTGCGTTCGTTTTTATCTTCGAAAGACCTTCAATTAAATCTTCTGGTAATATGTCGAAAAAGAAGAAATTTTTATCATTAAAAACATTGTTCACTACTTGAGAGGTAGAGGACGAAGAAGGAAGCGGAAAAGGTTTATTTGAGAAAATATCCAAAAATTCATGAGCTTGATAATTAACATCTAATATACATTTTTTAGTTGGAATAAGATTAAGTTTTTTTAAAATGCACCATATGTCTTCATTTTTACTCTTATTTTTTATTCTATTGTAATTATACTTATTATAAGAGTTTCTAATTTTCGTTTTAACTAGGTTACGTATTTTTTTTTAAATTAATTTGATCAACATTTTTTTTAGTTTTCCTAGCTAAATTTCGCAGTTTATTTCTTTTTTTAATAAGTAATCTCAATTCTTGGGTCATCCAAGGAGAATATCTCTTTTTATATTTAATAGAATGAGCAGGTGCAAATTTGTCAAAAGCAGAAATTAGGTACTGTGTAAGTTTGTAAACTTTGATATTTATGTCAGTTTCTGAGTATACTTCTGCCCAGTCTAAACTTGACAGATGTAAAAGAAATTCATTTTGAGGAATATTGTTTAAATTGCGTACAAAATTACATTGTCTGTTAAATTGATCATGTTCTCCCTCAAACTCGAAAGTAATATTTATCAAGTCATGACTGGATAAGAACGGTATCGGATGTTGGTCAAAAGACAGAGCTCTATCTAAATCATTCACAATAATAAGATCGATTCGAGTGCTAGAATTATCTAAATGGTGGGTCGAATTAAGTGGTACTATACTCAAACCAGCTGAGTAAATAAAAGAAGTTAGGTAATTAGTAGCAGGAGATAATATGTTTAAGTTGCAATTGAAATCGCCCAAAATTATAACATTATTAAAGTCTTGCATTAATGAAAATACTCGATTTTCCAAATCATTACCAAATGAAATCGTCGGTGGTATATATACTACACCAATCAATGCATTGTCAAATTGAGTCTGGACCATGACAAATAAATACTCAGCAGTTGGATAAGAAAGGACCCCGCACAAAATGCATTGGAATTGGTTTACCGTTAATTTTGTTCAAATTTTCAGAATTAGTAGTTCTAAGTGTCCTAATTAAAGATATAATTTTGTTAAACTCAAAACTTCACTTGTTCGGCTGAAAACAGGGGGTGAAAGTACCCCCTGTCTAAGGCATGAAATGAACATTTCAGTGCTTTTAGCCAAATAAACCATTATTTTTGGTAAGTTTAATGTCAGGAGTCACCAATATACATAAAGAGAGAACTCTTAATGTTAAACAAATAAAAATGTAAAATATCAACCCTCAAAAACTACCCCTTGTACAGTTAAAACCATATAGAAAAGGAAAAAACTATTTTAATCACAGAAAATATTTTTATAAATAAAATATTGACTTTTCATTTAATAATACATATGAGATGTCATATTTACCCTTACAAACAACCCCAACAACAACAACAACAACAAAAAGCAACCCCTTTTATATTTTGAATAAATCCAGTAAACCAGATAAATGAACAGTTTAAACAGAGAAAGACTTTTGAAAATCGACTGGAAGTAATTATTTAATCTTCCGTGATTTTCAGTGCAATGTTCAAAATAAAAAAGTACCCTTATGAAAAAAACAACCCCTTAAGATTTAAAGTGAAAAAAGTAAAAAATCCATTTCAACCAAAGAAAACTATTAAAAATAGTGAACAGTTTATTATGTTTGTAGTTGTTAAAGAAACTACCTCCTACATGTAACAAAAATAAAATATTATTTTAAATATTCGACGCTATTTATAATAAATATCCCTCTAAGTATTAGGCTCATAGAAAGAAAATAACTCATTGAAGATATTGCATGTCTTTAGGCTTGTGAAAACTCTCAAATGTTTTGTTTCAATCTTATTATATTGTTCAAAAACATGCCTGCATTCGCTAGAAAAACATTTTCTACCCAGAGTACGCCACGTGGAGGCTGCAGGTACAAGATTTTGTACTCCTTTTCTTGTTAAAAAAAAATCTCACCTATTTACATATCTCACCTATTTACATATATACAAGTTGCACTTAGTAGCAAATCTTATTTTAAGGACTTTGCTGCAATGCATCCAAAAAAACTATTCATTGATAGGGTTGTTTCTGTTTCCTGCATCTAACACGCTGTCCAAAAGATCCGTCCAAGGGTATTTCACGTGTTCTTCGTGACGAGCATATCCGAAGTACCATAAAACACTTGCAACGTGAGCACAAGTACCTAAAGTTCATTTGCTGTTTCAGCTTTTAATAACATTTCTGTTGCTAATTCAACTGTAGCTACTTCCATTTCTATTAAGCCACGATATTTATTTATTATCGCGCCAGCAATGCGATAAAAATCACCAAGATGAGGAACATGTGTCATTGATATGGGTTTACCAAATATTTTAAAAATAGATTGCAAGTGCCCGTTTCGCGATTCTACTAACCATCTTATTTTTGTGATTAACCGAGCTTCGTTCGCATCCTCTGGACAACACCTAACATTTTCTTGAACGTAAATGTCTTTCAGGACAAAAATGTTAACACGACATTCGTCTGAAAGTCGTACTACATTATCTATCCGATTGCAAATAAGGCACGTATGGCTCGATGTTTGCGTTAAGACATTAAGTCTTAAACAAGATGAATTATTTTCATTTTCATTAACTTCAATATTAATAAGTCGCTTGCATGTTATGCATACACGTGTATTAATACCAATTGCAAGCGGTGGAAAGCCTCTTTCTTCTCGCCAACGAATTGCAATTTCGCTCTTATCAACATTTTCTTCTCCTTCAATAGATGACATTTGTCTAGGTTGAAAAACTGCATTACAAACATAGCAACGCATTTTGTTTATATTATTATTTACTTCAAGGTAGGAACACCAGTGCAATTATCGAAATATACAATAGTATAAAGTAAGTATTGCAAAATACCCGCAATCTGAAACAACGATGCTATGCTAATATCTTTGAAAAATCAATCAAACTCTAAAAATGTGTTTAAATAATGTACTCTACAATATTTTAAACAATGATTAACATATTCTTAATCCAGATATTGTAGGATATACAGTAAGCTGGTAACAAATGTTGCCTTTCAAGCGATGTCATGAGCTGATGAAAGAAATCATATATGTGACGCTCCAAAGCGAAAGGGACCATCTTCAAAATAATATCAGGCGCAGTCTTCCGTGCGCAGAACACAACACAAAGACGGAGCCATATGATATTAGGAAGATTGTATGTACTGCTTATGCTATACTTACTTTATACTATTGTACATATCGATATTCGCACTGGTGTTCCTACCCTTTCACCATTTAGCGTCATTCCCACGAAAACACATATGTAGTCAATACAGTTTAAAGGCAAGAATTACATACTATAAGATTTTTAAACATAATAAACTATTTACTATTTTTAATAGTTTTCTTTGGTTGAAATGGATTTTTTACTTTTTTCACTTTAAATCTTAAGGGGTTGTTTTTTTCATAAGGGTACTTTTTTATTTTGAACATTGCACTGAAAATCACAAAAGATTAAATAATTACTTCCAGTCGATTTTCAAAAGTCTTTCTCTGTTTAAACTGTTCATTTATCTGGTTTACTGGATTTATTCAAAATATAAAAGGGGTTGCTTTTTGTTGTTGTTGTTGTTGTTGGGGTTGTTTGTAAGGGTAAATATGACATCTCATATGTATTAGTAAATGAAAAGTCAATATTTTATTTATAAAAATATTTTCTGTGATTAAAATAGTTTTTTCCTTTTCTATATGGTTTTAACTGTACAAGGGGTAGTTTTTGAGGGTTGATATTTTACATTTTTATTTGTTTAACATTAAGAGTTCTCTCTTTATGTATATTGGTGACTTCTGACATTAAACTTACCAAAAATAATGGTTTATTTGGCTAAAAGCACTGAAATGTTCATTTCATGCCTTAGACAGGGGGTACTTTCACCCCCTGTTTTCAGCCAAACAAGTGAAGTTTTGAGTTTAACAAAATTATATCTTTAATTAGGACACTTAGAACTACTAATTCTGAAAATTTGAACAAAATTAACGGTAAGCCAATTCCAATGCATTTTGTGCGGGGTCCTTTCACAACTCTTAGCCACCAAAGAGCATCGAAGGTTATTACGAATATATAAACAAACCCCACCACCTCTACATCTATTCCTGTCGTTACGGAAGAGTATGTAATTATTTAGTTGAAATAAGCTGGAAGAAGTATTAGAGTTAAACCAGGTCTCCGAAACAGCAATTATGTCATATGATGATGAATTAAAAAAATTGTTAAATTCAATAAAGTGTGCAGGAAGTGATTGAGCATTTACGTGACAAATATTTAGTAAGCCCATGAAAGTATATAATTTTGCAAGCCAGGTACCTCACTAATCCTAATGTGATAGAAAGAACAGGCTTCGAGATTACTACTTTTTGTAAAAGTGAGTTGTGCTGTTAGAAAACAGTAAATGTGAGTATGTACATACATTTTTGTAAATGTGAGAGAAAAGTAAAAGATTATATTTAACAATAAATCGTATAGAACCTTACCTACAATAAAAAATAAATTATAATTCATTTTATCAAGTGTGCATCCAACTAATAATGAAATTAGACTAAAAATAAAATTGAAGATAAATTCTTGGCATATAATTTGAGTATTAACTAAACAAATATACAGTATATAAAGCATACTATGAACAAAAATTTCCCTAAACATTAAAAATGACTTTAAAAACGACTTAGAACTGCATTTTTGTAAAATATAAATTGCAACCAAAATAATAATCAATGAAAAAAAAGACATAACAACTATGCTGATATAGTAAAAAAAAGTAATAATAATATTTATAATAACATATTTGCGAGATAATTAAAAAATTGTATTTAAAGGAGAGAAGAAGAAAAATAAATAAAAATGATAATAAAATAGAAGACATAATAACTTCTAGGTTGCAGTATATATAGATAAGAAACATTATTACCAAAACAGCATCAATTGAAAAATTAATTCAACTTATTTAAAGCTTCCATGTTTTGTAGATGAATTCGAGACGAACCATCTTCTTTCTTGCAAAAAACCTTGCCTTGGGATATCCATAAGTATTTCAATTTTCCATCTCTCCTTAAATTTAGTGCCGCAGAATAGATAAGTCGATTTGAACGAGTTAAAGTTTCCCTGATGTATATTATAGAGTTATTATTATCAGCAAGACCCACATTGGAAACAGAGAAAGTTGTACATTTCTTTCGATTAGCGATTATTTCATCCCGCAATCTCTGGTTGCTCAATTTAGCTACGACGATGGAAGGCAATGAATTATTGGCAGCAGGTGTTGATTTCTTTATCCTGTATATGTTAACAAGATCACGCCTGTCGCATTCAACATTTAAATATCGAGTCAAAACATCGAAGACTGCAGTCAGATCTTCATTTTCAGATGACGGAAGGCCATGAATTTCAAGAGAACAGGATAATAAAGATTGTTCGTTGATATTAATGGTATCTTCAAGAGTTTTAATCTTCTCCTGCAATTTCATAGATTCACTTTTAATTTGCACAATTTCATCCTCTTGCTTTCCCTTTTCAAATTCAAGAGTGTCAATTCTTGTAGAATTCTCAGAAATAGCATTCTTCATCTCTGTAATAGTAGTTTTCAGCGAAGCATTAAATTTAGATTGTTTTTGTTCAAATCCATTAAACAATTTAGTTAACAATTCACTGGACTTATTAAAGGCTGCCTCTTGCCCCTGCAAGATAGCCGCCTGAATAACATCAGTGACAGCACGAGGGATGTCAGTTGGTAACTCACTTGCGAGATCAGGTGATTGATTGCTCTCCTTGCTACTCGAAGTAGAAGATGAATTTTCCCGCCGGGAGGTGTCACTATTGTGTAAAGACTGGCATTTGTTGCACATAAAACTATTTGTACCTTTTTTAATTCCTTCAAACGATTGTTTAGAAATGTTAACATTAATGCACATCAGATGAGCCAAGCAATTACACTTTGCACATGAAACTGAATCTCCCGACTTACGAGAGATTGAGTTCTCACATAATACACATACAGCCATGCTTATCAGCTGTCGTGACACTGATTTTTAATAAAAGTTTAAAAGTATAAAAGGACAAAAGCTTAAAATTATGGCACACTTGCGTAGCTTAACAGTCACTATGATGCAGCTCTAAGCACTATTTACACAATTATTTAGGGGCTAATGACCACCAAAAAACCGCAAAATTTGAGAGCGAAATCAAGTTTATAACCATAATTGGCAAGAATATGATAGAGGAAAGTCTTCTAAAGTGAAGTATATTACTTTTAATACCATATTATCCTATGAGCAAAAAACTGTTTTACCGATAAATTCGAAGCAGAAGAAGACGAAGAAGTAACTGAAAAAAAGTTAAATGTCGTATTTACAAATGTGACAGATTTACGTTGTGGCAGAGAATAAGAGACTTGAATGTAATTGTATTATTGTCATGAGTGTCCCGCCTTAAAAATGGTAAGTTAATATTTTATATTCAATATCAGTACAAAATTAAAAATAGTTTTGAATTCTCTTTCGAATGATACAAGAATTGGCGATATAAACATAACTTGTTAATAGATATAAGCAAAAACGAGCAAAATGTCATGAGTGTCCTTGTCATTGGTGTCCCACAAATTTGTATAGAAGTTTTCATAAATAACAAAAATAAATTAAAAATAAATTATTTAATAGCAAGTTGTAAGGCCAGTGAGGAAACACTAAAATCTACTGAAAAACCTTCTGTCAGAAAAAAAACTTAATTAGACAAAAATCCAATGTAAGTTGTAAGGCTAAGGAAGAAAAACTAAAATCTTTTCAGAAACCTTCTGTCGGAAAAAATAAAAGAAAAAACTTAATTGGACAAGAATCAGAGGAAGAAAGAAAAAAACTTAAATGGGTCAGGAAAAGGGAACAACGGAGGAAAATATATAATTATCCTAATTTATATTCAACATTTTTGGAAAGTGAGAAAAAGAATAATTCCAATATGAAAAAGGGGTTTAAGTTCAATTTCTAACATGGTTAAAAAGGAAAAACAGATTCAAAGAAAAAAATGGAGAAAATGGTAGAATGAACATAGAAAAAATGTTAAAGCGGCATCAAACTCAGATCGTTGTGAATAAAATGAAACTAATCTACAAAAACAACAAAAATCATCAAATAAAGAATTTGGGGCAAAAAGAGCAAGCAAAAAAATAAATTTATTGAAAAAGAAAATTGAGAATTTGAAAGAAAAAATCAAAAGTTGTCAAATCATATAATAAATTTACAACGTAGCACAAATAAATACAGAAAGAGATGTCAAAGCTTACAAGAAAGTTCAAAAAGTAGTGGATTACAATCGCCGAGAAAAAAAGCTACAAGAGTGATTAAAAGTAGGAAAGAAGCTATCAAGCATGAATTACGATTTTCATTTGCTCTGCAAAATCAGATCAAATTGAAATATGATTTAGTTTCAGAACTTGAAAAAACTACGATCTGTAGAAGTGTTGCAGGAAACGTGATAAAAAATATCAATCAATGGGTCATCTGTCGAAGCTTTTATCCTTAAAACGATATCGACATAACATAAATAAATCTGGTTTGTTTCCTAGCAAACAAGTTAGAAATGTAGATAAGGTCGAATCTCTTAAAAAATAAATTTTTAGAAAAGAAATTAAAACGATATCTCAATGACACATTAGTTAATTTACACTGGGAATTTGTTCAAAATCGGGAAAAGAAAATATCGTTTAACACTTTTCTAAAATTCAAGCCATTTTTTGTCGTTCACTTAAAATGCAGTGCTAGAGATACTTGCGCATGTCAGAAACATCTGAACATGCAACTTAAAGTAGATAAGCTTGGTAAATTGAAGATAATTGTGACCAAAAACTTAAGTGAATTAATGTCAAATCTTACTTGTAATGGCGAACGTTCTGAAAATTGTATGCTTGGCTCTTGTCTTGAATGTCAGGAAAAATACTTGCGTACTATCGATTATCATCCTAATGAATTATCTTATTATTACAAATGGATTCGAAAAGAAGAGGACAGAGTTAATAAAAAGAGTCAAAAGTATACATTCACCTATAGATGGGTTTGGAGCAACTTTGAAATCAAAAGCCGATTGTAAAGTTGGACAAGGATTCGACATTACTAACGCAAAGAGTTTTATAAATGCCGTTAATGAAGTGAAAATTGATCTTTTAGAAATAAAATCTGACAAAATTGACGCAGTCGAGGAAATTGTTTCTAATGTTAGTAAATTAAAAGCAGCTTCTGGTAAAATTAAAAACTTTGAAGAAATTGGCGACACAAAAAACACATCCACACAAAAAAAAGTACCTGGGGCGGGGAAGGAGACCACAATTTCTTGATGTATTTTGATGCCCTGAACACGAATATGAAGTCCGTTTAGCTCCATCACGTCAGGATTTTGACATAACCTCTAAAAACATAGCTGATTTTAAATGACAGGAGACATTTTTGAAACAATGACAGATTTGCTTGAATCTTGTTACTCGGGGGTTTTTGGGGTTGCTGATTACGAATTTAACGTCAGATTTATAAAATTCAAAATAGCGGATCTAATATGGCGGACGAATTTTTAAAAAGTAGTTGGCTTTTTACGAAAATTGGTATCTAGGGGTTTTTGGAGTCGCTGATTACAAATTTGACGTCAAATTATTCAAATTCAAAATGGCGGATCCAATATAGCTGACGAGTTTTTTAAAAATAGTTAAATTTTTATGTAACTTGGTATTTGTATGTTCTTGAATTCGCTAACATTAAGAAATGGACCGTCGGCATTAGCGTTACCCGATGTACACCACGAGGAGGTTGCACGAGCGGCTTTTGTACATCATGTTGCTCTTATAAGGGCTGTTTGGTATTTTATACTACGTAGAACTAATCTCCATTCTTAATCAGTTTTCCTTTTTGCTGCTGTAGCGTGTTCTCTTTTCTTTAAATCCCCTGTGCAAAGGATTTCGTCAACGTTTTCTGCCCGTTCTTCGTATGTCCCTCTTAAGCATCCAACAGAAATCTGGCATCATATTTTCATCCCATCTTCCCTGATAACGAGTTTCCATCAGCTTTATATCTTGATGAAAACGTTCACCTTGTTCCTCGCTAAAATCTCCGAGATTATCTGGAAAATTATCAAGATGAGAATATATGAAATGTAATTTTAAGCTCATCAAACATCCTAGATTTTTAAGGTCCTTTATCATTTTAGCAACATTTTTTTTTGTATTGGGGACTTTTTCTATTACCCAAAAAGTTTTCTGAGACTGCCTTAAAACTCAGCCAAGCAGCTTTTTCTTTTGTATTCATTTAAGAAAGAAAGATTCCATCCTTAAAAAGTGCTCGAATTTTAGGTCCATTAAACACTCCTTCTTTTAACTTAGCCTCAGAAATTTTCGGAAATTTCTTTTGAATGTACTGGAAACAATTACCTGTTTTATCTAGTGCTTTCACTTATTGCTTCATAAATCCAAGCTTTAAGTGAAGAGGAGGCGGCAGAATTGTTGATGGATCAACTAAGGATTTATGTAAAATGTTTTGTTCCCAGGAACAAACGTTTTTCTATTCGGCCAATCTTTTTTCTTATAGTGATTCTGTCGATCTCTACTGTCCCACCAGCACATGTAACAAGGTTTCTTTGTAAAGCTCGGCTGTTGACCAAGTAATAATGTTATTTTTAAATCGCCACTGATCTGCCATTTATGTTGCTCATAATTAATTTTCTTTAAAAGGACATCGAGATTTTCATACTTTTCCTGCATCACAGTTGAGTGAGCTATTGGTATTGGAGCATAAACGTTCGTGTTGTGGAGTAAAACTGCTTTTACAATTCATTTAGAAGAATCTATAAACAGTCTCCAATCTTGTGGTTCATAGCAATTTTCTTTTAATTCATTTATAAGTCCTCTAACATCAGTGCAAAACACAAGTGATGAATCCTTATCTTTTGTGAAATACTTACGGAATTCCTTGTATCGTTCTCGGTAAAAAGAAAACTTGGTTCCTGGTTCTAGACAATGTTTAGTCCTGAAATATGAGGCTAAATACTCTGCACCATCTTTGGGTAAACCTAAATTTCGAATAAGACCATTTAATTCAGATTGTGAAGTTAATGACGGTGGAACTGTCACTTTCTTTGTATATGACAGGTAGACTGTGTCATTTTCGTTATTATTATCGGTATCCGAACTATATTCGTCAGATTCTTCCACAGATTCTACGTTTTCGTCATTTTCTGTGATGACAGCATCAATTAAATCAGTTTTACCCATGTCTGATGAAACTAAAATTGGAGATGTCACTGATGTAACGGTGACATACGAAATTTTATTTTTATTTTTAACACTGAAACCTTTTATTATATTCATACAAAAGTAGCAATCTTCTTCACATGTAGGTTTTGTCCAAACTGTTGGATAAGAGTATTTGATAAACTTCTTATTTTTAACAGATTTCCAACCAAAGATCGACTTTCTGCAACAAATACAAATGATGTTCGGAACCCAATTAGAAGTTAGATCAATCTCAAAACCGAAGATTTTATTATACAGTTTACGTACTTCTTCGTTAAACCTGTTCCGCAAAGACAGGTTTACTGCAAATATAACAAAAAAGGTCTCGATTTTTGCTACAAATAGGAGAGTTTAAGTCTATATCAGGTTGTTTTTTTGTCGTATCATACTCTACATTAGCCAAGTTTCCCACCAATGAAGAGCTGCAGTTGCTGGATGACGACGCCTGAAAGCCTGCTTTTTCACTCTCAACCGCCGATACTGGGGTTCCGAGTCCCTGCATCGTAATTTGTTTCCTACGTGTGTCTGCCATGACGGCATCAAAGCCATTCTCTTGAAAATGGTTACTCGGGGGTTTTCGGGGTCGCTGAACACGAATCTGGCGTTAGTTTTTCAAAATTCAAAATAGCGGATCTAATATGACAAACATTATTTTGAAAAATTGATCCAATTTGCCTGAAAATCTTTACTCGGGGTGTTTTCGGGGTTACTGATTACGAATCCGAGGTCCGTTTTTCAAAATTCAAAATGGTGACTTCAATGTGATAGAATCATGGAGCAAAATTGTATGATTTGGCTTGGAACTCACTGCTTATCAGTTTTTAGTCTTTCTGATTAAAAATCTCAATTTACATTATCAAAATTGAAAATTAAGCTGTTACCCAATAAATTGAGTATCAATTTTAATTAAAATTTAAATTATATTATTTCTAGCCAATCCGACTATTTTTAGTAATTTTGAACCGCCATTTTTAATTTTGAAAAACGGACCGCGGATTTGTAATCAGCGACCCCGAAAACCCCCGAGTAACCATTTTCAAGCGAATCCGATTAGTTTTGAAAAATTGTCCGCCATATTTAATCCGCCATTTCGAATTTTTAAAACCGACCTTGGATTTGTAATCAGCGATCCCTAAAACCTTAGGATACCAAGTTTCATAAAAATAAAAAAAAATTTACAACACACTTTTGGCCGAAACAGTGGAAATCTTGTCGACAGCCAAGGGGTTAAGCGAATGGAAAATGTAAGTGAAGAAAGAAAAGTTTTTCAAAGTGATCTTGTTTTACAAATTCACTCACCTAAAGAACTAAAAAAGACTAAAGGTTTTTATTCTATTGCAAAATATAATGCAATAGAAAAAGTATTTAAAAAGTCATTTTTTAGTTATAATTCATGTTTAAAAAGCCAAATGTTTTTTAATTATGTTCCAGAATATAGTAAAATAGAAAAAGTATATAAGAAATAATTTTATATTTAATTAATGTTAAAAAAAGTCAAAAAGTTTTATTCTATTGCAATATGTAATCCAATAGGAAAAGTATTTAAAACGTGATTTTTCAGTAATAATTAATGTTGCAAAGTATTATTTAAATTACAATTATCAAATAAGCGTTATATTAAACAAATAAGATGTTTTAAGATAGTTATGTATTTTTTAAATAATAATTGCGTCTATTAAAAATAATGATTCAAAAATATATGATATTATTTCTTCCTTAATTTATATGTCCCCAAAGTTCAGTTTAGATTCTTGTTTTACATAAAAGTAAACGTGCGCAGAAATATGTTTAAAAATATTTTTATCATTTGAACTTTGTTGAAGAATGAATTTAACAATTTTATTCAAATGGGTTAAATATTATTTCCCAACGAAAGTATTAAGTGTCCTATTATGTCATGAGTGTCCCAAACGTTTAGTCCAAGTTCTACCTTTCATTAATTGTAAAAAAGTAAATAAATAGGCATAAAACAATTTTTTTTAACTTTCCCAATGCATTGACTGTTAGAACAGAGTTATGAAATAATATATTAAAAGCAAATTCTTTGTTTTGTGGTAAAATGAAAAAGTTATTTTCTGATTTTAACTCAATTTTCTCTGTATTTTGCTTTATTTAAAAAAATTTTCTTTATCAAACATGACCTTATAGTGAAGTTTATGGTTCGTTTGAGTTTTATAATTGTCAGAGTAACGAAACAATTTTTTTGTCTCTAACAATTTAAATCATCATTAGATGGAAAATTAGCAAAAAAATCTTTATAAAATTTGAAAATTTTTGGAAAAAAGGTCTCTTCTGTGAAATATGTCACTTTCATTGCGTGACCATTATGGATTACGTTATTGCAATATATATATATATATATATATATATAATTATTTTAAAAAAATTAGTCCCTATAACAGAATCGAAACTTGCAACTTTAACTTTTGTTGAGACTGAAAATAACAATTGAAATGAAATGGCCTATATAATATATAAATTAACACTATAATGTCAAGTGTCGATTTGGTGGGGCGCATAAGTGTGCTGCTATCCCAGCAGCACACTTTTGAGGCCTATGGTGGTTTAAGTCCGCCTTACCCTTATGTGTGTTGTAGTTGTGAAGATCATTTTTTAAATTAAACCCACTTTTTTATTTAAAAAGAATGCAAAATTTGAATCATTTAAATTTTTTTCAAACCTTTTTAAATAATCATTTCACTAAAAAAAATTTAAATAATTTTTGGAAACTTCCTGATAATTTCCAGAAAGTTTGCAGGTTAAGTAACGAACAAATTAAAAATTAGTGTCATTTGGGTCGAGATGATTCCTCAATGGGTGTACAAGATGATCCCCCCTGATTTCCATGTATTTTATCTCGCCTCAAACTGAATTTTTTAGTAATTAAAAAAAATTTAATTTTTCTCGCTTCTTATATGTTTTTGTTATGAAAATTAACTTATTTAATACAAAAAGTTAAAATCTACATCTATTATCCCCAGCAGCAAAAAATGTTCAAGCAACATTGACAACATTGAGGCAAACATTGGTAATGTTGATACAATGTTCTCAATATTGCTGTAACATAACGTGCTACTGGGGATATTAATTTTCTTCATGTAGAAAATAACACGTAATTAGGGACGGCGGAACGAATTTTTTTCATGTGTGGAGTTGTCGACTTCTTAAACAAAATGCGGGGGGGTGTAAAAAATGTAATTTGCTTCCAGAATTATATATGTTAAATTAATTTTTTTTACTTGAAACAATGATGCAGTTAAGATTCGTTTCACAGTAAAGAGCTTTGCAGACATATTTTTTTACTTGTATTGTTGAAGTCAAATTTCCGGGTGTGGGATTCCACACTTGAAAATTTTTCGGGTGTGGAGTACTCCTTCACTTCCCACTATCTCCGCCGGCCCTGCACGTAATTATAAAATAGGAAAACGAATCGTGGTGAGTGTTCAAAAGCATTTATGTCCTAAATAATGCATATTTAATATTGATACACGTTATCCAAGATGATCCTTTTGTAAGTTTTTAGAAAAATTAAATTTACTTGTAAAATATTAATTAGCGGCATATATTTCTAATCAGAAAAGTTAGATAGATTAATTATCTACGAGTCAGAATTCCTGAAAGGAGCCACCCAAAACCTTTTAATTTTTTTTCGTACTAATGTGGTTATTTTAATAGTATTTTATATAGAAAATCATACTACTAAAGGATTTTGCAAAAAATTTTTTTTGTTAATGTCATTAACTATTGAAAATTTTGAACGTATTTAATTGAAAAATTAATTTCTCAAAAACTTATTGATCGATTTTAATTTTTCAAGTTGCATTTTATTTGTCTTGAAATTATTTAGCGTTCGCGCCCGTGTTATTGTTTCTCATCGCTGAAACGACTGCGCTTCTCAAACACTACATTTATGTTGGATTTAAACATTTTTAACAATAATTCCAAATGTAAACTATTCTTTAGAAACAGTTATTAGTGCAGGTATTAAAAGTTTTAATATAAATATTGAAAAATTTTATACCTGTACTAATAACTGTTTCTAAAATCTAAAAAATAGTTTACATTTGGATTCGATATTTTAAGAATTTATGCAACACATCTGTAATTACCATTCAACAATAAGAATTAATTAAATGTTCCATTAAAAACAATTAAATGTAAAAATTACATTAAAATAAATTTATTTCCAACATAAATGTAGTGTTTGAGAAGCGCAGTCGTTTCAGCGATCAGAAACAATATCACGCGCGCGAACGCTCAATAAGAACCAGAGTCGCGCCTTGCACCGCGGCACAAATGCTTAAAATTAAGCAATTTAAAACTTCGTGCCATTTTTTTTAACGGGATATTTTTTAGTGGTTTATTAAGAACATTTTAGTAATTTTTTCAACTTAAAATATCATCCAGAATACTATTTATGTATTTTATTTTTATTATGTATTATTATTATGATAATTAAATACATTTTCAATATAAACAATATGATTTTATTTATATACATATAAAAAAACTTTTATAGTAGAATACTATTATACACTTTCGACTATACGCAATACTAAATAATATTAAGTATTCTTAATGTATTTATACATTATTATTATATTATATTATTAATATTATTATACATACATCACTCTATTCTCATAATTAATTGATCATTCTTAATTTTCAACTATATCTTATATTGATTAAATATCTGCAAATAAACAATATTACACTAATAATTTGGAATATATATTTCGAAAATACCTCAATTTTGAATAAGAAAAAAGTTCTGCGAATAGCATTTTTCGGAAAACCTTTATTCTTTTAATGTAAAAATAATAAATTAGTGTTGCTTTTATTATTCGAGAAGTTAAAAATAAAAAATTTGAAAAAAATGAATTAAAAAAAACGAAATTTTTTTTTTAATTATTAATTTTTTTGACATTATTTATAAATTTATCAAAAAACAAATAGAAAATTCGAATTCCTGTGAAAAATTTAGCCCAGTTTTAAAAAAATGATCAAGATTCATTAATTTGTTTGAATGTTATGACAATTTTTCAAATTTGAAAGTTTGATTTCAACTTTACCGCGAGCGACTGATGATTTTCCCCACTATGCAGCCTAGAGCAGCTAGGCTGCTCAAACGTAGCATTGAAACGTTGCATACTTGTTAAATATTTTTTTATTTTATTTTTCAATAGAAAATATAATGTAGTCTGGCTAGACGGACGAATATCAGTAGAACGCCGGTCCGCTGAATGAGTCGTCTTTTGAAATAATATTTGGCCCGCGGCGGTTGCTAAACGGACGTCTGTACAGGCGCGGTACAATGCCAGTGGTAAATTTCCGTCTGGGAAAGGTAAAAAAAAATGAAAGCAATAAATCACCATAAAAATATGTCAAAGTGAAAGTAAAAATTAATGTCAAAGTAAAAATGAAATTACATAATCGTCAACGGGTCTTAAGTAACTGTCAGTGAAGGAATTAATTTGTTTTAGGAAAATGAAAATTTTTTGTACCGTGTTTTGGGCACCTTTGAAAAATGCATTAAAATAAAAAAACATCAAAAGAAACCAACACAAATATAGAAGCATAATGTTTGCATGTGAAGAATCTGGCACGCGTATCATAACGCACTTCTAAAGCACTGAACGATTATATTCATTGATTGAATGGAGTTTTCGGCTGTCAACTCCCTTAGCAGAAAGTTTAGACAGATGACACAGTAGTTCACATGATCGTCAGATGGTAGAGCCTCCTTAGCATACAGGTCCCCATATCCAGGAATGCTATTCATTTTTTAAAAAGACCATCACATTATGTGATGCAGGATAAGTATAAAAAATAGTTAGAGTAACTATAGAAAAGTAGTTCTTTCAATTACTTTTTACTCTACTAAGGGGATGTAGTTAAAAATATCTCTTGAATTTTTTTTCAGTGAGAGGAAGCAATATTCAACAATAAATGTATTGCAAACATTTTCTTGAGTATTATAACATAAACAAGAAATATTAACATGAAGAAAGAAACAAAATAAGTACAGCAATCCCACCATTAAGAATTAAGATAATGTCGCCATTTAAATGTTAGATTTTAAATTGCGGCATTGGAATCTTAATACTAAAAGGAGTCTCTTCGAGAGTTGATTTCCGGTTTTCGAAAGGTCTTTAAACTCGGAGCGCGAAAAGAGCAGGAAACAGAAATGGCGATCGCCTTCGAAGCCCGATGTACGTGCGATTTGTGATACATACAAACGCGTGATTATTGCGTGGGCAAGAGGAGTCTACAAGACCCTCGTTTCATATATGGTCTTGAACACAAGTGAGTCGAAAGGCACTTTTACTTTACGACATTTTTTCCCTTTTTTCTGATGACTGTATAATTGAGGGACTGGATGCTATAACGTGTTACGCGTCATTTACTTAACATGGCGCGTAACACATTATAGCATCCAGCCCCTCAATTGCATTGGGGAAAATAATCAATGTTGAACCACCTTCTGAACTTTGTTTATAATTTTTTTTTAAGAATAAATTTAGTTTTAGATACAAATTTTGTTTTAATTTTTAGCTGAATTCAAAATTTAGCAAACCATTGTCGACTGCAAAAATAGTTTAATACCTGAAAAATGTTATATTTTGACTGTGATAAAAATTTAATGAACAATGTCATGGGTTCGATCGGGTCCAAATGTAGAAGCCCCTAAATGAGGTCCCGATAATTACTGATGTAGTCCAGAAAGTTGTTTTTTTATTGAAGTTCCCGATTAAAATATACAAAACTTTGTTTTCAGTATCATTTTTTGACATTTATTTTTTCAGTAAATATCAAATTTGATTTTTCTCCACCACTTCTGATATAAATGAAGCTCTTGTTTTTCTCCACCACTTCTGGTCACTGTCTGGGCCATAAAATTTTATAAGCTAGAAATGTGTAAATTTCTACACAGGTGATTTAGGAAAACATGGGGCACCACAAAAATATTCCAAAACCTGAAAATTTATATATTTTACCTATGGTTATAATCTGGCGAAAAATAGATTATGACAAAAAAAATTTTAAATCATAAAATTTTTATATTTTGCCTAGTGTCAAAAACAAAGAAACAAACTATGGCCAACGACAAAAATATTTTTTAACATTCTTTTTATTCGTAAACTATTTTTGGCAATGGTTTGCTCGATTATTTTTTCTAAAACTATGAATCACTGAAAATTCACTGATTTTCAGTGACTCTATTTTCGCGATTTAAATTAGTAAAAATTTACTAAAGATCACTAAATAATAATGTATATTTCAGTCATTCTTTACTGACTGGACAAATAAAAAATAACTGAAATTATTAATATGCGTGACAGAAATGTCCATTAATTTTTCTAATTGTCCTTTCAGTTAAAAACGACTAATATTTCAGTAATTTAGAACAGATTTTTAGTGATATTTCACTTATTCAAATCACGAAAATAGAGTCACTGCTTCTCAATCAATAATTTTTTTTCATTCACTTAAAAAAATTCCATCAAGAATAAAGATATTTAAAAAAAGGTATAAATAATGGTGGACATTGCTTAAAATAAGAGATTTAATTACAATTGCGTGGGTCGAGAAGTGAATTCTCTGTCAGATGCAAAAAGAAGCTGATCGGGACATGCATAAAAAAGAGAAAAGACAAGAAATAAAAAAAATACCACGATGGCGTCAATGTGTCGGGCAGTGAGAGGACGACTTCTACTATTGGAATTTAAGATTAAATCTTTATTTTCTTCTTTTACCTGTTTGTGATCAGTTAGTGTCTTCCTTCAACTCAAAACACTTTCACTACTTCTCCTTTCTCCCCTATCCTCTTTTTTGATCACATTCAAACTGCTCTTAGGTATGTGCATTTTTAACCTCTCACTTGTGCACACGCACGTACTAAAAATAATCCCGGATGGAAACACCATCTCGCCAGTACGAGTCATCGCATTGCTTCCGTTCACAATATTTCTCATTATCCGTATGAAGATTCGATCACGTCGTCGCATAACAAAAAAATTTATGCAGTTGAATTTTGTTGTTTTTTTTAATTATCAGGTGGAAAATTGAGCACCCGGATCTAAAAACTCGATTTGCACTCAGAAAAATTGCGTTTAACCGAGTGGTAGAAATAGTTGCATTCCAAACAGTTTAATAAACCTATTTTATTTGATAAAAATAAAAAAATGTCAGTGTAAACAAGCATTTATTACATTTTAATAAATTCATGAAATGTATTTATTTATCAGGAACACAACTTTTGTTTAAAGTTGTTTGTTTCGTTTAACAAAAATATTTTCTCGGATTAAAAGCATAATATATTAACCCAATAACGCCTGAATGCACTGAATTATAAGTCTGGATTCAAACTTAAATATTTTTTGACAGCTAACATTACCATAAATCGTGCACTCGATTGTTAATGCGGATTTTCATGAAGCAATAAAATCGCAGCGACGATTGGCGACACGGAACGCCAGCGACGAATTAAAATTTGTTTTTTCTAATCTAAAATTGCACATAAAGGAAAACTGCAAAAAAAACATTTGCAAAATAATGTCGCTTAAAAGGTGAATAAATCTAGCTTCATAGGGACCGTCCCCAACCGTCGCCAACCGTCGCTTATTAGTTGTTTATCTTTGTCGCAACGACTTTTTCGCCCTATGAAATTTCTCCTTTATACTTTCAAAAAATATATTGTTTAAACATTTGATTTTTCAAAATGGCGCCTAAAAACTCAAAATTATTTGAAAACAGGGACCGTCTCGAAAGTTTAGTTTCGTTTTAGTGTTTGAGTTGACACGAAACTAAATTAACGAAGTGACTTTAGTTTCAAGTCGACACGAAACTAAATTAACAAACTGAGTTTAGTTTCGTGTCGACCCGAAACTAAATTATCAAATTATATTTAGTTTCGTGTCGCCCCAAACCAAATGTTGAAAAACATAATTATTTAGTGTCAATCAGAAAAATTGTTTCCCCTGACTTACGTAACTATAGTAACTTACATAATTAAAGGAAGTTACGTATGTTACATAACAATAGCAAAATAACGTAACTTACGTAAATGAGATTATTTACGTAATTTAAGTAAATTTGACTATTTATGTAAGTTACTGTACGTACGTAACTTACGTTAGTTCAATTAATTACGTAAGTTATTCTAGTTGTGTAGCTCACGTAAGTTTGACCATTTACGTAAGTTACGTAACTTACGCAATTAATCAACCGCACGCTATTAAACGAACTTACATAAGTTACGTAACTATAATAACATACACAATTAATTGAATTTACGTAAGTTGCGTAACTTGCGTAAATGTGATTATTTACGTTATGTAGGTATATTTGACCACTTATTTAAGTTACTTTGGGTACGTAACTTACGTATGTACATTCAATTGCGTAAGTTATGCTGGTTACGTAACTTACGTAAGTTTGATCATTTACGTAAGTTCATTTAATAGCGTGCGGTTGATGAATTGCGTAAGTTACGTAACTTACGTAAATGGTCAAACTTACGTGAGCTACACAACTAGAATAACTTACGCAATTAAATTAACTTACGGAAGTCTCATACGTACAGTAACTTACATAAATGGTCAAATTTACGTAAATTACGTAAATAATCACATTCACGTAATTTACGTAACTTATGTATGTTTATTTAATAGCGTGTGTTTGATTAAGTGCGTATGTTACGTAACTTACGTAAGTTCATTTGATTAGATAAGTTATTCTAGTTGCACAACTTACGTAAATGGTCAAAATTACGTGAGCTACACAACTAGAATAACTTACGCAATTAAATGAACTTACGTAAGTTACGTACGTACAGAAACTTACATAAATGGTCAAATTTACTTAAATTTTGTAAATAATCACATTCCCGTAAGTTACGTAACTTACGTAAGTTTGGCCATTTACTTAAGTGACTGTGATTACGAAATTTACTCTGGTAACGTAACTTATATTAATTACTTACGTTGCTCTGGTTACGTGAGTCAGGGGAAGCAATTTTTCTGTGATGACACTAAATAATTTTGTTTCGTGTCGACACGAAACTAAATTTAATTTGTCAATTTAGTTTCCTGTCGACTTGAAACTAAAGTCACTTTGTTAATTTAGTTTCGTGTCAACTCAAACACTAAAACGAAAGTAATGTTGTATTTAGTTTCGTTTTAGTAGCGGTTCCTGTTTGAAAATTTTAAATTTGATGCTCGATATACATTTTTTTAACTTTGGCTTAAAAATGTTTACTCGGAGGTTTTCGGGGTCGGTGATTACGAATCTGATATTAAATTTCCAAAATTCAAAATGGCGGATCCAATACGGCGGACGAAAATGTCAAAAATTGGTTGGATTTTCTTACAAATCTGTACTCGGGGTTTTTTTGGGTCGCTGATTACAAATCTGATATTAATTTTCAAAAATTCAAAATGTCGGATCCAATATGTCGGACACAAATTTAAAAAATTGTTTGGATTCCCTTACAAATCCATACTCGGAGGTTTTTGGGGTCGCTGATCACCAATCTGATATTAGTTTTTCTAAATTCATATAGCGGATGTAATTTGTCGGATAAAATTTTCAAAATTTAGTCGGATTTTTTTGAAAATCCTTACTCAAGAGTTTTACTGGTGGTTTTTCAATTATTTTGAACATCTTTAGTTATCAGTTCGTAAACTGATGTTTCCAATTCTCACCGCGTGGATGTAGATGGACATCGAGAATCTTATTTTTTAAATTTTTTTATTTACATTTTTTTTATTATTATATTTAAATTTTTTTTTCCAATTTTATAAATTAATAAGTTTTAAATCAATTTTTTACATTTTTTCACCTTTATCACTACTCTACTCGCTATGTGCCTGTTCTGACACAACAATTAGTCATTGAGCAATATTTCTGTGAGTCACTTTTTTCGAAAACAGGATTTTTGCACTTCTTATTTAGCAGATAACTCTTGCTAATAATTATTGCAAATTCTTATATTCCAACTTTTTTTAATTCTCTGTTGACAGTGTTGGGCAAAATTACCGCATTCGTTACACAGGTTTTCAAATTAAAAACTTTTTTTTGCCAATCGAACAAAACATTTTTTTTCGATTAGTAGGTGTTTTCTAAGTAAGAAAATCATAGTTTTAATATTTTTCCTTCGTGCAGTTTTTTTGTAGCTTTAAATTTTGTATTTTTGAGCAGCGACGGCACTTAAATTTACCTGTAGGAAAATCAACTTGTTCAAAAATGATGAATAGGATGTCGTTGGAAAGGTAATTAAATTATCTTTCAATCCATATATTACAGAATAAAATTAAATGAAAATTGAGAGCCAAAACCGTTAAAATTCAATATCTTTGGAACGGGAATAATTGGAGCATTGTAATTTTAATTATAGAAGGGTATTATCACCCTAAATAAATGTCTGGAGTTGTGTGCAATTCTGTTAATTTTTGTGGTGTCTATATTGAAAGATTTTTTTCAACCTACTTTTGAAAATTTTTTCGAAAAAAGAAAATATAAACTTTTAAGTATATTTTTTGCATTTTCCTCACCGCGATTTTTTACTTCATTATTTAGCTCCCCTAAAGAGATACCTAAAGGTATTTGCTAAATATCTTTAGTCAGGTTTTTTATATTTGTTGTAAAAGACAAAAACGCACCCTGGGGCGAAAAGTTAAATGTATTTTTATATACGTATTTATTTTTTTTTATTTTTCGTTTTTTTAGGTTTGTTTGTTTAAAAATTATTTATTTAACATTGGGCAAGTACTCTGTTAAAAAAGAAGACCGTTCACATGAAATAAACCAAAAAAAAAATTTTTTTGGAATTTTAATTTTTTAACTTTACAACTATTCTAAAGCTTTTTTTAAATAAACAAAGATCTTTTATTGACTAAATTACTTGTTTACGTATACTGTAACTTATCTAATACTTATCACCTATCAGAAAATAGTTTTAGTAGGCTAAAAGTTAAAATAAACAAAATTTTCAAAATGTAAAAAATTGATTTAAAACTTATTAATTTATAAAATTGGAAAAAAAATTTAAATATAATAATAAAAAAAATGTAAATAAAAAAATTTTAAAAATAAGATTCTCGATGTCCATCTACATCCACGCGGTGAGAATTGGAAACATCAGTTTACGAACTGATAACTAAAGATGTTCAAAATAATTGAAAAACCACCAGTAAAACTCTTGAGTAAGGATTTTCAAAAAAATCCGACTAAATTTTGAAAATTTTATCCGACAAATTACATCCGCTATATGAATTTAGAAAAACTAATATCAGATTGGTGATCAGCGACCCCAAAAACCTCCGAGTATGGATTTGTAAGGGAATCCAAACAATTTTTTAAATTTGTGTCCGACATATTGGATCCGACATTTTGAATTTTTGAAAATTAATATCAGATTTGTAATCAGCGACCCAAAAAAACCCCGAGTACAGATTTGTAAGAAAATCCAACCAATTTTTGACATTTTCGTCCGCCGTATTGGATCCGCCATTTTGAATTTTGGAAATTTAATATCAGATTCGTAATCACCGACCCCGAAAACCTCCGAGTAAACATTTTTAAGCCAAAGTTAAAAAAATGTATATCGAGCATCAAATTTAAAATTTTCAAACAGGAACCGCTACTAAAACGAAACTAAATACAACATTACTTTCGTTTTAGTGTTTGAGTTGACACGAAACTAAATTAACAAAGTGACTTTAGTTTCAAGTCGACAGGAAACTAAATTGACAAATTAAATTTAGTTTCGTGTCGACACGAAACAAAATTATTTAGTGTCATCACAGAAAAATTGCTTCCCCTGACTCACGTAACCAGAGCAACGTAAGTAATTAATATAAGTTACGTTACCAGAGTAAATTACGTAATCACAGTCACTTAAGTAAATGGCCAAACTTACGAAGGAAAAATATTAAAACTATGATTTTCTTACTCAGAAAACACCTACTAATCGAAAAAAATGTTTTGTTTGATTGGAAATTTCACTGTTAACCAGTGTTATAGAAGGTTCAATTAATCTCTCAAATATTACCCACGTTCATTTTTTTGTTCTGATGATCGGCAACACGCGACTTCAATACTGATCATGAATTTTTTGAAATATCATTTTTTCTCTTATTTTGTTTTCCTGGACTGTACCGGTTGCAAGAAGACCCGGGTTTTCAAGTGCACCAGTAAATCAGGACAATAGAATAGGTTGTCAAAATATGTATTATATTTTAACAGCTTTTTTAGCGAGATATTAAATAGAAGACGTTCAAGCATCTGAAGACCTACACGACTCCCAAAAACACAATTTGCTTAAACCTCATTTTTACTAGAATTTTTTCCACAGTAAATGTCGCAATTAAATAAGTACCTAGATGCATTACATAAACCTCTCATCTTAATTCCAAATCTAATAGGCTTCGTTTTGATAAATTGTTTCAGAATACTTCTGCCAAAATATTTGATCATCATTTCATCAATTGATACAGCTGTGGAAAAAATTCCAAATTGTACAAGGTTTTTGCGAAATATATTTAATATTGAACGGACTCGCCAAACTCTATCATTTTTAGAATTAGCATCTTCGGGCTTGTAAAAGTTTATTTTAGATTTGATTCTTTCAAATTGATCCCTGCTCTTTACTAATGGAATAATGTCAGTCCCTAAATATGAATCCGTAGACCAATAATCTCTTTGATATAATCTTCTATTGAAAGTCGTGAAGATAATAATTCCTAAAAATTTATCAAATTCTTCTGAAAATAAATTTAATTTATTGGCAACTGCACTTTCAATTATATAGTTCTTCAACTCTTTAGAGAAAAAAATTCAAATGTTTCAATGGGTGTACTTTTTAATATCTGTTTTTTATCAACAGCTGATATAAGTATATTTTTTGCCAAAGAATCATTATATTTTTTCTCACCCTTTACCCAATCATAAGCATAATTAATTTCAAGTTTCTTTTGTGAAACAGAATAATTATCGTATTTTTGGAAATAAGAGTTGTTTGGAATTGGTATGTAATCTTCACAACAGTCAGTATCACTTAAGCCATCTTCTTCACTGAATTCATTTTCAGATTCATTCAGCTTCTTCAAACTCAATTGATGAGGATATATTTTGCATCGAGCGTCTTGGTTTTTTCAACGGTAATGTTAAATTTTCCGAGGATACACCTCTTTTTCTTTTTGTCGACATTATGTGACATGCAAAATACACGGTAATATAAATATGTTGAAATAGTAGGAAAAACTTTACCAAAAATTTTTTTTTTAAATATCCCGAGTACGAATTTGTAAGAGAATCCAACCAATTTTTAAAATTTGTGTCCGCCATATTAGATCCGCCATCTTGAATTTTGGAAAATTAATATCAGATTCGTAATCAGCGACCCGAAAACCCCCGAGTAAACATTTTCAAGCCAAAGTTGTAAAAAAAATGTATACCGAGCATCAAATTTCAACTTTTCAAAAAATTTTGATTTTTTTGGCGCCATTTTGAAAAATCTAATGTTTAAATTCAAAAAGTCAATATATTTTTTGAAAGTATAACAATGGAGTGAACGATTTATGGTATTGTTAGCTGTCAAAAAAATTTTTTGACTTTAAAATTTAAGAATTTGTAATAAAAAACCTTTAAAAAATCGTGCAATTTTTTAATTATATGCTAAGAATATTGTTAAAAAATTTTTTATTAATTTTCTAATATCATATTCGGATTGAGGACACTTTAATGCAAAAAAAATTATTTGTCAAAGAGAAAATAATAAGTTTGTTAGAAAATATTTAAGTTTGGTTCGTTCTTGTACGAGTGTTTATATTTCCTTTAGTTATTTAGTGTGTTCATTTAGATTTATTTAAATGAGTGAGATAAGTGTCACCTTCTTATTGAATGTAATTTTGTTAATATGAAGGAATCACAGAGAATAGTTATTTGTGTTACAAGTGCGAATCTGTAGGAGAATCGAGACTCGTATGATTGCGATATATATATATATATATATATATGCATTCCCACGTGAAATTTTTCTATGACATTTTAGAATCGGTTAAACATATTTTTTTCTAGTTCCTTATAGAAAAATATTAAATACGGATTTTTTTATTTTTCTATAATTGCCAAAATTTTCGAAATTTTGGATTTTTAAAAGCAGACCTTTTTTTAATAGCTTATAACTTTGAAAGTATTGAGTTTTGAAAAAAGTTGTCAAAGAAAAAAAGTTTTGGTTTTTTTTCAACTTTCAAAAGATTTTTAAAAAATATATTTTTAAAAATAAAAAAAAAAAATATTTTTTTATAAACAAATTAATTTATTTTTAATTTGGGCGCGATTATTTTTTATTTTTTTCTTATTTATTTATACCTGCCAATATACAGAAGATTTTTTAAAAAGATCCGAGATGGGCCGACTCATAGTTTTCGCTCTATAAATTTTTTTTAGAACGAAAACTATGAATTAGTAAACCTAATGCTTATAATTTTTAAAATTTTGAGTTTAGAAAAAAGTTGTTAAAGGAAGAAAGTTTTGGTTTTTCTTCAACTGAATACGCAGCTTTTGATTTCTTTGTTCCCATAAAATATATTTTTGAATGAAACTTTCCCATATGGTTTTCTTCTAAACTTAAAAATTTAATTCGGCTCAAAAAAACAGCACATGTAATCTACAAAAAATCTAAACAAAATTCATACTATAAAGTCTTTTCTAACTTACGCGCAAAATGTAATATGTTATCAAAATTATGCTATAATGAATATATGCTAAAAACTGAAAGTTCTTTTGTGACCGATGCTAAAAATTTCTGGTCTTACATTAACTCTTCAAGAAAGACTGGTCGAGTACCTAATAGTATGTATTTAGGTGATGTTACAAAATCTACAAGTAAGGGTATAGCTGACCTATTTGCAATACATTTCCAAACAGTATACACTCACCCCCAAACCCTACCTTCATCTCATTTAGAAAATTATCCTTTTATCGATATCGTCGACCTGTCTAATTTTTCCATAAGTAGAAGTGCTATTATGAAGAAATTGAGATCTTTGGATGTTTCAAACGGTGCCGGTCCGGACTACATCACTCCTGCCCTCTTGAAGGGATGCTGCTCTTCGTTTCTTGAACCGTTATTCATTTTGTTCAACAAGTCACTTACTACTGATGAATTTCCATTTGAATGAAAGAAAGGTATTATTGTGCCTATTTATAAAAGTGAATGTAAAAATAACGTAAAAAATTATAGACCAATTACCTCATTAAGTGCAATACCAAAAATATTTGAAAGTATAGTCCATGATATTACAAATAGGCAAATCAAAAATCATATTATTGAAGAGCAGCATGGCTTCATGAAGGGAAGGTCTGCTAATACAAATCTATGTATATTTGCTAATATCATTCTCAACTATCATGAAGGTAAAACTCAGGTTGATGTCGTTTACGCTGACTTTTCCAAAGCTTTCGACAGGGTTCCTCAGGGTGTTCCTCAGGGCTCGAATCTTGAACCTCTCTTGTTTCTTTTATTTATGAATTATATTAATACAGTATTTAAATTTTCTTGCTTTCTTTTGTTTGCGGATGATCTCAAGATGTACAAATCTATTAACTCAATTAATGATTTTCTTTGTCGTCAATCTGACTTAAATAGTCTACCCGATTGGTGTACCAATAACAATTTTTCATTAAATTTAAATAAATGTTATGTTATTACATTTAGTAAACGTACTATCATCTTGAGACATTGTTACATGATCGATGGCAGAGAAATTACTAGAGTGTCTGAGATTCGAGACCTTGGAATCCTATTATGTAAGTCTTTTTCTTTTTCACGGCATGTGACTGAGACGGTAAATAAAGCATTGCGTACACTTGGTTTTATAACAAGAAATGCGTCTTGCTTTCATAACATAACAGCCTTAAAAACCTTATTCTTTTGCTTAGTAAGATCAAATATTGAATTTTTATCAATTGTTTGGTCATTGTACAATCAGATACATTTAATTAAACTCGAAAGAGTACAAAATAGATTTTTGAGATTCGCAGCTAAACAGACCGGTATTAGATATGACCCTTATTCACACGACTATGATAACCTTCGACTCCTTGTCAAGTTTTGTTAGCGATTTACGTAAATTATTATTTAATAATAATAATAACTCAGCCTAATGTTTATTATACCCAGATAACAATTTGAGATTGATATGCGTCTTATATCGCTCGCATGAATGAAGTTTCTTTTCGCACACGTGCCTTCACTGATGCAGACAGATGCGTCCTCATATGAGACGCATTACGCTCGCATGTCATAAAGGTACATGATGCATGAGAGTGAAATGCGAGTCTCGTGCGTTTTTAAGGATTATTTATGGTAAATATATTGTAAAAATTTAACTACAAAAAAATAAGGTAAAATTTAAAAAATGTTTATTTCAATAATGTAAACATGGCATTAATACTGAACATTTCTTTTTTTAGTCTTGAACACACATAAAATAACATTAGCTGAGATCATATTTCGTAATAAATATAAATACTTTTTAACACGAATTCAACAAAAGTAAACTGTACAATATAATAATTTATGCCCTTATTCAATATGACAGTTATATTATAAATTTTCCAATTTAAAGCCGAGTTTAAACAAACACAAATTATTAACATTCGTATACGTAACATATAAATATGTGAAAATATTTTTTGAAAAAATAATTTTATATAACACTGACTAAGAAAATGATAACAAAGAAGTAGTATTAAATGTTTTCCAACATTTTAATTGCAAAACCTAAATTTTTTGAGGTATAAAACGTTTTTTAAAAAACTAAAATACTATAGTACCCCAGTCGCCCTGTGTTTTTTCGTGCCGAAATTGATACCTGAAGTCTGACTGTTGATTCATATAGTGTGGGGTGGTAGTATGAAGATGTATATGTTTCCCACTCCAGATTTTTTAAGCTGCGCGTTATAAACAATTTTAATGGTGCCAAAAAACTGTTTTTTGATGACCGTTCTTTCCCATCAAATTATAGGGGAAAAATTGTTAATAAAAGTTATAGAGCTCGAAAATACCTTTAAAATGATGGGTCATATGTTAAAATTAGTCCACTTGTTTACTTGCAAATGAATTTAAACCACTAAAAATGGCACTTTTTCATTTGTTTAATAACTTAAACAAAAGTTAACAAATTCTTTCGATATTCTCCAAAAATGTTCCTCTCAAGACCCTCAAGATGTGTGCCAAATCTGAATACGATTTGATAAATAGTTTATGAGAAATTCCATTTGTTAACTAAAAACATGATTTTTTAAAATGGAATTTCTACATTTTTGGCTGAATAAAAATAAATTTTTTTTGTTGGGTTCTCTTCATGAAATTCCAATCTGTCAATCACAATTTACAGCGAATTGAATTTTTACAAGAAAACTGGTTTTTTGGGGGGAGAAGTTTTTGGCTCATAAACAAATGAACAATGTTTATTTTAACAATTTATCATAAACGCCATTTGATTACTTATTCTTTCCTGCAAATTTTGCAAAAAAAAATTTTGATCTAGGTCAAAAGGGCGGGAAGATAATTTTTTTTTCATCAATTAGTTTGAATGTAATGACAACTTTTACGAATTTGAAAGTTTGAATTCAACTTTAGCGCGAGCGACTGATGATGTCCCCCACTATGCATCCTAGAGCAGCTAGGCTGCTCAAACGTTGCATTTGAACGTTGCATACTTTTAAAAAATATTTTTACGAACAAGAAGTGCATAGATGTTTAGATTAATTTTTTTATAATTAGTATGACTAATCAACTAAAAAAATATAATAAAAAATATTAATAATTAAAGGCTCAGGAATTTTTTAAAGAAAAAAAATTATTTTCCCCCTCTTTTGACCTAGATCAAAATTTTTTTTTGCAAAATTTGCAGGAAAGAATAAGTAATCAAATGGCGTTTATGATAAATTGTTAAAATAAAAATTGTTGATGTAAGTAGTGTTCATTTGTTTATAAGCCAAAAATTTATCCCCCCCAAAAACCAGATTTCTTGTAAAAATTCAATTCGCTGTAAATTGTGATTGACAGATTGGCATTTCATGAAGAGAACCCAACAAAAAAAAATTATTTTTATTCAGCCAAAAATGTAGAAATTCCATTTTAAAAAATCATGTTTTTAGTTAACAAATGGAATTTCTCATAAACTATTTATCAAATCGTATTCAGATTTGGCACACATCTTGAGGGTCTTGAGAGGAACATTTTTGGAGAATATCGAAAGAATTTGTTAACTTTTGTTCAAGTTATTAAACAAATAAGAAAGTTCCATTTTTAGTGGTTTAAATTCATTTGCAAGTAAACAAGTGGACCAATTTTAACATATGACCCATCATTTTAAAGGTATTTTCGAGCTCTATAACTTTTATTAACAATTTTTTCCAATATAATTTGATGGGAAATAAGGGTCATCAAAAAACTGTTTTTGGCACCTTTAAAATTGTTTATAACGCGCAGCGTAAAAAATCTCGAGTACTACCACCCCCCACTATATGAATCAACAATCAGACTTCAGGTATCAATTTTGGCAAAAAATGACCACTTTTTTTACAGGGCGACTGGACTATAGTACTTATAATAAAGAAGCCGATATCTCAATTTCCGTCATCGCTAAAGTATTCCTTGTCCATTATTACGCTCTGTTCATCCTCTGATTCACTTTTCTGGCTATCTTCTAATTCGTGAATCATTTTTTTAACTCTTTATTAGTAAGATTATCTAGATTATCTACATAATTTTTTTTAAGTTCCGAAATCTTTGTTTTGTTGAGCGCAAAACCTCCAACATTTCATTTTTAAAATGAAGTTTGTCGTCTGGACCTTTCAAGTGACTGCATTTTCTTGCTGACTCTAAAAAATTGAAATTGTTTATTTTATGCAAATTTATTTGTTCTTATTCATGTAAAAAAATGCTTACGATACAAAATATTGGACACCATAGTGTCACTAAACTTTTCATATTTATCTTCACCAAGCCAAGAAAATTTGCAAACCAACTCATCTAACATAGTTTCTTTCAGAGCGCAGTTTAAAAACTCTCTCACTTTTAAACCTCCCAAACAAACCAAGTGGTTATACTAAAAAACAATTTGTCTTATAAGAAAAAAATACATTTAAATGCTGATGGTATCATGTAAATAGAATTGCATAACATATTCATAATTTAATATTTTCACAGTAAAAAATAGAATGATATTATATATTATTAATAAAACAACTTTTACATTGTGCAGATAAAAGTATAATGATTAACTGAAAAAGTTTAGAAATGCTTTAAAAAATATTTAAGTCCTACTAGAATAAATAAAATAAACAAATTTACATATCAAAGTAATTATACTTAAATGATACGGATTCGTAAATTATAGAAATATTTATTTCTGTTTTTATAATTGTAATAATGCATTTGGGATAAATGCGAGATATAAATAACTGTATATTATTTTTAAAAGTTTAATAAAATTATAGTTCCGGAAACCGAAAAGGTTTTAGAATAATATAAAATGTAAAAGTCGACAATGGTAAGGATGACAAGCATGGACCTAAGATTTGTAGGTTAAGTTTAATATTTACGAACCAAATTACTTACCACACTGTAGAACTTGACCACCAAAGTATTTGTTGTAATCACAAAAATATAAGATATACGTACACGCCTTTTTATAAATAACAAATTATTTCACTCAGAGCGAAACTGGACGTAATGTGAGATGTAACTCGAGACGGACAGCAACAAGCACACTTTCAGCCATATTGGGAAAATTGGCTGCGCACCCTACGCACATGTGCATCAGTGAAACCGCGAATATTAAAAAATTATAAAGTAAAATATTTTTCTTCCTTTATTATCAACTTTAGATAAATAAATGAAAATAACGTTCTACAGTAAAGTTTTATCTTTTTTAAGTAAAAATTTTTTTGTAGTAATTTTAAAACATTTAGTAATTTATTATTGGGTCACAATTCGTAAAATTTTCACAGAAAATAAAAAGTATTTTTTTAAATCGAAATGTTGAAAAAACATTTCTATTTGGCCTTAAGAATGTGTCCATCAAAAGACCGAAAAAAATTATTTTTTATAAAAGTTATTGCAAAATTAAATCTTTGAAACTTTTTAAACAAAATTTGATTTCTCCTAAATGAATAAATAGATTTAAATGAACCAAGCGGGAATATAAAGGAAATAAAATATACTTTCGATCAGAATTAGAAAATTTTTAAAAAGTTTATTAAATAATTATTAAAAAAATAAACTTTTTAAAAATTTTCTAATTCTGAACGAAAGTATATTTTATCCCCTTTATATTCCCGCTTGGTTCATTTAAATCGATTAATTAATTTCGGAGAAATCAAGTTTTGTTTAAAATGTTGCAAAAAAATTAATTTTGCAATAACTTTTATAAAAAATAATTTTGTTTCTCTTTTTTGGTGGACACATTCTTAAGGCCAAATAGAAATGTTTCAACATTTCGATTTAAAAAAATGCCTTATTTTCTGTGAAAATTTCACGAACTCCGACCCTATTATTTAAATTAAATTGTAAATTAAAATATAAATCTATAATAAATATTATGTATGCATATTATATAAATTAAAAATATTAATTTTAAATTGTAAATTATTAAATAATTTAATTTTAAAAATTCCTACAAGTTATCATGAAAGTAATTTTCATAAATTCATAAATTTTATTGATTTAATGTAATATAAGATTATTTGAGGGGCTGATAGTAAAAGTGGTTTAAAAAACATTGAAAGAAAAAATGGGATAAGTAACTTGGTAGCTAATTAGCCCGTATTTGCTACCAATTACCACTTTTACTATCAACCCCTCATTTCAAAGTATTAGGTTTATGCCCTCACGCGTGCTACAGAATCAGCGCGAGCGACAGCAAAATGTGTCTCATTGAGCAAGCACGAAGTGCCTCGCACGTCATGTGCCTAAAGTGCAACAAAATCAGAACGAGTGACAGCTAAATGCGTCTCATTATGCACGCACCGCGTGACTCGCATGTCCTGTGCCCAAAGTGCGACCAAGTGCGACGCATGATTGTTATCTGGGATAATTCTAAGCTGTTAAATACTTTTAGTACTTTATGTACAAATGTGACTCAATGCCCGTAAATAAATAAATAAATAAACTTTTAAAAGATTTTTAAAAAAATATTTTTTAAAATTTTTTAGAAAAAAAAATTTATTTTTTTATAAACAAATTAATTAAAAAATTTATAGAACAAAAACTATGAGTCGGCCCATCTCGAATCTTTTTAAAAAATCTTCTGTATATTGGCAGGTATAAATAAAAATTAATCGCGCCCAAATTAAAAATAAATTAATTTGTTTATAAAAAAATCATTTTTTTTCTAAAAAAATTTTTAAAAATATATTTTTTTAAATCTTTTAAAATTGAAGAAAAACCAAAACTTTCTTTCTTTGACAACTTTTTTCAAAACTGAATACTTTCAAAGTTATAAGCTATTGAAAATAAGTCTGCTTTTCAAAATCCAAAATTTCGAAAATTCATATCTCGAAAATTTTTGCAATTATGGAAAAATAAAAAATACGTACTTAATATTTTTCTATAAGGAACGAGAAAAAAATATGTTCAACCGATTCTAAAATGTCATAGAAAAATTTCACGTGGAATTGCCCATATATATATATATATATATATATATAGGGGAGTGCTGTCAGGGTTGGACATAGTTTTGAATTTTCTTCATAACTTCCTCTGCAGTGCGAATTTCACGTTTTCACGCTTATTGTTGGAAAGATCAACTCAAATGCAATGTTTTTGCTGTACATTGCAAAAAAATTCGGCTAAAAGTTTCAAAGTTATAAGCAATTTAAAAGAAAAAATAATGTAAGGGTTGGACATGGGTGTAAGGGTTGAGCCACTGTAGAAAATCAATGAAATATTTAGTTAAATTTAAGTACAAAAACATATGGCGCTAGTGTGATAGAACAAAATAAACGCGATGGCTCAACCCTAACACCACTCCTCTATATATATACAATCAAACGTACGCAGCTGTTTGGTCGCGTGGAGGGGTTTGGGGGGCGAAGCTCCCCGACCACAAAAAACTTACTTAGAATAATTAAATTAACTGGCACTGTGAATCAGCCCTATCCAACGAACTGAAATTCTGTTGTATCTTAGCGATTCACTTGTTTAGTTCGTCTCTAGCGGCGCCACCTCCATTCCACCCAATGTACAAATTTGCAAGTGCATTATAAAGTCGTTGTGATTATTATCGTTTTTGAGTTTTCATTCTAATTTAGTGTAATTTTATCTTTGTTTTTTAAAAATTATATTTAGTGTATTAAGATTAATTATTTTAGTGTTATATATGAGGCATTTTATTTCAAACCGTTCCACCGACAAAAAACAATCGCAAGGAAACAGATTTTCTAATAATTTTTATTATATAATTCTTTAATTGTTTATAATATATTATACACTGATTCAAAAGAGAATTTCATGAGCTTTCTATTGCTATTTTTATTATTTTTAATTTTTGCCAATTTCATAGAGAAATTGCTGTTTGAAATGTTAAACTCTTAATATCTCAAAACACCTCCCGCCGATTTTTATCAAAATTATACAATGAAATAAATATTTATTTGATTTAAATAACCGATTATTTGACTATTATCAATTAGATATTTACTTGAATCAAATAAATTGTATTTAAACAATTAAAATTTTGCAAAACTGTGCAACTTGTATTTTTTCTATATCATATAAAATAGAAAAATGTTATAATGATAAAAAATATTTGCCCATCGAAAAATGGTAGCACACTTATCAAATTTTGACATTATTTTAAGTAGCTTTAATTAAAAGAGTCCAGCTTTTTTGCGTAGTATAACTAGAAGTTATTTTATATGAAACAATAATATAAGAATTTTGCTAAAGAACAGTGAGTTGGAAGAAATTGATATTATATAGTTGTTAGAATTTTAAAAACATATGTACTTACAAAAATTTATGAGCTGATTGCAAAAATTATGTCAAATATCTCATTTCCTAGGTTAAAATTTTAACATTTAACATTTTTGCTTCCTCATATAGAGGAAGTATTGTAATACCAAAATTTTTCATGTTCGATTTTTTAACATTTCTTTATGTTATTTGTCCTCAGAATTTCAAAAATGACATTTTTGAAAAATGTCATTCCGTATGTGTGTGTGTGTATGGAAATATCATATTTTTATAAATATCTCCAAATTTCAAAGAACTTTTGAGCTGAATTCTTTTTTAAAAAACGCTTCGATTGCCCTATTTTTTAAGCTAATTTGATTAGAATTAAATAAGTTATTGATATTTTAAAAAACAGAAATTGTGAAAAAAGTAATGTTTATAAGTGGAAATATGAAATAAAGAGAAAAAAATATTACAGCACTTAAGAATAATTGTTCAAAATTTATACTTTATTCTTATTAATGAGAATGGTGACTGTCTTTTCGGGGCAGGCGGCGAGAGGGGAATTCACATGCTTTTATATGGGATTAAAACTGCAAATACCCACTGTTTTAATATATATTTTATAAGTGAAATATGCAATACTTAATATATTAGACATAAAAAATAGTATTTTTAATAATTTCAATTCATTATTCTTAAAATATATATAAAAAAATAATTATTTAATTACGTAAAAAAATTTTGTAAAAAAATTTTATGAGCATGGAGATCGTGACAGCAACGCATTCCACTTGCATGCTAGAAACAGTGTTGGTCACACTGAATAAGATTTCATTCGTATATGATTACATTGCGACGTTGCCACGTTTCTGTGTATTATGTTAGAGAGGGTCGAAAATCTGTAATTTTACGTCAGTTTTAATGTTATTTTTAAAAATCAGGACAGTCGGTTTACTCAATTATTTTTTTAAATTATTCCAAAAGTATTAAACTTTAAAAGAGTATGATTTTTAAAAAAAGTTTAACATTTTTACACAAATTATTATCATAATATTGCACTTCACATATAGTCCAGTCGCCCTGTGAAAAAAGTGGTCATTTTTTGCCAAAATTGATACCTGAAGTCTGATTGTTGATTCATATAGTGTGGGGTGGTAGTATGAAGATGTATATGTTTCCCACTTAAGATTTTTTAAGCTGCGTGTTATAAACAATTTTGAAGGTGCCAAAAAACAGTTTTTTGATGACCGTTCTTTCCCATCAAATTATAGGGAAAAAAATTGTTAACAAAAGATATAGAGCTCAAAAATACCTTTAAAATGATGGGTCATATGTTAAAATTGGTCCACTTGTTAACTTGCAAATGAATTTAAACCACTAAAAATGGAACTTTCTTATTTGTTTAATAACTTGAACAAAAGTTAACAAATTCTTTCGATATTCTCCAAAAATGTTCCTCTCAAGACCCTCAAGATGTGTGCCAAATCTGAATACGATTTGATAAATAGTTTATGAGAAATTCCATTTGTTAACTAAAAACATGATTTTTTAAAATGGAATTTCTACATTTTTGGCTGAATAAAAATAAATTTTTTTTGTTGGGTTCTCTTCATGAAATGCCAATCTGTCAATCACAATTTACAGCGAATTGAATTTTTACAAGAAATCTGGTTTTTGGGGGGGATAAATTTTTGGCTTATAAACAAATGAACACTACTTACATCAACAATTTTTATTTTAACAATTTATCATAAACGCCATTTGATTACTTATTCTTTCCTGCAAATTTTGCAAAAAAAAATTTTGATCTAGGTCAAAAGAGGGGGAAAATAATTTTTTTTCTTTAAAAAATTCCTGAGCCTTTAATTATTAATATTTTTTATTATATTTTTTTAGTTGATTAGTCATACTAATTATAAAAAAATTAATCTAAACATCTATGCACTTCTTGTTCGTAAAAATATTTTTCAAAAGTATGCAACGTTCGAATGCAACGTTTGAGCAGCCTAGCTGCTCTAGGATGCATAGTGGGGGACATCATCAGTCGCTCGCGCTAAAGTTGAATTCAAACTTTCAAATTCGTAAAAGTTGTCATTACATTCAAACTAATTGATGAAAAAAAAATTATCTTCCCGCCCTTTTGACCTAGATCAAAATTTTTTTTTGCAAAATTTGCAGGAAAGAATAAGTAATCAAATGGCGTTTATGATAAATTGTTAAAATAAAAATTGTTGATGTAGTGTTCATTTGTTTATGAGCCAAAAACTTCTCCCCCCAAAAAACCAGTTTTCTTGTAAAAATTCAATTCGCTGTAAATTGTGATTGACAGATTGGCATTTCATGAAGAGAACCCAACAAAAAAAATTTATTTTTATTCAGCCAAAAATGTAGAAATTCCATTTTAAAAAATCATGTTTTTAGTTAACAATGGAATTTCTCATAAACTATTTATCAAATCGTATTCAGATTTGGCACACATCTTGAGGGTCTTGAGAGGAACATTTTTGGAGAATATCGAAAGAATTTGTTAACTTTTGTTCAAGTTATTAAACAAATAAGAAAGTTCCATTTTTAGTGGTTTAAATTCATTTGCAAGTTAACAAGTGGACCAATTTTAACATATGACCCATCATTTTAAAGGTATTTTTGAGCTCTATATCTTTTATTAACAATTTTTTTCCCTATAATTTGATGGGAAAGAACGGTCATCAAAAAACTGTTTTTTGGCACCTTCAAAATTGTTTATAACACGCAGCTTAAAAAATCTTAAGTGGGAAACATATACATCTTCATACTACCACCCCACACTATATGAATCAACAATCAGACTTCAGGTATCAATTTTGGCACGAAAAAACACAGAGCGACTGGAGTAATAACACTTCCCATAAGAGCCTATATAAAAACATGCAATTTCAACAATTAAATTCTCAAAAACAGGACAGTAAAAAATTTTAAAAAAATTTTTCTATAATATAGACATTCTTAACAAAGAGTTTTTCCAAATTTCAAAAAATTCTTAACATTTTTATTTGAGTTACCATCCTCCTTAACATCTCTATGAGGAATCAAAGTCTTCATGAAATAAACACAACAAGATTTACGAAAACGAATGAAATAAGCACCAACATTATAACAAAAATGTATAACTTGGTAGCGGTTTTTTAAACATTTGTTTTATTTTATTTTTTTTTAATTAAAAATTTTTTTTTAATTTTATTTTAAATCATCTTTTTTTATTTTTATTTGAATAAGTTTTTTAAAATTGTTTTTTTGAAAATAAGTCGATTAACAAATATACCATTCCAAAGATTATTAAATTCTACGATGAATGATGCTTAACTAAAAATTTTAATAATTTATAAAAAGATTACAGGGTAAGACTCCGTCAGAAAAATTACAATTTGTTTGAGGTCTTTGGATTAAGTTGTAATTTAGTGAAATTGTAGTACTGGATAATATAAATTAGTGTACCAAAGATTTTTTGAAAATTTTCAAAATTGTTTAAATTACGACATTTTTAATTTTTTTGTTGATATTTTTTTAATGTTTAATATTTCCGAAAGTTTTTGATGAAATTCAATAAAATCTTAATACACTGCAAAAACTGGTATCTCACTCGTGTCTTAAGTGTTTCAGCCCTTGAGATACAAAATCTGCCTTATTTTAAGACATTTAATTTTATCTTGTATCTTATTTTAAGAGATTTAAGGTGACTCAGTGCATACTTGAAACACATAACGTGTCTCAAAATGCAGTGCTAAATGTGTAAGACATTTGTAACGTCTTAAAATGAAACACATATATGTTTCAAATATGTGGACACAAAACATCTACGTGATTCAAATATGGGGACAAAACGTCTTAATATGAGACACTTGATTTTACAGTGTAGCTTATACTTGAAATCATGTTTCTTCTGACTATCATAAAATAAAGAACAACCAATTTTTTTGCCCAAAAAAAGTAAAAAAAAAATTTTTGAATCCTTTTTACACGAGCGGGACCAATTTTTGAGTTTTCTTGTTAATTAATAAAATGTTCCTTATAATTTCATCTTTCATTTAAAAAAAGAAATCGATGGAGACTTGAATAGTTTTTGAGATATTGCAATTTTCTTAAATGAAAGAAGATTAATTTCCTAAGAGTTTCTTCCAAATCGTTGTTTTAATTTTTAATTGTTTATATATTTTTTGTTATTCAAAGTTAACAATTTACAAGATTTTTGGAAAAAATCGTGTTTATTTTGTATTTTTCCAAAGCACATGATCGAAATCAATTTAAATTAGTCTAGTATGACCACCCGATAAATTAAAAGAAATCATAGTAGCTCGTTTCAACGAGCACTGAAAAAAAAATATTTGAAATTTTTTTTTCATTTTATAGGGCATATTTGAAGAGTGGCATGACAAAAGGGGTCAAGCAACAATTTTATCAAAATCGAAAATTTTTTATGAAAAAATCAAATAAATTCATTTACACATTTCTGTAAAAGGATTTTCTGTTTAATTGCGTTTTTAAATGAGTTTTAATAAAAATTATAATCATAAAATAGCCTAAAATTTTACTTGTAATGCAACTTAACTAAAAAATAAAATAAATGCATAGTCAATATTATTATCAGTAAGTCAATAAAGTTAAAAATATTATTTTCCCAAATTTGAAAATGCCACGTAGATGCGGGAAAAAAATTATTAATAAAAAAGATGAAAAAAATAAACGACGTGCAGGAGAAGCATTTACAAAAAGTAACGGAGAAGAGATTTTACCTTAACTGTTCAATTTTCATGTTTTTATATTTAGGTAATTTTATTCTCAATGTAATTGTAAACAATATGAATATAATTCTTTTGTTTATTTTTAAATATTTTTTAAAATAATTTGAATTTGAAAAATTTTGAACTGCTTGCTTATAAGCAATCACTTAATTAATTATTTTTTCGAAAACAAAAAACTTTTTTAAAGAAAACTTTTTCATATTCGATTTATCAATTCAATATTAAGAAATTAATTTCTCAGTTTATCTATAAATGGTATACTTTTTTAATAATTAATTTTAAAAGAAAATATGCGCAATTGACGTAACCTTAAAACAACACACATTTATTAATTTTTCTCGTTAATTTCTAGGTTTATCTCATCAAAATGTTTTTCTTGTGGTAAAGCATTATAATATCTCAAAAAGGTTTTTTTTAATGACCTATAGAATTTTTAAATATGTTTTTTTCGCCTCCTGTAAAATCATGAAATTGTTGCTTGACCCCTTTTGTCATGCCATCCTTTATTTATTCATTACCTTTTTGTACGTTTTGAATCCGCTTTTTCTGTTATGATCAAACACAAAACATGTTTATAGCGAAATATCTTTAACGCTTGAGGTGTGAAGAGTAAAATATACACATTATAAAAACGACCCGGAAGGTCGTTCCTTGACCTTCCCCGCTCCCATCGAAACGAAAGGCTTAGTTCGTTGACACCGTTTCGGATCGACACCCCCAGAGGGAGAGAGAGAGAAAAAAATAAGCAAACATTAAAGAAAGCCAGTGCTGAATACAGTAATAATTGTGGCAAGGAATTAAAAATTAGAATTTTTTAAAATTACACTTGAAGTAAATTCTTCTAACTGTCAAATGTAATGACACTAATTCGAATTATTTCAAACGTAAAGAATTGTAAATTATACAAAAAAATTAATTTGAGAAATACGTAAATCAAAATATAATAAACATTTAGGAAAGATTTTGACATCATTGGCTTGAGATTGGTAACATTACTGCCAATATTGGCCTAATACTGACACAGAAAAACGATTTACCCAAATGCAATCGTACACACTTACGGATTTTAAGGTGCGATTAAGGCAAGAACTTTAAAACTGTTTTAAGGCCTACAGAAAAAAACTGAACTCAAAATGAGTCAGAAAAGTGTCTCATTATAAGTTGCAACAAAAATGAACCTCGTAAATGGCGCCACGTTCTATGTCATTTAAAGTAAGACTTATTATGAGTTGCAACAAAAATGAGTCCTATTTTTTACTGAGTAAGCATAACTGATTGTGAGTCGGGTATGGGAGACAATTGCAAAATATGGACTTCTTAACCTCAAAATTTATATAAATATTACATATCCCGAACACGATTCATTTGTGCTTAAGTCTTCAAGTGGATAATTTTGTTTTAAAGTGTTTTAAGATATATAATTCTTACTTTTGTGAGAGTGGGTCTCTGAGGTGTGTCTGTTGTTATTCTATGTGTTTTTGTTTAAGAGATATCACTTTTGCTGTCGACGATAAACGACGATTTTGAAAGAAGCGTCAGTCGCGAATCGGGTATACGAGCGAACAAACGTAATTTGCTCGTATGCAAAGGTTTAGTAACAAGGAGGAGTTATTATTGGCATTCGAGAAAATTTCTTTAGTAAAAAAATCTATTGTATTAAATCAAAATAAAGATAATCGTCGAGATTGTGTTAGTAGTAGAAATATGACAATGGAAAATAATAACAGTAGAGAAAATAAGAATGAAAATATGAAATTTTCTCGACCTTTGGATACAAAAAGTAATGATTTGAAAAATAAAAAGCGTTGTTATAATTGTGGTATTTTTGGTCATATGGCAACACAGTGTAAGAAAGAGAGGAGACAAAAAGGGTCTTGTTTTCGTTGTGGCTCTATGAGTCATACAATTGCTAATTGTCCGTCGAACCCGCAGAGAAATAATTATTCGACAGAAGTGAGTATTATAAGTATAGATGATAAATTAAAGTCTGAATATTTCCCGGGTATTGTTTTAAAATTTGAAAATGAAGATGGAGTGTTTGAGGTTCAAGTTGTATCGTTATTAGATAGTGGCAGCCCGATATTGATAATAAAAAATAAATTTGTCAATCCGGAGGTTATTTTTCCGATTAACGACAGTTCAATAACATATCATGGTGTAAATAATTCTCATATAATTACTTTGCTTCAAGGAAAAAAGTATTTTAGTTCCTTTAATATAAAGTACGGTTTTTATCATGTGGAATTAGACGAAGAATCGACACAATACACATCGTTCGTGACACCGTGGGGGCAATATGAATTCGAGAAAATGCCTTTCGGTCTGAAGGTGGGACCACGACATTTTCAGAGATTTGTAAACACTGTTTTAAAAGATCTTATCGCTACCGGTGACGTCATCGTCTATATGGATGACATCTTAATCGCTACCACTACTATTGAGCATCACATACAAGTTTAAAAAAAAGGTTTTGCGCTTTTAGTTGAAAATAAACTTGAGTTACAAACGGCTAAATGTAAATTTTTATTGACGGAAAATAACCACTTGGGATATAAAATCTCCGAAAAGGGGGTGAAACCGACAGACGAAGGGATTCAAGCGGTATTAGAATTCCCAGTACTAAAAGAACACGAAAGGGGTACAAAGCTTTATTGGATTAGTCTCGTATTTTCGAAAATTTATAGAGTCTTTTTCGTTAACAGCAAAACCATTGTACGATTTATTTAAAAAAACAGCTCAATTTAAATTCAGTAATGAGAAATTGAAAGCTTTCGATAAATTAAAAGAAAAACTAATTGATTCTCCAATTCTCGCGATTTATGACCCAAATGCAGAAACGGAACTTCACTGTGACGCGAGCTCTCAGGGCTTTGGTGCGATTCTGGTTCAGTGAGGAAAAGATAGAAATTTTCATCCCATTTTTTACTTTTTCAAGTGAACCACCGAAACCAAGAGTCGCTATCACAGCTTTGAGTTAGAGATGCTCGCGATTCAAGGGACCATATCAAGTCACCAAAGTGTTACGAAATAGTAGATATATTATAGTGGACATTCCTGACTGTCAAGTCACACAAAAAAAGTATGAAGGTATTTGAGAGCCGCCTAATATGCGTCTATGTAGGAAAAATAATATGTAAAACGAAAATGAAAGATAAAAAGTTTTGTCATCAAAAGTGAATTTTTCGTTCGAGGACGAACGGATGTCAGGACTGGCCGAATTGTGAGAGTGGGTCTCTGAGGTGTGTCTGTTGTTATTCTGTGTGTTCTTGTTTAAGTGATATCACTTTTGCTGTCAACGATAAACGACGATTTTGAAAGAAGCGTCAGTCGCGAATCGGGTATACGAGCGAACAAACGTAATTGATGCCCTGACAAAATTGATTGTTATTTGTAATACATTTATGTTTAAACAAATTGGTGTCTTAAATGGCCATCCTCACACTTTCTATAGTCATGTAAATTATTTTTAATTGATGCTTTAACTTAATGCTAGATTGAATAGTATGTACATTGTGCAACTAGTAATAAAAATGAATGGTATTGTGAGGGTGAAGTTTACTGCTCAAGGTAAGCGAGTGCACCCATCACACAAGTAAAATCATTTTTCACCACGAGTTGCACACTGCACGACGTTTTCTCCAACGCCTTACAAAGAAAGGTTTTTTCGTACGGTTCGTATAATTTTAATTTAACATGTGATTAAGTTTAATAAAATAGTAAACAAATTCTCTGAGTGGGGAAAAAATGAGGCATAAAATATATCTTGATCAAACATAAAGAAAAAATGGCGTTAGAGAAAATAAGTTTATTGTCATTTTAAGTAAAACTTTTTACTATAAAAGTACGAATTGTTATTTTTGACCAATATAAGGCAATAGTGACTGGTTTTAGTTTAGTTTTTTTGAGTAGCCAACTTTGTCCAATCTTGACGATACGAATTGCTTGATCTAAGAATTTTTTAAATTATATTCTTTTTACATTTTATTAAAATTTAATTGTTTGTTGTACCTAATTGTAAAAATGCAATTGGTCTAATATTGGATAAAACTTTGTAACAATTGTACTTAGTTTTAAAGAGGAAATAGTTATTATTCGATCCTAGTATAACTAACTAAGGGTTATAAGCTGTAAGTCCCTTTAAACACTACTTTCTTGTATCGCGACTTTTTTAACCCCTTGACTGTCGCGGACGCATATGTGCGCGGATTTAAAACAGGCCAAAAGTGCTCTTGACGCATAAATGCGCAACTTAAAAAAGGTGGTTTAAAACTTCTTAAAAATCGCTGAAACTGGTTACTCGGGGGTTTTTGGGGTCGCTGAACACGAATTCGGCGTTAGTTTTTCAAAATTCAAAATGCCGGATCCAATATGGCCGACATCATTCTCAAAAATTGATCTGATTTACCTGAAAATCTCTACTCGGGGGGTTTTCGGGTTTGCTGATTACGAATTCGAGGTCGGTTTTTCAAAATTCAAAATGTCGGATCCAATATGGCGGACAATTTTTTAAAACTGATCGAATTCGCTTGAAAATGGTTACGCGGGGGTTTTGGGGGTCGTTGAACACGAATCTGGCGTTAGTTTTTCAAAATTAAAAATGGCGGATCTAATATGGCAAACATTATTTTGAAAAATTGATCCAATTTACCTGAAAATCTTTACTCGGGGTGTTTTCGGGGTTACTAATTTCGAATCCGAGGTCCGTTTTTCAAAATTCAAAATGGCGACTTCAATGTGATAGAATCATGGAGCAAAATTGTATGGATTTGCTTGGAACTCACTGCTCATTAGTTTTTAGCCTTTCTGATTAAAAATCTCAATTTACATTATCAAAATTGAAAATTAAGCTGATACCCAATAAATTCAGTATCAATTTTAATTAAAATTTAAATAACATTATTTCTAGCCAATCAGCCTATTTTTAGTAATTTTGAACCGCCATTTTGAATTTTAAAAAACCGATCTTTTATTCGTAATCAGCGATCCCTAAAACCTTAGGATACTAAGTTTCATAAAAATAAAAATAAAATTTACAACACACTTTTGGCCAAAACAGTGGAAATCTCGTCGACAGCCAAGGGGTAAAACGTGTTTTTTACGTGCTGTGCAATGTAGATCATTCAATTTTCAACCGATTTTTATGAAATTTTTCAGCAATTCTTCTAAAAGTTACTGACTATTGCATGACGAACTCTTTAAAAAATTTAAACATTGTTTTTAAATTTGTTTATAAAAAAGCGTTTTTTCAAGAAGCTTCCAAATTTTTATTTTTTTAGTTTTCTCTTCGTCACGCAAAGCGTATTTGTGTATTTTAACGATACAAATTTTGTTTTTTGATTTTACCAAAAATTTTCTAAAAATTTATAAAATATTTACTTGCAATATTCGTCATATATAACTGAAAAGTTTAGTGAAAATTGGACAAAGATTTCATTGAAATGTTCAAGAAAGTTTCGCACAACTGCTTCGCAAACACAAAACATGAATTAGAAAATGAGGGAGATATACTTGTGCCCTTTTCTACCTCAGGCATCTCGTTCGCGAACGAGCTTCGCGAATATATTCTGAGTTGGCCTTTAGTATATACATTCTGTTACAACCCAAGCTTTAGTTAGTTCACTAAATTTTTAGTAAAATGGAGACAAGTTGCTGATTATAGTCAAGTTGGTAAGACTTGACATTTATTTTTTAACTGTGGATTTGTTTGACTTTAAAGAAACTACGAGTTTCCGTTAAATAATTATATGCTTATTCCCTTTTCTGTAATTATTTATTAATAACAATTATATTTAACAATTACAGTTACTTGCAATTTTTGAAGTTGTAGTAGAATTTTACAGTAATGAACTGCAACCAGCTTTGCTTTGCTGTTCACAGGGATGATTTGCGATGCTTTGTTTTCAATTCGTATGCCATATCATATTATATTTTATTTATGTTCTATGGTTTATATCAGTTAAGAACAATATTTGATTCTCGAGTCTAGTGTTTAAATTCAGAACCTTCGTGTAATTATATCACTTGTCGCGACTTATGATAAGCGAGCGACAGCAGATTAATTGCCATGAGTGTAGATAATTAACCGACTTATCATATATAGTTCTAAATCAATAAATGGTAACTCATTTACGCATAGTTTATTACTTCATCATACATGTTTTTGCTTGCGCACTATATATCTATATATATATATAGATATATAGTTACACTCATACTTATTAATTTTTTAACACTATTTACAATTTATAGGGGAGAGTCACTACGGTCGTGCCACTTTTACGGTTGGGCCACCTCGGGTTTCTTAGTTGTAACAAACTGGTGCCATTTACCATTGCATGTAAATACTTGATAGTGATGCTAGAAAACTTTTCACGTCATTTTCATTAAGTTCCAATAAAGTACGCGAGCAGGTTTTATATCGTGCGTTTATGTCTGTGTGCTAAAAAAATAAAAACGTCGCGAAACTCACGGTCGGGTCACTATATATCGTGCAGGTTGAGACACATAATTTTACAATTATGGTACGTTCTGACATCGGAAATTCATTTGTTTAAGGTAGAGATGTGTGAAGAACGTCTTTTTACAGTGAAAAAAATATATTCATGTTCGAAAAACGTTCGTAAAACATTTTAAAAAGTCTCATTTCACATCTCTTTCGATAATGTATTGTAAACGTTTTGTGTACTGAGGACGTTTTTAGATTAAGAAAATCTCTGCAAAAAAGATTGATTTTAGGGAATTTGAAGGAAGTTTATGCAACTTTTAAATTACAGTACCCTAATATGAAAAATTGAATTTTTCACTTTTGTCAAACTGAGACTCAAAGAATGCATATTTGCTGGTGCTAGTGGCACGCATTACATCTGTGTTTGCAAAATACACGAAAATACAAAGCTTTTAATTGATGCGCAAATCTTAAAGATCTAATCACAGATGAAAATAATAGATTTTTGACATCGTACAAGACCACTTTGCTTGCAATGATTTGTGAGCCTTCAACATCCGCTTGCTATTTTGAATCATGTGAATCTTGTGCAGGTGTGACGCCTGTAATAGAAACACTGCAGAAGATATTTGACGACTATATTTTGTGTAAATTTTGTTAAAATTCATTCTGTGGATTACGAGATATTTAATTTTGAAAAAACACTGCTGTAATATTCAACATGACGTAGCCGGCGCCATTTTGAAAATTTTTGAAAACCCTTTTTTGGGTTTTAACAATTTTACCTAGGACTATTATTTCCCACAAGGTTAAAGATATAAAATGACAATTTGCATATTGCTTTTCTTTTACGGATTCTTGCCCTTTTATTAACCCATTAACGTCTGAAACCTTTAAAATGTTGTGTTTACTTTAAGATATAATTTCATATACTAAATATGCTTCCTGAAAATAACTGATGCGTTTCTATATGTTTTCCGATTTACCCCAAATAACCCTATCGTATTCTGCATACATTTTTGAGTAAGAATCCATTGAGAAAAAAATGGCCAGCTATTAAAAATGACAATATTAAATTATTTTTGTCGACGTTTAAGCCGTTTTGATGGTATTCGCTGCCGATGCGCTGTTTTCGCATTATACATCAAGTTTAAATTTAAGGTTCTTTTGTTTTTTTAATGTTTGTCTACCTTGCGACGATTTGTTTATGCTTACAATGTATGTTTGTAATAGCTGAAAAATCGTTGGAAAATTAATGTTTATTATATTGTTATTAATATAATATGTAGAATAATTTTAACATCAGACAACTTTATAGAGTGTGCAGTAAAGAATTAGCTACTGAAGTATATGTGAAATTTAATAAACTTATGTTAAATTATTATAAGCAGTTGTTATAAATTATTGTATTCTTTTTAATAATTTATGGATATTTGATATACATTTGAATAAAAACAACCATTTTCTCATATGAAATATTAGGCCAGTCAGAAAACATTTAAAAACAAAAGAACCTCAAATTTAAACTTGAGATATAACGCGAAAACAGCGCAGCGGCAGCGAGCACCATCAAAACGGCTTACACGGCGACAAACATAATACATATGTCGTCGCCACTTAGACGAATCCTACATTAAGCTAACTATCCAGGCAGTTAGCTAACTGCAGAAAGTTAAACGAATACACGTCGATATCTTCTATCTGGCTAAGCAGTAAGCTGAATGTCTGACAGTTAGCTTACTGTCCACCGACATTTGGATAGTTAGAGTAAAATAACTCAATGAATGGACAAACAAAAAATGAAATTTTTACATAAATTATATATTTATTTACTAATTAATTATTTATGTTTGCACGGATTCACAGAAAAAAAGAAGTGTTATTTTAACACTAAAAGTAGTATTAAAACTACACTTAACATTTTTAACCGACACTGTATTTAGTTGCTGTGTTAACTTTAAAAAATTTTGCAAACGATCCGGTTTGCCACGCCCCCTGGGGTGTACCGGACAGTTTGGTTTTTTATTTATAATATTGCATTTACATAATCTACAATTATAAACAAGTTGTGAATTAGGATGTTTATTATATGAACATTTTGCTCCCAGTGGACACAAAAATCGCCTTACGTTTCAAGAACGTTTCATGTCCCTTACCAGACATGAAACGTTTTAGAAACGTTCTACAAACGTTCCTGATGTTCTGTGCCGAGAGGACTTCCTCTTTACGATAAGCAAAAAATTTGCTTCCTCGTGGAGGAAGCATTAATCATAAAAAATTTTTTTAAACATATTCCATATTGTTGTCCTAAAATCTAATATAAAGAGATTTTAATATTTTTAAAAATATTTGTAAAGTTAAATATTTTTAGAACTTATTTTATTATTCATTTTATTATTACATTTTTTAAATTTAATATTTTTTATTAAATTTAAAAAATAAAATCTTAAAATTGGAAAATAAATAATTTTAAATTAATTTTATTTAATGATTAATTAAAATATATAACAAAATAATAATTATTAAAAATATTAAATTTTTAAATAATTTCTAAAAGAGTCTAACATTTTAAAATTCAAATTCATTTCTTTTAAATAAATATCTACGGAACTACCTAGTGGCTTCGGACTTCGTAGATGAATGGTACCATGTAGTGGCTGGCGCGACTCTCCCGTGCCGCTCTTGTTCTGGCCTTATTTCTTCCTTGTCCTCGACAAAGTCTTCTTTGCTTCCTGGGGGGCAGTTCTGAAGACTCCGCAGCTCCCTGATCCAGCGACATGTTGGATGTTCTCCTTGTCGCCGAACTTCGCCTTGCATAAGAAGCAGCATGGGCTCTTCTTACAATCTGCTACCTTAAGGCCGGCTTCTCCGCACTTGAAGCACGCAGCCGACCTATCTACTGCTTGGCAGTCTCGACCTATATGGCCATATCCAAGGCACCTGTGACACCTTGTAACCATAACTCTCCTACTTATTCTGCAGGACACAAAACCGATCCATATGTGCCCTATCTTCTCCAGCCTGTTGGCGTCCTCTTGGGTGGTGACCACGACAGCGAGCTTGATACCTCGCTTATTTGGTCCAAGGACCGTCACCTTTCTGCTTCCTTCAGGTACCGTAGATAATTTGTCTAGGGCCTCCTTGACATCCTTCTGCTCGGTAAGGGTGTCCATGTCCCGGATCTCCAACACAGTCTGCCGGTCCGCCATCTGGACCTTACCCAGATCACCGATTACCTTTGTCACCTCCTTGGTGAACAGCTTCTTGTTTAAAGACCCTCCAATTTTAATGTGAAGGTCTCCCTTTTTAGTGGGTAAAGCTCCCACAACCCTGGTCTCGCTGACCTCCAGGTCAGCCTCTTTACGGACCTTCGACAGCACTTCGGCGAACGTAGCTCCTTCAGCCACTTTCACGATCACTGTGGCCCTTCCCTTCTTAACTTGACCTAAGTTTTTTTCCTTTTTTGTCTCCTTTCCTTTCGACTTTTTAGGAGGTCCCTCCTCCTTTTTCTTTTTTGGGTCCTTCGTAACCTCAGGATCACTTCTTTTCTGTTTCTGAGCCTCCAAGACGACGTTTTTAAGCATTACTGCATTAAAACGGTCACGTCTCGTTCGTCGGTCCCTTCGTGCTTCCTCTGACCAAGTTAGTCCCTGGTAGAACTTCGCGTCTTTTTTGGCCGCCACTGCGTGCTTCTCCTTTACCTCCTGTATGAGCGATGTTAAGCATCTAAGTCCATCCTTGATTGTCCTATTGACATTCTTCTGGACATCGCAGGACTTCAGCATCTTGCTGACCTCTTCTTCCATTTCTAAAATGCTTGCTGCTGCTTCTTCCCGCAGCCTCACGCATTCATCTCCCTCTTCATTGCAGCTAGCAATGTCAATCGCAGAAGCATTACTGAAGACAGAAATGCAGCTGGCTTGACTAGTCACGCTGCTCGTACTCCCTCGTCTCTCCGCCTTGTCCACGATGATCTGTGGCACTACCAACGCGTTGTTGCCCTTCTGCATCCTTGGGCCACTAGCCATCATCCTCACGCTAGGCGCTTGATGATCGGAACCAGTGAGAGATTCAGCCGAAGCATTACTAAACAGGTACTCTTCCTTGTTTTTACAATTGCTCATATTGGCTCCGTTAGTTACATAGACGTTATAGCATTGCCGAAGCATTGATGCGACGTCTATGATATCCAGTGTCAGGTGAGCTAAGAAACTCGGACCTCGAAGGTTGGTGTATCTCTCCCATGGACCAGAAGTAAACTTCGGGCCATGATCGCTGAGTAGACACCTGGAGTATAATTTTGATAAAAGAACTAAATTTTTGATAAAAAAAGGTAATTTTTCTGCTTTAATTGTCATTAACTCTATAAACTCTCATACAATTTATACTTTATATATACCAATTGATTCGTCTTGATGCAAAGAATAAGATATTATTATATATTAACTTCAATATTCAATTAAAAAAAAAATTTTTTCAGATTTTTTAATGTCCATCAATCCATTTCGAGATATTTTTATGATAAATATGCCTAGCAATTTTTAGCCGAATTCGTTAAAACCTCTTCGATTTATCGTGTTTACAAAAAACGGGATCCACACACACATACTACAAAGAAGAAAATTTATTTGAAGGATTTTTAGAAATTTTATAAATTAAACGACTACAAAGATTTCATACGAGGAAGCAAAAACATAAAGAATCATGTGTTTACATGATTGCACAATTGTTGTAGTAATGAAAATAATAATTTGGGATTGAATTTTAATTAAATAAATATTGTTTTAAATAAAAAAAATAAAAATGTTTGTCATTATTAGAGAAACAATATTAAAGGGTCCAATTCTCATTGAAAGACAATTATTTTTCATTGTAAGTAATTATTTTAATGAAAGAAATATTTTATTTAAACATAATTTTTATGAAACTTTAATTCAATGGGTATAGCCTATGGCCGGTTTGCATCACAGGCCCATTTTGAGAATAAATGTTTGTCAAAAAGAAACGCTTTGCAAATTCATCAAAGTTTTTGGTGGTAAATATTCCTGAGGTGTGTACCTTCAAAACCCAAGAGCTAATATTTGGAAACATTATACGATTTCCTCAGAATTTTCTTAAGAAAAAATTCGTAAAAGTGTAGATAAAAACTGAAAAAAAACTTTTGCTTCCTTAGTCACACAAACGCAAGCTAAAACTGTCAGATTGGAAAAATAAGGTATACTAAACATGGTTGTTTTAAATTTGCAATCAACACTTTTTCCAATTTCGCCATTTTGGAAATATTGAGAGGGGTCCGGTTTGCCCTACTCTCCCCTAATATAAATAAATTTTTATCCAAATATTTATTTCATGCATTTCAATGCATTTTTATTTTCAAAAGATATAAATTTAAAATTTAAATCCTACGTGGCCCTGATCTGATCCCTAAGATTTTTCTGATGTAGGCCTTACCAGGGTTGCCACGTCTAGCCCTGATCAGCCATTATTCTATTATGTCCAACAAGAAGACTAGAGACAGGAGGGCTAACTGCAGTAGTGGGGGTAGGACAAATATAGGGGGGTTACGAAGGCGTGGTTAGATTGCGCCAAATATCGTGTTTTGATTCTGCACTTCCCGTCTCACACGCGTTTCACGTATTTAAATATATAACGTAAGAGTGTGCGAGATGTGCAGAACCGAAACAAGATATTTGGCGCAATCTAACCACGCCTTCATAATCCCACTAATTCTGACTCACTGCTGTGAGTGAGAAAACAGCCAAGTTACCCCTCCTGGCTCTAATCTTCTTGATGTCCAATCAAGTTCATAACATCATTTCACGCGCGCATAACAGCAATGTCCATTTTTCGAGTTACGTTTTCGAGTTTACAAATTCGAGTTAAGTTTTTGAGCCCGATTACCTTTCATTCGAGTTCTATGCTATGTCTTATTTAAGAAAGAATATTTCAATTTTAAGGTTGTGAACTTTTAATATTTACGTTTTTTAAAGTCTGACATATCTTTTATATTTATGTAATTTACCTTAATAAAAACTCAAATTACGCGAAAATTAAAAATGGCGTCCTTACTGCACCACTTTTTTTAAATTTTTGTATTAACCCAGCTAACAAATTTATTAATTACACTGAGAAAAAATTGGACGAACCGTTGCTTTAGCAGTAGCAGCGCATGTCTACTTTATGTTAGTGCAACTTCTAACCTAAATTGGGCGAACGTGACGCCTAAATTTCGACGAGATGTTTTCGTACCCATTAAAGCAAACAGGTAACTGCCATCTGTCGTCCAAAAGTTGCTCCACTGAAGTCGAACCGTTCGACTAATTGGGCGACACGTTCGCCCAAAATCTGAGCAAGCGGTTGACCCGCATTTAACATAACAGTTGTACATCAAAAGTCAACTTCTCACCCAATGTTTTTTCAGTGTAGCCTTAGAAAATAATTGTAAATTGTTGGACAATGAGCCTCTTTTACGTTTTTGAGGTCGCTGATTGTAAATCTAAAGTTAGATTTAAAAAATTTAAAAAATGTTAAATGGCGGATCTAATATGGCGACCAAAATTTTCAAAAAATTATCAGATTTGCTTGAAACTTGTTACTTGGGTGTTTTGGGGTCGCTGATTGCGAATCTAAAGTTATATTGAAAAAACTTTCAAAATTCAAAATTTCGAATCCAATATAGAGACTAACAATTTTAAAAAAATTATGAGATTTGCTTTAAACTTATTACTCGGGTGTTTTTGGGGTCGCTGATTGCAAATCTGAAGGTATATATGAAAAATTCTCCAAATTCAAAATTTCAGATCCAATGTAGAGACTAAAAATTTTTAAAAAATAATCAGATTTGCTTGAAACTTATTACTCGGAGGTTTTTGGGGTCGCTGATTGCAAATCTGAAGGTATATAGGAAAAAATTTCAAAATTCAAACTGTCGTATTCAATATACGTACAAGCAACAGACCACGTAGAAAAAGTATATCCACCAATGCACATCAATTTAAGGTATTGAGGATTAATCTCGCCAGTGAGATAGAAATAATAAAGCTGATGAATCCACCTAGCGTATAACAGCGTAACTTAAAGACTTAAGGCGGGAAATTTCAAAAATGTAACCTTTGGTTCTCTCAGCTTCACGACATTCATTTGATATGTAGTTTAGAAATTTCACTCCTGAAAAATTATGGTTGATTTAGGACTATAAATTATGTTGTTTGTATCGGTAATAAGGATAACACGCTTGATCTTATTAAGGTTCACTAGGGAACCTTGCAAAGGATCTTACGAATATTCCTGGAAGAGGATCCTGTACAAGATCCTTCGCAGGGATTTTTAACAGGATTTAAAATTGTTGGTCGCCATATTGGATCCGCAATTTTGAATTAATTTTTTTTTAAAATCTAACTTTAGTTTTGCAATTAGCGACCCTTAAAATGTAAGAGAGGCCCATTGTCTAACAATTTATAATTATTTTCTGAAGCTAATTAATAAATTTGTTAGATGGGTTAATACAAAAATTTGAAAAAAGTGGTGCAGTAAGGACGCCATTTTGAATTTTTGAATTCGCCACTTTTTATTCGAAAGAGTATGAGCTGATGATTATTTAAAGCCGTCATAAGTTGATTTTCGTTGATTAGAATTTTGGAAGGAGCTCTGGGCCGGTTGACGTGAAACGTCCCATATATAATATTACACGGAGGAAATTTATTCCTGAAATTTTACCGAACTTCGTTCGGTAAAGCTGGAATGAAGTGTCAAAACTGTAATTTTTAAAGAACAGGACTGTAAAATAAATTGCATTGAAAAATAATGTAAAAAGCATAAACCTTACGGTACATGTATTAGCCCTTCACTTACAGTTCGGTAAAACGTAGGGTAAGTGTACACTATACCTAGTTTTATTGAAAGTTCGGTAAAACGTAAGGCACAGTGTTCGGTAAAACTTATATTTATTGTGTAGTTCGGTAAAACGTAGGGTAATTGTTCACTATAATGCACTAATAAAGTGTATTTAGTTTCGTGTCGACTCGAAAGTAAAACGTCTTCATATTATTTTAGTGTCAACTTGAAACTGAATTAACTGATTGAATTAAGTTTCGTGACAACTCGAAACAAAAGATTAAATAACATAATTATTTAGTAGCAATCACAAAAAATTGTATCCCCTGACTTACGTAACTAGAGCAACTTCAGTAATTAATGTAAGTTACGTGACCAGAGTAAATTATGTAAGTAGTTACGTGCAAGTTTGATCATTCACGTAAATTACATACGTTTAATTATTTACGTAAGTTACGTATAATTGATAAATTCGTATGTTATTGTAGTTACGTAACTTACGTAAGTTAGATCCTTTACGTAAGTTACTGTAGTTACGATATTTACTCTGGTTACGTAACATACGTAACTTACTTTAATTATGTAAATTACTATAACTACGTAATTTACTCTGGTTACGTATTTTACATTAATATTCAAATACTTTTGATTTTGAATTATTTAAGAACTAAAACGAAAGTAATTTTCTATTTAGTTTCGTTTTAGAATCGGTTTTTGCTATAAATGAAATTATTAATTATAAGTTAATTAGTACGAATAAGTAAAAAACAACTAGCTATTAATGAAACTGAACTGTCCCTGAATCTTGAAGTCAAATTTGGTGTTTTGAAATATCGTTCAAGTTGTGACAAAAACTGAAAGAAACATAATACCTATACAACTGCCTAATTTACGAGTGTCGTAAATCATCTACCTGCATCACTTAGTAACCCATTAACGCACAATTGCCATTGTATCTCAACGTCGCCAGCTAGGACCAAAACCTCGCTGTTCTAAGGTAAACAGAGAAACCACTTAAGACTCAATTTTAGAAAGCTAGTGCTCATTTCATCTTTCCATAATTTTGATCTTTATCAAATATACTGTGTTCAAATAAATTTATTCTTGTCATTTATCCAACCTCGTCCCAACTTTAATTTTTCTAAATTAAAGTTAAATCGAGAAACACTAAGGAATATAATAAGGTAAGACATAACATACCTCATTATTTTTGGTGCATAGGCCGTCGTGAACGGATAAATGCAAGGATAATTTAATTTGAAAATTACAGCATTATTTTTTAAGCATCGACCGTCGTACAAGAGTAGTTTGATTTGAATAAATATATCATTATTTTTTATGTATAGGCCGTTGTAAACGGATAAATGCAAAGAAAATTAGATTTTAAGAAATAGTTCATTATTTTTAGTGCATCAGACGTTGCGAACTGATAGATGGAAGAGTAGTTAATTTTAAATAATATATCTTTAATTTTGGTAAATTAACCGTCGTGGATTAGTAAATACAAGAGTATTTTTTTTATTTTTTTACTAAATCGGCTATCATAAATCAATAAAATAGGTTTTATTTGCACAATTATTTTAGCAAATTAATAAAAACAGGAGTAATTTTATTTAAATAAATTTTTATAAATTTTTATAATAACAAATAAATTTTTTTTAAACGATTAAAAATTAAATAAATAAAAAAAATTATTAATAATAATAAACTCATTCTTATAAATTTTTACAAAAATAATAACTAATAAAAAGTATAACGGTGTAAATTAAAAAAAATTACCAATAATAATAAACTCATTTTTAATACATTTTTAATAAAAAATTTAATAAATAATTAAAATATTTTTTTTTATAAAATTGATTTGCAAATAAAATAACATTAAATAATTCAATTCAACAAGAATTAAATTATTTTTTATAAATTGTCACTATTTTTGTATAATTAATGATTTTAATTAAAAATTAATAAATAATAACAATAAATCATTAAGATATAATTTTTAAAAAATTCCAGCATGAAAGTATACATATAAATATAAAATTGTTATTATTCACAAATGTTCTCTCATACAAGTGCTACGCGATGAAAGCTAGAAACAAATCAAATAGTAATATTTTATAAACAACATTTATACACATATATTATTAAAAAGTTATTAAACAAAACATATTCTAAAAATTTCTTTTTATTCGGTTAAAATTTTTTTGTAATAAACACATTATTTTTAAGAAAATATGGATTTGCCAAATAGTCAACAAGTATCATTACGCGATGCTTTAGAAATAATTCCTATTTTCGATGGAAAAAACTTACCATTATCCATCTTTATCGAAAGTTGTTTAGAGGCAAAATCTATGCTTCCTGAAGTAGCACAAGTTCAGACTTTAGTAAAATTAATTAGAAGTCGAATTTCGGGAGAAGCAAGGAGAATCATAATAGGAAATAACTTTAATACTGTAGAAGAATTAACGGAAAGACTAAAACAAATTTACGCACCAATAAAATCTGTATGTCAATTACAAGAAGAACTAGCAGCAATCTATATGTGGGAACACGAAAATGTAATTTCTTACGGTTCATGAATTGCAGAAGCAGCAGAAAGAATATTAGATGCATATATTATTAGTAATGGGAATAGAGTAGATTTCAAAATCAAAGGCAAAATCAACATCAAACATTTTTGCAAAGTCAACAACAAAATTTTTTACAAAATAAACAACATTATTCTCGGTATCCGCGAACTAACATGGCAACAAACTTCGGAACTAAAAATTAAAATATAACTTGTAATTACTGCAAAAAATTAGGACATATTTTCACTAATTGTAGAAAAAAGATATGGGATGATAATAATAATGACAAGGCCAGACTTTTGCCAACCAGTTATATTAGAAACAGGCGATTCAGATATTGCAGTAGGAGAAATCCAATCACAAGAAGTAAATAATAAGTAGCCGAATATGATATTAACGTGTTCTACAAAGCAACTACAAAAAACATCAACGCTGACGCCTTATCTACAAATCTTATTGAGAACATTATTGAAAATAAAGTGCAAAGAATAGAAACAGAAGAAATTCAAAAAACTCAGGAAAATATTACTCAAGAATATATTAATAAGTGTGTGCAAGAAAAAATCGAAGAAAAATTTAAAGAATACTTAAATTGTGTATCAAGTGAAAATAATTACTCAAATTTGGAGTTAATAAAAAATCTCCGCCATATTGAGAAAATGTTATATAATGAATGCTGCAAACCAGAAAAGTATGATACACGTAGTGAAGCTTGTAATGTTGTTACAAGAAATCAATGAAGAATACAAGAAAACAATAATCAAGAAGAAGAAATACAAGGAAACAAAAATCAAGAAACACTGGAAATTCAAGAAGAAAAGAAGAATCAAGAAATTCAAGAAAAAAAGAAGAAGCACATAAAAAATGGAAATGAGGTAGACCAAAGAAACAAAGCACACGTTTTAATACTTCCTTAAAAAAGAAAAGAGGAAGACCGAAAAAGGTATGTAATACAAAAAATAACAAAATTTTATAATGAAACTTATACTAATGAAATTGAATCTTATACTCAGTATATTAAACAGAAAACAAAATTTTAAAAAACACGAAGAAACTGATCAAGGCTACGAAACCTCTAATTATGAAGAATCATCTGACAAAAAAGATAACCTAGTAATAAAAGAAAACTGCAAAAATTCTAATCAACTGAATATAATTATTGCAAAAATTAAAAATTTAACTTGGAGGGAAATCCTTTCAAAAATAAAATCATCCTTAGAAAATTCATTTCTGGAAGCTGCTCCATACAATGGAGGATAAGGATAGCGGGAATTGCTTGTCAAATTTTGACGTCTAGGTCAAAACTGCCCTCAAAATTGACATAAACTTTGAGGTTAGCGTGAATTGTTTGTCAAATTTTGACGTTTTGGTCAAAACTGTTCTCAAAATTGATCAAAATTATGAGGGTAGCGGAAATTGACAAATTTTGACGTCTAGGTCAAAAATGCCCTCAAAATTGACCTAAATTTTAAGGGTAGCGGGAATTGTTTGTGATATTTTGACGTTTAGGTCAAAACTGCTCTCAAATTAAGGGCATTTGAACCACTATGACATCACAATGTGTGAAAAGCATGATTTTTAAAATGAAGTCTGATTGTGGATTCATATAGTGTGGAGTGGTAGTATGAATATGTATATGTTTCCCACTCGAGATTTCTCATAAACAATTTTGAAGGTGCCAAAAAACAGTTTTTTGATGACCGTTCTTTCTCATCAAATTATAGGGGCAAAAATTGTTAATAAAAGTTATAGAGCTCGAAAATACCTTTAAAATGATGGGTCATATGTTAAAATTGGTCCATTTGTTTACTTGCAAATGAATTTAAACCACTAAAAATGGCACTTTCTTATTTGTTTAATAACTTGAACAAAAGTTAACAAATTCTTTCGACATTCTCCAAAAATGTTTCTCTCAAGACCCTCAAGATGTGTGCCAAATGTGAACACGATTCGATAAATAGTTTATGAGAAATTCCATTTGTTAACTAAAAACATGATTTTTTAAAATGGAATTTCTACATTTTTGGCCGGATGAAAATTATTTTTTTTGTTGGGTTCTCTTCATGAAATGCCAATCTATCAATCACAATTTGCATCAAATTGAATTTTTACAAGAAAACTGGTTTTTGGGGGGGGAGAAATTTTTGGGTTATAAACAAATGAACACAACATAAACAATTTTTATTTTAACAATTTAGCATAAACGCCATTTGATTACTTATTCTTTCCTGCAAATTTTGCAAAAAAAATTTTGATCTAGGTCAAAAGGGGGGGAAGATAATTTTTTTTCATAAAATTCCTGAGCCTTTAATTATTAATATTTTTTATTTTTTTTATTATATTTTTTTTTAGTTGATTAGTCATACTAATTATAAAAAAAATCAATCTAATCATCTATGCACTTCTTGTTCGTAAAAATATTTTTAAAAAGTATGCATCGTTTGAATGCAACGTTTGAACAGCCTAGCTGCTCTAGGATGCATAGTGGGGGACATCATCAGTCTCTCGCGCTAAAGTTGAATTCAAACTTTCAAATTCGTAAAAGTTGTCATAACATTCATACAAATTTACGAATTTTGATCATTTTTTTTTAAACTGGGCTAAAATTTTTTCAGGAATTCAAATTTTCTATTTTTTTTTTTGAAAAATTTATAAATAATGTCAAAATATTAATAATTAAAAAAAAAATTTTATTTTTTTTAATTCATTTTTTTCAAATTTTTTATTTTTAACTTCTCGAATTTGTGTTGCTTTTATTATTCGAGAAGTTAAAAATAAAAAATTTGAAAAAAATGAATTAAAAAAAATTAAAAAAAAATTTTTTTAATTATTAATATTTAGACATTATTTATAAATTTTTCAAAAAACAAATAGAAAATTTGAATTCCTGAAAAAATTTTAGCCCAGTTTAAAAAAAAATGATCAAAATTCGTCAATTTGTATGAATGTTATGACAACTTTTACGAATTTGAAAGTTTGAATTCAACTTTAGCGCGAGAGACTGATGTTGTCCCCCACTATGCATCCTAGAGCAGCTAGGCTGTTCAAACGTTGCATTCAAACGATGCATACTTTTTAAAAATATTTTTATGAACAAGATGTGCATAGATGTTTAGATTGATTTTTTTAATAATTAGTATGACTAATCAACTAAAAAAATATAATAAAAAAATAAAAAATATTAATAATTAAAGGCCTTTACTATTATTAACGCCTTTAGCATCTGCTTTAATAACATTTTAACCTACAGGTCTATCATGTTCCAAGAAACTTATAATCCAAAACCTACTTTGACTCTCTTTTAACCTATTAGATACTCTTTTTAATATGATTACCCTACATTGATTTATTCAACTTGTAAGACCCTACTTTCAAACTTCTCAGCCTACATTTATTTATTCAGTCTATAAGACTCTACTTTTAATCTGCTCATCCTACATTTATTAATTACTCATATTTAAAAAAAACATTTTGTTCATTCTAAGCACAATGTACTTATGTTTAAAAACCATTTTGAAAGTTACCTATCTTCCACATTTGTTTTAGAAACTTCGTAACTCTGACAGTCGCTTTAGAACGTCTACTAATGTACCACCCCAAGCTGCACGTTTGCTTATATTGTTATCAATGTAATAATACACTAGAATTTCGTAATACTACTCTGTAATTTATTGTATATGGGCAATTCCACGTGAGATTTTAGTTGACCTCTTACAATCGGCCAAAAATATTTTTTTCTATTCTGTATCGAAAAAAAACAGATACGTATTTTTTTATTTTTGTTTAATTGTCAAAATTTTTGAGTTATGAATTTTCGAAATTTTGCATTTTTAATCATAGACCTATATTCAGTTGCTTATAAGTCCGAAAATATTGAGTTTAGAAAAAAGTTGTCAAAGAACGAAAGTTTTAGTTTTCTTTCGACTTTTAGGAAATGAAAACAAAAAAAAAATTTTTTTCATTTTTTATTAAAAAAATAAAAAAAATTTATAAACAAATTAATTTTTTTTAACTTTGGGTATAATAAATTTTTAATTTTCTTTTTTTAAAACATACCTGTAAATGATAAGAAGGTTTTGCAAAAAGTTTCAGAGTGGGCCTGACAAGTTTAATGGGTTAAAAAAAATAATTAAGCTGTCCGTGCAGGTCGAACGCTTGCTGCGCAATGTGATTTTTTTACAATTTACTATTAAAAATTGTCTAAAGCCTTCAAATCTAATAATAATTAAAATCCGATAAAATTTGAAGGCTCTAAACAATTTGTAATAGTAAATTGTAAAAAAATCCCATTGCGCAGCAAGCGTTCGACCTGCACGGACAGCTTAATTATTTTTTTTAACCCATTAAACTTGTCAGGCCCACTCTGAAACTTTTTGCAAAACCTTCTTATCATTTACAGGTATGTTTTAAAAAAAGAAAATTAAAAATTTATTATACCCAAAGTTAAAAAAAATTAATTTGTTTATAAATTTTTTTTATTTTTTTAATAAAAAATGAAAAAATTTTTTTTTTGTTTTCATTTCCTAAAAGTCGAAAGAAAACTAAAACTTTCGTTCTTTGACAACTTTTTTCTAAACTCAATATTTTCGGACTTATAAGCAACTGAATATAGGTCTATGATTAAAAATGCAAAATTTCGAAAATTCATAACTCAAAAATTTTGACAATTAAACAAAAATAAAAAAATACGTATCTGTTTTTTTTCGATACAGAATAGAAAAAAAATATTTTTGGCCGATTTTAAGAGGTCGACTAAAATCTCACGTGGAATTGCCCATATGTATTTAAAACAACCGAGTGATAATATCATATAATAATATTACTCTGTAAAATTACAGTGATCTTACTGGGATATCAAAATGTCCACCTGGAGGTTATATTACGTTGTACTATTAAGGTAATATTATCTCATAATGTTAAGGTAATATTACACTGTAATATTAACGTAATGTTAATGTAATATACAGGTAAAATTAGAGTAGGCTGAATCCATTTCAAATCAGGCAGGTCGACTAACTTTAAGTCATAGATTTAGCTGTTGCTAAAATATGTTATTATAGATGAAAAATATAGAGACAGGTATTTTTTTATTTTTCAAAAAAGTTAAATTTAAAAAATTTATGCACATTTGATCTTTGAGTGGTAAAACTCGAATGAATAGTGAAAAAAAATTGTTTTGCTTGTCATTTTTTTTCTTTTGAGTATAATTTAATTTTCTTTTTTGGGTCTCGTAGGTGGTCTTGTCCTCTTCAAAATCCAGTTTGAAATATGAAAAAATATTTAAAATTATAAAAATAAGGGATGATTTTCTGAAAATAAAAAAAATCAATTTTCTCAAAAACACCACCTTTTTTCTATCCAAATTTTTACTACAAGTTCTTAAAATAATTATGAACATATCCTATGAATTTCAAGCGGGCTAAACCATCCTGGCAATCAGGAGAATTTTTTTTTGAATATTTATTTTCGCAAATTTTCAAATTGTTAACTTGCATTTTTAAAAACAAATGAATCGCTATAACATTGTTGACGTGAACGTTAACAATTTGAAAATTTGCGAAAATAAATATTTCAAAAAAAAATTCTCCTGATTGCCAGAATGGTTTAGCCCGCTTAAAATTCATAGGAAATGTTCACAATTATTTTAAGAACTTGTAGTAAAAATTTGGATAGGAAAAAAGGTGGTGTTTTTGAGAAAATTGATCTTATTTATTTTCAGAAAATCATCCCCTATTTTTATAATTTTAAATATTTTTTCAAATTTCAAACTGGATTTTGAAGAGGACAAGACCATCTACGAGACCCAAGATAGAAAATTAAATTATGTTAAAAAAAAAAGTGACAAGCAAAACAATTTTTTTTCACTATTCATTCGAGTTTTATCACTCAAAGTTCAAATGTGCAAAACTTCTTTAAATTTAACTTTTTTAAAAAATAAAGAAATACGTGTCTCTTTGTTTTTCATGTACAATTACATATTTTAGCGACAGCTAAATCTATAACTTGAAGTTAGTCGACCTGCCTGATTTGAAATGGATTCAGTTAGTAATTTTATATTTAAGAAAAAAATATTTCACCAAGTATGGACTCGAACCCTGAACCTTGTGTTCAGTTAGCAAGAGTCTTACCAGTAAACCAATCTTGTTTGTAGTATATTAAGATTTATATTAAATATGAAGAACTTTAAACAAAATTACAAAGATTTTATTTCGTCAATAATCTTAATACACTAAATGGAAGCGTTTATTAAAAAAATTTGAAAAATAATACCATATATTATCTGAATCTGTAAACCATGTTGCATCGTAGTTTTAAAAAAATGTTAATTATAATAAATTGTCTCTATTAACAATAACAAAGGCCTACAAATTTCAAACCCAGAAACGGGATAAGTCATTTCCGATGTAATGTAACACCCCCCTAAACCAAAGCTGACAGCGAAATTGCTCTATCACGTCAGGATTCTGAGATATTCTAACCTAAAACAGTTAAAAAGGCCATTTTTGGCAATATTCGACTCTCAATAAAATCTACAACAAATTTTTTTATCATTGCAACAAATTTTAAAAGAAGGTACAATTAATACCCTTTCAAAATATTCTACACCCAATCCGATCCGACTTTTTTTCACTATGGTACAACAATTTAAAGTTTCGGTTACACGACCTAAAAACTGAGAAAAGGAAAAATAGAATAATTGGAAAGTACGTTAACTTAAGCATCTAATTCTTAATATTTTGGGATCGTTGATTCGAAAACTGATGTTGTATTTTGAAATTCAAAATGGCGGATCTAATATGGCGACTGTCAAAATAGAAAATTGATCGGATTCGCTTGAAACTTTTTACTCGGGTGTTTTTGAGGTCGCTAATTACGAATCCGATGTCAAATTTTCGAATCTGGTGTCACGTTTTCGAAATTCAAAATAGCGGATCCAATATGGCGGCTGTCAAAATAAAAAAATTGATCGGATTCGCTTGAAACTTTTGACTCGGATGTTTTTGAGGTCGCTAATTACAAATCCGATGTCAAATTTTCGAATCTGATGTCACGTTTTCGAAATTCAAAATAGCGGATCCAATATGGCGGCTGTCAAAATAAAAAATTGATCGGATTCGCTGGAAACTTTTTACTCGGGTGTTTTTGAGGTCGCTAATTACGAATCCAATGTCACGTTTTTGAAATTTAAAATAGCGGATCTAATATGGTATTCAGTTTTAGTAAAGAAAATTAAATGTTTTATTTTTCTTTATGAACATTTACACATTTTTCTTCAAAGGATCTTCGTATAGTTGGTTTTGTTTTTAAAATATAATACAGAATCACCCCTTTGTTTATTTCTGGACCTGTAAATACATCTTATCTTAATTTAGATATCGATAGGTGTGGGAATTATTTTTTCAAGCAATCAAAAGTGATTTTGTTTTATATTCTAATCAACGAAAGCCACTACGAAGATCCTTTGAAGAAAAACGTGTAAAGTTCAATAAAGAAAAATAAAACTTGATTTTCTTCTCTAAAAGAGTGTATGAATCATGCCCTGAATGTTCGAATTTCATGTTTCTCGATTTTACTAACATCTTTCGTTTAAATAGACTACAACATTTTGTAATTAATGACACTACCGGTCAAAATTAAGATACCACCCATTTTCAGGCGAATGAAAAACGTTTTAAAACATAAGATTTATTGAAACTAAAATTTTTCTCTGTTCATTTGTTGATAGATGATAAAATTTGGAAAGAACAAAATATTTCAAAAGTCGTTTGGCCAATAAATTATTTAGATATTTTGAAAAAATCGTCATTTTCAATTATTTATAAAAATTTGAATAACTTATAAAATAATGAACGCTTTTTAATGATCTTAGGCTTATTTTAAAGGTCCTTTGTTACACTATAAGAATTACTTATAGGCATTAACGTGTAATTTTTTTCCTAAAAAATTCAGGCCGTCAAACTTGGACCAAAAAATTCAAAAAATTTGGAACATTCTTATTAACAGAAATATAATTTTTAAAATTCTAACGTATTTTTTTATTAAATTTTCTTGAAAAATCTACACTATATGATGTTTTAAATATTTTTTAGAATAGTTTTTAGTATAGAAAAATTGTTCCAAATTTTTTGAATTTTTTTGGTCCAAGTTTGACGGCCTGCATTTTTTAAGAAAAAAATTACACGTTAATACCTAAAAGTAAGTCTTATAGTGCAACAAATGACCTTTAAAATAAGCCTAAGATCATTAAAAAGGGTAATTTATTTTAGAAGTTATTCAAATTTTTGTAAAACATTGAAAATGACGATTTTTTAAAAAATATCTAAATAATTTATTGGCCAAACAATTTTTGAAATATTTTGTTCTCTTTAAAATTTTAACATCTTTCAAAAAATAAAAAAAATTTAGGTTCAAAATGGTGGATCTAATATGGCGACTGTCAAAATAGAAAATTGATCGGATTCGCTTGAAACTTTTTACTCGGGTGTTTTTGAGGTCGCTAATTACGAATCCGATGTCAAATTTTCGAATCTGGTGTCACGTTTTCGAAATTCAAAATAGCGGATCCAATATGGCGGCTGTCAAAATAAAAAAATTGATCGGATTCGCTTGAAACTTTTGACTCGGATGTTTTTGAGGTCGCTAATTACAAATCCGATGTCAAATTTTCGAATCTGATGTCACGTTTTCGAAATTCAAAATAGCGGATCCAATATGGCGGCTGTCAAAATAAAAAATTGATCGGATTCGCTGGAAACTTTTTACTCGGGTGTTTTTGAGGTCGCTAATTACGAATCCAATGTCACGTTTTTGAAATTTAAAATAGCGGATCTAATATGGTATTCAGTTTTAGTAAAGAAAATTAAATGTTTTATTTTTCTTTATGAACATTTACACATTTTTCTTCAAAGGATCTTCGTATAGTTGTTTTTGTTTTTAAAATATAATACAGAATCACCCCTTTGTTTATTTCTGGACCTGTAAATACATCTTATCTTAATTTAGATATCGATAGGTGTGGGAATTATTTTTTCAAGCAATCAAAAGTGATTTTGTTTTATATTCTAATCAACGAAAGCCACTACGAAGATCCTTTGAAGAAAAACGTGTAAAGTTCAATAAAGAAAAATAAAACTTGATTTTCTTCTCTAAAAGAGTGTATGAATCATGCCCTGAATGTTCGAATTTTATGTTTCTCGATTTTACTAACATCTTTCGTTTAAATAGACTACAACATTTTGTAATTAATGACACTACCGGTCAAAATTAAGATACCACCCATTTTCAGGCGAATGAAAAACGTTTTAAAACATAAGATTTATTGAAACTAAAATTTTTCTCTGTTCATTTGTTGATAGATGATAAAATTTGGAAAGAACAAAATATTTCAAAAGTCGTTTGGCCAATAAATTATTTAGATATTTTGAAAAATTCGTCATTTTCAATTATTTATAAAAATTTGAATAACTTATAAAATAATGAACGCTTTTTAATGATCTTAGGCTTATTTTAAAGGTCCTTTGTTACACTATAAGAATTACTTATAGGCATTAACGTGTAATTTTTTTCCTAAAAAATTCAGGCCGTCATACTTGGACCAAAAAATTCAAAAAATTTGGAACATTCTTATTAACAGAAATATAATTTTTAAAATTCTAACGTATTTTTTTTATTATATTTTCTTGAAAAATCTACACTATATGATGTTTTAAATATTTTTTAGAATAGTTTTTAGTATAGAAAAATTGTTCCAAATTTTTTGAATTTTTTTGGTCCAAGTTTGACGGCCTGCATTTTTTAAGAAAAAAATTACACGTTAATACCTAAAAGTAAGTCTTATAGTGCAACAAATGACCTTTAAAATAAGCCTAAGATCATTAAAAAGGGTAAATTATTTTAGAAGTTATTCAAATTTTTGTAAAACATTGAAAATGACGATTTTTTAAAAAATATCTAAATAATTTATTGGCCAAACGATTTTTGAAATATTTTGTTCTCTTTAAAATTTTAACATCTTTCAAAAAATAAAAAAATTTTAGGTTCCATACAATTTTTGTTTTAAAATGTTTTTCAATCATCTGAAAATGGGTGGTCTCTCAATTTTGACCGGTAGTGTAGCTAACAAAAAACATCGAAAGAAATGAATTATAAGCAATTTAGATAAATTTTTATATACTACCCACCATATTAGATTCGATATGTCGTCATATTAGATCCGCCATTTTAAATTTCGAAAATGTGACATATGATTCGTAATATGCGACCTCAAAAAAACCCAAGTGAAGAGTTTTAAGCGAATCCGTTAAATTTTTAAAAAATATGTCGCCATATTACATCCGCCATTTTGAATTTCAAAAATTTGACATCGCATTCGTAATTAGCGACCTCAAAAACACCCGAGTAAAAAATTTCAAGCGAATCCGATCAATTTTTTATTTTCACAGCCGCCATATTGGATCCGCTATTTTGAATTTCGAAAAAAATTGATTTTAAAACTTATCTATAAAATGTCAAAAGTCACTACATTTTATTTACATTTTTCTAAAAAGTATATAAATATTTAAAAATTTGTTACTATTTAATGTAAAGTATTTTGAATGTACTTTTATAATATGTGCTAACTTTTTAATTTTATATTATAGAAATTTCTATATTATAATATAGTACCTTTTGTCCCACACTTTTCGGCCCTGTTCTCTATCCCTCTCTGGTGGAGTGAATTCACCTCACTCGACCGCCCTCTATTCCTCTCTGGTATGAATTTGAATGTCTTCTTTTCTGTCAAATCGTCCGCACCTATGACTGGCTCTAAACCTTTCCTAACTATGGTCTCTCTCTCTAATTCTAATTCTCGTTCCGTCTTTACCCAACTACAACTAGGCGCGAATCTATCTACGTGCTCGCTCTCTTTTTCTAAGTCACTCGACACACGAAATTCGGCTCTATTTTCTAGGACACTCGGCTCATAAAATTCGGCTCTCCTTTCTTCGACATTCGGCTCATAAAATTCGACACTGCTTTCTTCGGCACTCGGCACCTGAACTTCGGCTCTACATCTATTAACATGATTCTTTACTGCCCTGTTAGGTTTTTAGGGTCTCTGATTACAAATATGAACTCAAATTACAAAAATAAAATAATTTGTAAATACACTTTTCTTATGTATCTTGAATCCCTTTTTCGAATGGCGTACTAAAAAACTGAAAAATGTTAAATAAACAATTTATACATTTTTTAAGAAAAAACACGAATTTTTAAGAATTTTTTTTTGGTTTTTTAAATTTTTTAATAGCTAAACCTTTCAACAAACCTTCTACTTATAGAAATATCGTGTCAAAAATAGTAGGAGTACAACACAGGACTATTTTGGTTATTAAATTTTAAAATGGCAGACACAAAATGGCGACTGAAGTTACTTTTTTTAAACAATATTATAAACAAATAAAGGAAATTTTTAAAAATATTTATTTTTGCTTGAAACTTGTTACTCGGGGGTTTTCGGGGTCGCCGATTACAAATAATTTGAATTCAAAAATTCAAAATGGCGGATCCAATATAGCAGACAATAAATTTTTAAAATAGTTAATTTTGCTTGAAATTTGTTACTCGGGGGTTTTCTGGGTCACTGATTACGAATATAACCTTAGTTTTTTAAAATTCAGAATGGCGGATCTAATTTTACAGAAAAAAATATTAAAATTTAATTTACATAAATAATAACGTTCTTTAGCCATTATTTGTTTTAATGTAATTTGATCCATTATTTATAATCAGTGAATTTTAAATATACAATATACTATCTATATATTATATTATAATATTATATTCATATATTCATTGCATTAATTAATTATTTTTTAAAAACTGTTCAATTAAATTTATTGATTATTTAATTAGTACCTAATTATTAATATTCACATATCAATAATTTGCTAAAATTTTCAAATGTGTGATTTTTAAATACACACAAAATTGTTTAAATTAATTGGTACAGTTATTTAATAATTAATAATTTATTTATTAAATTAATTTTAATTAAATTTCTAAATTATTTAATTCATTCATAATTATGAGAACATCAAATCGTCAAATATATTTTTTATTATATGTTTTTATATATTATATAATATATATTATATAATTATATTATATAATATAATAATATAACTTATATTATATTATATTACCAGCAAAAAATTTTGCGATATATATTGTTAAACATAATTTGATAAAATGTGAATAAATGAAATTTTTCTACAAAACCCAAAAAAATAAAAAATGTATAAAATGTAAAAACAAAAAAATATATAAAAAATTAAAAATTAATAAATAACCGCGAAAAAAACGTTTTTGTAGAAAAGAAAGAAAACTTAACTATTTGTTAATTCCAAATATTTTAATGGCTGAAGAACGTTATTATTTATGTAAATTAAATTTTGTGACGTATAATTTTAACAAATTTGATTCTAAGTTAAATTTCTGCTTACGTCAGGTAAAATCCGACGCTTTCAACAACAAAAAATTTAGAATTAAATAACTAAATCTCGCCGTCAGGCGCCAATTAAATTTTAACAAGATTAATTAATAAACTTTGTTCGACTCGACCAACTACAATTTTACAAGACTTCTGAGTTTCTCTCTCACTCAGAGAAGGTTCTGCCCAACCTTAGGAGGTATCGACTATATCCAAAGGGGAAAAAACAAGAAGGGAATTTCGGCACTAAAGGCAATAATTGAACTACACTCCTCAGGTCTATTTCACTGTTCAATTTTATTTTACACAATATTCACGATCCTCCGGCTCAATTATCACACTAGTTCTTACTCACACGAGACTACTCCACTAAAAAAAACAAGGAAAAACGGCTGAATTTCGCGTTTACGCTGAGGTACGCTCAGTGTTAATAAAAAAGAGAAAAACCGTTATGGCGACTAATGTATAGGACACTTGTAGCGTCTCACGATTTCCCTCGTGGCTCGTCTTCTTTTTTTCCTCGTTCTTCCAAAAATAGTACTGTCTCTGCCATCTGCCAGGTTTTCCGGTGAGCTAGCCGCGCGACCTACTTTCTCTATTACTAGTGAGTCAGCCGGCAGCGCTAGCTTTTCCCAATTACCTTGATAAATGGGCCTTTCGACTCGGGGATTTTCCGACGGGTGGCGCGACGATTCAGGATTTTCAATCGTTTACAACAATTGAGAATTCACTTCGTCACAATCCCCTCTCCCTGACCGGTACTATTTTATATAGGACCGTCATTGTCATGAAAGCGTTGGTCCCTCCTGACTTCTTCCTTCGGCTCTCTCAGACTTGCGTTTCGGCTCTTCGACTCGGTTCGGCTCTTCGACTCGGTTCGGCTCTTCGACTAGGTTCGACTCGGTTTGACTCTATTCGTCTCTTAATTTCTATTCGGCTCTCCTATTGTTCGTCTATCCTACTCTACTCTTGGGGCCCTTTCCTTTTCTTCCTCTCCTCCAACAATTGACGGACTGCTAGGTCGATGGTTGAAGTTGGGAGTCCTGCCATCGCCTTTGTCAGCTGTATGATCTTTTCGACCAGATCCTCGTCTTCCTCCTTCCCTCTGAGCTCAATTTGTTGTCCACCGGATCCATGGTACATAGTTTGTCCCGGCATCATTGTCGCTTTTTCTGGTAATGATGCCCCTACGGCTTCTTCTCCCAGGTCCTCGATGTTTTCTGGTTCGGTTGAAGTCCCGTTGGTAGATTCCTCGTCGTCTACAGTTGTCTCGTGGGTTTCGATGGTCTTACCTTGACTATCGGGGGCGTCGTCGCCATACCATGGAATACCTTTGAAGCGGCAATAGGCTTCGGCGCACCTCGGGCAATCGGGCATCTCCACCTTCCTCCGACCACAATTCTGGTAGTAAATGTGGAGTATGGGGTACTCACAATCTAACGCTCGATGCCCCCGTCTCCAACAGTTAAAACAACACTCTCCAGATCTTCTTTCCAGAGTACGGGACGCCTTTTCTCATCAATCGCTTTCCTCTGGGCCGCGCGTAGTTTTTCCAGCGAGACGGACGTCAAGGGCTCCTGTAGATGTAGGGAACGATCTAACTCGAATTCGGCCAGGCGGCTTTCGTAGGCTTCCATACTCTCTTCTGGCCGTCTGTCTGCTGGCCATCGGTACGGTTCCACTACTTCGGCTCCGTCAGGGCGTTGTTTTGGCTTTGGTGGTTTTGGTTTAGCCTCCAACGCACTGATGTCCCCCCATTAGATTGCGGGTATAATTAGCCCAATTATTATACCATTATACTCTGGCTCTTCGGCTTCCTGGCGGGGTGTATGGCATGGCTCTCCTTCTTCTCTTTTTCTCGATCCACCCTTCCCGCTTCTGGCTCCTTCTCCGATCTAAAACAATTTGGTTTATGCACAACAAGGACATTATAATTTCGAGATTTTTGACAGGTAAGTATGGTTTCAGGTCATTAATATGAACTTTAGTGACTCGTCGGCTTTGTTCATCTTTTAGGATAAACACAGTTGGCGAACGGACCTCGACTATCTCAAATGGACATTCGCATTTCGGTGATAATTTCGTCGCGAATTTTTGTGCCCCACTCGACAGTTTGTGGCTTTTTCGTAACACTAGATCGCCTACTTTAAAAGTCACATCTCTCCTTCCTTTGTCGTAGTATTTTGTTTGTCTGGCTCGCTCCCTGTCAATGTGTCTGGCCACCATATCTCTTAACGCGTCTAGTCTCTTTATTCTATCCACCCACTCTTCCGGATCTATTCTAACTACTTCCCTCTCTCCTTCGACTTCTCTTCGTAGGCTCTTCACTGGCTTTGGGTGTCTTCCGTAGTTCAGGAACGCAGGAGACGTCTTTGTTGTGTTGCCGTGTTCACAGCATGACGAAACTCGTGAACATGAAGATCCCATCTTCTATAATCGGCACCAATAAAAGTAGAGATTATGGTTTTCAAAGTTATGTTGTTTCTTTCGACTGGGTTGGCCTGCAGATGGTAGGGCGGCGTTGTGATGTGCTTGACCCCGTATTCCTCGAGCGTGGGGCTTGACCTTTATCCACCTCGAGAACAGGTCTTGGAACACAACCAAATGCTTGTAGTTACTTTTGCTCGGTGGAAACTCCATGGTGTCGGCGGCTAACACGGCCCAAGGTCTCTCTACAATTCGCTGGCCCATTAGTCCGACGGGTCCGGCTTGAGATACCTTATGTAGTTGGCATTGGTGACAATAGGTCACGTAATTGTGCACATCGTTCCAAATGCCTGGCTAATAGTACTCTCGTGATATTCGGTCATAGGTTTTCTCAATTCCCAAGTGTACGGCTGAGGCTTGGGCGTGTCCGACTTCCATCACTCTCGCTCAGTACTCCCCTGGCACTACCAATTTCCAACCGTCTTCGTCCCCTGTGATCGGCAATAAAAGTGGATCACTTCGGTGCCTGTATAGATTCTTATTCTCCACAATCCATCCAGAAAACCGCTGAGGATGTTGGTTCACCAACTCACGGCGTTTGAGGTACCATTGGTCCTCAATGGATTAAAACGCGGCCATCGACTCTTCTTCGTCTTCTTGTAACCTGGACAATGCATCTGGGACATGATGTTGTGCACCTCGTCTGTGAACTATGTCGAAGTCTCACTATTGCATTTCCAGGGCTTATCTGGCTGATCGGCCTGTTGGATCTTTCAAGTTCCTGAGCCATTTTAGGGCACTGTGATCCGTGATCACATGGAATTTGTACCCTTCAATGTACGGTTGGAACTTTTTTATCGACCACAATAATGACAGACACTCCTTTTCTGTCACGCTGTAGTTTCTCTCGGCTTCAGTCAAAACTTGGCTGATGTACACTATTGGGTGCTTTCCGTCTTCAAACTCTTGCGTCAATACGGCCCCAATGGCATAGTTTCTGGCGTCACATTGAATTGTGAACTTCTTCGTGAAGTCAGGTCGGGCTAAGACTGGCGCAGAGGTCAGCTTCTGTTTAAGCTGTTCAAACGCTTCTTGTTGCTCGTCCTCCCACTCACACGTTCGGCCTTTGTGCAGCAACTTCAGCAATGGTATTTTGATGTCGCTGTCGTTTGGAATAAAACTGGAATACCACCCGACCATGTCCAAGAAACGCCTCAGTTGTCTCACGTTCTTTGGCTCTGGATAGTTTCTCACCGGCTCTGTTTTATTCGGATCTGGCCTCAGACACTCTCTGTCTAATAAATAACCCAAATAAGTTACTTCGGAACACCCGAACTCACACTTATCTGGATTCACTATCAACTTAGCCTTGTTCAATTTCTTAAGGACGAACTCTAATCACTTTGCATGTTATTCAAAAGTGTCTGTGACTACTATGATGTCGTCCAGATACCCGAAAACATGCGGCTCTACTTTTGGTCCCAGTAATGAGTCGATCATTCGCTGAAATGTCATCGGCGCATTTATGAGTCCAAACGGCATTCGGCGAAACTTCCATAGTCCTGACCTAGGTATGACAAAAGCAGTGTATTCCTTGCTTTCTTCGACCATTGGAATTTGGTGGTAGGCCAGTTTGAGGTTAACTTTCGACAGGTATCTGGCTTTTCGGAGCTTGTCCAAAATATAGTCGATAGATGGCAATGGGAAACAATCTTTTATCGTTTCTTTGTTAACATCTCGATAGTCATTGCACTGTCGAAAATCGTTCTCTCCTCTTCTCGTTATTACTGGTGCACTCCTCCAACGGCTGGCAGATGGCTCGATGATCCCTAGTTTGTACAATTTCGCAGCATTGCCTTGGGCCCAAGTTAACATGGCAGATGACATCCGTCTGATGCCATGTTGTACTGGTGTTTCGTCCGTGACAAGTATATGATCTTCCGTTAAGTCTGTCATTCCGTGTTCTTCTTACTCTAGCAATACCCATTTATCTACTATTGCTTGGATTATTCTCTTCTGCTCGTCGTCAAGCGTAGAAATACCGGCACATTCGGTGAATATTAATTGTTCTCTTTCTTCTTTCTTTCTCGGCCCAAACTCATGCCACTCTCCTTGAAAGACTCTCCACAACCCTTCTTTTAGTCTTACGTCCGTATTCCAGGCCTTGCAGAAATCGATGCCTAGGATAATGTCCTGTGTCAACGTCTTCATCACTTTGACTTCGAAACGTTGCGCATATCCGTCGACTACTATGTTAAGGTCCAAAATTCCGGCTGTTTCAGTGATACCTTCTGTTGCGCTTCTCACAACTGTACCACACGGCTGAACTCGGCTTTTGAAAGGCTCTGCGACTCTGGTGGTGATTACTGAGATCATCGCACCAGGATCGTAAAGTGCCTCGTAATGTCGGTCACCTATAGACATGTCGAAGAAGAATCTATTCTCCGTCCTAGATCCGTCGATGTCTTCCTCATTACTTAAGTTCGGGTCAGCTGTGACTCTCACAGCCTCTCCCCTCTCCTGGACTATAGGTACTGGGATCACATCCGTACCTTTTGTCCCACACTTTTCGGCCCTGTTCTCTATCCCTCTCTGGTGGAGTGAATTCACCTCACTCGACCGCCCTCTATTCCTCTCTGGTATGAATTTGAATGTCTTCTTTTCTGTCAAATCGTCCGCACCTATGACTGGCTCTAAACCTTTCCTAACTATGCTCTCTCTCTCTCTAATTCTAATTCTCGTTCCGTCTTTACCCAACTACAACTAGGCGCGAATCTATCTACGTGCTCGCTCTCTTTTTCGAAGTCACTCAACTCACGAAATTCGGCTCTACTTTCTAGGACACTCGGCTCATAAAATTCGGCTCTCCTTTCTTCGACATTCGGCTCATAAAATTCGACACTGCTTTCTTCGGCACTCGGCACCTGAACTTCGGCTCTACATCTATTAACATGATTCTTTACTGCTCTGTTAGGTTTTTAGGGTCTCTGATTACAAATATGAACTCAAATTACAAAAATAAAATAATTTGTAAATACACTTCTCTTATGTATCTTGAATCCCTTTTTCGAATGGCGTACTAAAAAAACTGAAAAATGTTAAATAAACAATTTATACATTTTTTAAGAAAAAACACGAATTTTTAAGAATTTTTTTTGGTTTTTTAAATTTTTTAATAGCTAAACCTTTCAACAAACCTTCTACTTATAGAAATATCGTGTCAAAAATAGTAGGAGTACAACACAGGACTATTTTGGTTATTAAATTTTAAAATGGCAGACACAAAATGGCGACTGAAGTTACTTTTTTTAAACAATATTATAAACAAATAAAGGAAATTTTTAAAAATATTTTTTTTTGCTTGAAACTTGTTACTCGGGGGTTTTCGGGGTCGCCGATTACAAATAATTTGAATTCAAAAATTCAAAATGGCGGATCCAATATAGCAGACAAATAATTTTTAAAATAGTTAATTTTGCTTGAAATTTGTTACTCGGGGGTTTTCTGGGTCACTGATTACGAATATAACCTTAGTTTTTCAAAATTCAGAATGGCGGATCTAATTTTACAGAAAAAAATATTAAAATTTAATTTGCATAAATAATAACGTTCTTTAGCCATTATTTGTTTTAATGTAATTTTATCCATTATTTATAATCAGTGAATTTTAAATATACAATATACTATCTATATATTATATTATAATATTATATTCATATATTCATTGCATTAATTAATTATTTTTTAAAAACTGTTCAATTAAATTTATTGATTATTTAATTAGTACCTAATTATTAATATTCACATATCAATAATTTGCTAAAATTTTCAAATGTGTGATTTTTAAATACACACAAAACTGTTTAAATTAATTGTTACAGTTATTTAATAATTAATAATTTATTTATTAAATTAATTTTAATTAAATTTCTAAATTATTTAATCCATTCATAATTATGAGAACATCAAATCGTCAAATATATTTTTTATTATATGTTTTTATATATTATATAATATATATATATTATATAATTATATTATATAATATAATAATATAACTTATATTATATTACCAGCAAAAAATTTTGCGATATATATTGTTAAACATAATTTGATAAAATGTGAATAATTTAAATTTTTCTACAAAACCCTAAAAAATATTAAATGTAAAAACAAAAAAATATATAAAAAATTAAAAATTAATAAATAACTGCGAAAAAAACGTTTTTGTTGAAAAGGAAGAAAACTGAACTATTTGTTAATTCCAAATATTTTAATGGCTGAAGAACGTTATTATTTATGTAAATTAAATTTTGTGACGTATAATTTTAACAAATTTTATTCTAAGTTAAATTTCTGCTTACGTTAGGCAAAATCAGACGCTTTCAACAACAATAAAATATGAAAATTAAATAATTAAATCTCGCCGTCAGGCGCCAATTAATTTTTAGCAAGATTAATTATTAAACTTTGTTCGACTCGACCAACTATAACTGTACAAGACCTCTGAGTTTCTCTCTCACTCAGAGGAGGTTCTGCCCAAACGATTGGCAAGCAGAATTTACCAACGTCGAGACACGACTGGGGCGGTATCGGCAAAACTGACTTACCCACTGTGATCACTCTCGGCTATTCTCGTGGTTCTTCAGGTCTATTTCACTGTTCAATTTTATTTTACACAATATTCACGAGCCTCCGGCTCAATTATCACACTAGTTCTCACTCACACGAGACTACTCCACTAAAAAAAACAAGGAAAAACGGCTGAATTTCGCGTTCACGCTGAGGCACGCTCAGTGTTCATGAAAAAGAGAAAAACCGTTATGGCGGCTAATGTATAGGACACTTGTAGCGTCTCACGATTTCCCTCATGACTCGTCTTCTTCTTTTCCTCGTTCTTCCAAAAATAGTACTGACCCTGCCATCTGGGCTGTGTTTAACCGGCTGGAGAATAGTTAATCCGTATGTTACCGCGTGTCGTAAGAGGCGACTAAAAGAGACACTGTCCCCCACCCCCTCCCCACAATCCCTTCTCCTTCTCCTGGGTGAGACTTCGGTCTGGAAACAGAACCTCCGCGTGGTCCCCGCTGGTAGTGTGCAAGGCTTGTCAATGCTAACTCTGATTTCTCAATCGGAGCTATCATTACCAGTACTTGCACAACTAACTGTTTCTTCAATTTATTGGCACCCGTCTTCTTGCATTCCGGGCATAGTCTATCTTGAAAATTATACAAGGAATTCAATGCTTTCGGAAGCGTTCTTCCAATCCCCTCTTGTCAGTGGTTGAAAGCTCATGATGCTGAGCGAGAAGCCTTTTTCCGTGCTTCGCTGAGTGAGTTGCAGATCTTAACTCGGGCGGGTACCTGCATAGTACTCTAGCGATGAGAAAGGTCGTGACCCCTATCCAAGGGTCCTGCTTGGGTTCGACTCGAGTGGGTTGGTAGTCTGGAGTACTGCACGTTAAACTCAAACTTCTGCTATTTTAGACGCGATATTTCTATTAGTAGAAGGTTTGTTGAAGGGTTTAGCTATTAAAAAATTGGAAAAACAAAAAAAAAATTCTTAAAAAATCGTGTTTTTTCTTTTAAAATGTTGTATAAATTGTTTATTTAACATTTTTAAATTTTTTTTGAGTACCCCATTCGAAAGAGGGTAGTGACATTTTAGAAGTGTTTCATGTCATTTCATCGATATGGGTCAAAATAAATAACTTTTTATTGTGGGTGTACTTAGAACAGTGAGTCCCAAATATAATTTATTTGAAGCAGATCATTAATTCATTAATATGCAGTAAAATCTTGTTAGGGAAATAAATATCACAGTTTGCAGAAAATCGCTAATCCTTCTGTTATATTGAGTTAGAGAACGATCGACCGACCGACAGTTTTCACACCAAGTATATAATTATTTAAACCGACAGATTAGCTCGGTCGGATAAATGCCTTGCTCGGCGGACGCTTAGGACCAAGGGAGTACTCGGTTCGCGCCCATTAGCGAGAACCCATCAGACGGGTTGCCCAGGCAAATGCGAATACTCCTAATTTCAAGCCGTTCTGTAGACGCAAAATTTAGTATAAGTGTAGTATGTAAGAAAAATTTCCATGGGGAACACTTGTAACGCTAGTAATAAGGCCAAAGACGAGTATATATATATATATATATATATATATTGTGACACGGCAATTTTAGCCGTACACAAAATAACAAATTTTTGTTAATAGAAACTAAAGAAAAAAATAACACCAGAACGGGAATCGAACCGTTTGGTTCCTTTTTTTTATTTTATTTATTATTATTTTTGTAAAAATAAACACTGATAATTACCTAATTGCGTTACTTCGACAAAAATTAATAAGTTGACTATCACTCATCTGCAAACTCGTCAAATCAAGATTCAAAATAAATATAATAACCTCGGTAATTAATTGTTCGTATTTTTTATTCTTGTTTATGATCGCGAGAGTAAAACTCTCGCCTTTCGTTGACTCCTCATCCATCGTCACGGAAAGACGTTACCCGAAGTCGTCGTGGGAAGCGCTTCCTGGCATATATAATCGGAAGAGATTTCCGATTATCCAAGAGTGCCAGGAAGACGAATTCTACATTGGAGAAGATTCACCTGTCAAAACAATGGGTGCGGCCATATTGGATCGGTGGCGCTTATGTTAAATTGTGCGCAGCGCTCATGTGGCGCCGCGTGTAACTAATTATCGACGGTGGAGAGACTTTATCGACGAGTGATAATTAACCAACAAACTTTAGCTTATTAATTCCACTTTCACTCACCGTTGAATATAAAAACGAAGCGCGGAAGTTGCGACGCGTTCTGGGCTTGCAAGTCGGCCATTTTTTGAATTCATTCTCGTTCTGGCTGTCAAACAGTGTCCGTCACGACCGTGACTTTATATTAAAAGTTGTAAAAATAATTAATAATTGTGCTGACAATGAGTCGGGGAGCCATCCGAGGGAGACGTCGACTTGACGGTGAGTCCCCTGTGTAACAAAACTAGCTGTTCCTCGATCGGTCTCGAGTAAAATTAATAATCAATAATATTCTAAATTCGACTCTTGTTTAGGCGGCTTGCCGCCGACTAATGTTCAAAATTTGTGTTTTATTAAATAAAATATCCATTGTCAATTTTGTTAATTCGGTGTTGTTCAGTGATCATCCTTACTTCCCCCCTCTCCGCGGATATGAATAATCTAATTAATGAGCAGTCGGTTTAGTAAATTAATCTTTAGGTTTGGTCATTCCATGTCAAAATGGCCTGGCGCCTTGGACATAAACCATACTCCATGAATAATAAAAATTGTTAGCAGGCTTTGAAATAATTTAACTTACTCTAATTATTTCTAAAAAGGAATTAAATAATTCCAATTTAAATAATAATTAAATTAAAACTAGATCAAAAGTTAAAATTAATTCAATTATCAAATCAAACCTGTTACAATATATATATATGTTTATCTAACGTGTAATTCCGGGTCTTAATGCATTCTTTCTCCATAATACTTTATTAATAAAGTATTATGGAGGAAGGATGCATTATAACGTTATAAATATAAAAATTTTCAAATCGATGGCACAACAAAAAATTATATATTAAATTTTTCAAAATCTTATGAGAATATAATAAATTCTTACGTGATTCATTTTCTTCAAGTGTTGTTTGCTACAAAGGCCAAAAAAAATTTTATTATATAAAATTAATTTTTTAAAGCGAATTTTATTATTTATTTACAATACCAATAAATTTAAAAAATAAATATGAGTCATTTTTACATGAATTTTTATGCTTTCAGTTTTTAATGTGTTTTACTCTCTTACTTCTACGTTTAATCGTATTTTCGAATTCCTCTGATTGTTTTGAATTTTTTCTTTTAGTTTTATTTTCTGTTTTCTTTCTAGTAGAAGTATCAGTTTTTCTTTTATTAGGTGTTTCAATTGATCTTTTTTTTTGTTCCTTCAGTAAAAGAATTTTTTTCAGTTTCTTTAAGAGACCATTTATTAGGATGTAAAGAAAAATGACTGCACGAAGAAAGGCCATTAAAAATGCAATAGGAGCAACTTAAATAATTCAAGCGAAGCACTTTATCATTTTCTTGTGACCAGATGAGATGAAAAATTTTCGTGGTATTAGGAACCGACTTAATTTACGAATTTAAATTCGAATCCATTTTTGCAATATCAGTTTCGAGGATTAAAAATGCACGAATCTTTTGAGAAGAGGAGGTTTATTAAATCTATTATGGATTCGGTACTTATGATATCTTTTCCTTATAAAACTGCCCTGTCGCATAACACTGGGAAACAAAAAATGGTCATGTTGTGTTTATTTCAAAATTTTTGTGTTTATTGAAAGTTTGGGTGTCAGTGAACAAGAAAATAGCAAAAAAAAATTTAATTTATTCAAACCCTTAAAATAGGGGATTGAATTGTTAAAAACCGGTGTTTTTTGTATAGTTATGGTCATTGCATAAAATGATGAAATAAAAAGAAAATAATCAGTTTTAAAAGGATTTTTAGTGTGTCAATGTTTATGGACACAATAAAAACTCAACTCCGTTACCGTAACAAATTTAGTCTTTTGAAAGTAAATAATAATAATTATTAATAATTTTATTCACATTGTTTTCTTTAAAAACAAAGAAAATCAAAGATGTTATTAATTTATTTATAAAATTTATTTTTTTACAACAGAATGAACATATTTCAAAGCTGTCTCATAAAAGAATACTCCCCTACATTACCGATGGTATATTTCCATTACAGTACCTAAATTACAGACTTTATTAATTATAGGATTCGTTTGAAACTCGTTACTCGGGGGTTTTCAGGGTCGCTGATTACGAATCCGATATCAGTTCTTAAAAATCCAAAATGTCGGATCCAATATGGCGGACAATTTTTTGAAACATTTATCGGATTCGGTTAAAACTCGTTTTTCGGGGATTTTTGGGGTCGATATAATTACGAATTTCAAGTCAGTCTTTAAAAATTCGAAATAGCGGTTCCAATGTAGCAAACAAATTTTTGGAACATTCACTTTTATAATCATTATTTGGATTCGCTTTAAATCTGTTGCTCTGGGCTTTTCTCAATCGCTTAATCTGATCTGAAGCCCTTTTAACTCCATAACTTCAGAATTCAATGAATTTTTTATAAAAGTGTCCGCCATATTGATATCGGATTCGTAATCATCAACCCCAAAAACCTCCGAGTAACAAGTTTTAAGCAAATTCAATGAATTTTTCATAAAAGTATCGGCCATTTTGGATTTTTAAAAACTGATATCGGATTCGTAATCAGCGACCCCGAAGACCCCCGAGTAACGAGTTTCAAGCAGATTCAATGAATTTTCCATATAAGTGTCCGCCATATTGAATCCGCCATTTTGGATTTTTAAAAACTGATATCGGATTCGTAATCAGCGACCCCAAAAACCCACGAGTAACGAATTTCATGTAATTTCCATCAATTTTTAAAATATTTTAGTTGCGATAAATTTTCAACAAAAATTCTGAATAAAAAACATTAATTTTTAATAATAATGTTAATAAAGATTGTAACCACGTATTTTATAGGTTTATTAAGATCCCCCTTTTGCCACAGGATTAATAATAAAAGTAATTTTTCAATTTTCTTTTTATAAAATTTCTATTTTGAGTTTGTTCCTTTCTAGAGATTAACCCTTATACGCTTCATACATTTGTGCTTTTTAAGAATTTTTCCCGCAACGCATTGTACAAAAAGTGATCGAGATTTCTCATTTGATAAGCTGTTTTTCTTTTACGTTAACTGTTTATCCAAAGCCTCAGCACACACTAATCTTTTTCTAACTTCAATTGGTCCTTTCTGTTAAATTTTTTTTACGCTTTTAAGAATCTCATCATTTTCTTTATTTAATAATCTGTAATATCTCATTTTCCATTTGTTGATAATTGTTCCCTTCCTTTTTATGGTTTCAGTCAATTTTTTATTTTTTCTCCGTAAATCTTCCTCTCTAGCTTTCGTAAATCTGACAGTACTTTTAAGACGTTATATAATACTCCAACTCTTTTTTTCTTTTAATTTCTTATTATTTTCACTATTTAATTGTGGTACAATATCTTGGAGTGCTAATGTGTTGTCAAATAAAGGAAAAGAATCTGAGGCGCTTTTTCCAATATTTCCTTTTACAGATATTTCATAAGAATTATTTGGAACAGTTTCGTCGACTTGTAATAATACATTTTCTACTATTTTTGTATTTTTAATTAAATTTTTGGCTTTTTCCCCTTCGATATCAATTTCAACATTAGGACACTTTCTTTCACGAAGTGAGTATGAAGAAGTGCAAGGTAAATGATTACAAAAATTGTCAGTAGGAGAATTTTCAACTGCTTCAATACTAAAATAAATAAAAATTGTTATCATTTTTTAATTACCATAATAATAAAAATACTAAAAATATTTATTTACCTTTTTAAATCCACATTGTGTTTTGCTTTTTCATTCCGCATTTCTTCATTATATTTTTGTTTGTGAAGCAATTCTTTCGCTCGTTTGGCATTAGCTTCTTCACGTTTTTTCCTTTGTCCTTCCCTTTTTAATAATAATTTGTCTGTGTTTTCTATTTTTTTGGTTCATCCATTTTTAAAGAAGTAAGAAATAATTTGTAAATAAAGTGAAAATAACAAATAGGTTAAAAAATTGTATTTATTTTACTGCTTAGACAATGGCTATTAAAAAATTTTTTTAATTTAATAAATTGATAAATAAAATAATAATATAATTAATAAATATTATGAAATAATAACAACAATATAAATAATAAATAAGTAATAAAGTAAACAATAATAAGAATAAAATCATAAAATAAATATATTAAATATGTAATTAAAGATAACAATAAAATAATTAAAATAAAGATTCATAAACTCACAAAAATTGCCATTTTCTCACTTACCCATTGCGAATTTAATTTTTTACAACCTTTAAGTTATTTAATTTAATTATTTTGAACTTTTTCTAAAGACAGTTGTCAAAATCAGATTAATTGAAACACAAAACTAACTTTCATTGATAAAAATCTCGAAAAAATTTTGTAATACAATTTTCTTAATGTTTCTTTATAATATTATTGTAACTGATATTTAGCATTTTTAAATTACAATATTATAAATATAATTTACCAATTACGTATGATTTAATATTATTTTTTTACTGTATCAATGTTGCGTATACGATTTTGGTCGCGCTCGCTGGCGTGTTGAATAGCTCTGGATCCAATTTTTATGCTCATGACCTCCATTATTTTTAAAACTGGTGCAAATATTTCGTTGAAAATGCATGCTGCAGTTTGAGTCGCAATTTCAACAGTTTTTCGTCCACAAAAAATATGTTTATGTGCCATCGACCACACACACTTATTAAAGCACTCGTTATTATTTTGCGTATTTCCGCCTAAGCATCTTTCTAATAACTCTTCCTTTGTCAAGTCATCGTATATGGGCTTCAAAATTTATTGAACTTCTTGAGCGAGTGCAGGAGGATGTTTATACTGCTTGGTATCTGTTGAGATTTTGTGAAAGAATGTTGTCCAAATCGCATTACGCATATCCTCGATTGAATTTTTATGTCGTTGTACTGCCAAACCATAATAAGTTGACAAATCTTTCATTAATTTAATTGTCAAAGCTGCTGTTTTTGGAGGAATTTCTTTTTTGTAACGGTTTCTTCCTTCCTGCTTTCTTTTCTATCGATTTTTTTGTGGGCTTTAATTTTTTCGCGTGACTTTTTTCTTCCTGGGCTTTTTTTCTGCGTTTTTTAAAGCTGTTTGCACCTTTGATAGAGCTTTTTTACCTTCAGATGCTCTCTTGTAAAGTCTTTTTTTACGTGTAGCACACACTCTTTCTTCTTTACCGTAAAGTCTTCTCCGTATGGCATTACATTGAGTAACATTTTTAATGTTTTCGAGTCTCCATCGCCGATATAATAGCCGTAATGAACTCCAAATTTTTCAGGGGATCGCACAAACATTTCACAAACACCGTCTACTTCCATTTTGCCTGTACTGCCTTCATGATTCGCGGAACAATTTTCTTTATGCATGTGATACCAAGACCTGAATTCGACTGTATCTTCTTGTCCTTTCCATCGTTCGCAAGCTTTACAGTAACTTGATCGTACTGTAGTATCTAAAATTTTTCCACTATACTTTCCAATTAATGAAACAATGCTAACGAGTGAAGTAAAGCCTCTTTTTGCCCGCGAACCATCACCAGAAATGGATAAAATGTCCTCAGTATTTCCGGCTTCGAAATTCAAACGTTCTTCTTTATCGACAGCTTTACGTGTAACTAAGTAAAAAACAGATTTTACTGCGGTGCTTATATGTTCAAGTATTTTATAAAAAGCGTTAGAATTCAATCCGTGACCTAAATCCATGAGCCCACAAAACAACTTTATGCCGTGAATTCCAACACCAATTAATCGCATTACAAAAACAAATCTACGATTAACTTCATATCCAGTTCTGATCATTGAACTCGAGTTTATATATTTATTTCCGCAACTACAGGTGAGACACAATTTGAAACCTAGGCCTCGTAGTCCACATTGATTAAATGATACATCCCCGTTACAAACTTTACACTTTATATGTTTTTGTAAAGTAGAAAACACTAAAAAAAAAGTTGAGGATGCAGTAGGCCACCGTCTGGTCACTGCTCACATCGAAGTTACTGTAGTCAGTTTTTCGGCCGATTTGCTGTTATAATCCGTATTACCTTCATTAGTATATCGATTACCTCGAAATTTTCGCTTTCTAGGTCTCGAGGTAGGACGACTATTTCCCCACCTGTCAAATTGTTTATCCATTTTATGTAAAAACGCTGACCGAGCGCGGAGTATCGTGGTACGCATGTACCGGCGTGTATGAGTAACAGGCGCGCCAATGTACTCTCTCAAATAAAATCGTAAAAAATATATTTACACTGCTCAGATCTTTCTGCAATTTTCACACAACATTCCTGGAATGTCCTTGTTTCGAAATCCGTAAAAAATCGATTTTTTGAAGTTGACAAAGTGGTATGAACCCTTAATAAATTTTGGATTCCTTGAAGTAAATTATACTTTTTTAAACAAGTAAAATTTGTTTGAAAACAAAGAAAAACTTATTTACCACGAATTCGAATATGAAACCTTTAAATTTTTCTATCTCTAACAATAATTCTTTTAAAATATCTTAATTATTGAAGAACTACCATAAAATAAATAAATGATTTAATTAAAAGTTTGACTTAAACATTTTAAAAATCATTCAATTTCTTAACTTAGTCTACTGGTGGAGTAATGCTTTCATTAGGGGAGAATCACAACGGTCGGGCCACCTTTACGGTTGGGCCACCTCGGGTTTCTTAGTTGTAACAAACTGGTGCCATTTACCATTGCATGTTAATACTTGATAGTGATGGTAGAAAACTTTTCACGTCATTTTCATTAAGTTCCAATGAAGTACGAGAGCAGTATAAACGTAAGACGTGTGATGAATTTTTCAAGCAAAACTATTACTTAATGTCGAGAAAGATTAATTAAACAAAAGGGAAGATGCAAACAATAAAGTAAGATGATAAAATTTATTCATAAGACAGTGCTGTAATACTTTGGTATGTTATTTAGGTTTTTATATCGTGCGTTTATGTCTGTGTGCTAAAAAAATCAAAACGACGCGAAACTTATGGTCGGGTCACTATATGGGTGATTCTCAAAAAAACCTCATTTTGCATGTAGTCAAGATTTTCTAAATAATTATAATCGTTTGGGAAAATACCAAGTCATATTTCCCTATTTTATCACTTTTTCTAAATGTTCTGCAAGAAAAAGTTGTAAAATTTTATTGTTTAATACATTTTTAAAATATTTTACCACCTCAAAATCGATTTTCTAACCTGTCATCTAAGTGCTTTTTATTTTTTCAATACGTAAAACAATTATTTAAAACATGAAAATATGTACTTTATCAATTTTTTCTAAAAGTTATGATATTTAAGAATAATTTTATAAACTATGAATAAAAAAAATTTTTGAAAGCTCAATATAATTGACTGCATTAATCCATAAATAATAATTTTTTTCTTTTCTGTTTGTAACTCTCAAAAAGGAGTATTTCGGAAGAATCACCCATATATCGTGCACGTTGAGACACATAATTTTACAATTATGGTGCGTTCTGACATCGGAAATTCATTTGTTTAAGGTAGAGATGAGTGAAGAACGTCTTTTTACAGTGAAAAAAATATATTCATGTTCGAAAAACGTTGGTAAAACATTTTAAAAAGTCTCATTTCATATCTCCTTCGATAACGTATTGTAAACGTTTTGTGTACTGAGGACGTTTTTAGATTAATTTTTATATGAATTTTATATTTCCTTTTTCCATTTTCAAGTGCATTTTAGCATTCTTCTGTAATTTACTGACCATTTATAGTACACGGAGAAAAAAATGCTGTTGAATCAATGACATATGAGTTTGATTCATTGAATAGTGTCATAACGGACTGCCAAACGTATATGCTGTTGTTTTGAAAGCACCGATTCTAATGATTCGATAGTATCACTTTCATTGAAACAAAAGCATATTTCTCAAATTGACAGCATACTATGTTAATTTGAAGGTATTCCTTTTGAATCAACGATCAAAATTTTTTAATTTGACAGTATATGCTTTTGAGTCAATGACTATAGTTTGTAAATTTAAAAGCATCATTTTTATGAATCAAAAATTTGTACTTTTAATTTTTTTCAGTTGTTGCTATCGATTGAATAATACCATACTGTTAAGTCAATTCTTTAATGTGGTAAAAGATATACACCAACGATAAATTGAAAAAATGAAATTTTTGTTCACATATTTTTTATATACTATAATTAATTCTCACACCTTTAACACAACACTTTTTATATACATCTTTTTTCAAATTTACACACTAACATATACACATCTTTATTATTTTTTCATTTTTTCCAACGACAAACACACATACATACACATTCAAACACACTTTATATTTTTTTGAGTCTGAAAAATACGCTGTTCCCAATCGGTCACCCATTCATGTAGTAACCGCGACCAAAGCTGCTTAACTTTCGTGATAGACGAGAACTACCGCGCTGCAATGTAATACATTCGCTTCTGACATTGAGCAGTTACTTTGTAGTTAAATAGCGTGCGCGAGATTTTTCTCGTGAATAAGGGAATTTATATAGGGAATTTATATTTAACTAGTCCTTAATTCTTTAAAACAATTTAAATAATAGTTTTTTATATAAGAATTTCAAAAACGACATATAAATATGTGTGGATAAGTATTTCAATAAATTTAGCACCTGTCAATGTCTCAAACACATAGTGTCCTTATTTTTATAGCATATGCTATAGGCAGTCCGCTATAGCACCACTCATTGAAACGAAAGCATATGCTGTCATTTTCAAAAGCGCGATTCTTTGGAGCAAACAACTTTTTATTTGATTCAAATTTACACGCATTTTCTTCAAATTTATCTATTAGATGCTTCAAATAAATAATGTCAAAGAAGCAATAAATTATTCTGTTGCTATATATAGATGAACTATAGAAACAATATGTAGAATATCATTAATTTAACAATACCGTACTTTTAATTTAAACAGTTTCATTTTTTCGTTTTAAGCAATATGCTGTTCGATTAATAAATGTGTTATTGAATCAATAACGGGAAATTCAATAGCATGGAGTTATTTGATTCAACAGCACTTTTTATCAGTGTAATATTCCTTCATATCACATTGATTTTCTACGGTGTCCCGACCGTAAAGACCTGTCCCGACCTTAATATTTTTTTAAAAATGTATATAACTTTTCCAATTTTTGTCTAAACATTTTCTGATGTACAGAAGAAAAATTCCACTTTAGAAGATCTTTTCAATTATATGTCAAAAAACGTAAAATTCGGCCTATAACGGAAGTTATGGGCACAAGTCAAAAAGTGTCCCGACCGTAGTGACTCTCCCCTATTTATCAAAAAAGGGATTTTTTAAAAATGTTTTGTCGGAAAATACAGAAGAATCAATTAATTAATTATATTGAGAAGACCAAATACACTTGTAGGAATTTTAAATGTAGACACTGATTTTCAATTTCCCTTAATATGTGTGAGTTTGTGAGCGTGATGAGACCGTTCGGACTTCCTCGTACGATTTCACGTTTTCAGATAAATCGTAGAGTCAGTCAAAATATTATCACGGAAAGAACAAGACGTATTTGTCGATTGCAAAGAATATTATGTTAAACTACGTTATTCAGTATAATTAAAGTATTTTTTTAATTTTAAATAAAGGTGTTAAAGTTATTTTACCTTAATAACATTCAATCTCTGTGAACGCTGGTGCACGCAATGTCAGCGTGAGGTAATTTACTTAAAGTAGATAACCATTGAGGTAAATTACATGGTAAATTACCGGTATAAAAAGATGTAAACTACCTGATGTAATTTACCAATGTAACCATGTTTACAACTTATTCGACCGATACATACGCTGGAAGCGTGAAATTAATGAACTACTACGAACTTCAGACGCAAACGTGTTGGATCTCAAATTCATTCTATTCTATTATTTTTCTATTCTCCGTGGCAATGGCAGTGAAAAACAAGCTATAGTCAAGTTTATTCAAAAAAATATTTTCTCATTTTATTTATTTTTAAAACTACTTTATTCAATATTAGCACCATTTTAATTTTTCACATAAATCAGTTTCGAATCAAGATATCCAGTAAGGTAATCAGTCTCGCACGTTTTTCGCGGAAAAACCAAAATTCCAACACTGATGTCTTGTACATCCATATATGAGGCGTTATTTCCCAAACTTCCCAGCCCAAATTTGAAAGTTTTGTGATTGTCTTGGTATTTTGGGAAATTGTTGTCCTATATGAAAGTAATAAATTTGTAAAATATCAGATCTTTAAAAAAAATTGTAGAAAGTAGTGGGGGTTAAACTTTTGACATTTTAAGTAACACTGCCAATTTTAAAACCATATAACTTTTATAAAACTTTATCGGTTTTAATGTATCTGTAATGAATTTAAAGCATTTTTCATCTACTTTCTAACTATTTTACAAAAAGGTTAAAAAAAATTTCAACCTTATTTTGACTCTAATGGGTATTTTTAAAAAAATTTTTAAATTTTTATTGGAAAGCTGACATTTTTTCCGAAAAAATCATATAAGTTTGATAGCACTGTTCGACAAAATTTTGCTACAAGAATAAACGATCCGCTGAAATGCCTGTGCCTCGAAGTATGGGATAATCTGAAGAGCTTTTTATTAAAGAGATGTAAATTGATGAAGAAGTAAATGACAATTGCAAAGACGATTACAACATTGATACGGATTTTGACTTTGATGACACCCATCTAAACACTGGACCACATTTGTTGACACAAGAAGATTTAAATGATTTAGTGCGTGAATTAAGTTTACGAAAAGAAAGCCGAACTGTTCGCATCTCGTTTTAAAGATTGGAATTTGCTTAATAGAAATACAAAGATTTGTTCATACCAAAAAAGACACGAGGAATTGCAAGATTCATTTTTACAAGAAAACAATTTAATATTTTGCACTTAACATTAGGAATGTGTTTACCAAAAAACAAAATTAAAAAAATTTTTTTATAAAAGTTACGGCAAAATGAATTTTTTGCAAGTTTTTAAACGAAATTTTATTTCTTCTAAATGAATGAACCGATTTAAATAAATCAAGCGGGCATATAAAGGGGATATAATAATTATACTTTCGTTTAGAATTAGAGACTTCTTTAAGAGTTTATTTTTGAATAATTATTTAATAAATATTTTATATAAAAATATTTTTTTTAATGTTCAGCGTCTTTTAAATTTTTTTTAAAATTCCAACATAAAATTAAAACTATAAGAAATCAAAAATTCGTTGAAAACAATTATGAGAAATAATTTTTAAAAAGTTACAATCAAAATTATTATAGAGCGGAGGTGCGAGTTTGATGTTTTTCTCAATTAAAACATTGTTTGCATCTACGAAATAAACAAAATACTGTCGAGTTAACATTTATATAACCATAAAATTAATCAAAAACTAAGTATAGTCTTGTTGCACTATACATTTTGATTTCTAATAGTTTTAATTATGTTAAAATTTTTTCTAATTTTTCAAAGACGCAGACAGTTAAAAAAAATTGTTTATAAGAAATTTGTTAAATAATTATTTAAAAATAAACTCTTTAAAAAGTCTCTACTTCTAAATGAAAGTATACACGCAGAAAAATTCAATTGGAAATTTTAGAGTTCAGGCAATAGCGTAACAAGAGAGGTCGGGGCCTTGGGCCAGTAAATCCTGGGGCCCACGAGTGGAAATGAAATTGGATTGATATTGGGAAATACCTGCTTGTAGCAATAATAAAATTAATCCTGAATTTTCTTTCAAAACAATTAATGAGTTTTTCTAGTCGCATACTGAAAAAAAGTTCTGGTTAGTGTATATTTATCACGAAATTCTAGTTAAAACAACTAGAATTCTGCGGTTAACCTAACCAGAAAAAATATAGTTATGGTATATTTAACACAAATTTTTGTTTAAAACAGGTTTTCTGGTAAGTCCAACCAGAACTTTTTTGAGTGCACGCACGTGAAAGAATTCTACGGAAACTGCTCTAAGAAAATTCCCGAAAGAATTCCGAAAAAAATTTCTGTACGGAATTTCTGCAAATATTCCACATTGTATATTTTTTAATTCATAAGCTAAGGATTATTTTCGTATAAAATTAATAAAAAATAGCATTAAAAATTATAAAAATAAGGAAATAATATTAAAAACTATAAAAAAATCTTACTAACTCCAATTGCAGTTGATAGTTTTTAACAGTATTTATTATCTAAGGATTTTTTCAGTGTAAAATTGATGAAAAAAATTTTTTTAAATATAATAATATGGAAATAATATTATAGTTTAAAAACTATAAAAACTGTTACTAACAGCAAATGGAATTTTTATGGAATACTCTATAAAAATATACAATGTAGAATATTTGCAGAAATTCCCTACAGTATTTTTTTACGAAAATCCGTATGGAATTTCCGCAGAATCGTTTGATAGGAAACGTGCGGAAAAGAAGTACAAATTAAAGTAAAATTTTTATCTTTGGAATTTATTAAAGCATAAGACTCTTAATTCTAAATAATAATAATAATTTATTAAAATAAATAATAATATATATATATATAAGAAATTAATAGAATAATTTTAAAAATTAATAATCTAATTTTCATATTTAAATCGTTATGATCGCGGGGACCCCTAAAGCTCAGGGGCCCGGGACTTCGCCCGGTTTGCTCTATGGTAGTTCCGCCACTGAGTTCAGCAGTAGTAATTTAGATTTCATTCCTAAACTTGTCTACCTTTTCGGCTCCAGAATAAAAAACAGGGAAATGAATGGTAAAAGATTTCAAGTACGTCAGTAGGCTTAACATGTTTTCGTTTTTATATACACTTATACGCGAAACAAAGCAGACTGAACACATTGATAGGCGCTTCTGGGTGTGATCAACTTAATGCGATATGTAGTTAAATTTATAGCATCGCTATTGAATCAAAGAAGTCATTTTTTGATTTAAAAGCAGTGCTATAAAATAAACTACATATCACATCAAGTTAATAACATCTGCTTTTGAACGTGTGTAAATATGCGTGCTATAGTTTTAATAGCATTTATTTCTCAGTGTATAAAACTTCTCAATGAAATTTTTATTATTCTTTAGATATTTAAAGGTCGAATCTCTTTAAAAATTAAATACATGTCCTTTGCCATTTTTACTGAAATGATTTGTTTTAAAACGTTTAAAGAAAAAGATTATATTTAAATATCTACAGATTAAATAAAAATCCTAATGCGAAGATTTTTAAAATTAAAAGCGTTTTCTATTTTTTACATATTATTTCATTTTAGACTTTACATTTAGTTGCCTAAATTGAATATTCCAATAAAATAAAATAACAATTAGGTATCACATAACTGGCTAAAAACAAAATAAACACACACCTAACCATGTTGAATATTACAGCAGTGTTTTTTCAAAATTAAATATCTCGTAATCCACAGGATAAACGTTAACAAAATTTACACAAAATATAGTTAAATAAGTGTAGTTTGAAATAATATTATAATAAGAAAAATTTTCAAAATTTTGACAAAAAAATTAAATTTTTTTTTGAAACTACTTTTTAGTTGATTTGGCCAGTTACTGGAATCATCTAATTTATATATTTAGATTCCTTGGGATTCCACCTTTATTTTAATAAAAGAAATTCTTTGGAGACTCAAATAGTTTTCGAGATATTGAGATTTTAGTGCGAGCGCGCGCCGCGATTTTATCCCATACGCCAAGAGGTGCTTCTACTATGCGCTAACTTAAGAAACATATGTTCCTTTAATTTAAATTACTAATGGGAAAAAAGAAAATTTACATTATCAATAATTATTATAAAAAATGTTTAAATGTAAATATTGATTTGTTAATTTTTATAAATTGTGGAAAATTTTATTTTAACAAATATTTTATTGTTTTCATTTATTCGATTTCTCGATTTCAAATTCAAATTTTTCATTAGCAGAAAAATATTTCCTGCATTCGATTTTACTCTCACTGATTGGTGTGAACGAGTGAAAACTCCTTGTTCCAATAATTGTTCGAGCTTTCTCAAATCGTTTTTTTAAATTTCTTGTTTTTCTGTCATTTTCCTTTTTAGAGATATTTTTGGGTCAAATTTTTTTTTTCAAAATGCTTATTTCCAATCGAAAGAGCATGAAAAAACCTTTCCAAAATGTACTTTGACAAAGGACCGACAAAGGAACGAATATGATGTTGGATTTTCAAAATTCAAAATGTCGAATCCAATATGGCGGACATATTTTAGAAAAGTCAATTGAAATCGCTTGAAACTTGTTACTCGGAGGTTTTTAAGGTCGCTGATAACGAATATGATGTTACATTGGTAAAAACACACTTAGGTAGAGAGAAAAATAGACAAAGAGAGGGGAAGAATCTAATAGCTTAATGAAATGTTAGAAAGAAACGTAGAAAGATATACAGATAGTTGTAACATAAGGTGATAAAGCAGTTTAAGGCAATGTTACAACTATCTGTATATCTTTCTACGTTTCTTTCTAACATTTTATTAAGCTATTAGATTCTTCCCCTCTCTTTGTCTATTTTTCTCTCTACCTAAGTGTGTTTTTACCAATGTAACATCATATTCGTTATCAGCGACCTTAAAAACCCCCGAGTAACCAGTTTTAAGCGATTTCATATGACTTTTCTAAAATATGTCCGCCATATTGGAGTCGCCATTTTTGAATTTTGAAAATCCAACACCATATTCGTTATCAGCGACTTTAAAAACCCCCAAGTAACCAGTTTCAAGCGATTTCAATTGACTTTTCTAAAATATGTCCGCCATATTGGAGTCGCCATTTTGCATTTTGAAAGTCCAACATCATATTCGTTATCAGCGACCTTAAAAACCCCCGAGTAACCAGTTTCAAGCGAATTCAATTGACTTTTGTCAACAAAACATTCTTGAACGACTAATACCCGTTATTTGATTTTTTTGAACTTTGACCGTCTGTATCTCAAAAACTGGTCATTATTTTGAATTTTGTCCCAAACATTTTTTGTTCAGAAGGTCAAAAACTACAAATCTGCAAAGTTACAAAAAAATTGGCTAAGAGCCAAATTCAATAGTAAAAGTGCGGGGTCCTTTGTATGTTTAATTGTTTAAGAGCAAAAAATTATTAGAATAAACATTACACTAAAAGACCCCTTGATCACTTGACGTGGAATGCCCCCTATATATGTTGCCGATCGACGAACCGATGTATATCTATATATGTTGCCGAACGACGAATCCGACGAATCGACAAAACGACTAGGAAAGATTTTAATATTATAGAGAATATTGATAGAGAATAGAGAATAGATAGCGATTATAGAGATATTTCCATATGTACATGTGTACATATACACATGTATACATACACATATACATTCCATACATACATATGTATACTCACACATATACACTCAATACATACACATGTATACTCACACATATACACTCAATGCATGCACATGTATACTCACACATATACTTTTTAAACAAAATTTTATTTCTTGTAAATAAATAAACTAATTAAAATAAATCAAGCTTGAATATTAAGGGGCTAAGATATATTTTCATTTAAAATTAGAGACTTTTTAAGGAGTTAATTTTTAAATAATTATATAACAAATTCGTTATAAACAATTTTTTTTTTAATTTCTGCGCTTTTGGAAAATTTGAAAAAAATTTATGGTTATATAAATGTTATTCAAAAACTGGTATCTCACAAGTGTCTCAAAATGAGTTGCTTTAAGCGTTTGCACCATTGAGATACAAAATCTGTTTTACATTGAGGCATTTAATTTCATCTCGTGTTTCATTTTAAACCATTTAACGTAATTCAATTCGTGTAAGACACGTATCATGTCTTCTAACTGTGAGGCGGATACTCGAAACTCATAACGTGTCTCAAAATGCATTGCTAAATGTGTAGGACACATTAAACGTCTTAAAATGAGACACATATCTGTTTTAAATATGTGTACTAAGACATCTTATTTGTTTTAAATATAGGGACAAAACGTCTCAAAATGAGACACTGGATTTTGCAGTGTAAAACAGAAGGTTCCGTACCTTCGGTTAAAACTTCTACTTTTTTGCTAAAAAAAATTTAAAGATCAACTCCAATATTTTTTGCTGTACTTTTTCTGTAATCTATACGTAAACATAAATAAAAATGCCCAATGCTAGTCCACTAAACTAAGAATTGTGAGACCTAACATAGGTATAATTATTTTCAAAAAATAAAAAAAAGATTTTAGGTTTTCCCCGAAAACACAAGGGTCAAAATTTCTCAGAAATATCAATGTTTGTCGGGGGTCTTTCGATTTTTTTGAAAATGGGTATATCTTTAGTGTTAGAAAAGATGTGATTGTAGGTCAAAGAGTTTTCAAAAATTTTTTAAATTGTTAGAGTTACGGTGCTTTTAATTTTTAGGTTAGAGTTTCTTTGAAATGCGATATTTTTGACAAATTTTAATGAATCTTTTTCATTTTTTCAGGATGATCTTAAGATTTATAACCGTTTAAAATAAAAATTTTAATTTTAAAAATTTCAAAAAATTTGCCCTGAAAAAAGTCAAAATTTTTTTTGAAATTAGTTTTACACTTATTTGGCCATGACCTAGCTTAATAAAACCACAATTTTTAGATTCTTTATGATTTCCCGCGTTTTTTCATTTAAAAAAATTGATGGAGGGTCTAAAACTATAGAAGTTATTTAAATTTTAGTCCGGCGGTGCACATATGAGATGTGCTCAATATACGTCACGCGGCCCACGCGCACAAACCTATTTAAGGTTTATTGAATATGCATTACTTTAGAGTCAGTTGAAGCAGAATATTCTTTACAAATAATTTTTGATTAACATTCTTTAAATGTTAAAAAATTTTTATACAAGAAATATTGAGTTAAAAGTACGCGATTTCTGAATTGTTGCGTACTTTACAACTTAATAACTCTGTTAAAGAAAAATTTAAAAAATTTGGCACTTTCACAACTTCTAAATAACAACGAAATCTATACACCCTTCTTGTATATTTAAAGGAAAAATTAAAAAAGTGATATGAAATTCTGAAAGTTCATAAAAAATACTCTATATTCGGTGAGTTTTTATTTAATTCAATAATTCCACCTTCTCGTAATTAATTAATAAAAACGTCAAAATTAGGTTATTTGGTAGATCGACTTTAAAAACCTTTTTTATCTATTATTTTTATATTTTTACTAGTTTTATTATTAAAGAATAATTATTCAACTAATTTTAAACATGAATCAATAAATCTTTTTGCACTTTTAAGAATTTATTAATACTTTTTAAAATATTTTCTAATTGCTAAAAAAGTGCTTTTTTTCTCACCTTCTCCACTTTACACTCATATTTAAAGAAAAGTAATAAATATTTAAATATAATTATTTTCATTTCGTTATTCAGAGATCATACAGATTCAATTCTAAAAGTATCAATTTTTTTTAAAATGAGGCCGCAACGACTTTATTCGAAATATAATGGTTTGACCCATCTTTTTGAATATCATTAATTTTTATTCAAAACTTTTAAAAACCGTAGAATCGTTGTAAAAAAATCACAAGGAATCAGTTTTCTAACATTTAAAGGACTTATAACTTACTTTTTTAAATAGAATCAAAAATTATTTGTAAAGAATATTCTGCTTCAACTGGCTCTAAAGTAGTGGATATTCAATAAACCTTAAATAGGTTTGTGCGCGTAGACCGCGTGACGTAAAGTTAGCACATCTCATATGTGCACCGTCGGACTAAAATTTAAATAACTTCTATAGTTTTAGACCCTCCATCAATTTTTTTAAATGAAAAAACGCGGGAAATCATAAAGAATCTAAAAATTGTGGTTTTATTAAGCTAGGTCATGGCCAAATAAGTGTAAAACTAATTTCAAAAAAAATTTTGACTTTTTTCAGGGCAAATTTTTTGAAATTTTTAAAATTAAAATTTTTATTTTAAACGGTTATAAATCTTAAGATCATCCTGAAAAAATGAAAAAGATTCATTAAAATTTGTCAAAAATATCGCATTTCAAAGAAACTCTAACCTAAAAATTAAAAGCACCGAAACTCTAACAATTTAAAAAATTTTTGAAAACTCTTTGACCTACAATCACATCTTTTCTAACACTAAAGATATACCCATTTTCAAAAAAATCGAAAGACCCCCGACAAACATTGATATTTCTGAGAAATTTTGACCTACAGTGAAGATAAATTCTCATCATTTCCGCTATATTTGTCCTGTATTCTATGCGTAAAAATACATAAGGATGCCAATTTTTAGTTCTTTATACCCTGTTCCACGAGAGAATGCTACCGTAAAAAGACGAATTTTTGTTCACTTCGCGCAGATATTAGAGAAATTGAGCCTTCCAATTATATAACTCGCCCAACGCTCGGAGACACGCGCTAATGCCAGTCGGGTAGCAGTCAGCGTCTCTAGGCCTATCACTGCTACCCGACTGGCATTAGCGCGTGCATTCGAGCGTCGGGCGAATTATAGAATTGAAGGCTCAATTGTTACTATTCGCCAAATTTTGGAATTTGGACAGCCCAATTTCCAAACAAATTGTGGCCAAGCCTTTTCCAAATTTTAAATCTCTCGACCAACACATGTCTTCAAGGGCATGTTTATGACAGTGGTAATAAAGGAAAAAAATAATGGCAATAAAATATCAAAAATATTTAAATATTGCAATGAATAAATTTTTAATGATATATTTGTAATCTATTAATTCTGCCGATTCAATTGATATATAACGTTTATCCAATTATAAAATTGAATATTCTCTATTGTATAATATATAAGATAAAAAATGAAAATGAAATGTTTTAAGTGTATATGTTTTAAATAATTAATAAATTTTTAAAAATAAAAAAAGTTCGTAGTTGTTTTGTAATATAATTTAAAATACATTTTTTTAAATTTTATGTTTAGAAAAAAAATTAAATATTAATAGCATCAGCAAAATTGATAGATTTCAAATTTGTTAATAAAAATTAATTAGTTGTAATATTTGAATATTTTATAGCTTCTATTTTTTTCTTTCATCAGTATAAGATACTAGAACATGTTTCAGGAAAAAATTCGTCTTAACCCATTTAGTCCTAAATATCCGTATTTCTTTGTACAAGTTTGAGCTTTCCGTTCTACGAGTTACGAATTTGGAAAAATAGGGACATAGGTATTTTTTAGATTTAAGTGTCCTCTTTTAGAATCTTAAAGAAAATTTCAATTTAATCATAAAAAGTTGTAATTGTTTAAACAAAAAAAAGCAGTTTTTTTAAGTGTTTTTGTCATTAAAATTAGATTATTTACTCGAAATCGGTTGGGAAAAATCCGGGATAAGAAAATATCGCGTCCAAAATGTTAGGACTATCAAATAGACATAATGCCGAAATTTTTTTTTCTAATTTCAAAATGGCGCCTCCAAAATGGCCGCCAAAATATTGAAAATTGGAAAAATAATGTTAAAAAATATTAAAATTATTTTTTTTAACTTTTATGCTTTATTTAAATAAAAAAATGTTGTTTCAACAAAAATATTGTTATCTGATATTATTTAACAATAATTTAAACATTTTTTATAAACAATTTAAAATCTGTGGGCCAAAATGGTAAACAAATTTTAATTTTTATCAATTCTTATTTCTTTTTGCAGTAAAAATGAATAATAAAAGTTAATAACTTAATTTAAACTTTTTTACAATGTTTAAGAATATTATAAACAATTTGCAAAACATGAAATAGAATCCTAGAAAAAAATTATTTTTTGATTATATTAGGTTCTCTTGCAATCAAAGTGTTGCTAATGGTTCAAACTTTCATTTAACGTTATTTAACAATATTTAAAAATGTTATAAACAATTTTCATAGAAAAAACAGTTCAGGGATAGAAGAATAACTGTTTTTTCACTTTTTGCTTGGTTTTCAAAACCTGAGACTAACATGCCCTTTACCCATAAATTGCAATGGTTTAAACGCGAGGCGCCTTAGGTATATAGGATGAAGGCTTTCTTAGTACATTTGCAAGACCATCACGGTATTCTGCCGATTTTTCTGCAATGGGACTTTTAGGCCACGCCTATCTGGTACGTACAGCATAGGAAGGTATAAATATTTTCGGAATAATTTTTCTAACATTTACAATTTTTAAATTATAAACTCTGTTTATTTACCTATCATTATAACATTGTGAAAGTGCTGTGAAGTTCAGTTGATATTCTCTTAGTTCTGTTGCTTGCCAAATTTCCAAGATTTTTTTTGTAATTCAGCTTAATTGAGTCTATAAATATGTTTGTCTTAGCTTTTTTTGTGATCACTACAATGCGCAAAAGGTATGATTTTATCCCAATATTGTATGAAACTTATACTTACATACTATGAGACAATCTCATGCGTTGAAAGCACAATTAAACATACTACAAACGCTAGATTTTTCTCTCCGTGTAGTACTACATAATCCTCAAGTTTAGGGTTAATTAGAAAAACATTTTTCTTTACATTGATCACTTGACATGGAACTGCTGATTTATGAATAAATTCCAAACTCAATTCTTTAAAAATTCAATTAATTTTGAAATATTAAAGAAAAATTATTTATCAAATAATTTTTAAGTAAAAATTATTTAAATTTTCTTTAAATTTATATTTTATTGTTAAAGAAATGATAGTTGTTCAAGAATGATGTTATTTGAAAAATAATAATTATTATCAAAAATAGAAAAAATTTAATTAAATTTTTAATTTTTTTAAATAAAAGTAAGTCAAAAGTTAGAATTGTTGACAGTTAAGGAATAAAACTTAAATACTATAGGAAAATAATCAATCATTTAGAATTATTGAAATAAAAATTGCTAATAAACATGAATTTTTCTGTTTCAGGTATAACGCAATTATAATTAACATGTGATTTAAAAAGTTAAATCGATTATATGGTAATATACAATTATTATTTTATATACGTTGATATATATATATATATATATATAATATATGGGTCAAATTTTCTCAAGTGTACCAATGTCAAAATTACAGGTTGTTGGATCGGGCTAATATTTTAAAAGTATTTAGTACTATGCATAAGTACTTCAACCACTAAGTATTATGAAATTTTATAAATAATTGTAGAGGGCGAGGGAGTTAAAGGTTTTGGATAAATATGAACAATGAATTTTCTCCAGTGTGGAAATCTACCCAAAGTCGTCCAAACTCATATAACACTTAAACAAGATAAAAAGTTTTGTAAATTTGTTATTTATACTTGCCTTAATCAATTCATAAAAACTACATTAATTATTTGTAGTGTTAATTATTCACTAATATAAAAATCACAAAATTTTGATGCATAAAAAGGCGATACAAAATTTCTAATAAATACGACAGATCTCTAGCATAAAATAATAGTCCGACTGTCCAGTTATTGGGCATTACAACAGTGTCAATGATACGCCGTTATAATTTCTAGGCACATTCAAAAGTGACATTGTAAAAAGTGGACAAAAGTCATAGATCTAGCCAATATCAATTTCAACTTCAGTAGAAACAGACAACTTCAACGAATACGTGTAATAATTTACACTGGATTTATCAAAGAATACAAAATAATTTTTTAAAGACATTGTAGAATATGTTAGCTAACATGTAAAGAAATATTTATAGGTTTCCTAAAATTTTCTTAAATTATGTGCAACAAACGATTCTTTGACAATTAAAAATGCAAAAAAATGTAGTTAAACTTTATTAATGTATCTCAAAGTACTCTCATGTTTTGTCCCCTCTTGAGACCTACTATTTAAAAAAATATCATCTCTAAAAGTTTTCATAATACCCCCACAGCATCGAAACTTTCCTAAAAATGTATTAAATATTTACATTAGAACTTCGTTTATCCAAGCTAATATAGGCCAGACCTACCTCAGATTAAGAGAATATTCGGATAAAATGGACTTTTCTATTTGCACTATAATTAAACATTTTCAGTTTTTTAATAAATCTTTTCTACATAAGAGGAAATGATTTAGTTTTAATTTGATAATAATTTAAATAATTTATTAAAATAACACCATTTTTTTAAAAAGTTTGTCAGCACAATAATTTTTGATAGACATTTCTTTACCGGTATATCGAATAAACTCATCGCCATAATTATTCCTCAGGAAAAACCAAAATTAAGCAAATTTCTTAAAAATGGGATTAAAAATTTTTATTATATTTAAAATATTTTCAAAAATGAATGTCAATTAAAATAATTTTTGCATATTCACATGCAAATTATTACTTTGATATATTTTCAGTGCATTGAATTAAAATTATTAAAAATATTTTAAAAATCACTTACCTTTTTTTCTTTATTGTTATTCATGTATACCCTATTCGACTTTTTACATATCTGACAACACTATGGAAATTCACTGTATTTTCTTAAGATTCATAAATTCCCCCTAATTGCGGTCCGTAGCCGGGTTTCATTAAAAGTACTCGTATTTACCTGGTCCTCTCTGGCTATAGTTAAGGGAAACTGCGGAAAACCTTAAGTCAGTACAGCCGATTTATCGACAACCGAGTCTTGGTTGTATAAATTTGAAGTCGAATTGACAGATTTGCTCAAAATTTAGAGATAAATTTAAAAAACGACTTAAAATGTGAATGAAAATTAAAAAATCAAAAAACTTTTCTATAACACTACAGAAGTATACTTCTATTTCTTGCTGCTAAATTCGAATTTGAAAACAGAATTTACAGAAATGCTCAAATTTTAAGAATAACTAAGAAAACTACTCAAAAGACCGAATTTAATTTTTAAAAAATTTATAATATTAACTAGAATTTTCTTGTATGAATTTTTTTCCCGATGAAATAAGCTCGCAGATGCTAATGATAAACCGTCAGATTCAGCAATTGAATTGAAACTTTTAAATAGTTTACCGCAAAAATTCTCAACGTTTAGAATGGCCTGGGAATGCACACCTCAAGCAGAAAGGAAAAAATAATCTCTTGTAGCAAGACTTATAAATAAAGATAAACGTCTATCAGAGAATTATGAGAGTATCACATCCCTTCCTCTTCAAATTCAATCATTTAATTTAAAGAATCAGAAGCACATTCAAATAAAAATTATTCATCGGATAAGAAAAGCTACAACAAAAAACAGGAGATTGAAGAACTTAAGATGACAAAGTGCGCTTTCTGCAAACAAAAAGGACACTGCGTAAAAAAATGTCCAAATAGATGAAGCAATGATAAAAGTGGACAATCTAAAAATAGTGAGAGTGTTACAGAAGATTCCTCTTATTTAGAGATGTTAGTAGGTGTTTTTCAGACTCTACAGATACTGATAAAGAGGTCTGGTTTGCGAATTGAGGTGCTAGTATGCACATGACATTTAGAAAGGATTTCTTTAATTCCCTACAATTACTTCTGGAAGATCATTTTGTATGATTAGCTGATAACGTGTTGCCTGCTATTGGAGTAGGAACAGTGATAGTTCGCTAAACAAATAATAATGCTTCTCATGAAAGAGAAGTGAAAAATGTTCTTTATGTGCAGGGTTTAAAGCGCAACTTATTTTCAATCGGAACGGTCAACGATAAAAACTTTTATATCATACATATGGTGAAAGGTGTGAAATTAGAGATAAAAGTGGAAAAGTGATGTCACGTGGTATGCGTTATGGTAAACTGTTTTGAATGTTGTTTAATGTTAAAATTCCGATAAAGTGTAATGTTGCCAAAATTGGTAAGAAGACTAACAAAATTCAGTGAAATTGTATCATGAACGATTTGGACAGAAGAGAAAATACAAATATATAGTGTACTATACACTATATAAATATATATGTAATTTGAAAGCCCTGTGTACTGATAACGGCAAAGAATATATGTCTGATGTATACTTAAAATATACAAAGAATAAATGCATTCATTAATTATGAATTTTCTGCTCCTTACATTCACGAACAAAATGGAAAAGTCGAGCGAGAAATTCGAACGATTGTGGAGAGTGTATGATCAATGCTGTTGTGCAAAAATATTAGTCCAGAGTTGTGAACAAAAGCCATCAACACAGCATGTTACCTGTTAAATCGTTCAATTCTGCAAGACGGTGAAACAAAATCACGGTTTGAAAATGGTTTAATAGGAAGCCCGAAATTAAACATCTAACTAACGCCTTTGGGATAATGGAATCAAAAAAATTTACATCAGTAATGACGTAGATCTGAATGAAGAGGAAAACTCAATTCAAGAACATGCAGCAGAAATTAATTTTAACATTAACCTTGAGGATGACAACGAAGATGACCATAATGTTTCTGAGCAAGAGGTACCACGTCAAATTATTGAACAAAATGCCTTTTAAGGAATAAAATTACGTGATAGAAAGACAATTAAAAACCCTGACCGTTATGGAATCCCTGTGGCGTACATTGTTGATAATATACCAGTTGATTACAGTGAAGCAGTGTCATTGTCATGTTTAAAGGGGCCATCCATAAACTACGTTACCACTTTAGAGGGGGGGAGCAGGTCACGCTTATTACTACGATTTATAATGCAAGGGGAGGGGGGAGTTTTGATGAAGTAACGTTACCAGTGAAATTGATTCGATTGTAAGAAAATCATTCATATAGGCATTAAGTTGTAGATTTTTAAATAGTTTACACATTCTTTCGATAGATGGCTGTACAGTATAATGCCAAAATGTTTTATCAATATGTTTCCTTTCTAAGTTGTTATTTCCGAGGTTGATGTTTGTTTTCCGGTGTTCATTTTCAATGTTTCTTGAATAAATGTAACCTGAAAATAATTTTTGGTCAGAGTCTTGATTTTCTTAAAATACTCGAAAATGTCTGGGTTATATGAAATATTATACACAGTGTTTCAAAAGCGATACAATGGGGAAATGTCGAAGAAATTTATTCAAGACAAGTGCAATGAAACTTGAAAAGATTTCAAGTTACAATATAAAGTTCCTACAGATTAAAAAAAATATACAGAACAAAAAATACAGGATCCCAACATGGAAACATCTCGTAGGTCTAAAAAAATGTTCAACTACTTTGCACAAGTAAGTATAACTTAACATCTTTAATGGAATTATACATGCAAAACTAAGCATGTTTGTGAAAAAAAATTTTGTTGACATTTGATTGTGTGGTTATTTATTTATTTTTCTCTAATTTCTATTCTATTTACAATTCTTCTATTTTGAAAAGGCTGCTAAAACTATTTCGAGTGACAGAATTAAAACTGCATCTTTAAATGAGGCTGTAGAGGAAGAGGTGCTAAGTGACGTCATTTGTGAAGATGAAATTAATGAAAATAGAGATGGTATAATAAGTTTAGTGCATGTTTTTAATTTCGCTAATTTATGCATTCTGAAATTAATGAATATGCCGGTTTTTACAAAAGAACTTTCAGTTTCGTGGTTTAACAAATCATTTTTTTTAATTAGTTAAGTTAAAAATATTATCGCTTGAAGTATTAATTAGCCATGGTAAAAAATGAATTATTGTTATTTTCTTTCTCATTAAGTGATACAAATTAATAAAGTTATTTAACATATTTTTAGTAATACGGGAGACTGGGGCGAAAAGTTAAACTGCCAAAACCGTTAAAATGCATTATCTTTCGAACGGGAATAGTTAGAGCATTGTAATTTTAATTATAGAAGGGTATTATCACCCTAAATAAATGTCCGAAGTTGTGTGCAATTCTGTTAATTTTTGTGGTGTCTATATTAAAAGTTTTTTTTCAACCTACTTTTATGTACTAAATTACTTGTTTCCGTACACTTTAACTTATCTAATACTTATCACCTATCAGAAAATAGTTTTAGTAGGCTAAAAATAGAATTTAACTTTTCGCTCCAGCATGGGGCGAAAAGTTAAAAAAAACAAAATTTTCAAAAAAGGACAAAACACGTATTTTATGCGAAAATATCAAGAACTTTTTTATTGAAAGTTGTAAAGGACAAGTTGCCCTACAATATTCATATACAAATATTTGCATCTAAGCGGATTATATTACCAAAAAAAAATCATTTATGCAAAATTTAACTTTTCGCCCCAGTCTCCCCTATAATTTATTTTTTACAATTTAGGTAATGCTGAAATTCTGAATGTCAATAATCCATCTACTAGTTAATCTTCCTCATATCCGAAGCTTAAACAAGAAGCGCTTAAAAAAGAAATAAAAATTAAAGAGATTGAATTAAACTGTCTTATAGGAAAAAGAAATGCAGGATTAACTACTAATAATATGAATAAAGAAATAAATGAAATGAAAAAACAATTAGCCAGGACCAAAAAGCTATTAAGTAACAAAAAATTACGAGCAGAAAATCAAAAATTGTACAGAAAAAATTTGCAATGTACAACGAAGACTTCCAGAAGATGTTCATTCTATTATTAGGAACGAAGGAGGACGTATATATTTATATATTTATTATTATACGTGTAGAATATAATTGTATATTTTTTGAAAATTAATTTATATTTACTTTCATATCCGCAGCAAAAATGCCCATTATATTAATGATGACGGTACATCAAGAGTTCGACCTATACAAATATTAAATGAGAGAGCTGGTGAACTGTTGTGTGTATTAACTTCAAATGATACTGTAGAATTGATTGATTAGTCGACAGTACAAATTCTTCAGTTTCATGAGAGACTAGCTTCAGAAAATTCGATGGCCGTGATAAATAATATTGCCTCCTGGATTACTGAAGGTTTACCTTTTTTTGACGATACACTTTTTTAACAAATAACTAAAATCTCATTTGATAAAAAAAACTTTATATGGAGAAGTTTACTTTTCAGTATTAATATATTATAAAAAACAAATAATATAAATCATTTATGAAAACTTTAATAGTTACTTAGTTTTATAAGATACTAATTTTGTATATGACTATTTATTGAAAAGTTAAAACAAAACATTATTTCACTTGCGTTTCAATTCAACAGCTTCTTGCGTAGAAAAAATGTTTGTCTAAATGAATAGAATTTAGGCAAAACTTTAATTCGAATTTTTGTAAAAGGGTACGTTATGTTATTACGGGGGGGGGGGTTTAAATCAAAATCTACGGAATTATCAGAATCACCTCTAGGAAAACGAGCTATTTTTTGCAAATGGATTTTTACAATAAAGACCGATTCGAGTGGAAATAGCAGCAAATACAAAGCAAGACTACACGGGAAAAAATTTTGGGTGAGCGCTGTATTTTTAACTGTGCAGCGGCGTTTCTACTGACTACGTATAGCTGCGGCTCAGATTATGGGCATCAGCTACCCATGTTACAGACAACTCGTACACATTTCACATGGGATAGTCATTTGCGTACAGCGCGTGCGCTGTTAATGGGCATCTCCTGTCACAAAGTTGGATACTAGCTACACACAATGCATAGGCAGCAGCACATGGCCACTAGTGGTCAGCCAAGACACAAAATTTTTTCCCGTGTAGTAGCGAAAGGTTTCACTCAACGTTATGGTGTAGATTTTTTCAATACATTTTCTCCTGTTGTTTGTTATGGATCTATAAGAATCCTGTTCGATGTGAAAAATGCATTCCTCTATGGACAACTTGAAGAAGATATATATCTACAACTATAATTTTTTAATAGAGCACTTTTAAGTAGAAAAGTCAGGTTGAGTTTCCATTACGCGTCAAGTGGTCAGAGAGACAACTGCTGTCACGCGCTTGAGAAAGAGAGAGAAAGCACAAAATCGTTCTCAACTAATACTTAGGTGGCGGGAGTGGTCGATTCGTATAAAGGGTTTCGCGCGCAACTGAGCACCACTGGAGCCGGAGAACCTCCTTAAAGCAATCACCAAGATGCTGGAATAAAAGATTTGTGAATTTTTTGAAAAGCTTTAATTTTAAAGCCATAGAAAGTGATAAGTGTGTGTTTGTTGGTAAAGTAAAGAACTTTACTGTGTATCTCGGATTGAATGTTGATGATGGCCTGTTTATTTGTGAAAGTCAAAAAGCTATCGATCAAGTGTTCAATTATTTGAAAAGCAATTTTAAAATAACAGTAGGACGTGCAAGTGATTTTTTCAGCATGGACATTCAGCGTAATTGTGCAAAGAAAACTTTAAATATTAATCAATCTGCATACATTGATAAACTACTGTTAAAGTTTGGAATGAATGAAGCAAAATCATCGAGCGATCATGTGGAACCTGGTTTGTACTTGCGTAAAAGTGAGAAAACTGAAACGAGTGATTCTTTCCCTTATCGCGAAGCTGTAGGGTCGCTTTTTTTTACAGACAGAGTTTTTTCGCCCTGATATAGAATACGCAGTCAACTACGTAACTCAATTTTTTTTATTCTTATAACCATGAAAACTGTCGAGCTATAAAGACAATATTGAGATATTTGATAAATGCTCGTGATTTTGGTGTTCTATTTGGTAACAGTAGGAGTTTAATAAATTTAACAGGATTCACTGATGCTGATTATGCTGGTTGTTTAGAAACGCGTAAATCTAGAAGCGGATTTGTTTTTATGTTTAATAATGGTCCAATTTCATTGTTCAGTCAGAGACAAAATGTTGTATCTTTGTCAACTGCAGAAGCAGAATATATTGCTTTGGCTCATGGTACAAAGGAGACTGTGTGGTTACAACGAATTTTAAATGAATTTAATATTAATTAGACATGTGTTCTAATCCACGTCGACAACCAATCAGCCATTAGGCTAGCTAATAATGCAGAATTTCACAAACGCTCAAAACATATTGATGCAAAATTTTATTTTCTTAGAGACGTTCTAAATAGCAATGAGATTGAAATAACTTATATTCAATTAGAAAATCAGTTAGCAGACATTTTCACGAAGCCATTATCAAAACAACAGTTTTGTATTTTGCGTGAGAAACTAAGCATAGCAAACACTTTAAATTAAGTGGGAGTGTTGAATATTTCAGTTCCTTAGTTATAAAGTAATTTGAAATGTTATTTTAAGTTTAGGAAAAACCAATTGTAAAACAGAAAGTTTGATACCCAAAACGTGCCAGGTTGTCGCCACCTAATTTTTGCTATTTACTAAATAACACAGGCCAACAAAATTTTGTGGCTTGACCAACGGAAGCTAATTTTAATAGGATTTGATCTGTAGAATACGAATTTGACCTTGAAAATATTGGATTGGCTCTAGTTTCTAATCAATTTACGTTTCAATACGCATTTTTAGCATTTTTTGAATGAATATACAACCATACACCGGAACAGAAAATCTGTTTGCATAGGATCAAATTAAAGCTTAAACACTGCTATTTAATATAAAAAACAAAAATTTAATTTCAGTACACTTTGTCTTTTAATATCCAATGGGACATACGCTGTTTCATATACATATTAAAAGTATCTTTACTTTTGACCATGTAAGGCAATTTATGAAAAAATTAGTCTCTCTGGGCGTTTTCATAATCGCTGCTTACAAATCTGCTATAAAATATAAAAATTACAAATGGCGTATCAATTTTGCTTCCTCATAAAGGAAGCCTTATAGTGATGTCGATTTCCGAATTTTTTAAAATCAATTATTTTTACAAATTTTCAAGTGTAGTATATATAATTCGTCGAGAGGAACAAATGTCCGGATGTATGTATGTATGTATGTATGTATGTGTGTATGTATGTGTGTGTGTGTGTGTGGGTGTATGTGTGTGTGTGTATGTCACCGATTCTTGTGGACAAATTTTCTCTTACACATCTTGATGGATTTTGATAAGATTTTGTAGATGTATTATGGTCATGAATACCAAGAATCAGACAGAAGGATTTTCAAAAATATATTTAAAAAAATTTTTTTTCATCATTTTTTTAATTTTTGAAAAAATTAATTTTTTGGTTTTTTGAAATAACTTTTTTCTATATTAAAATTTTTAATAATTCTTGTCAAAATTGCATTCCTGACATAAAAACGAATCGATTCATGTATATAAAGTATATATTTTATCAAAATTTATAGAATTAATAAATATTTTAATTTTTCACAAAAAATTAAAATTTTGTATTTTTTGACATTATATCATAACTTTTAAAAATAATTATTCTATAATAAAAAATTGAATAATTAATATTTATTCAGGGTACTTTACCCGGTTTATTAATTATATTTAATAAACTATTATAATTATTTAACTTTTAAAATTATATATAATAATATATATTGAGGAAGCTAAATGGTCATGAAATGAACAACTTGTTTAAAAATAACTTACGCCTTTCGTGATAAAAATGTAAATTTAAAAAAAAATTTGCCATATTGAATCTGCTATTTTGAATTTTAAAATATGTATACAGATTAGTAAGCAGCGACCAAAAAAAGACCCTAGAGAGACTATTTTTAATAAAATTGTCTTACCTGGTCAAAAGTACTGTTGTTTTTAATATGTTTATGGAACAGCGTATGTCTCTTTGGAGATTATAGGTTAAAGTGTACATAAATTAAATTTTTTGTTTTTGGATATTAAAAAGCAGTGTTTATGCTTTAATTTGGTTCTATGCAGACAGACAAAATCCTGTTTCGGTTAATGATTTTACAATCATTCAATAAATGTTAAAAATGCGTATTTTACGTATTGAAACGTAAGTTGATTAAAAACTAGAGCCAATAAAATATTTTTAAGGTCAGATTCATATTCTACGGACAAAATCCTGTAAGAACCGGCTGTAACGTTTTTGGCAACATGCAGTTAATGAAATTTTGGCGGCCTGTGTAATTAATTCACTAGTAATTTCTGTTGTTTCAATAATAGTTTCAACAATCTCAAATAGTTATTACGATAATTGTTAATCATTTAGATATTATTGTTCAGAAAGGACCAAGAAGTGTAAAAAAAATTTAGGAACTCGATAAGTTTCTTATTGAACATTCTACAAGATCCGAAAGAAAATATAAGTGAAAATGATGTCAAAAAACATGTACTTTTTTGTTTATAGTTTATATATTATAGTTTTAAAACTATAATTTTATTTGCATATTATTTAATTTTTAAATTTTTTTTCATGAATTTTACACTGAAAAAATCCTTACATAAATCATAACCATAATATTTTAAATATACCATAACTATATTTTTTCTGGCTAGGTTACCAAAATTCTAGTTAATTTAAATAGAATTTCGTGTTAAATATACTCTAACCAAAATCTTTTTTTCAGTATGCGACTAGAAGAACTCATTAATTGTTTTGAAAGAAAATTCAGGATTAATTTTATTATTGCTGCAAGCAGATATTTCCCAATATCAATCCCATTTTATTTCCACTCGTGAGACCCAGGATTCACTGGCCCCAGGGCCCCGGCCTCTCTTGTTACGCTACTGGCAGATCTCAATAATTATTCGCCTTTAAGAATATTCCTTTTAAAATAAGAGGAAAATACTCATCTATTAAGAATAATATTCTTGATTCAGGAGAACTTTTGCAAAACAGGAAATTTCCTCTTAAAACAAAAATATTTTATCCGACTGAAGCTAGAAATCACGCTCAGTACCCTCCTTTAGGCGTGGGTGCTGACTATTGTTTACAACAATTTTGTTTGTTTAGCTTTTGGAACTTTATCAGCGGTTTATAAACTACAATTGATAAAAATTGCATTGTTTCCTTATCCTTCAGATTTTTTTTATTTCAAATTTACTCAAAAAAATCTGGGAGGGTGCTGAGTGCGACTGCTAGCTTCAGCCGGCTTGTGATACATTCATATTGTGTATTTATGGACATGGGTCTTATAAGTATATATGGAGGTAAGACTTTGTTCCTTTATATAAATTCAAGGAGAATTACCATTCTAAGAGGCACACAGCAGGACACCCGCATTTATCTCTATTATTATATTATCGATCTTTTAGGCAAATAAACCCATTATTATAATAATTAATAAGACATTTTCCCATCATGGTAGCAATCTGTGGTTGTAGTTAGTGTACCAAGAAAATCTTTTTTTAAGTGTCTCTTGTAAGAAGTAAAACACGCGTATAAAACAAAAATGTTATAAGCCGTTTTGTTGTGAGCGACTTTACCTTTAAATAAGGGTAGATTCCCTCACCATTATTATTCTGGCAAAATATCTTATAATCTGCAAAAATAAAACTAAATATTCTTTAGAATCAATAAAGAAAAAAGATTAAAAACAATGTCCAAAGTTATTGGAATAAATATTTAAAATAGTTTTATCAATAAGTAATTATATTCAATCATACAATTTTTTTTGTCGTTTATACTCCTGCCCTATTGGCCTTACGCACTCGACAAGAGTCCCTGCTGATACTTTTTATGGATTAAGCATAACCATTCTACAAAATATTAGCAAATTTATTTTAACCTAATGCGCCTACAGTGCGGCTTTCGAAGATAGGAGTACTAGCATTTGCCTGGACCACCCGTAATTGGGTTTTCTCGCCAGAGAAGAGGGAAAAACTGTAGAAAAACCTCTTCTGAGTACAACCGGTTTATCGACAGTCTAGTTTCGGCGGTAGGCATCGGACAATAATCGACAATGCATACCGTCGCACCTAGACGTCAAACCTCCCGCTCGGAATATCTCACCTGTCGGAAAAAATCCCCGGCTGACGAAGGGCGCGAACCTCGCTCGCACCACCCGCAAAGCCGGAGCTCCAACCAACTGAGCTATTTCGTCGGTCAATCATACAATTTAACGTACTCATAACTATAAAAAATAAGGTTGAGTTTGACAGTTTAGTGATTAAACCGTTTTAAATCTTTTAATTTTCAGTTATAAGAGTACTATTATTAAAAAAATCGAATTATAAATTAAAATAATTAATACGTACTTAAAATATCCAGGCCCAAACATCTTTTTTGTAGACTTAATTCCTGAGCGAATTTACACTACAAATTTGAATTTTTTTTTAAATTGATTTTTTGGAGAATCTATTTATTGCTTTTAGTTTTGTGCTTTATGAAAATCATGTTTACTATTTATATTAACCAAAACAATTGTAAATCTTAAATATTTCTGTTTAAAAAGTATGTAATCGAATTTTAAAAAATAGATATCTGTTGAGAGAATTTACCCTTCATGAGCTAAATTAGCCTCTCTTACGGCAAATTTCACGTGGTATGTTATATACACCATATATACTTTTAAAAGAATAAAAATTCAGAGTCACAATACCAAGTAATCATTTCTCTTATGTCACTGGAGTGTTGAAACATACATTACAATCGATTATGCTCATAGTACTTTATCTCTCCTTCCTGTTTACTATTAATAGTCTTCTCGTTGAAATGGGAATGCTATTTAGAACTTTCACCGTCACCTCGAATGTGGTTTGTGATTTTATATATCGAAGTATTAAAGTCGTATTCAATATTTAGTTATTGGACTCAGGGTGACATTTTAGAGGGGACTCTCGAGCGGTTTTACAAAATTTGCAATAGTTTTTGAGAAAATCAAATTTGCAATTAATAAAATTGGCAATGGATTTTGATTGTTTGAACGCCATTGTCTATTGTTGTCTAACTTCTCTCTCGTTCGAGCAGTGAGTAGAAGAAACTAACAGTGGAAAAACAAATGAAAAGATATTTGAGGGGAAATCGAAAAGCACGTGTGTTTACAAAATACTAACCCCAAATTGACAATAGAAAAAATTTGAATTTTTGCTCTTCTGATGGCGGACAGGAAAAATTTTTATTATCTATAAATACATTTTTTTATGTTAAAAACATTGGAACTTTAACAAAAAACATAGGAAAAGTATGGGAGCAAAAAAATTGTATTTTTCTTATTTTGGAGAAAAAGTAAATTTTTATTCTAAACCATGTCAAAATCATGGGAAAAGTATAGCAGCACAAAAATCGTATTTTTCTTCGTTTTGAGAGAAAGAAAATTTTTTTTCCGAACCATTGCAAAAAAATGAAAAAAATAATCGTGGAAAACGAAATATGGGCAAAAGCTAGCAAACCATGGGAAAAACATGGGCACACATTTTAGCCATAGTTGGTAAGCTTTTAGCCATGTTTTAATTATGGGCAAAGTATGGGAGCAAAAAAATTTAATTTTTCTTTCTTTTAGAAATAAAAAATTTCCAATTTTGAACTTTGGCGAAAGCATGGGCAAAGTATGGGAAAAAAAATTGGCAATTTTGAAGTATAGCAAAACCATGGGCAAAGTTAGGAGCAACAAAAATTTATTTTTCACTTTTTTGAGTAAAAAAATTTCGAATTTTGGACTATGACAAAACCATGGACAAAGTATGGAAGCAAAAAATTTTAATTTTTCTTTCTTTAGAGTGAAAAAATTTGCAAATTTGAACTTTGGCGAAAACATGGGCAAAGTATGGGATCAACAAAAATTTATTTTTTACTTTTATGAGTAAAAAATTTCCAATTTTGAACTATGGCAAAACCATGGGCAAAGTATGGGAGCAAAAAATTTCAATTTTTCTTTGTTTTAGAGTAAAAAAAATTCAATATTCCCATATTTTCTCCATATTTTCCCCATGGTTTTGCCATAGTTTAAAATTGCAATTTTTTTCACTCTAAAGAAAGGGAAATTCAAATTTTTTGCTCCCATACTTTGCCGATTGTCTTGCCATAATTCAAAATTAGAAATTTTTTTACTCAAAAAAGTTAAAAATATACTTTTGTTGCTCCCTTACTTTGCCCATAGTTTTGTCATAGTTCAAAATTGGAGTTTTTTGTTACAATATTTTCCCCATGTTTTCGCCAAAGTTAAAATTTGCAAATTTTTTAACTCTAAAGGCAGAAAAATTCAAATTTTTTGCTCCCATATTTTCTCCAGTCACGGTAGTGCCACGGCTGATCCACGCTTAAGCCACGGCAGTGTCACGGTCGCTTCACGCTTAAGCCACGGTTTTGCCACAGTTATTTTCATTTTTTTGATTTTTTGATAAAGGCAGCTTGAACACTCGTAAATTAAAATAATTTCTGTTCAGCCTAGTTTATTCTTGTTCAGAATATTTCAATCTAAGTAGAAAAATGTTAAAACGAAAATTACTCGATAATTGTATTCCTTTTGCTTCCTCATAAAGGAAGCCTTATAGTGATGTCGATTTCCGAATTTTTTAAAATCAATTATTTTTACATATTTTCAAGTGTAGTATATATAATTCATCGAGAGGAACAAATGTCCGGATGTATGTGTGTGTGTATGTATGTGTGTGTATGTGTGTGTGTGTATGTGTGTGTGTGTGTGTGTATGTCACCGATTCTTGTGGACAAATTTTCTCTTGCACATCTTGATGGATTTTGATAAGATTTTGTAGGTGTATTAAGGTCATGAATACCAAGAATCAGACAGAAGGATTTTCAAAAATATATAAAAAAAAATTTTTCAAAATTTTTTTAATTTTTGAAAAAATTAATTTTTTAGTTTTTTGAAATAACTTTTTTCTACATTAAAATTTTTAATAATTCTTGTCAAAATTGCATTCCTGACATAAAAACGAATCGATTCATGTATATAAAGTATATATTTTATCAAAATTTATAGAATTAATAAATATTTTAATTTTTCACAAAAAATTAAAATTTTGTATTTTTGATATTTTATAATAACACTTTAAAATAATTATTCTATAATAAAAAATTGAATAATTAATATTTATTCAGGGTACTTTACCTGGTTTATTAATTATATTTAATAAACTATTATAATTATTTAACTTTTAAAATTATATGTAATAATATATATTGAGGAAGCTAAATGGTCATGAAATGAACAACTTGTTTAAATTAATTGCAGTTAATTTTTTTTTATGTTTTTGGAAAAGGCAGCTTGAACACTCGTAGAATAAAATAATTTCTGTTCAGCCTAGTCCATTCTTCTTTAAAATAATTTAATCTAAGTCAAAAAGTGTAGAAACGGAAAATTACAATATATATATTCCTTTTTAAATTAATTGATGTTATTTGTTTTTTGAGTTTTTGGGAAAAGGCAGCTTAAACACTCGTAAAAAAATAATTTCTATTGTGCCTTGTCTATTCTTCTTTAAAATAATTTAATCTAAGTCGACAAATGTAGAAACGGAAAATTACAATATTTTTATTCCTTTTTAAATTAATTGCAGTTGATTAATAAAATAAATTAGAAATAGTTAATTAAATAATGTATAATTAATAAATAACTATTATAATTACAAACAATTTAATTAAGCATTTTTTAAAGGATAAAAAATGATCCAACCGAGAGTTGAACGCAGACTTCCAAATTACCAAGTCTAAATTAGCGTTACCACTGAACAATTCCAGATGATGTTGAACACTTTTGATTATTTAATATTTAAAGGAACAGAACAAAAAAATCGGATTTTTCTTATTTTTGAGAGTACAAAATTTTTCATTTTGAACCATGGCAAAAGTATGGGAGCAAAAAAATCGGAATTTTCTTATTTTTAAAAGTAATAAATTTTTCTTAATTTGAACTTTAACAAAAAACATGGGAAATGTATAGGAGCAAAAAAAATTGTATTTTTCTTATTTTGGAGAAAAAGAAAATTTTTATTCAAAACCATGGCAAAATCATGGGAAAAGTATGGCAGCACAAAAATCGTATTTTTCTTTGTTTTGAGAGAGAGAACATTTTTTTCCGAACCTTTGCAAAACATGAAAAAAATAAGGAAGCAAAAAAATCGTATTTTTCTAATTTTTGAGAAATAGAAAATTTTCTTTCTCTCAAATAGAAAAAATTTATTTTTTTGTTTCCATACTTTTCCTATTTTTTCCAAGGTTCATAATAACAATTTTCCAACTCTCAAAAAAAGAAAAAATACAATTTTTTTGTTGCTATACTTTTCCTATGTTTTTGCCATGGTTCAGAATAAAAGTTTTCTTTCTCTCGAAAATGGAAATAATACAATTTTTTTGCTCCCATACTTTTTCCAGTTTTTTTGATAAAGTTCAAATTAAGAAAAATTTATTACTCTTAAGGGGAGATTCCACTGATTTTTTTTTGGAATACCGAAATTATTTTTTTTTTAATTTTTGGTTAGAATAATTATCTAAAAATACGGAAAAAATAGTCTGAAGCGATAAGAATAATTATAAAAGTTATAAACAATTTAAGTTGCAAAATTATGGTCGAAAAATTAAAAAGTCTGTCATTTGGTTATTTTTCAATAAATTTTTTTTGTTCTAGTTTACACGATAGCCATAATGGTATAGATTAAGAAAATTTTTGACTTTTTTATTTTAGATTAATTGTCGCAGAGAAAAAATGTAAACAACTTTTAGAGAGGACCACTTTCGGCAGACATTTTCTAAGACTCCATTAAAAAAATAAATAAATAAAAAATGGTTTTTATTACTGTAACACAAGTATTTTATTGTAAAAAAAGTTTAACTAACAAATATTTATTTAACTACCTATAAAAAAAATTTTTAAAAAAACCTTAATTTCTGTGGAATCTCCCCTTAAAAATAAGAAAAATCCGATTTTTGTGCTCCCATACTTTTGCCATGGTTCAAAATGAAAAAATGTTTACTCTCAAAAATAAGAAGAATCCGATTTTTCTGTTGCCATGCTATTCCATGTTTTTGCCAAATTCCGAAGTATATGAAACACTCATTAGCAATGATTCTTTAGATTTTGCCCATGCTTTGTAAGCATGGCTAAAAGCTGACCAACTTTGGCCGAAATCTGTGCCCATGGTTTTGCTATCTATTGCTATTTTTCGCGCATAGTTCGTTTTTCACGCGGGAAACAATCAAAGTGTTTAACATCATCTGAAATTGTTCTGTGGTTACGCTAATAATTATCCATTTAAAATTAGTTTGTAAATTTTGTAATAAATAAAATTGTTAATTTTTAATATTTTGTCAATTCTATTTCTAATGCTCTGTCCGCAGCTGCCCTCTCGTCGCACTGTTTATCATTAAAAAAAAATTTTCTCTTTGAAAACATTTTTTTATGTTAAAAATCATTCAGCAAACAAATTGATTCAATCTAATCTAAAAATTGGAAAACTACTATTTTTTTGGTCCTATACTTTTCCCAGTTTTTTGTTAAAGTTCAATTTAAGAAAAATTTATTACTCTTAAAAATAAGAAAAATCCGATTTTTTTGCTCCCATACTTTTGCCATGGTTCAAAATATAAAATTTTGTACTGTTAAAAATAAGAAAATTCCGATTTTTCTGTTCTGTTTCTTCAAATAATAAATAATCAAAGTGTTCAACATCATCTAAAATTGTTCAGTGGTAACGATAATTTAGACTTGGTAATTTGGAAGTCTGCGTTCAACTCTCGGTTGGATCATTTTTTATCCTTTAAAAAATTCTTAACTAAATTGTTTGTAATTATAATAGTTATTTATCAATTATACATTATTTAATTAACTATTTCTAATTTATTTTATTAATCAACTGCAATTAATTTAAAAAGGAATAAAAATATTGTAATTTTCCGTTTTTACATTTGTCGACTTAGATTAAATTATTTTAAAGAAGAATAGACAAGGCACAATAGAAATTATTCTTTTACGAGTGTTTAAGCTGCCTTTTCCCAAAAACTCAAAAAACAAATAACATCAATTAATTTAAAAGGAATAAAAATATTGTAATTTTCTGTTTCTACATTTTTTGACTTATATTAAATTATTATAAAGAAGAATGGACTAGGCTGAACAGAAATCATTTTATTCTACGAGTGTTCAAGCTGCCTTTTCCAAAAAAGAAAAAAAATTAACTGCAATTAGTTTAAACAAGTTGTGAATTAAGATGTTCATTACATGAACATTTTGCTTCCTCTTTACGATAAGCAAAAAATTTGCTTTAAAGTGAATTTTTTCATTTTATTTAATTCTATTAATGCTAATAAAATATATTCTTTTTATACATCAATCGATTCGTCTTGATGAAATGAAGATTTTTAGTTTGCTTTTAAGTCTAGATTAACATTTTATTATTAGGCAACATAATTTTTAAGAAGGAAATAAATTTCTAATAAAAGTGCGAATTTTTGGTTTTAATTATGTTTAATTCTATAAATTCAAATAAAATATATACTTTATATATACCAATCGATCCGTTTTAATGCAACGGATAAGATTATTGAAAAAAATGAGTTAAATCTTATTGTACTGGAATATAATTTTGATGAAAGAACTAAATTTTTGATAAAAAACGGTAATTTTTTTGCTTCAATTCTCATTACCTCTATAAACTCTTATACAATTTATTCTTTTTATATATACCAATCGATTCGTCTTGATGCAAAGAAGAAGATTTTATTGTATATTGACTTTAATATTCAATTAAAAAATTTTTTTTTGAAAAAAGTAAAAAAAAATTTTTTTTAATAGATTTTTTAATGTCCATCAATCCATTTCGAGATATTTTTATGATAAATATTCCTAGCAATTTTCAGCCGAATTCGTTGAAACCTCTTCGAGTTATCGTGTTCACAAAAAACGGGATCCACACACACACACACACACATACACACATCCGGACAATTGTTCAGGGTCTTATATAACATAGTCCCATATAGAAGAAAATTTGACAAAAGGATTTTTAAAAATTTTGTAAATTAAACGACTACAAAGCTTCCTCACGAGGAAGCAAAAGGAATACAATTATCGAGTAATTTCCGTTTCAACTTAGATTGAAATATTCTGAACAAGAATAAACTAGGCTGAACAGAAATTATTTTAATTTACGAGTGTTCAAGCTGCCTTTTTCAAAAAATCAAAAAAATGAAAATAACTGTGGTAGAACCGTGGCTTAAGCGTGGAGCAACCATGACACTACCGTGGCTTGAGCGTGGATCAGCCGTGGCACTACCGTGACTGGAGCGTGGATCAACCGTGGCTTGAGCGTGTATCAACACGCTCAAAAAATTTTAATTTACTAGAAATTTTAATTAACTAGAAATTTTAATTTACTAGAATATTTATTCGTCCTAATTTTAATCTGTCAGAAAGTCAGTTTGATCGAATTTAGATCCATCGTTAATCCACGCTTCAATCACGGTAGTGCCACGCTTCAGTCACGGTAGTGCCACGGTTGATTCACGCTCAAGTCACGGTATTGCCACGGTTAATCCACGCTTAATTCACGGTAGTGCCACGGTTGATACACGCTCCAGCCACGGTATTACCACGGTTGATTCACGCTCAAGTTACGGTATTGCCACGGTTGATCCACGCTTAAGCCACGGTATTCTGCCTTACCTTGTCCATTCTTCTTTAAAATAATTGAATCTAAGTAAAAAATGTAGAAACGGAAAATTACAATATTTTTATTCCTTTTTAAATTAATTGCAGTTGATTTGTGGCGGATGAGATGTTTTTACTATTTATTTACTTAGGCTTTTAAGGTTAAATTGTATACAGAAATTTATGATTTTCTTTTCAATTTTATTTTCCAAAAACTTACTATTTTATTAAACTCGGCAGATGTTTTTGGTACCTTTTTACTTTAGGGTTTTATTGCTGAATATCGGTCGCCTTAAGTTTTATTACTTTTCTACCCGGATTAACGCTCGGGTGAAAATATACCGATTTAGGTATACATTTTTTCATGTTTAAGAAAAATGTATACTCTGTACGAAAACATCTCCTCACCTCCCAAATTATAATTTTTACAAATTATTTTCTATTACCTTTTCGGGCAAAAAGAGATTTTTGCCATCTTTGTAAAATCAGTTTGGCTTGGGACTTCGAGTTATGCGTTTCTTTTTGTCGATACGTTTTACCCAGCCTCGACTGATCACAATAATTATTATTAAATAAATTTATATATTTTTTTGTTATTTGATTTATTATTTAAGGGAGGTTCGTTTTGACAGTCGAAAATAAAATTGACCCTAAAATCAATCAGAAGATTGATTCGAGGGTCAATTTTTATTTATTTATTGGAAGACTGAAATTAAATTAATATTAGATTGAATCAATTTGTTTGCTGAATGATTTTTAACATAAAAAAATGTTTTCAAAGAGAAAATTTTTTTTAATGATAAACAGTGCGACGAGAGGGCAGCAGCGGACAGAGCATTAGAAATAGAATTGACAAAATATTAAAAATTAACAATTTTATTTATTACAAAATTTACAAACTAATTTTAAATGGATAATTATTAGCGTAACCACAGAACAATTTCAGATGATGTTAAACACTTTGATTATTTCCCGCGTGAAAAACGAACTATGCGCGAAAAATAGCAATAGATAGCAAAACCATGGGCACAGATTTCGGCCAAAGTTGGTCAGCTTTTAGCCATGCGTACAAAGCATGGGCAAAATCTAAAGAATCATTGCTAATGAGTGTTTCATATACTTCGGAATTTGGCAAAAACATGGAATAGCATGGCAACAGAAAAATCGGATTCTTCTTATTTTTGAGAGTAAACATTCTTTCATTTTGAACCATGGCAAAAGTATGGGAGCACAAAAATCGGATTTTTCTTATTTTTAAGAGTAATAAATTTTTCTTAATTTAAACTTTATCAAAAAAACTGGGAAAAGTATGGGAGCAAAAAAATTGTATTATTCCCATTTTCGAGAAAAGAAAACTTTTATTCTGAACCATGGCAAAAACATAGGAAAAGTATGGCAACAAAAAAATCGTATTTTTTTTTTTTTTGAGAGTTGGAAAATTGTTTTTACGAACCTTGGAAAAAATGGGAAAAGTATGGGAGCAAAAAAAATGAATTTTTTCTAAATTTGAGAGAAAGAAAATTATCTTTTTCTCAAAAATTAGAAAAATTCGATTTTTTTGCTTCATTCCCGCGTGGAAAACGAAATATGGGCCAAAGCAAGCAAACTATGGGAAAACATGGACACAGATTTTAGCCATAGTTGGTAAGCTTTCAGCCATGTTTTAAGTATGAGCAAAGCTAGCAAACTATTGCTTATGCACCTTTCCCATAGTTCAACTTATTGTTAGATTTTTCACATATTGAAAAAAATTGCAATTCTTAAGTATGGCAAAACCATAGGCAAAGTATAGGAGCAACAAAAATTTATTTTTCACTCTTTTGAGTAAAAAAATTTCCAATTTTGAACTATGGCAAAACCATGGGCAAAGTATGGGAGCAAAAAATTTCAATTTTTCTTTCTTTTAGAAATAAAAAATTTTCAATTTTGAACTTTGGTGAAAACATGGAGAAAATATTGGGAAAATATAGGAACAAAAAATTCTAATTTTGAACTATGGCAACACTATGGGCAAAGTATGGGAGCAAAAATTTGAATTTTCCTTTCTTTAGAGTGAAAAAATTGCAATTTTAAACTATCGCAAAACCATGGGTAAAATATGGAGAAAATATGGGAATATTGAATTTTTTTACTCTAAAATAAAGAACAATTGAAATTTTTTGCTCCTATACTTTGCCCATACTTAAAGCATGGCTGAAAGCTTACCAACTATGGCTAAAATCTGTGCCCATGTTTTTCTCATGGTTTGCTAGCTTTTGCCCATATTTCGTTTTCCACGATTATTTTTTTCATTTTTTTGCATTGGTTCGGAAAAAAAAATTTCTTTCTCCCAAAACGAAGAAAAATACAATTTTTGTGCTGCCATCTTTTCCCATGATTTTGCCATGGGCATGGTTCAGAATAAAAATTTTCTTTTTCTCCAAAATAATCTAATCTAATCTAATCAATTATCAAGATCAAGCTGGATATTACCAAAAGGGAAAGTTAACACTTAGATTAGAGAATCCATTGTACCAAGCTCCAGCTTGCTCGTTTACAACAACCCATTAGAGTCCTGTTCTTGTCCAGAAGTCCAGTATTTCCTCTATAGATACGGGTATATACAGGGTGTACATATTAAAGGGTTATATTTTACTAAAAAAAATTAAGAAGAAACGTCTTTTGCACTTTTAAAAATATTTTCAGTAGTTTTTCGGTAAATCGCAATTGCAAATTTAAAAACTACTCATAGCTTTTGGCAGTGTACGCTTTGTGAGCCGATATGCGGGACGTACTATTCGAGCTTCGCGGGCCTGGGTATGTACCAGCAACGCGCTTAGAATAAATTTTTGACAGTAATTTTTTTCTAGAATACAAGTTTCATATTTTTTATACAGTGTAAATCTAGAAACAAAAAGTTACTGTCAAAAATTTATTTCACGCGCATTGCTGTTACACGCCCAGGTCTGCAAACGTTAGAAAAGTACGCCCCGCCTACTGGCTCACTGAGCGTGCATGTCCAATAGCTATGCGTAGTTTTAAAATTTTTAATTTCGATTAATGGAAAAACTACTTAAATTATTTAAAAAGTGCAAAGGACTTTTCGTCTTAATTTTTTCATAAGAATAAAACACTTTAATATGTGCACCCTCGACTGGGAGACCCTATATATACTGCCTCTCAATAAATTTTGCCCACGCTAGCGATTGAAGGGTTCACCAAAAGTTTAGTATTTTATTTACTATTGAAGTTACAAAACTTAAACAAATATTATTTTAAAGCTCATTATTTTCCTCAGCTTTAACACTACATAAAATCGAAATTAGAAAAATAATTTTGTTAATGAGTAAATAATGTTATTGCAAAACAAAATTTTTTGTTTTTTTATAGTGATACAGTTTCATTGGAAATTAACACAATTTTTTAAAAAATTTTATACGATAATGTTTAAGAAAAATATGATCTTTTCGACGCCACCCGTTCATATAATGCTTATTCAAAAACGAATGCAAGATGATTCTTATTCACTTTTTGGTGCAAGACAATGCTGATTCGATTTTCCGTGCAAAAAATGCTTATTCAAAATTCTATGCGAAAATGTACATTCTGAAGTTAGCTTATTCTATGAATTTTATAAAATTTTCAAATCAGTTAAATTTATAATTGCAATTGCTTAAAAAATATTTTTTAATACGTGTGATAGGATCCGTGTTTAAAGTTTCTTATAACAATAGACACGTACTGAAATTCTCAGATATTTATTTGCAATTTAATATTAATAGGAAGATTTAGGGTTACATTTATTGTTCTGTCAGTGGCAATTGTTTTGCACACAATTTTGAATAAGCATTTTATTGCACGGAAAATCGAATAAGCATTGTCTTGCACCAAAATGTGAATAAGAATCATCTTGCATTCGTTTTTCAATAAGCATTATATGAACGGGAGGCGTCGTTTTGTTTCGAAAATTACCCATTTTTTCAATTGTTGATATCTCAAAAACAGTTACTTTAGGGTAAAAATTTTAAAAACATAAATTGTTTCTATTTGTGTATAGAAATAAAAAAAATTATTACTTTTTGAACAAATTTTTTATTACATTTTTTATATTTTTAAGTTTTTAACCCCTTGGCTGTCGACTAGATTTCCACTGTTTTGGCCAAAAGTGTGTTGTAAATTTTTTTATTTTTATGAAACTTGGTATCCTAAGGTTTTAGGGATCGCTGATTACGAATCAAAGGTCGGTTTTTTAAAATTCAAAATGGCGGATCCAATATGACGGACAATTTTTTTAAACTGATCGGATTCGCTTGAAAATGGTTACTCGGAGGTTTTCGGGGTCGCTGAACAGGAATCTGGCGTTACTTTTTCAAAATTCAAAATGGCGGATTAAAAATGGCGGACAATTTTTCAAAACTAATCGGATTCGCTTGAAAATGATTACTCAGGGGTTTTCGGGGTCGCTGATTACAAATTCGCGGTTCGTTTTTTAAAATTCAAAATGACGGTTCAAAATTACTAAAAATAGTCGGATTGGCAAAAAATAATGTAATTTAAATTTTAATTAAAATTAATACTCAATTTATTAGGTATCATCTTAATTTTCAATTTTGATAATGTAAATTGAGTTTTTTAATCAGAAAGGCTAAAAACTGTTGAGCAGTGAGTTCCAAGCAAATCCATACAATTTTGATCCATGATTCTATCACGTTGAAGTCGCCATTTTTAATTTTGAAAAACGGACCTCGAATTCGTAATTAGCAAACCCGAAAACCCCCCGAGTAGAGATTTTCAGGCAAATCGGATCAATTTTTGAGAATGATGTCGACCATATTGGATCCGCCATTTTGAATTTTGAAAAACTAACTCCGGATTCGTGTTCAGCGACCCATAAAACCCCCGAGTAATCTGTTTCAGCGATTTTAAAGAAGTTTTAAACCACCTTTTTTAAGTTGCGCATATATACGTCAACAGCACTTTTGGCCAGTTTTAAATCCGCGCATATATTCGTCCGCGACAGTCAAGGGGTTAAAGTATAGAAACTTGCTTTTTACACTCACTATCACAACTAAACATATTTATCATCGTATTTATTCCATTTTTTTCAATAATTTTATCTCGCCAATAATTTAAATAAGTTTTGATATATTTATTTATTTTATTTCGAGAGAAATAGCCAAATGTATTTTTAAAAAATTTAAATTTTAAGATTGTTATTAAAAAAATATTTTATTTTAACTTTCAATATTTCAAAGTAAAGTGTTTATTGTTTAATTATCAATAAAACTTTGTACAAAAATCTGTTTTCTTTATTTTTTACAATCCCACGAGAAAAGGTTACCTGTAAAATCCGCGGAAATTTCGCGTATTTTTTGGACATTTTCGATTACCGGTAATTTTATGCGGATCCTATACTTTTTTACATCTTTTTAATTTGCGGACTCCTTTTTGACAAAATTGAAGCATTGGACCTTAAAGTGTAAGAAACCGTCAAAATATAATAATCGAATTTTTTGGTCGTGAGGTCCCGTTTCTCAGACGAGGTCACAAATATTTATTAAAAATGTAACGATTACACTGAGAAAAAATGCTATTGAATTTATAGCACGCATATTTACATTCGTTCAAAAGCAGATGTTATTAACTTGATGTGATATGTCGTTTATTTTATAGCACTGTTTTAAATCAAAAAATGACTACTTTGATTCAATAACGATGCTTAACCCCTTGGCTGTCGAAGAGATTTCCACTGTTTTGGCCAAAAGTGTGTTGTAAATTTTTATTTTTTTATTTTTATGAGACTTGGTATCCTAAGGTTTTAGGGATCGCTGATTACAAATCCAAGGTCGGTTTTTTAAAATTCAAAATGGCGGATCCAATATGGCAGACAATTTTTTTTAACTGATCGGATTCGCTTGAAAATGGTTACTCGGGGGTTTTCGGGGTCGCTGATTACAAATCCGCGGTCTGTTTTTCAAAATTCAAAATGGCGGTTCAAAATTACTAAAAATTGGCGGATTAGCTAAAAATAATATAATTTAAATTTTAATTAAAATTGATACTAAATTTATTGGGTATCAGCTTAATTTTCCATTTTGATAATGTAAATTGAGATTTTTAATCAGAAAGGCTAAAACCTGATAAGCAGTGAGTTCCAAGCAAAATCATACAATTTTGCTCCATGATTCTATCACATTGAAGTCACCATTTTGAATTTTGAAAAACGGACCTCGGATTCGTAATCAGTAACCCCGAAACACCCCGAGTAAAGATTTTCAAGCAAATTGGATCAATTTTTCAAAATAATGTTTGCCATATTTAATCCGCCATTTTGAATTTTGAAAAACTAACGCCAGATTCGTGTTCAGCGACCCCGAAAACCCCCGAGTAACCATTTTCAAGCGAATCCAATCAGTTATAAAAAATTGTCCGCCATATTGGATCCACCATTTTGAATTTTGAAAAACCGACCTCGAATTCGTAATCAGCAAACCCGAAATCCCCCCGAGTAGAGATTTTCAGGCAAATTGGATCAATTTTTGAGAATGATGTCGGCCATATTGGATCCGCCATTTTGAATTTTGAAAAACTAACGCCGGATTCGTGTTCAGCGACCCCAAAAACCCCCGAGTAACCACTTTCAGCGATTTTTAAGAAGTTTTAAACCACCTTTTTTAAGTTGCGCATATATGCGTCAAGAGCACTTTTGGCCAGTTTTAAATCCGCGCATATATGCGTCCGCGACAGTCAAGGGGTTAAGAGAATAACTTGAGGCATAAATTGCTTATTAATTATAATAAGTTTATTTTTTCTTAACTCAATTATGTTACTTGATTTCTTCATTACTGATTGGGTTTCGGAGTGAACCACGGGTGCCCGTCGTGCACTGGTGCCTTTGGGTCTGTCGGCTGTGGAGGGGGCCGGCCTGTCGACTTTCCCTCTTTGAATGTTTCTGATGTGTAAAGGGTCAGTGACCTGTGTGTGGCGGTGCTCTTGGTGTTCTCACTTGGGACGGACGCTCAGGCAGTACTCTTAGTGTTCTCACTTGAGACGGACGCTCAGGCAGATCTGGTGAAAAACTTATTTAAAAATCATATCATTCTTTTCGTTATAAAGAGTTCTCGTTTAGTCTTTCTTCACATTTGTATTTATATTTAGTTCGCGTTTCTTTCTTTGTATACGGGGCTGCTCCTCCTTTCAGACAACCCACTTTTGAATAGGTGTCGTTAGTTTAATTTCGCTTTTCCATTTTGTCAGTTCATTTTCAGTTTCTAAATTAATTCATTAAACTCTAACATATTTTGGTGCATCGGTCGGGAAACTCTATTCCCTCGTTAGTCATTAACTAAATAGCAAATTAATAAGAGCAAAAGCAAAAAAGGGAATCTTATTAATTTGCTATCGTGAGGTCGAAAGATAAGGGCAAAAGTAAAAAAGGGATTCTTATCTTTCGCCGAACGAGAAGGAACACACGAAAAAAATAAAGACAAAAGTAAAAAAGGGTACCTTATCTTTTTCTGAAAACATCGTCACCGTTGTCACGTAACAAGATGGCTCAAACCTTGAGAAAACTATTGTCGCAACAGGCCACTTGCCTCAACACAATAAAAAGAACTATCACGCGTAGAAAACAGGCATCGAAGGAAGGAACCCTTCCTATTCCTCTTCTTAAGTCTAGGCTGAACCAGTTAGAAATATATTGGAACGAGGCCCGAGAAGCTCACCTAGACATCGTGAGTACTGCGGACTCTGAAAATGAGCCCTATGTTACTGAAAAACAATTTAAAAACATGGAGGTCGAATATGAAGCCGAAACCGATGATTTAGCTTCACTATTATACGACTCAGCAACATCCACTCAACAAGAATAGCCCCCCAATTTGCATACAGGCGGACCAATTTCAAGCAAATTGCGCCTGCCGAAGTCTACATTACCGCAATTCTCTGGGAAGTACGAAGATTGGGGAAACTTCTCAGACTTATTCCTCTCCATGATAGATGAGGACAAAACTCTGCCTAATGTCGTAAAACTGCAATATTTGAAGCAATGTTTAACCGATGAGGCCAAATCACGGCCCGTGCCATGCTGGATCAAGGATTCTGGGATTGGGAAACCACAAAGTGTGAGAGTCAAAAACAGTTGCCACGATGACCCTAAGGTCCGTGCACTAACCCGACTTCCTTCTCGAATTCGAAGCTTATGTGGCCCCAAAACTTACATCCAGGCTTCCAACAAGAAGAATAGTTAAGATCGATCTAGATTGGCTCGGAGCAGAAAATTTGGCTGATCCTCTGTACTACCAACCTGGAACAATCCAACTTATAATCGGTGCAGATTACTACGGGCAGTTATTAGTACCAGGGCTGTACCAGATTGAGAACCCAAGAGCAACAGCCCAAAAAACAGCTCTGGGCTGGGTTGTTTCAGGAACAGTTCAAACCGAGTCTACACGGCGGGCGGAACCAACTGAATAACAGTTTCGTCAATGTATTGCGTACCGTCAGAAAATATTCAAGACCAAACCGCTTTTGGGAATTCGAAACAATCGCAAATCACAAAGTTATCAAGCCAGACGACGAAAGTTGTGAAAAACATTTCGTCAATACACACACACACACAAACCCCAGAAGGCCAGTACATGGTCCGTCTTCCCCTGAAGTGTCAACCTCCAGTGGCTGCAGCTGAAACAAGAAAAATGGCTGCAAGCAGCCTAATTGGAACAAAGCGACGATTTAAACACGATATCAAGTTATCCAAGGCCTACTGCGAATTCATGGACAATTACGAATCAGACGGTCACATGGAGAGAATTCCAGAGGAGGAATTGAACAACTCAAAGGCTTAGTACATACCACACCACGCAGTAATCCAACAATTAAACAACTTAGGCTGGAAATTAAGAGTGGTGTTTAACGCATCTAGGTTAACCTCTCAGAAAGAATGCCTTAATGACTTCCTGCACGCTGGAAACAACTCTCGATAGATGAAACAGCTTTATTTCCACTTGGGGCGGACTGTTTGTTAGACAACACCTATGTCGACGATATCTTCGACGGCGATGATGACGTCCTACACGCCGAGAAGAAGCGAGATCAAGTGATAGATCTCTGTGCGAAGGGGAATCTTAAGTTAGATAAATGGGCAGTAAACCACCCCGATATACATCCTTCACCTAGCGCACCACTATCCTCGAAGATCATTAACAAAAACACAGTCTTTAAGACTGTAAGGATACTTTGGGCTTTAAGAGTCGATTACTTTGTTTTCAACAACCCTCAAAAAACACACATCTCGGGGGATGCGACAAAAAGAATGATTTCCTCTAGCATTGCCCAGCTATACGACCCTTTGGGCTGGCTCGCACCTATCACAGTGGTCGCCAAGATCATGCTCCAGGACCTCTGGATACTCAGAATAGACTGAGATGCTGAACTCTCTACCGAAGTACAAAAGCGCTGGACGCAATATCATCAATCCCTAGTTGGACTATCAGGTATCAAGATACCGCGCTGGCTAGGAAGCTTTTCGAACTCGCTGATCGAGCTCCATGGATTCTCAGATGCATCCACTCGAGCCTACACAGCAGTGGTCTACGTGCGAGTCCTCAAATACAAAGAGGACTGTCAAGTTACGCTTATTGCAGCGAAGTCCAAAGTCGCTCCTATTAAGACTGCAACAATACGAAAGCTAGAACTCTGTGGAGCTGCTCTTCTAGTAAAGATCTTAAAATACGTTAGACGGCTGAACTTTCTAAATACTGTGCCTGTGACGGCTTGGTGTGAGAGTCAATTCACTCTAGCCTGGATCAACCAGCATCCATACAAATGGAAAACCTTCATTGCGAAACGCGTCTCCTACATTTAAACCGAACTGCCTTCGGTGAAATGGAGACACGTCCCTAGCCAAGAAAATCCGGCTGACCTAGCGACACGAGGTCTTCAACCAGAGACCCTATAAGAAAAAAAACTTTGGTCGAATGTTCCACAATGGCTGTCCCTATCACCGGTTGATTGGCCCTCTCAACTTCAACGTCCCTATACCGAAAATGAAGAAGTACAAGCGTTCCTCACAGTCGAAAATGAAGTCGAAATTGACATCCTCTTAAGATTCTCCTCTTTGCAACGGCTTATTAGAGTTGTAGCATTCTGCTTGAGAGTGTTCAAGAACTATAAAGCAAAGGGATCTGACATCTCTATCAAGAATACAGTCCTCTCCTCGACCGAGTTGTATGTAAACTTAGCGCACAAGGTCTCGTGTCATGGAGGACCAAAATTAACCCTGAGCATCCTTCGAAACTTAGTGTGGATTGTCGGTGTAACCTCAGTAATGAGAAAACTGGTCCGTACGTGCGTGCCCTGTTACCGAATTAAACCTCGCTTTCCCACGCAGCTCATTGGTGATCTCCCACCCGCAAGGATAGAACCGGCTCGTCCGTTTACGAATTGCGGACTAGACTACGCCGGACCCTTTCAACTGTGTACCACTAATCGCCGTGGAATCAAATCTTACAAAGGATACATTGTAGTCTTCGTTTGCTTCGCTACGAAGGCGATTCATTTGGAAGCGGTGAGCGACATGACAACTCCAACCTTTCTAGCAGACTATCGCAGATTTACAGGACGAAGAGGTCTTTGTCGACGATTGTACAGCGACAACGGAACAACATTCCAAGGTGCCGACAGAGAACTAAGATCCATGTTTAAAAGGGGGTCCACATTCTACATGGAAGCCACAGCGGCTCTCGCAAACGACGGAGCGACATGGAGCTTCATTCCCCCAAACTCACCTCACTTCGGCGGACTTTGGGAAGCCGGAGTGAAATCGGCAAAGCACCATCGAACGTACCTGACAACCGATTAAACCGCTACGAACTTATTCAAAAAATAAGAAACAACTTTTGGAGAAGATAGTCCCAGGAGTACCTACAGTCGTTGCAAGTCAGAGGCAAATGGCAGAAATCTTCAGACAATTTCTGACGGGAGGGTCCGCGTGGCTACAGTGAAAACAATTTACGGAACATAACGTCGCCACATCGTGCGACTTAGCCCAATACCGCCACCTCATTAGACAGGAAGAAGTGTCATTTGTCCGGCGGACAAGGTGGGCGGGAATGTTTGGGTTTCGGAGTGAACCACGGGTGCCCGGCGTGGCCTGGTGCTCTTGGGTATGTCGGCTGTGGAGAGAGCCGGCCCGTCGACTTTCCCTCTCTTCGAGTTTTTCTGACGTGTAAAGGGTCAGTGATTTGCGTGTGGCGGTGCTCTTGGTGTTCTCACTTGGGACGGACGCTCAGGCAGTACTCTTAGTGTTCTCACTTGAGACGGACGCTCAGGCAGATCTGGAGAAAAACTTATTTAAAAATCATATCATTCTTTTCGTTATAAAGAGTTCTCGTTTAGTCTTTCTTCACATTTGTATTTATATTTAGTTCGCGTTTCTTTCTTTGTATACAGGGCTGCTCCTCCTTTCAGACAACCCACTGGGTTGTCCACAAGAAAGAGAACGGTGCGAGAGTGCGAAGGACGCGAAGGTGTTTTGAATAGGTGTCGTTAGTTTGACTTCGCTTTTCCATTTTGTCAGTTCATTTTCAGTTTCTAAATGAATTCATTAAACTCTAACAATAACATTTCAAAAATAAATAAATAAAACTTGATATCAATTAATTATAGACTATAGAATTTCTAAACTGTTAATTAATTCTAATTAAGATTAATTTCCACAAAGAGCTTGACCCATATTATCCGTATATTTAGTAAAATTATATTATATTATTTTTTCAATTAATTAGTTAATTTAATTAATAAGTGGCGCTACATCTTTGCTGCAAAAGCGGCTTTATCCTTGTGCAATTTGCGACTTTATGATCGGCTTCACCGCACTTGAAGCATGCGTCGATCTGTTAGCCGCCTTGCATTCCCTTGCTAGGTGGCCATAGCCGAAGCAGTGGTGACATCTAATCAACATAACTCTCCTCTTGATTGAACAAGACATAAAGCCAACCTTGAGCGTCCAAAAACTACAAGCTTGTCGGCGTCCTCAGAGTCGACAATCACAACAACGAGTTTCATACCCCGCTTGTTAGGTCCAAGTACCTTCACCTTACGGTTTTCAGCTGGAGTTTTCAAGAGTTCCGTTAAGGCCTCTTGCACCTCTTCCTCCTCGGTAAGGCAGTCCGTATCGCGGATTTCAAGCGTTACTTTTCTGTCCGCCGTCTGCATCTTACCCCTGTCTCCCACAACACTAGCCACCTGCTTGAAGGAACCATCCTTGTCTGCAGAGCCTCCTATCCTAATAAGGAGGTCTCCCTTCCTGATTTGTCTAGCCCCGATGACTCTTGTCTGACTAGTATCTGGCTTCACATCCTTCTAAATCTTTTTCCAAGACTTCAGCAAACGTCTTTCCCTGGGCAACCCTGACTATCATGGTTGACCCTTTGCTTGACTTCTTTTCCTTTTGTACTTGTTTTGGCATCTGTTTCTTTATTCTTAGAGGCCCTGTCTCACTCTTATTTTTCTATGAGTCCTTCTACTTCTCCAAACTTGGGCTCCTACGTCTCTTTTGAGACTCCAATACTACGTTGTTTAGAACGACCATATTAATGCGATCTCGGTATGTTCTACGTGCCTCTTCTGACCAGACCAAACCCTAGTAATAATTTATTTTTCCCCTGCTTCGGTCTGCGTAGATCTGAAATCCTGCATGAGCGATATTAGGCTCTTTAGTCTATCCTTGATCATCATGTTGACATTTTGTTGGACATCACAGGAGCTCAACATCTTACCAACTTCTACTGCAATTAACTCAATAGAAACAGATAGCTTCTCTCTCAGCTTAGTCAAAACGTCTCTATCCATATTGCAGGAAACAATGTCAGTATCAGAAGCACCGCTGAAAATGGATGTGCAACTGCCCTGAGTCGACACACTTCCAGCGCTTTCACTTCCCCACAATCCAAGCGCTCTTGAGCACCAGTCCTAGGACTGACGGTAGTTTGCACATGGGGTAGTTTATCTGAATTCGACGATTCCATCTTCCTTGTTCGAGTGCATGATTTTAACTTTCTAAATCTCCAAAGTGGGCAACCCAGTCAACGCCTAAACTGGCTTTGTAACGTTGAAACCAATTAATTTTTAATGTTAGAAAATCGCAAATGTGACCGTATTGAATTATTCTATTGTTATATGTAGTTGTTAATTATTAATTATTAACAATTTAGCAATAAAAGAATAAATAATAAATGTAGTTTACTTCTTTAAATTTATTATTCCTCTTTTTAATTAAACTGTATTAAAGATGACGACGAAAAATGAGCAATGGATTTAGTAAACAAAGTAAAAAAATGATTATGTAATTTAAAATTGAATAATAGGCAATTGCAGTAAGTGGATGTATAAGATTTTGACGTTTTAGTTTGTTCTATAACTTAATTTTAGAAATAAGGCGAACCTATTAAATAAACAAAACTGCGCACGAGGGGAATTCAAAATAATACCAACGGACTCATAGACTAACTTTACATTAAATTTATTTATTCATGGTTGTTTCCTTATATAGTAAGCCAAACTGACATTTGAAAAAATTTCCATACGGAATATTAATTTAGTAACAACATAACTATAACTTAAGTTTTATTTTTCATATTTTTTCTCAAAATTTTTATTAATTTATAATGAAAAATTCAATTAAATTTCAATTTGGGAATATTTTGGGAAATCCGAATTGGGAACACGTTACACCTAGAGAAATGATTTATTTGAATTAAATAAAATTTATTTGTAACAAATAAAAAAGGATATTTGTCAAAAAACCAACTACTTTTATTTAGCTAAAATAATATTTCTTATTTGAATTAATATATTTCGTTTAAATATCCATTTTCATTTTAAGAAAAATTTTTTCATTTCCTTTAAATATATTTTTAATTTAGGGTAAGTCCGCGGGAGATGGCCATACGGGAAAGGTAACCAATTTGGAAATTTATAAAATATACTTGCAGATGTCGATTACTTTAGGTTATTCTTCTGCATTTCGTGACAGAAAGTAAACATAAACAAAAAAATTGAACAAGTGCGACTTGTACTCGCACTGCAATGGTGGGTTTCGTACACAAATATTAAAATAATACTTGCAATATTTATTGATAATTGGTAGAATTAAAAAAATGTATTAAAATCATTTGATATAAAAGATAACTGAAAAAAATTAAAGTATTGTATATCTAATATTTTTTGTTGAGTAATGAGAAGGCCTAGATACTCAACAAATTAATTAATACGGTCAAACAAAAACAAAAATAACAAAAAAATATATTTAATATTATAAAGAATAATAAGTAGGGGATGAAAATTATCAAAATTAGTTTTTTTTAATTCTACACGAAAAAAAACCTTTAACTGAAACAGAGATAACTTTCGCTAAAATAGCGAAAGCATTCGTTGAAATAGCAAAAGTATTCGCTACAATAACTAAAAATTTCGCTAATACAGTAAAATTTGTAGTTGTTGCAGGTGAAAACTTTTTTTCGTGTATACCAATTATCGATAAACGTTGCAAAAATTGTTTTAAGGGGACATTCCAGTTCAAAACAGGCAAAAAGAAGGCTTTTTTAGTATATATTATTAAAATAACTATGACATTTATTTAAAAAATTTCTTTTACATGCACTGAGAAAATTTTAGGGACAATGCTGCACCGGTAGGTGTCACTGCTGCGTTAAATCAAGAGCTGGAGCGCAACTTTACCTACGATTCGCAGCCGCCAGGGAAAAAAATAAGAATCTGTTCTCATGGACTTTACTCCGTGCTCATGGAACTGATTCTTACCTTTCAAAAGTCAGAATCAGCCCCGTGAGGAGTAGATGTTGCCTTTTGCAGAGCGGCTACGAATCGTGGACAGAGAGCGCCAGCGACTCTCATGAATTCCCGCAGCGTCCCCAAAATTTTCTCAGTGTGTAATAAATAATTTATTTAAAATTTAGTTTAAAAAAATTTTCATTTTGATTTCAAAATGGCGGCGATAAAAGCCATTTTTGAAAATTCCCATTTTCGGTGGCAAGATTGATTCCAAACTTTCTAAAACAGATAAAATTAAAAACGAAGTGACATTTTCTTCGTTAAATATTTCTTCAGGTGTGGAACCTCAGAAAAGTGAAATTTTCTTCTCCCCCTTTTTTTAGAGTACTTTTTCCCAAAAATATGCAAAAAAAGGTAAAGCTATAGCTTATAGGCAATAGTAAACTGTAAAAAATGATTTCATGAAATTTACAGAAAAACGGAAATTTACATTTGGTATCGTTGCGAATTTACGTAGACCTCGTATCTGATTTTACGCAAGACCGTAAAATCACATCGATCAGAGTTGTAAATAAAAGACCGTCAAGGGTCGTGGTAATATTACGTATCGGGTGGTATGAATTTTACTGTAAGGGTCTATGTAAAAGTCCATCATGGAATGAATTATCATTCAAAAAATGAAATTTATAATGAAGTATGAAATTTCAAACACAAGATTATATTTTGAGGTTAAGGTTTGATCATGAGCCATAAGGTGAACATATGTTTTGTACGGTGAACACTACAACTTAATTGACATATGACAAACTACGTAAAAATATATTTGTAACAAAAAAATTACTTTCAATTATAAATGTTTAAAATTGTTTTTGTACAAATATTCATTACATAACCCAGCACACAATTATAAATTATTGATAATTAATTAATGCATTCATAAAACTATATCCTCTCTGGCAAATTTACATGGCTGCATATCTTTTTAAACTATAAACATTAAAATGATTATTTTCTCTACTTATTTCAAAGTGATTTAAGTTTTAATATGTTGCTAATTCATATTTAAGTATTATTATTTAAATATCATTTAACATACTTTTTAAGTTAAGTAAATTAATATTTATTAATTTAATTATCTATATATATTTATATATTTATATATATATACTAATAAATATAATTATTTAAGTACAAATTGATATATTGTTGTTAAACTTGATAATTACCAACAGCTTTAATAAGTTGTAAGTTTTTTTTAATTTCACCATGAAGTGTCACATTTATGTCGGTTATTAATAGTAGTTTCAAGTATATAACTGTTTAGCTCATCAGAAACGTGCTCGTCTGTTCCCGTCAGAAACTCAAATATCGCTGTGTTTCGAATCCTGCCTCTTATAAGTTTTCTGTTTTAGGTTATTAGAAAAATAATTTTTTTCTCGCATTAAAAGGATTTCAATTTTTGAATGAAATTTACATTTTTGAATAAAAATCTCATCTTGAGAACGTTAATTTTCGTAAATACGTAAAATCACAACGACACTCGAGGGTCTTTTATTTACAACGTGCGTCGTTGTAAAATTCATCAGATTTTGTTTACAGTGTAGCTAATTACGTAGGCTTTAAATTTTAACTTGGCCAAAAATTGAAATATGTGAATCAACCTAAAGTGCATAAACTATATAATTTCAAATATGCCTTAAGGGCATCCGGGAAAAATTGTCCCTAAAAAGTGTTTTCCCGCCTGTCGTCTCACTTCTAAGTAGTTAGAGATATCTCGTTCGGATTTATCAGAATAATTAGGGGAATTCGTGCTGATTTTGAATGTGCTCGAAATTTGCAAGTAATTTTTTTTAATAAATATTGAAAAACGTAATTACACAAGTTGTATTTTTGGCAAAAGTGGGGGACAATATGGCGGCGAGCACACAGACAAGTCGGTCGTCAAGGAGGTGGCACCAATTCTTGGTAGTGACCGCGACTTGAACTACGAAAGTGTTTGTGGCGACTGAGGGTTTGCCCCCCTCACTCTCCCTCCCTGACATGCGGTTCATAGGAAAGGTTAGGGAGGCTAAAAGGTCGGCACAGTCAGTCAGCGTTTGCTACTTCTAGTATTAAGACGTATTTACGTCATGCGACCGGTCTAGGCTTAGAATTAATTAATCTAATTTTTTTATCAATTACATTTAGTTCGTTATTACGAGTTGAATAAAGTTTGTTATATGATAAATTGGCGTACAATTTATTATTGTATGAAAACCTAGAGGAGTGTGGTCATTCAACCTTCTAATCTCTACTCCATTCATTAACGAGACAAGAGAAGTTCTCTAGGAACACACATAAACCCACATGTTTCCAACCTCAAATTACTTAATTTTTAATCGTAAATAAAATAATTTCCTCGCAAAATTATTGCAAAAACGGAGAGGTCCGCTCCTTAGAGAGTCTTCTTCTATAACTAACCAAATATGAACCGGAAATATTTTATCCTCTCAAAAATCTCTCACCGCGCTAAATTGCGCTTTTAAATATTTGACATACAATCCAAGTATATTTAAATGTGGCATTTTATTTTTATTGTATGGTTACTTTCTTTTAAAGTAATAAATAATGTTTAAAAACTAATATTAATTAAGATTACCCAGGCGCGAACTGACGCTGGATTCAGCCTTTACTGAAGCTTGGATGAGGATTGGTCAATATTGATCAAGCCTTGGCGGGACGGCGGAAACAAGGTTGCTTCTAGCCATAATGTAACACTTATTTAAGTCTCGCGCTCCAGTTCTTGTTGAACATTGGCGTTCAATCTTCAATCAATGCTGCGGAAGCCTAATTCAGGAATGAAACGAGACTGTTTCCACTGTTCCCAAATTTACCCGTTTCTCGCACTCATTCAATATAATATGAAAATATCAATTGATAATAATAATAATAATAATAATAAATATTATTGACATTATTTTTATTCATATTATATATGTGTATAAATTTAATTGCAATATACTATTAGAACAATTATATATATTATTTTCATGTAAATAATATATTATTAAAAATAAATGTCTTTTGAAATAGTAACATTAAAAAAATAATTTTAGTGAAAAAAGAAAATTTTTCTTTCAATCGGTACACTTTTTTCTTGATTTTTTAACAGACTTTTAATATTATTTAAAAACATATTCACATTTTTTATTCACAACACAATACACAATTTTATTATTTTATACTAGCTGTCGGACCCGTCTTCGACGGGTTTTAGTTTCTACTAATATATTTGATAGACTGCCTACCCACCAAGAATTAAATTTTACTGGGAAAAACTAATAATTAGTAACCATTAACTATTTTGTTACGAAAATATTACAATTGGAATCGGTGACAGATTTTTTTCTATCAAATTTGTTGTTCAGGAACAGTATTTGTCAACTTTCAGAACTTTATGTGTTTGTAGTAATGCAATTAATGAAATAAAATTTAATCCAAAATATACACCAGCATTTTGAGTCAAAATAGAGTCTAATTATAAATAATTGTGTCGCAATTAGACCCTACGTTACGATTGTTAAAACCTAAATAAAATCTATATATTTATGCTAAAAGTAGGGCTTAAATTTTGACTCGGGTCTGTTGTTATAAATATTACATCAATAAAAATTAAAGTATAAAGCAGCTTTTAAAAACAAATTAATATAATAAAACTTTTTTAATTTGGTAAGAAATTACCGATTTTTCCTGGTCAAATTAAATTTACGCGGCTATTTATCGGTTTCCCCGCGTAATTGGTAGATACTTTGTTAAATGTTTTATATACTAAAACCCGTCAATGACTGGTACTGGTATATAAAATATTTTTTTATAACATATTTTCTTAAAAAGAGTATTTTCATAAAATAAATCAATTTTTGTAGCCATCTGCAGATTTATTTATGGCAAAAACTAAAAATCAAGTATATTGCTGCTTAAGATTTGTCTTTACATTGCTCAAAACATCTTTAGAAGTTCAATCAAAAAGTAAAATGGCGTAACTTTTTACCATGTAAGCTTTACTTTATGCCCAGTGGCATTTTGTTAAGTACAAAATTGTACAAAAGGGTCTAGAGCCCGTTTATGATAAAAATAAAATCATAAAACATCTCCATTTTTAAAGTTTCTGAAGTTATTTCAATTAAAAAATATTGAATGAATTGGATAAATAATTATGAATTGCAATATTTTGACGTCACAATCATAAACAAAGACCCCAAAAATACTACTGAATTAAGCTTGATAGTAATTAACAACAATTATAATTTTTTCGATTTTTTGATATTGAAAATATTTTTTATACTTACATCTTAACCATACTATTTTTTGTGTAAAATTGTGCTAAAATGTGACTAAATAACATGTATTATTAAATTACACAGAGTTTAAAAGCAATTCATTAAAAAATGTAAACTTTGAAAATTTGAAATTTTTAAAATTTTTCGAAAACATTTATATACTAAAAACTTAGTTATAGGACACTATTTTTGAAAAATTATGCTAAAATGTAATTAAATAGCATGTAATACTTAATTATAGATAGTTTAAAAGCAGTTCTTAAAAAAATATAAAATTTGGATATTTGCGATTCTTTGAATTTTTGTTAAAATTATGTTAATACTTACATCTTAGTTATAGGACATTTTTTTAGAAAATATATTCTAGAATGTGAAAATAACATGTTATACTCCATTAAACAAAGTTTTGAAAGCATTTTTTTTAATGTAAAATTTGATAATTTTTGATTTTGGAATTTTTGAAAAAATTGAATATCTCCCGTTCTAATTAATATTTTTTAAATCTGTAGTTTTAAAAACCTTCCTTGGCCTAAGGTAAAAACATTCTGCCAAATTTAGTTTCAAACGGTTTAGCAGTTTTTAAGTGATTCGCGAACAAAGATTCTGTGACATACGGACATACATACATACACACATACATACATACATACACGAAATTTTTTATTGTCATTTTTGGAATCCTGGATGCTCAAAAGGAATAATTATATAGGAAATTTAGATTTCTAAGCAATGTACAGACAAAAGTCTCATAAATATATATATATATCTCATAGATATATCGCTTTGAAACAAAAACGGAAAAATATTCGCTCGCATGTGGGATCGAACCCCCCGAAACATACCCGACACCTCTATAAACGCACCTATTTAAACCGCACGGCCAACGAAGGTTGGAAGGGATCCTGCTTAATCTACTATATCACACAACATTGATTTAGCATGGGACACCAATGTTCGTTCCATGCTCGATTCAAGACTCAGTCAATCTTCATGAGCGAAAATACAATATTCACTTTCTTTATTACCGTGTGCACTGAACAAAATATTAAATATAAATATTTATAAATTATTTAATATTACAATATTTATTTTTGATAATATGCTTAATTTTATATATAAGATTTAACTTTATTTATAATATAATATCATTAATGTAAATATTATACACTAAATAATTATTAATATTTATTTACCATTGCTATGTTAATATTATAATTATAGTATTATTATTTTAAATAATAATAATTAATAACACAGGCCAACAAAATTTTGTGGCCTAACCAATAGAAGCTGATTTTTATAGGATTTTGTCCATAGAATACGAATTTGACCTTGAAAATATTGGATTGGCTCTAGTTTTTAATCAATTTACGTTTCATTATACAAAATATGCATTTTTGGCATTTTTTGAATGATTGTACAACAATACACAGAAACAGTAAATTTGTCCGCATAACATCAATTGAAAGCTTAAACACTGCTCTTGAATATCCAAAAACAAAAAATGTAATTTATGTACACTTTAACCTATAATGTCCAAAAAAACATACGCTGTTCCATAAACGTATTAAAATTAATATTACTTTTGACCATGTAAGGTAATTCAAGTAAAAATTAGTGTCTCTGGCGTTTTTATAATCGCTAGTTACAAATCTGCTATGAAATATAAAAATTACAAGTGGCGGACCAAATTTTTAAAGATAATTTACGCCTTTTATGATAAAAATTTAAAATTTTTAAAAAATTCTGCCATATTGGATTCGCCATTTTGAATATTAAAATCTAAATACAGATCAGTAAGCAGCGACCATAAAAACCCCTAGAGAGACTAATTGTTATTTAAATTACCTTACATGGTCAAAAGTACTGTTGTTTTCAATATGCTTGTGGAACAGCGAATGTCTCTTTTGACATTACAGGTTAAAGTGTACATAAATTACATTTTTTGTTTTTGGATATTAAAAAGCAGTGTTTAAACTTTCATTTTGTGCTATGCGGACAGATTTACTGATTCGGTGTATTGTTGTACATTCATTCAAAAAATGCTAAAAATGCATATTTTGTATATTGAAACGTAAATTGATTAAAAACTAGAGCCAATCCAATATTTCCAAGGTCAGATTCGTATTCTACGGACAAAATCCTGTAAGAATCGGCAGTAATATTTTAGGCAACATGCAGTTGATTAAAATTTGTCGGCCTGTGTAATAATACTTATTATATTATATTATTATATAATTATATAATTATTATAGTATTTAATAATAATATCAATAATTTTTAAATATTAAATAATTATTTATCAATATTTATTTTTTGATAGTTTTTAAATATTTACATTTAATATATTAAATGTAAATATTTAAAAATTATTTGTTAATTTAGATAATTTTTTATATTATTTAAAAATGATTGATGAACAATATATTGTTCAGTGCATACGGTAATAAATAAACTGAATATTGTATCATCGTTGATTCAAGCCTTGAATAAAGATTGGATATTCAAGCTTCACACACGAAGATTGATCGAGTCTTGAATAGAGCATGGGACGAACATTGGTCTCCAATGTTGAACCAACATTGAGTGACAGTGTTTTAAAGACTGCTTCAACTCTGGATTACCCACGCTGGGCGTTCAAGGCTCAAAAAAGCTTCAATCCATCGTCAGCATTGGTCTTTTGCGCCTGGGTACTATTTAAAATCAGTTTAAATGTTTTTTATTATTTTATAAATGAATTTCATAAAGAATCGAAAACAGGTAGAAAAAACATCGAAACATCGATGTTTTTTTCGATACGTTGATGACATCGATGTTTCGAATTTTCGATGTCGATGTTATATATAATATGTAATAAAATTAAACATATTATCAAAATAAATGTTGTAATATTAAATAATTTATAAATATTTATATTTAATATTTTTTTCAGTGCACACGGTAATAAAGAAAGTGAATATTGTATTTTCGCTCACGAAGATTGACTGAGTCTTGAATCGAGCATGGAACGAACATTGGTGTCCCATGCTAAATCAATGTTGTGTGATATAGTAGATTAAGCAGGATCCCTTCCAACCTTCGTTGGCGGTGCGGTTTAAATAGGTGCGTTTATAGAGGTGTCGGGTATGCGTTTTTGGCTTTAACAACAAATATAAAAATCTGACTAAAGATATTTAGCAAATACCTTTAGGTATCTCTTCAGGGAACCCAAATAATGAAGTAAAAAAATCGCGGTGAGGATAAATGCAAAAAATATACTTAGAAGTTGATATTTTCTTTTTCGAAAAAATTTTCAAAAGTAGGTTAAAAAAAACTTTCAATATAGACACCATAAAAATTAACAGAATTGCACACAACTCCGGACATTTATTTAGGGTGATAATACCCTTCTATAGTTAAAATTACAATGCTCTAACTATTCCCGTTCGAAAGATAATGAATTTTAATGGTTTTGTCAGTTTAACTTTTCGCCCCAGTCTCCCCTATATATAATTAAATAATTAAATATTAATTTGCATAACTTAAAAAGTATGTGAAATGATATTTAAATAATAATACTTAAATATAAATTAGGAACGTATTAAAACTTAAATCACTATGAAATAAGTACTTAGTGAAAATAATTATTTTAATATTTATACACTAAGAAAAAAATACTGTTGGTTCAATAGCACCGATGGTATTGAATTTAATTTGTTTGAAGCAATAATTTATGTATTGAATTAAGAAAATATTAGTTAAAATATAATAATTCATAATTTTGAACTAGAAGCATAATGTTGTCTAATAAAACATGCAAAATGGTTGAGATGAGGGGTTGATACAATTTCATTAAAAAAATATTTATTTGTTTGAAGTAAGTGTTGCAATTATTGCAAATAAAACTTTGTTAAATTAATAAATAGTATTGACAATTTGTATACACTACCGTCCGAAATTGTGCGAACGCTAACAGCTCGAGCTATTAAAAAACACACCCGCACAGAAACAGTTATAACTCGGTGAAAAATGAAGCTAGATGCTTTTTTTAAATTGCATTGGAAAGCTTATTAAATTTCCAATGAAATGCCACTATTTTAAGTTGTATTGCATAAAAAGGAAGCGAGATATCATGTTATGAAGTCTAAAAAATAATTCTATTTTTTTCGGAATTTCTTACTCTGACTTTGACTCCTGGCACAGTTTAGCAAAGTTTATGAAAAAAATTGTTACTTTTACAGACAATTCCTTGTAACCAAAGCTTTAAATAGAGACCAAGAACAGCAAAAAATATTTACGGGTTTCCGAGATATTACAAAAAGAGTCGGACCGCGCAAAGCAGAATTTTCAATCATCAATTTCTCTAATTTGCCGTTGAGTTAATTACTTGTTTGTGAAAAAAGTGTCGAAAATTAATTTTACCAAGTACATTCTTACTGGGATCCACTTTTTAAATATCGATATATAATAAATTAAATTAAAAAATGGATCCCAGTAAGAATGTACTTGGTAAAATTAATTTTCGACGCTTTTTTCACAGACAAGTAATTGACTCAACGGCGAATTAGAGAAATCGATGATTGAAAATTCTGCTTTGCACGTTCCGACTCTTTTTGTAATATTTCGGAAACCCGTAAATATTTTTTGCTGTTCTTGGTCTCTATTTAGAGCTTTGGTTACAAGGAATTGTTTGTAAAAGTAACAGTTTTTTTCATAAACTTTTCTAAACTTTGCCAGGAGTCAAAGTCAGAGTAAGAAATTCCGAAAAAAATAGAATTATTTGTTTGTCTTTATAACATGATATCTCGCTTCCTATTTATGCAATACAACTTAAAATAGTGGCATTTCATTGGAAATTTAATAGGCTTTCCAATGCAATTTAAAAAAAGCATCTAGCTTAATTTTTCACCGAGTTATAACTGTTTCTGTGCGGGTGTGATTTTTAATAGCTCGAGCTGTTAGCGTTCGCACAATTTCGGACGGTAGTGTAGATGTACATTTTAGACCATGCAATATGCTTTTGAATCAATAGCACGTGCTTTTGTTATTACAAACTATGTATTCAAATACGCTCAAAAGCAGATGCTATAAAATTGACAGCACCATGCTATAAAATTTACAGTACCGTTCTATAAAATTGACAGAACCTTGTTAATAAATTGACAGTACCATGGTATAAAATTGACAGCACCATCCCTTGTGGAAAAATTTTATGGAAGTCTGGTGTCTACAAAGAGACTAGACAGTCATAGTGTAGCCCGTCTAATCCAGCCTGTCTTGCTATCGGCTAAGGAGCAGCTTAATAGACCTCGTTGAGTCCGTCTATCTAGACGGTCTTTTCAAGCTCAGAGCAGTGACTCGCAAGACGCAATAAGTTATGACAGTTTACAGTTAGCGTGCATAACATTCAGTTGCTATTACACATGGTCGAATTTTAACCAAATTTTGTAATTATATTATATAAATTAAATTAAAGTTAGAATACATCATTTTTTTTAAAACTTCACAATCCAATTATGTTGTGAATCTCCTTGTTTTTAAATAGTAGAGGTAAGTATCCTATTGTAATTACAAAACATAACCTAAAGAAATTGACAAAATGAAAAAGTAAAATTATCCGTGTGGAAAAATAAAGAATAAGAAACCTAAGTCAAATATGTCCGTCTAGTACGGTGTTATTAAGACCGTCTAGATTTGATCTAGGATGTTATATGCGCATGCGTCGATGTCTGCCCAGCTGTTAAGTAACATGGCGCCTAATAGCGTCGCGTTGTTTGGCGTCGTTAGATTAGTCAGCGTATGGTACATTTTCTTTGTGATTTTTAGTATTCGTTGTGGTTTTTGTTTTATGTGAATAATAATGTGCTATGTTGTTGTTGTTTTCTGTATAAATTCATTTTAAATGTGCACTGAAAAAAATAGATTTTAATGTGTTTCTATGAGTTTTGATTACTCGGCTGAAGCTAGCAGTCGTACTCAGCATCAATGTTTAGGCGTCATCTATCAATATGCCTCTCCTTTAAATTTAGTAATACTTAATAATTTAAAAAACCATCGAGTACTGTTGTTTGAGAATCAATATCCACTAAATAGCAAATATAGTAAGTTTCTATTTATTAATTTCATTAATTAGTGGTTGACGCCTAAAGATTGGTGATGAATACAACTGCTAGTTTCATCCGGCTGTTTTTATTTGCAGTAAATTTTATTTTACAAAAAGACTACTATCTCCAATGCAAAAGATTGGGAGGGGCACAAAGACTTACGCTTAAAGAAAGTTGATGTGAAAAATACAGAAAGTTAAAATATTTTTTAATACTTTTTATGTAAAAAAGTCATTAAAATTATTTCAATTATACAATTAAGTCTTATCATTCTAAGAATAGTTGTCATAACATAAAATGAGAAATTTTGAATAGACGTAAATTAGAATTTACTAGCACTACTGATCAGACCAGAAACGCTAGTCTATTCTAGACGATAGCGAGGAAGTTTCGTTTCAATTCTGAACAGCCGCTCGACAAGACCGTCTGTCCTTGGTCTAGAAAGACGTTAGGCGGTCTCTTAAACGCTTAGTCAGCGCCCTAAAATTTTTCCACACGGGATGCTATAAAATTTACAGTACCGTGCTATAAAATTTACAACACTATGCTATAAAATTGACAGTACCGTGCTATAAAATTGACAGTACCATGCAGAAAAATTGTAGTCATACTTATTTGAGTTAAAAGTATTAGGTATTGTTTTATTCAAATTAAGATAATTCATTAATTGATATTTTAGTAAATCATCTGTTTTAATTTGCAAACTTTCATGTTAACGTTTTGGAAACACTTGAAAGAGGATTTGAAATTTAAAATTTCCCGGTAATATATCTTTGATTTGTGATTGGTTACTAAATATACACTATACACACTTGAAATATTAATTTTTTCTCTCACAAGCGCTGATAGTTTTGTGGGGGTGCTCGTACCCTCACGCACACAACATTGTAAGTTTACCCTCTACAAACTTAATCCATGACGATAGAGAGAAGCGCGAGAGAATTCAATTGAAAAGCAGAGAGACTAGTGACTCGGTAGCTTGAGTTATAAGTGACACGCTCAGGGGACTATGGAGACCCCTTTTTAGTTAATTGTTGACTACTACCTTCACGTCAATTGACTTAACCTCCAACCTCGCCACGAGGTGCAAACACTCCATACTTTCATTGTATATATTGTATGTAGAATTACAAAAAAGTGTATCTTGAAATAGGTAACAAGATGTAAAAGAGCAAAAATATGTCTATTTCTCAAAATATTTTTTTCAAAATAATAATATTTTATATTTGAAACCATATAATTATGCTGTAAAATGGAATTTAAATCATTAAAATCTAAAGTGTGATGTATTCTTTTTAAAATTATGTGTTATTCAAATTATAGCATCATGCTATAAAATTAAATTTTAATTCATTAAAATCTAAAGCATGATGTATTCTTTTTAAAATTATGTGTTATTCAAACTATACCATCATGCTATGACATTGATAGCATATTCTATTGATTTGAAAGTACATGCTATTTAATTACTAACAGATTTAATTATAGGTATGAAATGCATTTCTTGATATTATAGCATTTTTCGTTAATACTATAATTTCTGTAATAATATTATATAAGATTTATTTAAATCTATAGTGTAGTAATCAATAGCCCAGAGAGCACGTAACCTTGCAGCAATATTGCTGCAATATTAAACTGCAATATATGCACTATTGCCGTGTAACATTACTGCAAGGTTGTCATAATGTTAAAATGTCCCACTTTGCCCAAGATTGCACAGTAACATTGTCGCAACATTGCACTAAAAGCTGACTGCAATATTGCACTGCAAGCTTTCAGCAATCTTGATGGAATTTTAAGTGAGAATTGTTTATTATATAAAATTAATAATTTATTATTATCAACAAATTTATATTTAATATTTAATTTTTATTTAACATAACATAATTATAACAACGTTAGAATAATAATAATAATGTTATTAATTTCCCCAAAAAATTGGAGTTAGGAACTATTATAATCCATGGTCAGTAGATAATTATTAAAAATTGTCAACGTCGTAGCAGACGTTAACTATACACATTAAATGATAATGTGTATAGTTAACGTCTGCTACGACGTTGATAATTTTAAATTATTATCCACTGACCATGGATAATAGTTCCTAACTCCAATTCTTTGGGAAAATTAATAACATTATTATTATTCTAACGTTGTTATAATTATGTTATGTTAAATAAAAATTAAATATTAAATATAAATTTGTTGATAATAATAAATTATTAATTTTATATAATAAACAATTCTCACTTAAAATTCCATCAAGATTGCTGAAAGCTTGCAGTGCAATATTACAGCAAGCTTTTAGTGCAATGTTGCGACAATGGTACTGTGCCATCTTGGACAAGGTGGGACATTTTAACATTATGACAACCTTGTAGTAATGTTACACTGCAATTTTGCAAATATTGCAGTTTAATATTGCAGCAATATTGCTGCAAGGTTACGTGCTCTCTGGGAGCACATTATTATTATTGCGACAAACATATATTTCATTGATTCAATAGCATTTTTTCACAGTGCAGTTTAAAATGAAATACAGCCATATAATAAATAATTGACTGTCATCACTGTTTGATGAATTAGGATATAGTTTTATGAATGCACTAATTAATTATAAATAATTTATAATTGTGTGCTGGATTATGTAATAAATATTTAAACAAAAACAATTTTAAACATTTATAATTGAAAGTAATTTTTTGGTCACAAATATATTTTTCGTATTTTGTCATATGTGACCTGGAATGTTAAAAGGGACCTCAGGTCAAAAAAATCGATTTTCAGTTTTTTAGTGATTCTTCTAGAAAACGATCTGTTCTTTTCAACACAATAAATCCCACATCTCTAACTTTATTAGTTTTTTTATAATTTCGCTTCAAAGATGGACGCAATTGGCTATAAAAACGTAGAAAAACATCAGCACAGAAGAAATGTATAAAAAGTGATCAGATTTGCTTGAAACTTCTTACTCGGTGGTTTTTGGGGTCGCTGATAACGAATCTGACATCAGATTTTCAAACTTCAAAATGGCCGATTCAATATGACGGACAAAAATTTTAAAATTACACTGTGTGACAAAATAAAAAAATCTATATATACTTTTTTGCGGACCTAGTTCAACTTGTAGGTCTAGTAAAACTAAGAAGTATGGTATAGGAGAAATTTCCAATACACCTCCAAAATCTCATTTTATGGCCAAAAACCGTTTTTCTGTAGGTTGATGTGAACAGTCACTCATAATTTCGCTAATTTCCATCCAATTTCCAACTTTTTTTTAGTTCGAACGGGGAAAAGCAAAGCTTTCCGACAGTGTGTTGAAAATTTTGCTGAAATAAGAACTGACGAAACTGTAGATGAAAATATTTGGAATTTTTTTTTTTTTCTCCATTTTTTCAACTTTGAAGACATTTTTACAAAATTATCCGATATTAGGGATTTTTTTCAGTACATTATTTTTATAGTAAATTTGATTCCGAGTCGAATGAGCTATATTTGAATGTAATTTAATAAAAATTGATCGAGTTATGTGAGTTTTAAGACTATTAAATTTTTTACTCATAGTACAGTGCAGTACGGAACTATGCAGTACACAACAGAACTGTCAATTACTTTAAAAAATATCTAGGAAATGCTCATTAATTCAAAATTATTTGTTCAATCTCATTTGTTTGTGTTATTCATTAGCACTATAAAGTCGTTGATTATTATTTGCTATTCATATGTACCGTAGTTTATGAAACGAAATACTTTTTTCAAATTTTTGTATGCTCCTATTGTCTCCTCCAGCGTTGTAAATTTCTCTGAAAGAATTTTGATCATCAACTTTTACGGACTAGCGAGATCCTGAAATCTTCTTCCAAGATATTCCTTTGTTTAAATTGAAATGTGAGCATTTTGGATTGTTTAATGATATAATACGACCGGAGAAGATAAGTAAATTCTAAATTTTTGTCAATTTTTCGATTCTCATTTCTTGAATTTTGAAGAACACTTAGCCTACATGAATTCCGGTTTATACCAACGATCAGACGTGATATACGCTAGGTTGCAAAGAAATGATTGAGGCCATCAATCACAGTTTCAAGCAATGATTCAAGCAATAATTGCAATAAGTTTTGTTTCATATGTGGTTTATTGGTGGATTAGAGACATCGTGTTAGGTTAAAGAATAATAAAACTCTGGTTGATGGCTACAATGATTTCTTCAAGCTTAAATATACTACTTCTGATCGATGTTCTGTTGTGTACTGTACCGTACCATACCGTAATATACCGTACCGTACTGCACTGTACTCTACAGTATATTCTAATAAAAGTTATATATTTGTAATGACACTTGTTATAATTTGCATGCTTCGCAACGCGTCCTAATGCTGTTTCTAAGTCCTATACGTATATACGTAATGAGTAAAAAATTTAATAGTCCTAAAACTCACATAACTCTATCAATTTTTATCAGATTACATTCAAATATAGCTCATTCGACGCGGAATCAAATTTACTATAAAAATAATGCACTGAAAAAATCCTCTAATATCGGATAATACACGGAAAGAAAATTATATCAAATTTTGTAAAAGTGCTTCTCAATTTAGGGAAAAATGCGACAAGGCGAAATTTTGGTATTAAAAATACTAAACAGTGAAAGGAATAATATGAAATTTAGTATAATAATATCAAATATCAAGAATTGATATTATTATTATCTTTTTAAAACGACAATTTTTGTGTCAATTTAGACAGTTTCTGTGTTTAATTTAGTAAATCAGACCGAATTTTGCTCATATAAAAATATTTAAAAAACAACAAGGTCAAACTAAATAGTAATATGTAATATTTACAGTTGTTAGCTGTCAATTAAGCTGTCAAACTTTTAAAAACGAGAGTTTTTGACTGTTTTTACATTAATTTGTTCAAATAAAAATATTTTCAGGGTATTGAGGTAAACCTGAATAGAAATATGTAAATTTGAGAATTGACAACAGTCAATTCAGATGTCATACTTTTAAACGGAGACTTTTTACATTAAATTACTTGTATACAAGTGTTTTTAAGCACACTGTGGTTAATCATATTAGAGACATATTCTTTTCACAATAAGCAGCTGTCAAAAAATTAATAAGAGAATTTTACTTTTTAACCATAAAAATTAAATTTGTAAGTAAGTACCTTTTTTCCATAAATTTGCTAAAAAAGTTTGACATCTTAATAGACAGTTGTCAACTGTCAAATTTACATATTTCTATTCAGGTTTACCTCAATACCCTGAAAACACTTTTATTTGAGCAATTTAATGTAAAAACTGTTAAAAACTCTCGTTTTTAAAAGTTTGACAGTTCAATTGAAGCATTGGCTGCAATAAGGGGACGGACGCTCTCTCCACGTATATTCAAGCCAGTCAAGCTTCCAAAATTTCGAAAAAAATGAAATTCAAATTTTTAAATTTTAAAAAGTTCTACCTTATAGGAAATAAAAAGGCGCATCTTTTTTTCTTTACAAATTTTTTTCTAAAACAAATATTTTCCATAATAAACTTGAAAAACTGAAAAATTTTGCTAATAAAAAATCATTCAATTTTAAAACATAAATCATCATATCTTGGGCAAATATTGATGAATTTAATTCAATAAAATTCTGTACACTCGTTTGGGTCCATAGAAGACGATGGCATAATAAAAATTTTAAAAAATGAAAATTTGTTTAAACATTTTTAATTGTAAACAGAGCTTTGTCACCAAAGACGTTTTCTTAACTTTGACAACAAAAAGTCTGCGAGGAATTTTAAGTTTGAACAAACTTCCAGTGAGACATTTGTTGATTATCATACAACAAAGTTTTCTGTAAATTTTCAAAGAGATTCCTTATTTATTTACAGAAATATAACAGTATTAAGAAATACGGTGGCGCCGTCAGCTACAGCCACTGTGCGTAGATACGCAGCATAACAGCTGATAATAAATAATTTTTCTTTACAGAACATATAAACTTATAATTATAATAATATTTATTTATATAAATAAATAATAAATAAATTTATTTTATATAAATTATTTATTTATTTATAAGAAAATGTTTTAAATATAGGAACATTGAAATGATAATTCGGCATTTGTTGATTCATTCAAAATTTTATTTTCACAAATAAGTTTTGTTATTGATTAAATAATGTGTTTAAAAATTATATTTCAAAAACAATATTCAATGTGGAATGCAATTAAATGTCTTCGAACAATTTAATAGACACTTAAATAGTATAAAGTTAAACTTTCAACTATTTAGAATTGAATTTTTACCATTTACATACGGTTAAACAATACAACAATACAGTAAACTATCTACATTATCTAAATAATAATAGTATTACCTTGTTTCTAGAACACTTCCTAACATTTATTTTCCAATTAGTTGGATCTGCAACCCTTTTTCGGCCTTTTGTTGCAACCATGAAAAAAAACACTGACAATATTCTCGGAAAAAAAATAAAAAAATCGAAAGATATTGAGAAATATTCTATGAAACAGAAATATTTTAACTGCTTACAACTCAATCACAAATAAAAATATGTAAAAATTTGTAAACGTTTCATACACAGACGGAAAAAACACTTAATTTACATATAAAGGCACAATAACAAAACTTATTTGTGAAAATAAAATTTTGAATGAATCAACAAATGCCGAATTATCATTTCAATGTTCCTATAATTAAAACATTTTCTTATAATTAAATATATAATTTATATAAAATAAATTTATTTATTATTTATGTATATAAATAAAAATTATTATAAATATAAGTTTATATGTTCTGTAAAGTAAAATCCTTTATTATCAGCTGTTATGCTGAGTATCTAAGCATAGTGGCTGTAGCTGGCGGCACCACCGGATTTGTTAATACTCTTATATTTCTGTAAATAAATAAGGAATCTCTTTGAAAATTCACAGAAAACTTTGTTACATGATAATCAACAAATGTCTCACTGGAAGTTTGTTCAAACTTAAAATTCCTCGCAGACTTTTTGTTGTCAAAGTTAAGAAAACGTCTTTGGTGACAAAGCTCTGTTTACAATTAAAAATGTTTAAACAAATTTTCATTTTTTGACATTTTTATTATGTCATCGTCTTCTATGGACCCAAACCAGTGTACAGAATTTTTTTTGAATTAAATTCATCAATATTTGCCCAAGATATGATGATTTATGTTTTAAAATTGAATGATTTTTTATTAGCAAAATTTTTCGGTTTTTCAAGTTTATTATGGAAAATATTTGTTTTAGAAAAAAATTTTAAGGAAAAAAAGATGCGCCTTCTTATTTCCTATAAGGTAGAACTTTTTAAAACTTAAGAATTTGAATTTCATTTTTTTCGAAATGTCGCTAAGGCAAAAGATTAATTTTAAAAAAAGGTCTCATGCAAAATGTATAAAAGTGCACTAATCGTATGTTAAACCCCATTTAAACTTAAATCCTTCGGTGGCACGGGTATATTCGTCAGTTCTTATTTCAGCAAAATTTTCAACACACTGTCGGAAAGCTTTGTTTTTCCCCTTTCGAAATAAAAAAAAGTTGGAAATTGGATGGAAATTAGCGAAATTATGAGTGACTGTTCACAACAACCTACAGAAAAACGGTTTTTTGGCCATAAAATGAGATTTTGGAGGTGTATTGGAAATTTCTCCTATACCTTTTTTCTTAGTTTTACTGGACCTACAAGTTAAGGGAGCGTTCATAAACTACGTAGACCAATTTTTGTCACTTTTTGACCCCACCCCCTCCCCCTGCGTAGACTAACGTAGACTTTTGTTGAACCCCCCCCCTCCCCCCGTGTGTTACGTAGTTTTTTTTTCAAAATGCATATTTAGCTATATTCGCATTAAAAATAATTAAAAATTAAATTAAAAACAATGTCAAATATTCTGAATAAAATATTTTATTCTTGGCATATAGCAATATTTAAAAATTAACAAATTAAAGGTTTTTTAATAACATTTTTTAAATTTATAAATTTGTCAGAAATCTTTGGTGAACGGTGAGACCAACCATTCCCGTAAATCTGTTATCACTGACAATTCCTATTCCATTGTAACAATTCGGTCCCGCGCAATTTTAAAAGACGCAAAATTAATATTAGCTTATATGTATTAACTACGTAGTAAGAGTCGATCTCCCCCCCCTCCCCCCACGTAGACTAGAGTAGACTTTTGCCGAACCCCCCGCCCCCTCCCCCTTAGCATGCTACGTAGTTTATGAACGCTCCCTAAATTATACTAGGTCCGCAAAAAAGTATATTTTCACTGTCGCACAGTGTTATTTAAATTTGCCTAAAATTCATTTTTTAGTGGTTTTTGAGGTCGCTAATTACGAATCTGACATCAGATTTTGAAAATTTAAAATGGCCGATCCAATATGGCGGACAAATTTTTTTTAGTTATTTTAATTTTTCTATAATTCATTTCTTAGGGGTTTTTAGGTTGGTGATTACAAATCTGGAATTAGATTTTTAAAATTTTTGTCCGCTATATTGGATCCACCATTTTGAATTTTGAAAACCTGATGTCATATTCGTAATGAGCAACCCTGAAAACTTTCAAAGAATGAATTTTAGGCAATTTTAAATAATTTTTAAATTTTTGTCCGCCATATTGTATCCGCCATTTTGAATTTTGAAAATCTGATGCTAGATTCGTAATCAGCAACCCCAAAAACCTCCTAGCAACATGTTTCAAGCGAATCAATTTGCTTCTTACATTTTTTTGGCGCCACATTGGATCCGCCATTTAGAATTTTTGAATTATAATTGCAGATTTGTAATCAGCGACCCCAAAAACCCCCGAGTAACGAATTTCAAGCCATTTTAATTTGCAGAAATATGAATATCGGTTTGTTAACTTTAAGAACGTTTTTCTCAAAAACTTGACATTGGACGTAAGGTCCCCACGGTGGTCTTGAATCAACTTTGAATGAAAAGTCTTTGCACATCCCTTTTTTTTGCTGATTTGGGTTATTTGCATTCTAAATAATGTGTAAAAAATTTATAGCCCATAACTTGTCGAGCCGTTTTTGAGAAAACTCATTTTGAAAAAAATCATCAGTTTTTTATTTCAAATGTTACATATTTGTATCAAATTATGAATTTAAGCATAATATTAATTAAAATAGGGTCAGTTGGGGTAAATCCGGACAAAATACCTATTTTTCACAAATGACGTAAGTTTTTTTGTAATGAAAAGCAATTCTTTCGTTTTATACTGCATTAATTTCTTTCTTGAGTACCCTAGATTAATTTTTTATTTTTTATAAAATTTTATATTTAATTTTTTACATTTTATTGTTCGAATTTACCCCAAAATTTAGAAAATTTTTTTTATTTTGGGGTAAATCCGGACAGCTTAGTTTCTAAGAAAGGTTTAAAATAAAGTTATCTTAAGTATACTACTCTATTAAGGGATAGATCAACTTGAAAAAAATTCATACTAGATGTATAAAAGTTGAATCAGTTAAGTGTTGTAGTATCATAAAAGTTAATAAATTAACGATTCAAAAAGTAATAATCAAAAACATATATAGCTTTAACAAATTTTAATGGATTTTAATAAAACTTGATAAAGAAAAGTTTTTGGGAACATTGAATACGAATACAAAGTCAAATTTTGAAAATTCAAAATGCCGTATCCAATATGCCGGACTTTTTTAAAAATTAATCGAATTACACTACTTACACCACTTTTTAAAATGTAATAGAAGCTCTGTCCAGATTTACCCTAAGTTTTTAAATTATCCTGTTGACAATTGTCGAGATAAAATCATGGAAGTAGTCAGAATTTCTTTTAAAGGATTTGAACTTAAAATATTGACGTCGAACTAAATTTTTAATTTGTAAATTAAGATCCAACACCTGTTGTCCGTATTTGCCCTCTGTCCGGATTTAACCCAACTGACCCTAATACTTTTCTTTAATTTTAAATAATATAATATAACAATTTAAATAATATTTTCGACACAATAAGTCAGGTTTGTTTAAATATTACAATACATGTTAAGGCACATATTTTTGCCAATTTACGGAAATTATACCAGTTACTGTACAGAGAAAAAATTAACGAAAATGTTATATATAATAAATATAAAAACGGCTCGACAAGTTATGGGCTATAAATTTTTTACACATTATTTAGAATGCAAATAACCCAAATCAGCAAAAAAAAATGATGTGCTAAGACATTTCATTCAAAGTTGATTCAAGACCACCGTGTCCCTTTTAACATTCCAGGTCACATAATTGTGTCAAGTATGTTGTAGTGTCCACCGTACAAAACACATGTCCACCTCATGTCTCATGATCAAACCTTAATCTCAAAATATAATCTTGTATTTGAAATTTTATACTTCATTATAAATTTTATTTTTTGAATGAAAATTCATTCCATGATGGACTTTTTACATAGACTCTTACGGTAAAATTCAAACCACCCGATACGTAATATTACCATGACCCTCGACGGTCTTTTATTTACAACTCTGATCGATGTGATTTTACGACTCCCTTGCAACCATGTGCCAACCAATAGTGAAAGCGTGTATTTATGTATCGTGTTGGTTTGTATATATGTCGTAGGCAACTAGAATAATCCGGCATTAAGCTTAATTCCTAGGCAGTAAGCTTACTGCCGACAATTAGACGAATACATGACGAAATCGTTCACATTTGTCTATTTGCCTAGGCAATAAGCTTAATGCCCAGCAGTGAGCTTATTGCCCGATGAAGATTCGGAAATTAGACGAATTACATTAGCATCTATTTGCAGTGCACAGACGTCCTACAAAAAATTAATTAAAAACAATAATAATAATATCAATAATAATGTCGTTCTATTTTTTGTTAATCAGGTTTAAATCCATCTTTATTTATATAAAAGAATTGTCAAAATAAACATAAAAATTTTTCTTAAATAATTATAATATTATTACATTTTTATTTATTTTTGCAGGGATTTGAATGATGGCATCGTGAGCCACATATAATTTTTTCTTTAAAACAAGAACAGCGTTTTGTGCAACACTGGTCTTTTGTTTCCCCAGTCAAAAAAGTTCTATAGAATGATTCTGTAGAATGACTATAGAGCATTCTATAGAGTATTCTATAGCGAATTCCATAGAATATTCTATAGAAATTTTGTAGAATTTATGTAAAAATATATTTTTTAATTTCTACATGAATTCTATAAAATATTTCTAGTCAAAGTCTATAGAATTCGTGCAGATATTTAAAACAAATATTTATTTTTACAAATTCTATAAAACATTCTATAGAATTCGCTATAGAATTCTCTATAGAATGCTCTATAGAGTCATTCAATAGAATTTTTCTATGTCAATTTGTCCCATACATAATTTTTTCAGAACATCCCAAAGAATATCATCCTGAAGTTTGACCCAATTTGGCCGAAAGCCAATTTCTGTACTTTTTGTGCGTTGTCCTTTGCTCATTGGTGATGTAAAAACGTCTAAATTATTATTAGTAAATAAGTTTGCTGCTTTACAGATTCTAGGAATAGGTGAATTCTAACCATAATCTGTTCTATGGTAAACTAACTTAAACAAACCACTAAGTTTCCTCAAATTACGTGATGGTATATAAAAATTAATTAGTTCAAGCAATTCAGGACAAATGAATATTCAATTTATATTTTTGTATAAAAATAGAAGATCAGAATATAAGAATCTTGTCGATAAATCCTGAATTCTGAAGTGTGATCTTAGCATACTATATTCATGACTATAATAATCGTAATTTACATTTGCCTTATAGGCTAAAAAACGCAAGAATCTGTTTTGAATCTTCTCCAATCTATCAAGGTGAACATCATAGTAAGGCCTCCAGGCAATCGATGCGAACAAAATAGGCGATATAACTAAAGAAAGATTAAAAGATCTAATAGTTGTTATGTTGATAAACATCGATGCATTTCTGGTCACAAAACCAAGAGTTCTAAGAGAATTCTCAGCTACATGATCTATATATTTAGTAAAATCGAAATTAGATTGTAAAATTACTCCAAGGTCACGAACCTCCCCCACTCTATTGAGAATAGTATTGCTAATATTGTAATTAATTAATTGCGATGATAAAGATTTTGAGCAATGGAAGTCATAACTTTATATAATTTTAAGGGTAACCGGAATTATTTGTCAAATTTTAACGCCTAGGTAAAAACTTCCCTCAAAATTGACCTAAATTTTAAGGGTAGCGGGAATTGTTTGTCAAATTTTGACGTCCAGGTCAAAACTGCCCACAAAATTGACCTAAACTTTGAGGGTAGCGGGAATTGTTTGTCAAATTTTGACGTCCAGGTCAAAACTGCCCTCAAAATTGACCTAAACTTTGAGGGTAGCGGAAATTGTTTGTCAAATTTCGACGTCTAGGTCAAAACTGTCCTCAAAATTGAGGGTAAGATGAATTGTTTGTCAAACTTATGTCTAATTTGACCTATTTTTTTACCTATAGGTCAAAAAGAGGATAAATAACAGATAAAAATACATGTTTAATTTTACCTATTTTTTGAGCTACGGTTTTTAAAAGGGGCCTTAATGTGGGCCATCACATTACGTCAAAATTTGATCTATGTTTCACCTACAGGTCAGAGCTTGCCCCTCAAATAAGAGCGCCAAATAGGACGTCAAAGCGTATACCAAAGACAATTTTATTTACTTGCAGGCTGTTATGGTACTACAAAATTTAAGTACCCTCAAAATTTAAGTCAATTTTGAGGGCAGAAGTATAAAGTATAATTACTTATTACATTTTATGAATTGTGTTATTTTTAATAATTATTTATAAACAAAGTTCGAAGTACCCAAATGCGTCAGTTATCGGCAGGGATGAAAACTGATTGCCTTAGTAATCGTCACTGATATTTTTATCTACTTGAAAGTAAAATTGCAACTATTGTTAATGATCAAAAAACATTTTAAAGGTTGATTAGTTTAATATTTTAATAAATACTAGTCAAATATAAATCAAAATAAGTATTTTTATTTTATTTGCGTAGTATCACAATTATTTGTTCTTTTGTAATGTTCTCATTTTAATATAATTATTAGATTATTAGAATACACGTTCATATAATACAATTCAACATTTTGAAAAATAATTCATTTTTTCGTCTTTTAAAACAAAATCGTATTACAAAAAAATCCATACAAGATATTGATATTTTTATACATTTGACACACGTCTAATTCAAACTTTAAGCAATGCCGTCGAACTATTCAATACTTGGGCCTGTCCTTATGAAATATATTTTCTTAATTGTAAATTCGTTATTTACACGTCGTATTTGTATACATTCGACGATGGAATGTTTGAACTTATGAAAACACACACTTAATAATCAAGGATGAGCTTCTTATTCTCATTAATTATAATAAAGTCTAAAAAGTTATGCAATTATACTTTTAAATCTCGAAGATAAATATTCTTTTTCTTCTTTCGTCCACAATAACTATTAAAAACCCTTATAATTTCTACAATTTTCTCCATTGCTATGCGCATAATTGTGTCATAAACAAATTTATAAGAGTAAATTCGTTTTAAAGATTATTTTTCTAAATACAAAATTTCAACGTCGTTCATGATGATATCAGCGAATAGTCCAATTAAAAATTAATAAAAATAAATTAACTGGGTCAGTCCATTATATTTCACCTGAAGCCGTTGCGGCCTATTTTTAAAAAAATCTCATAATTTGTAAAAATGATGCTTAATATCCGTAGATTTTATTTTTGAGAATTATTTTTCAAAATTTTTTGAATTAAACATAGAATTTGAATTTTTAAGTTGAGTTGCACAGAAAAAAGGTTAGATTAAATTTTGATGATGGAGAACGAACTACTTTTCAGTTTAAATTTAGTTTTAAAAATCTGCTGAAAAAACGCATTTTTTTGGTTAAATACAAGTAGATTTTTGCAAGACTATTAAGATAGCCAACTTCAGTGTTATAAAAATACTTGCATTTTAACCAAAAAATGCGTTTTTCCAGCAGATTTTTTAAACTAAATTTAAACTGAAAAGTTGTTTGTTCTCCATCACCAAAATTTAATAGAATGGAAAAGAAGGTCAAACTTAAATATTAAGACAAAAATTGGATTTTTTGGTCAACCTCCTGAAAAGAAATAAGTGATTAAAATCACTGAAAATCATGAAACACTCAATCACGAAGTAGTATAAGGAGACCACACGCCACATAAAAATCTGCACACATTGGGGGGGACAGAGATCTCAGAGATTGCACCACTAGCAGAGGTTGCGCCTCTGTGGTTAAAGTATTGTACTAACATTTTTCGTCTGCTACTGTATATGAACATAACCTACAAATTAAAGAAATACGACGAAGTGTAATGGCGACCATGGTTTACATTTAAGCCGTAATGGCGCAACCTCTGCTAGTGGTGCAAATACTCATAACTCTAACCCCCCCCCCAAAATGTGTTGGTTTTTACCGCTGTAAAGCATTGGCGTGAGGTCTCCTTATACTACTTCGTGCACTCAATATTAAAGGTAAAATTTTTTATATTTCTATATTATAAAATTAAAAAGTTAGCACATATTATAAAAGTACATTAAAAATACTTTACATTAAATAGTAATAAATTTTTAAATATTTATATACTTATTAGAAAAGTGTAAATAAAATGTAGTGATTTTGACATTTTATAGTCAAGTTTTGAAATCAATTTTTATCTATTAATTTGGGTTTGTTTACATAATAATCTATTTATACAAGTAAATTAGCTCATTTTTAACAAATATCAATTAAGAAATTTGTATTATCTATATTATTTCCATGCTTCTTTATTAAATTTATATAACTGTCAATCTAACCTTTTTTCTGTGCAACTTAACTTAAAAATTCAAATTCTAAGTTTAATTCAAAAAATTTTATAAAATAATTCTCAAAAATGAAATCTACGGATATTAAGCATCATTTTTACAAATTATCAGATTTTTTAAAAATAGGCCGCAACGGCTTTAGGTGAAATATAATGGACTGACCCAACTATTTCAAATAATAATAAAGAAAACAACAGGTAAGTGCTTAACAACTTTTACATTCGATAATATTATAATTGATTTTGCAAAATACAAATAAACTATATAAAGAATATATTGTTTAAATTAATAAATATTAATTCTATTACGTGGACAACAAACAATGAAAAATTGCTAGCTAAACCAAGAGACATAAAATTTCAATTTAAATGAATTGAGTTAAGTATATGGAAGACCAAGGCGTAATGACTAATTGTAATGTATTTAAAAATCATAAATCGACATAATTTTGCTTTAAAGACAACTTATTGTACTTGTTATACTGCAACTTTGTACAAAGTTTTATTAATAATATTTATTCACTATTGCATTGTAGGAAAAATAGTAGAAAAACTATTTTTGACATACAAAAGTAACTTTTCAAAATTTTCATTTTTTCTTTGTGTTTAAAAAAAATAGTTTTAAAAAGAAAATTAATTAATTAAGGTAAAAATTTAAGTAAAAGTGAAAGTGGAATGAAAATTAAATAAGGTAAAAACTTAAGTGAAAGTGGAAGTGGAAGTAGAATAAAAATTAATTAAGGTAAAAATTTAAGTGAAAGTGAAAGTGGAAGTGGAAGTAGAATGAAAATTACTTAAAGTGAAAATTTAAGTGAAAGTGGAAGTAGAATGAAAATTATTTAAGGTGAAAATTTAAGTAAAAGTGGAATCGGAAGTAGAAGTGGAAGTAAAATGAAAATTTATTTCTAAATAAAAAAATTTTTTTTTAAATGCACTGATTTTTAAACTCTTGCAACATAATCTTTAAAGTCTTAGCTTTTATTTAACCATTTCACCGGCAGGGCGTTCCACGCGCCGAGGCCGAGGCCCAGACTGACAAAAACACCGTAATGGCGTTTCTAAAAAAAACTCTTTTTTAAAAGAGTGAACATTGTAAAGCAATATTTCTATAGTTTAGACATCATTTTTAATAATTTTTAACAAATAATATATATAAATAACTATTATTTATTATTATGAATGGTAATATTATACGTCTATGCTTTTGCCAGCCTGGGCCTCGGCGCGTGGAACGCCATTTGGAACGCTCTGACAGTGAAGTGGTTAAGCCTTGAAAACTGAAAATCCGTTCAACAGTTTTTGAAATATCTAAAAAAAATGTCCAAGCATGTTTTTCTATAATTTAGGCGGTGATACACACTTATTGCACTCTCGCTGCTCACCTGGTTCGTTGCGGCAGGGCCGAATAAGCGGCATATAGAGTGGGACATATTAGGAGCCCTTTTTAAGTTTTTTTAACATAAGATTTAATATTCATTAAAAATTTGATAATTGTTGAACGGATTTTCAGTTTACAAAGCTTAAATAAAAACTGAGTCTTTAAAGATTATGTTGCAAGAGTTTAAAATTTTTCCTTAAATTTTTCTAAAATGTGCAGCCGCACAAACATAGGGCACAAAAATAGAAAAACTAATCAATGTTTTTTCAAAATTTCTTAGGTGATAAAATCTCTCAAAAATATAAAATAATTTTCATTTATATATCGAACGACGCAGAATTTAATTGGCTTTCGAACAATCCAAGAACCAAATTTCTATCATTTTTCAATAATAAAATGTGTTAATTTAATTTCGGCAGCAACTATTCTTAGCTCGCCCGTCGTTCGTACCGACAATTTCTGCCGATCGCATAAGTCTTAAATTGGCATAATGTTTATCTGAGTGAGAAAAAAGCTCTTCAACTCTTTGAGTGCAGGTTGATTGAAATGAACAACGTCGTCTTTTCCGTATGCTCTCGGACAATAGGTGCAGCGGGTATTTTGGGTTAAATTGCACAAGACTTGCGGTGTATGGTGACGTGTATTTCGACCATTCTCAATCATGCAACCAGTCTAGACCAATCCAAATGCAAACGCAACTCGTAAGAAACATACCTACACCTAAAAAAGTACAAATAACAAAAAAATTTTACTTCAAGTTAATAACATAAAAAAGCAAATTAAGCCTACATTTTGAATTAAAATACATTTTATAATAAAAAGCTAAGTGAACCATCTACCTTATGCTCGCCTATTCTAATACAGACTGTAAACTGATTGGCTAATGTTTCTGAAATGTATTGTTGTATACCTCCATTGTCTTCAAAATGGATTAAAGCATATTAATAGATTTTACGCCATCTCGACTGATATTACGAGCAAGGCGATTATTGATGTTTCTGATGATCGTGACGATCATCTCGTGAAATAATCTAAGGAAAATAGTACCAACAATCGGTACGATATAATGATAATAGAAATAAAAGAAAGCGGGAAATAATAATAATATTATGAGGCAAAAAATGCAGGAAACAATAATAAAGATAAGCTTCACGACGATCGAGGGTGAGATAATACTGAATCTGGTTCTTGAAACTAACGATTCTTTTTAGAATGGGAATAATGCTATTTTGCACTATAATTTTGTCTGATCAAGTCCGAATTGGTTCTGAATCGTTGCGATTTTTGTATGTACGCATGCAATGCAGTTCTATTAATATTAGTTAGGTATTTAAAATCGATATTTCATATTATTCTCCTATACTCACTAACCTCGGATTTTATGATTTTCTTTTCAATTATTTACAAAAAATGTAACACGATTTAACTCGACTTGCTTCTGATACAACTCTTACGACTTTTTTTTAAACATTGCAACAAATTACCCCTTTTTGTATAAAATGCAACTGTTTTTGATTTTCATACATTGAATATTGAAAATACAAAACAAATTTATATACACGACAAATATTAAAATTGAAACCTTACTCACCCTCTGAAAATGTAGGGCTTATTTATATTAAGCAGTCCTAAAGTATTCTCTGATTTCAATATAATTTGTTAAAAGTAGACTACTTTGACTCCAAAAACAGGCGGAAATGTTCCAATCTTCCATTTGGAGAAGGAAAGGAGAAACGCTGTTTTCATACTCTTAGACCCTACATTCTAAAAGAACATTTTGATTTATTTTTTAATGCATTACTTGAAACACTGCAAAGGCAAAAAGTACTTTAAAATTGATAAATACTGACGTGTTTTACAGCGTCTATATGGGGCATTCCACACCAAATCGGAAATTATTTTGCTTTTGCATCTAAATTTTTTTTGTTTTAGTGCTCGTTGAAATGATCTATCGTGATTTTTTCAAATTTTTTTATAAAGTGACTTACGAGATACAGATTTTGAAAATATCACGTTTCTAGGTAAATTTTATTCTCAAATGCTCATAACTCGGCTAAAAATTGATCAAATTGAACGCTCTTACAACTAAAAATTTTGTTTTTAAGCGTAGTTTTTAATAAAAATATGAAAATTTAAAAAAAAATAATTTACGATGAAGTTTAATTTTTTACAATGTATGTATCGATACATTTTTTAAAAAATTTTTTGCAAGAAACTATTTTAATATTTTAATTTAATTTTAATTTCTATTAAACTGTAGGTAGCCAAATGCCTAATTAGCAATTTGACCAAATCACTATTTTAAACAGTAAGAAGATAAGGTTCGGAGAAACTCAGTCTGAAAAATGCGAATGCTCAAAGCATCGAATTGTCAGTTCGTCGAATGCTCAAAACGTCGTAATGTCAATTCGTCGAATACTCAAAACGTCGAATTAACAAAAATTCGAAAAATTTGTATGATGTATGCAAACATTTATTTGTTTTAAGTTAATGTTATAAATAAGAAAATATTAATTGACTTTTGAAAATTGAATGTTTACATTGATATTTTTTATTTTTGAAAAAATAAATATACATTACCCTGTTCACTACAATTGTTTGGTTTAACTATATATTTTCAATTTTATCTTTATTTTTACAAAATTTTAGAAAACGAAAAAGATTTGGATCTTATCATTCAGAATAATCGACCTCGCCAACTTTCAAATAAATAACTACATTCCGCTGCAGAAACAACTGATGATAAAAAGAAACCTTCTAATACTAGTCGCAAACGGCAGGTTAGTTTTTTAGATATACTTCGAATTAACTAACATATTTTTTGTAATATGTAATTATATGTAATAATAATATTTTTAAAAAGTTAATTTATTATTTGATTGATCATTTGTAAATGAAATATTATTATTTGAGTTTTTTTTGTAGGCAACACAAGAGAAAATTCCTCAAACGGTAAAGAAGCGTCTAGAAAATTTAAAAACAAAGAATAATAACCGGCTTTATTAGGTAATTACATATAACTGAATTTTTATTATTTAATTTAAATTATTAAATTTATCTAATTAACATTTATGTTACATAGAAGTTCACAAAGCGACCGTAGAAAAATCTTCAGCTTCCCAAGAAGGCTGTAAATACCCAGCAATAAATTGGATTTATTACAGAAGATGGAACTCAGGTTCCATCTTTTCAAATCAATCAAAAAATCCTGTTTTGACAGTTGACTAGACTGGTAAAGAATAAGTCAAATAAAGAATAAAATATATACACTGTATCCAAAATAGTATTTTTAAATGTAAATCTATTTTTTATAGGTTCATGTTGGTAGAGGATTATATTTATCAATACATGCATGGACTTTAGCTCTTCATGTGCCTAACAATAGACATATTACTTTCGCCAAAAATATTTTGGTTGCACTTTGCGGTTTCGATTACTTATCAGAAACCACTGTTATTGGCAAAGGGAGTAATAGGAATAAACAAAATAAGACCCTTAAAAAAAGGCTAGAGCCGAAAATTTTACTTGCTTTTAGAGGTAATTAAAATTACTTAAAAAAATAAGTTTTACATCTGGTCTATAGAACAAGTCTCACTTTTTACAAAATATTTTTATTTTATTAAACTTTCGATTGCTCTTAAATTAAAATAAAGTCAAACAATTATAAGGTAACCTAAAAATGAACGTACGGTTTTGAAATTTAAATATTTTTTACACTTGAACGTTCTATATCCCAAACAATTTTGTAAGTCTTTATTAAAAGTGTTATTGTAAATACTTTCTAAGTTTACAATTTTTCTATTTTTTTACTCAAAAGTTATTAATGTTTCAGCATCGAGAAATAATAAGAAAGTGACAATTTTTAATAATGAATGTATTAATTTAAATTTATATATCTTTTAGATTTCTACAGTTATTATCTGGTTACGGAAAAAAGTGGAAAGAAGAAGATGCTGGTGTTGCGGCAGGCAAAGTTCATCTTCATATTATCAAGAAAATAGCTCAAATTAAAGAAATGAAAACAAAAGCGTATACAGAAAAAAAGCAACGCAATCTCCTTGGAGTAGAGGAAGAAGAGAATGTTGATACTGCAACGCTAACTGAAAGAGTATCCGAATCCGAAGAAATCCATTATGACCAATCGGTTTCCAAAGAAGATGTCACAGGAACTCACGTTTCTATGGAAGAATGAAATATAGCAAATGCGCTAAACCTAAGTAATGCTGAAATGGAAATTGCTAAAGGAGACGAGGAAAAAATATTCCTTGCACACTTGGATGAAAGTGTACTGCTTGATTCCCACTTGAGTGATGAAGAAGACATTTTGCAGGGTCATGTACAAATGAGCAGCAACGTTTAATTAATATAAAGTTTAAAGCTTTTTTATTGTTTGGCTACTTCTTTGAGCATAACAACAAATGTTTTGGAAAAATTGTATTCTATTTATGACACCAAAGTTTAAGAGAACTAAATGTTTTAAATTAATATAACTATTATATGACTTAAAATTTAAAACTAATGAAAATTTTAAAAATTGTTATATTGTTTTAAAAATTTAAGATAAATAAGTGTAGTGTGTTGCAAAAAAATAAGAAAAATAAAACTACCAGGCAATTATCTCTTAATATTTTAACAATAACAGTCAACTATTATTTTGTTAGTTGCGAAATATAAAACAAATTGTTTTCAAGATATTTGAGAAGCAATAAATGTAATATTGACAAACTTATTGAGAATACCCTGAAAAATAGTAAATTTCTCAGGAAATTATTGTTTAATGTTATGGTAAATTGAAATTTATTTTTATCTACAATATTTAAAAATTGTTAATATCTTACTATTTTATGCGCTTAATAATTTTAAGTTTTAATATAATACGAATACAGTCATAATGCTTAAATTAAGATTAAAAAGACTAATAAACGTATGAAAATTTGAAGTATTATTAGTATTAACCCTTAAACCGCACACTGCCGAATCCATCCTTAAACCGCACATCCAGGGTGCGGTTTAAGGGTTAAAAAGGAATATCTTTGATTATTTATTGTATTCTTCGTTCAATTAACAGATATATCGTGGTTGGAGCCCTAAATGTTTCATAAAAAACACGTTTAAAAATAAATAACTTTTCTACTATGCATGTTTTAAATTTAACTTTATAAACATTTAAGCAAAAAAAAAATTTTATTATCGCTTTTAATTTATTTGTCTTAATTTATTCTTATTATTTATATTTTATTTAATTTAAAAATGTATAAACAAGTTAATTTTAAATACTTTACTTAAATATTGATAACAATTTAATCCTATTCTATTTTATACTCTCCATTTCAAGGACTGTTAGCACTTTAATTCCGTCCAATTTCAACTAACTCTTTATTCGGAATTCAATTGATTGTGAACAAAAACGACATTCAATTGGATAGAAACGTTTCTATCCTTTTCAATTCACTCCTTTTTACCGGGACATTACAGTGTAACATTGCAGTAATATTAAAATGTCCGCCCTAAGATAGTGTTACAGGTTACGTTACTGTAACATTACATGGTAATGTTACTGCAATGTCACTGCAATGTTACAGTAGTGTCACTGTAATGTTATAGTGACATTACTGTAATGTTATAGTGACATTACTGTAACATTGCAGTAAAATTACCATGTAATGTTACTGTAACATTACCTTGGGTCGGACATTTTAATATTACTGCAATGTAACACTGTAATGTTACTAACATTACATTAACATTGCTGCAACATTGGAGTAATGCTACGTGCTACTTGGAACTTAATAAATTATATTTATAACCTAAGGGAAATTATAAAAAATATGCTCAATCCGAAATTTATTGCAGTCACTGTACTGATCACTAATAGTTTTTTATTGATATTAAAATATCCTAAATAGCAGTAAACTGTAAAGAATTTAGGAAGTTGATTGTCACCGATGCGGTGTTGTGTGTAAAAATTTTCGAGTTACATATCAACTACACTGACAATGAAAGAAGTCCAAGGCGTAATAATTTCCGCTAGGCGTCGCTATGCGCTACTCTGCTTGTCGCGTTTTAGTTGTTTCGAATCTGGTGCTGAGACGCCCCGAATCTAGTCAAACATTGTTCTCGCATGTGAAAGAACAACTGGTGGCAAACTCTGAAAGTTTTGCGTAATTTTGCTCCCTAATGGATGCGACTTTTATAGAATCCCCTGGGGAGTTAAAATTTAACTCTCTTTTTTACAGTATAATATGTCTAGTAAAGATTATTAAGACAATAAAAGTAAATTATTGAAAATTAATAATTATTAATATTTTACTAGTAGGTGCTTCAGTTATTACTAGTATTAATAAAAAGGTAAATAAAGGTAAAGTAAGATTTCATAGTATGCCTTTCGGCTTTTATAATCTCCTCAACATCATTGCTAAACTTTTCTATTAACTCACAAGCTCATTGGGGTCCTACTTTTGCGGTTGCAGCGGACTTGAAGTTCAGTTCCCTCAAGAGTTTAACTACGACAGAAACAATTGTACAGGGAATCACAGAATCGTCATGGTGAAGCCTTCATATATTTTCTAATAAATCAAACAAAAAAATTTTCTTCAGTAAATATTGTACAGTCGTATTATTTTAGTGACGATAAATGACAGAAATGTAAAACCGTTTGAAAATTGCTAATAATTTATTTAAAAAGCACTATTTATTTTGCGTCATGGTGAAGCCTTTTGGTTGTTTTTCATTGAATTTGTGGTTTAAACAAGTGTGCAATTAACATAATTTTTAGGATTGTGTCCAAATAAAATTAAAAAATTAAAGCTACTTTAACTGTTATCATTTTGGTAATTTTAACATTAATTACTTCATAAATTTTCATACATTACAGTAAAAATATCTGTAAATTGCTAAGAATTAATTTCCAATGTTTAAGTTATGTTAATAAATTACGATAAATGATTTTAAATAATTGAAAAAATTATAACATATATTACCACATAAATTCCAATAAGTTACCACATAAATTTCTATAAATTACCCTATAAATTTCCATAATTATTTTTGAAAATGTATTTACTATAAATTACCTAAAAAATTTATAAATTACCGGAAAAATTTACATACATTTTATGTATTAGTATTTTAAATTTTGAAGTATGTTTTGTATTAATACTATAAATTACCTCACAGTTTTTATAAATTATCGCATAAATTATCAAAAATTTCTTAAATTTAAAATTAAAATAATTTATAAATTAAATTTTTAAATAAATTATAAATAAATTTAAAATTTAAATCAAATAAAATAATTAATAAATTATTATTATTTAATTTAATAAATTTTTAAATCCTGAATTTCGTTAGCATTAACATAAATTACCTCAATATACATAGTTTCAATTAAATGTGCTTTTTTCTTTAATTTTTAAAACAATTATTGTTTAACAAATATATATTTATAAAGTTAAAATCATTATGAGTTTTATTTTACATTCATATAAGCTCAGCTATCAATTTTGTTAGTATAACCCACATAACACAACATTTCGCAGGGAGTTTGCAATGCGAAGTTCGAGAGTTCGCATTGCAAACTCCCTGCGAACTTCAGGCGAAAACGAAATGTCCGCCCTTTTGCGAGTTCGCAGAGCGAAGTCGATAAAAAATCGAAATGTTAACTTGCAGCGAATCATCTGGTAGTTATCCATTTTAAGTTTGAAAATTAACACTGTTAATTTTAGAAAGGTTACAGATGAAAATTTGCTCAAAAAAATAAGTCAAATATTTGTTTAATAATAAAAATAATTTTATAATAAAAGAAAAATGGTAATTATGCAGAATTGTGACTTCTACTAATTTTGAAGATAAATGATTAATTTCTGTTGGAATGTCTCTCATTTAGCTAGTTATTGTAGAATTCGGTGGGGGAGGATGAAAAAGTTACTTACAGAACGCCAGGGCTAGGGAACAACATTTATTTTTGATTTATGACGTTTTACTCGGTAAATTTTTAAAATTTCGAAAAATGTTCTACATACAAGTTGTAGATCTTGTTAAGATACACATTTTATGTTTTATGCAATTTTTTCATAAATTGAGTATTTTTCGAGAAAACACAAAAACGGGAAATAACGATAGAAACGTAATATAGTAGAAGGGCTTTTCTTGCATTGGGAAATTTTCTATTATTACTTTTTGAAAAATCCTTTATTTTATCAAAAATTAAGACCTTTGGTGATGGAAAAAGAAAAAAATAATTATAAAAGACGCAGGGGTAAAACATTTTACCGAGTAAAACGTCAAAAACTAAAAAAAAAATTTGTTTCCCAGCCCTGGCGTTCTGTAAGTAACTTTTTCATCCTGCCCCACCGAACTTTTCAATAACTAGTTAAATTAGAATTAGAATTTCCTTTATTTTGTTCTAGGAAAACCATGAGAACAATTTTTAAAATACAATATATTACATATATAATATACATTATTCATACAATAAGAATTCATAATTAAATCTTAATCAAAAGTTGAATAACAATATAATGAGGATAGAATTATTAATTTTTAAAAAGTCTACAAAAAGACAAAAAAAAAATCAAATGTTTAAAAAGTTTGGACCTAAAAATATTAACACTTTCTGCATTGGTTATTGAACATGGAAGAGAGTTCCACAAAGTTACAGCCGTAACAACAAAAGAATTCTTATACTTTTCTGTTCGACATAGAGGTACCCTCAGCTGATTAGGACACCTTACTTCCCTTAAAGTAATTTGACTTCTAAAAACAAATTTTTCATATAAATAAAAAGGTCTCCTTGTATTTAAAATAACATATGTTAAACATCCAATAAACAATAGACGTCTATTTTTTACATTTAACCATCCCAGTCTTTCACGATACAGAGAGATGTGTTCATTCCGCTTTAAATTAAAAATAAATCTTATACACGAATTGAGAAGTACCTCCAGTTTATTATCATGTTCATCTGTTAGATCGTTATAAACTGCACAACAATAATCAAAATGAGGTCATATTAGAGAAGAAACAAGTTGGATTTTCAATTTAGTAGAAAGAGCTTTTCTATTTCATTTAAATTGTTGCAATGTTGCATAAACATTTCTATATATGTGGCCCACATGTTTTTCCCAAGAAAGAGTTGAATCAAAAATAACCCCCAAATTTTTAACCAATTTTACATAAGGTATACTACATTATTAATTTCCACAGGAGGACACTCATTTAAATTTATGTTACTTATGTTCCAGGATGAACCAATAATCATTGAATAAGTCTTATCAAGATTAATTTTAAGTTTATTCAACTCTGCCCACTCGTAAACAGCTTTAACATTCTTATTAATTAGTGCTAAATTTTTATTCAATTCCTCAAGGCTACTCTCTACGTAAATTTGCAAATCGTCAACATAGTACATATGCTTACTATGTTAAAGAACACTCCTCAAATCATTCGTAAAAAGTATAAATAGTAAAGGACCCAATACGGAACCCTGTGGAACGCCTGTTCCAATTCGACCCCATTCAGATCCTTTACCATTCTGTCCATAAACAGACTGCCTTCTATAAGATAAATAGGATGCAAACCATTTCAAAACAGAGGCTGACAGACTAAAAGATTTTAATTTTCATAATAAAAGACTATGTGGAACCATATCAAAGGCCTTACTAAAATCAAAGAAAATAATGATAGTTACTCTCTTTTTATCAATAGCATATAGTATGTCATCAGTAACCGTGAGTAAAAGTGTTTGAGTACTTAACCCTTTTCTATATCCAGATTGATATGGATCAACAATACCATTAGCTTCTACATATTTAATTAATTGATTGTAAACACACTTCTCAAGGACCTTTGACAAGCCACACAAAATAGAAATTTGTCTGTGCTCTCCTGGATGTTATGGAGTCTTAACTTTATTTACAGGTTTAATAAGAACGTTTCTCCATTCATCTGGAAAGACTAAGGTTTACAGTGACATATTAAAAAGACAAAGGACATAGGGTAATAAAACAGGCATTGCTTTTTTAACAATGCTTATAGAATGACTATAAAATCCTTGAGCATCAGTCTTTATACCACCTAAGGCATTTAGTATGTCAGAAGGACCAATATCTTCAAAATAAAAGAGGTTATCATCAAAATCAACTTCCAAAAGGAGATCCGAGAGAAACCAAGGCGTTATATTAAAAAATGTATTTCCACAAATACTCAAAAAAAAATTCATTAATTTTATTTAGAGTAAAAGTAAGAGTATAATCATCATTTCTTTTTTTTACTATTCCAAGGTGTCTCAGCTCCCTCCAGACGTCCCTTTGATCTGTTAATTCATGAAGTCTCTCAGCATTGTATTAATCGCGTGCCTCCCTTACTAAAAATTTGACTTTATTTCTAAGTGTTTTATATTTGTTCTTGATTAAAGTATCTCCTACTCTCTTCTATGATCTAAAAGCAGAGTCTCTTTGCTTAATAAAATTTTTTATCTCTGAATTCATCCACGGACAGAAATTATATCTTTTCCTTTTAGTAACACTTAAAGGTGCATGCTCATCTAACGCTGCATTTATAACATTACTAATAAAAGTTAATTTACCATTAACAGAGTAAGATTGTAAAAATCCACTCGTCTACATTACTCAGAGACAACAAAAAAGCAGTATCATTAATTCCCCTTAAATTTCTACACAACTGTTTAGAACAATCTGGTACATTCAATTTCCATTTATAAGTTAATTCTATCAGTGCATGTCCAGCAACAAAAGGGGCATAAGACTGACCAAAAGAAATTAACTTACTTTCATTACTAACTACAAACAAATCAAGCCATAAGTCTGAATTACTGGTATGATGAGTCGCAGCATATGGAACAATAAATAAATTAAAAGACTCAAAAAAAGATTTAGGATAATTAGATTCAATTGAATCTCTACTCATGTCATAGTTAAAATCACAACATACTATTATATCATTATATCCATTAATAAATCTAACTAAGTGATGTTCAAAATCTTCAAGATTATTACCCCTTGGTCTTCGATATACAATAGCAAAAAGAAGTGGTTTAACACCCCTGTTACAGATTTCTATGATAATAAATTCCGGTTTATTATCAAATTCATTAGAGGATGAATAGAGAACACCGAATTTAAGATCATTTCTCACATATACCGCAACTCCACCACCAAGTTTACCCCGCCCATCCCTGCGTATTAAATTATAATTATCATTGTTCATCACACTGTCTCTAATATCCTCTTTTGACCACGTTTCACTTAAATCCACAACATGAAATTCACTCAATGACAAATGAGCACGTAAAAGATTTATATTAGATTTAAGTGAATTTATGTTGATATGGCAAATCCTTAACGCAGATATTTCCTTTGATACAACACATTGACATTTTACCAGAAGAAACAGGATGAGAAAACACAGGCAATAGTCATTCCTTTAACAAATCCATATCATCAATTGAATTGATTTTTATAACTTCCTCTTTATCGGCACGTCTTACAAATATCTTATTTTCTTTATGCCACACATACTTATATTTTAAAAGTTTGGCCTTATTTCTAACTTTTTGTAGCAAGTTATAAAAATCCGAGGGTAAATAAGCATTTACATAAACTCGACAATGCACAAAAGATGAACAAATTTCTGTTGATAATAATGACTTCTTTACCTTCATTGCCGATATGAACTCACCACCAGGACGCAGCGAAGAGAAACGAACCAAAATAGAACGATGTTTAACTCCCTGCGATGCTACTAAAGTACTTCTAGAGGGCATTCTAAAAGTATCTATAATTTCCACTGGAGCAAGACCAACATTTAAGACAGAAGCGACTAGTGTTTGGCTACCTGCATTGCAAAAAGCCATTAAACCAACAAAAAAAAAAAAAAAGACAGAAGCGACTAAACAAACAAGTTGTCTTAAATCCTCATCACCACTTTCAGGTAAACCCGAAATAACCAGTGAGTCTGAACACTGTTTAACTTCTGTTCTCATTAAGCGTAAGTTTAATTTTTTTCTATCACATTGAAGTTCCGATACTTGCGCCTTTAAACACTCATTCACTTCAGTGATTTCCATCACCTTACTACCCAATTCCTTCGTTTGTTGAGCAATATCGTTAAGCTTTAAAGAATTATCATTAATTTTCTTCTGCAATTCAGGAAGGCAGCCAACTTTCAATTTAATCTCAGAAAGATCAGCATTTAGATCCCCCTGTTCTTTCCTAAGACATAAGCTGCTCAAATTGAGATGAAGAAACAATAGTAGCACTCTCTGTAGTGTCCATTTGCTGCTCCTGAAGATCTAATACTTCCCTTAAGTTGACCCTTTCTAGCTCTTCAGCACATGAGACTAATTCATTTTTATCATTATAAACTCTGTGAGTATAACAGGTGGGGTTCTTGTGAAAAAATTTGTCACATTTACGACAATAAGTTGCGGCTTTTATTACATCTTTTTTACAAGACATACACAACTGTGGTATTTTTCAAATAATTTAAAGTTCTTTAGTACAGGAAAAATTGAACCCCTGGACAGTAGGCAACCAAAAAAACAATAGTGCCAATATTGACGTACTCCTAAATATAGGCAATCCAAAATACAGCACTATATTATAGATAAGGTAGATTTGAAAATAAAATGATCCACTGATAAGCTAATTTCCACTAATTACTGTTTTGTAGTATAATCAAAGATGGCACTATTAAAGTCAATTGACTTATGACGTCATAGTTATCTTTATTAAAAACACAAAGAAACAATGTAATTTTGTACTAACCAAATCCACCAGATGACAGAAACGTGTTAAGTTTTAAGGAAATAAATTCCTTAAATAAAGTACAAATAAAAATTGTGAATATCTTAATTCCTCCTTTTGCACAAAATAATCAAACACGACCTACACAAGTCCATTGACAGTCAATATAAATAATAAAGTTCCAGATATTGTACAAATAAACAAAAATTTACAAAAACACTGCAGCAAATAACATTCACAACAAAGTTTATGATTATCACAAAATTTTTCACCAAAATACAGTATTAAAATATATAAAAGAAAATTTTGTAAGAGCACTTAAAAACACGTCTTGTGTTCGCAAACTTAGCTTAATGTCTTAGCTTAATTAATCATTTATCTTCAAAATTGGCAGAAGTCACGATTCTGCATAATTACCGAAACAAATTTATTTTGCTTATTTTATTATTTCATTATTATTCTAATTCATTTTGGAAAGTTATGAATTTTTATCAAAATTATATTAATACTAGCTGTCGCACTCGTCATCGACGGATTTTAGTTTTTACCAACACATTTAACAGTTCCTATGTCTAGCAAACTGGAAAACCAGAAAACAGCTGAAATTTTAATTTGACCGGAAAAAATAATTATTATTTACCAGTAACTATTTCATTAGGAAAATGTTAATATTTAAGTCAGTGACTGACTTTTTATTATTACATTAGTTACTTTTAACCTATTCAAATGCAGAGAACAATATATTCGTTAATTTTTTGTACTTTAATTAATGTATTAAAAATTAATTCAAAATTTTACCAATTTTTGGAGTTTAAGTAAAGTTTAATTTGAACTAATTGTATAATTATATTATAATTATTAATCAATAAAAATTAAAGTAAAAAGCAATTTTTAAAAATCAAATTAATGTAATCAAACTTTTTAAATTTGATAAGAAAATTACCTGTTTATTGCCAGTTTTTCTCGGTTTTTCTCGGGTTGGTACAGAAACCCTGTTAAATGTATTAGTAAAACTAAAAACCCGTACATTTAATTATTGAGTAACATAATTATAAATTGAAGACAAATTAAATCGGAAATCAAAGCATTGAAATAAATACTGTAAAAAATTGATTTATTTAATTTAATTAGTTAACTTGTCTATTTAATCAGTCTTATTTCAATACTAAATACTTTAAATTTTCATTAGAAAATATCATTCGCAATAATAATACAAATATTTCAATTGTACGAGATATGCAAAAAAAGATTTTTAAATTAACCTTCCTTTCATCTGTCAACCAATAAAATCACATGTAACTTAAGAGAAAGATTTTTTTTGTTTCAGTAGTTGGTTTAAAAACGAGAGTTTTTGAGAGTTTTTACATTAAATTGCTCAAATAAAAGTATTTTCAGGGTATTGAGGTAAACCTGAATAGAAATATGTAAATTTGACAGTTGACAACTGTCTATTAAGATGTCAAACTTTTTTAGCAAATTTATGGAAAAAAGGTACTTACTTACAAATTTAATTTTTATCGTTAAAAAGTAAAATTCTCTTATTAGTTTTTTGACAGCTGCCTATTGTGAAAAGTACATGTCGCTAATATGATTAACCTCAGTGTGCTTAAAAACACTTGTATACAAGTAATTTAATGTAAAAAGTCTCCGTTTAAAAATATGACATCTGAATTGACTGTTGTCAAATATCAAATTTACATATTTCTATTCAGGTTTACCTCAATACCCTAAAAATATTTTTATTTGAACAATTTAATGTAAAAACAGTCAAAAACTCTCGTTTTTAAAAGTTTGACGGTTTAATTGACAGCTATCAACTGTCAATATTACATATTACTATTTAGTTTGACCTTGTTGTTTTTAAAATATTTTTATATGAGCAAAATTCGGTCTGATTTACTAAATTAAACACAGAAACTGTCTAAATTGACACAAAAATTGTCGTTTTAAAAAGATTGACAGCTTTTTTGACAGCTGGAAGCTGTCAAACCTTATTTTTAACATCGGATTCGTGTTCGGCACATCAAAAAACATAAATATATATTTCGCCAAGGCAAAAGATTAATTTAAAAAACAGTTCTCATGCAAAATGTATAAAAGTGTACTAATCCTATGTTAAACCCCATTTAAACTTTAATCCTTCAGTGGCACGGGTTAATATTGATCGATTAGGCTTTTCTTGTGCATAGCTCATTTTTTTCACAGTCTAAAGCAAATTCTGCCTGGCGACCTAAGAAATTTCAACTTTTGCAAAGTAACGGTCACCCTAATATATGTTTTGTAAAAGTTTTTAAAGTTTAGGGAAAAGTGCAACAAACCGAAATTTTGGTATCAAAAATACTAAATAGTGAAAGAAATAATTTGAATTTAAGTAAAGTTAGATTAAAATTCTTGATATTTGATATTATTATACTAAATTTCATATTATTCCTTTCACTGTTTAGTATTTTTAATACCAAAATTTCGCCTTGTCGCATTTTTCCCTAAATTGAGAAGCACTTTTACAAAATTTGATATAATTTTCTTTCCGTGTATTATCCGATATTAGAGGATTTTTTCAGGGCATTATTTTTATAGTAAATTTGATTCCGCGTCGAATGAGCTATATTTGAATGTAATCTGATAAAAATTGATAGAGTTATGTAAGTTTTAGGACTATTAAATTTTTTACTCATTACGTATATACGTATAGGACTTGGAAACAGCATTAGGACGCGTTGCGAAGCATGCAAATTATAACAAGTGTCATTACAAATATATAACTTTTATTAGATTATACCGTAGAGTACAGTGCAGTACGGTACGGTATATTACAGTATGGTGCCGTACAGTACACAACAGAACATCGATCAGAAGTAGTATATTTAAGCTTGAAGAAATCATTGTAGCTATCAACCAGAGTTTTATTATTCTTTAACTTAACACGATGCCTCTAATCCACCAATAAACCACATATGAAACAAAACTTATTGCAATTATCACACATTTTTTCTTCAAAAATTGAAGCAAAGCAATAAAACTTTGACGTTTCAATAAGGTTAAATTACAATAACACTTTCTTTTTTTAATCAAGATAAACAAGATATAGTGTGAACTTAGGTACATTCGAGAACCTTTTTTATAATTCTATTAAAAAACAAATGCGTGATAATCGCAATAAATTTTCTTTCATCTACTGTATATTTGTGGATAAGCAGCATTGCTTGAAACTGTGATTGACGGCCTCAATCATTTCTTTGCAACCTAGCGTATATCACGTCTGATCGTTGGTATAAACCGGAATTCACGTAGGCTAAGTGTTCTTCAAAATTTAAGAAATGGGAATCGAAAAATTGACAAAAATTTAGAATTTACTTATCTTCTCCGGTCGTATTATATCATTAAACAATCCAAAATGCTCACGTTTTTTAAACAAAGGAATATCTTGGAAGAAGATTTCAGGATCTCGCTAGTCCGTAAAAGTCGATGATCAAAATTCTTTCAGAGAAATTTACAACGCTGGAGAAGACAATAGGAGCATACAAAAATTTGAAAAAAGTATTTTGTTTCATAAACTACGCTACATATGAATAGCAAATAATAATCAACGACTTTGTAGTACTAATGAATAACACAAACAAATGAGATTGAACAAATAATTTTAAATTAATGAGCATTTCCTAGATATTTTTTAAAGTAATTGACAGTTCTGTTGTGCACTGCATAGTTCCGAACTGCACTGTACTATGAGTAAAAAATTTAATAGTCTTAAAACTCACATAACTTGATCAATTTTTATTAAATTACATTCAAATATAGCTCATTAGACTCGGAATCAAATTTACTATAAATATAATGTACTGAAAAAAATCCCTAATATCGGATAATTTTGTAAAAATATCTTCAAAGTTGAAAAAATGGAGAAAAAATCAAAAAATTCCAAATATTTTCATCTACAGTTTCATCAGTTCTCATTTCAGCTAAATTTTCAACACACTGTCGGAAAGCTTTGTTTTTTCCCTATCGAACTAAAAAAAATTGGAAATTGGATGGAAATTAGCGAAATTATGAGTGACTGTTCACATCAACCTACAGAAAAACGGTTTTTTGGCCATAAAATGAGATTTTGGAGGTGTATTGGAAATTTTTCCTATACCATTTTTCTTAGTTTTACTAGACCTACAAGTTGTACTAGGTCCGCAAAAAAGTATATTTAGATTTTTTTATTTTGTCGCACAGTGTAATTTTAAAATTTTTGTCCGTCATATTGGATCGGCCATTTTGAATTTTGAAAATCTGATGGCAGATTCGTTATCAGCGACCCCAAAAACCACCGAGTAACAAGTTTCAAGCAAATCTGATCACTTTTTATACATTTCTTTTGTGCTGATGCTTTTCTACGTTTTTTTAGCCAATTGCGTCCATCTTTGAAGCAAAATTATAAAAAACTAATAAAGTTAGAGGTGTGGGATTTATTGTGTTGAAAAGAGCAGATCGTTTTCTATAAGAATCACTAAAAAACTGAAAATCGATTTTTTTGACCTAAGGTCCCTTTTAACATTCCAGGTCACATATTATGATTTTTATTTTTATTTAAAAAAATAATAAAAAATAAGAATATACAAAATGTCGGTGAAACTTGAAACTTGAATACAAATGAATATACATTTGATAGCTATCACAAATGCACAGACATAGCCACGGGCTTTAAACCTCCCGTTTGGTACAGCGAAAAACATCAGTAGCTATATAGCGTCCCACTGAGGCTCTTACCCCAGTAAATAGAGGCATATTAGGCACAATGCATTAGCTTATTAAACAAGCAGTCTGCTCAATTGTCCAACGAGGTATTTGGACAATTAAGGTGGTTGTTCAATGACCCAATGCATTATGCCTAATAATCCAAAATTATTTCTCACTTAAAAATGGAGAAATACGACTTAATTGTTGAGGAAACATTAAGGAACGTTAAATTATTGATAAACACACAAAAACTAGTTATAAAAACACTTATAATAATAAGAATTCGCGATTTTTCGGAAGAGTCAGTTTTCTACTGACAGTTTACTGCTACACTTATAAATACTGTCGGTAAAAGTTATGAGTATGATAAAGAGTCAATCTTTTTATCGACTCTTAATATGTATTTCAACTGATAACACATGATTGTAGGTTTCTTTTTTCAGAAATAAAAAGAGCGAATTTAATTAATTAAATCAATTGAAAATTGATAAGTATTATATTAATTTTTAATATTTACACGGTGCTACAAAAAATTTTTTTTGTTATATACTTTTGTTCTCATGTATCGGAACTTGTAGAGGAGGTTGAACTATTAATTTTAGTATGTTTGAAATTTCAAATACACCCCCGAAATTTCAAGTTATAGTTCAAAAACCAAAATTTCATCAATTTGTGTATAAAAATAGTTGTATATTGGTTATTTTTCAATCGATTTGGATGATTCGGGGCTTATTGGAAAGCTAAAAGTTGTTGTTTTTCAAAACTTCAAGGTTAATAAAGTTTCGTTGAAAAATGTGGAAGCTGTGAGCCAAAACATACGAACAAAAACTCAAAAAATTCAATTATGGCGACTTTGGCTTAAAAATACACCCTAACTTTAAAGGGAACCCACATTATATCATATATTGCAAGAAAATATATGTATTTTCTTTCAAAATGAGCTGTAGATGGACTCGATTGGATAAAAATTCTCCAAATTATGAAGGTTTTAGTAATTTTTGTCATTGTTGGTATTTTTATAAATATAACAGATTTCACTTCTACAAGTTAAAAAGCATTTTATTTTTAAATAATTCGACATTTCTATTAAATCCATTAAAGAATTTTATTTTTTAGTTTGAAAAATTTATATTATTAAACATTAGTTTTAAAATCTAGTTTCAATATTTTTTTTTAACGCAAATAAGATTTTAAAATCTGATGCAGTCTTATGTGTTAAATAGCTTGGAATACTTATGTACATACTATGAATAACAAAATTGTGAGGATTAAAATATTTATTTTGTGTTAAACTACTGCTTTATTTTCTTACCTAATCTAATATCTACAACCAATTTTAGCAAGTTTTTTTATTGTTAAACGTTCTATTTCTCTGATGTATGTTTAGAGTGTACTTTTGATTCACCATAGTAACAAATAAATGACGGTTGAAGTTGTCTACCTAAGTGACAGTTCCGAGGTGAGAAATTGAAAGGTGGTTAACGTTTGTTTGTAAATATAATAATAAAATGAGCCGATAAGCGGAATAAATTTTGTTTTGTCTGTGGTTTATTTGTTAACAAAAATCATCAAATAAGATTTGACACAAATAAATCAGTTATTGAAGCATACAATAAATTTTTTAATCGTAAGTATACTACAAGTGAATGGTATGAACCAGAATTCGTGTGCTCCGTTTGTACAATGATTCTAAAAGGATGGAAAAGTGAAATTAATTTCAAATGAACGATACATGGATATGATTCGGGCAAAAATTGATCAATATGCACGTAAAGAATGGCCACGGCGAAGTGCATTTCAGATTGGTAAAAAGAATGTTATAAATATTCCATTAGTCAGCCCAGAAAATGTTATTCTGACACCACTGCATCTTAAACTCGGTTACATAAAACAGTATGTAAAAAGGTTACACCCGAACAGCAAAGCATTTAAATACTTAAAAGCAATATTTCCAGATCTGACTGAAGCTAAAATAAGAGAAGGTCATTACAACTGTTATTACTAAATTTTATCATCTGTTTAAATAATTGTGCGGCCTATTTGAAGAACACTTTTACTCGAATTTAGAATTCAATTAATATATACTGCATAAGATTTGTTATTAAATATTTCAGGAATTTTCATTGGTCCACAAATTAGAACTCTCATGAAAAGCCAAGAATTTAGGAATAAATGAACTCCAATTGAAAGAAGAGCATGGGACAGTTTTGTCGATTTGTGTCAAAACTTTTTAGGCAATCATCGAAGCAAAAACTATGTCAGCATTATAAAAGAATTTTTGACTTCCTACAGCAAAATGGGATGCAATATGTCCATTAAAGTTCATTTTTTGAACTCGCATCAGGATTTCTTTCCCGAAAATTTGGGCCAAATTTCTGATAAACAGGGTGAACATTTCCATCAGGAGATTTTAGCTATGGAAAATCGGTTTCTTGGAAAAAATAAAATAAGCATGCTTTCTAATTACTGTTGGTCGTTAAAAATAGAGACCGATCCAGCTTCATATAAACGCAAACAAAAAGTTAAAACGTTTTAATTTTTTTGTTTAATTTCGGAGTTATCCCTCTTGTTATTGCTAAAGTTTAACAAGCTGGTCGATTGATTCTAATTTCTTGTCTAAATGCTTTAATTTTAATTTACAATTTATATATTTCTTTTATAAAAATGTTGAATTATTTAAAAATAAAATGCTTTTTAACTTGTAGAAGTGAAATCTGTTATATTTATAAAAATACCAACAATGACAAAAATTACTAAAACCTTCATAATTTGGAGAATTTTTATCCAATCGAGTCCATCTACAGCTCATTTTGAAGGGAAATACATGTATTTTCTTGCAATATATGATATAATGTGGGTTCCCTTTAAATTTAGGGTGTATTTTTAAGCCAATGTCGCCATAATTGAATTTTTTGAGTTTTTGTTCGTATGTTTTGGCTCACAGCTTCCACATTTTTCAACGAAACTTTATTAACCTTGAAGTTTTGAAAAACAACAACTTTTAGCTTTCCAATAAGCCCTGAATCATCCAAATCGATTGAAAAATAACCAATATACAACTATTTTTATACACAAATTGATGAAATTTTGGTTTTTGAACTATAACTTGAAATTTCGGGGGTGTATTTGAAATTTCAAACATACTAAAATTAATAGTTCAACCTCCTCTACAAGTTCCGATACATGAGAATAAAAGTATATAACAAAAAAAAATTTTTGTAGCTCCGTGTTATTTATTAATTCCATTCTTAATATAAACAATTTATTCATTATTTATTGTATAGTGTAAAAGATTTTTTATAATTATTTTTATTCAAATTGACGTTTTAAATTTTATAATTGAAAATGCAAAGATTAAAAAATGTTTATCAGAATATTTATTTAAATTTTTTTGTATTAACCAATGTATTTAATTACTAATCAATTATTGAGAAATTTTTATTTTTTGTGAATTTAAAGTTTGTAATTTTTTATAAACTTTCCTTTTTTCATTTTATGTTATTAAAATGTTAATAATATTAAAATATGCATTATAAAAAATTTATTTTATTATTTATACTTACCATCATTTTTTATTTATCAATTTACTGTTTTTTTATTCTGGCACTTTATTTTGAAAAAATAATTCACTTACTTTAAATATAAATAATTAATAAAAATCTTTTACACTATACAATAAATAATGAATAATTTGTTTATGTAAAGAATGAAATTAATAAATAATTATTAAAAAATTACATAATACTTACGAATTTTCAATTGATTTAATTAATTAAATTCGCTCTTTTTATTTCTGAAAACAGAAACCTACAATCATGTATTATCAGTTGAAATACATATTTTAACGTTCCTTAATGTTTCCTCAACAATTAAGTCGTGTTTCTCCATTTTTAAGTGAGAAATAAGTTTTGGATTTATAGGCATAATGCATTGGGTCATTGAACAACCACCTTAATTGTCCAAATGCCGCGTTGGACAATTGAGCAGCCTGCTTGTTTAATAAGCTAATGCATTGTGCCCAATATGCCTCTTTTTACTGGGATCCAAGTGCTAATTGCACCCAACGATGCTTAACCTCCACGATTGCAAGCCACGAAAATGTAGGGTTTATTTAGGTTTAGCATTCGTAAAGTAGGGTCTGATATCAATACAATTTGTTAAAATTAGACCCTCCTTAGACTCCCAAAACAGTCTGATATTTTTCAATTTTCCATTTGAAGGAGTAAAGGAGGATCTAATTTAATGAAACTATAGCCTACTTTATAAACCTCGTAGACCTCGTCAAGTCAAATGTCGATTTGGTTGAGCGCATAAAGCGCTATACCATCAACACACTTTTGAGGCCTATGGTGGTTCGAGTCCGCCTTACCCTCATGCGTGTTGTAGTTGTGAAGATCATTTTTTTAATTAAACCCACTTTTTTATTTTAAAAGAATGCAAAATTTGAATCATTTGAATTTTTTTTAACCTTTTTAAATAATTAAAAAATTTCTGATTCACTCTAAAAGAATAAAATAATGAGAAGATCAATGGTAATAATAAACGAGTGAAATATTCATTATTTTATGGAATAGAGTCTAATAATGAGAAGATCAGTAATAGTAATAGAATTACCTCACTTTTTATTGATCAAATATAAGAATAATTATTAATATTTTGAGATAGCATTTTGGAATGATCGATAATTAAATACTTATCTGTATACAGACACTAATTATATTATAAAGCATTGGAAGACATTAATAACGATGATTTGCCACTATTAACCCTCCGGACATTATAGAATGTTACCAATCATGCTGCACAACTATGACCTGCGAGATTCGTTCAGGTCTAATGATGTAATGTATTGTTTAACTTGAAAAATGACTCTATGAAAGTGGATGTTTTTTTATCATGTGTTAGATAGCCTAGATTTAATTTTTTCTTTTTTTTACTCCCCAACTAGCTAGTTAGATAACTTGTAAAAAGACCACAGAGAAAGAGACTCGTGACCGGTCTTTCAAGTTGAACCCTAGACCTCACACTCATATCTCGGAAGAATCATTGGGCCAGTGGAATACAAGACTGAGGACGACTAAGAGGGATGCTGTAGGTATATATATATATATATATATATATATATATATATGAAAACTGGTGGTAGATGTTGAGTCCCGTTCGAAAAAGAGATAAACCTCGTGACATATAGTGAGAAACTCAAGAACCTTTTCTTTTTGGGGTCTTGTATTTTTACTGCTTGATTTGGCAGATCATCGATCTTCGTGAATCATTACAGCCGCAGATGATCTAGAATCGTTATAAGCGTCAGGCCAATGGGGAAAAGAGGTAGGGAAAGCAAAATCTCGTGACTGTTCGACAACACGAAAAAGGACATAACGAGACTAAATAAAATACTTCATGAATATTGTGATGTAGAAAAAAATTACCATTAGAGCAAAAACAATGTGATAAAGATCTGTTGGATTTTTTTAACGTTTGTTGTTTCTTAAACATTTTGCTTAATTTCTGACGACTTACTTGTTAGTGTGTGTGTGAGGATCGTGGCAGGATGAAGTGACTGTGAGATGAAGATTGTCGAAAATGATTAAAAAGGTGTATTATGTATTGTTAGCACAATAATCGATTACGTCTCCTAAGAAGATTGACGTTCACCTTGAACCCAACAACTACTGGGTTCAAGTATATACATTTCTATATGGACAATATCTATCTTGATTTTATTTTAAACCGAATAAACTTTCTTTGATGACTTCAGATGTTATATAAACCCTTGCAAAAAAAACTCCCTAAAAATTAAAAAACAAAATTCGCTTTAGACTTAAGCGGAATTTTTTTTTAAATTTTTAGAAAAGCTTCACGCTAAACAATTATTGAAGTGGGACATTTGAATCTTTACAAAAAATTGACCAATAAAAACCAAAATAGGTTATTATTAGCAAAAAATATTAATACTAAAAAAACGAGAAATTTAAACTGCTAATCATGGTTTCTATTGTTTCTAAGGTCGCTGATTACAAAACTGAAGTCAAATTTCAAAAATTTTAAATTAATATATATAATATATATATATATATATATATATATATATATATATATATAAAATCGTATCATCTAATTTGTGAATGAACCTTGTCTAGCTAAAAGAATACTAACCTTCTACTTTCTGATTAGCAGCGAGGTACTGTTTAAATTTTACACTTTAGATTTGTAACTAGGGCCCCCAAAAAACTTTGATACGAAGTTTCATAAAAATTAATTAATTTTAAAATTTGCATGAAATCTGACTTCAGATTTGTAATCAGAGACCCCCAAACCCGCTTGATACGAAGTTTCCTAGAAATTGATTAATTTAAAATTGTTCATGATCTCCATGTTGGATCCGCCATTTTGAATTTTTGAAATCTGACTTCAGATTATTTTGAAATATATTTTTAAATATAACTTCAATTTGTAATCAGCGACCTTAAAAACAATAGAAACCATGATTAGCAATTTAAATTTCTTGTTTTTTTAGTATTAATATTTTTTGCTAATAATAATCTATTTTGGTTTTTATTGGTCAATTTTTGAGTCCTGTAAAAAATAGTTAACTTAACAAATTTCATTTGTTAAAAATTTTATATTGTTCTTTGAACATTTGTGAAGAGAAATAGAGTAGTCTGGTCAAAAAATATTAATTTTCAACGATTTTACAGGAAATCTACGAAAAAAAGTTTTTTTTCCATGCAAAATACATACAAAATTTCACCAGCCTACAGGCACCACTAAATATTAATTAAAAAAAATAAAAAATACGTATCTAATTTTTTTCAATTTATGACAAAATGAGTCCCGGAAATTGACAAAATTCCAAAATGTCATTTTTAACGGCCACCCTATTATTGACTTTAGGAAATTAAATAATGATACAGATCAAGATGCATATCCTTTACCAGTGATTGGAGACGTTCTCTCTCAGTTAGGAAAAGAAAAATTCTTTTCGGCTTTCGATTTGTCTTCAGGATTTCACCAAATTCCGATGAAAAAAGAAAGTAGAAAATGTACCGGATTCCGCACAAGAGAACACTATCAATTTATCCGAATGCCATTTGGATTTAAAAATGCACCTGCCACATTTCAAAGAATAATAGATCGCGCTTTTCAAGGATTAATTGGTGATTTATGTTTCGTATACTTAGATGATATTGTTATTTTTGGATCTACATTAGAAGAACATAATAAAAATTTAATCAAATTCATGGAAAGTGTGAAAACATTGGGATTAAAATTACAACCGGATATGTGTGAATATCTTCGGCCAGAATTAGAATACTTAGGACATGTTATCACAGATAAAGGAGTGAAACCAAATCCTTTAAAAATACAAGCTGTTCAAAATTTTAAAGAACCAAAAAACGTCACAGAAATACAATAATTTTTTAGAATTAGTTAGATATTACAGAAAGTTTATTAAACATTTTGCACATATAGCTAAACCATTATCAAGCTTAACAGCAAAAGAAACTATTTTTAATCAGACAAAAGAGTGTAGTACAAGCTTTGAATTATTAAAAGATTTGCTGTGTCAATCACCAGTATTCAAATATCCAGATTTTAATAAAAGATTTGTTTTGACAACCGACGTTAGCAATGTAGGAGTAGGAGCTGTTCTTTCACAAGATAGACATCCTTGTTGTTATATTTCAAGGGTATTGAATAAAGCAGAACAAAATTACAATACTGTAGAAAAATAATTATTGGCAATCGTGTGGGCTACAAAAAGGCTTAAACAATATCTATTAGGACGTAAATTTACTATTCGGACGGATCACAAAACACTAATTTGGTTACATAATGTAAAAGATCCTAGTTCCAGATTATTAAAATGGAGATTACGTTTAGAAGAGTTCCACTATGATTTAGAATATGAGGCGTTATTTCTCAAACGTCCCAGTCCAAAATTATAAGTCTTTGGATTGTGTTGGTATTTTGGGAAATTGTTGCCCTATATGAAAGTAATAAATCTGTAAAATATTAGCTCTTTAAAAAAAATTGTAGAAAGTGGTGGGGGTTAAAGTTTTGACATTTTAAAAAAAGAAAATACGTGACGTATCTAAAAAGTTATGTTTATTCTGTATTAAAAACCAAATTACTAATGAACCCGTCGTTGTAACCTACGAAAGACAACCACGTAGAGTATTAGAAGTAGATATTAAACCTTATTTAAATAAGAATGTGAAACTTAGACTTTAGGGACTAAATCCCATCTAGCGAGAGGGATGTTATAGTCAGCAAAAATATATATCCCCCTTGTATTGTTTTATATTCGACATTAGCTGCAAAACGTATTTGCAACTCAGTCTTATTTCTGCCTTTGAAGTGTATTATTAATTTCATTAATAAATTGTTACTCTCTGAAGTGATAAAAAGTAAATTGTGTCCATTTAATAAATTAGACCATGATAAATCTCATATGACAAAAGTTTATTCAAAAAGGTTTTTACTATTGTTTCTCAAAACGTGTTTTCTTACCATTTTATGATTTATTTTATTGTTTATGAAGAGTTGTAAGAAATAGTGACAGACCTACTTTGAGGTTATGTTTAAATGTTGAATGTTCTGTTTGGTTATTTTTTATTTTTATTTTGTCTGACGTTTTGTTCCGTTTTTCTGATGAGGATGCAGAATACTGGATCGAAACGCGTCAAAATTTTGATGTAATTTAAATAAAGTTTAAAGCCATTATGCCACAAGAAAGAAGGATATCTTTACTCTATCACAAATCAATATTTGGATTTTAATTTTTTCTAAAGGTAGATATTTAATATTCTGTTTATGTGGACATTTAAACATCCACATAATCTCCTACGAACATCGCCACTCAATTTTTCTAACTTTGCTAAACGATGTCCTGTGGAGTTTCAGAAAATCTTCAGTGCTATGTGGGTCAATTCTTCACAATAATTTAGTTGCTTTTACTAATGGGACGATCCATGTCTCCATGCCCTGACAAAAGTTTAATTTTGCTTATACTTTGTAATTTGATAGTGTTTAGGGTCCAAAATACTCTTTTTTGAAGCCAGTTGGATTCCGGCAATGTAGTGGGAGGGTAAATATGACAGTCCACGAAAAAACGTGCCTTAGCTCCAGAATATGAATCCTACGGGAAACGTATTAAAATAGTAAAATGATTATTCCGTTTGTTGTGTGTTTTCCGTGACCAATTTTGATGGTCTGCAATTTCTAGGAAGTGCTTTCAAAAATTTGCAATTTGTACCACCAGTTAAAGGACCACTCATTTTTAGTTAAATGAAATACTTTTTAAAACAACAAATTTTGACCGGACCCGGTACCGGCTTGATACCATGCTGATCGTCGATTTCTGCCTGGGAATGTCGCTAATATTTTCTTAAAGAACAGGTTTCAGGATTCAATTTAACTTCTATTACAATTTCTGACGTGATGGGAGGTTCTCGTTGTTAAATTCGGATTCAGCGCACCAAAAGTTGCGAGAAATGACTTCTCGATCTCAGACAACAAAAATGTTTATTGTTTTGCAAGCTTGTGATATTTTTAAATATGACTAAACTTAATTTTTAATCAATTTGATAAAACAATAATTTTGTAATGTTAATTTTTTTCATGAAAATGGTGATGGCTATTTTATTTGTTTTAAATAAACTTCATTACATACTTAACCGACTGTGTAAATATGAAAATAATGATTTAATGGTAAAAATGGTAATTGAATCATTAATACTTTTTTTTGCACAATGTTTTTAAATAAAATTATTTATATTTTTATAAATAATAATTTTTTTACCACTGTATGGTTTTAATTTTGGAAATATACAAACTCTGGTTTAACAAGATAAATATATATTCCCAAATAACCAGCGTATTATTATTGTACCATCAAGCCCGGTCAAGTCTACTGAATGAAAACGGCATCTTTAGCTCCACGTACCATCAACATAGTAACTAAATTTTATCCAGCTTATATGTCTATACCAAGAAGACTAGAAACAGGAGGTAAAACTTTCGTAGTGGGGATGAGTCACGAGCCTGTTTTTAACCAGGTGTGTCGTTTCTAAAAGTCGTCGGCGCGATGCTTCTGCGCATTATTCACACATTCAAATTTTTCTATACCGTGACATTTACACATGATATCCTTTTAATTTGAGGTTAACTTTAAAGTGCAATTGAGACACGACGTGTATCAAAACGAATACATATATTATAAATAATTCACGAGATTAGTGAATTTAGTGCAATAATTTAGTGTTATTAAAATATTTATAAAATGCCGACAACGTACTGTGTAAAAAGAATCAAGAAGAAAAATTATTTAATTATATTATTAATATATTACTTACCACTGAAAAATATACACTCTTTAATATATATTTTTGTATACACATATATATTTATTAAATTTATTTTTTACAATTTATTAATAGTTATTATTAATAATATTCCTGAAACGCACAACAATCACAAACATTAAACATAACCTTCTCAACTTGTAGATTGTTATGATTTTCTCAGTCGTCTGGGTTAGTGAGAAAGACAGAGACAAATATATTACATGTGCGCATGCGTGAAAACCATAATTTTCGTTCTTACACTGAAAAAAAAGTGCTGTTGAATCAAATAGCTCCATGCTATTGAATTTCCCGTTATTGATTCAATAACACATTTATTAATCGAACAGCATATTGCTTAAAACGAAAAAATAAAACTGTTTAAATTAAAAGTACGGTACTGTAAAATTAATGATATTCTACAAATTGTTTCTATAGTTCATCTATATATAGCAACAGAATAATTTATTGCTTCTTTGACATTATTCATTTGAAGCATCTAATAGATAAATTTGAAGAAAATGCGTGTAAATTTGAATCAAATGAAAAGTTGTTTGCTCCAAAGAAGCGCGTTTTTGAAAATGAAAGCATATGCTTTCGTTTCAATGAGTGGTGCTATAGCGGACTGCCTATAGCATATGCTATAAAAATAAGGACACTATGTATTTGATACATTGACAGGTGCTAAATTTATTGAAATACTTATCCACACTTATTTATATGTTTATTAAACCTGTCGTTTTTGAGATTCTTATATAAAAAACTATTATTTAAATTGTTTTAAAGAATTAAGGACTAGTTAAATATAAATTCCCTATATAAATTCCCTTATTTACGAGAAAAATCTCGCGCACGGTATTTAACTACAAAGTAACTGCTCAATGTAAGAAGCGAATGTATTACATTGCAGCGCGGCAGTTCTCGTCCATCACGAAAGTTAAGCACGATTGGTCGCGGTTACTACATGGATGGGTGACCGATTGGGAACAGCGTATTTTTCAGACTCAAAAAAATATAAAGTGTGTTTGAATGTGTATGTATGTGTGTTTGTCGTTGGAAAAAATGAAAAAAATAATAAAGATGTGTATATGTTAGTGTGTAAAATTGAAAAAAAGATGTATATAAAAAGTGTTAATGTGTTAAAGGTGTGAGAATTAATTATAGTATATAAAAAATATGTGAACAAAAATTTCATTTTTTCAATTTATCGTTCGTATATCTTTAACTACATAAAAGCATTGACTTAACAGTATGGTGTTATTCAATCGATAGCAACAACTAAAAAAATTAAAAGTACAAATTTTTGAATCATAAAAATGATGCTTTTAAATTGAAAAACTATAGTTATTGACTCAAAAGCATATACTGTTAAATTAAAAAATTTTGATCGTTGATTCAAAAGGAATACCTTCAAATTAACATAGTATGCTGTCAATTTGAGAAATATGCTTTTGTTTCAATGAAAGTGATACTATCGAATCATTAGAATCGGTGCTTTCAAAACAACAGCATATACGTTTGGCAGCCCGTTATGACACTATTCAATGAATCAAACTCATATGTCATTGATTCAACAGCATTTTTTTCTCCGTGTATATTAAATAAACTTACCATTTCCATTTCTGGAATTATTATTTTTGATAATTCCGATTAATATAAAAAAATTTTATCATAATAAAGAAATTAGTGAAAAAAAATATTTATTCTTATTATTAATAAATAATAAAAATTATTTATAATTAAATTGCACTAATAACACTGGTTTACAGTGAAATTGCCAATCGAACAAAACATTTTTTTTTATTAGTAGGTGTTTTCTGAGTAAGAAAATCATAGTTTTAATTTTTTTCCCTCGTGTAGTTTTTTTGTAGCTTCAAATTTTGTATTTTTGAGCAGCGACGGCACTTAAATTTACCTGTAGGAAAATCAACTCGTTTAAAAATGATGAATAGGATGTCGTTGGAAAGGTAATTAAATTATCTTTCAATCCATATATTACAGAATAAAATTGAATGATTGGATGAATGATTAGGTTAAAAATGAAAATTCTACACTACATTTAGTGAACGAAACTACTTTGCCATTTTTAGTATACTTTTCAATATTTGCAGCAAACATGCAAATAGTGAAATTAAGTTAAGTGCTAAAGTTACTAAAATCACACATCAAGAAATTCTGGAGATGCTCAATTCGAATAGAATGTCAAATATCAAAACTTCAAAATGGCGGATCCAATATGGCGTCAAGTTTTTTTAAAAATCGATTAAATTTATGACAATTTCGTTACTCGGGGTTTTCGGTGTCGCTGATGACGAGTCTGATGTCAGATTTTTAAAATTAAAAATGGTGGCTTTAATAGAGTAGACGAGTTTTGGCTCTCTGATTAGGTCTCTGATTACAAATTCGATGTCATATTTTGAAAATTCAAAGAGGTGGATTCAGTCTGTGCGAACATATTTTGAATGTTTAAAGATAAACTCATGAAAATTAATACTTTGGGGTTTCTGAGGTCTCTAATTCCGAAACCAACATCGGTTTTAAAATTGATGTTATGTTGACAGAAAATAAAAACTTTACTCTAATTGCAATAAACTATCTTAATTTTAATTTTCAATAAATTTTTATAACTTTTTAACTGCAATAGATTTTAAATCTCATTCGAAAATACAAACACTGAAAACATCAAGGAGGGGGATGAAGAATGTAAAAGGGCTCGAAAACATTTAAAAAAATAATTTTAATTTATTATTTAAAAACTTTTGTTTTTTAAATGTACTTTGATAAAGGTAATTACCTTTATCAAAGTACATTTAAAAAACAAAAGTTTTAAACATATATTTAAAATGTATTGCAGTAAAAAAGTTATAAAAATTTTTTGAAAATTAAAATAAAGATAGTTTATTGCAATTAGAGTAGGGGAGACTGGGGCGAAAAGTTAAACTGCCAAAACCGTTAAAATTCATTATCTTTCGAACGGGAATAATTGGAGCATTGTAATTTTAATTATAGAAGGGTATTATCACCCTAAATAAATGTCCGGAGTTGTGTGCAATTCTGTTAATTTTTGTGGTGTCTATATTGAAAGTATTTTTTCAACCTACTTCTGAAAATTTTTTCGAAAAAGAAAATATCAACTTTTAAGTATGTTTTTTGCATTTTCCTCACCGCGATTTTTTTACTTCATTATTTGGGTCCCCTGAAGAGATACCTAAAGGTATTTGCTAAATATCTTAAGTCAGATTTTTTATATTTGTTGTGAAAGACAAAAACGCACCCTGGGGCAAAAAGTTAAATGTATTTTTACATGTATTTAATTAAAATTATTTATTTAACATTAGGCAAGTACTCTGTCAAAAAACAAGACCGTTCACATGAAATAAACAAAAAAAAATTTTTTTTTTTAATTTTAATTTTTTAACTTTACAACTATTCTAAAGCTTTTTTTAAATAAACAAAGATCTTTTATTTACTAAATTACTTGTTTACGTATACTGTAACTTATCTAATACTTATCACCTATCAGAAAATAGTTTTAGTAGGCTAAAAATACACGGAGAAAAAAATGCTGTTGAATCAATGACATATGAGTTTGATTCATTAAATAGTGTCATAACGGACTGCCAAACGTATATGCTGTTGTTTTGAAAGCACCGATTCTAATGATTCGATAGTATCACTTTCATTGAAACAAAAGCATATTTCTCAAATTGACAGCATACTATGTTAATTTGAAGGTATTCCTTTTGAATCAACGATCAAAATTTTTTAATTTAACAGTATATGCTTTTGAGTCAATAACTATAGTTTTTCAATTTAAAAGCATCATTTTTATGATTCAAAAATTTGTACTTTTAATTTTTTTAGTTGTTGCTATCGATTGAATAACACCATACTGTTAAGTCAATTCTTTTATGTAGTTAAAGATATTCGTGATAGACGAGAACTGCCGCGCTGCAATGTAATACATTTGCTTCTGACATTGAGCAGTTACTTTGTAGTTAAATACCGTGCGCGAGATTTTTCTCGTGAATAAGCGAATTTATATTTGACTAGTCCTTAATTCTTTAAAACAATTTAAATAATAGTTTTTTATATAAGAATTTTAAAAACGACATATAAATATGTGTGGATAAGTATTTCAATAAATTAAGCACCTGTCAATGTCTCAAACACATAGTGTCCTTATTTTTATAGCATATGCTATAGGCAGTCCGCTATAGCACCACTCATGGAATCGAAAGCATATGCTTTCATTTTCAAAAGCGCGATTCTTTGGAGCAAACAACTTTTCATTTGATTCAAATTTACACGCATTTTCTTCAAATTTATCTATTAGATGCTTCAAATAAATAATGTCAAAGAAGCAATAAATTATTCTGTTGCTATATATAGATGAACTATAGAAACAATTTGTAGAATATCATTAATTTAACAGTACCGTACTTTTAATTTAAACAGTTTCATTTTTTCGTTTTAAGCAATATGCTATTCGATTAATAAATGTGTTATTGAATCAATAACAGGAAATTCAATAGCATGGAGTTATTTGATTCAACAGCACATATAATTAGAAATGACAGACCCACAGGTAAGGGAGGACGAACAGCTATAATAATAAATAATAAAAAACCGCTGCCAAGTTATAAATTTTTGTTATAATTTTGGTACTCATTTCATTCGTTTTCGTAAATCTTGTTGTGTTTATTTCATGAACACTTTGCTTTCTCATATAAATGTTAATAACAATAAAGTATAAATAATATAATAATGATTCTATCACTCGGTTTCCAAATTAATTATGTGTTAAAGTTATAGATCACTCCGAGTCAAGTTGTTTTAATTTTTTCAATTTACTTGACTCGGAGTGATCGATAACTTCAACACATAATTAATAAATAAAGGAAAAATTTTGAACAATTATTCTTAAGTGGTGAGTCAGAATTTCTCTCCTCCTGAGAAAAAAAACGTTTAGAAAAAAATGTACATCAATTACAAAAAAAGTGATTAAATAATTAGTGTCGCGGTGCAGAACGATATATTCCTCGCAAGCACGGCCCTCATGGCACCTGTGTGCACTAGCGCTACACTATAAGTTTGTACAAATTCTAACAGTCTCAATATTTAAGAAAAAAGTAATACAGTTTAATTATTCGTATATTTATATAACATTTTGTTTAAAAAATACTAATATTACAATATAGGGTCAGCCGGGGTAAATCCGAACGCTTTTAGTAAGTTTCAACAATAACATAAGTTTTTTCTTTTAAAAGACAATACTTCCGGTATTCTGGTGCATGAAGTTGTCGCTTTAATTCCATAGAAGAATTTTATGGAGTAGCAAAAATTTTTGATAAATTACAATCGCAGGAAACTTAGCGTTCGTATTTACCCCGATACTTTGCAACTTTCCTAAAATAACGGGGTTAATACGAACGCCACTGTATTTCAGAAAAAACTTAGGGAAAATAAATTTAAAGTATTGCAATTGTTAAACTTATATAAAAACTCAAAAAAATACGATAATAAATCTATTACGTAATAATGCATCATATATAAATACAAAAATCAAACAGGTTAAAAATTAAAATGCATTACACAATTAAAACCTTAAATAACTTTATCAAATCATAACGGATTTTTGCAAAACTTGGTACAGAAAGTATTTTGGAGTGATTGAATGTAAATACAAAAATAAAAATCAAATTTTTTAAATTCAAAATGGCGGATTCAATATGGCAGACTTTCCTAAAACTTATTTTTAAAAATGATCAAATTTGTTTGAATCTTGCCACTTGGGGGTTTTCTGGGTCGCTGAATACGAATTTGAAGTCAGATTTTTAAAATTCAAAATGGCGGATCCAATATGGCGGACGAAAATTAAAACAAGTTGTGAATTAAGATGTTCATTACATAAACATTTTGCTTCCTCTTTACGATAAGCAAAAAATTTGCTTTAAAGAGAATTTTTTCATTTTATTTAATTCTATTAATGCTAATAAAATATATTCTTTTTATACTTCAATCGATTCGTTTTGATGAAATGAAGATATTTAGTTTGTTTTTAAGTCTAGATTAACATTTTATTATAAAGCAACATAATTTTTAAGCAGGAAATAAATTTCAAATAAAAGTGCGAATTTTTGGTTTTAATTATGTTTAATTCTATAAATTCAAATAAAATATATACTTTGAATATACCAATCGATCCGTTTTAATGCAACGGACAAGATTATTGAAAAAAATGAGTAAAATCTTATTGTACTGGAATATAATTTTGATGAAAGAACTAAATCTTTGATAACAAGTTGTGAATTAAGATGTTCATTACATGAACATTTTGCTTCCTCTTTACGATAAGCAAAAAATTTGCTTTAAAGTGAATTTTTTCATTTTATTTAATTCTATTAATGCTAATAAAATATATTCTTTTTATACATCAATCGATTCGTCTTGATGAAATGAAGATTTTTAGTTTGTTTTTAAGTCTAGATTAACATTTTATTATAAAGCAACATAATTTTTAAGAAGGAAATAAATTTCTAATAAAAGTGCGAATTTTTGGTTTTAATTATGTTTAATTCTATAAATTCAAATAAAATATATACTTTATATATACCAATCGATCCGTTTTAATGCAACGGATAAGATTATTGAAAAAAATGAGTAAAATCTTATTGTACTGGAATATAATTTTGATGAAAGAACTAAATTTTTGATAAAAAAAGGTAATTTTTTTGCTTTAATTGTCATTACATCTATAAACTCTCATACAATTTATACTTTATATATACCAATCGATTCGTCTTGATGCAAAGAAGAAGATTTTATTGTATATTAACTTCAATATTCATTAAAAAAAAATTTTTGAAAAAAATTTTTTTTTGAAAAAAGTAAAATTTTTTTTTTTTAAATAGATTTTTTAATGTCCATCAATCCATTTCGAGATATTTTTATGAGAAATTTGCCTAGCAATTTTCAGCCCAATTCGTTGAAACCTCTTCGAGTTATCGTGTTCACAAAAAACGGGATCCACACACACACACATACATACATCCGGACAATTGTTCAGGGGCTTAAATAACATAGTCCTATATAGAAGAAGATTTATTTGAAGGATTTTTAAAAATTTTATAAATTAAACGACTACAAAGCTTCCTCACGAGGAAGCAAAATTCATTGGATTCGCTCGAAAATCGTTACTTGGGGGTTTTCGGGGTCGCTGATGACGAATTGGGCATCAGAGCTTCATCGTTCAGAATGGCGGGTACAATATGATACACAAATTTCAAAAAAATTCCTCCAGTTTTAGAAATTTTAATCCGCTTCTTTTAATTTTTAAGTGATTTTTTAAATTTTGAGAAACTGACTTTAAATTCGTAATCAGCAACCCTGAAAACCCCCGAATAACGATTTTCGAGCGGATCCAATGAATTTTTTAATTTTCGTCCGCCATATTGGATCCGCTATTTTGAATTTTAAAAAACTAACTCTAAATTCATAATCAGCGACCCTGAAATCCCCCAGTAACGATTTTCGAGCGAATCCAATAAATTTTTAAATTTTCGTCCACCATATTGGATCCGCCATTTTGAATTTTGAAAAACTGACTTCAAATTGGTAATCAGTGACCCCAAAAACCCCAGAATACTAAGTTTTATTAAGATCCTGAAAAACTTTTTTCAACAAACCATTTGGCAAAAAAAGTGGAACACTCCTTCGAGAGAACGGAGATTAAGTTTCTGCTTATTAATTATTAACAAGGATACATATAGAAAGAAAAACTTTTTTCTATGTACTTTTATAATGTTAAAATAATAGTGTAATCAAATAAAAACAATTTTGTGTGGCTCTGATATAAGAAAAAATTATTTAAAATACCGTTCGGATTTACCCCGGTTTTCCAATTTTCCGGGGTAAATACGAACGGTCTGATATTATTAATAAAAGTTAACAGAAGGCAAAAATAAAAAATAGTTTCTGTTCTAGTATTTATAACAAACAATTATAAATAATAAAATGAATTTTTAGCTTCTTTTTCTTCAAATACGAGACAAAGTACTGAAAGAGTGTCATAATTGATTTTCAATCATTTTTGCAATACTCGTTATCTTTGTTTTTGCTGTTGCTGATTAACAAACGGAAAATGGGATAATATTTAGAATCTCTTGAAGAGGATCTGAGGTAAAAATTCTCATGTTTAACATATTTTTTAAAATTTTAATTAAGCTGAAATAATTAGCGTTCGGATTTACCCCGGCTGACCCCACCTAATAAAATAACAATATAATATTATATATACACTAAAAAAAGTGCTGTTGAATCAAATAGCTCCATGCTATTGAATTTCCCGTTATTGATTCAATAACACATTTATTAATCGAACAGCATATTGCTTAAAACGAAAAAATGAAACTGTTTAAATTAAAAGTACGGTACTGTAAAATTAATGATATTCTACAAATTGTTTCTATAGTTCATCTATATATAGCAACAGAATAATTTATTGCTTCTTTGACATTATTCATTTGAAGCATCTAATAGATAAATTTGAAGAAAATGCGTGTAAATTTGAATCAAATGAAAAGTTGTACGCTCCAAAGAAGCGCGCTTTTGAAAATGAAAGCATATGCTTTCGTTTCAATGAGTGGTGCTATAGCGGACTGCCTATAGCATATGCTATAAAAATAAAGACACTATGTATTTGAGACATTGACAGGTGCTAAATTTATTGAAATACTTATCCACACATAGGTATATGTCGTTTTTGAAATTCTTATATAAAAAACTATAATTTAAATTGTTTTAAAGAATTAAGGACTATAGTTAAATATAAATTCCCTATATAAATTCCCTTATTCACGAGAAAAATCTCGCGCACGGTATTTAACTACAAAGTAACTGCTCAATGTCAGAAGCGAATGTATTACATTGCAGCGCGGCAGTTCTCGTCTATCACGAAAGTTAAGCAGCTTTGGTCGCGGTTACTACATGGATGGGTGACCGATTGGGAACAGCGTATTTTTCAGACTCAAAAAAATATAAAGTGTGTTTGAATGTGTATGTATGTGTGTTTGTCGTTGGAAAAAATGAAAAAAGTAATAAAGATATGTATGTTAGTGTGTAAAATTGAAAAAAGATGTATATAAGAAGTGTTGTGTTAAATGTGTGAGAATTAATTATAGTATATAAAAAATATGTGAACAAAAATTTCATTTTCTGAATTTATCGTTCGTATATCTTTAACCACATAAAAGAATTGACTTAACAGTATGGTGTTATTCAATCGATAGCAACAACTAAAAAAATTAAAAGTACAAATTTTTGAATCATAAAAATGATGCTTTTAAATTGAAAAACTATAGTCATTGACTCAAAAGCATATACTGTTAAATTAAAAAATTTTGATTGTTGATTCAAAAGGAATACCTTCAAATTAACATAGTATGCTGTCAATTTAAGAAATATGCTTTTGTTTCAATGAAAGTGATACTATGGAATCATTAGAATCGGTGCTTTCAAAACAACAGCATATACGTTTGGGAGCCCGTTATGACACTATTCAATGAATCAAACTCATATGTCATTGATTCAACAGCATTTTTTTCTCCGTGTAGAGATTATGTCTTGTAGTGCTTTACACTGTTATTAACATTTTATAAACAAATTATTTAAAAAAGTATTAAAAATAAATTTGTTTAGACACTAAAATTATTTTTAAATACTTTGTATTATAAAGAAAAAAATCCGATTTATTATTTTTAAATAAGTTTATAAATAATTTAATAAAAATTTTTAAAATAATTTTAATTAAAAAATTGATCTTGTAAATCAATTTATTAAAATTTTTACTATTGTTATGTCTAACCTTATTATTATATTCCCTATTTTTTCTCGATTTAACTTTAATTTAGTAAAATTAAAGATGGGACGAGGTTGGATAAATGACAAGAATAAATTTATTTGAACACAGTATATTTAAAAGATCAAAATTATGGAAAGATGAAATGAGCACTAGTTTTCTAAAAACGAGTCTTAAGTGGTTTCTCTGTTTACCTTAGAAAAGCAAGTTTTTGGTCCTGGCTGGCGCCGATGGGAAACAATGCCAATTGTGCGTTAATCGGTTACTAAATGGTACAGGTGGAAGATTTACGACACTCGTAAATCAGGCAGTTGAATGGTTTTCTTTCAGCTTTTGTCGTCACTCGAACAATCTTTCAAACACCAAATTTGACTTCAAGATTCACTGAATTTAGAAATTTACGTAAAGATCAGGACAACTACTATACTGGGGTTGCGAGCACTATCACGAAGAGAACCACTTGTTACGATGAAAAAATTAAGACTGTAGTACAGGTGACTACTACTACTACTGACGATTACATTTTTAAGACTTCTGTAGTGCGGGTGACTACTTCTGATGACTTCAAATTTTAGACTGAAGATCATTTGATAATCTAGCTCTTTTTATATCCAAACGAAAATGCCATTTGCCATGTGTTTGAGATTTCGATGCCTTTTACCATGTATTTGGAACTTCGATGCCATTTGCCATGTATTTTGGATTTCGATGCCATTTGCCATGTGTTTGAGAAACCCATTGTTAGAGAAACACTTGCGCTGACTCAGTCTTTAGGTCACACGTGCTCACAACTTCTTAGTCATATGTTTTTACAATTTAATATTATATTTTTATGTTGTTTCTTAATTATTTATAGTTATTATTAACAATTTGTTATTAATTTGTTATTACAATTTGTTATTTACAATTTGTTGTTAACTTGTTATTACAATTTGTTATTATTGATTACATTATTATAATTTGTTAATTATTATTACAATTTATTATTATCTTATTATTAACTATTATTTGTTGTTATTTTGTTATTACAAATTATTATTAACTTGTTATTAATAATTGTTACTTTGTTATTATATTTAATTACTATTTGTTACAATAAATCATTATTATTTGTTATTAATGTTACAATTATTTATTATTATTTTGATATTATTGTTATAATTAATTATTATTATTATTTATTGCTACAAATTGTTAAGATCTTGTTATTATTAACTCTTATTGTTGTTTTTTATTACTATCTTTTTATTATTATTACAATTGCATATTATTGTTATTATTGTTATAATAATTACTACTATTTTGTTATTAGCAGTGATTATTCGTTCTTACACATTATCATTGTTTAAATTTAATTATTATTTTATTATTCTTATTATTACTATTTTCATTATTTAATAATTGTTTATAGTTGTTAATAATATGTTAATAACAATTATTTATTGTTATTCCCATTATTATTATTATAATTATTTATATTATTATTAATATGGAAAAATACGTTACGATGACGTAACACCTCCGCCTTCAGAAATTTGGAAATTGAAAAAATGAAATTGAACAATTTCCAAATTCTCATTCTTACATTCAAAGCTAAAATTTACAATTGTATTAAAGTTAAGCGTAAAACAAACATTTTTAGAAAAATTATTTTTTTTATTTATTATTATTTTTTTTTAACACACACACTCAATTTTTAAGATAGGTATAAAATAATTAATAATTATTATATATAACTAAATGTTTAGAAGATAGCATGCACATTTTTTATTTGTTTATTTATTGATTTATTTTATAGCGAGAGAAAAAAAAATTTGTCTTAATCGTTATATTTTTATTATTTTTCTTGTAATTTAAGCCAATTTTTTGCTACATGATATCTTCCGAAACATCTTTCACAAGAATTGCTCCATTTAATTAATTGGATTTTATCACTCCAAATATCTATTGCTTCTTTTCCTTCGTTAAAATCATATTTTTGTTTCAATCTTATTAGCATTATTTTTGTTAATTTTTTTTTTATTTCCTAATTTTTTATATTTACTTTAATTTAATTTTAGAATGCGTAATATAACAAAAAAATAAGGTAGTATAAGAAAATAGATTTTCTAAAGTAAATTGCTTATACTATTAGTTTTGTTTACATAAAATGATAGACGTACTAAAGGTAATTAAACAATAATTTTAAAACAAAATTATATTTGTAAATATTATTTAAATATCTAATTTTTTTGTATTTGAATTTAGAGACTTTAATTTAATGTAACCTGATACGAAAAAGTTTGTTTGGATACAAATATTTATAAAATTTCATGCCATTGTTTTTAATTTAAAATGTTATTATGTCAGATATTTTTTTTTATATAAAATATTATGATTTACGGAATCTCTTAAATTTTTGGACCAATATAGTATTAAAAAATTTATCTAATTGTTTTAGAAATTATTAAATGATTTTATCAAATCAATTTTTATCCAACAAGTGACTCATTAGTTTTCATTATTAAATTAAATTTATTTTTTTATACTATATAAAATATGTTAATGTCCTTTTGTTACTAAATTGTAAGAAGTAAGATTTAATTTATTCATTTGAATTATAGTTGTTCTGAAATTTGGGTTATTATTTAAAGTGCATTTTTTACTAAAAAAATAAATTTTACTTCCTACATATTTTATTAACGATCATTTAATTTTTTTAATTCACAGGACATTCTTAAGATTATCTTTTTATCATGTACTAAAGTGGAATATATAGATTCAGATTTAACGTTTGCTTGTATAAAAATTATGTTATTTGTAATTTTAAAAAGAATATTAAGAGAAGATGTTTGAGTCTTTGAGTGTAAAATTGAAAATAGAAAGAATAGTAAAGAAAAGTAAAGATAAAAGAGTAAAATAACTTAACCTTAACATGCTGCTTCTTACTTTCCCTAAAAGAAATTTTAATTATTTTATTTTTATTTATTTCCTTGTTTTTGGACAATTATTAATAGATTGATGTTAGATCGCTAAAACAGAAAAATTTATATTAGTTTAATTTCTAAAAAAAAAATTATATTGAATGATGTATGTTTTTATACATAGGTATAGAAAAGTGATTTGTTAGTTAATTTATATAATTTGTATGGTATATTTAAATTACTTTTTAATATATAACTATTCTTAATATTGCATTTTATTTGTAAGGTGGAAATTTTAATTTGTTATTGATTATATTTTATTTAGTTTATCTGTAAAAAATTTTTTTTTTTTTTAGATAATTTTGGGGTATTGTTTATTTATATTATTTTTTAAAATTTAATTGTATTTGATAATTTATTCTCTACTGGGAGGTGGTTCTGGAGGCGGTCGATATATATTGTCTAATGATTGAGTCTCTTTGATTAATTGCATATAATTTTTAGTAGAACATTTTGTACGTCCATTGTATAGAGCAACTTCCACAAACGAATTTTTTAAGGATGATTTTATTGTTGAACGGATTTCCCTCGAAGTTACATTTTTAATTTTTGCTATACGTATATTCTGTTGATTAAAATTTTTGCAGTCTTCTTTATTACTAGGTTATCTTCTTCTTCAGATGATTCTTCATAATTAGAGGTTTCGTAGCCTTGATCAAATTCTTCGTGTTTTTTCAATTTTGTTTAATATACTCAGGATAATATTCAATTTCATTAGTATAATTTTCATTATAAAGTTTCTTATTTTTTGTATTACATACCTTTTTCTGTCTTCCTCTCTTCTTTTTTAAGGAACTAATAAAACGTGTGCTTTGTATTTTTGGTCTACCTCGTTTCCTTCTTTTATGTGCTTCTTCTTTTTCTTGAATTTCTTGATTCTTCTTTTCTTCTTGAATTTCCAGTGTTTCTTGATTTTTGTTTCCTTGTATTTCTCCTTCTTGATTATTGTTTTCTTGTATTCTTTCTTGATTTCTTGTAACAACATTACAAGCTTCACTATGTGTATCATACTTTTCTAGTTTGCAACATTCATTATTTAACATTTTTTCAATATGGCAGAGATTATTTATTACCTTTAAACTTGAGTAATTATTTTTACTTGATACACAATTTAAGTATTCTTTAAATTTTTCTTCGATTTTTTCTTGCACACACTTATGAATATATTCTTGAGTAATATTTTCTTGAGTTTCTTGAATTTCTTCTGTTTTTATTCTTTGCACTTTATTTTCAAGAATGTCCTCAATAGGATTTGTTGATAAGGCGTCAGTGTTAATGTTTTTTGTACTTGCTTTGAAAAACACGGTGTCATATTCGGCTACTGGTTGATCTTTATTTACTTCTTGTGATTGAATTTCTCCTACTGCAATATCTGAATCGTCTGTTTTTAATATAATTGGTTGGCAGAAGTCTGGTCTTTGTAAAGGTGGTTTCTCACAAACTTTATTTATTAATTTATTTAAAGTGTTTTCTTTATTATCAGTCGTAAAAAGGGGTATATCCTTCTGTAAAGCTTGATTAAAAAGATTTGTGATTTTTAAAAACTTGTCATTATCGTTATCATCCCATATCTTTTTCCTACAATTAGTGGAAATGTGTCCTAATTTTTTGCAGTAATTACAAATTATATTTTGATTTTTAGTTTCAAAGTTTGTTGCAATGTTAGATCGTGGTTCCCGAGAATAATGTTGTTTATTTTGTAAAAAATTTTGTTGTTTATTTTGTAAAAAATTTTGTTGTTGATTTTGTAAAAAATTTTGTTGTTGACTTTGCAAAAAAATTTTATGTTGATTTTGCCTTTGATTTTGAAACGAAGTATGAAATTGCTTTTGCGGTACGTGTCTAAATTGATTTTGTTGCGAATTCCTGTAATAATTTCGACATTGAAATTGATTAAACATTTGATTTTTGTTATTAAATTGATTCTGATTTGGGTTTGCAAAATGTTGTTGAGTGCCTGAATGAAAGCGGGTTTCTCCTCTAAGTCTTAGCAATTTATTAAGTTTAAAACAGTTTGATACAACATGACCATTTTTTCCACAAGATGAACAAGTGCTTACATTGTCTTGAACCATATTAATTTTTGTTGTTTCTGCAAAATTTTTAAGATGGGCATTATATTCAATATTATTCTCACTTTTTCGTAGTTCACGTTGTAATAACAATCTTCTTTCTATTTCTATAGCTTTATTAACTATCCCTTGAAATGTATCAGCTGTTCCAATTCGTAATTCTATTTCTCGTGTAAGTCCTTGCGAAAAACAATCGATAGTTGCTTCATCTAAACTTCTTCTAAATGCTTCATCTACTCTATTCCCATTACTAATAATATATGCATCTAATATTCTTTCTGCTGCTTCTGCAATTCTTGAACCGTAAGAAATTACATTTTCGTGTTCCCACATATACATTGCTGCTAGTTCTCCTTGTAATTGACATACAGATTTTATTGGTGCGTAAATTTGTTTTAATCTTTCTATTAATTCTTCTACAGTATTAAAGTTATTTCCTATTATAATTTTTTTTGCTTCTCCCGAAATTCGACTTCTTATTAATTTTACTAAATTTGTCTGAACTTGTGCTACTTCAGGAAGCATAGATTTTGCTTCTAAACAACTTTCGATAAAAATGGATAATGGTAAGTTTTTTCCATCAAAAATAGGAACTATTTCTAGAGCATCGCGTAATGAGACTTGATGACTATTTGGCAGATCCATATTTTCTTTAAAATAATGTGTTTCTTTGAAAAAAATTTTAACTGAATAAAAAGAAATTTTTAGTATATATTTTGTTTAATAACTTTTTAATAATATATGTGTATATAAATGTTGTTCATAAAATATTGCTATTTGATTTGTTTCTAACTTGCATCGCGTAGCACTTGTGTTTATTGTTCTTGGTAAATAGAAATTATTTCTATAAAGATATGGACAGATATAAAATATGTAAATTTGGAACACATGCAGATATATTCAGAACACTTGTTATAGATAAGATAGTAAATATTATAAGATAAATTGTGAGAAAATTTGTGAATAATAACAATTTTATATTTGTAAGTATACTTTTATGCTAGAATTTTTTGTAAAATATATTTTTCTTTAAATTTTTTTTTATTTATATATTTTTAAACAATGTGAAATTAATATAAAAAAATTATTTATTATTTTTTTATTATTATTTTTCCTTAAGCTTACTATGTCTTAAAAATTTGTTGTTTTTAAAAAAAAAAAATTTTAATTATTAAATTGTTATTATTATTTTTATTTAGTAATTTTTAATTCAAACAAAAATAGTGACAGTTTATAAACATTATTTAATTCTAGTTGAATTGAATTATTTGATTTTATTTGCAAATCAATTTTATAAGAAAGAATATTTTAATTATTTATTATTTATTAATTTTTTATGAAAAATGTATTAAAAATGAGTTTATTATTATTGGTAAAAGTTTTAAAAAATTAAACCGATATAATTTTTATTTGTTATTATTTTTGTAAAAATTTATAAAAATAAGTTTGTTATTAATAATTTTTTATTTATTTAATTTTGAATCGTTGAAAAAAAAAATTTATTTGTCACTATAAAAATTCATAAAAATGAGTCTTTTATTGTTAACAATTTTTATTTATTTAAATTAGAATTGTTATAAATTTTTATTGTTGTTGTTATCTTTTTACAGAAATTTATAAAAATGAGATTGTTATTGTTAATAATTTTAAATTGAATATTTAAAAAAAATTTATTTTTTACTTTTTTAATTAAAATTTATAAAAATGAGTTTGTTATTGTTAATAAAATTTTGTTATTATTTTTTTTACAAATATTTATGAAAAATGTGTATATTGTTATTAATAATTTTTTATTATTTAAATTTTAATATTTCAATCCGTACAATTTTTAATAATTTTCTACGAAAATGTTTACAAAAATTGTTTTAATAAAAAATTTGTTAATTCTTATACTTGTTATTTGAAAAAAAAATTTTTATTTATTAATAATTAATTTATATGTTTTGTAATTTGAAATTATTATTTTAAATAAAGTATATAATTTAAAAAAAATGTTATAAATTTTTGTTTGTTAAAAAAAATTATTTAATTGTTACTAAAAAAATTAGAAATTTTGTTTAAGAAAATGAATTATTTATTTAATTTAAATATATATTATTGTTATTATTCTTGTATTTTTTATGTATGAAATACGGTTATTTATTCAAATAAAATTATTCCTGTTTTTATTAATTTGTTAAATAATTGTGCAAATAAAACCTATTTTACTAATTATTAATGGTAAATTTAGAAAAAAGTAAGAAAATCTATTTTTATTAATCAATTCACGATGTTTTATACGTAAAAATATAAATGTAGTTCAAAAATCTTTAAATTTATAAATTTGGGACATATGATGCACCAAAAATAATGATACTCTTGTATGACCAAAAATTAAGAAAAAATTTTTTTTTTAATTAGTTCACGACAGCTGATGTACTAAAAATAATAAACTATTTCTTCAAATCTAATTTCTTTGCATTTTATCCGTTCACGACGGCCTATACACCAAAAATAACGATATATTCTTTAATTAAATTATCCTTGCATTTATCCGTTCACGACGGTCAATGCAGCAAAAAAAATAATATATTCAAATTAAACTACCCTTGCATTTATCCGTTCACGACGGCCTATGCACCAAAAATAATGATGTATCCAAATTAAACTACTCTCGCATTTATCCGTTCACGACGGCCGATGCACCAAAAATAATGATGTATCCAAATTAAACTACTCTCGCATTTATCCGTTCACGACGGCCGATGCACCAAAAATAATGATATATTCCTTCAAATTAAACTATCCTTGCATTTATCCGTTCACGACGGCCGATGCACCAAAAATAATGAGGTATGTTATGTCTAACCTTATTATTATATTCCCTATTTTTTCTCGATTTAACTTTAATTTAGTAAAATTAAAGATGGGACGAGGTTGGATAAATGACAAGAATAAATTTATTTGAACACAGTATATTTAAAAGATCAAAATTATGGAAAGATGAAATGAGCACTAGTTTTCTAAAAACGAGTCTTAAGTGGTTTCTCTGTTTACCTTAGAAAAGCAAGTTTTTGGTCCTGGCTGGCGCCGATGGGAAACAATGCCAATTGTGCGTTAATCGGTTACTAAATGGTACAGGTGGAAGATTTACGACACTCGTAAATCAGGCAGTTGAATGGTTTTCTTTCAGCTTTTGTCGTCACTCGAACAATCTTTCAAACACCAAATTTGACTTCAAGATTCACTGAATTTAGAAATTTACGTAAAGATCAGGACAACTACTATACTGGGGTTGCGAGCACTATCACGAAGAGAACCACTTGTTACGATGAAAAAATTAAGACTGTAGTACAGGTGACTACTACTACTACTGACGATTACATTTTTAAGACTTCTGTAGTGCGGGTGACTACTTCTGATGACTTCAAATTTTAGACTGAAGATCATTTGATAATCTAGCTCTTTTTATATCCAAACGAAAATGCCATTTGCCATGTGTTTGAGATTTCGATGCCTTTTACCATGTATTTGGAACTTCGATGCCATTTGCCATGTATTTTGGATTTCGATGCCATTTGCCATGTGTTTGAGAAACCCATTGTTAGAGAAACACTTGCGCTGACTCAGTCTTTAGGTCACACGTGCTCACAACTTCTTAGTCATATGTTTTTACAATTTAATATTATATTTTTATGTTGTTTCTTAATTATTTATAGTTATTATTAACAATTTGTTATTAATTTGTTATTACAATTTGTTATTTACAATTTGTTGTTAACTTGTTATTACAATTTGTTATTATTGATTACATTATTATAATTTGTTAATTATTATTACAATTTATTATTATCTTATTATTAACTATTATTTGTTGTTATTTTGTTATTACAAATTATTATTAACTTGTTATTAATAATTGTTACTTTGTTATTATATTTAATTACTATTTGTTACAATAAATCATTATTATTTGTTATTAATGTTACAATTATTTATTATTATTTTGATATTATTGTTATAATTAATTATTATTATTATTTATTGCTACAAATTGTTAAGATCTTGTTATTATTAACTCTTATTGTTGTTTTTTATTACTATCTTTTTATTATTATTACAATTGCATATTATTGTTATTATTGTTATAATAATTACTACTATTTTGTTATTAGCAGTGATTATTCGTTCTTACACATTATCATTGTTTAAATTTAATTATTATTTTATTATTCTTATTATTACTATTTTCATTATTTAATAATTGTTTATAGTTGTTAATAATATGTTAATAACAATTATTTATTGTTATTCCCATTATTATTATTATAATTATTTATATTATTATTAATATGGAAAAATACGTTACGATGACGTAACACTATAGTACCTAATTAAATTTTTTAGAAAAATTTTATTACAATAAAATAAATGAATCATTTTGAGAAATTTTAATAAAATGTATTAAAAATAATTGAATTCCTATCAAAAAATTAAATTCTTACGAATATTTTTACTATTTAGAAAAATAATTTAATCATTTCAAAGAATTTTATTAAAATTATACTGAAAATAGTTAGATTTCTTCTGTGAGTTTTACACCCAAAAAAATATTTTTAATTTTATACGATTCCTCTTCTTTTGCAGCATTTTTTCCTCTTATATGTGGGCATTAAATTTTTCTTTTCAAATTGAGAGGATTTTTCTTTTTTATATTTTGTTATTAAATATAATTTTTTAACCAATTTGAAGCTGTGTTCAGAAATTCAAAAGCAACTTAAAAACCTTCTTTTTAATGTAAATTTGTTTTAATTTGAGAGAAATAATTCCAATCAATAAAGAAAAATTAAAATTCATCTTTTAGTTAAAAAACTTTCAAATATAAAAAAATTCCTTTTTATTGTTAATGAATCTTTGTACTCTCAGATGCATTAATGATGTTCTTTCGGTTTTACGGTATTGTGTAAAGTCGTATGATTTCTGTCAAAATGTTTTCAGTTCATGACATATGACAACATTCGTATGCCACGAACTAAGAATATTTTATAGAAATGACACAACTTTTCAAAATTCCTTTATACGTTTTGATAGAAAATAGAAATATACATATACCATTATACTAATCGTAAGTTTCCTTTCCTTTAGCAAATTATCTGTATTCATTTGTTTTTCTTTTGAAAATTCATTTTTGTGGGTTATTGTCATTTTTTTAATGTCAAAAAGAAACCCAAAAAAATCGTTTTATTCACTTCACAAAATCGACAAAAATTCTATTCCATATTTTTTATTTTTCTGACTTTTTAAGGTTCCGTACACCTTCGGTGTACCGACGGAACCCTATTGGTGAGACTCTTGTGTCCGTAGCCAAATCGTGCCCCCCCCCCTATATAAAGAATGTGATTGGAGGTGATGGTCATAGCTTTGTCAAGGAAATAACAAGATTTTTGGCCAAAAAATTTTTTTTTACAAAAAATATGTTAAAAAATCTAAAAAAAATCTAAAAAAAATTAAAAAAGATTTTTTTTTTAAATTTATTTTTTCTAATTTCTACATTATTTGATCTAGTTAACTAAAAATAGGTTTAAATAATAAAATAATAATGATTCTATCACTCGGTTTCCAAATTAATTATGTGTTGAAGTTATCGTTTACTTGACTCGGAGTGATCGATAACTTCAACACATAATTAAAAATAGGTTTATTAGTATATTTTTACAGTCTGATCACAAAAAAAATATTTAAAAATATACATAGCAACTTCTCTATATTTTTCCTGCAATATTCGCGTTAAAATACACCAGTATGCCAAATTTTAGCCCTCCACGTTGAATAGTTTAGAAGTTAAGCGTGGGGGAATGGTCTCTTTTTGTGCATTTTTGGCCAAAAATCTTGTTATTTCCTTGACAACGCTATGACCATTACCTCCAATCACATTCTCTATATTTTTCCTGTAATCAACATGTGAAAATACGTATCTGTACCAAATTTGAGCTCACTAAGTCAAATAGTTTAGCCGCTAGGGGGGGGAGGGGCACGATTTGGCTACGGACACAAGAGTCTCACCAATAGGGTTCCGTCGGTACACCGAAGGTGTACGGAACCCTAAAAAGTCAGAAAAATAAAAAATATGGAATGGAATTTTTGTCGATTTTGTGAAGTGAATAAAACGATTTTTTTGGGTTTCTTTTTGACATTAAAAAAATGACAATAACCCACAAAAATGAATTTTCAAAAGAAAAACAAATGAATACAGATAATTTGCTAAAGGAAAGGAAACTTACGATTAGTATAATGGTATATGTATATTTCTATTTTCTATCAAAACGTATAAAGGAATTTTGAAAAGTTGTGTCATTTCTATAAAATATTCTTAGTTCGTGGCATACGGATGTTGTCATATGTCATGAACTGAAAACATTTTGACAGAAATCATACGACTTTACACAATACCGTAAAACCGAAAGAACATCATTAATGCATCTGAGAGTACAAAGATTCATTAACAATAAAAAGGAATTTTTTTATATTTGAAAGTTTTTTAACTAAAAGATGAATTTTAATTTTTCTTTATTGATTGGAATTATTCCTCTCAACTTAAAACAAATTTACATTAAAAAGAAGGTTTTTAAGTTGCTTTTGTATTTCTGAACACAGCTTCAAATTGGTTAAAAAATTATATTTAATAACAAAATATAAAAAAGAAAAATCCTCTCAATTTAAAAAGAAAAATTTAATGCCCACATATAAGAGGAAAAAATGCTGCAAAAGAAGAGGAATCGTATAAAATTAAAAATATTTTTTTGGGTGTAAAATTCACAGAAGAAATCTAACTATTTTCAGTACAATTTTAATAAAATTCTTTGAAATGATTAAATTATTTTTCTAAATAGTAAAAATATTCGTAAGAATTTAATTTTTTGATAGGAATTCAATTATTTTTAATACATTTTATTAAAATTTCTCAAAATGATTCATTTATTTTATTGTAATAAAATTTTTCTAAAAAATTTAATTAGGTACTATAGTAAAAATTGTAATAAATTGATTTACAAGATCAATTTTTTAATTAAAATTATTTTAAAAAAATTTTAATAAATTATTTATAAACTTATTTAAAAATAATAAATCGGATTTTTTTCTTTATAATACAAAGTATTTAAAAATAATTTTAGTGTCTAAACAAATTTATTTTTAATACTTTTTTAAATAATTTGTTTATAAAATGTTAATAACACACGGAAAAAAATTTCCTGTAAAATTTACAAGATTTCCTGCGCCATCTATGATCCGCGGTTGTAATATCCACAAACGGCTGAGTTTGGGAAATACACAAACCAGGACTGTGTGTGTCACAAACTGTAGCAGACGAACTGCAGGATTTTTTGGTGCTATTACAGATTGGTTTGTGCTATACCCAAACCAGCTTGTTGGAAACACTAAACTCGCCTGTATAAAGCACAACTTAACCTATTCGTATATTCTACAAAAGACTTTGTGTGTTTCACAAGAAATTTTTTTCCGTGCAGTGTAAAGCAATACAAGACATAATCTCTATATATAATATTATATTGTTATTTTATTAGGTATATTGTAATATTAGTATTTTTTAAACAAAATGTTATATAAATATACGAATAATTAAACTGTATTACTTTTTTCTCAAATATTGAGACTGTTAGAATTTGTACAAACTTATAGTGTAGCGCTAGTGCACACAGGTGCCATTAGAGCCGTGCTTGCGAGGAATATATCGTTCTGCACCGCGACACTAATTATTTAATCACTTTTTTTGTAATTGATGTACATTTTTTTCTAAACGTTTTTTTTCTCAGGGGGATATTGACAATACAATACAATTTTTATTTTTTTTCTAGGAGGCGAAGAACACAATTTGTTATTAACAATTTATAAACAAATTATATAAAAAACTATTAAAAATTAATTTTTTTAAAAACAAAAATTATTTTTAAATACATTGTTTCAAGATAAATAAAGGCCCTTTTGAATTTTTAAAATCGGTCAACTGGATTTCGAGAAAAAAATTTTTTAATTTAAGACTACAAAAAAACTAAATTGTTAATAACATTAACAAAACAATTTTTTTTGGTCTATAATTTTCAGGGTCTTTTTTTTTACTCTACCTAATCATTAAAGACGTGCTCATCGAGATCTTCAACAACATTAATAATAGAATACCAGCATTACCATTCGATAGCGATCATAACGCGTTATACGCAGAAGTAAAAATTAAAAATTTATACAAATTTTTATTCAAAGAAGATTTAATAACTAATTACTATAATTTTAATAAAACTAATTGGAAAAAGTTTACAAATAACCGGTAGGGCATGAATATAAATATGCCAAATGATAGAAATTTGTCTAATACAGAAATTAATAAATATGTTGACGACCTCGATGAATGCATCAAAAAAGAACTACACAAAAACACACCGTTACACGAAAAATATGACTCATTAAATAGATACTCAAATCCACAAATTAAGAAGTTACAAATCATTAAAAATAAACTTTTATCTGAAATACATAGACATAAAAATGGACATAATCAAAACAAACATAACATAGAACATTATAAAAATGTATTAAAAATAGTAAAAAAACAATTACTGCTTAAAAGACTATAAGGTATAAAGCCACATAGTTCGGAAAATATGTTTCCACAGCTAACTGCAATTTTTAAAAATAATTTTATGTCATTAATACTTACATTGCAAATACATAAAGACAAAATGGAGTCATTAAACACAACAAATACCGAGACTAACACTATTCGAGGTAATCGTAAATAAACTAATAGAGATTTTTTTAAATTTGAACCAGATTGTTCATTTTCAATAATTTGGTTTTTGTAGAAAAAGTTCCACTATACATGCGATAACAAAATTTGCCTCGAACATAAGCGAGCAGTTAAAAAAAAGAGTTTGTGGCAGCATGCTTAATAGATTTGGAAGAGACCTTCGACTCAGTATGGATCAACGAGAATATAGCGAGAATTTGCAATTCAGGCTTCAGAAGAGGAAAACATGTTTATTGAACACAAAAGAACAGTTAAATACTTAGGCCTTCACATAGATGACAGACTCAAGTATAGTGATCATGTGTCAATAACACTTGATGCGGTAAGCAAAGCTTTCTTTAAACACAAGAGAATGTTTTTGTCTTCGAAACTGAATGCCAAAGTGAAAATCATTTGCAATCTGCTGCTTATCCGACCTATCCTGACCTATGGGTGTCAGATATCGTTCGGTATATCCCCCTCCTCTATGGAAACGATAAGGAGATTCAAGAGATCCTGTTTACGTGCATGTCTCGGTGTGTACAGAGATCCTGGGACAAACTTTGAGAGGAATGTTTCCAACGCAAAGCTATACAATATGACAGGGATCCCAAGGGCAGATATGTTTATTTTGAAATTCATCCGCGATCATATATCGAAAGCTTCAAGAAGCACAGCGAATCCTCTCATATCGTTGCCCTATACTATGGGGCTTCGTAGATTCGAGTAATCTGTCGCCTGAGAAGTTCATGTTTTTAGATAAATATGGATATGTTAAGGACTCAAGAAATACTTCGATATTGTATAATGTCTTAAGACACTCACGGGATAGAGTCATCAAATTTAACACGGATGATTTGCTGGCGGAACCGGAAATCAAACTGCGTTTCTCCCAAGAAATGCAAAATAAAAATAGAACCAAAAACTATAGAATAAACAAACATAAATATTGGTGGCTAAAAAGCACCCCTTTTTAAATAATTATGTATGGGATGTACATTCCTTAAGCTTGCTAATTTTACAGAAACAAATATATATGAATTGTATAAATATTAAAAATTCCTGAAAACATGAAGTCCTGCATTGAAACATGTAAAAGAAATATGTATAGTGGGCGTTCCACGCTAAATCGGACAGTGTTTGACTTTTGCATCTCAGATTTTTTTCAAATAATTTTTTTCTTTTAGTGATCATTGAAATAAGATACCATGATCTTTTTCAAATTTTTTCATCAAGCCATTTAAGAGATACAGGTTTTTGAAAAATCAGGTTTTTTACGAAAATGTTTTTTTGAAATGGTTATAACTCAGTCAAAAATTGACCAAATTTGACGTTCTATATACGAACATTTTTGTTTTTACACGTAGTTTTTGTTAAAAATATAAAAAAAATTTTTTTAATTTTTAAAATAAAATTTTATTCTTAAGAATGTATGTATCGATCGATTTTTTTCAAAATTTTTTGTAAGAAACTAGGACTAAATTAACAACTTTAAGGCGTTGTCTAATTGTGGGCAAACGATGGGATCTATTTATTTCGAATTTTTTAATTTTTATAAACGCAGTGAAAACGGGTACTGTCGGTAATCTCCTTTTGCCAAAACTTTACCGACAGCAGATTATATAATATCTACGGTCGATTAAGTAGAAGGTATTTATTACGATTTAAAGAACATCATATCTGTAAACAATTTCATATGTTGTTTGTAGTGTCATAGTTTTACGCCATGGCAAGTTTTGGTATTTACAATTTGTGCTGCAATCCGTTAAAATTAGAAAAGCACAAAGTTAAAAATGGATTGCGACGTGCTTGAATTAATCATCAAAATTTGTATAATTTAGGCAATTCTGATTATCTATGCACTTCGTGTAGAAAATCTTTGGATGCAAAAAAAAATTCTGATTCTCTTGTTGTCGTCGATAACGAAAGTAACGAATCATCAAAAAATGACAAGATTGTCTGTATTAATTCGTCAATATCAAATTCTCCATCTGGTAAAAATAAGCAAATTATATTAATTTTTAGCTGTAAGATAAAGTCACCAATTTTGGAACGATTTCATAATTTTCTGACTATTATAAAACAAAATTTTTCATTATTCTGTATTATTCTTACACTATAGGAAATGTGGGTTTATAATTATCTACTTAATTAGAATTTGTTCTTTGTATTTAATATTTTATAGTTAATATTCAAATATCTACCAAAATTATACATATTAACAGTCTTAATTATAAAAAATTGACCATAAAAATTTAATTAGCTTAAAAAGCGTCCCATTTTTGGTAGAAACGTATCAATTCTTATTTTGTTTTTCAGAAAAATTAAAGTCATATTAAAATAAATTACTACTCGTATTATTTTTTAGGAATAGAACAACTTAGTCAAGAAGAATTTACTTCAGAAGGTAGTAGTCTTTCTCAACTAAGCGTAGGGATAGTTTTGCCTATTGTAAATAATGCAATTGGTTTATTAAATGTGTCTCCAATTATGAAAAGAAATGTTATTAATCAAAATTATTTACAACAAAAGGTTGATAATGTAAGTGAAAATTTAAAAACGTTTCTTGGGGTAATAAAATTATCTGATGATAAAGCTAACTCAAATAATTTTTGGGATCTAATAGAAAGATTAAAAATAAAATATAATGACAGTAGTACGACACTATCGGAGAAGTTTCAAATTCTTACACTTTTACCTTGAAAATCTTGGAATTTTACATAAACGATGAAATGAGTGTAAATATGCCCGGGAAGAAAAATTATCTTTCTATTAAAAATGATAATGGAGATCGCGAGCATATTCAGAAACGACTTATTGTGTCTAACTTAAAAGAGTTATATGAACATTTTAAAACGCAATATCCAAACTATCAGGTCGGCTTTTTTAAATTTGAAACACTGCGTCCACCGTATTGCGTGTTAGCTGGATCCAGCGGAACGCACACTATTTGTGTATGAATAAGAACGTTAAGCTAATGATTCTAGGTAATTGATAGTAACTTACTAATAAAATCGTCTGCAAAAAATATTTTAAAGACAAATTTTCTGTGGTAAATCATAATAAAAAATGGTTGGAAATTCTTAAAACATTTTTCAGTGTTTGTAATTGAATAATTTTGATTTTTTTATTGCAGCATGTAATTTAACAGTTCTCACAGCGCATCTATCAACCCTATTACAGTCATATAGTAATTGCCTTAAAATGATTGTTTGCCAAGATTCAAGTTATAAGTGTTATTTTCACGAGTGTGATAAATGCCCAGGCATAGAACCTTTAAAAATGTATTACTGGAGATAATCGAAGAAAATAGAATCGAAGAATTAACTTATAAGTATTGGATTTCAAAGCCTTAAACAAGCTTGCAAACATTTATAAAACACTCATCAGAATTTGTCGACGAATTTTGTAAAAATTTAGAAAATCTTTTACCGCACAAATATGTTGCTAAAGAACAATCAACTTACTTGAGGATGCTTAAAGAATCGTTATGAGAAAATGACTACATCGCTATTTGTGATTTTGCGGAGAATAATGCGTTTGTTATTCAAAACGCCGCATCTGGATTTTATTGGAATAATAGCCAGGCAACGATTTTTCTAATCATAATTTATTAGGGGAGAATGGGGAGTTATGAAGCACGCTTTGTTTATGAGTTGTAACTTCAAAAAGAAATTTTTTTTCAAATTTTCTCCACTTGAATCTCTAGAGGGTCTTCAAATATGCTTACTGGTTGAAGAATTTGCATGAAATAAAAAAAATTGACAATTTTTTTTCAGTTGGGCTAAAAAGCTACTTTTTCAAGTATTTAAAAATCATGGAGAGTTGTGAAGCACTACTAAAAATCGCTAAAAATTATATTTTTTGGTAAATATTCTTTATTGAGATTTTGCATAAATCCTTTTGAATTTCGAGAACCTACTGATTGCTGGGTATTATATGGGTGAACTTATCTTTTTGATTTGTTCGCGAATTTTGTAAGAATTCTCCAAAATGGAACACTCAAAAAAACTTTATAAACGAAAGGTTGAACACATTGTCTTGAAAGATATGCAAAATATCTGCTATCGGAATGAATCCAATTACAAAACGAAGATATTAGGTGAAAAAATATTCAGAGTAAATAACATCTATCAAAACAATTACTATGCGAGATATATGGCCGTTCTTCACAACTACCCATGCTTCATAACTCCCCATTCTCCCCTACAAAAAAATAAAGAACTTCTTCACAAAAGTGTAGTTATTATTTCCGATTCTCTCTCTTACGAAGCAGTTGCAGTTCAAGAAATTCTAAAAATTGGAACTACTTTTATTAAGGAACTTTCCAAGGACGCAGCAAAAGTGTATTATTTTTCCGACGGGGCACCCCAGCAATTTAAAAATTATAAAAATTTTGTCAATATCAATTATCGTAAAGAAGACTTTGGACTTGATGTTGAGTGGCATTATTTTGCAACAGCTCACGGTAGAGGCCCTTGTGATGGTGTGGGGGCACAATTAAAAGAATAGCTGCACGAGCAAGCCTTCAATTGCCATTTGATGATTAAATTTCAACAGCGCAGGAATTATATAACTGGGCGGTCAAACCAAATAATTTACCAAACATTAGTGTGCGATTTCTACCTAACGAAGTTTATATTGAATCTAAAAATTTGTTATACATGAGATATAAAAGGGCAAAAACAATATCAGGGACACAAAAATATCACTGCGTTATTCCTGATGGAAACGAATGGTTGAAATTCAATGAATTCTTGTCATCAGTTGAATTTCAAGTCTGTAAAATATTTAAACGATCAAGGAAATAAATTATTCTCCGTGTTTCTCTACAGATAACAAATTTTATTTTTAAAATCACTTTCAATTAATGAAGATTACAAATTTATAATATAAATAAAAATTCATACAGTGTTGTCTAATTATTAATAATTTTAGCTCAAAAGCCCTATTGTTTGCTATATTACATGGATATAAAAATTAAAAAATTCGAAATAAATAGATCCCATCGTTTGCCCATAATTAGACAAGGCCTTAAAGTTGTTAATTTAGTCCTAGTTTCTTTTAAAAAATTTTGAAAAAAATCGATCGATACATACATTCTTAAGAATAAAATTTTATTTTAAAAATTAAAAAAATTTTATATTTTTAACAAAAACTACGTGTAAAAAAAAATTTCATATGTATAACGTCAAATTTAGCGTGGAGCGCCGCAAATATAGTTTATTATTTACATTTTATTATATAAAAATTAATTAACGTTAACTAGAATAAAGAAAAAGAACAATTATATTTACATATATTTTTACTTTGACTCTGTTTTATTTTCTCTCTATTTTTAAACTAACCATAATAAAGTACACCGTAACACAAAATTCTAGTTAAAACTAGGATTTATTTTTTCTGTGCTCACAATATACTGTGAATTTATTGTAATAATTTATCAAGAGTACAATTTGTACAAAAAATTTAAATCGACATAATAAAAAAAGTTTATTCAGAAAACACATTTAATGCTGGAGAATAAAATGAATAAAGGAATAATTATCCTAAGAGAAGGCGCTCTTGGAAAGAAAATACGTCGACAGAAATTGTCTCTAATGCAATTAATTTCAATTTTTTCCCCTTCTTTAAACAAGACAAGGTAAAATCTAATATTTTTGGGTATACTTTACAAGTATGGGGAAAAATATAAAGTTTTTGTTTGAAAAAGTACATATGGGGCATTTCATTTCAAAAATGAAACCAAAGTTTCTATCTTTAACATGTACGGTATAGGGCAAGGATACGTTTATTACAGATTTTTAATTTTTGAACTCATACTAATCGTAAGATTTTAAAAAATTATAGAGTAATTTATTATTGTTCAGAAATATTTTTGACCGTTCCATTTAAAAGATATTTAAATAATTAAACTTGGGAGACTGTAGGTGGGCAAAAGTTTTTCGAAAACTAGCATTTAAAATCATTTTCTAAGCACAATCGTCAGATACAAACTTTTGAAAATGACTATAGTTGTGCGACAAAAACCTTAAATAAAAAATATATATAAATATGTGTATACAACAATATATCAAAGATTGTATATCATTTTAATGTTAAGTTATATATTAATAATGTAATGAAATATTAACAACAAAATTTATTAAGTTAAAGGAAGTGAAGATTTTTAAAATTTATTAAGTTGAAATAAATATATTTTTATCTATATATATTTACACTGTGACTATTTAGCCCGCTAGAGGGATGGATAATGACAGTAAATTATTTATCCTGTTAGCGGGATACAGTGTAATGGCGGTAGGTTGTTTATCCCGCTAATTTATAAAATAGTAAACTCAAATTATGTACTTTAAAAATACACATACACATAGTAAAAATTATTTTATTTAATTCTAATAAATGTTAGTTAATAAATTAATAACAAATGTAATATTATACTTTTAAATATAATATAATACTATATTTAAAATGTAAATTTAGAGAGTACATTTAGAATTAATATTTTATGAGTTATTTACACTACAATTGAGCCTTCCAATTCTATAACTCGCCCGACGCTCGGAGACACGCGCTAATGCCAGTCGGGTAGCAGTGAGCGCCTCTGGGCCTATCACTGCTACCCGACTGGTATTAGCGCGTGTCTCCGAGCGTCGGGCGAGTTATAGAATTGGAAGGCTTAATTATAACTAATAATTATATTAATTATAATTAATAATGTTTGTATTTTATTAATTATATAATACAATAATGTAATATTGTATATTTAATATTTTAATACTTTTTTTTGCTTAGAGGATTTTTGGGAGATCTGCCTACAAATACCTCTGAGTCCGTACTTAGAGGTTATGTAGGGTTGATTACACTGTTAAAAATCCCTGCGAAGGATCTTACACAGGATCCTGTTCCAGGAATATTCGTAAAATCCTTTGCAAGTTCGTACATAAGAACGCTACTACCCAGGGTTCCCTAATGAACCTTAATAAGATCAAGCGTGTTATCCTTTGTACCGAAACAAACAACAACATAGCATCTTGGGCAGTTTCCTTTGTAAAATCATTTGTAAGATCTTGCATTAACAATAATCTGGAAGTAAAAAACTCAGCTTAAAATCCATGTACAGGATCCTCTAGGGATCCTGTGCAGGTTCCGATGCTGGAACTTTAGCTATTAAATGTTTCTGCAAGGGTACTGTACAGGAACACTTTCAGGATCTTCTATAGGAAACTTTTTAATTTTTTAAATGTTAAGTTTTACATGTTTTTTATGTTACGCAGCATTTGACAGACATAAACTTCATACTTTAATATGTTAGTCCCGTATAACACTGTTAGACTGAAAAATGGTTTGCGCATTCGAAAAACTCATAGAAAACTACTGCACAGGAGTTAAAAATAAAAATAAATTAATTGAAGAAACCGTATAGGATCTTTTACGGGTCACTTACAGGATCATTTACACTTAAGTATCTGCAGTTTACAAAACTGCAAAAGTTCCTGTACAGGAACCTCTACAAAGTTTCTTATACAGGTTCCTGCAAGTGTTCCGGTACAGAAACCTTTACATGAACCTTTAATAGCTAAAGTTCCTGCATCGGAACCTGCACAGGATCCCGAAAGGATCCTTCCAGGATCCTGTACATGGATTTTAAGCTGAGTTTTTTACTTCCAGATTATTGTTAATGCAAGATCTTACAAACGATTTTACAAAGGAAACTGCCCAAGATGCTATGTTGTTGTTTGTTTCGGTACAAAGGATAACACGCTTGATCTTATTAAGGTTCATTAGGGAACTCTGGGTACATAAGAACGCTACTGCGTTCTTATGTAAGAAATTTACAAATGATCTTACGAATATTCGTGGAACAGTATCCTGTATAAGATCCTTCACAGGATTTTTTAACAGGGTAAGAAAAACAAAATATTTTATATATTTATTTCACTTGCTTACATTACTTTTAGTGCATACAAGGGAGTAACGCTAGTTTTAAACAAAATACATAAACTTCACGGACGTTGGACGCGAATACAAAATACTAACACTCCAGTACATGAACCATACATACATTAAACAAAATAAGATATTACTAATTTAATAATTGTGTATACGTTCAGTAAAAATTCGGGAGAGGGTATTTACAATCTTTTTTATTAGAGAGAAATCGTGGGAGTCGAAAAGAGACATTCAGCTTTCCAAAATGGTACCTCTATTGCGGCTATAAACTGCATAGTTGCTCAGTAAGTGATTGCACGCAGGGCAGTCACACAAAATATGGAATAAACTCTTGTTTTCCAGTTAACCACTTCACTGGCAGGGCGTTCCAAATGGCGTTCCACGCGCCGAGGTCCAGACTGGCAAAAACACCGAAATGGCGTTCCTACAAAAACTCTTTTTTTAAAGAGTGTACACCACATTTAACTATTGTAATGCAATATTTCTATAATTTAGACATCAGGGAACAAGATTATCACAACAAAAATTTTAGTTTTTGTGATTTTCAACGTTTTTCTGAACGTTCAAATCGGCTATTTTTAATAATTTTCAACAAATGGCGTTCCACTTTTTTTCAATTTTTACACTATAAAACTTGTATTTTTATTAAAAAAATATATTTACATTATAATATAATAATATAAGTATTAATAATATATATAAATATAACATATATAAATAACTATTATTTATTATTATGAATAGTGATATTATACGTATATGTTTTTGCCAGTCTGGGCCTCGGCGCGTTGAACGCCATTTGGAACGCCCTGCCAGTGAAGTGGTTAAAGAAGGGAGTTCCGCGAGTCTCCCAGAGGGCTCATGTGGGGGATAATTAAAAGGCTATGAGTTGAATTTATGCGGGCTTTATCATGATCATTATTAAATTTTGCAAATTTTTCTAGTGTTTTTTTGCTATTTAAGGACAAAGAGTCAAAATTTAGATCATTCCACGTATCATTCAACTCGGAAAGTTTAAAGAAAACTTTTTTAATTTGGTTAAACCAATTGAATTTATTTTCAGGACGTTTTTTCGCGTGTTTTAGTAAACTTATCGCGCAACGCCTCGGATACCGTAAATCAGCAATCCGTGAAATTTTTGATAACCAGGACAACGTACTCTTAAAAATTTCATTAAATAGGTAGCTATATCCGGTCTCCAATCTTACCGCGCAGTTTGGTGTGCACATTAGCAAACTTAGCGACTGTTTAAGAAATAAGAGTTGGACTGCCTCTACAACACTCAGGAAGGTCGGGCTCCAGACCAGGCTACCGTAGAATAATACACAAACAGTCAAGCTTTGGAAAAATCTGGAGCACGAGTCCCACGAGCTGATACCGAGCGATCAAATAACTTTCAAAACAGAACCCATCGCGACATTCGCCGAACCTGTAAACTTCTTAATTGCTAATTTTTGATAATATTAATACATTTTGAACTTAGTCCCAACGCATGTAGTTTTTTCCAGAATAGTTTATATGATATTGAGGAAAAAGCTCCCTTAAATCCAACAAAAGCCCCGTATACGACTGCCTCGGGATTTCTTAAATGTATTTGTAAGACTGATAGAATTGTAAATAAGTTATCCAGTCAACTTTTTCCCCTTTAAAAGCCCACCTGTGATTCTGGGATCAGATTCAAAGAGTCTGCCCAAGTTACAATACGTTAAAGGATAACCTGAGTAAATATTTATGCTATACAATTTATTAAAGCCATTAATCTATAATGATTTGGATCTAAAGGGTCACTTTTTTGTAGAATGTAGATATCGTGAGATTTCCCCATTCCTTTGGTATTTTTTCTGTATCTAATATTTTATTAAGCAAATGGTACATGAAAAATATCCAATTTTGCGGTAGAAAAACAAAATATGGACAATATAAAGAAAATAAGTTTAATAATAATACGTGTTACAAAGCTGACGACCCATCACCAGCCTCGGCCCACTAAAACTTAGCAACCCTTATTTAGGAGCCTTTTTCCACCAATGGATCCGTCAAAAGACTTTAGCCTTCATGAGTGGCGCTCCATCTTTGCCGCAAAAACGACTTCATCAGTTTTTTCTGCTGAAATCCTGCGAGGATGATTACAATAAAAACAATAATATAAATAAATAATAAAACATAGTCATTATATAAAAATAATATATAAATGAAAGCAAATTAACGAAGTGACTTTAGTTTTAAGTTGACAAGAAACTTAATTAACAAACTGAGTTTAGTTTCGTGTCGACCCTAAACTAAATTAACAAATTAGATTTAGTTTCGTGTCGACTCAAAACAAAATATTGAAAAACATAATTATTTAGTGTCAATCACAGAAAAATTGTTTCCCCTGACTTACGTAACTATAGTAACTTACATAATTAAAGGAAGTTACGTATGTTACATAACCAGAGCAAATAACGTAACTTACGTAAATGTGATTATTTACGTAATTTAAGTAAATTTGACCATTTATGTCAGTTACTGTACGCACGTAACTTACGTTAGTTCATTTAATTGCGTAAGTTATTCTAGTTGTGTAGCTTACGTAAGTTTGACCATTTACGTAAGTTACGCAACTTACGCAATTAATCAACCGCACGCTATTAAACGAACTTACGTAAGTTACGTAACTAGAATAACACAAAATTAAATGAATTCACGTAAGTTACGTAAATTACGTAAATGTGATTATTTACGTAATGTAAGTAAATTTGACCATTTATGTAAGTTACTTTACGCACGTAACTTACGTAAGTTCATTCAATTGCGTAAGTTATTCTGGTTACGAAACTTACGGAAGTTTGATCATTTACGTGAGTTCATTTAATAGCGTGCGGTTGATTAATTACGTAAGTTACGTAATTTACGTAAGTTCATTTGATTGGATAAGTTATTCTAGTTGCGCAACTTACGTACATTCATTTAATTTAATAAGTTATTCTAGTTGTGTAACTTACGTAAATTTGATTAATTGCGTAAGTTATTCTAGTTACAAAACGTACGTAAGTTTGACCATTTACTTAAGTGACTGTGATTACGTAATTTACTCTGGTAACGTAACTTATATTAATTACTTACTTTGCACTAGTTACGTACGTCAGGGGAAGCAATTTGTCTGTGATTGACACTAAATAATTTTGTTTTTCAATATTTTGTTTCGTGTCGACACGAAACTAAATCTAATTTGTTAATTTAGTTTCGTGTCACCTTGAAACTAAAATCACTTTGTCAATTTAGTTTCGTGTCAATTTAAACACTAAAACGAAAGTAATTTTCTATTTAGTTTCGTTTTAGTAGCAGTCCCTGAAAAATATGAATATAATTTTTAAAAAATAAATAAATAAAAAGGCAAAACAAAACATTTAACGAAAAACAACTACGTTTTCTTGCAGCCATCTATATCATTTACTCTCATTACTGAGATAATAAAGTTCTCTAATGTCTTCCAGTTATTCTGGGTTCCAATTACTGCAATAAAAAAGGACTGAACGAGTCTGCTTCTCGCATTTCTGCGGATGCAGTCCTTGCTGGGTCTTCTATCATCTAGGTACTCGGGGTCGTTGATTTCATTAAAACGAAGAAAAACATCATTCCTTTCCCTCGCCATAAGATCTGCTGGCGGGACATTTGCAAGGACCTGCACAGCACTCGCCGAGACTGTTCTATAAGCAGAGATGATACGGGTGGTAATACATCTCTGTGCGGATACCTTATCATCGTAGATAGTTTTGCTCCTGATTTCTAACGAGGAAGCTCAAGTTGCTGCTGCGTAAAACAGCTTAGAATGGGCAACACTTGATACAAGTCTCCTTTTCTTCTCGCGTGGTTCGCCTACATTGGGCATGATGCTTGCCAAATTTGCACCACATTCAATCACCTTATTACATGCCGTTGTTATGTGATGACTAGAGTTGAACCTTCCATCAAGCTCCACTCCTAAGTATGTTAGGTATTTGCTCTATTTGACCTCGATTTCGTCTATCACTAGTTTCGGTGGTTCAAAACCATGTTTGTCTGCGGCGAAAAGAGCTTCGGTTTTTTCAGGGCCATTTGAAGACCTCTGGCATCTACTTTCTTGGCTAAGTCCACAACTGCCTGAATGGCGTCAACTGTAGACCGACCTTTACGAAAACCAAATTGGTTATCGGATAAACTACTCTCTTCCGTCAAGTGGCTTTGCATTCTCTACAAAACCATGTCCTCTAGAATTTTTCCCATCGTGTCAAGTAGTAATGTAGGCCTATATGACGTGGTTTTCTCTAGGGTTTTATCTCTTTTTCTTAGGAGGACTAGCCTCTGTCTTTTCCAGTCACAGAAGAACTTTCCATTAATAAGGCAAAGATTGAAGAAACTAAGCAGAATCTGGGGTGAAGTATCAAAAACCAACTTTAGGATCTCGTACTTATCCCATCGATTCCTGGCGCCTTGCTTGTTTTCAATCTTTTGCCTGCATTTTTTTTTATTCTGTGTGAGTGAAAAGTTCCTTCTTACCAACTTCACAGGCACTCCAGTCCATCCTATCCCATGGGAATAAGAACCCAATCGGGATTGTCCAGGCCGGGAGTCTTAGGCCTCGTTCTAAATTTTTTGGTAACGATCTTAAAAGCCAGACCCCACGGGTCCTTATAGACTTCCTAGATTAGGTCCTTTCAGCAACGGCGTTGCGACACGCGGTTCTCGTTTTTGAGGGCCTTTTTGGATTTCTTGAACGCTTCCTTCAGCAAAGGATCTCCCTTAGATTGGGTATAAGTCCTTCTTGCTGTGAAGCATGCTTTACGCAAGGAGGTCTGCACATGCGACCAACAGTATACCGAGATTTTTCGTGAAACAGTGCGTTTGTGACGCGGCATAGATGCGTCGCAGGCTGTGATGATGTTTTTTCTCACCGCTTGCACCTCCACTTCCAGAACATTTGACACCTGCACCCATCCTATCTTTTCAATGAGGCGGGATTCTTCCAGGGAACGGTCAAATTTCTCTTTGTCCAGTTTCTTTACGTTCCAGGTTGGGCTTTTTCGACACGGAACTTCCTGTCTTTTTCATCGTCCTGTGTCTCCTACTGAGACTGAAAACTCAATGTACTGGTGAGAAATAGCGGTTATACATTCGTATGTCCTCAACCTCCACCCACACGAATCCACTGCTCATCTCCAGGTACCTGTCAACACGCAATTTAAGATTGCACTCTTGGACACCGGCCCTACCAAATTTGTCTTGGTGCCAGGGAGCAAGATCGTTCTTCCAGTGTTGCTCACTGCAGAACATGATGTTGATCTCTTTTTCCTCGAATGTCTCTTCGGTAGTAATCTCATCAAGGTCCCTTATTTCCAGACATCTCTGATTTACAAGAGCTGTAACCTTAGCCTTTTCAGGAAAAACCGATGTCAAACCTTCTGGGTCCCCTTTTTTCGATGTTCTTTAAGGCCTTCTGTTTCCTATGCCTATGCTCTCCCTCTCAAGGCATCGTCAACATCCGAAGTCTCAACAGCAAGGAAGCTTGCAGGAACCTGCCAGTATTTAACCCTTTTTTAGTTGGGGACTCCGGTCGTTTATTAGCTTTTGGACTTTTGCCATCACGGGACTTTTGCCAGACCCGCAGAAATTTGTCACCTTCTGCTGCTTCTGTACGGGCGTAGAAGGATTTTGAATTGGCAGCTCCGGAATTTGGAAGGTATCGGGTATAAAACGCAGATTACTGCGAATTACATCGAACGTCTTCTCCTGAACTATCATTCCATCTTGAACGCCCCTGTTGACATTTTTCTGCCTTTTGCACGTCTGACGCATGCTATCGAACACTTGAGGAATCAGGCGAAACTGCTGCTCAACGTTTGCCTCAAATTTGTTTTACGTGACAACTTCCATTTTTTAACCCTCCACCCCTATGACAGTTTTCGAAAGACCATAGGGAGTATTGACTCCTTGCGGAGTTCCTCCTTGGGATAATTCTTGTTTAGTTTAATTCATTTTATTTTTTTTAATTTGGTTGTCCTTTAGTGTAAAGCCCCGCCACAACGACAAGGTCTACAGAACATATCCATCTGATCAGTCATGTCCGGAAGAGGGTAAGCATCCAACCCCAGCACACCAATACTATGAAGAATGACAGTCATGTCAAGGGTAGGATATGCATTCACTTCTCCCAGCACATCAAGGACATCGATGACGGTCGGCACTAGACAACCATTGGCGGGAAATTTTTTAATACATTATTTTATTATTAAATTAATTTTTCCACTATAAAATAAATATTACAGTAAAGCAGATTAATAAAATTTGGAAAAATAATTTATTGTAGTCACTGTCATTGAAATAGTGTTTAATTTTAAGACAAATTATTATTTAAAGTTCAGCTAATATGTAAATATATTATTGTGATTAAAATGTTTGTATTAAATTATCGCTAGAAGTTTACAGCAAGGTGAAAATTAAATGTTGAAATATTTGTAACTAAAGAAAATAATTATTATTAAGAATTTACACTAGCATATACTGCATAGTTTTGTGTCAAACTTTGTGGCGATTAATATGAGGTTCATAATTTCTTAAACGGATTACTTTAAAAAAGTAACAATTGTATTCATAGGCAAATGGAAAAAAAAGATATACCTGTTTTTTCGTTTTTAATTTCCAATTGTTTAACAACAATTGTTTAAACAAAGTAACAAAAATTTTAAAATCTGTTAACGCCAATCGATTCTGCTTGAAAAAATAAGAATATTTTGTATAGGTCATTTTTCTCTCCAAGTCGTATTTTGTTTATAAAATTGTTATAAACAAATAAAGCTGCTTAAAGGGTGTTTCATCCCAAGCATAAACAAATGGATTTTAAGTAAAACTTACATTTGAATTCATAGGCAAATGAAAAAAAGCTATACCTGTTTTTTTGTTTTTAAATTTCAATTGTTTAACAACAATTGTTTACTCTGCTTAATTTGTTTATAACAATTTTATAAACAAAATACGACTTGGAGAACAAAATGACCTATACAAAACATTCTTATTTTTTTACGTAGAATCGATTGGCTTTAAGGGCATGTGGAACCAGCAACTTCAATTAGTTCATATTATTCCCACCAATTTTCTCATAAACTATCGAAAGATTCTGAATAATATTAAGGGAAATAATATTTAAGATATAACTGCATTGGTCTCTAGTAATTCAAATGCTGAAATTTGTTTAGAAATAAAGTTTTCTATTAAATAAAATGTGCTGCATTTTTGTTCATTCGTTTGACGTTTGTCATGGAAAAAAGACAATCGTCATACATTAAATAAAACAAAACAAACGAAAAAATTTAAAATAAAAATATGTTTATTGATGTTTATCTTTTAGAAAAAATTACTAATTCTATTTTGACAAATAATTTACAATAATATAATAGAATTACAAAAATTATAAAATATATTTATTAAAAAATGTGAAACAAATTAAATTTTTAATTTTTATTATTAAAAAATATTATTGTATGTATTTCCAATAACTACAGCTTTTTATTTAATTATCAAGTAGATTATTATTTTTATTATCTAATTTATATAACAATTATTATAGGGGAGGGTAGGCTACATTGAACCGGGTATTTTCTAAAGTCCAAGAACTAATTAAATTTTACAAATTTTGATCAGGTTTATGTATCAACATTAAGCTGAAGTACTCCTTTAGTTAATATACACGTTACAAACACAAATTATTATGATTAAATAATTAAATTTAATTTTTTTCTAACAAGTTACACTTTTCTTATTTTGAAGAATCTGTGTCTACAATGAACCACCTTTAATAAAACACTTCAATTTACTTCAAAAATAATATTTCCACTTACACATTGTAAAAAATATTATTTTTCACTCAAAAAAATAAAAAATTGTTGTTAAAGAGTTATTATTTGTTAATATAGGAGATTAATATATTTTGATGTCAGGTTAGGTAGGTAAAGTGACAGTTTGAGTTTATCTCGTTCACAATTGTGATGAAAGCATGTCTTCTAGTATTTTTCTTACTAATTAGTAGAGCAGACAACTTTACCACACTTAAAATTGAAAATTCTTTGCTTTTTCGGGTGGTTCAATGATGCCGCACTCACTGCATTCACATGACATTCACAACAAAAATTGTTTATAATAAATTTATGTAAGGCTTAAAATTCTTTATCACATCGGAATATTGAAGTTGACACCCTAAGCGACGTAAATCACAAGTTTACTAATTTTTAAAACTTCCTATTTGAATAAAAAAAATTCATTATATTTCCACAAAATTTTTTGTTTTGTACGTGAAAAACAGTTTTTTTCGTTTTTCTTTGTAAATAATAAACCTACGTGCTCGAAATTTTTGGACGTAGTCGCTTTCGGTAATACTAATTTATATATTAAATAAGAAAAAATTCCACTCAGTCATTTCTTAGAAAATTAAAGTGGTTCACTGTTGACGCTGGTTCAATGTAGCCTACTCTCCCCTACATTATATTAATTATTCTCAAATTATTTTACTATTCATTATTGATAAAGATATGAAAAAAATTCTCTTTTACAATTATTATAGTGCACTGAAATAAAAATAATGTGATTCTTTTAATTTAAATTATTTGAATCAGATTTATTTAAATAAATTTATTAGATTTATTAGAGTTATTTATTGTTATTTTTTATTTATTTATTTAATTAAATAATAATTTATTTACCAATTAACAATTGGCAAATAAATATTTATTTGAATTAGAAACCACCCATATAGAACAGTTCCCGGAGTTTCCCGGGAGACTCTCGGGTGCAACTTCCGGGAGTCTCTTAGAGTCGTTTCCGAGAGAAACTCCCGGAATTCTCCCTGAAATTTTTTTCAGAATATTTCAAGGAAACATTTCTATTTAGCCTTAGGAATGTGTCTAAAAAGAACAGAAAAAAAATTTATTTTTATAAAAGTTATTGCAAAATGAATTTTTTTGTAACTTTTTAAATAAAATTTTATATCCCCTAAATAAATTAACTGATTTAAATTAATCAAGCAAAAATAAAAAAGAGATAAAATATAATTCCGTTTAGAATTAGAAATTTTTTAAAAAGTTTGTTTTTTTAATTATTATTTAATTAATTTTTTTAATGTTCTGTGCCTATTAAAAATTTTTAAAAATCTTAACGTGGAATTAAAACTATATAAGGAATCAAAATTTGTTGTAAAAAATTTAGGAGCGACAATTATTTAAAAAATTATACAGCGCAGAGATGCGATTTTGACGCTTTTCAGAATTATAACATTACTTTCAACTACGAAATGAACAAAACACTGTAGAATTAACCTTTGCATTCAATTACACGGAAAAATGTTTGGGACAGTATCTGTACCTTTCGGTGCATTTGTTATCCCTGTCTAAAAATTTTCCTATTCAATTCACTTCACATTTATTATTTCCTATTGTTTTTATATGAAGTAAAGTGAATTGTTGGATATATTTTTTGAAAGGTATAGCATGTGCTCCTTACATTTTTCGGTGTATAAAATGATCAAAAAGTAAATGTAGCATTGGTGCACACCTCGCGCCAATTTAATTTTCATTATATAACTTTTAAAATAATCTTTCCTAAAATTGGCATTATAAAGTGAATTTTTACAAAAATTGCTTCCGGAATTGTTTTTGGGAATCTTCCGAAAAAAATGCCCGAGAATCTCCCGAAATTGTTCCTGGAAATCTTCTGAAAAAATTCTAGGGAGACTCCCGGAAACGACCCCAAGAGACTCCCGGGAGACTCTGGGAACTTCTCCACGTGGGCATGCATTATTGACTCAAGTACTTTTCATTATTGATTTAAAGCAATATGTATTAGATCCAATTATTCCATCCATTTGATTTGCCATCCGTATTACGTATTTGGTACAAACAACTATATTATTGTGTCAGAATTCCTGAAAAGAGCCACCCAAAACCTTTTAATTTTTTTTTTGTACTAATGTGGTTATTTTAATAGTATTTTATATAAGAAATATAAAAAAATTTTGTTAATGTTATTAACTATTGAAAATTTTGAACGTATTTAATTGAAAAATGAATTTCTCAAAAACTTATAAATCGATTTTAATTTTTTAAGTTGCATTTTATTTGTCTTGAAATAAAGTATAACTGACAATATTTTCAGATAAAAATATTTAATTTGAGTGCAAAATGCAATTGTTTATTTATAAACAATTAAAAATAAATAGTGTTCTGGATGATATTTTAAGTTGAAAAAATTCCTAAAATGTTCTAAATAAACCACTAAAAAATATCCCGTTGAAAAAAATGGCACGAAGTTTTAAATTGCTTAATTTTAAGCATTTGTGCCGCGGTGCAGTGCGCGACTCTAGTCCTTATTGAGCGTTCGCGCGCGTGTTATTGTTTCTGATCGCTGAAACGACTGCGCTTCTCAAACACTACATCTATGTTCGAAATAAATTTATTTTAAAGTAAATTTTACATTTAATTTCTTTTAATGGAACATTTAATTAATTCTTTTTGTTGAATGGTAATTACAGATGTGTTGCAGAAATTTTTAAAATATAGAATTGTTGAATTTTCTTTGAAATTAAAAAAAATAATGAGCGAACTAGAGTTAAAATTTGGATTGGATTTAAACATTTTTAACCCTCCATCCTCCATCGCGTTACAAAAAAAGATGCGATGGATGGAGTGTTAAAAATGTTTAAGGGTCAATCTCTAGAAAGGGACAAATTCAAAATTGAAATTTTATAAAAAAAAGTTGAAAAATCGCTTTTATTATTAAACCTGTGGCAAAAGGGGGATCTTAATAAACCTATAAAATACGTGGTTACAATCTTTATTAACAATATTATTAAAAATTAATGTTTTTTATTCAGAATTTTTGTTGAAAATTCATCGCAACTAAAATATTTTAAAAATTGATGGAAATTACATAAAATTCGTTACTCGGGGGTTTTCGTGGTCGCTGATTACGAATCCGATATCAGTTTTTAAAAATCCAAAATAGCGGATTCAATATGGCGGACACTTTTTTGAAATATTCATCGTATTTGCTTGAAACTCGTTACTCGGGGGTTTTCGGTTTCGCTAATTACGAAACCGATATCAGTTTTCCAAAATCCAAAATTTCGGATCCAATATGGTGGACACTTTTAAGAAATAATTGGGATAATTTTAAAGTAGATACTCGTGTATTTTTAGGGTTGCTAATTTCAAAAATAAATTTTATTATGTTTGTATCCCGTAATGGTGGGGAATTTCGTGCGGTGGACAAAACTAATTCAATTCTAGAAAAAAATACCTCTCAAATATTTTACTTTATTCTTGATGAATCCGCCATTTTTGATTTTTAAAAACTGATATCGGATTCGTAATCAGCGACCCCGAAAAACTCAGAGAAATAAGTTTTAACCGAATCCGATGAATTTTTCAAAAAAGTGTCCGCCATATTGGACCCGCCATTTTAAATTTTCAAAAACTGACATCGTATTCGTAATCAGCGACCCCGAAAACCCCCGAGTAACGAGTTTCAAACGAATCCCATGATTAATGAAGTCTGCGATTTAGGTACTGTATAATGGAAATATACCATCGGCAACGGAGGGGAGTTTTCTTTTATAAGACAGCTTCGAAATATGTTCATTGTGTTGCAAAAAAATCAATTTTATAAATAAATTAATAACATCTTTAGTTTTCTTTGTTTTTAAGTAAAACAATGTGAATAAAATTATTAACAATTATTATTATTTGCATTCAAAGAACTAAATTTATTGCGGTAACGGAGGGTAGTTTTTATTATGTCGATGAACACTGACACACTAAAAGTCCTTTTAAAACTGACTATTTTCTTTTCATTTCATCATTTTATGTAATGACCATAACTATACTGACACTACAAAGAGATTTTATTTATTTATTGTTATGTTGTCTTTTTTTCCATATTTTATAATTAAATTTGTGAGTGGTAACGGAGAGGGGTTTTATTTCTGCACAAAACGAATTTAATTCTAAGAAAAAATATCTCACAAATATTTTACTTTATTCTTGATGAATCAATTACAAATAGAATAATAAGTAGATTTTACCCGGCAAAAATTTTTTTAATATTGCAAAATTAATATAATACCTCTTTTACAAATGAAACTTTCTTTATGAACAGTAACGGAGGGGAGTTTTTATACTATATAAACATGTGTATCTCTAAATATTTCAAATTTTTTATTTATTTTTCATAGGACCCGATTAAATCATGATGAATGCTATTATTAGGAGGTAAAAGTTTTGAAAAATTATTATTATTTATTTAAAAAAATCTAATGTACGGGTCATTTGTCCCGATTGTGAGAATGGCCCTTAAATCCAATCCAAATTTTAACTCTAGTTCGCTCATTATTTTTTTTAATTTCAAAGAAAATTCAACAATTCTATATTTTAAAAATTTCTGCAACACATCTGTAATTACCATTCAACAAAAAGAATTAATTAAATATTCCATTAAAAGAAATTAAATGTAAAATTTACTTTAAAATAAATTTATTTCCAACATAGATGTAGTGTTTGAGAAGCGCAGTCGTTTCAGCGATCAGAAACAATAACACGCGCGCGAACGTGTTCATCTTGAAACCTTGAAAAAACCGTGAAAATTTTTACGAATTAGCATTTTTGAGAATTCTCATTTTTGCGAAAAATACAATAGAAAACTTGTAGGTATATATATATATTCACTATTGTATTTTTCGCAAAAATGAGAATTCTCAAAAATGCTAATTCGTAAAAATTTTCACGGTTTTTTCAAGGTTTCAAGATTTTCATTGGAGTAAGAAAGACAGACATTAGTCTTTCTCTTTTACTCCAATGAAAAGTTTTTTGTTCTGAAAATTTTTAATGAAGGTATAAATGTTACCTTATGTAATTAAATTTTTAACTTTTTACAATTCCACAGAAAATATTTAAGATTATAATTTGATTACATATATTTTACGTTACATAAAAATGCGATAATATAGAAATACTACGATATAAGCATTCTGATAATTGACCAATTTTTTAGGTTATAATCCTTTTGGATAAACTTTCATGTACTTAAAATTTCATTTAAGCAAAATTTTTATTTTTTAAAAAACATACTATAAAAACTCCGAACAACTAAATGTTCTATACTTTCATATTTCCCTACATGGATATTTTTATAAATTAAAATACATTTAAATGAAAATAGTAATTAATAAATATTTCTTCAAATACTAATTTCTTGTGATAAAAATTTGTTTAAAAGAAAACTCAAATTATTGCAGCTCTAATAAGTAGATATTTTAAGTTTTTTATTTCGATAACATAAAAATTGTTGCAAGTTTAATGTGGGGAATATTCATGCGTCCCACTTTATATATCTATAATGATAACCAATTATATTTATAACTGAAAAAATCTGGTTTACACGATAACTCAAAATGCTCAAAATCTACTCAATCAATTTACTTCAAATTTTGAAGAAATGTTCTTTGTATATCCCTTTATGATCGGAACTTTAGATTTTGAAAAACACATTTTATTTTATTTTTAAAAAATTCAAAAATGTGAAAAAACACAACTTTTTTCTAAATCGTCACCATTTTGGTCAAAAAAATTTTCTCTTTATACAGTTTATAACTTGAAAATAATTTTAACTTTTTTCTAATTTTCTTCTGTATTCTTTAAACATTAATAAACAATTTGAAACAAAAGTAAATACTAAAAGTGTTAAACTTTTTTTTTATCCTACTCGGAAAAACAGATCAGAATACTACCTCAAGAGGTACATTATTTTGTTTGCATTGTATAAACAAATTTCTACTTAATAAAATTTCAAAATTTTTGAGAACAAAAATAAAAGATTTTTCATTTTTAAATACTTGCTAAAACTGGGTTGCCACAAATATTTAATTTTATCTTTCTCTGATTTCTAGAAAGAATTTTGACTTTTTTCCTGATCATAAATAATATTCTGATTCACTCTAAAAATTATTAGATAGGTACACACAAAAATCTTATATTACTTTTATTTACGAATTTTCTTAATTGAAAAATTATTACAGGATTTCTACAGAAATACGAAATTAAAATTCCATGCCTTTTCCATAATTTCCAAGTCAAATTTTTACGAAATTCCAGTCACTGCAAAAACAGGTGTCTATATTTGAGACACTTTTGTCCTTATTTTTAAGACGTTTTGGGATGTCTTTCAGGAAGACGTTAAAAGTGACTACTTTTGAGACGTTTAAATTGCCTTTATTCAGATGAAATTTACTGCTTGAATAGATACATAACCTAAAAATGCATGTATGCATTGATATTGCGCGAGAAACTTTCATCGAGACGAGGCAAGACGAATATTACCGGAGATACTCGAATACACAAAATGTCTTTTATTCAAAGTGTCTTATAGCGAATTCGGTTATCTGCTCTAGAGTGCTCTAAGAGTGCTCCCCGAAGGATTAACATGTTCGATTTAACAGATTTGCTATAGTTAAAGCATATAAGGAGTACTCCCGAACAGAGCAAGAGCACTCTAGAGCACCCAGGCGCGAAAGACCAATGCTGACGATGGATTGAAGCTTTATTGAGCCTTGAACGCCCAGCGTGGGTAATCCAAAGTTGAAGCAGTCTTTAAAACACTGTCACTCAATGTTGGTTCAACATTGGAGACCAATGTTCGTCCCATGCTCGATTCAAGACTCGATCAATCTTCGTGTGTGAAGCTTGAATATCCAATCTTTATTCAAGCTTGAATCAAGGCTTGAATCAACGATGATACAATATTCACTTTATTTATTACCGTATGCACTAAACAATAATCAATAATTTCATCAATCATTTTTAAATAATATAAAAAAGACAAAAATATAAAGAAGACAAAAAAATGCATTTTTGCATGTCCAGGAAGATCCCACTTGCCTGGGGTATGTCGGACTCACGCACAAAATGCAAGGGTAAAAAAAAGGAAACCTTGCATACCTGCTTTAGGCAGTCACGGATACCGACTAAAAAAAACTTCTTGATCCCCTGGGTTTCGAACCTATTATCCATCTACGGAACTACCTAATGGCTTCAGACTTCGTAGATGAATGGTCCCATGTAGTCGCTGGCGCGACTCTCCCGTGCCGCTCTTGTTCTGGCCTTATTTCTTCCTTGTCCTCGATAAAGTCTTCTTTGCTTCCTGGAGGGCAGTTCTGAAGACTCCGCAGCTCCCTGATCCAGCGACATGTTGGACGTTCTCCTTATCGCCGAACTTCGCCTTGCATAAGAAGCAGCATGGGCTCTTCTTACAATCAGCTACCTTGTGGCCGGCTTCTCCGCACTTGAAGCACGCAGCCGACCTATCTACTGCTTGGCAGTCTCGACCTATATGGCCATATCCAAGGCACCTGTGACACCTTGTGACCATAACTCTCCTACTTATTCTGCAGGACACAAAACCGATCTTAATGTGCCCTATCTTCTCCAGCCTGTTGGCGTCCTCTTGGGTGGTGACTACGACAGCGAGCTTCATACCTCGCTTATTTGGTCCGAGGACCGTCACCTTCCTGCTTCCTGCTGGCACCGTTGAAACTTGCTCCAAGGCACCCAAGACGTCTTCCTTCTCAGTAAGGCTGTCCATATCGCGGATTTCCAGCGTAGTTTGCCGGTCCGCCATCTGCACCTTACCCAGGTCACCGATCACCTTAGTCACCTCCTCGGTGAACAGCTTCTTGTTTGAAGACCTTCCAATTTTAATGAGAAGGTCTCCCTTTTTAGTGGGTAAAACTCCCACAACCCTTGTCTGGCTGGCCTCCAGGTCAGCTTCTCTTCGAACTTTCGCCAGCACGTCGGCGAAAGTTTTGCCTTCGGCCACTTTGACGATGACTGTGGCTCTTCCCTTCTTTTCTGTAACTGGCTTTGGTACCGTTTTGGTCCCCTTGCCGGCACTCTTTTTGGGAGGTCTCTCCTCCTTCTTCTTTTTAGGGTCCTTCGCAGACTCAGGATCACTTCGCTTCCGCTTCTGACTCTCCAAGACAACGTTTCTTAGCATTGCTGCGTTGAAACGGTCACGTCTCGTCCTACGGTCTTTCCGTGCTTCTTCTGACCAAGTTAATCCCTGGTAGAATTTCTCATCTTTTCTGGCGGCTGCTGCGTGCTTTTCCTTCACATCCCGTATGAGCGACGTCAGACTTCTCAGTCCATCCTTGATCGTCATGTTGACATTCTTCTGGACTTCACAGGATTTCAGCATCTTGCTGATCTTTTCCTCCATTTTTTGAATGCCTGCCGCCTCCTCTTCCCGCAGCCTAATGCATTCATCCCGATCTTCATTGCAGCTAGCAATGTCAATCGCAGAAGCATTACTGAAGACAGAAATACAGCTGGATTGACTGGTCACGCTGCACGTGCTTCCTCTTCTCTCCACCTTGTCCACGATGATCTGTGGAACTCCCAACGCGTTGTTGCCCTCCTGCATCCGTGGGCCACTGGCCATCGCCCCCGCGTTAACCGCTTGACGATCGGAACCAGTGAGGTATTTAGCCGAAGCATTACCCCGCAGGTACTCTTCCATGTTTTTACAATCGCTCATGATGGATGTTTCCTTTTTGCTGGTTTTGGTCCGCTTCGAGTATTTGATTTCCTCGATACCACCTATTCCTCGAAAGAAATAGGAAGCGTTTACCTATCCGCGACCTGGCACGCGTCCGATAGAGGACCAGCAACCCCACGCATAGAACAAGTTCCATGCGCCCCGGTGAAACCGAAATTCCAACCGGGCACGGAATTATATGTAAATATTAATAAATAATCAAATAATTTAGATAAAACATTATCTAAATTAATAAATAATTATTAAATAATTAATAATTTATTAATATTTACATTTAATATATTAAATGTAAATATTTAGAAATCATTAAAAAATAAATATTAATAAATAATTAATAATTTATTAATATTTACATTTAATATATTAAATGTAAATATTTAGAAATTATTAAAAAATAAATATTAATAAATAATTATTGATATTATTATTAAATACAATAATAATTATATAATAATATAATATAATAAGTATTATTATTAATTATTATTATTATTTAAAATAATAATACTATAATTATAATATTAAGATAACAGTGGTAAATAAATATTAATAATTATTTAGTGTATAATATTTACATTAATGATATTATATTATAAATAAAGTTAAATCTTATATTATTTTTTTCTTGCACAGTGTAAAATTATTATTTACAAATTTCAAAAGTTTCGCTTTCGTTTGTCTGAAAAATTTTCAGTGATCAAAAACTTCCAGTGTAAAAATTGTTCATTAGGGTGTAATAAATATTTATGCCAAGTATTTTTACATTAGGATTAACCGTTTAGAAAATATTATCAAAATACTATTTTTTGTCAAACGCGAGTGACCTTGCGAGTCAGCGTAGCCAACTCAACACATACGTTAAACTCTTGAGTTGGCAACGCTGAGTTGCAAGGTCACACGCGTTTGACAAAAAATAGTATTTTAATAATATTTATTAAACGGTTAATCCTAGTGTAAAAATATATAGCATAAATATTTATTGCACCTTAATGAACATTTTTTACACTGTAAGCTTTTGATCACTGAAAATTTTTCAGACAAACGAAACTCTTGATCTTTAAAAATAATAATTTGACACTGTGCAAGAAAAAAACAATATATAATAAAACTAAACATATTATCAAAAATATATATTGTAATATTAAATAATTTATAAATATTTATATTTAATATTGTTCAGTGCACACGGTAATAAAGAAAGTGAATATTGTATTTTCGCTCACGAAGATTGACTGAGTCTTGAATCGAGCATGGAACGAACATTGGTATCCAATGCTGAATCAATGTTGAGTTACCATGCTCTGTCAGTGATATACTTGATTAAGCAGGATCCCTTCCAACCTTCGTTGTCCGTGCGGTTTAAATAGGTGCGTTTATAGAGGTGTCGGGTATGCGTCGGGGGGTTCGATCCCACATGCGAGCGAATATTTTTCCGTTTTTCTTTCGAAGCGATATATAAAATAATAAAATTGTGTGTTGTGTTGTGAATAAAAAATGTCAATATGTTTGTAAATAATATTAAATGTCTGTTAAAAAATCAAGAAAAAAATGTACCGATTAACAGAAAAATGATCTTTTTTACAAAAATTATTTTTTTAATTTTACTATTTCAAATGACATTTATTTTTAATAATATATTATTTACATGAAAATAATATATATATATATATATAATGAATTCTTTTGCAAATTAATATAAACCTTTTTAAATATAAGGTGTTTGGTCTCATTAACTTCTTTATCAAGTTTATGAAATTTATCCTAATCAAAATTATGAAAAAGTAAACTTCTATAAGTTGCAGTGACACCGACTTTTGAATTCTTGTCATTCTTATGTTCATTAACACGTATCCCCACCATTCTTTTGGTTTCACCAACATACATATGACGCGGTACAATCTTTGCATTAAATTTTATAAACTACATTTGTTGTTTTAATTAACCCTGGGGGAACGGGTGGATGCTTTATTGACGCGAAAACGTCAAGACTCCGTCAAAAGTTGACTTGAACAAAAAAGTGTTTTAAATATAAAAATATGATAAAGTAAGCATTGGGTTTTGTATAAAAAGCGTTTATTAAACGTTTGTGACCTTATTTGTTACAAATTAATGTAAATTAAGTGATATAAAAGATAAAATATGTGGAAATGTCAAGTGAATGTGTATTGATAAATTGGTGTGTATTTATTGAAAAAGTGTTATTGTCATGATTTTCTAATGTCAGATAAATAGTTAAAAAGTGTAATTTTATTATTATAATGTGTTATAATTAATAAAAGTTAATGTTTTAATAGTATGAATAATGTATATATAGCAGCTATGAAAATAGTGAAGGACGGTTACCTACAAGCTGTTGATATGTCGCCGCTCGTTTTGCACGACAGATGGCTGGAGCGGCATTTGTCCATGTGTTTTATCACATGAAAGTTAAACAACCCAGGCGCGAACTGACGCTGGATTCAGGCTTTACTGAAGCTTGGATGAGGATTGGTCAAAATTGATCAAGCCTTGGCGGGACGGCGGAAGCAAGGTTGATTCTAGCCATAATGTAACATTTATTTAAGTCTCGCGCTCCAGTCTTTGTTGAAGATTGGCGTTCAATCTTCAATCAATGCTGCGGAAGCCTAATTCAAGACTGAAACAAGGCTGCTTCCACTGTTCCCCAATTTACGCGACTCTCGCGCCCATTCAATATAATATGAAAATATCAATTGATAATAACAATAATAATAATAATAAATATTATCGACATTATTTTTATTCATATTATATATGTGTATAAAGGACCCCGCACAAAATGCATTGGAATTGGCTTACCGTTAATTTTGTTCAAATTTTCAGAATTAGTAGTTCTAAGTGTCCTAATTAAAGATATAATTTTGTTAAACTCAAAACTTCACTTGTTTGGCTGAAAACAGGGGGTGAAAGTACCCCCTGTCTAAGGCATGAAGTGAACATTTCAGTGCTTTTAGCCAAATAAACCATTATTTTTGGTAAGTTTAATGTCAGAAGTCACCAATATACATAAAGAGAGAACTCTTAATGTTAAACAAATAAAAATGTAAAATATCAACCCTCAAAAACTACCCCTTGTACAGTTAAAACCATATAGAAAAGGAAAAAACTATTTTAATCACAGAAAATATTTTTATAAATAAAATATTGACTTTTCATTTACTAATACATATGAGATGTCATATTTACCCTTACAAACAACCCCAACAACAACAACAAAAAGCAACCCCTTTTATATTTTAAATAAATCCAGTAAACCAGATAAATGAACAGTTTAAACAGAGAAAGACTTTTGAAAATCGACTGGAAGTAATTATTTAATCTTCCGTGATTTTCAGTGCAATGTTCAAAATAAAAAAGTACCCTTATGAAAAAAACAACCCCTTAAGATTTTAAGTGAAAAAAGTAAAAAATCCATTTCAACCAAAGAAAACTATTAAAAATAGTAAACAGTTTATTATGTTTAAAAATCTTATAGTATGTAATTCTTGCCTTTAAACTGTATTGACTATATATGTGTTTTCGTGTGAATGACGGCAAATGGTGAAAGGGTAGGAACACCAGTGCGAATATCGACATGTACAATAGTATAAAGTAAGTATAGCATAAGCAGTACATACAATCTTCCTAATATCATATGGCTCCGTCCTTGTGTTGTGTTCTGCGCACGGAAGACTGCGCCTGATATTATTTTGAAGATGGTCCCTTTCGCTTTGGAGCGTCACATATATGATTTCTTTCATCAGCTCATGACATCGCTTGAAAGGCAACATTTGTTACCAGCTTACTGTATATCCTACAATATCTGGATTAAGAATATGTTAAACATTGTTTAAAATATTGTAGAGTACATTATTTAAACACATTTTTAGAGTTTGATTGATTTTTCAAAGATATTAGCATAGCATCATTGTTTCAGATTGCGGGTATTTTGCAATACTTACTTTATACTATTGTACATTTCGATAATTGCACTGGTGTTCCTACCTTGAAGTAAATAATAATATAAACAAAATGCGTTGCTATGTTTGTAATGCAGTTTTTCAACCTAGACAAATGTCATCTATTGAAGGAGAAGAAAATGTTGATAAGAGCGAAATTGCAATTCGTTGGCGAGAAGAATGAGGCTTTCCACCGCTTGCAATTGGTATTAATACACGTGTATGCATAACATGCAAGCGACTTATTAATATTGAAGTTAATGAAAATGAAAATAATCCATCTTGTTTAAGACTTAATGTCTTAACGCAAACATCGAGCCATACGTGCCTTATTTGCAATCGGATAGATAATGTAGTACGACTTTCAGACGAATGTCGTGTTAACATTTTTGTCCTGAAAGACATTTACGTTCAAGAAAATGTTAGGTGTTGTCCAGAGCATTTAGATGAACACGGTTTCATCCCTGCAGATCTCATGCAACATCTTCGTTTTATGAATAGATTTTATTGTATTAAAGGTCCTCAGTTATTAAAGTTTTTAAATGGTCTCAGCGGTTCTGTGAAAAAAAATTCGAAAAAAAAATTCGTAGATGAAAGCGATTTTTCGGAAGATCAGTTCAAATCATTTTCTCCAATAACTAAGGAACAATTTCGAGATTTATATTCTCTATTCGATCCAGCGCAACTGGTACCAGGTCAGAGATATATTTCAAAGAAAGACCTTTTAGTATATTTATGCAAAATGCGGCAAGGTCTACCAGATGAATTTCTTTCAGTTGTTTTTAATTATCCCAGCAGACAAAGTGTTAGTATGGCTGTTAGTAAAGTAAGAATATTTTTAATGGAATCATTTGTTCCTCAAAACATTGGACTTAACGCAATAACGAAACAAGAATTCATAGAGCGATATGTACCTGATTTTGCAAATACATTATACAATCCGACACCAGAAAATCGTAAAGCAATTGTCATCATCGACGGTACTTACGCAAAAATTGGGAAATCTAGCAATTTTCAAGCTTTACGACAATCGTTTAATCTTCACAAGAGTTGTCATCTTGTTAAGCCCATTCTTTTGGTGTCAACGAATGGATACATTCTTGACATTCACGGACCATACTTTTCAGACGCACGAAATAACGACGCCAACATTTTAATACAAGAATGTGAAAGAGATGGTGCTCAAATCAGAGAATGGTTAGACGAAGGCGATATAATTATTGTTGATAGAGGGTATCGCGATGCGATTCCTTTTCTTGAACGGATGGGTTTAATACCCAAAATGCCACCGTTGTTGGGTCGTAATGAACGACAATTCTCTACTGAGGATGCGAACGAAGCTCGGTTAATCACAAAAATAAGAAGGTTAGTAGAATCGCGAAACGGGCACTTGCAATCTATTTTTAAAATATTTGGTAAACCCATATCAATGACACATGTTCCTCATCTTGGTGATTTTTATCGCATTGCTGGCGCGATAATAAATAAATATCGTGGTTTAATAGAAATGGAAGTAGCTACAGTTGAATTAGCAACAGAAATGTTATTAAAAGCTGAAACAGCAAATGAATTAAAAACAAGGGTTGAAGAAGAGGAACTTTTCCGAAGAAACGCACAGTGGGTGCATTTAAACGAAAACGATCTTCCATATTTTCCTCATCTTTCTATGGAGTATTTGCGTCACTTCACATTCGGGGTATACCAAGTAAACTTGGCACCATCTTATATTCAGGATAAAGTCCATAGAGATGGTAATGAAGAATTACAACTAGATGCTTTGATGAATGAACCTGGTTTAATAAGAATGCGCATTTATTCCAGATTTCGAAATGCTACGCGACATCAGCTATGGATACTTTATGATCTTGAAGAAAATAGAGGTGAACAGCAGCAACCTATCCGTGGTTACTATTGCACTTGTAAGTCGGGTGCAAGAACTTTAGGTACTTGTGCTCACGTTGCAAGTGTTTTATGGTACTTCGGATATGCTCGTCACGAAGAACACGTGAAATACCCTTGGACGGATCTTTTGGACAGCGTGTTAGATGCAGGAAACAAAAACAACCCTGTCAATGAATAGTTTTTTTGGATGCATTCCAGCAAAGTCCTTAAAATAAGATTTGCTACTAAGTGCAACTTGTATATATGTAAATAGGTGAGATATGTAAATAGGTGAGATTTTTTTATTTAACAAGAAAAGGAGTACAAAATCTTGTACCTGCAGCCTCCACGTGGCGTACTCTGGGTAGAAAATGTTTTTCTAGCGAATGCAGGCATGTTTTTGAACAATATAATAAGATTGAAACAAAACATTTGAGAGTCTTCACAAGCCTAAAGACATGCAATATCTTCAATGAGTTATTTTCTTTCTATGAGCCTAATACTTAGAGGGATGTTTATTATAAATAGCGTCGAATATTTAAAATAATATTTTATTTTTGTTACATGTAGGAGGTAGTTTCTTTAACAACTACAAACATAATAAACTGTTTACTATTTTTAATAGTTTTCTTTGGTTGAAATGGATTTTTTACTTTTTTCACTTAAAATCTTAAGGGGTTGTTTTTTTCATAAGGGTACTTTTTTATTTTGAACATTGCACTGAAAATCACGGAAGATTAAATAATTACTTCCAGTCGATTTTCAAAAGTCTTTCTCTGTTTAAACTGTTCATTTATCTGGTTTACTGGATTTATTTAAAATATAAAAGGGGTTGCTTTTTGTTGTTGTTGTTGTTGTTGGGGTTGTTTGTAAGGGTAAATATGACATCTCATATGTATTAGTAAATGAAAAGTCAATATTTTATTTATAAAAATATTTTCTGTGATTAAAATAGTTTTTTCCTTTTCTATATGGTTTTAACTGTACAAGGGGTAGTTTTTGAGGGTTGATATTTTACATTTTTATTTGTTTAACATTAAGAGTTCTCTCTTTATGTATATTGGTGACTTCTGACATTAAACTTACCAAAAATAATGGTTTATTTGGCTAAAAGCACTGAAATGTTCACTTCATGCCTTAGACAGGGGGTACTTTCACCCCCTGTTTTCAGCCAAACAAGTGAAGTTTTGAGTTTAACAAAATTATATCTTTAATTAGGACACTTAGAACTACTAATTCTGAAAATTTGAACAAAATTAACGGTAAGCCAATTCCAATGCATTTTGTGCGGGGTCCTTTATACACATATATAATATGAATAAAAATAATGTCGATAATATTTATTATTATTATTATTGTTATTATCAATTGATATTTTCATATTATATTGAATGGGCGCGAGAGTCGCGTAAATTGGGGAACAGTGGAAGCAGCCTTGTTTCAGTCTTGAATTAGGCTTCCGCAGCATTGATTGAAGATTGAACGCCAATCTTCAACAAAGACTGGAGCGCGAGACTTAAATAAATGTTACATTATGGCTAGAATCAACCTTGCTTCCGCCGTCCCGCCAAGGCTTGATCAATTTTGACCAATCCTCATCCAAGCTTCAGTAAAGCCTGAATCCAGCGTCAGTTCGCGCCTGGGTTGTTTAACTTTCATGTGATAAAACACATGGACAAATGCCGCTCCAGCCATCTGTCGTGCAAAACGAGCGGCGACATATCAACAGCTTGTAGGTAACCGTCCTTCACTATTTTCATAGCTGCTATATATACATTATTCATACTATTAAAACATTAACTTTTATTAATTATAACACATTATAATAATAAAATTACACTTTTTAACTATTTATCTGACATTAGAAAATCATGACAATAACACTTTTTCAATAAATACACACCAATTTATCAATACACATTCACTTGACATTTCCACATATTTTATCTTTTATATCACTTAATTTACATTAATTTGTAACAAATAAGGTCACAAACGTTTAATAAACGCTTTTTATACAAAACCCAATGCTTACTTTATCATATTTTTATATTTAAAACACTTTTTTGTTCAAGTCAACTTTTGACGGAGTCTTGACGTTTTCGCGTCAATAAAGCATCCACCCGTTCCCCCAGGGTTAATTAAAACAACAAATGTAGTTTATAAAATTTAATGCAAAGATTGTACCGCGTCATATGTATGTTGGTGAAACCAAAAGAATGGTGGGGATACGTGTTAATGAACATAAGAATGACAAGAATTCAAAAGTCGGTGTCACTGCAACTTATAGAAGTTTACTTTTTCATAATTTTGATTAGGATAAATTTCATAAACTTGATAAAGAAGTTAATGAGACCAAACACCTTATATTTAAAAAGGTTTATATTAATTTGCAAAAGAATTCATTAAATAAAGAGGATGACACGCAAAAGCTTAGTAATTGCTATATGGGGCATTTCATGTCAAGTGATCAAGGTAGAGAAAAATTTTTCTCCAATCGTAGCAAAACTTGGGGCTTTTGTAGTACTCATAGATAGTAATTTTTCGTGAAAATATTTTTTTACCTAGTCCAATATTTTCCGAGGGGGAGGGGGTTAAATTTTTGTGTTTTTCAGTACAATGGTTATTTCAATAATTTTTTACTCTTAAACAATTAAACATACAAATTTGACAAAGTGCATTTTGGAAAGGTTTTTTCATCCTCTTTCGATTGAAAATAAGCATTTTGAAAAAAAAAAATTTTTGACCCAAAAAAACCAAAATTAAAAATAAATTTCAATTTTTGAGGGAGATGGATACGATTTTTTTTTTTTTTTTTTAAACGAAAGCTGAGTTTTTTTCCTAAAAGGACATATAAATGATAAAGTGGGACTAGAACGTTTAAACATTGAAAAAAAGAGTTTTCTACTCGCTGGAGCGCTCAAAACCCGGTTTTTAGCTCCGTTTTGGAGAAAATTCTTTTTTTCAATGTTTAAACGTTCTAGTCCCACTTTATCATTTATATGTCCTTTTAGGAAAAAACCTCAAATTTGTATGTTTAATTGTTTAAGAGTAAAAAATTATTGAAATAACCATTGTACTGAAAAACACAAAAATTTAACCCCCTCCCCCTCGGAAAATATTGGACTAGGTAAAAAAATATTTTCACGAAAAATTACTATCTATGAGTACTACAAAAGCCCCAAGTTTTGCTACGATTGGAGAAAAATTTTTCTCCACCTTGATCACTTGAGATGGAATCGCTCATATTTGTAAAATAATTGTTGTAATAACATTTTAGTTTTTTATGAGAAGACGACTGAGCGCCGAGTCTTTTCAGTGAGCAATGTTGAGCTTTGTAAAACAGGACATTGCTCGTTAGTGCGCCCCGTGTGAAATCTCGCAATGGTTCGTAGGTGGATGGAAGGAGCGATAAACGACCCTTCGGCCACTTCCTCGAACTTGGTCTCGACAAGATAGATATACCCCATACTGTCAATCAAAGTGTCAATGCTATCTTCGCGTTTGCGAACGTTCTTGAAGGGAATCATCTCTCACGTGAGGAGAGCTTGAACCAAACCAAGAAATGAATGAAACATTTCACAACAGCAACACACAGACTAAGCTTCTTTGTCGCATTTTACCTACTTCGTCTATCGACGTTAATTGAATCATTTGCATCTCACCTGCCGACTTTCGACAACTACAATGTGTCTCTTTCTCTCTCACTATGTACATATACATATATTCATCTTCGCTGGTCTTTTTTTCAAAAGAATCTGGAAGGATGCTTGACTCTAATCGCAGTGGCTCCTTGCTCTCCGAACAGAACAATGAAGGGAGAAATGAGAATTATACAAGTATAAGTTTCTTTGTCGACCGAGAAACATTTTACAGACTAAGTGAAGGAGTAAGAGAGACAACTCGCAATATTGCTGCAATTTTTATTGTAACAACAATTTATCTCGAAGAAAATATGTGACTTAAGGTCGTTTCTAAATCATTTGTAAGGGAACAATATTTTATGTCTTTTAAATTAAGGCAAACATTTTCCAGACACAATGTAGTTGAAAATAATATTTCTCGTGTCGTTCAATTTTCATTCACTTATAATTTTTTCTAAGCGAATTTTTGCAAAATTATTGTCGTTTTATGTTCGTTTGTTGATAATAATTAAGAGAGGAAAAATGTCTGTGTCTTTTTGCTTCCTCGTGAGGATGCTTTGTAGTCGTTTAATTTATAACATTTTTAAAAATCCTTCAAGTAAATTTTCTTCTATATAGGACTATGTGATTTAGGACCCTGAACAATTGTCCGGATGTATTTATGTGTAAGTGTGTGTGTGGATCCCGTTTTTTGTGAACATGATAACTCGAAGAGGTTTTAACGAAATCAGCTGAAAATTGTAAGGCAGAAAAATTACCTTTTTTTATCAAAAATTTATTTCTTTTGTCAAAATTATATTCCAGTACAATAAAATTTTACTCATTTTTCCAATAATCTTATTCGTTGCATTAAAACGGATCGATTGGTATATATAAAGTATATATTGTATTTGAATTTATAGAATTAAACATAATTAAAACCAAAAATTCACACTTTTATTAGAAATTTATTTCCTTCTTAAAAATAATGTTGCCTTATAATAAAATGATTTATAATAATTTGACTTTTGTGTAGAAAAATAAATAAATTGACTAATATTTAAAAAAAAGAAAAAGTAAGTTTTTTCAAAAACGGCTTAAGCAATTTTTTTCTTTTTGGGTTCAAAATTATCAGAAGGCATCCTAGAAACAAGTTCAAGAAAAAAACAGGAGGTGCAAGCATTTTTTGGGTTAAAATTAATTCAAACCTATCGTGTAATGCATGTAAAGATGAGTGTATCGTAGCGTGCTCATGAAAAATACTAATCAGTTCACAAATTGGTACATTAACCTTTTTTTATAAAAATACAATAATTTACTTTTATTAATAGTATTACGTCCGTAACTTCCTATTAATATTCGTTAAGTACTTAAATATTTTCTTATGAATATTCTTGATTTTACTATGCATTTCGTTATTAATATTCTTAAATTATGTATGCAGTTTTATTAATATTCTTGATTTTACTATACAATTTTTATATTTACTTGTATGTGTATGTGTGTATTATTTGAATGTTATATATTATTGCATTATATATAGCACATATTCTATTAATATGGTATTTGTTATTTTATATTTTCTATGCATTTGAAATCTCTTTATGATGTGCCCAATATTTGGATAATGTATTTATAAAATTATTTATCCCCCGATGAGGAACCACATATGGTTCGAAACTAGTTGGGATTTTAATAAACAACATTTAAATAACCGTATTTAGGCCTTCTATCATTACTCTACAAATTAATTATACGGTCTAACAAACAAAAAAATATACTATAAATTATATCAAATCCAAACCCAGGTCCTGATAGTCCTATCAAATTCCTAGAAACTAGTCAAGTGACGTCATACTGCACTATAATGATTTCGAAAGAGGGAGAAATACGCAGACTAGTCTCCGGTGACGGTAGCGTCACGCTGCATATACCTGCACTAGACGAGTTTTGGCACGTTTATTATTTGTGCTTGATGTTCCATTAGAAGATTTTGATGTAAAAAGGAGAAGCATCGTCGGTAGTTCAGGGAGTATCTATTTGAAAGACAAAATTATATAAGATCTTCAAGAAAGAGAGTATCTATTTGAAAGCCAACATTATAACATTATCGAGAAAGAGAGTATTTTTTGGGAATCAACAAGATCACATCGAAGGCGATTTAAAGTACAAACTTAGTATACAGTTTAGAAATTAACTAAACTACCTCCCTAAGTATATTTTTGAGATAATTTTTGGACAATTTATAAGTACACTGATTTTTCCAAGTGCAATAACTAAAAATTCAAGAAGAGATAGTTTTGAAATAAGTCCAAATTTAAGTTTTAAAACCTAATATTAAAACAATATATCAAATTTCGAAGCATCGAAATTTGCTCTGGAGGCGACAGTCTGGAAGAAAAATAAAATCCCTAAGAGTACAATACACTGAATCCCATTAGTGTAAATATAAAATTTTGATGAATTAAGCAGACACAAACGCTATGAGTGCCAGCCGAACCCGCACAAACACAATTTTTTGGCATCAAAACAGCAAACTTTGACATGCCAATCGGCAAATCAGGATATTTTTCCTTAAATTCTGCATGCATTACTTTAATATCGGTAAGCAAGAGTCTTTTTTGTAGTAATCGTTTTTCTCCATTGACTTTAGCGGAAACAGTGTCTGTTCTTCCCGGCATTAAACGGCTATTTTGATCACACTCATAAAACTACTAAAATTTATTAATCGTTTCCACAGGAAATGTTTATCCTTGTTTTAATTCAGGTTTGTCAAAAATTCCGCCAACATTTTTCAAATGTTTAGCTTGTCTAGCTTGTCTCTCGGAAGTGCCAAACTCTGAAGCAATTTGACTTACTGTCCAACAGTTAGGAGGTATGGTTAGGATAGATATGCGAAGTAGATCATTTTTCGGTAAAGAAGTAAATTTTTCTTTTAGCCCGCTTAATAATTGCTCTATTTGCTCTTCTCTTGAAACACATTTCTTCTTTATTTCAGGTTCTTCTGTTACAGAATCATCCTAATTAGTATCATAATCGTTGCTATTGCACAATTTACTTTACATCCATTAGTATGAAAGTAACTTTCTAAATTTTATGGCTTATATATAGGGTATCTATTTTCATCCATAAGTGTCTCTTCTTTAAATCTTTTTGGAAAATTTTTATTACATTTGCCTTTTTCATCTTTGCACCAATCTCCACATCGACCGTGTAGCATGTTTTTAATCACAATGTCATGTAATTTGGGATCATTTTCTGGTATTTCATCTAAAATAAATTTATCTTCTACTTCAGGAGTAGTAATTTTACAATTTTGATTTAATGTAATTAGGATATGAATATGTGGTCAACCTCGTTTTTGATATTTAACAACAAAGACATAAGCCAATAAAAGTTATTGATTCTTGTTTAAAATTTTTTGATTAATTAATCCGTATTCAATAAACTAGTAAACTAGTATAAAATTAAGATAATAGATAAAACCTGTTTTTAAAGTTGGTCTGACAAATAACCTAATTTTTGCAACTTTAATCAATGAATTACAAGAATGTAAAATTTCAGTTAGAAGACAATATACAGTTTTAACCTGAAATAAAGTAAAACTTTTAAACTATAACTTTGTTTTGGAGTTTAGGGCCATACACATAATACGTCACGCGATTTTTGACCATTTTTAGCCCCCACTCCACTTATGTAACACTTCGGCACAAACCTTGGACACCCCCCTCCACCTACAACGTTACGTCACAAACGTAATTTTAATTTTACATTTTATACATTATATATTATTTATCATATTATAAATAATATAACAATAGATTTTAAACAGGTGCAGGTGATTTCCGGGACTCGTTTTTTATTTTTCTTATGCATCAATTGCATATGTTTTGTAATTGCCTTAATTGAAGCACAGTAGATTCCACAAACATTGCAAACCCTGTTAAATAATTTGATTAAACATTTCAAATTTTGCGTTATATATCTAAATAATAAACTTTAAATGAAAAATGATAAAAAAAATATTTTTTAATATTTTAATGTTACCTTGATTTGAGAGAATGCTTTAAACTTAGACAGTAATAATCGTAAGGTAATTTTTGGAAATCCTTGGTTTCGGGTTGAAGTTTGAGGGCCAGTTGGAGAAGCAGAGGACAAAATTGGCCTTCATCTTCTGTCCTTTTTATTGCCATGTATCCTTTAGAAGTTTGGTTAACAAGCATAGGAGGTGGTAAAAATCCGTCAAACAGGATGTTCCAGAGGCATGATCGACAACGACCGCAGTATTGCTCGTCATGGCATTTTACAATTTGTAATAAGTATTGAGACTCGCTAACATGTGTTGCATACCACGTTTCATCAACTGGCAAAGTTGGAACTGGATATTCGTCCGGATTAATGTATTCCGCCTCGACAGAAAAATTATCAATCTTGATAGAACTCCAGATGTCAGCCAAAACACGACCGGCATGTTCGAAATTACGTTTTTCTAATTCGACATCAATAGTCTCATTTTTTGAGTTGAGGTGCGACCCAAAATGTGCGTGTTCAAGAATCAGACCAGTGAGCTCCTTGCTCAGAAGTGCCATACGTTGCTCTACTCGATTGTACGCACTACGTCCGGGAGCGTTAGTTGCGAGATATTAAGCATCCAAATTATATTTCATAAAATGCTTAACAGCTTTAGCAATTACTCGAGCGTAACGCGGGTTTTCATCTGGGCCTCAGTCAGAAGTTGAAATGAAAATCGGTTTTACCAAGCCATCTTCGGTTTTCAAGAACGAATAAAATGTTGGATTATCAATCAGTCTTTCTAAGTCGGCAGCATGCGATTCGGCTGTGGACGAAAAGTGCTTGCCACTGCAAATTGCAATATAGGTGGGTCCAGAGTAACACACAGCTGTCGATTGACCTTTTCCATTTCTTGCAATTTCAATGCCGGCGTACACCGAGGGAATCATTTTATGTCGCTCAGCAACAACAAAATCGTAGTCTGGTAAACGAACTTGATAACCAAGATTTATTAAAATGGGAGCCTGCTTAATAGCAGCAGTGATTCCCAATGGTACCCAGGCTTTGTCATCTTGAGACAAAAAAAAGACCTGATCTGGACCAAGTACTGATGCCACAGATTCTAAATTTCTCATGGTTGCTGTGCAGAACTTTCCATCAATATGGTTTGCATGTTGATTCGTCTTTAGGTCTTAAAAGCTTAACCGGGACAGTGACAACGTGGCGTTTTCCTTCAATTGACGTTGAACATTTTGGCAGAAGTCTTAAATATAGACCTGTGCGACTAATACGGAATCCTTGATTCTGTACTTCAGCGTGAAGTTCATCTAATGTGCGACAACTGCGAATCATTTCTGATCGACGTCGCTCATGTGTGGCTGCTTCAAATAGAGTGATTTCCGATATTACCTGATAAAAATGAATTTTTATTTTTATATAAAATGTAAATTTGTAAATAAAAAAAATATTTATTTACATTGTTTATTTTTATGTATTTTTAATTTCACAACTTCCTGAGTTTTTTATAAAGAAAAATATTTTATGCTTAGATAAACCTACCTTGAGGAGATCAGATTGATCATCTTCAATTCTTGGCCTTCCTTTTCATTCTCGAGGTTTGAGCTGATTTGTTAATTCAGGATGTTGAGCTAAAAGCTTAGCCATTTTCTGCTTTTTAAAATCACGCTGTTTTTGTTGACGTTCAGCTTCATCTTGTTTCCGCTTTAAAAATTTTTTCTCTTCCGTCAAAGCTTTCTGTACCTTCTTGATTGTTTGATTCGTGTCCGGTGTTTCTAGACCTGATTCCCGCGCCTTGATCAAACTATTCAAACGACTTTCAAGCACGTTTACCATTTTTTGTGACAATCTTCAGATGGTTTTTTACTAGATTTAATCAATGGATTTTTCTTTTGTTTGTCGTCAATAATTACAACATCAAGCTATCATAAAAATAATTTTAAGTGAAAACTTTGCATTTTAAAACCATTGTGTCTATCATTTTGGTAATTTAAAATTCCCAGAAATTTTTATTTTTCCGGTTTCCCGGTTCGCTAGACACCATGAAAACAATGTTAACATAAAACAAAAATTTCAGTTTGATTTTTCTGATGGTAAACAGTTATAAAAAGACGAAATTACACACATTAAAAAAATTAAATAAAACTAATAACACAGACGACACGAAATGTATTCGCATGATCGACCGCAAGAAGTGTTTACTCTTACCGCGTTTTCATTACATGAAATCACACTATTAAAGTTGACGTCTTTGAGATCTCCACTAACTTATAACACCTCTGTTTAATAATAGAGATATCGATGTATAGAAATCGTAACGAACACATTGACGCGATTCTTTATTAGTGTTTTACTATTGTTATAAAGAATGAAAAGTGAGAATCAGAAATACGCACGTTTGGATTGTCATAAGTTTGTGTTCGTTAATGCCCAGAGAAAAGTGTTATATTTAAACTAAATATATTTTATTTGAGTTTAATAAATGTATATTTGTCTCAGAACCAACTATACTTTTTATTTGTTTTAAATAAAATTTTTATTCGACATAGATAAAACATATATTTGAACTAAATAAAATTTTATTTAAACCAAACAAAATTTATTTGAAACAATTAAAAAGTCAAGTTGTTTCTGAGCAAAATATACCCCTTTTTCGCAATGTGATGTAGATTGTATTGAATGATTTTCATTTTGGAACAATTTTTGTGTTTCGCAATTCGTTTTGGAAATCTCTGACTTTATTAACAACTGTCGTTCAGCATCTTTGTATGTTTATTTTTCTTAATTAAGCTCTTTTTTGGCGATAATTTCGGTGTCGAATCGCATCCATTTAATTTTTTCTTCTTTTAAATATTTCTTCATCTGGTTCTAAACAATCTGCTTTTCGTTTTGACATGTTTAATTATTACTAATAATATAGTCTAATTTAAATAAAATAATTAATATGAAAATTGTTGATTAAATATGAGATTTCGTATATGATAAAATGTATAATTAGGTATCTGATAACACGGATGATTTGAATCTGAACAAATGTATTAATAAGAATCCAATAATTGAGATTTGAAACATTCCATAAAAAATATATTATATTTTATATTTTAACATTTTAATTTGTACAATTAATAATTGAATTAATTAAATTAATTGTCTTAATTATATGAATTACTATTTGTAATTGTTGTTAATAATATGAGTTTAAAAAACTGTCTGATTTGTAAAATGTAATATTTTTATTGCCTTAAATTAAACAATTTGCTTTTAAAAGATTTTATTTCAAAACCATCTCCAACTCTAATTTTCAGCGATTCCGGAAATTCTTTATAAGATGAATACCATTCTCGATGATGTGACATATTATTTGAAGCACCTGAGTCGATTATACACACGTCTCCTCTTCTGCTATCTCTGCTTGCAATCATCCCCTTTTTCACTTCATTGTCATCTTTATTTTCCTATTGATTTCCATTATTATAGTTCGTTCTCTTGAAACAATCATTACTTTTTACAAAATTAGCATTAATAACAGTCCTTTTTTAAATGCCTTGAAATGACACAATTATGAAACTTTAATCCTTGCATTTTATTATCAGAATTATTTTTATTGTGTCGATTATGAGAGTTTCCTTGCCGATTTCCTGCAATCAACGCTGTTGATTCTTTACGCACAACTTCTTAATCCTTAAATCTTATTTCTTCTGTCATTAACCTCGTTGTCAAATTGTCCAAAGTTCTTTTATTGTCATCGACAGAATCGCACGCACTATGAAAATGATTGAATTTTTTAGGGAGAGAAGAGAAAAAGCGAGTTATTAACATACTTTTTGACACTTCACTACCGAGATTTTTCATTTTGCTTCACAACATTTCTAACTTCGAAATATTATAATCAACACTTTCACTTTCTATCCACTTAAAGTAAAAAATTGTTTTTGAACTGCCGATAAGTTTTCTTCCGATTACATATCATACACGAAATTCAGTTTTAACCATATTTCTCTCGCGGAAGTATAACTCACAATTAATTCTATTGGTCTTCTTTTAAATAAATGGGTAATCACTCTTCTGGCGGCTTTATTAGCTTTCACATAAAGTTTTCTTTCCCTTTCACTATTTGCACCTTCTGAGTCCTGTGCCGGGCAATTAAATTTTCCTTCACAAACTGCTAATACATCATCGTCTTCTTCTAATAACGTTCGTACCATGAAACACCACAAACGCCAGTTGTCTTTATCGCGCAATTTTTCAATTTTCGTGTTCATCGCTTCTATTATAAACTTATTTTTCACAAATAAAAAGGTCAACTCGCACTTTTGTATGCACTTAACACTACACACATCAGTCCCATAACCTGTTGAGGTATATAATTAAATAAAATGCATATGTAATTTAAGTAGCAAACATATAAAACATATATTTATTAAATGGAAATGTACATTGTGGTGTTCATAGAACCGATGCCGGCAAGAAAATAACTCATACCGCTAAAAGGGCACTTAGGAGCTCTGTACATTTGTATATCTGAGTTACCTGAATCTTTACCAATAGTTAACCTTGAAAAAAGACACTTTAAGTATATTACACGTCATATTTTTGGAGATAATCCCTTAATACGTTTTTTGCAGAACTGATAAAAACCCAGTTTTCTAATCCCTTATAACTATTTACTACACTATTGTAAAAGAATATTAAATGCAATATACAATAAATATAACATTTTTAAAAATATTTTTCTTATTAATAATCAAATTTAAAAAGAAAAAAGTTGTAACTTTTTTAAAATGTATTAATGTGTAATTATAGGTTACATGATTAATGCATTATTATTATATTATTAGGAGAGGATGGGGCAAGGATAGTTAGTTGCTGTTATGCTTATACGGCTTGCTAAAAAATCTCGTAATTTATGGTATTAACGCGCGTTTTAATAGTAAAAGATGATAGTAAAAAATGGAAGACAATCTGTCACCATTTGCGAAGTGGGGAGAATAGTTTTGAAGAAAGTATATTTTGTTAAAATGTCAACGTAATGTTTATCATATTGTTTTTTACATTAGAGTTTCAGAATATTTATTTATGTCAGTGTTTTCCGGAGTGGAATTTCCTGCTGAACACGAATATCGTATTTATTTTCAAATTAATTTACTTCACAGGGTTATTTTATATATTATATATTTCATTATACCTTTGAGTATTTTTGGAAACTTCCCGGAAACTTCCAGGAAGTTACAAAGGGTAACTTCCGAAGGTTGCCACGGGAAACTTCCTGGAAGTTTCCTGGACGTTTTTGTGCTATGTGGGAAGGTTCATCGAAAGAAGGAAGAAAATTTTCAGAAGCTCTAGAAAATATTCAAGTTAATAGTGCTCTAAATATTTGTACCTACTTCTGTTCAATTTAATCTAATTTGGTTTTTACTACATTCTATGTAACTAGAGCATTTTAATGAATATATAATTTTGTATCAATTTAAACTATAAATTATTTATATTTGGTAAAGTGTATACCCATATCTTGTTGTACTTACTAGATACAGTTTATTACATTGTGAATTAAAAATAGTAATTTATTAAGAAAATTCAATAGATATTCCTTTATTTTGAATTATAAATAAATCAATTATTGTTATTAGACAGTGTTTGTGTTATGGCCGAACTCCGTAAGGGATTCTCAAAGATTTAAGAGTTACTAAAAAATGTGATTTAAGAAAAGTGAATAATTGAAAGATTTAAAGAAAATTAATAAATAATAAAAGGTTGGATTTAAAGAAGAAGAATGTGTGAAAATACAGATTTATTGAAAGTGCAAAAGTTAACTAGACGTAGAAAAAAAGAAATATAAGAGTAAAATATTTAAAAAATAAAAGAATTGAAAGTAAAAGTAAAGATAAAAGTCAAAGTCAACAAAAAGAAAAATACCAAGGTGAGAAAGACCAATGTTGACGATGAGTTGAAGCTTGATTGAGCCCTGAACGCACAGCGTGGGTAACCAAGAGTTGTCACAGAATATTGGTTCAGTATGGGACACCAATGTTCGTCCCATGCTCGATTCAAGACTAGGTCAACCTTCGTGAGTGAAGCTTGAACATCTAATCTTAATTCAAGCTTGAATCAATCATAAGTAAATATTCAGATTATTTTTTACCGAGTGCTCTTAATATTAAATATAAATGTTTATAAATTATTTAATACTATAATATATTCTATGATCATTTTTAAGTAATTTTTTATATTAATTTATTTAAAAATTATTATTATTTATTATTTAAAACCATAATAATTTAATTAACATTAAAATATCAATGAATAAATAAATATAAATATTTATTTAGTTTTAGTGTATAATATTAATGGCAATTATATCAGATTCATATAAATAAAGTTAAATTATATATTATTTTTTTACACAGTGTCAAATTATTATTTTTAAAGTTCGAGAGTTTCGTTTGTCTAAAAAATTTTCAGTGATCAAAAACTTACAAAAAATGTTCATTAGGGTGTAATAAATATTTATGCCAAGTATTTTTACACTAAGATTAACCGTTTAGTAAATATTATCAAAATACTATTTTTTGTCAAACGCGTGTGACCTTGCGACTCAGCGATGATAACTCAAGAGTTTAACGTATGTGACATGTGTTGAGTTGGCTACGCTGAGTCGCAAGGTCACACGCGTTTGACAAAAAATAGTATTTTGATAATATTTACTAAACGCTTAATCCTAGTGTAAAAATATTTGGCATAAATATTTATTGCACCTTAGTGAGCATTTTTTACACTGTAAGTTTTTGATTACTGAACATTTTTCAGACAAACAAAACTCTTGATCTTTAAAAATAATAATTTGACACTGTGCAAAAAAAAATTATATATAATTAAATTAAACGATAACTCGAAGAGGTTTCAACGAATTCGGCTGAAAATTGCTAGGAATATTTATCATAAAAATATCTCGAAATGGATTGATGGACATTAAAAAATCTATTAAAAATTTTTTTTTTTTACTTTTTTCAAAAAAAAAATTTTTTTCAACAAATTTTTTTTTAATTAAATATTAAAGTCAATATACAATAAAATCTTCTTCTTTGCATCAAGACGAATCGATTGGTATATATAAAGTATAAATTGTATGAGAGTTTATAGAGGTAATGACAATTAAAGCAAAAAAATTACCTTTTTTTATCAAAAATTTAGTTCTTTCATCAAAATTATATTCCAGTACAATAAGATTTTACTCATTTTTTTCAATAATCTTATCCATTGCATTAAAACGGATCGATTGGTATATATAAAGTATATATTTTATTTGAATTTATCTTCTATAATATTAAAATGTTTCCTAGTCGTTTCGTCGTTTCGTCGTTTCGTCGTTTCGTCGGATTCGTCGGCCGGCAACATATATAGATATACATCGGTTCATCCATCGGCAACATATATACAAATGTACATAAACACATCTATGCACACAATACATACACATGTATGCTCACACATATACACACAATACATACACATGTATACTTACACATATACACTTAATACATACACATGTATACTCACACATATGCACACAATACATACACATGTATACTCACACTTATACACACAATACATACACATGTATACTCACACATATACATACAATACATACACATGTATACTCACACATATACACACATAACATACACATGTATACTCACATATATGCACATAATACATACACATGTATACTCACACTTATACACACAACACATGCACATGTATACTCACACATATACACACAATACATACACATGTATACTCACACATATGCACACAATACATACACATGTATACTTACACATATACACTTAATACATACACATGTATACTCACACATATGCACACAATACATACACATGTATACTCACACTTATACACACATAACATACACATGTATACTCACACATATGCACACAATACATACACATGTATACTCACACATATGCACACAACACATACACATGTATACTCGCACATATGCACACAATACACACACATGTATACTCACACATATGCACACAATACACACACATGTATACTCACACATATGCACACAATACATACACATGTATACTCACACTTATACACACAATACATACACATGTATACTCACACATATAATGTACCCAAAAAATATTGTTTTGGCTTTTTCGAAAATGTAATAAAAAGAATTTTGTATATTGTAATTGTCGGTACGAACTACAAGCGAGCTACGAAAAGTTGCTGCTGAAATTAAATAACCATATTTTATTATTGAAGAATGATAGAAACTTGGTTCTTGGATTGTTCGAAAGCTAATTAAATTCTCCGTCGTTTGATATATAAATAAAAATTATTTTATATTTTTAGAGATTTTATCACCTAAGAGATTTTGAAAAAAATTGATTAATTTTTCTATTTTTCTGCACCATGTTTGTGTGGCTGCACATGCTAGAAAAATTTTAAATTTTAGCAACATAATCTTTAAAGTCTCAGCTTTTATTTGAGCCTTAAAAATGGAAAATTCGTTCAGTAGTTTTTGAAATATCTTAAAAATGTCCAAGTTTCTATCATTTTTCAATAATAAAATATGGTAATTTAATTTCGGCAGCAACTTTTCGTAGCTCGCCCGTCGTTTGTGCTGACAGTTTCTGCCGGTAGTGTATATATATATATATATATGTTTGTAAAGTACACAATATATAATATATACAAAATTCGTATATAATATGTACACGGAGAAAAATGGATTATACAATTAGGAATATAGAAAAAAAGATCATACTGAATATAATCTGATTAATACCCTCTATAATCTATTTACAACCTTTCAATGTTTTAGAATTATTTCTGGTATTCACAATAAATTATACATTTTATACTCCAAAATCGAATCAAATTATAATTTTAGATTATTACTATAGCAACATGTTTTTTTCAAATTGTCATATTATGAGGTTAAAGTCGTTTTGAAAATTTGTTGTGATCGAACTTTTTTACATATGTGCTGCTATTTTAATTTTCCAGGTTTGTAAATTACTAATAATTGCATTTTTATAAATCTAAAAACAATTATAGCATTATGCATTTATTTACTATTAGCTTATTATATTGATTATAACCATTTTTAATTTAAATATTATAAGAGAAGATTATTTTTAACCATTTCTTCAAAGTATTTTTATTTACTTACAAAGTGTAAATTTTGTGATTAGTAAGAATTTATTTCTTTGTAAATTTATTTATGATTAATTTATCAATTATTATTGAATTGGTAACAATATTAATAATAATTTTTTAAATAATTTTAATAATTTTGTAGATTTAAAAAAATGAAATTACCAGAAATTTACGAATAAATAAATTTAGGGATTGATCAATTTATTTAATTAATTAATTATTAGCAACAACAAATTCAAATTTTTATTTTTTTAAATTTTATTATTAGGCAATTAAATAGTAAATTAATTTTTTAATTTAAGGGTTAGTTCTAATTTGTCAAAATTTTATTTATTTAAAAACGTAAAGACCAATTATATTGATGCAAGTTTTATAATCTAAATTAATATGATCAATAATTTGGAAATGGTAATACTTAGATATTTAATTTTATAATTCTGGTTAACTATCCTATATACAATTTAAAATATCATAAAAAGTATAATCTGAATTATATCACTTATAATCCATTTTTCTCTGTGTATGTATGTAAAAAGGTCAATACCAGGTCCTTCTAAAATACATAAACACTATTTTTGAGGAAGGATGCATCACCTTGAATTTATTATAATGCATGCTTTTTCAATAATACTTTATTAAAAAATTTATTAATTTTTTTTGTTGGACGGGGGTCGGTTTAGGGTTCGATACCTTCCAGTACCAAACATAAAGTCAATTGACATTATATTTGGTACTGGTAGGTATCGAACCCAAAGCCAACCCCCGTCCAACAAAAAAAATTAATAAATTAATAAATTTTTTTAATAAAGTATTATAAAGGAAGGATATTTTTTTTATTAAAAAATTTATTTATTACTATCTTATAGTGGCACTATCAGGTCGGACCCGAAAAGTCAAAAATGACCCGGTAATGACGTCTACGTATATTTTTCGGACCTGGTATTGACCTTTCTACATACATATATATATTGTTTGTTTAATTATTTAACTAAATAAATAAATTTATATATCTGACTCCGTTTAAATACTGAGAAAAAAATCAAAAATTTTTTTGAACTAAAAATATATGTTTAATTTAAACATATTTTGTTATTGAATTAATTTTAATTTCTACCGAATGAAAATTACTATGCATTGAATCAAAATTATTATGTTTAAATCAAACATAATTTTTGGTTTACTGTATGACTAAGATAATTATGTTTGATTTAAATATATTGTTTTCTCAGTAAAAATGTTATTTTTTTTATAATAGTTATTGCTAAATGAATTTTTTTACAACTTTTTAAACAAAATTTTATTTCTTCTAAATGAATAAACCGATTGAAATAAATGAAGCTTGAATATTAAGGGGATAAGATATACTTTTATTTAGAATTAGAGACTTTTTAAAGAGTTTATTTTTGAATAATTATTTAACAAATTTGTTATAAACAAATTTTTTTTTTAATTTTCTGCGTCTTTTAAAAATTTGATAAAAATATTAACATAATTAAAACTATAAGAAATCAAAATGTATAGTGCAACATGACTATACTTAGTTTTTAATCAATATTATGGTTATATAAATGTTAACTCGACAGTATTTTGTTTATTTCATAGATGCAAACAATGTTTTAATTCAGAAAAACATCAAACTTTCATGTCTGTTGCAATATAATTTTGATTGTAACTTTTTAAAAATTGTTGCTCATAAATCTTTTCAACGAATTTTGATTTCTTATAGTTTTAATTTTATGTTGAAATTTAAAAAAAAATTTTAAAGAAGCAGAACATTAAAAAAATTATTTTTTCATAAAATTAAATACATAATTATTCAAAAATAAATTTTTTAAGAAGTCTCTAATTCTAAACAAAAGTATAATTATTTTATCTCCTTTATTATATCCCCACTTGATTCATTTAAATCAATTCATTCATTTAGGAAAAATAAAATTTTGTTTAAAAACTTGCAAAAAATTCAATTTGACATAACTTTTATAAAAAAATATTTTTTTTAGTAAAAACTAAAAATCTATACAAAGTAGTAATAGTTGCTCTGACATATAATAAAAGTTGCTTCGCTCAAAATATTAATTGCTCGAGACATTTTAAATATTACTCGACTTTTAATAACATTTATTAATTTTATTAACAAAATTTTAATTTAACATTTAATTTTAACATCCGACTGGTTCTTAAATTGGAACACTGAGAAAACATTATACTTAAATGAAACACAAAAATAATGTTAGACGATTTTGTTTAAATGAAATTAATTTGTAAGTTTAATCTCAATATATAGAAAATATCTACTGCATTGATTCAAAAGTATTATTTGTTTGAATAATTATATTTAATTCAAACATATTTTCTGTTACGGTTTAAACAAAAATTATGTTTAAAAATTTTATGTTTGAATCAAACTTAAAAGTTAACTACATATAATTTAAAATCAATCACAATTTATGTTTGATTTCAATATATAATCTCTTAAACTGAACCAGAAAATATGTTTGAATAAAACTTAAATATGTTTTACTGTATAGCAAAGATATTTTAAGTTTGATTTAAACAAAATTTGTTTGAATCAAATAATTTTTTTTCTCAGTGAAGCCTCAATTGTAGACCTATATTCAGTAGCTTATAAGTCCGAAAATATTGAGTTTAGGAAAAAGTTGTCAAAGAATAAAAGTTTTAGATTTATTTCGACTTTTAAGAAATGTAAACAGTTTTTTTATAAACAAATTAAGTTTTCCTTTTAAAATAAACGTTTATTTTTAGATTCTGGTGCTGCACATGTTCTAAATCAGTTTATATTAATATAATATAACCGACAGTTAAAAAAAATTAATTTGTTTATTCAAAAATTTTTTTTTTACATTACTTAAAAGTCAAAATAAAAATAAAACTTTCATTTATTGCCAACTTTTTTCTAAACTTAATATCTTCAGACTTACAAAATATAGGCAATATTTATATATGTAAGTAAAAATATTTTTATTTTATGATTACACGGAGAAAAATTTTCTGTTAATGATTACAATAGTCGAACAGTACTGCTCGGATATGTGACCACTTTTCGTAATGCCTAAAGTAGCTTCGTTGTAACAATTCTGTAAGTCGAACGTACTCATTAAAAATTTATTTGAAATAAATACGAACTAAATATGAGTTAGCACAAAGTCTATGTGACTGATTACAATAGTCTACGTTAAAAGGAAATCTTGGATTCTATCCACATTTGCAGCAATCTAAGGGAATTAGTGATACAGTCTGTAGTAGTCTTTACAACAGGACTATTGTAAAAGAAGGTGACCGCGACTGCCTTGCCTTCTTATTTTACTATAGTTCTTCGTAAAGACTACTATAGCTATATTTCTGATTACAAATGACTGTTGTAAAGTTAAAAAAGAAAATTTTCAACTAAAATAAATTTTTTTTGTAATTCATGACTTCTAATCATGTATTGCACATTAATTTCACTCTTCCAAGACTACCCACTTCAAGATAAATTATATTATTAAACTAGACAATTTCACTAAACCCTAAGTACATAAATCTAACTTAAATACTAAACGCATAACATAATAACGATCGCTATTTACACATATTTATACATGACTTAAACTTCCTTATATACTAACTGCTATGAAAGTTCACAGCTTGCGAGAAAGACTTATACACTTTAAATGTCAAAAAATCACTTCGTTCTCAGTAATTAATACAATTATTGTTCATTGTTAGTCTTTAATATTGTAAGGTTTATTTTTTATTACATTTCCATAGTGAAACATTTTTTTTTCTAACACACGCACCGAAGGTACAACATTTCTTGCCTGTATAAATTGTTATATAATTTACACAACTTACGTAAGTTACGTAAATAAAAAAGTAAGTTGCATAAGTAAGTTAACTTACGTAATTTACGTAAAATATAAGTTCCGTAAATAATGTATGATACGTAAAAATGTAAGTTACGCAAAAAACGTAAGTTGCACTTACGTAAATAACTTAAGTTACGTAATGGACGAATTATTGTAAATTGTACTAATTAGGTAACTTACGTACTTTACGCAAGTCATGAATTACAAAAAAAACTATTTTAGTTGAAAATTTTCTTTTTAACTTTACAACAGTCATTTGTAATCAGAAATATAGCAATAGTAGTCTTTACGAAGAACTATAGTAAAATAAGAAGGCAAGGCAGCCGCGGTCACCTTATTTTACTATAGTCCTGTTGTAAAGGCTACTACAGTCTGTATCACTGATTTCCTTAGACGGCTACACATGTGAACAGAATCCAAGATATCCTTTTAACGTAGACTATTGTAATTATAACAAGTCTCTGCGTGAATGCCTACAGTACCCTTTCTGAACCTGTACATCTAAATTATTAATGATTCCAAAAAATAAATTTCAACACGATTAATACAGTGTTTGGATTCATTAAAGTAACTATAGTAATCGCTCCTACTAAATTTTTAATAAATTACATAGTTTTCGTAATCATTACAAAAAGTGGTCACATATCCGAGCTATAATATAGACTATTGTAATCATTACGAAAGAAATTTTCTCCGTGTAGAAAATTAGTACTTTAAAATTAACTACAAGTAGAAAAATAAAATATCAATATTTAAAATAATTCAATCTTTTATGAAAAAATAAATGTTGAATAACAAATATTTCAAAACAAACATAAATAATTAAAAAAAATAAATTATTATTTACATACACATGTATATATTTACACATAAATACATAACACACACACATATATATATATATAAATTAAAATTTTTTTAATATATATAAAATCAATGGGGATGCTATTTAATAAATTTATACAAGTGGAAATAAACAAGTAAAATGTCTTCCGAGCGAGCGTTAGCGAGCGAGGACAACGACGCTAGTAGAATTAAACATAATTAAAACCAAAAATGCGCACTTTTATTAGAAATTTATTTCCTTCTTAAAAATCATGTTGCCTTATAATAAAATGTTAATCTAGACTTGAAAACAAACTAAAAATCTTTATTTCATCAAGACGAATCGATTGATGTATAAAAAGAATATATTTTATTAGCATTAATAGAATTAAATAAAATGAAAAAATTTACTTTATAGCAAATTTTTTGCTTATCGTAAAGAGGAAGCAAAATGTTCATGTAATGAACATCTTAATTCACAACTTGTTTAGTAATATATTATTTACATGAAATAATATAATTATTGTTCTAATAGTATATTGGAATTAAATTTATACACATATTTAATATGAATAAAAATAATAACAATAATATTTCTTATTATTATTATCAAATAATATTTTCATATTATATTGAATGAGCGCGAGAAACGCGTAAAGGAAACATTGAAAGCAGTCTTGTTTCATTCCTGAATTAAGCTTCTGCAGCATTGATTGAAGATTGAACATCAATCTTCAACAAAGACTGCGCGTCTGGCTGAAATCGGTGTTATATTTATAGACTCAAGCAATCTTGCATCGGCCGTCTTACCCAGCCTCAATCAATCCTGACCAGGCCTGAATCAAGCTTCGTAAAGCCTGAACTAGGCGTCAGTTCTCACCTGGGTATCTTCATAAAAAGGGAAATATGAATTAAATTTACCTAGGAAAATAACCTTTAATTATTTGGTTCAATCGAAATATTTAGGAGTTAAATGTAGTTTAGTCTAGTTACCCTAGAATTGGAAATCCTTAAAATCGTTAATAATTTCGTTGTGAAATAAAGTTAAGAAACGACAAAATTAGATTAAAGTGACAAATAGAAGGAAATACTGAGTAGTGAGTATTATATTTCTACGCTACGATTTACACATATGGCGGTTTTCACGTCAAATGTCCATCCAAAATAAAAAAGTAATTTATCTAACAAATATTTCTAAATTTTATAAAAAATTAAAAGAAGAGGAGGGAGTAAAAGTTTTGACTTTTGATGCGGCAGGCACTACTTTGTTTATTAATTGTACTTAAACAAAGCGATGAAAAATAATTTGCGTATATGCGTTTTTTTTAGATTTTTTCATAAGCTTTCGATTGCCATAATCCATTTTAGAAAATTTTTTTATTTTGACCAAATTTTTTGAAAATTAATGATAAAATTGAACTTTTTTCATCTTCAGGCTCGTTTTTGCTACGTCGTGAGGAAGCTTTGTAGTCGTTTAATTTATAAAATTTTTAAAAATCCTTCAAATCAATTTTCATCTATATAGGACTATGTTATTTAAGACCCAGAACAATTGTCCAGATGTATGTATGAGTGTTTTTGGTGTGTATGTGGATCCCGTTTTTTGTGAACACGATAACTCAAAGAGGTTTCAACGAATTCGGCTAAAAATTGCTAGGAATATTTATTATAAAAATATCTTGAAATAGATTGATGGACATTAAAAAATCTATTAAAAATTTTTTTTTACTTTTTTCAAAATTTTTTTTTAATTGAACATTAAAGTTAATGCATAATAAAATCTTATTCTTTGCATCAAGGCGAATCGATTGGTATATATAAAGTATATGGGTCATTCTCACAATCGGGACAAATGACCCGTACATTAGATTTTTTTAAATAAATAATAATAATTTTTCAAAACTTTTACCTCCTAAAAATAGCATTCATCATGATTTAATCGGGTCCTATGAAAAATAAATAAAAAATTTGAAATATTTAGAGATACACATGTTTATATAGTATAAAAAATCCCCTCCGTTACTGTTCATAAAGAAAGTTTCATTTGTAAAAGAGGTATTATATTAATTTTGCAATATTAAAAAAATTTTTGCCGGGTAAAATCTACTTATTATTCTATTTGTAATTGATTCATCAAGAATAAAGTAAAATATTTGTGAGGTATTTTTTCTTAGAATTAAATTCGTTTTGTGCAGAAATAAAACTCCCCTCCGTTACCACTCACAAATATAATTATAAAATATAGAAAAAAACGACAACATAAAAATAAATAAATCAAAACTCTTTGTAGTGTCAGTATAGTTATGGTCATTACATAAAATGATGAAATAAAAAGAAAATAGTCAGTTTTAAAAGGACTTTTAGTGTGTCAGTGTTCATCGACATAATAAAAACTCCCGTCCGTTACCGCAATAAATTTAGTTTTTTGAAAGTTTTGAAAGTAAATAATAATAATGGTTAATAATTTTATTCACATTGTTTTATTTAAAAACAAAGAAAACTAAAAATGTTATTAATTTATTTATAAAATTGGTTTTTTTGCAACACAATGAACATATTTCAAAGCTGTCTTATAAAAGAAATCTCCCCTCCGTTACCGATGGTATATTTCCATTATACAGTACCTAAATTGCAGACTTTATTAATCATGGGATTCGTTTGAAACTCGTTACTCGGGGGTTTTCGGGGTCGCTGATTACGAATCCGATGTCAGTTTTTGAAAATCCAAAATGGCGGGTCCAATATGGCGGACACTTTTTTGAAAAATTCATCGGATTTGCTTGAAACTCGTTACTTGGAGGTTTTCGGGGTCGCTGATTACGAATCCGTTATCAGTTTTTAAAAATCCAAAATGGCGGATTCAATATGGCGGACACTTTTTTTGAAAAATGTATCGTATTTGCTTGAAACTCGTTACTCGGGGGTTTTCGGTATCGCTAATTACGAATCCGATATCAGTTTTTAAAAATCAAAAATGGCGGATTCAATATGGCGGACACTTTTTTGAAACATTCATCGGATTCGGTTAAAACTTGTTTCTCTGAGTTTTTCGGGGTCGCTGATTACGAATCCGATATCAGTTTTTAAAAATCCAAAATGGCGGATTCATCAAGAATAAAGTAAAATATTTGAGAGGTATTTTTTCCTAGAATTAAATTAGTTTTGTCCACCGCACGAAATTCCCCACCATTACGGGATACAAACATAATAAAATTTATTTTTGAAATTAGCAACCCTAAAAATACACGAGTATCTACTTTAAAATTATCCCAATTATTTCTTAAAAGTGTCCACCATATTGGATCCGACATTTTGGATTTTTAAAAACTGATATCGGATTCGTAATTAGCGACACCGAAAACCCCCGAGTAACGAGTTTCAAGCAAATCCGATGAATTTTTCAAAAAAGTGTCCGACAAATTGAATGCGCTATTTAAGATTTTTAAAAACTGATATTGGATTCGTAAACAGCGACCACGAAAACCCCCGAGTAACGAAGTTTATGTAATTTCCATCAGTTTTTAAAATATTTTAGTTGCGATAAATTTTCAACAAAAATTCTGAATAAAAAACATTAATTTTTAATAATAATGTTAATAAAGATTGTAACAACGTATTTTATAGGTTTATTAAGATCCCCCTTTTGCCACAGGATTAATAATAAAAGTGATTTTTCAACTTTTTTTTATAAAATTTCAATTTTGAATTTGTCCCTTTCTAGAGATTGACCCATATATTGCATTTGAATTTATGGAATTAAACATAATTAAAACCAAAAATTCGCACTTTTATTAGAAATTTATTTCCTTCTTAAAAATCATGTTGCCTTATAATAAAATGTTACTCTTGACTTAAAAACAAACTTAAAATCTTCATTTCATCAAGACGAATCGATTTATGTATAAAAAGAATATATTTTATTAGCATTAATAGAATTAAACAAAATGAAAAAATTCACTAAAGCAAATTTTTTGCTTATCGTAAAGAGGAAGCAAAATGTTCATGTAATAAACATCTTAATTCACAACTTGTTTTATTATATTTTATTTTTATTGGAAAGCTGAGGTTTTTTCCAAAAAAATACTTAATTTTCAGAATACCGAATTTTTTTTGTTTTCGAGAAATTAAATATTAAAAGCTGTATCTACATGAGGCGTTATTTCTCAAACGTCCCAGTCCAAAATTATAAGTCTTTGGATTGTGTTGGTATTTTGGGAAATTGTTGCCCTATATGAAAGTAATAAATCTGTAAAATATTAGCTCTTTAAAAAAAAATTGTAGAAAGTGGTGGGGGTTAAAGTTCTGACATTTTAAGTAACACTGCCATTTTCAAAACCATGTAACTTTTATAAAACTTTATCGATTTTAATTTGTTTATAATGGATTTAAAGCATTTTTCATCTACTTTCTAAAAATTTTACAAACAAATTTTTAAAAAAATTTTTAAACAATTTTTTTTCAAAAATTAAGTTTATTTTTTAATTTTGACCTTGATGGGTATTTTAAAAAAAAAAATTTTATTTTTATTGGAAAGCTGACATTTTTCCGGAAAAAACCATATAAGTTTCATAGTGGGATGACCAGAAGTTTAGAAGATATTTGAAAGCAAAGTAAGCGGTGCGCCCGGGTTACTGTACGTTACGCCGGCGCTGCGCCGTTAAACGACATAAAAACCACTCTTTTATCTTCATCTGCTTCAGTAAAAGCTCTGCATTTAAACAGTGTTGATACTCCCTATGAATCTTTTTCAATAGTAGCTCTCTGCATTTAACAGGGTTGAGACCGATAAAAATTTAAATATATAATTTTGAAAACGAATGTTTAAACTTTTATAAATTATAATTATTATCAATTAAAATGAGTAATTTTGAAAAAGAAAGATTAAAGTTTTAAAGGAACAATAATTATCATCAATTAAAATAATTAATTTTGAAAAAAATATTGATGTTTCGTAAGTTAAAATTATTGTTATTGGCAATTGGAAAATTTAATTTTGAGAAACAGAAATTTAAGTTGAATAGAAATTGAATATTTTAATAAGATTAATTTTTTAAAATTTTAATGTTAAATAGTCATGAGATTTAATTTTTTTTATTAAGTACCAACCCTGTTTAAATGCAGAGCTTTTACTGAAGCAGATGAAGATAAAAGAGTGATTTTATGTCGTTTAACGGCGCAGCGCCGGCGTAACGTACAGTAACCCGGGCGCACCGCTTACTTTGCTTTCAAATATCTTCTAAACTTCTGGTCATCCCACTATGAAACTTATATGGTTTTTTCCGGAAAAATGTCAGCTTTCCAATAAAAATAAAAAAATTTTTTTTTTTAAATACCCATCAAGGTCAAAATTAAAAAATAAACTTAATTTTTGAAAAAAAATTGTTTAAAAATTTTTTTAAAAATTTGTTTGTAAAATTTTTAGAAAGTAGATGAAAAATGCTTTAAATCCATTATAAACAAATTAAAATCGATAAAGTTTTATAAAAGTTACATGGTTTTGAAAATGGCAGTGTTACTTAAAATGTCAGAACTTTAACCCCCACCACTTTCTACAATTTTTTTTTAAAGAGCTAATATTTTACAGATTTATTACTTTCATATAGGGCAACAATTTCCCAAAATACCAACACAATCCAAAGACTTATAATTTTGGACTGGGACGTTTGAGAAATAACGCCTCACATACGGAAAAAAATTGAGTAACGCGCGACGCAGACGCGAAACGCGAGAAATTGCCATGTATTTTTGTCGCTTTTCGCGTTTGCGTCACGCGTTTCTCACTTTTTTTTGCTTATGTAGGTACAGCATTGTAGGGTCGTTCCAGAATGCGCCAAAACGCAACAAAGACGCGACGCGTGCCTATTTGATTAGCATTGGGACGCGTCGCGTCTGCGTCAAGTCCATTCTGGAACCAACCGTAGAGGCAGCAGAATAAACCGCGTTACGTTTCCGCGCGGACGCTCTGCGCTGCGACGCTGTACTGTACGGTGTATAACGAACTTCAGATTATTGGCAATAGGTGAGTAAATATTATAAAAGTTATAACAGATAATTCAAACTATACTCTTTGCATTTTACAAGGTTGAGACTGTCATTAAAATAGTATAATTCATGCATTATTGTTATTTTTTTTATTTTTTTGTAATTTTAATATATTTTTAATCTTTTTATACTTTTGCTTTCTCATACTGAGGAAGTATTGTAATACCAAAATTTTTCAGGTTCGATTTTTTAACATATCTTTATGTTATTTGACCTTAGGAGTTCAAAAATGACATTTTTACAAAATGTCATTCCGAATGTGTGTGTGTAAACATCACATTTTCATAAATATCTCCAAATTATAAAGAGCTTTTGGGCTGAATTTTTTTTAAATTGTAGGTCTCATCTGCGAACATAAAATGAGAGTACTTTGAGATAGATTAATAAAGTTTAACTATTTATTTTTTTAATTTTTAATTTTTCAAAAAAATGTTTTTTGCCCATAACTTTAAAAAATGTTAGGACACCTATAAATGTTTTTCTCTAATGTTTTAGAGTTTTTTTAGACGCATCTTTTGAGCCCAGAATGAACATTTTTCGTTTATATTCACCGGAGATATTAAACTTTTAAAAATCAAAAATTTTGGAAAATAAGACTTTTTTGAGAATTTTGTTGAAAAATGTAGAAATAACATTAAAACCATAGTTACCAACTTGTAGAGCATTAAAAACTCTTCGATTGACCTATTTCTGAAGCTATTTCGATTAGAAATAAAGAAGTTATTGATATTTTAAAAAAAAGAAATTGTGAAAAAAAAATTTTTTCATGTGAAAGTATTAAATAAAGAGAAAAAAATATTACAGCACTTAAGAATAATTGTTCTAAATTTATACTTTATTGTTATTAATATCTCTATGAGGAAGCAAAGTGTTCATGAAATAAACACAGCAAGATTTACGAAAACGAATGAAATGAGAACCAAAATTATAACAAAAATTTATAACTTGGCAGCGGTTTTTTATTTTCTCTTTATTATTTGTTTGTTATTATATGATGCGTGCATTATTGTTTTTCTTTATTTTATATTTTCTTTGTAATTTTTAATATATTTTTAATTTTTTTACACTTTTTTGTTTTTTTATTTCTTCTTAAAATTTAAAAATAAATAAAAAGGCGGCAAAATCATGTATTCATCATTTTTATTTAGATTTTACCTTTGACTATTTTCTAGTTTCTTTAAAAAATTTTTATTTGAACCCTTTATTGAACCACTTTTTGGAACTTTTTTCTTAGCAACCATCGATTCCGCAAACACATCATATTTTGTCTCTAATGAACAAAACAATATACCTACGAAAGATGGTAAATTACTTCTAAAGAAAACTTTATAATATTAACTCGAAAGTGACATTGATCTTTGTAGGTGTAAGAGGCGGACTGTATTCATTTTTTTCGCAAAATATATTTTGTGAATATTCTTCTTCAAGAATCCAACAAAAAATGCAACAAGAAATCTAAAAAGTAATCAAGTTGTTCGCATATTAGATTTCGTACACTGAAAAAAATATAGGGAGTTAACGGACTCGGGAGTTAAATTTTTCGAGGTAAAAATCAACTCCAAAAGTAAGTTAATTAACTAACACCCTTCATCAACACCCGTGCGAGTTATTTTTCCACGGGGAGTTAGCATTTGGGTGTTAAATTTTAACTCTCTTTATTTAACTTCCCTGGCATTATCTCCCCAATGGGTGCGACTTTTATAGAATCCCCTGGGGAGTTAAAACTTAACTCCCTTTTTTTACAGTGTAACAAATGTTATAAATTAATAAAAAATAAATAATTGAATCTTACGACTATTTAACATTAAATTTAAAAAAAATTAATCTTTCAAAAAAAATATTCAATTTCTATTTAATTTAAATCTTAAATTTTTTCCAAATTAATTATTTTAACTAATAATAATTATTGTTCTTTATAAAGCTGCAATCTTTCTTTTTCAAAATTCCTCATTTTAATTGATAATAACAATTGTAACTTATAAAAGTTTAAACATTTTTCTTCAAAATTATATATTTCAATATTTTTCTGTAAAAGTAATGCAGGCATTATTTCAATGGCAGTCTCAACCTTGTTTAAATGCAGAGAGCTATTATTGAAAAAAATGAAGATAAAACAGTGATATTTATGTCGTTCAACGGCGTAGCGGCGGCGTAACGCACAGAGCCCGGGCGCACCGCTTACTTTGTTTTCAATTTTCTTCTAAAGTTCTGGTCATCCCACTATCAAACTTATATAATTTTTTCGGAAAAAATGTCAGCTTTCCAATAAAAATTTTTAAAAAATTAAAAATACCCATTAGAGTCAAAATGAAAAAATAAACTTTATTTTTTAAAAAAATGGGGCTAAAAATTTTTTAAAAATTTTTTTGTAAAATTGTTAGAAAGTAGATGAAAAATGCTTTAAATTTATTATAAATACATTAAAATCGATAAAGTTTTATAGAAGTTATATGGTTTTGAAAATGACAGTGTTATTAAAAATGTCAAAAGTTTTACCCCCACTACTTTCTACAATTTTTTTTTAAAGAGCTAATATTCTACAAATTTATTACTTTCATATAAGACAACAATTTCCCAAAAAATCAAGCCAATCGTAAGACTTTTAAATTTAGGCTGGGACGTTTTGGGAAATAACGTCTCATATTCACACTCTTTTTACACATACACCATCATTTTATCTTCTTGCACACACGAAAATTAGAAGTTATTTATATTAGGGAATTTCTTGGGTAAAATATAATTATCGTCATTTTCATCTTAATTTGTTCATAATTTTGATAACCTTAAAATTATCTTTCCTTTTCCATTTTTTTAAGAATAAGGATCTCGACCTATTAACTGAATAATAGATAAGTAGAGAGGCGAAACACTATCGTTTACGTTTTTTCGTTCGAAGGACACGTTGGTTAAAGTCAAAAATAACATCCTTTTTATAAAATAATTAATTTTCATTAATTCCTACTTTAACACTTTGAATTGTTTAAATCTATTTATGATTCCAGTTATACATAATGCTTTGTTTGAATTTTTCTTAATAAAAATAATATTTGAGTCGGTATCAAAACTGCACAACATTTTTCATTAAAATGTTACATTTTACAAAAACAAAATAATGTTATTTTATCATTTAACTTTTTTAAAGGCGTTGTTGAATTGTTATAAATAAACTAGAGGAAATGTAAAAAAAATAATTTTTTTATTTTTCAAAAGTAGATAAAATTTTGTTCAGTGACTTAAAATCCCGATTTTTTATGAAAAATTCGAGCAGATTTATAACATTAATAATTGCACGGCCACCCGCCGGGTGGCCCGTCGGTAGCGCGACAGTTAAAGCGCTTTTTCTCGAATTTCACTTTTTACGAAATTTACTAACTCGTGGGCAGGATTGACAAAAAATGACTGGACCGATTTTAATGAATGATGGCTTGTTTTACTCAGTATTAATCCCTCTTCTAGTTAAACTAAAAAAAATTAAAAATTTTTTTTTTTACAATTTTGAGAACCAGTTAAAGTCATTATTTTTTTTCAAAAAAATGATTTTTCTGTTTTTATCACTCAAAATTATTGAATTTCACTATTTCTTTGGAATTTTTTTAGTTCAAATAGAAACTACATATGTAAACTTTAAAACTTTTCTTTATTTTTATGTTTCAAACAAGAATTGCGGTCTCTATCGTGCCCACCGTTTTTTAAGTCCAGATGTGCACCACTATCAACAATTAATTTTAACTTTTCTATTTTTTAATATTTCATTACAAAAATTTTTTCACAAATGGTTTAAATATGTACAAAAACATCTTAAAAAGCCCAAAGGTCAAAGTTATTATTCTTCTTCCTAAAAAAATTCTTAAAAAAGCGCCATTTTTAAGCCTTCGAAAGTTGGCTCCCCCCTTAATCTGAAATTATTATATGCTTTTATTTAGTATACACTACTGGTTAAAATGGAAGGACCACCCATTTTCAGTTAAATGAAATACATTTGAAAACAACAAGTTTTTTCTTTGAAAAAAATTGCTAATGTTGTAGAAAATAATTTTAATATTTAAATAAATAATTAAATACAATACTCATATGCTTGTAATCTCGAGGGACTTAGAATGACTTGAGGGTAATTTCGCGTGTCAAATATCGTGGATGAGTCAATTATCGCGCGGTAAATATCAGGGATAATTTATTTATTGCTTTTTGGATTTTTGTAATAGTTACTTAATTTAAATGTAGGAAATGTAAACAATTAAAAAGAATAACAATAGTTTTTAAAAATATAATTATAAATATCGCAAGAATATGAATTAAAAAATTTTATGCATTATAATAAATGGACGAATTCAATAATAATAGTAAACTAGTATCACAAGAAGAAAGATACTTGGTTTTATTATAATTATTTAATTAGTCCCATAATATAATATAATATAATATAATACTCTGATGAAATATTCTAAGGCAACTATTATCAAACATTTTTAACGTATAGTCAATTTTCATTTGACATTATTGCTCCTTTTTTACCTGCTATTAAAAATTTTTTCTTAAGTATACAGATATCACTTACTTTAATTTTAATTTTCTTATCCCTCCCATTATGTGTTTCACATTTACTGTGCAAAATGGAAAACTAATGTTAATTCAACATTTATTTAGTTAATAATTAGTTTTTTTATACATATACTTTTATTAAAATTTAAATTAAAACAAGCAAAAATAATATCGGCTATAATTTCAACTTTTTAAACTTTAGAGACACACGGCTAACCTTACTTTCAAGGGTTATGATAAGAGCTGGGAAAATACCCACATGTTAGAAAAAAGATGTCTCCATTATCGGGACTGTAAATATTTAATAAAAATCCGTTTTTTTAACTAAACAATTTTTTTTGAAGAATAACAATAATTTTACCAAAATATAAAAAAAAATCATCTCTTAGAGTTTTATATAATATAAAAACAATAATTTTTGACACCACTGCATAGTTGAATCTCAAACCAAGGTGAGCCATTTTGAACTTTTTTCAGACAACCAATTTTAAAACATTTTTAATAAATTGATTAATAGAAAAATAATCAAAAATATGATGCATATTATAATGTCCTAGTTGTCAGGTTTAAGGAGTGATTTTTTAGTATCAAAATTTTTTGATATTTTTTGAATTATTCATTTAATTCCAAAATACCGTGATCATACCCACACCCGCTATAATACTCACTTTTTCCCTATAATATTATTTCCATATTATTATATTTTTAACATTTTTTTCATGAATTTTACACGGAAAAAATCCTTAGATAATAAATAAAGGAGACCGGGGCGTAATGGATCACTTCTATTTATTCAAAAGTAGTAAATCAGAGTAATCTCGGTTTTTGATAAAAATAATGAACATGGCATACTGTAAGTTTGCACCAAGTTTCATTTTTATTCATTTATTATTGTTAAAGTTATGGTAGAAAAAGTGATTTTGACGCTTGAAAGTAAATTTTTGAAGGCTTGGTTTTTCGTTATATTTTTTTTTTATAATTTGAAAAAAAAAATTTGTATATCAGTTATTGAGCTTTAAACATTTGGGTAATTTGGGAAAAGCCGCATAAGTAAACAATTACCAATTCTCTTATTTACATTTACTATAATCATAAGCAAATATGAAATTTTTTCACGCAAATTTTTAAGCGATAAAATAGTTGTTCAAGCCAATGTTTTTTTTGTAATTTTATAATAACTTAATTTTAAAGAGTTATAATTTTTAATTTGTATAAATTGTATTTTAACAAATGCCTGTCAAGTCTAAATGTAATAAAATATAGTTTATTTAAATAAAATGTCTTTTTTGAAAAATAATAGTTTTATATAAATGTTATATTTACTATAGAATTTTAATCAAGTGATACTATTGAATAATTTGAATACCACCTATTCCTGAAGAAGATAAAAAATAAACTGTTAAAATGGTTATTTCTTCATATATTTTTATTTTCTAGTTGACATTTATTGAAATGCTTAATTTTTAAAAATGCAAGTTAATAAACTAATTATGTTATAAAAACTTAATTTTCTCGAATCTTTATTAACCAAAATTACTATAAAAGTCACTGAAAAGTTGAAACGTTATCCGTGATAAGTTCGGAAATTAACACTGTTAATTTTAGATAGGTTACAGATGTAAATTTGCTCAAAAAATAAGACAAATATTTGTTAAATAATAAAAATAATTTTATAATAAAAGAAAATATTTATTTTGCTTATTTTATTATTTTATTATTATTCTAATTCATTTTGGAAAGTTATGAATTTTTAAGAAAGTTTTTCAGGGTGTCCACTTGACCGGGAAATGACCGGCAATTGAAAAATTGACCAGGATAACTGGGAAATTTGATACTAAACCGGGAATTTATTTTTTATTTTTAAACTGACAAAAATAAATTTTTTTTTCAATTATTACTCGAGAATTATATTGTACATAAGTAGGTATAGTAGAGAATACATAAATGAACAGACTTTTGTTAGGGATGAAAAGGGGTTACTGAGAAAATAATATAGGGGAGACTGGGGTAAACCCGCTCACTTTTTTTCAGAACGGTAAAAACCTAGGAAATTATTCTCTAAATCCATGTTAATTTATATAATTTGATAGCTTATGATGTCTACTAACAAAATAAAAAAGAACTTTTGATTTATCTGTTTTAGTTTTACTTAGGGAAAATTTTTAATACACATATACGAAATTTCAAAATCACAATTTTCCAGGGTAAATCCGCTCACCCCTCGGGGTAAACCCGATCACTTGATTTTTTAAAGAATTTAAGGTAATCCCGACAGTTTTATTTTGTATATATTAAATTTCTCCTTATTTTCGTCTTCAGTATGATTTATTAATGATAAATTATGAGTTCTATAAACATAATAAATATTGGTTTATTAAATAATAAGTATATGTTTGATGAATTGCAACTGTGAATTTAAATAATATTTCATTAAGAGAAAATTAAAATGTAGATACATTTCTGGATGTAACAAGTTATAGATTTTATTATTGATAAAATATAACAAATGAAATTCAAAATTTTTAATTTTTAAATAAACAATGATAAAACGTGAACTGAACGAAGACAACAAACTAGATTTATGTATTTTTTTAGCCGAAACAGACAGCGACAAATTTGGATTATTTGTTTGCGTTGTTTGTTATAACCGTTATAACCTAATCATCACTAATAATGACTGATATAGACATGATTCCGCTCAATGTTGCCAACAAATATTAATAGTTCGGCGCCATCTACTGAAAAAAATCGCCACAAATCGCGAAATGCGGGACATTCAAAATGTTTAATATTCAACTAATTACCCAATGATTCAATAACATTGTTAGGAAAGAAATATCATTTCTTTTTTAATAAATATTTTTAATACTAAAAATTTTAAGGTCGCCAAAAAACGCAAATACTGTTAATACTGATTCTGCTTCCTACACAAATTTAATAAGTGAGCGGCTTTACCCCGACTTCATGTGAGCGACTTTACCCCGAATGTATTTCTCACATTTCAGAATAAATTTAAATAAATCTTTTTGAAATCAAACAAAACTACATATGGGCAATTCCACATGAGATTTTAGTCGACCTCTTAAAATCGGCCAAAAATATTTTTTTTCTATTCTGTATCGAAAAAAAACAGATACGTATTTTTTTATTTTTGTTTAATTGTCAAAATTTTTGAGTTATGAATTTTCGAAATTTTGCATTTTTAATCATAGACCTATATTCAGTTGCTTATAAGTCCGAAAATATTGAGTTTAGAAAAAAGTTGTCAAAGAACGAAAGTTTTAGTTTTCTTTCGACTTTTAGGAAATGAAAACAAAAAATTTTATTTTAATTTTTTATTAAAAAAATAAAAAAAATTTTTTTGCAAAAAGTTTCAGAGTGGGCCTGACAAGTTTAATGGGTTAAAAAAAATAATTAAGCTGTCCGTGCAGGTCGAACGCTTGCTGCGCAATGGGATTTTTTTACAATTTACTATTACAAATTGTCTAGAGCCTTCAAATTTTATCGGATTTTAATTATTATTAGATTTGAAGGCTTTAGACAATTTTTAATAGTAAATTGTAAAAAAATCCCATTGCGCAGCAAGCGTTCGACCTGCACGGACAGCTTAATTATTTTTTTTAACCCATTAAACTTGTCAGGCCCACTCTGAAACTTTTTGCAAAACCTTCTTATCATTTACAGGTATGTTTTAAAAAAAGAAAATTAAAAATTTATCATACCCAAAGTTAAAAAAAATTAATTTGTTTATAAATTTTTTTTATTTTTTTAATAAAAAGAGAAAAAAAAATTTTTTTGTTTTCATTTCCTAAAAGTCGAAAGAAAACTAAAACTTTCGTTCTTTGACAACTTTTTTCTAAACTCAATATTTTCGGACTTATAAGCAACTGAATATAGGTCTATGATTAAAAATGCAAAATTTCGAAAATTCATAACTCAAAAATTTTGACAATTAAACAAAAATAAAAAAATACGTATCTGTTTTTTTTCGATACAGAATAGAAAAAAAATATTTTTGGCCGATTTTAAGAGGTCGACTAAAATCTCACGTGGAATTGCCCATATATATTTCGAAAAAAGACATCCAATAACATGAAAAAAAAATTTGTCTAATAAATTAAGTCTTAAAAATAATAAACGAAAAACTTAAGAATCCGAAGATCATTTTTTCTTTTTTGCACTTCTAAAAACAATTGGCCGTCTCTGACGGCCAATTTCTCAATTCTATGACGAATTCATGAAACTAAACGAAAGTTCGTTAACATTAGTTGTATATTAAGTACTATTCACAGTACAAATATCTCCATCTTAAGTTGAGTTTATAGCGTCAAATCGCTAGTGAGCGGGTTTACCCCAGTCTCCCCTACTTATTTAAATTTAACGAAATCCTTTTATTTTTAACGGATTTTTCTTTTAATGTTTATTCCACAGGATTTTTCTCATAATTTATATTATTTTTCACTTCCATTTTTCATACGCCCACATAACACAACATTTCACAGGAAGTTCGCAATGCGAAGTTCGAGAGTTCACATTGCAAACTCCCTGCGAACTTCAGGTGAAAACCAAATGTCCGCCCTTTAGCGAGTTCGCAGAGCGAAGTCGCTGAAAAGTTAAAACGTTAATTCGCAGCGAATTATCTGGTAGTTTTACGTGAGAAGTTCGGAAATTAACACTAATAATTTTAGATAGGTTATAGATGTAAATTTGCTCAAAAAAATAAAACAAATATTTGTTAAATAATAAAAATAATTTTATAATAAAAGGAAAAAATATATTTTGCTAATTTCATTATTTTATTATTATTCTAATTCATTTTGGAAAGTTATGAATTTTTGAGAAAATTTTTTTTATTGTGAAAAGCAATTTGGAGGGACTGGGGATTGAACGCGGGTTTGAAAAAATGTACGGGTTTTTATTTTTACTAATACATTTAACAGGGTTTCTGTACTCACCCGGAAAAGGGAAATATCTAAGAGTTTAATTTGATAACATTAATTTGATTTTAAAAAATTGCATTTTACTTTTATTTTTATTGATGTAATAATTTTAATATAATTATACAATTAGTTCAAATTAAACTCTACTAAAACTCCAAAAATTGGTGAAAATTTTGAATTAATTTTTAATACATTAATTAAAGTACAAAAAATTAACGAATATATTGTTCTCTGCATTTGAATAGGTTATAAATAACTAATTTAATAATAAAAAGTTAGTCACTGATTCTAATATTAACATTTTCTTAACTAAATTGTTACTGGTAAATAATAATTCTTTTTTCCGGTTAAATTAAATTTTTGACTGTTTTCTGGTTTTCCAGTTTGCTAGACATATGAACTGTTAAATGTATTGCTAAAAACTAAAACCCGTCGATGACGAGTGCGACAGCTAGTTTTAATATAATTTTGATTAAAAAAAGTTTCTAGGTACTTTATACATTTTCCTTGATTTTTCCAGGTATTCCAGAAAGTGTAGCAACGCTGTTATATCGTTTTAATATAATTCTCTATATTATTTTTAAAAAATGGAAATAATTTTCACGATTTCTGTTTCTAAATAAAAAATTATAATTTGTAAATAAAAGCAGTAGAATAGCTAAAATTGTCTTTGGCAAATCAAGATTATTATTTTTTTTAATGTACAACATTTTCACAGATAAACGATTTTTTAAATTTATCAAATTAATTGGTTAATTTATTTCATAAATTTAAAAATTTATTCTTAGAAAATATATATAATATATTTCATTATTGAGTAACATAATTATAAATTAAAGAGAAATTTAATTGGAAATCAAAGCATTGAAATAAATACTGTAAAAAATTGACTTATTGAATTTAATTAGTTAACTTGTTTATTTTATCAGTCTTATTTGAATACTAAATACTTTAAATTTTTATTAAAAAATATCATTCGCAATAATAATAAAAATATTTCAATTATACGAGATATGCAAAAAAAGATTTTTTAATTAACCTTCCTTTCTTCCCAAGTAACCTGTAAATTTGCAGCAAGCATGCAGGAAACTTACACCACAAGATTTGCAATCTTACACGTAAGCTTAATGTAAGTTTGCTGCAAGTACTAAAATGTCCTACTTGCTGCAAGATTGAACAGCAAGCTTATAATAAGTCTACACTGCAAGTTTCCTAAAAATTTTGTGAAAATTTTTTTAAAAACTTTGAAATTTTAGAATGTAAATTTCTCTAATCCAAAGAATTGTAGTTGTGTACTATTATCCGTGATCAGTGGATACTAGTAAAAAATTGTAAATATCCTGACAGACGTTAATTATTGATATTATCATGTAAGATACTATTGTAAAGCACCTGTTTAGGGGACCGATACTTATACTCTCCCACGGTCGTCTTGAATCAACTTTGAATGAAATGTCTTAGCACATCATTTTTTTTTGCTGATTTGGGTTATTTGCATTCTAAATAATGTGTAAAAAATTTATAGCCCATAACTTGTCGAGCCGTTTATATATATATATATATATATATATATATATATATATTATATATTATTAGAAAAACTTTTCTTTATCAAGTTTTATTAAAATCCATTAAAATTTGTTAAAACATATATATGTTTTTGATTATTACTTTTTGAATCGTTAATTTATTAACTTTTATGATACTACAACACTTTACTGATTCAACTTTTATACATCTAGTATGAATTTTTTTCAAGTTGTTCTATCCCTTAATAGAGTAGTATACTTAAGATAACTTTATTTTAAACCTTTCTTAGAAACTAAGCTGTCCGGATTTTCCCCAAATTTAAAGAAATTTTCTAAATCTTGGGGTAAATCCGAACAATAAAATGTAAAAAATTAAATATAAAATTTTATAAAAAATAAGAAATTAATCTAGGGAACTCAAGAAAGAAATTAATGCAGTATAAAACGAAAGAATTGCCTTTTATTATAAAAAAACTTACGTCATTTGTGAAAAATAGGTATTTTGTCCGGATTTACCCCAACTGACCCTATTTTAATTAATATTATGCTTAAATCCACAATTTGATACAAATATGTAACATTTTGAAAAAAAAAACTGATTATTTTTTTTTTCAAAATGAGTTTAGAATGCAAATAATCCAAATCAGCAAAAAAAGGGATGTGCAAAGACTTTTCATTTAAAGTTGATTCAAGAACACCGTGCTCCGTGAGAGAAATCGTGCGCGAGAGAGGTATTTCTCGCCATCTATCAGGGATTTGGAAAACTAATAGAAGTTTCTCTTATAATTCTCTAATTCTGTGATAGATGGCGAGAAATACCTTTATTGCGCACGATTTGTCTCACGGAGAGTATAAGTATCAATCCCCTAAACAGGTGATTTACAATAGCACTAGAACAAATTCTGCGCGCTACGCGCGCCCATTCAAATCTTTAAACTATAAACTACTATGCTACAAATACAATTTTATACCGATACCACAACATTGTGAAATATCATCTAAAATTACTACTTTTCACTAATCTCCATCAATATTTATAACGCACTAAAATAATAATGCTTGCATTATTGGTTACCTTTTTCAAACATTTCATTTAAAAAACTTAGCTTTTAGAAACATCGTTATTTCTATTACAACATGCATAAACTATTACAGAATCAAATAAAAATACTCTCAACAATATAATATTTATCTAATCCTGATCAAAAATATTTTGTTAGTCGTTTCCTACGTTACAAACATATGGGATTATTCCGATTATAGATAAATCATAAAATTGTTTTCCAAATTAAAATGTTTTCATAAATAACAATATTTATCACAAGAATAATTTTACTAAAACATTAAATTATTTTCATAATCCCAATATTACTTCTGATATTTCCTAAAAATATTTTTACGGAATCAAATTATTTTACTCTTGATAATACAACATATATCCGACCATTATTAAAAACATCACTTCTTATATAAATGTTTGCCCTTCAGATTTGTTAATGGTCATTGCACAAGCTAATTTTATAGGAAATTGTCGTCTTTTAAAAGTACATGGATTTAAATTTTCATAATATAAAGTTACTCGATGTAAAAAAAACAATATTTCCACTCTTATCTCCCGTTAATATTATACATTTAATAACATTATGTGATAAATCTAAAACAATTTACCAGGTTCTGTTACATAATCCTTCATTAATATCATCTTTAAAATGCTTCGCTTGGCAATAAATACAATAATAATTCATTTTTCTCAGATAATTTTCATTAACATTTGATTTATAAATAACTTTGTCATTTGCTATGGTTGACAGAGAAATAATTAATTTTTGTGTATTAAATGTATTTATTAAATCAATAGATTGATTCGAATTTTCCTCTTTCGAATCAGCAAACAAAGAGTTTTTTTCATTTAATTTTTTATTTTCATTTTTTCTCTAAATTTTTTTAGTATTCTGCTTTACTCTTTTTTATTTTCGTAAACGAAACATCTATTTCGTCTAAATTATTTATATTATTAATGTATATTATTGTGGGATTTGATTCATTTGTGTTATCAGCATTTGAATCATTAACTTCTCTGGACAAATTTTTACTCTTTAATAATCCTTCTTTATATTCTTTTTGACATTGTACAGTACTTTGTTTATGAAAAGAGTCTACTGCATTATTAATAACTTCGAAATTTCTTTTATCCGGATGTTGTCGGTGAAATTCTAACTTACTTGTTTCAATTTGTTTAGAGCAAACGTCTACTTTATCTGAATAGTTAATCAATTTTTCCAGTATGAATTTTGAATTCCAGTATCAATTTTCAATTCCAATTCCAGTATCAATTTTCAATTCCAATTTCAGTATCAATTTTCAATTCCAATTCCATTATCAATTTTCAAATTTAATACCAAACCAATCCCAATATTAATTTTCAATTCCAATCTCAATTCCAATATTAATTTTTAACTCCAATAATATCAATAATCATTTAATCTTATATAAGGACCCTGTACTTTTACTATTGAATTTAGCTCTCAGCCAATTTTCTTATTACTTTGCAGATTTGTAGTTTTTGACCTTCTCAACAAAAAATGTATAAGACAAAACTAAAAATAATGACCAGTTTTTGAGCTACAGAAGTTCAAAGTTAAAAAAATCAAATAATGTGTATTAGTTGTTCAAGAATGTTTTGTTGACAAAAATCAATTAAATTTGCTTAAAACTTGTTACTCTGGAGTTTTTAGGATCGCTAATAACGAATATGTGGACGTCCACATGAAAAGGGCCCATTTTGTCGGTTCTAGTTTTCGAGTTATTTGCAATTTAATACTTTTTTGAGAAAAACCTTAATTTTTTTTTATTTTTTATTATCAATCTACATGTTATGACAAGTAAAATCATGACGTTTTCATTCATTTATTGTTAATTTAAGTGTTTAACTTTATTGGTTCTTTAGAAAAAGAAAATGGCCCATTTTGTCGGTCCTTTGCAAAAATATTCCGTATTTTTGAATTAGAGGGTCAAAAAAATTAAAACCTCTTAATTTGTCATCTTTAAAGTACCCTGAACTCAAAACAATTATTATCTGAATAACTTCCAAGAAGAACCAGAGATATTAATGTTAGAGTCATTGATTACGTAGTCGTAGATGTAAAAAATGTCGATATTTCGTCAAAATTTCATAATAAAACCTGTTAAAAATTTTTTAATAAGTTTAATTTCTATTCTTTACTTTTAAATAACACAATAAAATTGTTCCCAATCATTAATCTTGTACAAAAATGGTTTATTAATAAGAAAATCGCCTTTTTTAGAAAAGGGCCCATTTTGTCGGTTTTTCGTATTTTTAAACAGAAAGGGGGGGGGGTAAGGTGATTTAAAAAATTTTAAACCTATTGGTTTTTCATCTTTATGGTGCCCTGGACAGAAAACAATTATTATCTGAATAACTTCCGAGAAGAACCAAAAATATTGATGTTAGAGTCTTTGATTACGTAGTCGTAGAAGTGAAAATTTTGATATTTCGGCAAATTATTCATAATAGAGACTTTAAAAAAATTTTAAATAAGTTTAATTTTTATTCTTTATCTTCAAATGACACAATAAAATTGTTCCCAATCATTAATCTTGTACAAAAATGGTTTATTAATAAGAAAATTGTCTTTTTTAGAAAAGGGCCCATTTTGTCTGTTTTATGTATTTTCAAACAGAAAAGGGGGGGGGGTGGTTTTAAAAATTTGAAACCTATTGGTTTTTCATCTTTAAGGTGCCCTGGACTGAAAACAATTATTATCTGAATAACTTCCCAGAAGAACCAGAGATAACACAATTAATAGGTATCACAATCTTTAATTCCGTTTTTCTCGAAATGAGGTATTTGTCACTTTAAACTTTGAAATTCTGTAACTCATCGAATTTTTGACCAAAAAAGTTGTATGACCACTCAAAATTTTCGTAATTTTGCAAGGAATTCGCCTATACAGATAAGTCCAATAGTGCCAAAATGGGCCCTTATCATGTGGACGTCGACATATGATGTTGGATTTTTAAAATTCAAAATGGCGACTCCAATATGGCGGACACATTGTAAGAAAATCAATTAGATTCGCTTGAAACTGGTTACAAGGAGGTTTTTAGGGTCGCTAATAACGAATATAATGTTAGATTTTCAGAATTTAAAATGGCGACTCCAATTTGTCGGACATATTGTAAGAAAGTCAATTGAATTCGCTTGAAACTGGTTAATCGAGGATTTGAAGGGTTCATTCAGCAGTTTAAAGAATTAGTATGCGATTCAACTCGTTAAGGCAAAATCAGTAGACGGTTTGATAGTAATAATATTTTTTTATCATCGACCATTAATCGCATTTACTGTCTTGAATCCTTCAAATGGATTGTAAATGACGTTTTCAAAACTACAATAGTCATCAGTTATTCACAAAACCGTTTCAACTATAATAATAATATAAAAAGAGTAAAGAAAGCGCACAAAACTTGTTTTTTATTTTTTAGTTTACCTTGGTAAAGATAGCTATAAAGAAAGATACTATAATAGTTAGGATAGAATAAGTAGCAATTGTAAATAATGCAAAATAAGATCAAATATAAAAGTGAAACGAAAAAAAGTAAATGTCTCAAAAAGACTCAAACTTATCTTGACTTAAACTAGTAAATCACCCCCTGATCTTGCCTTAATTGATTAAATCATTTAATTGTTTTACCTAAAACTATTAAAGCGTCTACTGATTTTGCCTTAACGAGCTGAATCGGATACTAATTCTTTAAACTACTGAATGAACTCTAAAAACCCTTGATTAACCAGTTTCAAGCGAATTCAATTGACTTTCTTACAATGTGTCTGCCATATTGGAGTCGCCATTTTGAATTTTAAAAATCCAATACATATTCATTATCAGCGACCTTAAAAACCCTCGAGTAACCAGTTTCAAGCGAATTCAATTGACTTTCTTACAACGTGTCCGCCATATTAGAGTCGCCATTTTGAATTTTAAAAATCCAACATCATATTCGTTATCAGCGATCCTAAGAACCCCCGAGTAACAAGTTTTAAGTGAATTCAATTGATTTTTGTCAACAAAACATTCTTGAACAACTAATACACATTATTTGATTTTTTTTAACTTCGAACTTCTGTAGCTCAAAAACTGGTCATTATTTTAAGTTTTGTAGTATACATTTTTTGTTCATATTGTCAAAAACTACAAATCTGCAAAGTTGCATTAAAAATTGGTTTGAGAGCCAAATTCAATAGTACAAGTGCGGGGTCCTTTGTTTTTTAATCTTATTACTCGCCTACCACTAATGCATAGTATATATATATATATATATATATATATATTGTAAAAGGTTTGATTTCATATTTGAACTAATTTTTAATTTTTGATCTTTAAATTAATATTATTTAATTCCTTTTGGAAATAAATAAAATAAGTTAATTGAAAACCTGCTAACAATTTTTATTATTCATGAAGTATGGTTTATGTCCAAGGCGCCAGGCCATTTTGACATGGAATGACCAAACCTAAAAATTATTATACTAAACCGACTGCTCGTGAATTAAATTATTCATAACCGTGGAGAGGGGGGAAGTAAGGATGATCACTGAACAACAACGAATTAACAAAATTGCCATTGATTTATTTTATTTAATTGATCGCAATGTGTGGGTGTTAGTCGGCGGCAAGTCGCCTAAACAAGAGTCGAATTTTATTTATTATTAATTACGAATTACACTTGAGATTAATCGAGGAACAGCTGATTTTATTACAAAGGGGACTCACCGTCAAGTCGACGCCTCCCTCGGATGGATCCCTGACTCATCGTCAGCACAAACAATTATTATTTTAAATTTTATTAATCTGTCACGGTCGAGACGCACACTATACGACAGTCAGTGTGCGTCGATACAGTCACTCCATCGTCGATAATTAGTTACACGCGGCGCCACATGAGTGCTGCGCACTAGCCAACATAAGCGCCACCGATCCAATATGGCCGCACCCATTGTTTTGACAGGTGAATCTTCCCCGATGTAGAATTCGTCTTCCTGGCACTCTTGGATAATCGGGAATCTCTTCCGACTATATATGCCAGGAATTGAAAATTGAAATTCAAAAATACGAACGATTAATTACTAATCAGATTCAATAGATTTTGAACGTTGAAGTGACGAGTTTACAGGTAGATCATACTAAATTTATAAATTTTGTCGGAGTGACGAAATTGAGGTAATTATCAGTGTTAAGTTTAATTTTGCGGTTACCAGTACAAGAGAAACAAACGTCAGAAGGGTTAATTAAATTAGCAGATGAAACCCAACAACATCGTTTATCATTAATAATTAAAAACAAATCACCTCTTTCGTTGTAAAAAATTCGTGCTATATATGTGCCGGAAAGAATCCAAATAATAACAGACGCGTCTTACTGTATGAATTGTATGCGAGATAATCATAGAGACAATGAATGCAAATTTGACAATTGCATTGTGAGTGGTGAAGAACAGAATAACCTACTGCATCAGGAAATCAAATCACCCAAAAAAGCAATTAAAGAGAGATCTTATTTTGTTTTTTGAAAAAATTCATTCATATAATTTTGGAATTATTTATTAGCTTTCGCCCATCGACGACAGGTATCCTCAGATAATTTTAAACTGATATTACATACATTTATTAGTGAAAGAAATATATCGAAAAATATCTGGAAGAACATAACCTATAACTTACCAAGAAGGTTTCTTATTGGAAAATTACTGAATATATAATTCAGAAAAACACATTTTAAATTGTCAACAAAGACACATTCAAAAAAGAAAAAGAACATGTTATTTATAAAAATTACAAACGGAAAAGAGAAATGAAAGGAAAAAACATGTGTTTGCATGCTTGACCCCACTTGTTCAAACATAGTAGTGAATTACAGTGACAGTAAGTGAAAATGAAAAGTACCTCTATACATGGTAAGGAAGAAACCAATACAGTAGGTAAATTCCAATTTCACAAAAACATCAATTTAAGGAAATTTAAATACAAATTAAATATATTAGTTAATTAGTGCTGAGAATTAACGAATGATAAAACTGATTCAAATTATTTGAATCAGTCTGTTTATTAACAGAGTTTTTGGACTTGAGAATGTGAAACATCTCTCTAAATTTCCTTCGTCTGTAATTGCGTTCGTTACATATGATGTTACTTGCTTAGAAATTAAATAGATGGTCATTTTCCTGTGCATGAGTGACCAAAGCTGTTTTTTACTATCGTTTCTACAATCCCTTTTATGTTCACTTAATCTGTCTTTAATATATCTACTAGTCTCGCCAATGTAGCAAGTTCCACATTGGCAAGGTACACAATAAACTAAATGCGATTTTAAATCAAAAGAAGTAGGGTCTTTATTTTTTAAAAATATTTTAAACGGATCCTTGTCATAAGAAGAAAAAGGTTCTTTGCAATTATTATTACTACCATAGTTATTTAATAAAAATTGGTAACGTAAATTAATATATTTATTTACAAAGGTTACAGGGTAATTATTTTCATTTAGGATATCATAAACAAATTTCAAATTTTCATCAAAAAATTTTTCATCAGACAATTTAATGGCTCTGTCCACCAAGCCATAAACAATGGAAATTTTATTTTTAATAGAAACATTAGAATTGTAATTTAAATATATACCAAAAAAGGTATCTTTGTGATACCAATCGGTAACAATAGAGTATATAAATCCCTTAATATGCCTGTCCACGAGATTACATTTTGGATTGGCTCCTCTATCGCGTTTTCGTGGATTAATTAATACGCATTTGCTTATTAATTATATCGCTAATTTTTTCTATTAAAAAGACATTAGCGATGATTACTTTTTATAACAAAGGTCCAATAAAATAGGTTTAGCTAATTTAAAAAAATTATTTTTTAAGAAATCACTTCGGTCGTTTTTCCGGCGAACTACTAAAAATGATACAAAAATAAGTATTTTTATAAAAGAATATTTTCATTTCAATAAATTAATACTCCTCTTTATATTAGAACTTTTTGAATAGTTTTACGACATATTTTACCTTTATATTTAACTAAATATTAACTTAACAATGCACAATTCTCAGGTAAAAATTATGAAAAATTACTCGCTACATTATTATAGCAAGTAATTTTTCCTTGTTTTTACTATCATTCTAAGCTGCCGTTACACTCTAATGTTGTCATAGTAGTTAAACTGTACATTTTTCAATAAAAAATTGTTAATCAAAAAGACAAAATACTGAGAGAAAAACTATCTGACAGCGTGTAAACAGATACTGCAATAACCTATAGTGTGGCGCAGCGCAAAACATGAACGCGCGCTTGCGTATGAACATTAATTTTGGGACCCGGGAGGTTCATACCTCTTATAAAATTATAAATAGTGAACTAAAACTTCGGAAACTTAATAAATACATTCAATAGGTCTTGTAGAGAACATTGATAACAAAATTCTAAACCACCTAAGTCGACTTAGGTCGTTTTTTGAGTAGAGGGGGTAAAAGTAGAGGGGGTAAAAGTTTTAGATTTTCTAAAACATTGACATTTTCAAATCACTATAAGTCGGATAAAACTTTATGGATTTTCATTTATGAGGAACGGATTTTGAAGTATTTTTCATGTACTTTCTGATGCATATAAGAAAATTTTCAAAAACAAAATTTTAACAACTTTTTTTTCAAAATTAATTTTGATTTTTGACCGATTTGGGTATTTTTTTTTTTTTTAATAATTTCATTGGAAAGCTGAGGTTTTTTCCGATGAAATATGTAATTTTCAGAGTGGGACAGAAAATAGTTTAAGAGAAATTTAATAAAAAAAGTAAAGTTGCGCGCGCGTCGCGCGCTGTTGGTGCCCCTTTCACGACTGCGGTTTCTGACTGCATCTTATTCAGTAAAAGCTCTCTGCATTGTTCAGGGTTGAGACTGTCATTTTACAATAATGCCTGCATTACTGTTACTGAAAAAATTTTGAATAACCTGTTTTGAAAATTTTACTTTGAAATTGATTAAAATTATAAATTATTATACTGTTATTTGCCGAAATAGAAAAATTGTCTCGAGGAAAGATTGAATAACAAACAAAATTTTTTAACAATCATTAATTATTTTATTCAAAAGAAATAAAAAAAATTTGTATTAATTCTATAAGTCAATAATAATTTTTGTTACAAAATTTAAATTTGTTTTTTAAAAGGGAAAAAATTTGCAATATGGGTTAGAATTCTTAAAATTTTCAGAGAAAACACAAAGTATTTTTTTAAAATCAAAATGACATAAAACATTTCTATTTGGTCTTAGGAATGTGTCCACCAAAAAAACCGAAAAATATATTATTTTTTATAAAAGTTATTTCAAAATTATTTTTTTTGCAAATTTTGAAACAAAATGTTATTTTGATTTAAGTGAAAAAAAATATTTACATACACTTAAAACTCTGAAAAATTAAAATCCATTAAAAAATGTATGAATGACAATTATTTTAAAAGTTATAATGGAAATTATATTAGAGCGGTGTAGTGCATCAACACTGAAGTTAGTTTTTGATAATTTTTATGGTTATATAAATGAATAAAAATGTTAATTCGACAGTATTTTGTTCATTTCATAGTTAAGAATAAATCTTTAATTTTGAACGGATTTTGATTTCTTATAGTTTTAAGTGTATGTAAATATTTTTTTTAATTTCTAAAATGCGCAGAACATTAAAAAAATTAATTATTTATACAAAATTTATTAAATAATTATTAAAAAATAAACTTTTTAAAAAGTTTCTAATTCTAAACGATAGTATATGTTATCCCCTTTATATTTCCGCTTGTTTTACTTAAATCAAAATAACATTTTGTTTCAAAATTTGCAAAAAAAATAATTTTTTCAGTAACAGTAATGCAGGCATTATTGTATAATGACAGTCTCAACCCTGAACAATGCAGAGAGCTTTTACTAAATAAGATGCAGTCAGAAACCGCAGTCGTGAAAGGCGCACCAACAGCGCCCGACGCTCGCGCAACTTTACTTTTTTTATTAAATTTCTCTTAAACTATTTTCTGTCCCACTCTGAAAATTACGTATTTCATCGGAAAAAACCTCAGCTTTCCAATGAAATTATTTTTAAAAAAATAAAATACCAAAATCGGTCAAAAATCAAAATTAATTTTGAAAAAAAGTTGTTAAAATTTTGTTTTTGAAAATTTTCTTATATGCATCAGAAAGTACATGAAAAATACTTCAAAATCCGTTCCTCATAAATGAAAATCCATAAAGTTTTATCCGACTTATAGTGATTTGAAAATGTCAATGTTTTCGAAAATCTAAAACTTTTACCCCCTCTACTTTTTACAATTTTTTTTCAAATGTACCAATATTTTGGGAATTTATCACTCTTATAGAGGACAACAAATTACCAAAATATCAAGTCAATCCCAGAACTTTTTTTTGGAGGGGGGTCCGCTTCAGAAATTTTGCCCCATATCAACGGCGGGGGAGGATAGACGGTCCTAGGCGAAAAATAATATTAAATTATAAATTTTTGTATTTAGCTTTGATTATAAAGAATATTCAGGTATGAGTAGTAAAAAACATTGTACAGACCTTTGTGTATTTCGGGATAAGATAAACAAAGGCTCAAAGTCAATAAAAGGGCGATACGATTATGATAAACTTTCTTTCTCTTTACGATGAAAAAGAAAGGGTTCCAACAAAAATTAACAATACGATTTACCTGAATTTTTTTTAAAATTAATATAATATAAAATATTCTGATTGTCATATAGTTTTCTATAATCAGACAATAATTAATTTTTACTAGTTTTACTGCAAGTTTTTAAGCTTTAACTCATTTTTAACGCTTTTTTAGTATAGAAAGAAAATAATATTTTACTATTATTTAGTAGAAAAGGCTCCTGTTTCCCGTACCGTTTTGGTGTACACGCGTTTGGAAAAAGTTAAGATTTTTTTGAGAAATTTAAAGGTTTTAAAAAAGGGTGGTTAGTGTAGAGTATTGAGTGTGTAGTATAATTTGCAGTAGTGTAAATAAAAGGTATGTTTGTATAGAGTAGTGAATGTTTGAGTGATAAAAAAGGTAAACAAGAGAAGTGTGTTTAGTAAATGGATGTGATGAGGGTGAAAGGAAGACTGAAAGGAAGTGTATAAGAATAGTTGAGGATAGAAGTTGAAGAGAGAGGAGAATGATATGGTTATTCAGAGATAGAGCGTGGACGGAGAGAGTGAATGGGAAACAGGTAAAATTGGTAAAGATTGTATTTGGGTGGATGGGGGTAAAGTATGTTGTGAGAGAGGATACGGGACGAGTGATGGAAGCGTGTCTATCACACTTTACACGCTTCCATTACTCCTCCCTTATCCTCTCTCACAACACACTTTACCCCATTAACCCAACATAGGAGGAGTAATGGAAGCGTGTAAAGTGTGATAGACACGCTTCCATCACTCCTCCCGTATCCTCTCTCACAACATATTTTACCCCATCCACCTAAATACAATCTTTACCCATTAACTCTCTCCGTCCACGCTCTTTCTGTTAGAGGTGAGAAGATTTTGCTTGGATGGATGGATGGGTAAAAGTGGATGTCTGGAAGGTGTAAGAGAGATGAGAAACGAGTAGAAGGTTTTTGAAAAAGGGAGGGCGAATTGGGTTGAAGCCAACATGGGCATAAAAGGAACTGAAAACGGAAGCTCGGTGCTGGCGAATTGTAAGGTTAAGAGCGTGGAGAGATTTGTGAGTAGGTTAAGTTGTATGAAGAGAATGTTTAGTTGTAAAGATGTTTGTAAATATAGGTTAAGATTATTTGTAAGTATTTGGGAGCCTCGAACCCTACCTATTGTAGGGAGAGTAAATAAAGTATCATATTTAGTAAAAAATTCTGTTATAGTCAGACAATATGGCTATGGTGATTTTATGTGATTGGACAATTTTTTTCAGAAAAAATTGATTTTTATATTTTTTCGTAGTGTAAAACTAGGAGTTTTTAGTAAAATAAACGTTTATAGTTAAACTTTATTAATTTGTCTTAAAGTATTCTCATTTTATGTCGGCAGATGAGATCTACAATTTTAAAAAAATTCATTCCAAAACTCTTAAAGCCGATGACCACTAACGAAAGAGTGACATATTTATCCCTACTTAAAACTTCTGTCAACTCATTAAAATATTATAAGAATTTGAAGACGGCCATCCAAATTAGCCACTCGTTTTTCAAAATTTAATAATCTCTTAGTTGATCGTTTAATTCGCATAATAAATTTAATTATTTTTTCATTTTCAGAGTAGTGCTAATCATAGCAAAAATGGAATTCCACGTCGTGAAAACATACATATTTGGAAGGTACATTTTGTCCTCTGTGTCGTCACAGCAGCTTTTTAACTTTACTTGTCATTGCTCGGAGAGTTTTAAAAGTTTTTGCAATTTCAAAAATGGAAATTTTCCTCTAGATTCGGAATTAGTTGAATTTATTAAATTTTGAATTTTCTCCTCTACATCACTTTCACTTTCTCTATTTCCTTTATCTTCATTTGGACCATCATAATCATTTCCATTGTTTGCGTAATGAGATTTACCTATTTTTAAAACATTAAGAAAGTCTTGCGCTCCTAAATTCAAAATGTGCCCATAACACTGACAATGTATCTACTGCATCAAATTTAATAAGTTTTGACGTTTCTTTCATAAACGTTGTGTTCGCTGCCGCATTTTCCAGTGTCACACCTTGATTTTTACCTTGCAAACTACTATCACTATTACTTTGGTAAAGCTTTAGCAATATCTCGTCCCAAATGCTTTCCATTTGAAGGTATGAAAAAGAGTCAGCGAATGCAATTTCCAAAAATTATCGATAAAATGAGCAGTTACTCCAAAATACGAGCGATTAGATATAGAGGTCCAACCGTCAAGAGTATACGATATTTTAGAGCCATTATTTTGTAAAATTTTAAAATCAACTTTCTCCATTTCTAAATACCTTGTATTGGTCAGTGAATGAAGTTCATTTCTAAGAGGAAGATTGGCTTTGGGATTTAAATAGTGAAAAAGATCTTGCGTTTCTTTATCATCAAAGAAAGAAAATGACAAATACGTCATAGCCACCAAATCAACTAGTTTTTGTTGAAATTTCCTTGAACAAAAACCTATATATACAATGAAAAATAAGCTTAAAGTATAAATCTGCATTGTATTTTTGAAAAAGCGGAAAATTACTGATGAAATTATACAAGTTGTTGTGAGTCAAGAAAATTAGGAGAAACATAAAAAATGATAATTTTTAAAATTCGAATTTTATCACAAATTAACACTTGAAATATTCAAAAAGTAAATTATTTATTTATAAATGTAATATTTTTTTTCATTTTTTAAAATATATTACAAAAAGTTTCACCTCTTATTTTCATTTTAGATCAAGAAAGAATGAAAATTGAAGATGGATCTTAAGAACTATTTATTATTATATAACTTATAACTATTATTTTACTATAAAATTAGTAAAATTTCACTGACAATTGTTGAAGAAAAGGCAAGAATTGAAAATAAATATTAACGATCATAAATAAAACAAATTAATTTTTAAAAGTTTTTAAAATAAATTTTAGTAGGTTTAAAGCAATAAATAAATAAGAATTTGTGTTTAAAAAGTAAAAAAAGAACAAAACAAAAACACAAAAGTAATTAAATTACTTTTTTCTTTGATTCAAGAGCTAATGCACTGTCCAGATAAGGTTTCTTATATATTTTAGGGTGTTTGTCTCAAAGATGTCGTTTAACTCCAGTTTGTCATTTTGATAATAAATTCCTTCTCTGTGGGGCACAGTTTGCATTTTTCCATTTTACAGTCATTTGAAAAGAAAAATTAGAATGAATCTCCTAATGACAGTCCCCCGTGTTTCCTTCTTTTTGATTTATTTTATTAATTTTTTCAGATTTGTCATCAGCGACTTCAAAAACTATCGAATAATGTATTTTAAGCAAGAAAAATACTTCTTTTTATTTCTTTGAACTTTTAGCCACCATATTGGATACGCATTTTTCAGGGTTGCCAGATTTTTAGCACAACAAACCGCGGATAGAAGGCGCTGACGTAGCCCAAAAACCGCGGGACCTTTAATATGAATATAAACATATTCAAAAATATATATTATACAGTTTTTATAATAAAATTTAATATATTTATATATATATGAGCGATTCCATCTCAAGTGATCAAGGTGGAGAAAAATTTTTCTCCAATCGTAGCAAAACTTGGGGCATTTGTAGTACTCATAGATAGTAATTTTTCGTGAAAATATTTTTTTACCTAGTCCAATATTTTCCGAGGGGGAGGGGGTTAAATTTTTGTGTTTTTCAGTACAATGGTTATTTCAATAATTTTTTACTCTTAAAAAATTAAACATACAAATTTGACAAAGTACATTTTGGAAAGGTTTTTTCATCCTCTTTCGATTGGAAATAAGCATTTTGAAAAAAAAATTTTTGACCAAAAAAAATCAAAATTAAAAATAAATTTCAATTTTTGAGGGAGATGGATACAATTTTTTTTTTTAAACGAAAGCTGAGGTTTTTTCCAAAAAGGACATATAAATGATAAAGTGGGACTAGAATGTTTAAACATTGAAAAAAAGAATTTTCTCCAAAACGGAGCTAAAAATCGGATTTAGAGCGCTCCGGCGAGTAGAAAACTCTTTTTTTCAATGTTTAAACGTTCTAGTCCCACTTTATCATTTATATGTCCTTTTAGGAAAAAACCTCAGCTTTCGTTTAAAAAAAAAAAAAATCGTATCCATCTCCCTCAAAAATTGAAATTTATTTTTAATTTTGATTTTTTTTTGTCAAAAAATTTTTTTTTTCAAAATGCTTATTTCCAATCGAAAGAGGATGAAAAAACCTTTCCAAAATGTACTTTGTCAAATTTGTATGTTTAATTGTTTAAGAGTAAAAAATTATTGAAATAACCATTGTACTGAAAAACACAAAAATTTAACCCCCTCCCCCTCGGAAAATATTGGACTAGGTAAAAAAATATTTTCACGAAAAATTACTATCTATGAGTACTACAAAAGCCCCAAGTTTTGCTACGATTGGAGAAAAATTTTTCTCCACCTTGATCACTTGAGATGGAATCGCTCATATATACATATATTTAAAATATTCATATATGTTTAATTATTACTAAAACATTTTATTTTGTTATTAAAATAATTAAATTTTTGTCTTTATACATTAAATAACTTTAATATATTATTTTAAATAATTTGCAATTTAATAACATTAATATTTAAGATTTTTAAATGGATAAGGTTAGCTTCGGTTATATTTAAAAAAATGTAGCAACAGAACTACACTGGTCGAAGTGATTTTGAAATAGATCAATTAAATCTCTGCACTCTTCTTCTGGCAAATCAGTATCTGTGTTCTCGGTCTCAATTGTATCGTGAGTCTCGTTTTAATTCTAAACCTCATAATTTTTATACATATCATTAGTGAATAGATTTAACAAAGGGCGCCAATTGAAAGTTCTCATTTTATTAATGATTTGGTATTCGATTTTCATGTGTTTAAAAAAATATGCTGATAGTAAAAAAGCGCAATTTCATAAAAGAAATATAGACCAATTCACTACCTGTAGCGAAAATGAAATTTACGCCGCGAAACTATGACAAAACATAGCCGAAATCGCGCTTTGTAGCCCAATCTGTCAACCCTGGCATTTTTATTTTTTTTAAACATTAGATTTATAATCAGTGGCCCTAAAAACTGTAAAAGAATGAGTTACAGAATAATGAACTTTCGACGGCTCTAGAGTAAAATAAGCAATTTGTTTGATGAGGTATCAAGAGAGTTAATAGAAAATTCTACCTCTTCCGAAAATTTCAGAAGCAATCTTTGGTTTACCAATTGAGCCGCTGGATCGTAGAAGGGCACGTAAATTTTTTTTTCACTAAAATCAAAATCCTTCAGGTCACTCAAAAATTTACTTTTAACTTTAAATATTTTATATGCGTAATGTTTTTTCCTTTAAGAATATGCATTCAAAATATTTAAACTCAAAAGTTGAATTTTGAGTGTCTAGGAGAGCTTTGATTTGGGTCAAAAAAATTTTACGTGCCCTTCTACGATCCAGCGGCTCAATTACATAGAAGCAGAATGTTTTTTATTTACTATATGTGGAAAGAAGACCGTTCTGGAATATTGAAGAATATTGTTTTTAGAAGGATTAAAAAATTCTTGTTTGTATTTAAGTACAATATAATCTAAAATTTGCATTTTATAAAATATAAGAATATAATTAAATTTTTTAATTAGGTTTATATAAATGGATAAACCATTCATTTGCCTCAAATAATATTTAATTAATATTATCAACTTTTTTTAACAGTTCGGCTAATACTTTCTTATTACATACAGACATAAACTGATAAAAATCCATAATTTTATCATCCAAATAAAAATCCAACTTTAAAAATTTGGATAAACTGCACCTCTTTTTCTAATAGTTAAATTTACTTTTTCTACTTACTGAAATACAAAAATTCCCTTATTTCCTTTTGTATAACCCCATCTGTTTAAATGTAATTTTATTTGTATCCTCTTTTTTGTCGCAATGACAAATATTTCATTTTAAATGTTATTTATAAATCTGTAGTAAAATAGCCAATAAATATAATTTTTATAATGAATTGAAGAATATATCAATATGTCTATAAATATATCACTGTGTCTATTTAGCCCGCTAGCGAGATGAATAGTGACAGTAAATTATTTATCCCGCTAGCGGGATACAGTGTAATGGCGGTAGTATATTTAGCCCGCTAGCGGGATGAGTGAAAATTTTAGGTTATTTTCATCTCGCTAATTTATAAAATAGTAAATATAAAGTATTTATTTTAAAAATACACATAGTAAGAATTGTTAAAATATCAGGAAATTAAAAATAAATAATATACATATCAACTACCTGGTATAAACATTTACATGCTGAATAACTTTTATTTAAAACTGACATTTACTTATTAGTTAGAATCCTTTGTAATAAAACATTAGGATATATAATCTTTTAAAGTACTTATAAAATTTTATGAAAATGTAACTTATAATTTAAATATATAATTTATATTCTAATTTTAATTTGTTTTATGAAATATAATAACGCTAGCAATATAAGAAATCAATAATATATTACTTCTTTTTTCACACTGTGCAGTGTCTCATTCTTTTTGAAAACGTTTTTAGAATCGGAGACGTTTAAGGAATATAATACAATTTTAATTTTTTCGTTAGGACGTAACGAATATGGTGTGCTGTTCTATAACTTTTGCCTACCCTACAGCGATTGAAGGATTTACAAAAAATTCTGTATTTTGTTTACGATTGAAGTTACAAATCTCAAAAAAATATTATTTAAAAGCTAATTTCCTCAGCTTTAACACCACATAAAATCGAAATAAAAAAAATAATTTTTTGTCAAGTAAAATTTTTTAAAGTAAAATCTCGCTTTATACACTCAATATCACAACCAAACATATTTTTCGTTGTATTTATTGAATTTTTTAAATATTATTAACATCTTCAGAAATTTTATATTCTTTGACTTGCTGGTCTTCTTTGTTTTCCGAAATTATGACAACTTCTTGCTCCTTATTTGAGAAAGAAATCAGTTTTGGTATATTCGAAATTTTATTTTTTAATTGGTCTTCATCAATATATTGTTCAATGAACTTGACCAATTTATCGTCTGAAGATTGTTGAAATGAAACATCTTTCACGACTTCCTGCTCCTTATTTAATGAGGAAAACAGTTCCGGAATATCCAAAATAAAATCCTCTTCGTATAAAAATTCTGGACCCTCCTTTTCATTATTACTTTCATTATCAATTAATGCAGTAAAAATATAAATGTCTGCAAATGAAGCGGCAATCTATTAATCTATTTACCAGACGATGCTTTACCTATAATACAGAAAAACATTTTCCTATTAACAAGAATTCAAATATTAAAAAAAAACTATTCAAAGAAATTAATTATTTTCAAAAATCCCTTTTTAAACAAAGTTGAAGCACACAACGTTGATCAACGAAAAAACTTGTTTAATCTATTCGAATGTTATTTTTATTTCAATATTTATGCATATGTGACACGAACAGTTAAAAGGACGTACGATCCGAAAAAATCGATTTTCACTTTTTTATCTACTCTTATACGTTTCAGCGGCACGGCCGTCCTCATCAGAAGCTAAAATTTTATTATAAACAATTATTAAAAGAAGTTACATAAACAAAGTAAAAATATTTTAAAATAAAACAATACAAATAAAATTAATAAATTACCAGTAAAAATTTCTTTTAAATAAAAAAATAAAATTATTTAACATTTGAAAGTGCGTAAATTTACAAATGTTCCGATCAACGCAAATTGCTACTTAACACTAATCAAATATAAAACTATTACACAGTCCGTCAATGATAAATAATCGAAAGGTCATTAAACTAATTACAATACGTGAAAATAAATAGGAAACATCACAGTACGATTAAACAGTGGAAATCACAAATATTTCCTATTATTAAGAAAATGTATATAACAATTACTAAGATTTTGAGTGTCATCCTTTTTATTTATCGAATTCTTTTGCAAATTAATATGAATCATTTCAGATATTAGGCGTTTGCTCTCATTAGTTTCTTTGTCAAGTATATGAAATCTCTCCCAGTCAAAATTATGATTTAGTGAACTTCTATGAGTTGCAGAAACACCGACTTTTGAATTTTTGTGTTAATTAATTCGTACCCCTACCATTCTTTTTGTTTCACCAACATACGATGAAGTACAATTTTTACATTGAATTTTATAAACAACATTGGTTGTTTCAGATTTTATATTTTTATCTTTACCTTTTTTATTAAATTGTGACTAAAATCATGGTTATTAGTGGGGACAGATAAAATATTGTATTTTCTAAGCGTTTCAGACGTTCTCTCATATAAGTCTTGAACATATGGTAAAAAAAACTTTAGGTTGTCTTCTATATAAAAAGGAATTAACGTTATTTTTTTGGTTATTAGATTCTATAGAATAAATACATTTCAAAATGTACTTATTAATAAAATCAATAGGGTAGTTATTTTTTAAGAGAATTTTTTTTACATACTGAATGTTTTCAGAGTGGAATTTTTTATTAGATAATTTTAATGCTCTGTCAACTAGACTATAGACAATAGCAATTTTCTGAGAGAAAGAATGTCAAGATTCAAAATTAATTGTTCATTCAGAAAATGTAGGTTTACGATACCAATTAGTTATAAGTTTATTATTTTGTTTGATTATAAGAACGTCCAAAAAATTAATTGAATTGTTATTTTCAATCTCATGAGTAAAATGCAATCTTTCGTCATATTTGTTGAAAGAATCCAATGTCTCAGAAATTTTATCTTTTGGGATGCAAGTGATTATATCGTCTACATATCTATAGAAAAATAAAGGTTTAAATGACAAATTATTTATGCAATCAACCTCAAAGTCATCCATAACCATATCAGCAAAAAGACCGGATATAGATGAACCCATTGGTGCGCCATACGTTTGTTGATAAAATTTATTATTAAATTTAAAAAATATATTATTAAAAAGAAAAAGACAAGCATCAATCAAGTCATCGAGAGGTATGTTTAAGCTTTGTGCAATAACAGAATATCTTCTGACGATAGAATCACATACATGTTCCGATCCAACATTCGTAAATAAAGATTTGACATCTAAGCTAATTAATATGTAGTCTTCAGGAATAGTAAAATTTCTCATCTTGTCAATAAAATCAAAACTGTTGCGGATGTATGATTTAGGTTTCGGAAGTGAATCATTTAGTATATTATATAGGTGTTTCGATAAAAAATATGTTGGTGAACCTATGGTAGAAACAACTGGCCTAAATGGGCAGTCTTTTTTATGAATTTTCGGCAAGCAATAAAATTTTGAAAGATTAGTTTTAGTTTGAGTAAGAAAATAATCATTGTATATTTTATTAAGATAACCATTAATATTCCAATATTTTAAAAGACTATATGTTTTTGTGCGTAATTTCGGAAGGGGATCTTTATTTATAATTTTATATGTTCCAGTATCCGATAACAATATTTCCGCTTTCTTAATATATTCATCCCTGTCCAATGCGACGGTGACGTTTCCTTTATCCGCATTAGTAAACAATATATTTTTGTTGTTTAATGTGAAATTTTTAGCGTCGTTTAATTTTTTAGCGAAAATGCGATCTTTAATATTAATATGCGTAGGAATATTTTTTTCGAAAGAATTTATATTATTAATTACTTTGTTCCTAATATTGTTGGCATTATTTTTTTAAGGAATTTTATGAAAAATTTTGAAAAAGATTTATTTTATTTAAAATATAGAATTTATTTTAATGAAATTTAAGAAAATCTCTTATTTCAATATTTGAAAATGATTTCAGAGAATGCAACTACTTGTAAAAATTTATCTTGATTATTAATGTATAATAAAATTTTGGAAAAGCAGTTTTTGAGAAATTATTAACATTTGTGTCAACTCTAATTATTTTTTAACAGTTTCTAAAATTACAGTACTTACTGTAATCTTCCTGTAACATCTTTATTGCATTGTAAAGGCTGTTTTCTTCATTTTTCTTTATATTAGTTTTTCTTACTAAATTGCGTAAGTCCTTCGGTTTAATTTTTTTCCTGTCATCACATTTACGTGATGTTTTACTTTTTTGATATTCGCGCCAAGTCTTAAATTTTCCCGCACCATTTCTGCAATTTTGAAAAATATTCTCCGATTTTTATGGTAGCAGTCGAAACAAACTTATAAATTTAATATTTTTATTTTTAAAAATAAATTTTTAAATTAAAATTTAAAAGACATAAGTATTTACTTTCGTGCTTTCGTGATTATGATTTAAATTCATATTTTTCACATGAAGAGCATCAGCTTCGTTACTGGCTGAAACCATTATAAAAGCTTGACAATTGGTTTTGAGAGTCCTATAAAAAATGGAATAAAATTTACTTAATTTATGATTTATTATTTAAAACATATTTAAAAATTATTTTCTAATTTCTTATCAATATTCCCGATTTCCGTTAGAAGTAGATCCCCTATTATGGACATCTTTTTAACAACACAATTATAAATTGTGATACTCTACGCCATCCTTTAAAACATTTTTTTGGTTTTTTTATTTCCTTCTGCTTTTGATAAGCAAATTCTTTTATAAAAAATCGAATGGATTTCGTTTTGAAACTCATTGATTTTTTTCTAGCTCTTCCAGACTTTCAAACGTATCCCCTACTTTTAGACAACAATTTTAGTCCGATGTGGCTCGGACTCGGCTCGAAAAAAGTACGGCTCGGCTCGGCTTTTCGAGCTTTTTGCACAGCTCTACTTAATGGTATATTCAAAGAAATTATTCGTGATTCTTGTGAAAATTCTGACTGATTCAACCATATTGTATTGCTGGATTTGTAGTCTAATATGTAATAAAATTATATTATTTTACTAAATAATTCACGTATATAAAGGGTTACATACCTTCTTAACCGCAACAAGAAAAAGTGGTTTTCCATCATTGTTTTTAAACTTTTTATTAAAACAACGTACATTGCATCAGGTAGTAAATGATTTTATGAACTTTTAGCATATTTGAAACATAAAAAAATAATCCTTCTATTATATTAAGTTGTAGACCGACCGACTCACACCATGAGTGTAAGTGTCGAAAATTGAGTTCGACGCCCCCCGTTAATAAAATGTCTATAGGAAAGCCGGTGGAATAAAATGTAAATTAAAAATTTTGTGGAATGTAAGTCTTATTCAATTGTTTGCGTAATAAAATGCTCGTTGCAGTTGCGTGCTAGAAAATGCTAATTGAAATGAAAATTCAATATAATGTTTATTTACGTAAATAAATAACCAAAATATTCAATAAAATTATATATTCCTCTTTAATAATTATAATGTTAACATAAGTTTTTATATTAAATATTCTCTTCTTAATCTTACATCTTTGAATCATAATTACAATATATTTTTTTTAAATATTTTAATTAATAGTATTTTCTAGTTGAAAATAAAAAATAAAAAAAATAAAGTGACTTATTGATAATTACAATATACATGAAATATTCTTACAAAATTTGTTATCATTTTTATTCTGCTGGAAATTTTTTAAATTCAAGAAAATTTAAAGAAATATTTATCTGGATTGTCTAATCCTTACCAAAAATGGTTACATTTAAGAAAAACTAAATATATATTAACATTTAGGTAATATAATAAAAAAATATATTTTTCAAAATTTATTTATTTTCAAATAAGATAGGGTTAGTAAATTATTTCATAACTTTTAATTATGATTATTGTAACAAATTATTATCATTTAACTTTATATTATTTAATTTTTAATTTAAAACCGTAACATTTATTCTTCGATTATTTATTCTTTAATAGAAGTTTCTATAAACTGATCACAAAAAGTCACTAAAAAACGTTAACATTATAATTATTAAAGAGGATTTTATAATTTATTTGTCATTTTTGTTGATTACATGAATAAACATTATATTAAATTTTCATTTCAATTATCATTTTATAGCACGCAACTTCAACGAGAATTTTGTTACACAAACAATTGAATTAGATTTATATTACACAAAATTTTCAATTAACATTTTATTCCACTAGTTTTTTAATAGACATTTTATCAACGAAGGGCGTCGACTTGGTTTTATGATCGGTAAGATAACTTATTAATTTATTTACAATTATAATAAAAAATTAGGAAAAACATAAATTCATAAAAATTACTTAACCCTTTAAGTCCCATGAAGAAACCAGCCATTGTATAAAAAAACTAACAATTGAATTCATAGGCAAATGAAAAAAAAGATATACCTGTTTTTTTGTTATTAATTTTCAATTGTTTCACAACAATTGTTTAAACAAATTAACAAAAATTAAATTTTTTTTTAAATCTGTTAACGCCAATCGATTCTACGTGAAAAAATAAGAATATTTTGTCTAGGTCATTTTTCTCTCCAAGTCGTATTTTGTTTATAAAATTGTTATAAACAAATAAAGATGCTCAAAGGGTGTTTCATCCCAAGCATAAACAAATAGATTTTAAGTAAAACTAACAATTGGATTCATAGGCAAATGAAAAAAAGATATACCGCTAAACTTGAATGAAGCTCAAATGCAAGCCATGGAATTAGAATTATGGTTTCAAGAAAGTGAAATACCAAAAACAGTATCAACAAGTAAAAATTTTTAACGATTTCCAATCACACCTACATTTAGAAGAATTTTTGAACCTTTTCAAAATTATCAGAATTTGTCAAATAATATAAATGCACCTGTAGTGCAAGTTCCATCACAGATAAAGCAGGTATCATGTTACAAGTGTGGAAACATGGGACATATGACAAAACAATGTACTAAATCAGCAAAATTTCGCGACGGCTTGTTGCCGAAGAGACCACCGGAATTAATCAGAGTGACACGCGAAGACCAAGAATTTTCAAACTTTCAGGCAATGACCGAGGAAGAAATTCAACACCACGAGCAATACGAAAAGAAGGTCGAATATCAACCTTGTGTGGACGATTACAATCCGTATACGGAAGAGCTGATAACGGAGAAAAATACAGATTATTAATAAACTCAGGAGTTTAACATAATAAAGGAAAATAAAATACCTAAAAACAATTACACGACTTTTAAAGTAAAAAAGAATTTTTATATGGGTAAAGATAAGTGCCAATCAGAATATGTTGTTCTTTTAAATTATTTCGGCAGACAACAATTATTTCACATTGTAGATGAAAACTTCCCATTACCCGACGATATAATAATTGGTTTACAATTTTTACAGCAATATGAAAATACGCTATTACTCCAAAATTCCTTATTATAGAAAAATGGAAGACACCTTTACATGAAGATGGATATTTTGTAGAACAAAATAAAATGCGGATATGCAACATCATAATGAATAAAGAAGATGGTGATATTTTAATAGAAGACCACCCAAATATTCCCACCGCACTTTATAAAATACAAAACGGAATTATGAAGGCACCTGTTTATAATTATTCTAATCAACCTTTAAAAGTGCCAAACAAAATTGAAGGAATACATATAGAGAAAAATGATTACGATATCACAAACGATAAAACACTCAAAAATAAAACAAAATTAAAAGCTGAAGAACTATCTGAACGATTAATTGATTTAAAAAATAAAACAAGATTATCTCATTTGGATAAAAATACAAAAGAAGATCTTTGGAGAATAATCGAAAACTATTACAGTAATTTTACCCCAGATAACGACGAAATTTCCTGCTCAAATTCGACTAGTAACAAAATTGTATTAAAAACTGGAAAAATAATCAATGACTTTAGAAAATTAAATGAGAATACAGATCGAGAAGTATATTCCTTACCAGTGATTGAAGACGTTCTTTCACAGTTAGGAAAAGCAAAATTTTTTTCAGCATTTGACATGTCTTCAGTATTTCTCCAAAAACCAATGGAAAAAGAAAGTCGAAAATATACAGGATTAAGCTTAACTAGAGGACATTATATCAATTTATCCGAATGCCTGTTGGTTTAAACAATGCACCTGCCACATTTCAAAGAATGATGGACCAAGCTTTTCAAGGATTAATTGGTGATGCATGTTTTTTTATACTTAAATGACATTGTTGTTTTTGGATCTACAATAGAAGAACATAATAAAAATTTAACCAAATTCATGGAACAAATAAAAACATTGGGATTAAAATTACAACCGGATGAGTGTGAATATCTTCGGCCAGAATTGGAATACTTAGGACATGTTATTACAGATAAAGGAGTAAAACCAAATCCTTTAAAAATACAAGCAGTTCAAAATTTTAAAGAACCAAAAAACGTCACTGAGATACAATCATTTTTAGGATTAGTTGGATATTACAGAAAGTTTATTAAAAATTTTGCACACATAGCTAAACCATTATCAAGATTAACAGCAAAAGGAACTATTTTCAATTGGACAAAAGACTGTAGTACAAGCTTCAAACTATTAAAAGATTTATTGTGTAAATCACCAGTATTAAAATATCCAGATTTTAATAAAAGATTTGTTTTAACAACAGACGCCAGTAATGTAGGAATCGGAGCTGTTCTTTTTCAAGATGGACATCCTTGTTGCTATTTTTCCAGACTATTAAATAAAGCAGAACAAAATTACAATACAGCAGAAAAGAAATTATTAGCAATCGTGTGGGCTACAAAAAGACTAAGGCAATATTTATTGGGACGGACGTTTACTATTCAGACAGATCATAAAGCACTAATTTGGTTACATAATGTAAAAAATCCTAGTTCAAAATTATTAAGGTGGAGATTACGCTTAGAAGAGTTTGAATATGATAAAGAATATGTTAAAGGAAATGAAAATAAGGCAGCTGACTGTCTTTCAAGGCTATTTCTAATACAAGACGAGAAGAGTGAAAAAGCCACACCAGCAGAAAATTCAGAAGACAATGAACTTAGTTCAACGAAAGAAGAAGAATACATGTCACCCGATATACAGAGGTTTGATGACATTCCACAGCCGAGAAATAATGAAAATTATATTAAAACTAAACAATACGATGAAACAGATGTTCTAACACAAAATTTTGTAAAATGGAAAAAGAATAAAGAAACTGTACATCTTACAATAAACCCTAACACTCAAGGAAAATTATGCAAAACAAGAATAACAAAAGATTTACCCCAATCCAAAAAAGAAAACTGGTTAAAATATTTTGAAGATCAAGTTAAAGAAGTTATAGATAAGAAACTGATTTCACCAATTCTAAAGTACCCAAAATTAATTTATCAATGGAAAGAGAAGCACGAAAAATGGTTAACTAAAACTACAGACAAATAATACAAGACAGTATTTACGACGACAAATAATACTATTACATCATACACACTAGGTTAATACAAGATTTTAAATGTAATACACTGTTAGAAAAAAACAAAAATTGTATCTCTTAACTGTCCTCCTAAACTAGATAGGATGAACACAAAATGTAAGCTACGATTTACTTCCCGACATAAATGACAGTGACAGTCACACATTTAAATTAATTGTTTAAAACAATATGTAAATTTTTGAGTTGAAAAATTAGGTCTAATATGTGTAACAATAAAATAAGTAATGTTCACGTCGTTATATCCTACGAAAGACAACCACATAGAAACTCAATATAAATACATTACATATGGGCAATTCCACGTGAGATTTTAGTCGACCTCTTAAAATCGGCCAAAAATATTTTTTTTCTATTCTGTATCGAAAAAAACAGATACGTATTTTTTTATTTTTGTTTAATTGTCAAATTTTTGGGTTATGAATTTTCGAAATTTTGCATTTTTAATCATAGACCTATATTCAGTTGCTTATAAGTCCGAAAATATTGAGTTTAGAAAAAAGTTGTCAAAGAACGAAAGTTTTAGTTTTCTTTCGACTTTTAGGAAATGAAAACAAAAAATTTTATTTTCATTTTTTATTGAAAAAATAAAAAAAATTTTTTTGCAAAAAGTTTCAGAGTGGGCCTGACAAGTTTAATGGGTTAAAAAAAATAATTAAGCTGTCCGTGCAGGTCGAACGCTTGCTGCGCAATGGGATTTTTTTACAATTTACTATTAAAAATTGTCTAAAGCCTTCAAATCTAATAATAATTAAAATCCGATAAAATTTGAAGGCTCTAGACAATTTGTAATAGTAAATTGTAAAAAAATCCCATTGCGCAGCAAGCGTTCGACCTGCACGGACGGCTTCATTATTTTTTTTAACCTATTAAACTTGTCAGGCCCACTCTGAAACTTTTTGCAAAACCTTCTTATCATTTACAGGTATGTTTTAAAAAAAGAAAATTTAAAATTTATCATACCCAAAGTTAAAAAAAGTTAATTTGTTTATAAATTTTTTTTATTTTTTTAATAAAAAATGAAAAAAAAAATTTTTGTATTCATTTCCTAAAAGTCGAAAGAAAACTAAAACTTTCGTTCTTTGACAACTTTTTTCTAAACTCAATATTTTCGGACTTATAAGCAACTGAATATAGGTCTATGATTAAAAATGCAAAATTTCGAAAATTCATAACTCAAAAATTTTGACAATTAAACAAAAATAAAAAAATACGTATCTGTTTTTTTTCGATACAGAATAGAAAAAAAAATATTTTTGGCCGATTTTAAGAGGTCGACTAAAATCTCACGTGGAATTGCCCATATATTTATTATATTTACATTATATTTATTGGTTTATACACCTGTCTTCAGCCTTACATACTTGGCTATACAAGTGTTCCTTACAATTTCTTGCTATACAAAGTTTTTCTTATATACAATTCTTAATACTAAGTTTGCGCCTACAGAACGTCTTTGAAAATTAGGAATACTCGCATTTGCCTGGACCATCCGTCTAATGGGTTTTCTCGCCAGTGGAGAGGGAAACTGTAGAAAACCTCTCCGAGTACAACCGGTTTATCGACAGTCGAATTCTAATGGTGTGTACCGGACAATAATCGACGGTGCACATCATTAGACTTCGACGTCAAACCTCCCGCTCAGATTATCTCACTTGCCGGAAAAATCCCAGGCTAATGGGCGCGAACCAAGTACTCCCTTAGTCCTAAGCGTCCGCCGAGCCAGGCACTTATCCGACCGAGCTAATCTGTCGGTTAATATAAATATTAAACCTTATTTAAATAAAAATGTAAAACTTAGGTTTTAGGGACTAAACCCTATCTAGCGAGAGGGATGTTATAGTCAGCAAAAATATATATCCCCACCTGTATTGTTTCATATTCGACTTGAGCTGCAAAACGTATTTGTAACTCAGTCTTATTTTTGCCTTTGAAGTGTATTATTAATTTCATTAATAAATTGTCACTCTCTGAAGTGAATAAAAGTAAATTGTGTCTATTTAATAAATTAGACCGTAACACGGGCAAATTTTTTGAAATTTTTAAAATTAAAATTTTTATTTTAAACGGTTATAAATCTTAAGATCATCCTGAAAAAATGAAAAAGATTCATTAAAATTTGTCAAAAATATCGCATTTCAAAGAAACTCTAACCTAAAAATTAAAAGCACCGTAACTCTAACAATTTTAAAAATTTTTGAAAACTCTTTGACCTACAATCACATCTTTTCTAACACTAAAGATATACCCATTTTCAAAAAAATCGAAAGACCCCCGACCAACATTGATATGTTATATTGATATGTTAGTTATAGGACATTTTTTTAGCAAATCTATTCTAGAATGTGATTAAATAACATGTTATACTGAATTATACAAAGTTTGAAAGCATTTAAAATATGTAAAATTTGACAAAGATTCTGTGACATACGGACATACATACATACATTCATACATACATACATACATACATACATACATACATTCATACATATATACACTGAAAAAAATGCCTAATTAATTACAAATTAATAAAATAAATTACTTACAGTATTAATTCATTCAATACAAAAATAATAAATTTATTCATGAAAGAAAATGTCACTGCTTCTTTCAAATTTTTTTAGAATAATTGTATTAATAATTTAAATTTAAATAATAAAACTAATTTGAACAATTATTTTAACAAATTCTAAAATACATTTTTTAAAAAACTCACCAGTTCTATTATTGATCCATTATGACAATTCACATTAATAACATAACAATATATTAAAATTAACTGTCTTGATATTTTTAAAACACATATTTGTTATAAATTAAAATAAATTAATTAATTAATAGAATTTCAATTTTATTATTTTTAAAAAAATTATTTTCAAAGTTTATTTATTAAAATATCAAATTATTATATTATATCATACATAAATCGTACCTCTGAAATAACTTCATAACTTCCTCTGCAGTGCTGTACATTGCAAAAAAATTCGGCTAAAAGTTTCAAAGTTATAAGCAATTTAAAAGAAAAAATAATGTTGTAAGGGTTAGACATGGGTGTAAGGGTTGAGCCACTGTAGAAAATCAATGAAATATTTAGGTAAATGGTTAAAAATGTCCTTCAAATAATAGAATGACACTTGAAAATACGTCAGCTCACCATTTTCTTTATGAAAATGGTGAGCTGACGTATTGAGTTTGGTTACTACGCCTTGCAGAGCTGAAAAAACTTAGAAACCAATTAGTTTTATTCGAAACAAAATGTGCACTTCCACATGGTGCTGTCAGGTTGCAAAAAATAAATTATTTGACTATATTAACCGCACGGACGATGAAGAAGTTTTTACTCTTTCTCTTGTAATTTCCAGGAGGAAAGGGAAAAACTTCCCTTTTCACATGTTGAATGTCCAATCGCTGATATGAGACTTCTTCATTATGGTGCGTTGTGACATCGGAAATTCATTTGTTTAAGGTAGAGATGTGTGAAGAACGTCATTTTACAGTGAAAAAAATATATTCATGTTCGAAAAACGTTCTTAAAACATTTTAAAAAGTCTTATTTCACATCTCCTTCGATAACGTATTGTAAATGTTTCGTGTACTGAGAATGTTTTTAGATTAATTTTTATATGCATTTTTTATTTCCTTTTTCCATTTTCAAGTTCATATCATCATTCTTCTGTAATTTATGGGCCATTTTTAGAAAAATTCCTTCATATCAGAATGATTTTCTATGGTGGCCCGACCGTAAAGACCTGACCTGACCGTAACAACATTTTTTTAAAAATGTTTATAACTTTTCCAATTTTTGTCCAGACATTTTCTGATGTACAGAAGAATCATTCCACTTTAGAAGATCTTTCCAACCATATGTCACAAAACGTAAAATTCGGCCTATAACGGAAGTTATGGGCACAAGTCAAAAAGTGTCCCGACCGTAGCGACTCTCCCCTATAGTAAATGTAAAAAATTAAAAGGAATAATAATAGTTTTTAAAAATAAAATTGTAAATATCGCAAGAATTTGAATTAAAAAATGTTATGCATTATAGTAAAGTAAATAGAGGAATTCAATAATAGTAAACTAGTATCACAAGAAGAAAGATACTTGGTTTTATTATAATTATTTAATTAGTCCCACAATATAATATAATACTTTGATGAAATACTCTAAGGCAACTATTATTAAACATTTCTAACGTATAGTCAATTTTCTTTTGACACTATTGCTCCTTTTTTACAGATTAAAAATTTTTTTTCCTTGAGAAAAAACACTTCAATTTTAATTTTTTTATCCCTCTTATTACTCTTTATTTTCTTGCTTGTATTTTATAACTGTTATAAGATTTACAAAAATTCTGAACGTTTAAATAAACGAATCTTTTGTTGTGTCCGAATGTGTTGAACAGTTACTGTGCAAAATGGAAAACGAATGTTAATTCAACATTTATTTAGTTGAAAATTAGTTTTTTTATACATATATACAAAGTACTTTTATTAAAATATAAATCAATACAACAGGGTGGCTACGAATTCAGAATTTTAAAATTCCCTGACTTTTTCAGGTTTTCCAGACCATTTTTTTTAATTCCCTGACCAAATTAGTTAGTTGTTGTTTGCTTTTTTTGTTTTCTAACATTTTTAAAACTTTTTCTTTTCAAATATTTTAAATTTTTAAATTAATGTATTAAACGTCATTGAAAGCTTGCAAAGAATTTTATTAAAAAATTTGAGAATAATTTAATTCCCTCGAAGAATTTTATTATTTATAAAAATAATTTAATACATACGAAGAATTTTATTAAAATGGTTTATAATCCTAATTAAATTCTTCGAAAAATTTTTTTTTATTTTTTTTCAAAAAATGAAGTTTCATTAATAATTTTAATTGATAATTTTCAAAATAATTGAATTTCAACAACAATTTACTTTAAATTTCTAAAATAATCGTGACTCGTAATAATTGAAATAAAAAACTTAATAATTAAATTTTAATAAAATTTCTAGAAAATTATTGATTATGTCGATGTTTTAATAATTATAATTAATATTCATACTATAAACCTTTATTAAAATTTTTGCTGGAAAATTTAACTCTTTCTTATAAATTAAAAACAATTATTTCTTCCGTGAAATTTTATTACAATTGTATTGAAAATATTTAAATTTTTGAACAGATTTAAATCTAACTTGAAAAAAAGTTTTTTAAAATTAGAAATGAGAATAATAATAATAAAAATGTTCTATTCTTTTAGACTGTTTAAGACTTAGTCCCTACTAAAACTCAGGTAATTTTCCGATGAAAAAAATAATAAAAATTGGAAAAAAAAGTTTTAAAAATTTTTGGATTGGCTGCTGAGTGGCCGATAGTGTCCAAAAATTCGTTAAAGTAAATTAAAATGTTCTATTCTTTTAGACTGTCTTTGACTCAGTCTCTACTACAGGGTTGCTACGAATTTAGAATTTTAAAATTCCCTGACTTTTCCAGGTTTTCCAGACCATTTTTTTAAATTCACTGACCAAATTAGTTAGTTGTTGTTTGCTTTTTTGATTTCTAACATTTTAAAAAATTTTTCTTTTCTAATATTTTCAATTTTAAAATTAATGTTTTGAACGTCATTGAATTCTTCCAAAGAATTTTATCAAAAATTTGAGAATAATTCAATTCCCTCGAAGAATTTTATTATTTTTAAAAATAATGTAATGCCTGCGAAGAATTTTATTAAAATGGTTGATAATCCTGATTCCAAAGAATTTTTTTTAATGAAGTTTCATTAATGATGAAACGTCCAAGCGCCCGTCCTGCCGGAAGGATGTTCCAAAAATAAGGATTTTAAAAAAAGGGAATTTAATTTTTCTTTTCAGTAACTCCTTGAGATTAAAGTAGACGAAAAAAGAAAAAATACATATATTTGACTTTTTAAAATAATAATATTAAACCATTTTCAAAACCCTCAAACTTGCTGTTTCTAAAAAGTAAAAAAAACATTTTTTCGTAAATTTAATGTAAAATCCACAAAAATCAATATATTTTGGCCGGTCTAGTCTCTTTTTCTTCAGAAACGTTCAAAGAATGAAACCTATTTGTTTAATTTAAAAAAGTTTCATTTCTAATGTTAATCAGCAAAATTGCGTCCAATTGAATAAAAACTCTCTTCAAATTTGCTTTATAAAATGAATATGGAAGCAGATAAATACAAAAACAAATATATCGTTGGAAAGGTAATGAAACAAGCTTTCCAATTATGTAAATATCAAGTTTCTAAATATATATGCCTAGGCTTGGTAGCCTTTTAAACAAAGCAAAAAGCGTCCTGCCGGCAGGACCGGGTTTCATCATTTTGTGACTAAAAATTATATGAGTTTTTGGAAAATTCAACTTCTTTAATCTACCCTGCTCTTCGGTTTGAACTTACAAGCTCGACATTTACATGCGCTGAAAGCTTGCTTCATCACCTTTCCTACAACAATTTACTTTAAATTTCATAAATAATCGTGTTTCGTAATAATTGAAATTTAAAATTTAATAATTAAATTTTATTAAAATTTCTAGAAAATTATTTATTATAGCCATGTTTTTAATAATTTGAAATTATTATTAATCGTAATTAATAATCATACTGTAAACATTTATTAAAATTTTTGCTGGAAAATTTCACTCTTACTTCAAAATTAAAAACAATTATTTCTTTCGTGAAATATTATTACTATTGTATTGAAAATAATTGTTTTTTTTAACAGATTAAATCAAACTTGAAAAAATAGTTAATGAAGTTTTTAAAAATTAGAAGTGAGAATAAAAATGAAAAATTGAAACTTTTGCGATTCAGATACGTCTAATTAGATTTTAAAAAAATATTTTATAAATTTCCCTGACATTTCCAGGTTTTCCCTGACCAAGAATAAATTTCCTGACGATTCTAGGTTTTCAAGTATTTCCCTGACCGAAGCAACCCTGATACAAGCAAAAATATTATCGCCTATAATTTCAACGTTTTAAACTTTAGAGACACAGTGCTAACCTTACTTTCAAGGGTTATGATAGGAGCTGCGAAAATACCCGCACATGTTAGCAAAAATATGTCTCCATTATCGAGACTGTTAATATATTTAATAAAAATCAGTTTTTTTAACTAAACAATTTTTTTGTGAAGAATAACAATAAATTTACCAAAATATAAAAAAAGAATCATCTCTTAGAGTTTTATATAATATAAAAACTCAGGAACCGCTACTAAAACGAAACTAAATAGAACATTACTTTCGTTTTAGTGTTTGAGTTGACACGAAACTAAATTAACAAAGTGACATTAGTTTCAAGTCGACAGGAAACTAAATTAACAAATTAAATTTAGTTTCGTGTCGACACGAAACAAAAGATTGAAAAACAAAATTATTTAGTGTCAATCACAGAAAAATTGCTTCCCCTGACTCATGTAACCAAAGCAACGTAAGTAATTAATATAAGTTACGTTACCAGAGTAAATTACGTAATCACAGTCACTTAAGTAAACGGCCAAACTTACGTAAGTTACGTAACTTACGGAAATGGGATTATTCACGTAATTTAAGTAAATTTGACCATTTATGTAAGTTACTGTACGTACGTAACTTACGTAAGTTCATTTAATTTCGTAAGTTATTCTAGTTGTGTAGCTCACGTAATTATGACCATTTACGTAAGTTGCGCAACTAGAATAACTTATCCAATCAAATGAACGTACGTAAGTTACGTAACATACGCAATTAATCAAACACACGCTATTAAGTAAACTTACATAAGTTACGTAAATTACGTGAATGTGATTATTTACGTAATTTACGTAAATTTGACCATTTATGTAAGTTACTGTACGTACGTGACTTACGTAAGTTCATTTAATTGCGTAAGTTAATCTAGTTGTGTAGCTCACGTAAGTTTGACCATTTACGTAAGTTACGTAACTTACGCAATTCATCAACCACTATTATAGTTACGTAACTTACGTAAGTTCGTTTAATAGCGTGCGGTTGATTAATTGCATATGTTTCGTAACTTACGTAAATGGTCAAACATACGTAAGTTACACAACTAGAATAACTTACGTAATTAATTGAACTAACGTAAATTATGTACGTACAGTAACATACATAAATAGTCAAATTTACTTAAATTACGTAAATAATCTCATTTACGTAAGTTACGTTATTTTGCTATTGTTATGTAACATACGTAACTTCCTTTAATTATGTAAGTTACTATAGTTACGTAAGTCAGGGGAAACAATTTTTCTGATTGACACTAAATAATTATGTTTTTCAACATTTGGTTTGGGGCGACACGAAACTAAATCTAATTTGATAATTTAGTTTCGGGTCGACACGAAACTAAACTCAGTTTGTTAATTTAGTTTCGTGTCGACTTGAAACTAAAGTCACTTCGTTAATTTAGTTTCGTGTCAACTCAAACACTAAAACGAAACTAAACTTTCGAGACGGTCCCTGATTAAAAACAATCATTTTAACACCACTGCAGAGTTGAATCTGAAACCAAGGTGAGCCTTTTTGAACTTTTTTCAGACAACAAATTTTTAAACATTTTTAGTAAATTGATTAATAGAAAAATAATAAAAAAAAATGATGCATATTATAATGTCTTAGATGTCAGGTTTAAGGAGTGATTGTTTAGAGTCAAAAATTTCTTATATTATTTGAAATATTCATTAAAATACAAAATACCGCGATAATAAACACTTTTAACTTCAGTTTCGGTTTCAGCGACACCAAGAACATAAAGAAGTGGTAGTCAGACTTAAAAATACAAAATTTTGTTGATTGAAATATTTTGGGGTCAAATTTTGAGTTCTTTTTTCAGATTATCTCAAAATCCTGACGTGATGGGGTTAAATGTACTTCAGTTTTGGTTTCAGCGACTCTAAAATCATAAAGTAGTTGTAGTAAGACTTAAATATAAAATTTTTTGTTTAAAAAAATATAGGGTCAAATTTGGAGTTTTTTGAGGTTATCTCAAAACCCTGACGTGATGGGGTTAAATAAACTTCAGTTTCGGTTTCAGCGACCCCAAAAACATAATGTAGTCATAGTCTGATCAAAAGCTCAGAGAATAAATTTTTTTTGTGTGCCAGTGTAGTTATTAAATGAAATGATGTAGTTATAAATAGTGGCCACTGTTTAATGTTTCATGTCATTATAACAAATTTTGCTTATTTTCAAACTCCTCCGACATAGTACTGATTTGGTGTTTAACGAGTTTTCCGCCGGTACTGATTTTAATATGTTTTAACTCCAACATAGTACTGATTCAGTTTTGGAATCAGTAATGTCCCAATCCCGATCGGGTTCCGACAGTCAGTACCGTCGGTGAGTACTAAGTCCGTACCATGCCGGTGTTGAACTCCGTCGTAGCTCTGGACATTTCTACTTTGTTGGTAGTAAAACCTAGTCCTAGATTGATAATTTTACAGTATATATTTGGTAGCTGATAAATGTTATTACCCTTGTCAATTTCTCAAATATTTAAGCATTGAATTCACGTCAGCGGAAAAGTGATTTGCACTCTCTTTGCCTTATTTTAGCCTGGTTTTCCACTAGCATATCTTGGCCTAAGTTTAGCTTTAAAATATGCTTTAATCTTGATGAATCCATAGTTGCTTTTGTCGGAAGAAGAACAATGACCTAAAATGGTACCAATCTTAATACCACGTTTGCCAATATTGGTAGTAATGTGAGCAATTTTGAGCCAATACTAACTATAAGAGTTGATTACTCGCAGCCAGAAAGGGAGAGTTCATAAACTACGTAGAGCTATGTTTAACACTTTTTGATGTGGTATTTTTCTGATTTTGCAATGACTTTCCAAAGTGCGATGTATGCAATTGTGCAACACCATTAAAAATTATAAATTTTTCAGAAATCAGGATCGGGTGGAAGTAATCAACAAGGTAAAAGGGGTCCAACCAGGACACATACACGTTAGGACTGTATAGAAAGAAAGAAGAGCGGCGGTGCAATATCGCACACGGAGTAAAGTGCATTCCGCTGTAGTTCATACTTATGGGTAGGGAAATTTCTTGTGTGACTGTTAAACTATAATACCACCACCAATCTCGCAGGCTAACTGCGGTTTAAACGTTTCACGAAAAACACATTGCTCTTTACTCTGTACTGCTATATACTTAAAGGAAAAATTTTTTTTAGCTCGAGCAAAATATGAGGCATTTTACGTGTAATGTCCTAAATTGAAATTTCAACTTCTTGTAAAAAATTGAAACTCGGGGAATTTGTTGTTCTATCAAGTAGAAATGTGCCCAAAAAATATTTTTGGCTTTTTCGACAATTTGAAGAGGGTAGAGGGGTCCAATTTTACCAATTTTGCTAACACCGGTTACTTTCTGAATTTTTTTTAACATACTTTTAAGCGGAAAATTCTTTTAGAATATGTTTCGGAAAGGTTTTTTCTTCCTCTTTCCAATGGTGAATTTTATTTTTTAATATTTTTAAAATTTACCCCAATTTTTGATAATATTTAAATTTAAATTTTCCAAAAATGGTTCTGTTTATTTGAAAATAAATGATTGCAAACGAAAGCTGAGGTTTTTTCCTATGCGCATGTAAATTTTCAGAATGCCCTTTTTTGTTTTTAAGTTAATAAAATTCAAAGAATAAATTGCTGCGTCGCGGGCGCCTCGCCTCACGCTGGGTTTGACGATTATAACGTCGATTACAGAAATTAACAACCCAGATTTGATAATGAGGAACAAAAAAATAGATTTAGAAACGGATACAGAAGATACAACAACGTTCAGGATATTTACCGTAGTAGCTTTGAGGAAACATGTGACAATAATGATTATTTCAAAACAAATTATTTTATAGAAAACAGATCTATGTATAATAAAACAAATGATGATTATGATTTCACAATATCACAAATACGTTTCAGGGAAACGTGAATCTAAAAACCTTAGAGGACGAGAAACAATTGGATCTTAATGTCTCACTTTCCGTAAATGAACCACAACTCGTAACAGAAAAAGAAGAATTAAGCTAAAATAAAGCTATTCAAACTGTAGAAAAGCCTCTAAAAGAAGAATAAATAGCAATCTATATGAATCTTATTATAGACTAGCTGTCGTACCCGTCTTCGACGGGTTTTAGTTTCTGCAGATACATTCAGTAGTGTGTCTACCAGTCTCGAAAAATAGGAAATAGTGGGGAATTTAATTTGACTGGAGAAATAAAAATTAGCTATCATTAACTATTTCATTATAAAAATATTACTATTTTAAAACAGTGATCGACTTTTTATCATCAAATAATTTATTGCTTCCTCATAAGGAAGCTTTGCATTCGTGACGATTTTTAATTTTTCAAAACATGATTATATGGACACATTTTCATCTAGGATATACGTATATTAAATTCTGAGCAAATGTCCAGATGTATGTGTGTATGTGTGTATTTATGTGTATGTATGTGTGTATGTATGTGTGTGTATGTGTGTGTATGTCACAAAAAATTGTGTACAAATTATCCCAAACAAATTTTAATGGATTGCCCTGAAATTTTGCAGGTTTATTGCAGTCATTAATACCTAAAATCTGACACAAGGATTTTCAAATTTATCGACAAAATTTTTTTTTATACAATTTTTTCAAAATTTGAAAAAAAAAATTTTTTGTATTTTTTTAAATAACTTTTTTGTTTCTTAATATTTTCATAAATTATTCTCAAAATTACATTCCTGACAAAAAAACGAATCGATTGATATATACAAAGTGCACATTTCATCAAAATTTATAAAATTAATCAATATTTTTCTTTTTCACAAAAAATTCAAATTTTGTGTTATATGAAATATTACCTTAACATATTAAAATTAAATTAAGCAATTGGTTTATAATATTTTGAGGAAGCGAAATGGTCATGAAATGAACAACTTGTTTTTTATTGATTAAAATGCAGAAAACAATGTTTGTCAATTATTTGTAGATATTTAATTATAGTATTATAAGTTAATCCAAAATTTCCACCAGTTTTTTGAGTTATAGTAAAGTTAAATTCGAACTAATTATATCCTAATTGCTTAAATCTAAAATAAGACCTATATTGCTAGATGAATTCATAATTTTTCCCGATTAAATTAAATTCCTGCATATTTCCCGTTTTTCCAGTTGGTAGAACCCCTGTTAAAAGTATTTGTAAAAACAAAATCCCGTCGAAGAGTATTTTCATAAAATATGTGAATTTTGTAGCCATTTGTAGTTTTATTTATCGTTAATACTTATCAGAAAAATTTAAAGAAATTAGACATTTTCCATTTTTTAAATTTTTTCAAAAAATTGAATACCTCCCGTTTTAATTAATATGTTTTTGAAAATTGTAAATTTATTGTTTATATATGTATATCTCACAAAAGTCATAACTGATTAATTTACCTCACAAAAGTCATAACTGATTAAGTTACTGCAATATATCAAAATGTAAAAATTGTTTTGCCAAAAATAATGTCCTATGACCAAGATGTAAGTATAAAAATGTTTTCAAAAAATTTAAAAACAGAAATTTTTCAAATATTATATTTTTTTAATGAATTGCATTTAAATGATCTATAATTCATTATTTCATGTTATTTTGTCATGTTTCAGCATAATTTTTCTAAAAATTGTCTTTTATAAATAGATAATTTTTTCGATTTTTTTTAATTTTTAGAAAACATTTTTATACTTACATCTGAAAAATGGGATAGTATTTTTTGCTAAATTATGCTAAAATGTGACAAAATAACATGTTATACTCAATTATAGATAGTTTAAAAGCAATACATTAAAAAATCAAAAATTTTAAAAATTTCGATTTTTTGAAAACATTTTTATCTTTACATCTTAGTTAAAGGACATTATTTTTTGCAAAATTATGCTAAAATGTGACTAAAGAACATGTAATACTTAATTATAGATAGTTTAAAAGCAGCTCATTAGAAAATATAAAATTTGGATATTTGCGCTTTTTGAATTTTTTTAAAATCATGTTTATACTTTTATCTTAGTTATAGGACATTTTTTTAGCAAATCTATTCTAGAATGTGATTAAATAACATGTTATACTCAATTATACAAAGTTTGAAAGCATTTTTAAAAAAAGGTAAAATTTGAAAATGTTTAATTTTTTGAAAACATTGAATATCTCCCGTTATAATTAATATTTTTCAAATCTGTAAATTTAAAAACCTTTCTTGGCCTAAGGTTAAACATTCTGCCAAATTTGGTTTCAAACGGTTTAGCCGTGTTTAAGTGATTCGCGAACAAAGATTCTGTGACATACGGACATATATACATACATACACGAAATTTTTTATTGGCATTTTTGGAATTCTGGATGCTCAAAACCAATAATTATGTGTAAAATTTTAAGTTCTGAGCAATGTACAGACAAAAGTCTCATCTTATATATATAGATACTTTGGACGATGAAGAAGATATCAGCCTTAGTGAAACACTTTCAAATAAGAAAATGGTGGATACATATAAGGACCCAACTAGAAGATGCGATTTGTTATTAGCGAAAAATCAAACTCATTTTTGGGACAATAATGTGTTCGTAGAAGAGGAATAGAATAAAAAAGAATCTTTACAAAAGCCAAATTCGGAAAGAAGCAACAATTTAAGAAAATCAGGAGAAATAAGTGAATTGAAAAATTACAGTTGTGATAATGACAAAATTTCACAGCAAGAAAACAATACTTCAAAATCTGAAAATAGTCAGGAACTATATGAAACAAAATCGGATCAAGAAAGAAATGGAAGATGAAGAACGTCATAAACATTTTTGAGATAAAATTTTACTCAAAGCGAATAAGAAAGAAGAAATAAGAAATAAAACCGATATGCATAACTTAAAAATGAAAGGAGACACTATAAACACAGAAATGAAGAAGGAGATAATGTTATTAAACCTAATAATATTTATATTAAAAGATGTATTTTAAAAGTATTAAAAAAACAATTCGAAAGGGACAGGGTCAGTACCCATAAGAGAGATTGTAAAAATGATAAAAGGGCTTCTTCTCTAGTTGCACATTCCCATGAATATGACCACAATTTTAATAACACCAAAATTATTTGTAATGAGTCTAATCTCAGAAAACGACTTTTTAAAGAAATGTTTTATATTGTCAAATTTAGTAATTCTGTAAACAAACGAACCGACATAAATAACCTTAGTGATTTATATTTTAATCTAATATCCGATATGACCTTATAATTGGTTTTAAATTAGTAAAAAAGTTTTTTATGCTTAATTTTTTAAAAATTTGTGACTTCGGTATAATGTGAATAGAACTTTAAGTTTCGAGGACATGTAAATGGCACCGTAGAATTTGAGCATTGTGAATGAGCACTAATGGTTTTGAGGTTATAACGTTTCTTTGACAGCTGATGAAAATTATTGGTTTTTGGAAAATAATAATTTCCAGAAATGTAGACCACAATGCTGTCTAATGCTGGTTTAAATGTCGTTTTTATTGTTTTTCTGTATATGTTTTTCTATATGCGTTTTGACATTATGTTTTATTTTTGTGTGTCTGTGACTTTTTTGTTTAATTCTTTTTCAGTAATAATATTGAAAACTTAATGTCATACCTTTATTTCTTACAAGCTAGTACTGTAAAAATTAAAAGGAAATTGAAACTGAACGTTTAATAAAAATTAAATTAACTATTAACGTATATTTTTAATACTTCCTTGATGGACACTAACGTTTCAGTAAGAGTTCGGGTAAAACTTTCTTGACTTTCCTCGAGTGTTAGTTTTCAGGAATAGCTCGGTAAAACTTCCTTGACTTGTCTGAAGTGTTAGTTTTCAGTATTAAAATACTTTTTTATGTACCACGTAGTCTAATAAAAAACTTATACATTAATAGTCTGTTTTTTCAACTTATTTGTACTAATTAATTAATAATTATTTTATTATCAGTTTAATTAAAATTCTAATTATTAATATTCAATTAAATATAAAAGATGCTATAAAAAATCAATAATTATTATTATTATCATAATTTTTTATCAATTATTATATAATAAAAAGGTCGTGGGCTCGTATCCCACCATGCTACTGTTTTTTCTGTGTTTTGTGATAATTTTGAAATTAATTTATTAATTTCGAAAAATGTCTTTCTAAGAAAGCAGATTTCTGAAGTAGGATAGCTGTGCTGACGGTACAGGCTTAAGAGATTTATTTGAGAAATTGATTCGCATTATTGATAGCCTCTTTCATATTTAATATTTATTTGCCGAATGATAAATTCACTTCCTTTAATTTAATATTTAATTATTTAATTATAATTAATTAATTAAGTAAAAAAATAAGCAAGAAGAATATAATAAAGTAAGTAAGCAAGAAGGAAATTAGCAAGTAAGTAAATAAGGAAAATGGAAAGAAGAAAGTAAGCAATTAAGTACGGAAATAAGTAAGTAAACAAGAAGGAAGTAATTTGCTTACTTATGTAATTGTTTGCTTACATGCTTACTGCTTATTTCCTATTTGCCTTCTTCCTTACATGATTATTTACTTACTTTTTTAGTTGCCTACTTGCTTATTTCCTCTTTGCTTACTTTATTATTTAATTACTTTTTTGTTTTGAAGTAAAATTTCATTTATAGTAACAATAACACTAAATGAATAAAATGGATTATTTTAATTTTTTGGTGTTAATTTAATCTCCAACGCTTTTAATACCTCACAATTTACTGTGATAAGAATTTGGAAATAATAAGAATTTTAATAAATTATTGTTTTGTTGTATAAAATACTAATTTAAACGTTTTTCTCTATAACAATAAAAACATAATTAAAAACTATTTCATAAATTAACTTTAAATATAGTTAGACATTATTCAATAATATAGACGATTTTTTTTATTTTGTACAATTATTGTTTATTAACTAGGGTGTTGTTATTTTGTTTGGATTTACAATTTTGGTGTGATATTATTTTGTTTTTTTAAAAATCCGTAATTTCAATAATTAAAAAATTTTGTTTATTTATGAGCTTTCGCCCGTCGACGACAGGCATCCTCAGATATTTAAACTGAAATACATGTTATTTTCAATTAAAAAACTTTTTCTTTTTTACATATATATAACATATATATAACATATACATATAACCAAAAAATAAAAAACTTACCAAGAGGTCTCTTCAGAAATAAAACACAAAAATTTTATATCAAAAACTCAATTTTTGGAAAAAATCATAAATTAATATAATCAAGACCATTTTGTTCTTGATTACAAAACTGAAAAACCTGCTCACCCGAAAATTATGCGTCAGCGCCACCACTAAACTTGTTTATCTGCACTCACAAACTGGGTCACCCACGTACCCAGTTATTATTTTCTAAATTTTTTGGGAAGTGTTTGTCTATCGAAAACGGTAACGCTACGCACCCAGTGGCGGGCGATCAGACTTTCCATGCAGCGAGAAGCGAAATACTATGACAGTGGGAAAACAGACTTATTAAAGATTTTTTCGTGTAACGTATAAAAAATGTTTTTTAAATGCCACATGAGGGTAAAACAGATCTGGAGTATGATAATGAAGAAAACTGCTTAATCAATAAATTCAAAAAATTAAATAAAGAAAATTTAACTAATTGAAATATAAAAAGAAATTCATTAATTAAACAAATTTTAATTAGTGTTTAGAATCAATGGATGATAAATTTGATTGGAATTATTTATGTCAGTTTACTTATTTACATATTTAGCAGAAAAGGAATCTTTATGATACCAATTCGTTAAAATAGAACTTTTTTCTCTGATAAGAAGGGTGTCCAAAAAACTAATGCGATTATTATTCAGGAATTCAAGGGTAAATTGTAAATTATGGAGATAATGGAGAACCTATAGACCCACGGATATCCCTGACTTTATATTGATTGATATTTTGGAGTTTTGTATTGATAATGCGTATTGTCGTTTTACAAACAAATTTTTGGTACGCCTATGGGTTCTCCATTATATATATGAGCGATTCCATCTCAAGTGATCAAGGTGGAGAAAAATTTTTCTCCAATTGTAGCAAAACTTGGGGCTTTTGTAGTACTCATAGATAGCAATTTTTCACCAAAATATTTTTTTACCTAGTCCAATATTTTTCGAGGGGGAGGGGGTTAAATTTTTGGGTTTTTCAGTACAATGTTTATTTCAATAATTTTTTACTCTTAAACAATTAAACATACAAATTTGACAAGGTACATTTTGGAAAGGTTTTTTCACCCTCTTTCGATTGAAAATAAGCATTTTGAAAAAAAAAAAAATTTTGACCAAAAAAAATCAAAATTAAAAATAAATTTCAATTTTTGAGGGAGATGGATACGATTTTTTTTTTTTTTTTTTTTTTAAACGAAAGCTGAGGTTTTTTCCTAAAAGGACATATAAATGATAAAGTGGGACTAGAATGTTTAAACATTGAAAAAAAGAATTTTCTCCAAAACGGAGCTAAAAATCGGATTTAGAGCGCTCCGGCGAGTAGAAAACTCTTTTTTTCAATGTTTAAACGTTCTAGTCCCACTTTATCATTTATATGTCCTTTTAGGAAAAAACCTCAGCTTTCGTTTAAAAAAAAAAAAAAAAAAAAATCGTATCCATCTCCCTCAAAAATTGAAATTTATTTTTAATTTTGATTTTTTTTGGTCAAAAAATTTTTTTTTTTCAAAATGCTTATTTTCAATCGAAAGAGGATGAAAAAACCTTTCCAAAATGTACCTTGTCAAATTTGTATGTTTAATTGTTTAAGAGTAAAAAATTAAACATACAAATTTGACAAAGTACATTTTGGAAAGGTTTTTTCATCCTCTTTCGATTGAAAATAAGCATTTTGAAAAAAAAAAATTTTTTGACCAAAAAAAATCAAAATTAAAAATAAATTTCAATTTTTGAGGGAGATGGATACGATTTTTTTTTTTTTTTTTTTTTTTAAACGAAAGCTGAGGTTTTTTCCTAAAAGGACATATAAATGATAAAGTGGGACTAGAATGTTTAAACATTGAAAAAAAGAATTTTCTCCAAAACGGAGCTAAAAATCGGATTTAGAGCGCTCCGGCGAGTAGAAAACTCTTTTTTTCAATGTTTAAACGTTCTAGTCCCACTTTATCATTTATATGTCCTTTTAGGAAAAAACCTCAGCTTTCGTTTAAAAAAAAAAAAAAAAAAAAAATCGTATCCATCTCCCTCAAAAATTGAAATTTATTTTTAATTTTGATTTTTTTTGGTCAAAAATTTTTTTTTTTCAAAATGCTTATTTTCAATCGAAAGAGGATGAAAAAACCTTTCCAGAATGTACTTTGTCAAACTTGTATGTTTAATTGTTTAAGAGTAAAAAATTATTGAAATAAACATTGTACTGAAAAACCCAAAAATTTAACCCCCTCCCCCTCGAAAAATATTGGACTAGGTAAAAAAATATTTTGGCGAAAAATTACTATCTATGAGTACTACAAAAGCCCCAAGTTTTGCTACGATTGGAGAAAAATTTTTCTCCACCTTGATCACTTGAGATGGAATCGCTCATATGAGCGATTCCACGTTAAGTGATCAAGGGGTCTTTTGGTGTAATGTTTATTTCAATAATTTTTTACTCTTAAACAATTAAACATACGAATTTGACAAAGTACATTTTGGAAAGGTTTTTTATGCTCTTTCGATTGGAAATAAGCATTTTGAAAAAAAAAATTTTGACCAAAAAAAATCAAAATTAAAAATAAATTTCAATTTTTGGGGGAGAAAGACCCGATTTTTTTTTAACGAAAGCTGAGATTTTTTCCTAAAAGGACATATAAATGATAAAGTGGGACTAGAATGTTTAAACATTGAAAAAAAGAATTTTCTCCTAAACGAAGCTAAAAACCGGGTTTTGAGCGCTCCGGCGAGTAGAAAACTATTTTTTCAATGTTTAAACATTCTAGTCCCACTTTAACATTTATATGTCCTTTTAGGAAAAAACCTCAGCTTTCGTTAAAAAAAAATCGGGTCTTTCTTTCCCAAAAATTGAAATTTATTTTTAATTTTGATTTTTTTTGGTCAAAATTTTTTTTTTTGAAAATGATTATTTCCAATCGAAAAAGCATAAAAAACCTTTTTAAAATGTACTTTGTCAAATTCGTATGTTTAATTGTTTAAGAGTAAAAAATTATTGAAATAAACATTACACCAAAAGACCCCTTGAACACTTCACATGAAGTGCCCCATATATAGCTGACGTAGTAGTGGAGAAACTAGAAACGGATGTTTTAAGAAAATTAAATTTTGAATTATTATTTTACTTTAGATACGTGTATGACATCATCACATGTGTTTACAAAAATAATGCAATAACCTTTTAAATTCTTTTAATGATTATAATGATAATTTACAATTTACAATTGATTTCGAGAATAATAACCGCATTAGTTTTTTGGATACCCTTCTCATCAGAGAAAAAAGTTCTATTTTAACGAATTGGTATCATAAAGATACCTTTTCTGCTAAATATGTAAATTCTAATTCTAATGTATCCACTAAAGATTAAATCTTAATTATTTATGGTTTGGTAGACAGGGCCATTAAACTGTCAGACCAAAATTTTTTTGCAGAAAATTAAAATTTTATTTATGACATATTAATTAAAAATGATTACCCAGAACTTTTTTAAATAAATATTTAAACATTCGTTATCGGTTTCTTGTAAATGATAAAATGGTAGATATAATGATATTATTATGATAATATGGTAGATTATAAATTTTTAAAAATTGCAAAGTGCAATGGATTTCTTTCTCGTTATTGAAACAGTTGTATGTGTTACGTTAAAAAAAGAAACCGTTTTTAAATATACCTAATGTTCCTCGTTTTAAATTAGTTTCATAAATAAATCTAATTTGGGATGAGGATAAGTAAATGAGCCTACTAAATGTATTGAGAGAATAATTTTTATTTAAAAACTAACAAGAAAGAAAAGAGTTGACAATGAGTTTAATTAAAATTATTGATCTTACTTAAAGAATAACGATTACTGGTGGTGTGATGATTATCTGGTAATCCAATCTTAAGGGTGTTGAGCAGTAGACGTAAAGGGGCCTTGTAACTGTTGTCCTTAATGGTTTGGTATTAATCCTCTTGATTACACTAATGAGATAGTGTATTGTATTGTGAAAATATCTGCTTTCTTCTCAACGGTTGTCGCCTCTTGAGCTTTCGATGGTTCGAAATTTGGAATGTGTTGTTTCAATATTAGACCTTCGTTCATAGTTGAGTTTATTTCTAAATTTATATTTCTTGAAAATTGTTAAAATTTATACTTTGATAATTGATTAATTATAAGAGGTCGATTTAAAATTCACTTCAAATTCAATACACTTTTAAAGATGTATGTTCAAAAATAATACTTGGGGATATACTGTTCACTTTTAAATATATACTTTGAGTTCACTTGTAGACGATATGATGTGTACTGGTTGGTTTCCAACAAATTACTCTCTGTTCTAATCAGAAAAGGTACCCCTTTTTATATCAAAAATTAGCTGCTTTTCTAGTTAGGACTTCCTTCATCAGTCATGCTATTTAAATCGTTGTCGTTGTCGCGCGTTCCACCGACAATTGCTTGAACGTCCATGGTTCCTCCTTGTGCGATAAGGTCTTCATTTAAGGTTTTTGAGTCTTGTTACTGCTGTTTCGACTTAATTTATAGAACATGTATGTTATACATATTTTTCTTTTCTTCCACGTGTCGAAGGTTGTTGAAGATCGTTGAACTGATGCACAATTATTATTCTGATTACGTGATTCCACATTACTTTTCTTCTTTCGTGTAGTAAAGCTTGTGGTAAGTCATGTAGCTTGATGCGCGATCGTTATTCTTTTTACATTGTTTAAAATATTACTCTTCTTTCTTTAGTATGTTATAATTTATAAATTTGTTTACATACATATAAGATATATAATAATAACCACATTTATAAAATATACTGAATATAATCCAATAATATAAAAGAGTATTTCAAATACAACAATATAATATATAGGCAAAATTAGAAGGAATTAAACATGGAAATATTATAGTTAAATTAAGTATATGGGAAGAAGTTACGGACGTAACATATGTTTGCATCCAAAAAATATGAACTTCTATATTTTTTAGAAATGAAGGATTTTCAAAATTTGATTGTATATAATATTAACTATAAATAATTGTTAATTTAATTGTTTAAATAAATTTTGAAACAATTATTTTTTATTCTAAAAGATTTTTTAATGAAATTAAATTAAGTCACTAGATCTAGCGATTTTTAAAATTAATTTGAGACTTTCCTTTATTAAGCAGAATTTATTTCAATTAGTTTGGCGTTTGTGTGTACATAATGTTTGTTTTTTTAACCTACTAAGGACGGGATGTACGAAATTTGTACATAATTTTTAAGAACATATTTCAATCTTAAAAAGCACCAAGAATAATTTGTAAATACACTTTTCTTATGTATCTTGCATTCCGTTTTCGAATGGCGTACTCAAAAAACTCAAACATGTTAAATAAACAATTTATAAAACATTTTTTAAGAAAAAACACGATTTTTCAAGAATTTTTATTTGGATTTTTCAATTTTTTAATAGCTAAACCCTCCAACAAACCTTCTACTGATAGAAATATCGCGTCAAAAATAGTAGGAGTACAACATAGGACTATTTTGGACATTAAATTTTTAAATGGCTGACACAAAATGGTAACTAAAGTTACTTTTTTTAAACAATATTATAAACAAATGAAGGAAATTATTTAAAATAGTTAATTTTGCTTAAAACTTGTTACTCGTGGGTTTTCAGAATCGCTGATTACAAATATAACCTTCGTTTAACAAAATTTAAAATGTCGGATCCAATATGGCGAACAAGAAATTGGAAAAATAGTTAAATTTGCTTAAAACTTGTTACTAGTGGGTTTTCGGGGTCGCCGATTACGAATTTAGCCTTAGTTTTCCAAAATTAAAAATGGCGGATCCAATATGGCAGACAATAAATTTTTTAAATAGTTAATTTTGCTTAAAACTTGTTAATCCAGGGTTTTTGGTATCCCTGATTACGAATATAACCTTAGTTCTCCAAAATTTAAAATGGCGGATCAAATATGCAATACAATAAATTTTTAAAATAGTTAATTTTGTTTAAAACTTGTTACTCGAGGGTTTTCTGGTTTACTGATTACGAATATAACCTTCCCAGTGGGCACAGGGATGTCTAAAAGACGTCGCTTTTAGTCCGCGGACAATGATGGTAATGTCGCTGAGTCACCAAAAAGACAACTAAAAGACGTTCTATGTCTGCTCCAAAAGACGCCTAGAAGACGTCTAAAAGACATAAAAAGAACGTCTAAAAGACGTCTTTTGGAAGTCCTTTTTACTTTTTTTCAGTGTATAGAATTTTTAGTTTAATGGATAGAAATTTTAGTTAGGTATTAATTCATGGTTTAAATAAATTTTCAGAGTTCTAAATAGTTTTAACAAATATAACGCGTTTATTAACTTGAGATTTCTAAGAGTATGAATATATATATAAAAACACTTTGATTAAGAATTAAATAACATACGATAAAAAATACACACACGAGACATATAACGACTATCACCTGTCGCCTATATTTCGACACTGATCCCCCAGTCCCCCCCTAAGCTACTCAGTCCACTCAAAGGAGAAAAGGAAGACAGGATCGAAGACAGAGATAGCGTTCACGGCCACTCATACAAGCATACCGAGCGACACACAAGAAAAAATCTATTCAAACTTAAACATTCAGACATTCAATTTATAACATTTTCTAAGTTAAAACTCAGTAATATTGTATTAAATTCATTTTTAGTTTAATTTTATTTTCTCTAAAATGTGGAGAAATAATGAAAAAATTCCTGCGAAGCTGGGATCGAACTTGGATACCTTGGGCTTCAAGCACTGCACCTTAAGCACCTCAGCCGTTCGAGGCAGATATAAACCTCTACAAAGTTAACGATCTCTCTTGTCAAATGTTAAATTAAAAAGACGTCTTTTAGACATCTTAAAGACATGTAATGGCCAAGACATAGAACATGTATAGGACGTCTTAAAGACGTTTTTTTGTACAAGTCTAAAAGACGTCCGCAAAAAGCCATCCTTAGGACGTCTTTTGAACAAGTCTGCCCACTGGGTTAGTTTTCCAAAATTCAGAATGGCGTTCTTCAGCCATTATTTTTTTAAATGTAATTTTATACATTATTTATAATCAGCGAATTTTAAATATATAATATACTATCTATATATTATATATTATATTATAATATTACATTAATATATTCATTGCATTAATTAATTATTTTTTTAAAACTATTCAATTAAATTTCTAGATTATTTAATTAGTACCTAATTATAAATATTGACATATCAATAAATTGCTGAAATTTTCAAACGTGTGATTTTTAAATACACAAAACTGTTTAAATTAATTATCACAGTTATTTAATTAATAATAATTTATTAACAATATTATTAATAACTTATTTATTAAATTAATTTTAATTAAATTTCTAAATTATTTAATTAATTCATATTTTTGAGAATATTAAATCGTCAAATTACATATTTTTATTATATATTTAATATTATATATTATTATATATAATTATATTATATAATATAATGATATAATTTATATTTATATTTCAAGGTTAATACCGTTTGGTCTTCGATAAAGCACAGTAAAATGAAGTAGTTTAATACCCTGATTATTAATTTCGATAATAACATACTCTGGTTCATTATCAGATTTACCAGGAGATAAATGAAGAACCCCAAACTTTAAATCACTCCTCACAGATGCCGCAACTCCACCACCTCGATTTTATTTTCTATCCCTGCGTATAAAATTATAATTTTTACCATACTGTCTCTAATCTCTTCAGTTAACCACGTTTCACTTAAGGCTACAACATGAAATTCATTTGATAACAAATGAGCCCTCAAAAGATTTATATTTGATTTAAGCGAATTTATGTTAGTATGGCAAATCCTTAATGATGAAACTTCAGTAGCTCAGTTTTGTAATCAAGAACAAAATGTTCTTGATTATATTAATTTATGATTTTTTTCCAAAAATAGAGTTCTTTTAATAGAATTTTTGTGTTTTATTTCTGAAGAGACCTTTTGGTAAGTTTTTTGTTTATGTTGTTTAGAGATCTAAAAAAAGAAAAAATTTTCTAACTGAAAATAACATGTATTTCAGTTTAAATATCTGAGGATGCCTGTCGTCGTCGGGCGAAAGCTCATAAATAAAAAAAAATTTATTATTGAAGTTATGGATTTTTAAAAAACAAAATAATATGAGTAAAATATGAGTGATATAGCAGTGAATTCATATATAAAAACAGTTCAAACTTTCTGATGCAAGAATGTCAAGCGTGCGATATATGTATTATTGTATGCGTTTAGAATGTGCAGTAGGTAAGTGTAATAAATAAGTATGTTTCGTAAACAATTGTAGGGAATTTCGGTAGTGATTAAAGTAGGTTAATTGAGATTTACGGCAGCGTTAATGTAGATCTACTGCAATGACATTATTTTTTATTTTTGTTTTTGATGTTTTACCGATCTATTTAGGTCAATATTGAGGGCAGTTTTGACATTAACGTCAAAATTTGATAAAACATTTCCGCTACCATCAAAATTTAGGTCAATATTGGTGGCAGTTTTGATATAAACGTCAAAATTTCACAAACAATTTCCGCTGCTCTCAAAATTTGAGTCAATTTTAGGGTAGTTTTGACCTTAATGACAAAAATTGTCAAAAAATTTTTGCTACCATCAAAATTTAGGTCAATTTTGAGGGAATTTTGACCAAAACGTCAAAATTTGACAAACAATTCCCGCTATCCTTAAATTTAGGTCAATTTTTAGGGCATTTTTGACCTAAACGTCAAAATTTCAAAAAACAATTTCCGCTTCCCTCAAAATTTAGGTCATTTTTAGGGTAGGTTTGACCTAAATGTCAAAAATTGTCAAACAATTCCCGCTACCTTCAAAATTTAGGTCGATTTTGAGGGCAGTTTTGACATAAACGTCAAAATTTGATAAACAATTTACGCTACCATCAAAATTTAGGTCAATATTGAGGGCAGTTTTGACATTAACGTCAAAATTTGATTAAACATTTCCGCTACCATCAAAATTTAGGTCAATATTGGTGGCAGTTTTGATATAAACGTCAAAATTTCACAAACAATTTCCGCTGCTCTCAAAATTTAGGTCAATTTTAGGGTAGTTTTGACCTTAATGACAAAAATTGTCAAAAAATTTTTGCTACCATCAAAATTTAGGTCAATTTTGAGGGAGTTTTGACCAAAACGTCAAAATTTGACAAACAATTCCCGCTATCCTTAAATTTAGGTCAATTTTTAGGGCATTTTTGACCTAAACGTCAAAATTTCAAAAACAATTTCCGCTTTCCTCAAAATTTAGGTCATTTTTAGGGTAGGTTTGACCTAAATGTCAAAAATTGTCAAAGAATTTTTGTTACCTTTAAAATTTAGGTCAATTTTGAGGGCAGTTTTGACATAAACATCAAAATTTTACAAACAATTCCCGCAACCCTCAAAATTTAGGTCAATTTTAGGGCAGTTTTGACTTATGGGTTAAAAGATTACCACAAACGTCTGTTACATTATGTCGAAATCTACATGTAATTTTACATTCTTCTATTACCTACATGTCATAAACGACCAAATAATGGCCCTTAATTTTTGTCAAAATTTATGTCAGAATTGATTTATTGTTACTGCTCTAAGTAAAAAGGGTCGTAATAATGCCTTTGATGATACTGCAAAGTCCATGTAAAATTTAACCAATTTTTTTACATTTAGGTATAAAGAAGTATCTATCTATAAGGGCACCATAAGATCATAATCATGTCCGTAAAGTAAAATTCTTTTTAAGTGCTTTTTTTTAGTATCGCTTAATATAATTTACTTTAACTTATTACCATGCATTCATAGTAATATAAAAACGATGATGCACTAAGTTATATTAAAAGGAATGCTTTAAAGTTTTATTAAATTGGCAACATTAATATGAAAATACTTTTTAAAAGATGAAATCAGAAAGAACTATTTATCTTAGGAAAGTGGAATCTACTTTTATACATAATAAAAAAAGGAAATTTCACACAAATTGTTTACTGTGATTAAAATGACTTAAAATGCAGTTTACTCATTTATTATAAAGTCACAGTTTGATAAACAGCAATTTTGAAACAGAAAATCTAGAAATAAACGTCATGCTTTACATTTTATTTGCCTATAAAACAGAACATAAAAATCAAATTATATTCTTATCTAAAAAATGGAAAATAAACAATTTGAAAATTTTTCTTAAATCTATTTGATCGGAATTTTTTAGTAATGCTAAGAATATATCAAGGGGTGAACAACTCGTGAATTATGGTGTATACTTGTATTGAATTACCAATGTGAATTACCACGAATTACCTTGAATTACTGAATTATTATTGTAGTAGGTGTACACCAAATTCCTTAGTTGTTTGCCCCTTGGAATAAATATAATATGGAAACAGTGTTTTATAATATTTAAACATTTTTTCATTAAATTTTGCATCTCTTTTAACCGAACTATAAAACATTCACATACTCAATATATATATACATATATATATATATATATATATATATATATATATATATATATATATATATATATATATTTTTGTCAAAATTAGCAGATTCGAATTAAAAATAAGCCGGCTGAAGCTAACAGTCGCGGTCAGCACCATCACACAGATTTTTTTGAGTTAATATATAATAAAAAAAATCTGAGGGGTAAGAAAACAATACAACTTTAGAGAATTGTAGTTTATATATCAGTGATGAATTTTTAAAAATGAAACAAACAAAATTATTATATACAATAGCCAGCACCCCTCAAAATTTTTGTGATTTTGTAATTTTTTCAGTAAATTGGAAATAAAAAAAATCTGAGGGATAAGGAAACATTTCGACTTTTTCAAATTGTAGCTTATACATCGCTGATAAATTTACAAAAGTTAAACAAACAAAGTTGTTGTAAACAATAACCAGCACCCACAAAACGCCTAAAGAAGGGTGCGAAGCGCGACTGCTAGTTTCAGTCGGCTTTAAGAAAAACATTATTTATTTATTTTGTCAGAGGTAGGGACAATATCCATTTAAAATTTTCTTTTTATTTCCTACCAATATAAAAATGACTGTCTTGCGCAGAATTTAAAATATAATTAAATTAAATATTATACTTTAACTTCATATTGCACTTCTTTTGCAAATAGAATTCTTTTGAATTGACTTTTAAGATAAAATTTTATAAACGGGAGGTACGTGTGGTAATTCTTTTCCCCATACGGAACGAATCAGACCATCAAAACCGACAATAAAAAAACGCAATGATATTTTCACTTTTAGGCAGTTTTCTTGATTTATTGTAATTCGTGTCTGTTCACATTTAAATGTATTTCTAAAAATATCTTGGCAGGTCTTGGCAGCTAATTTTCACATACATTTAAAATGTGCGTATAACGAATATTTTTTCATATCAGAATTTGCAATACTTCGCAAAACTTTAAATCTTATTAAAAAACTTTGTGTATCTCAATAAATTATTTTATTTTATTTTGATATTTACAAATGTCCGAAACTTTTTATCAATTATCGTGCGCGATCTGAAAGAACGAATCAGAAAGACAAATCTGATTATAAAAAAGGTGCATCTTCACGATTTTTTGTACCTCTTTTTATTGCCGAGATATAATTTAAAAAGAAATGGTATGTTTTTTCATACAGTCGCGTGTAATTGTTCTGATACTCGTAGGCGGTACTGTACCTGTACAATTATTAATCTAGAAAATTAGTAATATATTTTTTAACGTCGGAGTAGTTTAAACAATAATAAAATGAAACGAAAACATTCAGACAAAGATTCTTTAATGTTACTCCAACGTTTCGAAATCCACGGATTTCGTCTTCAGGGAGTCTTATATGTACAACAAAAAACAATTTTAAAAAATCAAAAAATGTTAGCTTACATTAAATTAATTAAAATATTGTAGAAACGTAAATAAACATAAAAATTGAAAATAATGAAATTAACTTAAAAATTTAAATATAAAAAACAAAAAATTCAAAAATAAACAATACAATAATGAATAATAAATTATCAGTACAATCTTAACAAATTAACAACAGTCAGAGAATTAAATTTCGTCCAAGAATAAAACACAAACACCCATACATTGAAAACATACAGAATCTGGAGTCAATATTTAAATTAAGTTAAAATAAACGAAATGTAAAAAAAAATAAAATAAATTAAAGTAATTCAACAAAGAAAATTAAATTATATAAAATTATGATAAAATATGAAAATTAATCACAACTTACCAAAAAAAAAATAAATAATCTAATCAATAAAAAAAAACAAATAAATAGAAAAACAAACAAATACAATATAACAGATAAAAAATTGAAAAATTGAAAAACTATTAAGCCCGATATTGGGACTTGTCACCATAAAGGAACAATTTAAACTGACATCCAAACACTATACAATTAATCACAATGTCACTCAAAAATACACAAACAGTTAAGATAATAGTAAGAAATTATCTATATTAATCTCTCTCCGTATTCTTTCATTCATTCTGTCCGCAAGAATTCGTCCGCCCTCCTGCTATGCTTTTGATGACAGAGAAGAGTTGGAGAGAGAAGTTTGTCAGAGTATATGAGAGAGAAAGCATGATACAGAGAAGAAGTGGGAAGTATCATCTTTTCTTTCAGTTTAGAGTAGGAGCGAGAGAGAGGCGAATAGTTAAGAAAGTAACGCCTACTTTTTTTGGTTTGGGCATCATGGTTTCCTGTATTCTCAGTGACAGATAGAAGGAGTCAGTAAAAGAATGTTAGGGGAGTTAGAAGTGGGGACTTTTACATTTAGGCGAAAACACCAATGGGCGTAATGTTTCCTTATTGGTATATAATTTTTCATTTCTCTGTGACAGAGTAGAAAAAAGAATAAAATGTAATATTTTTCTTATTTGATTTATTTTTTTATTATTAACTGAATACAATTAATTTTCTTTTTTTGTTCTTTACTTAATTAAGGAATAATCTTGGTATTTTTCATTCATTCTGTCCGCAGTTTGAAGTTAGTTTTGGTAAATGCTTTCGTTATTTTTCTTTTTCAAAACACTTTGCTTGACAGATCAAAATTATACAGCTTTTCGATTTGTCAATATCAAAATTTCTATTGTTTAAGAAGAAAGAAGGTTAAAAGATATTGTTTTTATAAAATAAGGGAAGAAATTTTCATAATATTGATTTATAAATTTTATAATTATTTGTTGTTTTTTTTAAATAAACAGTTGTTAAATTTTTGTTTTTTAATTACAATTTTTAACAATCGTTTTTTCCATTTTAAATTAATAAAAAAAATGTGAAGGAAGAATTTGTGTATTTCATAATTACAATTTTTATTCTTTTATATATATATAAAAATTTTTTTATATTTTACTAGCTAAAAAACGCTCAAGTATTTTCTTACTCTAATGATAATAGATATATTATAGGGGAGAGTAGGGCAAACCAGCAATTGCGCAACTTTTTCCTAGAGACACCTATACTTCATCATTTATTGTTTAGTTACTATGTTAACTTAAAAAAAATTGTCTAAAGTGCCGGTTTGCCCCACTCCCTGGGGTAAACCGGACCCCCCATGGGGCAAACCGAACCGTTTGGTTTTTTATTTATAATATTGCATTTACATAATCTACAATAATAAAAAACATAAAGAATCATGTAAACAATGGTTGTAGTAATGAAAATAATAATTCGGGATTGAATTTTAATTAAATAAATATTTTTTAATAAAAAAATATAAATGTGTGTCATTATCAGAGAAACAATATTAAAGGGTCCAATTCTCATTGGAAGACAATTATTTTTCATTGTATATATATATATATATTTTTATGTGTACATTTAAAGCCCAAGACCTAATATTTGGAAATATTACACGATTTCCTCAGAATTTCCTTAAAAAAAATTCGGAAAAGTGTAGAAAATTTTTTTTTAAAAAACTTGCTTTCAGCATTGCACAAACAAAAGTAAAAAATGTCAAATTGAAAAATGAGGTATACTACACAAGGTTGTTTCAAATTTCTTAATAGCACTTTTAACAATTTCGCCATTTTAGAAATATTGAGAGGGGTCCGGTTTGCTCCACTCTCCCCTAATATAATAATCTAATAATAATGTCTATTCACAATTCACATTTTTTTTATTAAAAAACAAAATGTTTAATTTCATTTGACGAATTTCGTTAATAAAATTTATTTTTTTAGCCTTCTAAAAATGAATTTATTTTAAGTTTCATCTAAAAATCAATAAAAAAATTTGCATAATTTCTTTTTCTTTATTTAAAATCGAATAAAAAATAAAGTAATTTGAACTATTTATATTTCTCCATCAACATTTTTTTAAAACTTTCATTTTGTAATTAATTTTGACAATCATATTGTTTTTACAAAATTTGTAGTATTTTTTTCATTATTTTCTATTTATTTAATACAATTCTTTTAAAAAATATTGATTAATAAATAATAAGAATTAATTATTTTGTATTTTTTTAATAATATGAATTGAATTGAAGTCTTATTTATTTTTTAATAATTCTAAAAAATAATTATTAAATTAAAAATCTATTGATTTTATTTAGTTTTTTGCTTTGCTGTACCAAGTTTAGAATTGGATTTAAAGCAAAAAATATTTAACTTTTAAATTTAATTTTAAAAATTAAGCAGGTGCTGGTGACAAATAAAAATCAAGAAAATTTATTTTATTCTTTTCTATTAAAAAATAAGTGTTGTCAAAAATCTTTTGTCGGACAAATCGAATTACTATAGTTTCTTTTATTTATTTCTAACAAAATTTGAAAATTATTTAACAAAATCTTAATTGTTATTAAAAAAAGATTTAAAAAGTTGAATAATTTCTTTATTTTTTAAAGATAATCTTTAACAAAATGTTGATTTTTTAGAGATAAATAATAATATAAATGTTTTGGCTTAATTAACTATTTTTTTGTAATTTCTTTTTAAAATTTAATACTGAAAATAAATAATAATAAAAATTGTATAGCTTAAATTAACTATTAATTGTATTCTTGGTCATTCCAGCGAAAATCGACTAGAGCTGGTTGCTCAAAAATTTTAAAAAATTCTGTAATTAATATATAATATTCTTTAGTAAAAGTAGATTATCTTTTAGTGGTTTATTTCACTAAATACATTATACATTCTTTTAAATAATGTTTTTCAATTTTAACTGGTTATGCAGTCTAACGTAGCCCATTTTTCGAAAAACTCAGTATAAATCATAAAAAATAGAAATATAAATACTGATTTTTATTTTAAAATACGTATATTTGCTATATTCATCTAAGTATTAAAAAATTGTTTGAAAATAATTCACCAGAACAGTAAAATTAGTATTTTTTTTGAATTTGCACAATATGAAAAACATAAATTTTTTTACTTATATCTTTTGTGGAGAAAAGGGAATTTTAACAAATCATTTTAAACTTGATTTCTTTTAAAATTATAGATATATTTCAATTGAAATTTCCTTGGGCACTCTACTCATTAATTATTTAATAAATATGAAAAATTATATGAACTTAACTTGATTTTCATTGAATTTTTATTTTCAAGACTGGATTGAAGTTTTTTTTCTTTGAACGAACGATAAGGTGTTGTGTAAATTTTTAAAATGAGGTAAAAATGATGAAAATTTATAAAATAAAAAATCTGCAAACTTTTTTTCTCTATTTTAATTGAAAAATTTGAATATTTTCAAAATAATTCTCATTGAGATAGAGAAATTATCTTATCTTTCACTTTTTAAACAAAAAAAATTAGAGTTTTGTAACAAAATTTCGGTTGTTAATCCAAAATAATATATTTTCTTTATTTATTATAAAAATGTTTTTTAATTATATTACAGAATGTTAAATTGTATTGAGAAAAAGGTAAACAAATTTGAATAATTTCTTTTCTTAATTTTTCAATCAGGACTTTTAATAAATTTATGATTTTTTGAAAATAAATTATATAAATTATTATAATAAAATTCTAATTTTTTGGAAATAAATAATATAAATCTTTATAATTTCCATTTAAAGATAATTGTTGTTAAGATATGTTTGTACTACGTACTGACATAAGTTTGATTTTATTTGTAAAAATTAGAAACACTGCGATAATAATTGTTTTGGTACAATTGACTACTTTTTTAAATTCAATAATAAAAATGAATGAGAATATAAATATTAATTTCAATTCGTGATCATAATTGTATTCTTTTAACAATTGAAATAGAATATGAACGCGCGCTTTAGCGCGCGTATCCTATGCTAGTTTTATAAGAAACAGAGAATAACTGAATGAGCATTTTAATTTTATTTAGTTATTTGAAATAAATTTATTCAGTTTTTCGAAATAAAATTTAAAATCATTTCATAAGATTTATCAAAATTATCCAAATCAGTGATTTTATTTAAACTATTTTTACCCTTCTTCTTAATAAAAACCATTTCAGCAAATAAACGTTTTCCAAGATTTTGTTCTGTATGTAAAATTTTAAATTCATCCTACATTATAAAGTGTGGAATACTATTATCATTATTGTTGTTTAAATGATTACTTCTTACGTTCTGATATTTTACATTTTTATCTAGATTACAAATGTGTTCTTGTCTGCGAATATGCAATGGTCTCTTAGTCTGTCCTACATACGTTTTCACGCAGTAGAAAACAGTTTTCGTTTCATTTTATTCTAGAAAATTAGATTCTTAAATAATTAATAACTTGTACTATAACTACAAAATTAAATTCCATACTTATCTACACTGGCTACCAAAATTAGTCCCATATTGTTCTAATATTGGCTGTTAAAAGTGGCTAATATTTAGCCAATTTCTAGCACTATTATTAGCTATTTTTTCACAGCAAGATAAATTTTCAATTATAAAAATATAAATGAAGAAATTTCATCTCTTTTCATCCTTCTAGAACATAATAAAAAAATGTCATAAAAATAATAATAATATTTTGCGGTATAATAAAAATATAATAATAAAATTAATATGATAACATATTAAGGGCATGTCCAAGTTGCAAAATGTAAACAAACCAAAATGTAAACAAACAAAGCACTAAAATCACCTTTTTTAATACATATTTTTCTCTCACAAAAATTAATATTAGAACACTTTTTTTACAAAAATGATAAATTAGAGTGTCAAAGTTTCCAAAAAAATCATTTTTAAGTATGTTCAATAAATATCAATTAGTAAAACAACTAATTCAAATGACCCGTAAAAGAGCATTTTTGACGCGTCCCGGAAAATAAAGACTTTGAGTATATCAACAGCACTGACGATGAAGAAGTCTCATATCAGCGATTGGACCTTCAACATATGGAAAGGGAAATTTTTCCCTTTCCTCCATGAAATTACAAGGAGAAAGGGTAAAAACTTCTTCATCATCCGTGCGGTTGATATAGTCAAACACTTAAATTTTTCGCGATGTCAGACGATTGCTCTGCGCGCACGCGCAGACCGATCCAAGAAAGCATTGACAACACTATGCAGAAAGACACATTTTGTTTTACTCTGAAACTCACATATTTTCACATGCTTTCAGGTATACTAGGTATAGATACCAAATTCAACACTTCAATTTACCATTTTCATAAAAAAACTGTAAATTTCTATTCATTTACGAAAATGTGATGGTCGAAAAAATTCTCAATATTCGGTCTTCTACTGCTGCTTTTTTTCGACCATCACATTTTCGTAAATGAATAGAAATTTACAGTTTTTTTATGAAAATGGTAAATTGAAGTGTTGAATTTGGTATCTATACCTAGTATACCTGAAAGCATGTGAAAATAAGTGAGTTTCAGTCGAAAACAAAATGTGTCTTTCTGCATAGTGTTGTCAATGCTTTCTTGGCACGGTCTGCGCGTGCGCGGAGAGCAATCGTCTGACATCGCGAAAAATTTAAGTGTTTGACTATATCAACCGCACGGACGATGAAGAAGTTTTTACCCTTTCTCCTTGTAATTTCATGGAGGAAAGGGAAAAATTTCCCTTTTCACATGTTGAAGGTCCAATCGCTGATATGTGACTTCTTCATCGTCAGTGCGGTTGATATACTCAAACTGTTTATTTTTTGCGACGCGTCAAAAATGCTATTTTACAGGTCATTTTAATTAGATATTTTACTAATTGCTATTTATTTATCACACTCAAAAATGATTTTTTTGGAAACTTTGACACTCTAATTTATCATTTTTGTAAAAAAAGTGTTCTAATATTAATTTTTGTGAGAGAAAAATATGTATAAAAAATGTGAATTTAGTGATTTGTTTGTTTACATTTTGCTTTGTTTACATTTCACAACTTGGGCATACCCTTAATGTGCCTATAAAGTGTGGCATTTAAAATTATTTATTGTTTCCTGTTTCAGGTGAGTCTTTTTTCGAATAAAAAATTGTACATCTCCTGTGAAAAGTAATTGTAAGTAAAATAAAATTTTATACATGAAATATCATTATATAGTTTTATTATCCTGCGGGTATAATTTAAAATATAATCGTAGCAAAACTTGGGGCTTTTGTAGTACTAATAGATAGTAATTTTTTGTGGAAATATTTTTTTACCTAGTCTAATATTTTCCAAGGGGAAAAAGGGGTTAAATTTTTGTGCTTTTCAGTACAATGCTTATTTCGATATTTTTTTACTCTTAAACCATTAAACATAAAAATTGAAACATACATTGAAAAAAAGAATTTTCTCCTAAACGGAGAAAAAACCGGGTTTAGAGCGCTCCGGTGAGTAGAAAACTTTTTTTCAATGTTTAAACATTCTAGTCCCACTTTTTCATACATATGTCCTTTTAGTTCACCCACACGCTACGGCCTATGCCTAGCCTACTCTACACGGAAGGAAGATTCAACAGCAAAATACTGTGTATAGTCTACACTGAGAGACCTTTGGGTCTGCAGCAGACTTTCGATAGGCTGCTACTGACGATTATAGTGAAACGCTACAGGACTATACATTTGAGTTGCTGCGGTACAATTTTGGGCGCGTGACAGTTCAAAAGTTGTTCAGCTGCAAACCAAAGGCGGCATCCCTACTACTTCGGTAAGCTGCTCACCAACATTTTGGACTGTCACATGCCCAAAATGGTACCACAGCGCACCAAAACCATAATGGAGCTGCTGTCACATACATTGTTCCGTTACAGTCCAAAAATACTGTGTCGCAACAAATATTCACTGATTCCCAGTCAAATTTTACTGATTCAGATTTAGAGAGCAGAATAAAAATGGTACACTTTATTCATTTAAAATAAATTAGAAACAAGTGCGAGTTGTACTCGCGCTGAATTGGCGGGTGCCGTACAAAAATGTATAAATAATGCTTGTGATATTGTAACAACGATTACAATGATTTTTTAAATATTATTTTTTAATTTTTTAAAAAAATTTCTAAAAAATTATAATTGATAAATTTTAAATTATCCATAAATATTGCAAGTACTGTTTTAATATTTGTGTACGCAACCCGCCATTGCCAAGCGAGTACAACTAGCACTTGGCCAATTTTTTTTATTTTTAGTTACAAAATTAAAGGGAGAAAACATTATCTCTTTTATTCTCTTAAAATTATATTCTTCTTTAAAATATTTAATGACACTTGTTTTAACTAAAAAAAATTAAAAACAATTTTTTTCCATTTTTTTTAAGTTTCTTAAATAAATTTTTTGTTATCAGACTGTTATAATACACTAGTATACCAATTTTCTGCTCATTAGGTCAAGTGATGTAAAAATTAGAAAAAAACAATTTTTTAACCCTCCGTCACACACATTGGAAAAAATTACGACTTTACACACGTTTAGAGGGAATCCCTCACCACATTGTAAAATAAGCGACATTACAACATAAACAAAGGAATTAAGAAAATTTTAATTTTAACACAAACGTACAAATATATAGTAAGTTATTCTAAATTATAAAATTAATAAAATTTATTTTCGGTCTCAAAAATAAAAATTAATTACACGAATGCACATCTTCGAAGGAATTAGACATTACATGTAAAAATAATGTAACATTAACAAATAAGAAAAAAATCCATTAAATAATTTATTCTAATTATACTTATAATATAATTAGATACCGTTCCTGAGTATAGTCTAATCAGCACGTGTTGTGAACCGCTCTTTCTATCTTGATCTTTTTTTGCGTTCTTAGCATATTTTCGGTTCGTGTTTTGGTTTTTTTGTGTTGCCCTCACAATTCTGTTTTGACTGTTATAATTTGTTTCTCACTGTGTTAATGAATTGTTGTTAAATTGCACTTAGTGTTTTTCTTTTTTTGTGGTGTATTAACCATTTGGATGATATTGACCCTGCTTTAGGGCTGTATTCCATTTTCGTCAAAACCAGTCTCTCACAATGTCGGATACAAGAATTTGTCGACTTTGTAATATAAATATTGCCGGAGATGCGTGTTCGTGCCCTTGTGGTGTATTTTATCATCTGGGATGTATTGGCCCCGCTTTCAGTAAATCAGACAAAAGAAGGTGCTGCTTATTTAAATCAACACAATCATCATCTAAGTCCTTGTCACCTATTTCATCTACCGGGATTATTTTGGACCAGTTTGAAAAAATGTGGTCGGACCATTACAGAAAGGCTAAGACAGACTCTGAAACTTTCATATCATGTAAAATCAACGATGTCGGAAGGAAAGTAATTGATTTGACGGAAACTGTATCTACTTTTTTGACTGTGCTGTGGGAAGAATTGACAAATTGGAAAGCAAGGTTCAGGAATTACAGGATGTCAACAATATCTTATATTGTTTAACTGTCCTGAGGAATTAGGTGTTGAAAAAACAAGTAAGAACCCTCATATTGAATCTGACCTTACTACCTTTACTACTGACCTTTCATTATCTGACCTTTAATGATTTTCTGAAATCGATTGACGAAACCCACAATCCTCAATTGATAAAAATTTCAAGACTTGGTATACGTCAACAGATGTGCATCTCCTCGACCAATTCACTCAACATATGACAGCGAGAGTGTAATGTGGAAAACACTGCATGCTTTTTGGAGAAGGAGGAAGGAGTTCAGGAGAACGGACTCCGAGGCAATGTCAATATCCTGAAACTTAACCCCTTTACAGAAGGCACGAATGAGGGAAATCAAAGCAGAGCTGAAGGAGCGTCAGAGGGGCGGCGAGGTGGATTTGGTCATCAGCGACGTGAGAGGGGAGCCAGCGATTGTGAAGAGGAAGATATCGGTGGTTTCTCAGTGGATAGTGTGCGTAATAGATACAGAAGCTCTTTTGCCACCCAGTCCTTTAAATCTACACATTCCGATTTTGTCTCTTATCCCTCCTTCTCACTTGACATTTATTATCAGAATGTAAGAGGTCTTCGTACCAAAAGTCCAAAATATCACTTTTTCAATTGTCTCTTTCTTCCTTTTCGGCTTCGATTTACGTTCTCACCGAAACATAGTTGCATTCAAGTATTAACAGTGGTGAATTGGGTTTTAATAATTTTGTAATTTACAGACAAGATAGAAACTTTCATACTAGTTCATCATCTTGTGGCGGTGGAGTTTTTATTGCAGCAAGCAATACATTTTTTAGTACTCTTATCTTCATTGAATGCAAAACTGTTGAAATGGCATTTTGTCGAGTAAAAGTTTTTAGTTTATGGCATGTTTTCGGTGCAGTTTATTTTCCCCAAACTCTAACATTACTGCTTATATAAAATTTTTTGACACAATAAATTTAATTTATAATAATATGCCTAATGTGCCCTTTCATATATTGGGTTATTTTAATTTATCTTTCATCAAGTGGGATACACATAATATTTATAATGTTTCTGATTCCATCCACAATTTGAAACCGGCTCTACGAACGCTCAAAATGACATTTTTCTATTATTCACTGACAATCTGAGTTTTTTAATTTATATCAACTGAACATCTGTCGTAATAGTCATGATTCTATTTTGGACCTCTCATTGACAAACATCAACTACAGTGTTTTGTTTCCGGGAGAGATTTGGAGGTAAAGATACGGCCAAAATGGCCTAGCATAAAGCTTTAATTTGAGGCTAAATAGAAGTCTTTAGCATATCAGGTTTATGAGAAAAAAATACTGAAAACCGTCAAAAGCACGTTTTTAGGTGTTTACCCCTACTTTTCTCAAAATCCTGACGTGATACGCAATTTTGAAGACCGAGATCGTATTCAGCGCACAAAAATACATGGAAAACCACTCCGATATCTAAAAAAACCTTGTAGACCTATGTTATAAATCACTATGTGTAAGCCATATAAGGTTCTGGGAGATATTAATGATATTTTCGATTTGCTCTGACCCTTTTTATACTTCTTTATAAATATAAAGTAAAATAAGATTAATCGCAGAGACTCACTTTTCTTATTGCCATGTTACGCTGCATTTCATAGTATTTTTGTTTAATTACTTTCAATGTTTCTGAAATATGGATTTTTGAATAAATTAACATATTTTATTATTGAAGAAGAATAGAAACTTGGTTCTTGGATCGTTCGAAAGCTAATTAAATTCTGCGTCGTTTGATATATAAATAAAAATTATTTTATATTTTTGAAATATCTAAAAAATGTCCAAGAATGTTTTTCTATAATTTAAGCGGTGATGCACAATTACTGCACTCTCGCTGCTGACCTGGTTCGTTGCGGCAGGGTCGAATAAGCGGCATATAGAGTGGATCATATTTGGAGCCCTTCTTAATTTTTTTTAACTTTAGATTTAATATTATGATTTACTCTGAAAGCAGTCATAAACCTATAGCACCAATCTTCAGGCATCAACCACTAATATTGAAATATTGAAAAATGAATTTCTCAAAAACTTATTGATCGATTTTAATTTTTCAAGTTGTATTTTATTTGTCTTGAAATGAAGTATAACTAACAATATTTTTAGATAAAAATATTTAATTTTAGTGCAAAATGCAATTGTTTATTTATAAACAATTAAAAATAAATGGTGTTCTGGATGATATTTTAAGTTGAAAAAATTACTAAAATGTTCTTAATAAACCACTAAAAAATATCCCGTTGAAAAAAATGGCAAGAAGTTTTAAATTGCTTAATTTTAAGCATTTGTGCCACAGTGCAGTGCACGACTCTGGTCCTTATTGAGCGTTCGCGCGCGTGTTATTGTTTCTGATCGCTAAAACGACTGCGCTTCTCAAACACTACATTTATGATGGAAATAAATTTATTTTAACCTAATTTTTCATTTAATTTTTTTGAAGGGAACATTTAATTAATTTTTTTGTTGAATGGTAATTACAGATGTGTTGCATAAATTGTTAAAATGTCGAATTGTTGAATTTTCTTTGAAATTAAAAAAAAAATAAGCGAACTAGAGTTAAAATAAATTTATTTCCAACATAAATGTAGTTTTTGAAAAGCGCAGTCGTTTTTCTGGAAGCGAGAAATGTTCAACTGAAAACAATTAAAATAAATTTAAATATATTACATAAACAGGTATTCCAATTTAATGTAAGTTCAGAACATACAAACTAAATTTGAAAAATTTATGAAAGAAAAACTTCAAAATTAAACAAGTTAAAGCGTGCACAGCGGGGCACACGACTTTTGTCAGACGCAGGAGCCCATATCAAGGAGCTTGCACGCGCTTACAAAAAAATTCATAATTAATAAAATATTTGCTTGGAATATTTTTTTCTTTTTAATATGGAATCCTTAATAAATTCTCTTAAAGTTGTTATTTATAAAATTGAATATGGTTACCCAGAACACGTTTTATTTTTAATTTGCTTATAATAAATAATTATTTTTTATAACAAATTAAGAGTTTCGATGGAGTAACAATTGAGAAGGAACCCACGAAGGCACCAGCAGGCGCATTGCTCTTGGTCATTATGAATGTCCTGCTCAAAAATTTTTTAAGTCTAAAGAAAAAAATTTTTTGATATCAACAAATTAATGTTTATAATGATTTTAAACAATAAAAAACGCGTTTCTAACAGAAATGTATTGACATTTTTTTTAAATAATAAAGATATTAATTTATGATTATTTATGGTTTATTATTATAATATTGATATTGTTATTATTATTAAACTATTTACTTATTTCTTACGGTGTATTAGTGTCAAAACATGATTTATTGAATTATCAAAAGCAATTCAACAAGTCACTGACAATAAAATTTTTTAGTTCAACTATATAGGTTTATTAGCATAGTGGTTAGGGCGTTCGTTTTGTAGTCCGTAGGTTCTATTTTCGCTTTCGTTAGGTTTTATTTATTTCTTGGGGTTGCGTTTATCCCTATTTTTCTGTACTGTATAGGAATAAGTATGCAATTTAATGATTATATACACCGTCAAATAATTTAATTAACAAATATTTAATTTTCTTATAATGTTTATTTATATATAAAGGGACATATGCAAATAATCCCCATATACATACATTATTTATAAATTTGCTATTGGTCACGATTCAATTAAAAACAGGTGAAAATCATAATGTTATTTATTAATAACTAAGCTTAGTTGTTATAAATAAACAGTTTATTTATTAATTTAGTTGTAAAATAAAGTCATTTTCATTTCATGAAATCCACGAGGGCACCACATGGAATCTATAAGGATTTTCTATGAGGGCACCCATGAGGGAAAGCATGTCACGTCTTCGAGGGATCCGCATGGATTGCCCCTACGGATTCCATATGGCAAGAGGGCAACCCACGAGAGCCTCGCAGGGAGCCCTCACCATTTTTCTACACGGGATAATTAGAAATATTTTCAAATTGTTTAAAATAATTAATTGTTGATAATTTTTATTGTTAATTATTAATAACTAATTAAGTTGACATTCTGAATCCTACTAACATTACTTAAATTTAATCTGAATATATTTTTAAAATAATTTAATATTATTTTCTAGAAAACATGTTTCGATAGAAGTGTGTAAAAAGGGACTGTTGTATAACATAAGGTTCATCTTAATTGAATTTTATCTTCATTTTGTCAGTAAGCTTGCCATTATGTTATTCGGTAAGATTGTCATAAGGTTATTGCAATCTTGTCATAAGCTTACTATAAGGTTGCCGTTAGGTTACAAAAAAATTGCTGTAAATTTTAACAACGAAAAATTTCTCAGTTTTTCAATCTTTTTTATTGCTTAATACGCGCGTATATTTAAAAAACGTACATTTTGAAAATTACAATAACCTTTTAGTGTAACTTTATGGCAACCTTTCAGAGAAACTTTACCACAGTTGGGACATTTTAACCTTATGGAACCTTACTGTAACTTTGCGTTGCAATCTTAGTAATATTACATGGCAAAGTTACAGTAAGTTTCTAATGATCTTAATTTTTATAGGCAAATAAATTAATAAAATGTCGTAAAGCGTCATTACAAAATTTAAGCAAGCTAGTTAGTCAATTTAGTAATATCGATAGGTAGGGTGAAGTCAGTAACAAAGCAAAGTTTTAAACCTTCGTAAGAAAATATATTCAAAACAAATAAATAAATATTACAAACATAATTATTTACGAAGATGAATTTAAAATAAACCAAAGAAAATTAACAATACATAATAAAAATAAATGACTCGATATAATGCAAAAATAATATAAAAAGAAATCATTCTTGTCATTTGGATTAATCAGAAGGACCTGTTTTAATCCGAATGACGTTACATAAAGTAGATAATAGAAAGAAAAGAGAAAGAATCAAGTCTCCTTTAGTTTTTCTCCCAGAAGGGCCTAGAGAGAAATCCCAAAGAATCCTCTTGTCATTTTGATTAATCAGAAAGACCTGTTTTAATCCGAATGACGTTAAATAAAAAATTAGGAGAAAGAAAAGAAAAGGGAAGAGAACGATACCTCAAACCGGCAGGTCGGTCGAGATCCCTGGCTCTTCAGTGTGAGTAGGTTTACAAAGAGAGGCCGGGCCTTGCCGCGGCTCATCGTGGTCCTCGTGCCAAGTCAAGAGTGCCCATCAGACCGACCCGTCCGAGCCGAGGCAGAATGCGTTCTCCCCAAATCCGGTACCAGTGAGAATATATCATGTCTCTTGCTGGTCAACTAGCTTTGCTCGGTAGAGGGAGAGCGGCGCGAAGCGCTATGCGCCTTCGGTACTCTCTTGCCGGTAGCCGTCGAGGCAGCTGGCCGTTGTAGGTGGATATTGAATATGAAAATGCTATCTGGTATTCCTTATGCGTTTACTTATTGTTAGAGAGCTTGATTAATTTTCAATTTTGGTTAATAATTAAGTATGAATTTTTTTGAGAGACCTTAACTATTTCAGATAAAATGTTGTTATTATTTTGTTAATCTTAGATTCTAGAGAAACCTTGTCCTAATTTAAATTGGGAATTTAATATAAATTCTGAGATAATCTCATGTCATTACAGCCTTGACAAGGGATGTCCAAACACATCAATGCTCATTTTAATCCTAAGCTCTATTTGCTTGTACTCTTCTAATATAGTGAAATGAAGCAATCAAATCCTCTTCTATATCTCCCCTCATTAAAATTACGGTCCTTATCAATAACAACAAATCCATATTTGTCAGATTTCTAACATTCTGAACATAAATCGCGAAATTGAGTATAACTCATATCTGTAAATATTTTCAAAACTTAGACCATTTGGATGTATTATTAGGGAAAGAATAGCATTTGTTTTACCACAATTTGAAAGTCCACAGAAAACTTCTCGAATGCTGTCTGAAAACAGACTACCATGACGTTTAAAATTTTTTTCATTAGTTTCAACATCTATACTAGAGATTGGCAGTGCGACAGGTTGTTTCCTGAACTGACAGTAACTGCCCCAAAATCTATAAATACCTAGCTTTTGTAGTTAATTTTGTCAGTTTCACATCAACCTTTGTAGAGTGTAGAATGATTCTTCATCAGGAGGTGAAAAAAGAACGCTATCAAGGAAAAGTTTTAATTAATCGTATTATCAATAGTTTACCGTTTGAGTTACATTTACCAGGATACAAATTCTGTGGTCCTGGTACAAATCTGGCAAAGCGTTTGTCTCGAGGTGATCAAGGAATTAATCCATTAGACACCGCATGTAAACAACACGACATTGCATATTCGGAAAATCGTGAAAATATTGAAGCAAGAAACGAAGCAGATAAAGTATTGGCTAAGAAAGCGTGGGAACGTGTTAAAGCTAAAGATTCTAGTGTGAGTGAAAGAGCAGCTGCTTTAGCTATATCTGGAACCATGAAAGCTTAATCAAAATTAGGCATGGGGGTGAGAAGAAGAAAGTCATCTATAAAAAAATGTGTAAGAAGAAACAAATAGCTCTAAGGAAAATTGTTGATGCTGCACGAAAAAGTATGGTTCTTAGTAATAATAATACTGAAGAAACAATTCGAGCAGCTGTGGTTGGTGCACGAAAAGCAATACAGAATGTTGGTGGTAAATACAAAATTTTATCACCTAGAATTCTTCCTGTACCTACTAAAGTAGGTGTAATTTTACCGCTAGATCTTGTCATTTACTTGGGTGATGGTAGCTTAATAAAATATAATTATGCAATATATCAAAGTTATGATACATTTGTTTGTGGACACTTGTGTCTTAAATTTTTGTGTAATCAACTAAATATTAAGAGCTGTTTTAACCTTTATAAGACTATGTAACACCTGTAAGCTTTTAGTATAAAACCTGACTGCAACATGAGTGATTCATTTACTTTAACGTTAACAGAAAATTCTTCAGTTCCTAAAGCTGAATATTTCCCTCCAATAGAACTAAATTCAAATAAAAGTTATGTACTTGGTCTTGTTGAACTTTTGACTTTTAATTCAATTCCAAATCGTCGGTTGGGTGCAGAAAGGTGCCAATTCAGACTTGTCGTGAAAAACGTGCCGTTTCAAAAAACACGTATGAAACCTGCCACTTTAGCTACGATTTGGAAAACATGCCAAGTCAGAATTGACGTTCATTTTTTTCATTTTAGGTACAAGAAAGAAGTTGTCCATCAAATAATAAATAACAAACAAATTAATTCAATAAATCAGTAAAAATATTCCCTTGTCAAAGAAAAATAAAAATTATCCAAAATGCAACTAAAAAAATCATTTTTGTACAGCTTTATAATCTTTGCTTCAAATTTTTCTGTACTGCCAAATGTCAACCTAAAATAAAAAAAATGAACGTCAATTCTGAGTTGGCATGTTTTCCAAATCGCAGCTGAAGTGGCAGGTTTCTCACGTGTTTTTTGAAACGGCACGTTTTTCACGACTAGTCTGAATTGGCACCTTTCTGCACCCAACCGACGAAATGTTGATATAGGAAATAACAAATTTTACGTTGGAAATCAAGTAATTGATATTCCAACTGGAAGTTATGAAATTAAAGATATTGAATCGTGTTTACAAAATTCTGTAAAACCTGGAACTGTTATTAGTATAAAACCTTATAATAATACATTGCGCAGTATTGTTGAATCTAATTTACCAATTGATTTTAAAGCAAAAGATTCAATTGGTAAGTTGTTGGGATTTACATCACAGAAACTATCATCCCACAGAGCATACTTCTGATTTACCTGTAGCCATTTTAAAGGTTAATTCAATTAGAATTGAGTGCAACATAACATCAAGACTTGTGCATTTTACCTAGTAAAAGTTCATTACACATTTTTGGTAGATTAACTAAAAATGATGGAATTACTCATACACAAAACGTGCATTTAAGTAATAATGCTGTATGTTTTTTGTTTGATGAAATTCGCTATGAACTAAATGGTATTGAAATTGATCGCTGCAAATACGTTGGACATACTACAATTATGAAAAATTACATATCACAAACATCAAATGAGTTAAATTTGATTGAAAATGCTGGATATTCAAAAATTGCAGCTGATGCAAGACTTGTATTGGAAAATGGCTATTTTGATGTCACAATACCACTCAGCATGATTTTTAGGTTTGCTGAAGATTATAAAAAAATAATTATGAATGCTAAACATGAACTTATTTTAACAAGAGCACGTTCTGACGTGAATGCTGTAATTCAAACAGGACAATGAGGGGATGAGGAATTTAAAATTTTCATCAATAAACTTGAATGGATGCTTCCATACGTTTTACCTTCAGACAATAACAAAGTTAAATTGTTAAAATATATTGAAAAGGATCTATTAATTTCGATAAGTTTTAGGTCATGGGAAATGTATGAGTATCCTTTAATTCCTACAAGTTCAAAAGTTTTGTGGCAAATTAAAACATCAACGCAATTATAGAAACCTCGTTATGTTATTGTTGGATTTCAAACAGCAAGAAAAGATAAAAGTAAAAAATATGCTTGTCATTTTGACCTTTGCAATATTACAAATGTTAAACTCTTTTTAAATTCACAATATTATCCTTATGAAAATTTAAATCTAAACTTTGATCAAAATCAGTACTCTCTACTTTATGAAATGTACGCTGATTTCCAATCATCCTATTATGGTAAAGATTCAAAACCTATTTTAACAAAGGATATTTTTAAAAGTTTATTTCCTCTAATTGTCATTGATTGTTCTAAACAAAACGAGTTTTTAAAACAAGCATCAGTTGATGTAAGGTTAGAATTTGAAGCAGGAATCAACATGCCAGCTGACACCACCGCCTACTGCTTAATCATCCATGACCGCGTCATACAATATAAGCCAATCAGCGGCGTTGTAAAGAACCTATTGTAAAGGAGTGGGGGTCATGTGGTAGGGGTAATTAATATAAAAGCAGCTGCTGTTGGTCAAAAAATTCATTCCTGCTTCCACATGGAATTCATTGTAGACGTTCAAGGATTAAAAAGACCAAATAATGAGTTTGTCTTTAAAGAGTTGACAATACTCCCTCTACAGTCAGATGCTCAACCACTAGTTTTCCTGTTCGAACCTACTTGTTCTTGAAATTCATTGCCAGGACGCTACAAAAGTGAAAACCTATGGCTAACTCATAATTACCATGGAATTGACTGGACAGCTGGAGATGTACCATACGATGAACTTAAATCTATTCTACAAGGAATTCTGCGAAGTGATAATGCAATCTGCGTCAAAGGATTAGAAAAGAAGACTTAGCTGGAGAAATTCTTACTTAATGTGCAAAATTTAGAAGATTTTAATTGTCCATCGTTGAAAAAACTTGAAACTAAATTATTGTTAACGCCATGTTAACATCATACTCTTTATAGTGAAAACTGTGCCGCAAAAAATGTTAAACTGCTTCAAGAATGGTTTTTGGAACTATCAAATCGATATATAAGTGCTATTACTATTGGAGACGATGAAACTGACTTTACTTTAAAATCTTTCTACAAAAATTGTAAATCTTTTTTGTAAATATAGTTTTTAAAAAATAAATATTACTAATTTAAAACAATATTTTTTAATTTAGAAAAATCCTTTAAAATTTAATTAAACTATTTTTATAATTCCTAAAAATAAATCTTATTCTAATTCTGAAAAATAACTAAGAGGAGGAGGAAAGTAAATTTAAAACCAATTTATAGGTAAAACTTTGTGTGTTTATTACTTTCAAAATTTTTTCAATTCATCTTCGAAGAGTTTGGTGAATCTCGTTGGTAAGTATGTGACAAAATTAGCATCAATCTCAACAATGATCCTAGGACCGTATTTCGTCTGGACCTTCTTTATTTTTGTGACGTAGTACAGTCTATCTTTCACCAATTCCGCAAACGGCTTCGTCGGCAGGTAACCTTTAAAACGGCAAACAGAGTTAACTTTTTCTAGATCCATTTTTTTAAGATACTTGATGCTGTACGAAAACCTGAACAAAAAAACAAGACAAAGAACTGTAATTGATATACGACCTGTAATATAAATAGAATTCAAAAACTATCATAATGCTCAAAAATGTAGATGTAATACGAAGTTAATAATAAGAAATATTTTATACATACTATTACTTGGAAGTATAATATATTGTGAAATTGAATTATCAAAATTGGTAGACCATTGCTCATAATTATTTATAGTATTAATATAACTTTTGTTGCTTTTAAACTTCAAATTGTGAAAGAAGAATTCAACTTTAGCAGCAACAGTTACTGACATCATTTAGAAGTAATTTATACAACTTCATTTAACATTAACCCCTTGACTGTCGCGGACGCATATATATGCGCGGATTTAAAACTGGACAAAAGTGCTCTTGACGCATATATGCGCAACTTAAAAAAGGTGGTTTAAAACTTCTTAAAAATCGCTGAAACTGATCCGATTTACCTGAAAATCTCTACTGGTGGTTTTCGGGTTTGCTGATTACGAATTCCAGGTCGGTTTTTTAAAATTCAAAATGGCGGATCCAATATGGCGGCAAATTTTTTTAAACTAATCGGATTCGCTTGAAAATGGTTACGCTGGGGTTTTGGGGGTCGTTGAACACGAATCTGGCGTTAGTTTTTCAAAATTCAAAATGGCGGATCTAATATGGCAAACATTATTTTTAAAAATTGATCCAATTTGCCTGAAAATCTTTACTCGGGGTGTTTTCGGGGTTACTGATTACGAATCCGAGGTTCGTTTTTCAAAATTCAAAATGGCGACTTTAATGTGATAGAATCATGGAGCAAAATTATATGGATTTGCTTGGAACTTACTGCTCATTAGTTTTTAGCCTTTCTGATTAAAAATCTCAATTTACATTATCAAAATTGAAAATCAAGCTGATACCCAATAAATTGAGTATCAATTTTAATTAAAATTAAAATTATATTATTTCTAGCAAATCCGCCTATTTTTAGTAATTTTGAACCGTCATTTTGAATTTTGAAAAACGGACCGCGGATTTGTGACCAGCGACCCCGGAAACCCCCGAGTAACCGTTTTCAAGCGAATCCGATCAGTTTAAAAAAATTGTCCGCCATATTGGATCCGCCATTTTGAATTTTAAAAAACTGACCTTGGATTCGTAATCAGCGATCCCTAAAACCTTAGGATACCAAGTTTCATAAAAATAAAAAAATAAAAATTTACAACACACTTTTGGCCAAAACAGTGGAAATCTCGTCGACAGCCAAGGGGTTAAGTAATTCATATGAAAATTATATTATTAAAATTATATTATTAATACTCGAAACGTATCAACATATTTTGCGCAACTCAAACATTTCATGCCATCTAATACGTCTATCTTATTTAACAAAGTTTTACACGCATTACCTGTAAAAGTCGGAGATCCATATGTACACTGACGTTTAACATTGCATTTTTTGGCCCATTGTAAACTTACCTTTTCGTTTTCCAACATCATATGTTTGAATAAAGTATTAACGCCGCCTAATAATAAGTGTAATTCTGGAGGAGGGATGACATGTAGCACTTCTTTATCATCGTTTGCCAAGAAGAGTGGTGGGTTTACACAATTTTTAAAGAACTAAGAATGTTTTAAAACTTTCCCTTTCGAGCACCAGCTTCTGAAGTTTTTTAAACAATTTTCTGTTGTCCTAGCGGGTCCACAATTATTAAGATTAAGATGAGATATTTCACACTATGTACACGGATGTGAACTACTATGTCCCATTAGACGAGTAACGATGTTTGCAAGCTTGAGATCAGTAGCTATTAAACCGTTGTCAAGGAATCGATTTATATCTAATGCTGTCCAAATATGTGAAACGTTCTCGTAATTTTCCTCAGTCGAAGGAGCTAAGCAGATTACAAATATTTTTTTTACACCAGAATCTTGATAATCTTTTTGATAATTCCTTTTAGTTTGTTTTTCTTTATGACTTTCAAGCGAAGATTCAAAAGACGTTTGAACCGAAAGCGTGATTTTGAAAAAGCCACCTTCACCATCCAAACCAAATTTTAGGTACGGTGTTTCTGAGAGCCCTCGAATATTCACAATATAATTAATAAATCCTGGTAAATCACTACATATAACTGCATTTTCTGGAGAGGGAGAGCTGTGATTAGGAAATTTCTTCTTTTTACAAAATCAAATTTTTTGTCTCAAAATATTTATCAACAGAGTGACTATTATCAGAGTTTCTTTTGAAAATTTGGTTCGATAATTTTAGAGTTCTTGCTCTCAGCCCGAATAGCAGTAGCGATACCTAAAAGCTTTCTTATACTTAAACTTAAATTTTTCTGCATCTTTCGTAGTGCATCTGCAGAAATTGGAGTGTTCTGTTTCTCTGCTATTTTTTTTACTCTTACATTCAGAGGTTTTCCATGAGATTGTGATAATGATAATGAATTGTCACTATTTTTATTTAAGGTCTCATTTTTTTATTATCATTTTCAAGCATTTTATTTTTAAGAGTCTAGCCACAAAATGATCTTCCTCCTTCCTCGAAAATTTGTTTACTTCATTCTCGATAGCATTAATCGCATTGTTGAAATTGCATTTGTGTCTTATACCGCGTCCAAATAATCCTAAACATTTAGTACACCGCTTTTCGAATTTTATTTCAGTAATTTTTTTTTCTTTTTTACATTTTTGTCTTGACTCTTTTTTAATGTGCATCTAGCATTTAAACCTTTAACGTTTGGTAGATTTCTATTTCGCAAGTCACTGATTTTTAAACAGAAAAAACATGTACAATTTTCACTAGCTGATGAAGAACGTATATTTATTAATGTAAACTTACTAAAGTCAGGATCTTTAAAGTTTTTTTTATTCTTCAGCGTCTTATCTACTGACAAATTGCAAGCAAAACATATAACACAAGGAAATCTTTCATCTAAAATATCAAATCGATCCAACACATTATTTAGCTTAATTTGGATTTTCCCTTGTATAAATAGCATTTTTTTATTTTTTTTCTAACAAAGCAGACATAATTTTGAACGATTTGCAGTGTGGTTTCCAGACTTCTTATAATTCGAACGGAACATCTTAAAGAAATTATATTTCTATTAGTACATTATGATACAAAACTATTTTTTTAACGTCCAGGTATTATAGTTACCTTATTGCACTAAATAGTTTTCCAACATGTACAATATATTTGACACGCTTCATAAGAAAAAGAACTTTAGCTGCAAAAAATCCAGGTTATATGTTTGGTAATAGTTCTAACTTGATAAAAAGTTCCTTCTCAATAAGTTAAAATTTTCTATTATTAATTATTCTTTATACTTACACATATTGCAATTAAAAAGTAGAAGATAAAAGGCAAGATTATGTTCACCGCAAAATTTAAAATTTGGTAATATTTATGTTTAGTTTATACCTCCTATAACATAACAACGAGATATTAATTCAAAAACAATTGAAAGACGAAAAACTTCCAACTTTTCACGCAACTCGCAAACAAACTTTCCAGATTTGTTCAAGCATCAACTATAAATATCTTATTTTCGCTGCCAAAAAAAGCGCCAAGTGGATTTTTTTCATTTTACGTTTATTTTCTTTCTAAAATCACCTAGAAACAGAATCCCTTTGAAAATTTTATTTCAATTCGCTCCTGAGCACCGTGTTGGTTCATTTAAATACATATTTTTGTTTACTTAATTTTGTTATTTATTTTCCTGTAATAATGTTTAAATCTCCTAATTTAATATTTTCTAGTACATATTATTCGTTAATTTATAATTTATTATATAATTATTGCTTTCTTGACTTAAACTTAAAAAAATTTTTTTTTAAAGTTTATGAATGTTTATAAATATAAATTTATTAAAAAAAATTAATATTTTACTTTTCAGTTATCCATTTTTTTATTAAATTTAATAATTTAACACAATTGTTTAATTTTAATAAATAATAAATTATTTAAACAAATTAAAATTATAAACAAAATTTAAACTTCAACTTAAACAATAATTTGGTTATTAAAATACTATTATAATTCTTACTATGAATAAAAAATTATAAAAAAATCACTACTTGTAAAATGTTAAATGCAATAAGTAAAGTTAATTAATTCTATTTTTAAAAATTTAGTTTAATTTATTTTAATTCAATTTATTACTTCTAAAGTATCCCTATTTTTTCTCATCTTTGATTCAATAATTCAGTCTGAATGATACTGATATATTAAAATTTTACTGTAAGGGAGACGGGGCTAAACCGGACGGATTTGGTCTTTGACCAGAAAACTCATACAAAAACATACTTTTTGCTAAAGTGTAATATACCGTTTTGAAGCTTGTACTTTCACCTACAAATCGCACTTGTTTCATTTAAAAAAAGTACAATAGCTTTAGAGATATATTGCTTCGAAGGTGACTACCTCAAAAACGAAAATCCGAAAATTGGTGGGGCTAAACCGGACACCCCATGGGGCTAAATCGGACACGGCCAATTAATTAAAGAATGAGATACAAATTCTCTTTTTTTGGTAAAAAAGTCAAATCAATTCTTCTTTTATTTATTTGTAGATAGTTCTATACAAAGAATATAATATAATATGTAAAATCGGTAATAATTATAATATAAAATGAATTACAGTTTTCAGGCTTGTTTGTTTGTAGCAACTCGCTTGCGAATTCGAGTTTTAAAATAAATTCTTTATTTATTTCTTTATAAAGTGGTTCTAAGCAAAGAATATAATATAAAATAGTTCATTAATATAAAATAAATTTAAAAATTCAAAGATTTGGTTGTTTTTAATCACGATGTCCGATTCAGCCCCACACCGTCATCTAATAATTAACCAGCAATATATTTTTTCTTCTTAATGTTTTCCATTAAACTTTTTTTCTACTAAACTCAGTACACCTTGAGCTAAAAGAAAAATGTCCGTATGATATTTGCACTTTAATTTTAACGATAAAAACCCAAAAAAATAAAGAAAATTTTTTTTTACTTTTACCTCAAGAAATGACATTTTCACATATTAACGGCAACTATTATTACAAGAAAATTGACACGTCCCAAAAACCTCATGCAGCATATGCATCACGAAATTGCGCGTTCATAGGTTATTTACACGATTTGAAATTCTTCACGGTTTCGGAAATATTTGACTTGTCCGGTTTAGCCCCGGTCTCCTCTACACGTGTGTCGTTAGCATAGTGGTTAGAGCATTAGTCTGTAAATCCGTAGGTCGTACGTTCGATTCCCCTCGTGAGCCATTTTGTTTATTTTCATAGGTTTGCGAAATTTCTAGATTTCAGTCTTTAGGTACTACAATATGAAAATCTAATGCACAGTTACTGTAATTGTCTATTATTTAATTTTTAAATGTTATAAACAATTTTTATCCACTTCATTTACTATATCCATTGTTAGTTTGTTTTAAATTTTTTTAAAAAGAAAAATATTTTATGAATAATGACTATTTATAAATATTATTTTTTATTTTGTTAATAAATTATTTATAATTATTAATTTACGACTAATTAATAACAATATGGCATTTATTGTGACAATATTCTCAGCCAGCACTGATAGATAGTACTTCGCCAGAGTTACACAGCGTTATCATCCAGGCGTTATGCCAGTGCTGTCTGTCGACGTAGCTGCCAGTACTGACAGTGCTGCGCAGTACTCCGACAGTTGTAAATTTCCCATTGACCCAGGTGCGAAAAGTTGGTCGGACCATGGTCGCGCCGACCTAGTGGATAGTCGTACCGACCTTGGCAGCCAAGGTCGGCCGAACTACCGAACTGTAACATCGGCCGTCCAGTAGCTAACATGGTCGGGCCGACCAGGGGTGCTAAAGTTTTGACTACCATGAGAAAGAAGGTCGGCTTCACTTTGGCAACCTTGGTCGTGCCGACCTTAGCAGCCAAAGGTCGGCCGAACTAGCGAATTGTAACATCGGCCGACCAGTAGCTAACATGGTCGGCCGACCGTTTGCAAAAAATTATTAATTTTACAATTGACAGATATTAGGTGATATCATAATTAATTATTTATTTATTGCATACATCTTAACACTAAACGCAATCTTACACATAAATACAAATTAAAATTTCTAACGCTCGCAGGGATCGAACTCGCAACCTAACGCACCGAAGTCTAATACGCTAACCATTACGCTACGCACACATGAAAGCCTAAGAACCAAAATGGCCAAAGTCGGCCCGACCAACTAAAATTAGGTTTTTTACACTCTGGCAGCCATAGTCGGGCCAACTGTGGGTGAAAACAGGAACCAAAGTCGGCCCGACTTTTGCTGCCGACCTATTGGCAGCCATAGATGGGTCGACCTGGGCCCGACCTCCCGACTCTGGCTGGCGACCAGAATTCGCACCTGGGGAGATAATTTAATATCAATTTTGGTACAAAATCGTAATTTGGTTCTATTTTAATACCTAAATCAGCTCTAATTTAGAACCTTTTCTTCACAGTGATAAATAATATATTATATAATTATTTCTTCATATAAACAAAATTACTTAATTATAATAAAACATTTAAAATATTATATTAAACATATTATATATGATTTTTATACATGCACTCTGAAAAAAGTTTATTCGAAACAACAAACTGAAAACATCACAAAAACTTATTGGAAATTTTCTTCTCACTGGTACAAATTAAATATGCAGTAAGTCTTACAATGAACACAATGTAATTGAGGGGCTGGGTGCTATAGTGTAACACATTATAGCATCCAGCCCCTCAATTATTTAACCGACACTTATAATTTTGTTTCTTCGGTTTACCGATTAAACTAACGAATTTGACGCGAACGCGGACTGTAGACAAGTGATACCGCTATTTTTAAATTTATACATGTACTTCTTGAGAGAAACAAATATTTTTATTTGACTTAAATAGAATGATTTGGTTGAATTAAACAAATTTGTGTGTTGTGTCAAACAAATTGTATTAAACTAAACAATATTCTCTATTCAAAACACTATAATTTTTTTAAATGAAATAAACACCTTCAAATAAAAAATGTCTTTCGGACAGTCAAACAAATTTCACGTATTTATTTATTAAAATGAACCAAAATCAACGAAATTGTTTTATCGTAACAAATAAAATAGGTTAATTAAACAGTTCGGTTAAGTGAAATAAACTTTTTCTCTGAGTGTAGGAAATCTAGTCAATTTCTGGTAAACAGGTCGTACTCAACCCGCGTGGAAAAATTTTAGGGAGCTGACCAAGCGCTTAAGAGACCGCCTAACGCCTTTTTAGACCAAGGACAGACGGTCTTGTCGAGCGACTGTTCAGAATTGAAACGAATCTTCCACGCTATTGTCAAGAATAGACCAGCGTTTCTGGGCTGATCAGCAGTGCTAGTAAATTCTAATCTACGTCTATTCAAAATTTCTCATTATATGTTATGACAACTATTCTTAGAATCATAAAACTTAATTATATTTGAAATAATTTTAATGAGTTTTTTTACATAAAAAGTATAAAATAGTATATTACATTATAAGGGCAGAAAGTTCGAAAAAAAATCATCGCGTAGTTTAGGGCTTTCGAATTTCTTCCCGTGTAACCCGTGTGGAAAAATTTTAGGGCGCTGACCAAGCGCTTAAGAGACCGCCTAACGTCTTTCTAGACCAAGGACAGTCGGTCTTGTCGAGCGGCTGTTCAGTATTGAAACGAAACTTCCACGCTATCGTCTAGAATAGACCAGCGTTTCTGGGCTGATCAGCAGTGCTAGTAAATTCTAATCTACGTCTATTCAAAATTTCTTATTGTATGTTATGACAACTATTCTTAGAATGATAAGACTTAATTGTATTTGAAATAATTTTAATGACTATTTTTACATAAAAAGTAAAAAAAATATTTTAACTTTCTGTATTTTACACTTCAACTTTCTTTAAGCGTAAAGCTTTGTACCCCTCCCAATGTTTGGCATTGGAGATTGAAGTCTTTTTGTAAAATAAAATTTACTGCAAATCAAAACAGCCGCATGAAACTAGCAGTTGTATTCAGCACCAATCATTAGGCGTCAACCACTAATTAAAGAAATTAATAAATAGAAACTTACTATATTTGCTATTTAGTGGATATTGATTCTCAAACAACAGTACTCGATGGTTTTTTAAATTATTAAGTATTACTAAATTTAAAGGAGAGGCATATTGATAGATGACGCCTAAACATTGATGCTGAGTACGACTGCTAGCTTCAGCCGAGTAATCAAAACTCATAGAAACAAATTAAAATATATTTTTTTCAGTGCACATTTAAAATTAAATTATACAGAAAACAACAACAAAGCACATTATTATTCACATAAAACAGAAACCACAACGAATACTAAAAATCACAAAGAAAATGTACCATACGCTGACTGATCTAACGACGCCAAATAATGCGACGCCATTAGGCGCCATGTTTCTTAACAGCTGGGCACACATCGACGCTGGCGCATATAACATCCTAGACCAAATCTAGACGGTCTTAATAACACCGTACTAGACGGACATATTTGACTTAGGTTTCTTCTAATAAGCCTATCTGTTAATTAGACTGCCACAATATTTTTCCACACGGGTATTTTTACTTTTTCATTTTGTCAATTATTTTTTTTAGGTTATGTTTTGTAATTAAAATACGATACTTACCTCCACTATTTAAAAACAATGAAATTTACAACATAATTGGATTGGGAAGTTTTAAAAATAATTATGTATTCTAACTTTAATTTAATTTAAATAATATAATTTATAAAATTTGGTTAAAATTCGACCATGCGTAATAGCAACTGAATGTTACACACGCCAACTGTAAACTGTCATAACTTATTGCGTCTTGCAATTCACTGCTCTGAGTATGAAAAAACCGTCCAGATAGGCGGACTCAACGAGGTCTATTAAGCAGCTCCTTAGCCGATGGCAAGACAAGCTGGATTAGACGGACTACACTATAACTGTCTAGTCTCTTTGTAGACACTAGACTTCCATAAAATTTTTCCACATGGGAATGTATACTATTTTTCTTTATATGGATAAGACTCCGTCAGAAAATATACGATTTGTATGGGGTCTTTGGATTAGGCTGTAATTTGGTGAAATTGTAGTATTGGATACTAGAAATTAGTGTGCCAAAAATTTTTGGAAAATTTTGAAATTTGTTGCAGTTATGCCATTTTGAATTTTTTTGTTATAATTTTTTTAAATCTTAATATTTCCGAAAGTTTTCAATGAAATTTAATAAAATTTGGAAGGCTTATACTTGAAATCATGTTCCTTCTGACTATCACAGAACAAAACAAAAAAAAATTTTTGAAACTGTTTTGCCCAAGCGGGACCGATTTTTGAGTTTTCTTGTAAATTAATAAAATATGCCTTATAATTTTACCTTTCATTTAAAAAAAAGAAATCGATGGAGACTCAAATAGTTTTCTAGATATTTCAATTTTTGTGCAAACGCGACCACGTTTTTGTGCCAGCGCTGTGTTAGTGCCCGGGACACCTCGCACAGTAGAATTCTTACACTTTACTGTTCAAAATTGTCTAGAGCCTACAAATTTTATTCGATTTTGATGTTCTTGGTCTTAAATGAAAGGAGATAAATTTTCTAAGAGTTTTCCTAAAACCCGTTGTTTCAATTGTTAATTACTTATATATTTTTTTGTTACTCAAAGTTAACAATTTCCAAAAATTTTGAAAAAAATCATGTTTATTTTTTATTTTTCAATTTCTCATTATCGAAATCAATTTAAATTAGTCTAGTATAATCACCCGATTAATAAAAATGCATAATTCAGTTTATTTAAATAATTTCGTTAAATAACAAATAGATTACTTTGGTCCTTCTTAAAAAAAATTGTATTTTTTGCAGACAAATTTATGTTTATTTTGTTAAAAAATAATTTTAAAGTTAATAATTATCATTGTTATTAACAATTATTTGTATATAAAATATAATATATAAATTTAAAATTAATTAATCAATTTTTTTTTACTTATTTATATTTTTACTTATATAATCAGAAATTTGTCTGTAAAAATACAATTTTTTAAAATAATTGTTAATAACAATGGTAATTATTAACTTCAAAATTATTATTTAACAAAATAGACATAAATTACTTAAATAAACATAAATTTATCTGCAAAAAATACAATTTTTTTTAAGAAGGACCAAAGTTATCTATTTGTTATTTAACGAAATTATTTAAATAAACTGAATTATGCATTTTTATTAATCGGGTGATTATACTAGACTAATTTAAATTGATTTCGATAATGAGAAATTGAAAAATAAAAAATAAACATGATTTTTTTCAAAATTTTTGGAAATTGTTAACTTTGAGTAACAAAAAAATATATAAGTAATTAACAATTGAAACAACGGGTATTAGGAAAACTCTTAGAAAATTTATCTCCTTTCATTTAAGACCAAGAACATCAAAATCGAATAAAATTTGTAAGCTCTAGACAATTTTGAACAGTAAAGTGTAAGAATTCTACTGTGCGAGGCGTCCCGGGCACTAACACAGCGCTGGCACCAAAACGTGGTCGTGCTTGCACAAAAATTGCAATATCTAGAAAACTATTTGAGTCTCTATCGATTTTTTTTTAAATGAAAGGTGAAATTATGCGGAATATTTTATTAATTTACAAGAAAACTCAAAAATCGGTCCCGCTCGGGGAAAACAGTTTCAAAAATTTTTTTTTTACTTTTTTTGAGAAAAATTTTTTTTTTGTATTGTTCTGTGATAGTCAGGAGGAACATGATTTCAAGTATAAGCCTTCCAAATTTTATTAAATTTCATTGAAAACTTTCAGAAATATTAAGATTTAAAAAAATTATAACAAAAAAATTCAAAATGGCATAACTGCAACAAAGGACCCCGCACAAAATACATTAAAAATCCCTTTCGGTCAAATTGTTTGAAACTTTGGTAAAATAAAGTTCAAGTGATTCTGAACAAAAGCTATCTGGCTCATACCCTTCCTTTCCAGGTTCGTTTTCCCGCTAGAAGCATTTAAAGGTGAAAGTAACAAACTGTATTTTGAGAGAATTTCATTTAATTTAAATGCATTTTTTTGGTGTCACTTTATAGATAAACGTTCTTGAGATCTCTGATATTGCAGAGCAGTATTCATAATATTGCCATGCAATGTTTGCTACACTGAGAAAACTGGAGAGTCAAATTCAGAGGTTCAAAAACTGTATGTTTGCTTTGCTTATAAAGAGAGTTAAATAGTTCTTCGAAACTAAAATTTTGAATTGATAATGGAAATCTACTTGTATATTCTCTTCCATTACATCTGAGGGTTAAAAGTTGCGCAGAAAATGTGTACGATCTGATGCGCGCGAAATTATTTTTCTGACTTTTTATGTATTTAATTTAGAGGTTACGTTGCCATATTTATTCATTTCGCGCCGGAAAAGGAAGGGATTTCTCAAGATGGTTAATTTATCCCTCTGTTATAAACTCATTTTCCCTCCAAGAGAAATAGCACGAATATCTGTCAATTGTGTATTTGAATATTGAGATTGTTATCCAATAGCTAACTCTCAAATATTAACGATTTGTCCCTCCAGATGTTTAGTCTAATACTCCAGTTTTCTCAGTGTACATTACCATAAGTAACATTTGCAGTATTGAGGCAATATGTTTAACATTTGGTGTTTTATTTGAGTGTTTATGAAAAAGTAGTGACGCTAAGAGATAAGGAGTGGAAAAATTATTTCTGCAACTGGTTGCTTACAAATATTTATTAGTCGATTACATTTATTATTTCAATGGGGTTGGCATTCAAGGCAGCATCTTGAATGCTTCGCAATAGTTTAATTGATGGATAGTTTACATTATCTTCATGCCGAGCGTATCCTAGAAACCAAATGATGCAGGTAACACGAGTAGTACAGAGTAACACTCACGATTAAACTGTCTAAATCATTAACAAAGAACTACACTGTCACCAACACAACTTTTATACAACTTCAAAACTATATTAAGTTTAAAAGATTACCTTTGAAAAGCGAAAAGTGAGTAAGTATGTATATATACATACTTTGTTTCCATTTTTCTGAGAAATAAAGTATCAAAGTTGTTAAAATGTAAATAATGTAAACAAAATATATAAAATATATTCACGATTTAAAATATTACAATAGATTATTATTGCAAAATATAACATGGTAATGTAGCAAACATTGCATGGCAATATTACGAAAACTACTCTACAATATCAGATACCTCAAAAACGTTTTTCTATAAAGTGACAAAAAAAATGCATTTCAATTAGATGAAATTCTCTCAAAATACAGTTTGTTACTTTCACCTTCAAATGCTTCTAGAGGGCAAACGAACCCGGAAAGGGGGGGTATGAGCCAGAGAGCTTTGGTTCAGAATCACTTGAACTTCATTTTACCAAAGTTTCAAGCAATTTGACCGAAAGGGATTTTTAATGTATTTTGTGCGAGGTCCTTTCAAAATTTTCCAAAAGTTTTTGGCACACTAATTTCTAGTATCCAATACTACAATTTCACCAAATTACAGCCTAATCCAAAGACCCCATGCAAATCGTATATTTTCTGACGGAATCTTACCCATATAGGTCGAAAGTACGCTCGTTTATTTATTTTTTGAGAAAATTGCAATCGTAGCAAAACTTGGGGTTTTTGTTGTACTAATAGATAGTAATTTTTCGTAAAAATATTTTTTTACCTAGTCCAATATTTTCCGAGGGGGAAGGGGTTAAATTTTTGTGTTTTTCAGTACAATGCTTATTTCAATAATTTTTTACTCTTAAGGGGAGATTCCACTGATTTTTTTTTGAATACCGAAATTATTTTTTTTTAATTTTTGGTTAGTATGATTATCTAAAAATACGGGAAAAATAGTCTGAAGCGATAAGAATAGACTCGCGAGCAGGAGAGTAGTAAAAACACTGCAAAGAACTACCGAAATCGACTTTTCTTCAAATTTAATTTATTATATTATTATAGGTTTATTAAAATCTCATGTATGTTAAACTTGAACATGTATTTAATGATCTTAAAAGTTTTTTTGCTTTTTTAATAGATATAGAGGAGAAGCTGCATACAAATTACTGTTACTTACAGAATTATAAGGACCAATTCAAATCCTGTAAATATTAAACTGATAATTATTATTGTTGAATAAATGTTTTACAGCAAACGTTTTGTAAAAGAAAAATTAAAATCTAAACATAACCTCATAAATAATAAATGGTTTTTAATGCGAATAACAATTAGTTTTAAATTATTTTAAGATTTCTAGTTCTACACATTTTGGAAAAACTATTTTATGTTTAAATCTTTTGTGAAATAGTTATTTTCTATTGATTTAACTCATTCTGAGATGAAAGAGTAACTTTTCTCTGTGACACTTAAGAACAATAATTTGTATGCAGCTTTTTTGCATCTATTAAAAAAGCGAAAAAACCTTTAAGAACATTAAATACATGTTCAAGTTTAATCATAAGGAAGCTTTGCATTCGTGACGATTTTCAATTTTTCAAAACATGATTATATGGACTCATTTTTATCTAGGATATATGTATATTAAATTCTGAGCAAATGTCTAGATGTATGTGTGTGTGTCTATGTCACAAAAAATTGTGTACAAATTATCTCAAACAAATTTTAATGGATTGTCCTGAAATTTTGCAGGTTTATTGCAGTCATTAAAACCTAAAATCTGACACAAGGATTTTCAAATTTATCCACAAAATTTGTTTTATACAATTTTTTCAAAATTTGAAAAAAAAATTTTTGTATTTTTTTAAATAACTTTTTTGTTTCTTAATATTTTCATAAATTATTCTCAAAATTACATTTCTGACAAAGAACGAATCGATTGATATATACAAAGTGCACATTTCATCAAAATTTATAAAATTTATCAATATTTTTCTTTTTCACAAAAAATTCAAAATTTGTGATATTTAAAATATTACCTTAATATATTAAAATGAAATTAAGCAATTGGTTTATAATATTTTGAGGAAGCGAAATGGTCATGAAATGAACAACTTGTTTATGCATCAATTGCATAAACAATTTGCATATGTCGAATTAAGGCAATTGCCTTAATTCGATTAAACATTTCAAATTTTGCGTTATATATCTAAATAATAAACTTTAAATTAAAAATGATATAAAAATAAATTTTAATATTTTAATTTTACCTTGATTTGAGAGAATGCTGTTAACTCAGGCAGTAATATTCGTATGGTAATTTTTGGAAATACTTGGTTTCGGGTTGAAGTTTGAGAGCCAGTTGGCGAAGCAGAGGACAAAATTGGCCTTCATCTTCTGTACTTTTTATTGCCATGTATCCTCTAGAAGTTTGGTTAACCAGCACAGGAGGTGGTAAAAATACGTCAGACAAGATGTTCCAGAGGCATCATCGACTACGACTGCAGCATTGCTCGTCATGGCATTTCACAATTTGTAATAAGTATTGAGACTCGCTACCATGTTTTGCATACCACTTTTCATCAACTAGCAAAGTTGCAACTGGATTAATGTATTACGCCTCGACAGAAAAATTATCAATCTTGATAGAACTCCAGATGTCAGGCAAAACACGACCGGCATGGTCGAAATTACGTTTTTCTAATTCGACATCAATAGTCTCATTTTTTGAGTTGAGGTGCCACCCAAAATGTGCGTGTTCAAGAATCAGACCAGTAAGCTCCTTGCTCAGAGGTGCCATACGTTGCTCTACTCGATTGTACGCATTACGTCAGGGAGAGTTAGTTGCGACACGGTGGTCTTGAATCAACTATGAATGAAATGTCTTAGCACATCATTTTTTTTTTGCTGATTTGGGTTATTTGCATTCTAAATAATGTGTAAAAATTTTATAGCCCATAACTTGTCGAGCCGTTTTTATATTTATTATATATAACCCTTGCGTTAATTTTTTTTCTGTACAGTAACTGGTATAATTTCCGTAAATTGGCAAAAATATGTGCCTTAACATGTATTGTAATATTTAAACAAAACTGACTTATTGTGTCAGAAATATTATTTAAATTTTTTATTATATTATTTAAAATTAAAGAAAAGTATTAGGGTCAGTTGGGGTAAATACGGACAAAAGGTGTTGGATCTTAATTAACAAATTAAAAATTCAGTTCGACGTCAATATTTTAAGCTCAGATCTTTTAAAAGAGATTCTGACTACTTCCATGATTTTATCTCGACAATTGTCAACAGGATAATTTAAAAACTTAAGGTAAATCTGGACAGAGCTTCTATTACATTTTAAAAAGTAGTGTAAGTAGTGTAATTCGATTAATTTTTAAAAAACTCCTGCTTATTGGATCCGGCATTTTGAATTTTCAAAATCTGACTTTCTATTCGTATTCAATGATCCCAAAAACTTTTCTTTATCAAGTTTTATTAAAATCCATTAAAATTTGTTAAAGCTATATATGTTTTTGATTATTACTTTTTGAATCGTTAATTTATTAACTTTTATGATACTACAACACTTAACTGATTCAACTTTTATACATCTAGTATGAATTTTTTTCAAGTTGTTCTATCCCTTAATAGAGTAGTATACTTAAGAAACTTTATTTTAAACCTTTCTTAGAAACTAAGCTGTCCGGATTTACCCTAAATTTACAGAAATTTTCTAAATCTTGGGGTAAATCCGAACAATAACATGTAAAAAATTAAATATAAAATTTTATAAAAAATAAAAAATTAATCTAGGTATTTTGTTCAGATTTACCCCAACTGACCCTATTTTAATTAATATTATGCTTAAATCCATAATTTGATACAAATATGTAACATTTAAATAAAAAACTGATGATTTTTTTCAAAATGAGTTTTCTCAAAAACGGCTCGACAAGTTATGGGCTATAAATTTTTTACACATTATTTAGAATGCAAATAACCCAAATCAGCAAAAAAAGGGATGTGCAAAGACTTTTCATTCAAAGTTGATTCAAGACCACCGTGGCGAGATAATAAGCATCCAAATTATATTTCATAAATTGCTTAACAACTTCAGCAATTACTCAAGCGTAACGCGGGTTTTCATCTGGGCCTCTGTCAAAAGTTGAAATGAAAATCGGTTTCATCAAGCTATCTTCGGTTTTCACGAACGAATGAAATGTTGGATTATCAATCAGTCGTTCTAAGTCGGCATCATGCGATTCGGCTGTAGACGAACAGTGCTTGCCACTGCAAATTGCAATATAGGTGGGCACAGAGTAGGACACAGCTGTTAATTGACCTTTTCCATTTCTTGCAATTTCAATGCCGGCGTACACCGAGGGAATCATTTTATGTCGCTCAGCAACAACAAAATCGTGGTCTGGTGAACGAACTTGGTAATCAATATTCATTAAAATGGGAGCCTGCTTGTTAGCAGCAGTGATTCCCAATGGTCCTCTGGCTTTGTCATCTTGAGACAAAAAGAAGACCTGATATGGACGGAGTACTGATGCCAGAGATTTTAAATTTCTCATGGTTGCTGTGCAGAACTTTCCATCAATATGGTTTGCATGTTGATTCGCCTCAGGTCTTAAACCTTCACCAGGACAGTGACAACGTGGCGTTTTCCTTCAATTGACGTTGAACATTTTGGCAGAAGTCTTAAATATAGACCAGTGCGACTAATACGGAATCCTTGATTCTGTACTTCAGCGTGAAGTTTATCTAATGTGCGACAACTGCGAATAATTTCTGATTGACGTCGCTCATGTGAGACTGCTCCAAATAGAGTGATTTCCGATAATACCTGATAAAAATGAATTTTTATTTTTATATAAAATGTAAATTTGTAAATAAAAAAAAAATTTTTTTACATTGTTTATGTTTATGTATTTTTAATTTCACAACTTCCAGATTTTTTTAAAAATAAATGATATTTTATGCTTAGATAAACCTACCTTGAAGAGATCAGATTGATCATCTTCAATTCTTGGCGTTCCTTTTCTTTCTCGAGGTTTGAGCTGATTTGTTAATTCAGAATGTTGATCTAAAAGCTTAGCCATTTTTTGCTTTTTAAAATCACGCTGTTTTTTTGACGTTCAGCTGCATCTTATTTCCGCTTTAAACAGTTTTTCTCTTCCGCCAAAGCTTTCTGTGCCTGCTTGATTATTTGATTCGTGTCCGGTGTTTCTCGACCTCATTCCTGCGCCATGATCAAACTATTCAAACGACTTTTAAGCAGGTTTACCTTTTTTGTGACAATCCTTTTTCACGAGATTTAATCAATGGATTTTCTTTTGGTTTGTCGTCAATATTTACAACATCAACTTATCATACAAATAATTATAAGTGAAAAGTTTGCGATTTAAAACCACTGTGTCTATCATTTTGGTAATTTAAAATTACCAAAAAAAATTATTTTTCCGCTTTTTTGGTTCGCTAGACACCATGAAAACAATGTTAACATAAAACAAAAATTTCAGTTTGATTTTTCGGATGGTATTTAAAAAATATTTTTTACAATAAAACTTAAGTTATATTCTGCTTTAAATATTTTATATTATATTTCATAAATTTATATTACATTTACTTCTTCTTGATGTTCAAGTTGGGAAACTTTATTTCTTTCAGGAGCATTATTTCCAGATGGCTTCGCCGAAAAATAAATTAAAAGTTTTCCCTTTTTGTTTGTAGCTATTAGATTTAAATTTTTTATTTATCGTAACGAGCTCATAGACGCGATTCTTTATTAGTGTTGTACTATTGTTATACTATATATATATATATAAACAGAAGTTTCTAATTGAAAGTTTCAACGGCACTTTGCTAAATTAAGTGTGATTTTATAATTAAAAAAAATAGCGGAAATTTTTAAAATATAGTACGTTTAGGGGCCAAAATTAAAAATAGGACTTTTAGAGAAATAGGGGACATACTGTAAAGCCTGACAATAATAAGAAAATTTTTCTATCTAAATTAAAAGCAGTAGAAATAAATTTTTAAATACACGTCATAAAAAATTTTAAATAACAAATAAAAATTTCTAATAAAATATTTGTTTACCTTTAGAGGAATAAACTTAATACTGGATGTGAATTTTTTTCTTCCGTTTTGCTGGGTTTCTTTATTATTTTCACTATAAGGATTTATCGACAATAAACGGTGAAACCCAAGTTTCATTTTTTCTTAAGACGCATCATTTTTGTTGTTAATATTAATGTGTTCGCCATCAATGTACTTGTAAAATGATTGTATTCTGATAGTTGATTCTGTCACGATTTTTATTTGAACACGAGCTCCTTTCTCAATTACCCCATCAAATTTGGTGACATAGACGGGAAGCCTGTAATGTGTGTCCGTGACATATCCATTACCGTACGAAGAATTGCCCATTGTGAGGACAATTAGTGAAGTCCTGAAAAATCCTTGAACGCTTGAAATAATATAATTAAAAATTAGACAATATTATTAATTTTCTATCTGATAATTTAGTTTACGAATGAATTACACTTAAAAAAAGAATCGTATAGGTTAGTACTTTGTCAGACAAATGTTTTTGAATTTTATAAAAATTTGTCGAAGGCGGAGGAGGGGGTAAAGTTTTAAACTTTTGCGTGACGCGCTTAACTTTGATAATTTATTAGTTGTTACAAACTAGTGCCATTTACCATTGCATGTAAATACTTGTTAGTGATGGTAGAAAACTTTTCACGTCATTTTCATTCAAATGATGATTTTTAGTTTTGTAGGTATTTAATTAAGGAGCGTGCGTTCTTAAAATGAAGATTTTTTGACTAATATGAACATGCTAAAAATACCAGTCCTCATTTTAGCGTATACTTATGTATATACTGCTTTCTAAATCTTAAATAAGGATAAGTATATACCATAAAGTCTAATTATCGTATGCACGCTGTAAGTTAGTTCTTTTAGTTATATTTAATTAATAAAAAATATTTGTAACTTATTAAGTTTATTTATTTTTTCCACTTTATAACATTATAATTTTTTAAGTGACGAAAGTTTAACGTATACTACATACTTTATCAAAAAATCGAAGAAACCTTAAAAACACTCAAACAAATATATTATCTTATTATCAAAATTTCAAAAAATTTCTTTTAAAAATATGGAATAAAATAAAAAAAGAAAGAATTTATATCAAACAGCATGTATTTAGAAAAGTATCGTACTATTTTACTTCTATTCAAGTATAGATAAAAAACGCGCTATAAATTTGTTTCTGTTTTCTTTTTTCTTCTCCATGAAGTCCAAAATTTTATCCATCTCTGAATTTTTTTTTACGAGGCTGTTTGATATTGTGCTTTTCTTCATCACTAGACGAATCTATAGTCATCTTGTGCTTTTTTTCGATGGGTTCACTTTTCTTAAAACCGGTAATATTAGATGATTTGGCTATGGTGTTCATCTTTGGCTTTTGAAACATTAAATTATGCATTTGATCATAATGCTTCCAGTCTGAGTTTCCCTCCCCAATGAAGCTGAAGCTGGCACCCAGTTATCAGCGTTAAAATTAAATTTTAACATTAAATATTTTTCTGAAGCGGAACTTTGCTCCTAGTTCTCAGCAGGAACTTAATTTTACAAAATATTATATTTGTTTTAAACAAATAAATATTTAACTTTAAAATTTAATTTTTAAAAGTAAGTGGGTGCTGATAACTGAGTGCCAGTTTCAACTTCATCTCTCGAGTATGAAATTAAGTAGTTTTCATGGAAAAAACCATATACTCAGAGAAAAAAATAAATTGAAAACTGAAAGTTTAAAGTGTCACTTTCAGAAGAACCACACATGTATGTCGATATGAAAAAAACCATTTTGTCAGTTTTGTTTTAGAAATTAATTGGATTTATGTCGAAGTGGTTCACATTTCTTATTAATTTTTTATTGATAAAAACCCATCGACAAATTTTACCACATAAAATTATTAATTTAATTTTCAATTTCTAATGAACATGGCACGGATGCTAGAGAGGTCTAAATCATTGTTTCAAATTTTATAAAATATGTGCTCTTATACTTAAGTCCAATAGTGTCAAAATGAGTAGACGTACACATATGCGGTGTAATAGAATCAATTCTTTAATCAGTTTACATTTATATAACTATTTCATACCTTTTTTAAAACAGTAGCTGATCGCTTTGAAGTTTGTAAGGATACTGCGTGTAATTGCATGGTAAGCGTTAGTCAAGTTCTCAACGCATTATCGGGAGAGTACATTAAGTGGCCTGAAGCGAACAACTTTCTTCAAGTAGCTACCGATTTTAGAAACGCTGGTGGCTTCCTTAATGTTTTGGCTGCAGTAGATGGTTGCTATATTGAAATTAGGGCTCCGTCTGCTAATGCTGGAATTTATGTTAACCGCAAAGGCTTCCACTCACTTCTTCTTCATGAAATGTGTGATAGCCAGGGAGATTCCTTGATGTTTCGCAGGTGTTAGCGGTAGCGTTCATGACAATCATCTCTTTGAAATTAGTCCCATGGGACAGCAATTGCTAACAGCATCAGAAAATTTCTGTCCTGAAGAAATGCATATTCTTGGAGATGCAGCTTATAAATTGCATCCGTTTCTCATGGTGCTCTTTAAAGATAATGTTCATTTAACTCCTTCTCAGGTCAGGTTTAAAAGAGTTCTGTCTAAAACAAGAATGCCTGTAGAGCGGGGATTCGGTTTATTGAAATGTCGTTTTAGACGATTGTTTTATCTTTCTTTACAAAAAGTGGCTTACGGACTTTTAATTATTGTTGCCTGTTGCGTTCTTCATAACATATGTTTGGATCTAGAAGATGATATGAATGAAGAAATACTACATGAAGTAAACCAAAATATTGCTGACATTATTCTTCATGAAGTAAATGAGGAAAATCAATTTCATAATGCGCCTGCTGTTCAAAAGAGAATGAATATTATCAATATGCTTGTTGATGATAACCCTTAAATTTTTTTAATTTAATATTATTAGCCACTTTTCATCAATTTTACTTTTCCGTTTTATCAGACTTCTCTGATGATAAAATTTTTAATTTATAATTATTGTATATTAAATAAGATTTTTACTTAACAATGTAGAAAATAATACATTTTTTATTTGTAAACATAGACCAATTTTAGTAGTATATAAGTCTGAAAATATTGTGTTGAAAAAAGTTGCCAATGAATAAAAGTTTTAGTTTTCTTTCAACTTTTAAAAAATGTTTAAGAAAATTTTTTTTCTATAAACAAATTAATTTTTTTATCTTTGGACCCTATTTTTCATTTTTCTTTAAATTATTTATACCTTATAATAAACAGAAGATTTTACAAAAAGAACTGGAGTGGGTCTGATTAGTTTATTGAGTTAAAAACATTTTTGAAAATCACGTACATGCCTGACATTGGGATTTTTTTTACAATTAATTTTTCAAAAATGTCTAAAGCCTAGAATTTTTAATGGATTTGAATTTTTTTTAATTCAAGGAGAATAATTTTTAAACATTTAGTTCCGTGCAAACCTAAGAATATTCAATTGTTTATAATTTTTTAAAATCAAAGTTCACAAATTAATTGTATACATATACTTTGCTTTAAAAATGAACTTTCTTTTTTTATTCAGTTACTACTCATGTCTTAAATCAGTTTAAATTACTATAATATAATCTCGCCTATATAAAATATATTATCTATAATACATTTTAAACAATAATATATAAAATGTAACCTGTAATAATATTAATTATTTTATTATCAGGCTCCCTTATTATCATTTGTACAAAATTTGTAAATAATAATTTAATTAAACCAACCAATCTGTACATTATGCTCCCATACATACATCGCGAATTGCAAACTGCAGCTAACATAAGTCAGCTACATGTGGTTGAGAACTTTTTGAGACCCCAGGGCGCCTCGGAGCGTATATCTCGTAAACACCCGTGGTGCGTAGCCATTCGCGCTGTGTCGTTACGTGTTTAAATATTTAATTCAGAAAACGTTACATTTAACTACTCTCTGCATTTTACAGGGTTGAGACTGCTATTAAAATAATATAATGCTCGCATTCTAGTTTTTTTAAACAAAGTCGAGAATGACCTAAATAAAAGAAACTACACGGAAAAATGTTTCGGACAGTATCTGTACCTTTCGGTGCATTTGTTATCCCTGTCTAAAAATTTTATTATTCAGTTCACTTCACACTTATTATTTCCTATTATTTTTATATGATGTGAAGTTAACCGTTGGATACATTTTTTGAAAGGTATAGCATGTGCACCTTACATTTTTCCGTGTACTAATAAAAAGAATAAAAAAAGTTCAAATAAATAAGAATAAAAATTAAATAAAAAATTAAAGAAAAAAATTTTTTTAAATTGAAAAAAATGTTTAAAAAACTATAATGCAGCCATTATATTGTTTTAATGGCAGTCTCAACCCTGTAAAATGCTGAGAGTAGTTAAATGTAACGTTTTCTGAATAAAATATTTAAACACATAACGACACAGCGCGAACGGCTGCGCTGTGAAATAGTATATTTCGTAACGATTGCGAGCAGTTGACACAAGTTACGAACGATATTTTTCATAACAAGGTGCAAAAAAACTGTCCTTTTTAGCACCGCGTTATGAAAAATTCATTTCTCGACGAAAACAAACAGTTTTCTGAAAAGTAAGTATTTCATCGGAAAAAGTTTCAGCTTTTATTCAAAAATAAAATTAACGAGAAACGTGAAAAAACATTTTTATTTTTTCAAAATTCGTGTCAAATTTTTTTAAAATAAACTATGCCATTTGAAAGCTTATGAATAATGAATATTGCATAGTTTTATGTTTCAGGAAGGACCTAAATAAAAAAGAAATTAAATTGTTTTCAATCATTTACACTTTTATAAATATTAAACAAATTTTTTTTCACTATACCGATAACCTTATTTTAAAAAAGTATTTCTTTTAAAGGTTCGCAAGTGTAAATTAAATTTTTATATTTTGTCAATTTTTGATTCTACATACTTGTTTTGCACTATAAGAGATTAAAAATTTAATTTTTTAAGACTTTAAAATAAATCCTTATTCGATATAATTTTTTGAAGAAGAATCTAAAGTGGCATAATTCAAATTTTTAATAATAAAACAACTAGAATAAAAAAATTGTCCTTCCTTCTCAACAACTAATAATTAGAGTCCAAATATAGTTTGAGAAAGAATGAAAAATGCATAAATGAAACATCTAAAAACAATAAAATATAAAAATCAGAGACACATTTAAAAACAACTGTTGTCTCAAATGTAGAATGTGTCAAAAATATACCTTAAAAAAATTTATCTGTAAAATTAAAAGTACAAAACTTTGGTTTATAAATCTATACAAAAAATGTATTCAATATTTAAATCTACAACCAATTTTAATTATATACAAGTTTCGAATTTTAGCCAAAAATTGTTATGTAAGTTAAAAACAGCATAAGACTCAAGCCTATCAAACAACTTATAAAAGTATTTCTCTGAATGTAATTTCAAATCAAACAAAAAAAATTAATTTCTTTATTTTTAAATACATATTTTATTAACATCAATACAAAATTCTATGCAAAATAAATCATTTGTGCAAATAATTTTTTCAAATTATAAACAAATTGTATTTAACAAAGCAAAAAAACTAAACATGTCATTCTTATAAATTTTTGAATGTGGTAAATCTAAATGATTAATTCAAAACCTTGTATTAAAAATTATAATTCTGATGAAAATATCTAGTAAAAGAAGATACATTAAAATTATTTTCTTAAATATTGTTTGTGAAGTATAACTGAAACAGCATGAATGAATTCTACATTGTTTATGACTGTATAAAAATATGTAAAGTATGAGTAAAAAATAATATAATGTATGGATAGAATGAAAGCAACATTTCCTATATAATTCATTAGTTTGAGCATGTTTCATTTCACTCCCATGCTCAATCTAAGGAGGAAGGTGTTACGTCAGTAACTTTTTATTAATATACTTAATTTAACTATATATTTTTACGTATTTGTTTATTTTCATATATGTGGACGTCCACATGAAAAGGGCCCATTTTGTCGGTTCTAGCTTTCGAGTTATTTGCAATTTAATACTTTTTTGAGAAAAACCTTAATTTTTTTTTATTTTTTATTATCAATCTACATGTTATGACAAGTAAAATCATGACGTTTTCATTAATTTATCGTTAATTTAAGTGTTTAACTTTATTGGTTCTTTAGAAAAAGAAAATGGCCCATTTTGTCGGTCCTTTGCAAAAATATTCCGTATTTTTGAATTAGAGGGTCAAAAAAATTAAAACCTCTTAATTTGTCATCTTTAAAGTACCCTGAACTCAAAACAATTATTATCTGAATAACTTCCAAGAAGAACCAGAGACATTAATGTTAGAGTCATTGATTACGTAGTCGTAGATGTAAAAAATGTCGATATTTCGTCAAAATTTCATAATAAAACCTGTTAAAAATTTTTTAATAAGTTTAATTTCTATTCTTTACTTTTAAATAACACAATAAAATTGTTCCCAATCATTAATCTTGTACAAAAATGGTTTATTAATAAGAAAATCGCCTTTTTTAGAAAAGGGCCCATTTTGTCGGTTTTTCGTATTTTTAAACAGAAAGGGGGGGGGGGTAAGGTGATTTTAAAAATTTTAAACCTATTGGTTTTTCATCTTTATGGTGCCCTGGACAGAAAACAATTATTGTCTGAATAACTTCCGAGAAGAACCAAAAATATTGATGTTAGAGTCTTTGATTACGTAGTCGTAGAAGTGAAAATTTCGATATTTCGGCAAATTATTCATAATAGAGACTTTAAAAAAATTTTAAATAAGTTTAATTTTTATTCTTTATCTTCAAATGACACAATAAAATTGTTCCCAATCATTAATCTTGTACAAAAAAGGTTTATTAATAAGAAAATTGTCTTTTTTAGAAAAGGGCCCATTTTGTCGGTTTTATGTATTTTCAAACAGAAAGGGGGGGGGTGGTTTTAAAAATTTGAAACCTATTGGTTTTTCATCTTTAATTATCATTTTATGTGTGTTTTAAATTTGCATGATATTCAGTATATTTTTTAACGAATATTATAATTCCTATTTTATGTGTGTTTTAAATTTGCATTATATTCAGTATATTTTCTAACGAATATTATAATTCCTATTTTATGTGTGTTTTAAATTTGCATTATATTTAGTATATTTTCTAACGAATATTGTAATTATATTATATGTTCATTATTACAAATCCAGGAAAGAATAGTATTTCAAAAGAATGTCGAAAGAATAACGATTACGAGAAATTCAAGATCGAAGATACAGATTATTAATATGTACATTGTACACACACCACGCCTGAGGATCAAAGACAAAGTTGCGACTTCAACTCCATGCAAGGTCAAAGCAATGTCTTGCGACTTCAACTCTATGCAAGGTCGAAGCGATGTCTTGCGCACTGAAATCTATTAAGGTCGAGACGATTCTAGTAGCTATGAGCATTATTCTAATAAGGACATTTTTATATAAAAAGGGTGGACATTTCTGATTAGAACAGAGAGTAATAATTTGGAAACCAGCGTTATAACATCTTTAAGAAAGAGAATAATTTTTTGGAAATCAATTAGTAATCAATCTACCATCGTCAAGAGAACTCCAAGTATATTTTTAAAAGTGAACAACAATTTATCCCCAAGTATTGTTTTTAAAGTGTTTCTTTTAAAAGTGAACTTTAAAATTTTTTTTAGAGCATTCCTTTGAAAACGTACTACGGTTAAAAGATAATTATTTCTCCTCAGCAATTTTTACTATTTTGAAAAATATTTATTTGAAAATAAATTCAATTATCTATCTTATATTTAAACAACACATTCCAAATTTCGAAGCATCGAAATTTGCTAAGGAGGCAACGTCCGTCTGGAAGAAAGCAAATATTACCAAAATACAATACACTATCTTATTAGTGCAAACAAGAGGACTAATACACGAATATTAAGGACAACTGTTTGAAGCTCCTTTTGCGACCAGCCCTTAACACCATTGAAGATCGGATTACCAGATAATATCACCACATCATTCAACACCAGTAATCCTTATTCTTAAAAGTAAGGTTTATAATTTAGAACTATACTCATTGTATTTTTGTCAATACTTTTTTTTGGTTTTTAAATAAATTATTCTCTTACAACTTTTAGTAGGCTCATTGACTTATCCTCATCCCAAATTAGATTCTTTATTGAAACTAATTTAAAACGAGGAACGTTAGGTATATTTTCAAAAGGTTTCTCGTTTTGACGTAACAAATAATATAATTAGAAAAAAGATAGCTCTACTAGAAAAAAGAAGATTAAACCTAAATAATAGTAGTATAATAAAAGGGTAGCTATCGAAAAAGTATAGCTTTGATCCAAACTCCAAACTATATAACAATAAAAAATATTTTCAAGTAGAATAATTTTATATATTATTTATAATATAATTAGTTATTATGATTATATTTTTATTAATATATATAATATATATAAAAAGGTTAAAATTAAAATAACATAAATAAATTATTTAATTATTCTTTGTATTCCATTTCATTTTTTCAAAAATCAAAAACAAATTTTTCTGTTTAAAAAAAATTATACTTACAGATTATTTCTCCAAGGTATTATGGCACACTAGTAAACTCTATATTTTTGACCAATTCTTCTTCATCCTCCTTGGGCATTGGTCCTAGGAGTTCAACGGTGTCTGTGTTGTTAATTGATAATTCAATTTTGATTAAATCGTCCCTCCCTATGTTGAATTCTGGATTATCCATGATGATTTGGGGTATTAAAATTTTTACAATCTATAAAATATTGCAACATTTAATATTATTAAGAATTTTTTTATAGTATTAAAAAAATAATTCTAAATATGCCGACCAACATTTTCAAAAAATTATCAGATTTGTTTGAAAGTTGTTACTCGGGAGTTTTTGGGGTCGCTGATTGCGAATCTACAGTTATATTGGATAAATTTTCAAAATTCAAAATGGCGGATCTAATATGCGTACAAGCAACAGACCATGTAGAAAAAGTATAGCCACCAATGCACTTCCATTTAAGGTAGTGAGGATCAAACTCGCTAGTAAGATAGAAATAATAAAGCTGATGTTCACCACCTATTATACAACAGGGTAACTTAAAGACATATCGCTGGAAATTTAAACAATGTAATATTTGGTTCTTTCAGCTTCACGACAATAATTTGATATGTAGTTTAGAAATTTCACTCTTGAAAAATATATTTAAAAGTCACCCCCTTTCACAGTGGCGAAAAATGTACTTTTTTCTAGTACCTTGCTTGGGAATTTCATTGACTTCCAAAAAAATTGTATATTTCTGCTAAATAAAAAAAATAATTTCCACTTGTTTACAGTTTTTCTGAAATTCACTCATTCATTCACATATTCAAATATGTGAATGATATTTCCTAAATATGTCCTGAATATTGCACTGAAAGATTGAAATATTTCAATGAAATATTCAGGAATTATTTCTGCAAAGAGGAAAATGTCCGCTTATGTGGGAATATTGACGCGAAAGTTGAGAAAATATTTCATTGAAATATTTTGGAAATATTCAACTGAAATGATGCGCACTGGTCGAACTCAGTTTTTATGGCCTGTAGAGCTGCGCAGTAGTTTTTGGCTTACTATATCCTATGGGTTTAAAAATATTTCAGAAAATTCTTATTGGTTTGAGGTGTTTAACAATTTTTTTCATTTTGTGAAATATTTTCACAATATTGCAGAATCTTTATGTGTAATATTGCAGGAATATTTTAATGAAATATTTTCTCAACTTTCGCGTCAATATTTCCACATAAGCGGACATTTTCCTGTTTGCAGAAATATTCAGGAAATATTTAAGAAATATCATGTGCAAAAAAATAAAAAAATAAAAAATAAAAATTGCCGTTGTCAGAGGTCGAGAAGTGATTCCCCGCAGTAATTGGTGCGCTGAATCTAAATCTGGCAACGAAAATCTCCCATCACGTCATGATTTTGAGAAAAGTGGGGGTAAATTTCCAAAAATCCTGATTTCCCCTGTTTTTGAAAATTTCTACCAGGTAAATCCGACGTGCTAGAGACTTGTCATATAACTCAAATTAAAGACTGAACCCTTTACTTTAAGAAAATAAAGCGATATTGCTGACAACGAAGGAACTCACCGACTGTGTGAATCAATTTTTTATGCTATAACACTATATTTATGCTATAACCTATAACACACATATATATTCGCATATAACTTCCCTCATAGCACAAAAACTTCCAGGAAGTTTCCCGTGGGAACCTTCGGAAGTTACCCTTGGTAACATCCTGTAAATTTTCAGGAAATACAATAATGTCTGTAGGTTAGAAGCTTCCCACGGAAACTTCCTGGTAATTACCTGGAAGCTTCCTATAGAAACTTCCTGCAAGTTACGAGGAAGTTACAAAAATTATATAAATTTTTTTAAAAATATTATTATATATAAAAGGGACTCGAATCACCATAGGCTTTAAAAGTGTGCTGCTGGAATAGCGCTTTATGCGCTCAACCAAATCGTCACTTGACTTTACAGGGCTAATTGAGACTTCCAATTCTATAACTCGCCCGACGCTCGTATGTACATGCTAATACCAGTCGGGTAACAGTGATAGGCCCAGAGACGCTTACTGCTACCCGACTGGCATTAGAGCGTGTCTCCGAGCGTCGGGCGAGTTATAGAATTGGAAGGCTCAATTTATATATTATATATTTCATTATATCTTTTAGGATTTTTGGAAACTTCCTGGTAACTTTTAGGAAGTTTCTATGGGAAGCTCTAACCTGCGGAAGCTCAAATTTTTTTATTGACTGTATATAGTGTGTGGACTGAATAAAAATGAGTGCGAAGGACTAACCACTTACGGGAACGAAAGTGGTTCAGAAATCGAAAGGGCTATGGGAAATAGTCTCAGGAACCTCAGCACGAACACAGCAAAATGCTGCTGAGTGGGACAAATTAGACGCGAGAGCTCAGGAAATGATAGTACTAAGAATGGAGGAAAAATTGATAGTGCATATTTTGTCCTGCACAAAAGCAGCCGATATGTGGAACAAGTTGAAGTTTGATAATCTAACTTCAAGGTTAATGTTAGAAGAATAGAGAAATAATCATTCAGAGAATGTACTGGCCTTAAGTAGCAAAACAAACTTCGTGAGAGGACAATCAAAGGTCAAGTGTTATCAGTGTAACATGGAAGGGCACGTGAAGAAGAATTGTCCATCAAAATCGAAAGAGGAAAGAACCTGTCATTATTGCAGAAAGAAAGGTCACCTAATGAAAGACTGTTGGTTTTAAGAAAAACAAAGACGGAAACAATAATCAATCAGAGGCTAACCAAGCTCTCGTTGGTGTTAGCAGTGTATTATCGTGTGCCGGTTGGGAAAATATAAACGAATTAGCTCCTAAATACCAAGACAAATGGTGGTTAGATAGTGGGGCAACCGAACACATGTGCTTCAAGAAAGAATATTTCCGTGAATTGAACTTAATTAAACCAAATGAAAAACAAGTTAAAGTGAGTAACGGAAATCTTCTTGATGTCAAAGGTGTTGGTAAAGTGTTGGTAGATTCTTGGAACGGGAAAGATTAGATAAGAACTGAATTAATCAATGTACTTTTTGTACCGGAAATGGAAGTAAACCTTTTTTCGTTAAGTGCAGTGATTGATGAAGAGAATACCATGTGTCTAGACTGCTTGGCGGGTAAACAACACCGCTTGCCATTCCCTACAAGTAAATCGCGAGCAAAAAAGACTGGTGAATTGATTCACGCTGACCTTTGGGGTCCATTTGAAATTCAATCTCTAGGGGGAGCAAAATATTTCTTGTTATTAAAAGAAATTAAAATTAAAAGAAACAGTTGCCAGAAGCTGGCAACTCTGTAGTATACGTATTAAATAGAGTGAGCACAAGTCCTCAAAAAGATAAGAGTCCTTACAAATTATGGTTCGATAAAGATTTTCAACTTAATTCATTAAAACAATTTGGAACAACGGTATCAGTTCATGTACCTAAACAAAGGAGATTAAAACTCGACACGAAAAATAAACTTGGTATATTTGTTGGATATTGCAGTCTGGTAAAAGGTTACCGAGTGTACTTCCCAGAGGACAAAAAAAAAGAAATAAATCGAGACATAATTTTTCTACCTAAAATCACTGAAGAAAATAATAATAAAGAGAATAAAAAGTTGTTTTTCTGAATCTTGATATCGAAGAATCGGATGAGGAAAATGAACAAATTGATAACGATGGTGATAAAGATGAAAGCTTTGAAAGTACGCATTCTAAAAAAGTGAAAGCGAATTCAAAGCAAGACTTGTTGCACGAGGTTTCCAACAAGCATTAGACAATGATTTGTACGACGTTTATGCGCCAGTCGCAAAATTAGCGACGTTTAGAATTCTTTTAATTATCGAAAATAAATTACAAAAACCTGTTTATCAGATGGATGTTAAGAGTGCTTTTTTGTATGGAGACATAACAGACGAGGTATATATGTTATTACCTGGAGAAGAAAACATCGAAAATGTATGTAAGTTAAACATAGTATATTTCGATTCAAGGTGCCAAATTGGCATACGCTCACGCGGCACAGAATTAAATCAAATTGAGTATTTAAAAGAGATTATTAAAAAATACAGTATGCAAGATTGTAATTCTGTTAATACGCCAATAGAAGTTAATATTGATTTATATTCATTGATAAGTGAAACTTCGAATATTAAAATGCAAAAAATTTGTCGAAAAATAAGCGGAAGTCTAATGTATGCAGCGTTGGGCACTAGACCCGATTTGTGTAAATCAGTGAGTTTACTTAGTAGATTTCAAGATAAAGCGAACGAAAATTTTTTAAAAGCGTTAAAAAGAATATTAAGATATATAAAGGGAACAATTGAAATGGTATTGTTGTTTGAGCCAAATAACAGTAAAGTAATTTTGCAAGGGTTTACAGATTCCGATTGGGCGGGGATACTACTGACAGGAAATCGACGTCAGGATATGTATTCAAAATGTTTGACTCCGGACCGTACGTTTTGCTGTCCCGAAAACAATTCAAAGCGAAAATATTGCATTCTCTGTTTCCGCTAGACAACGTCATTTCTTCGACTTCATTGTGAAGGTGGTTTTCACATGTTGGGTCTACGACTCTAAGAATAATTTTAAAAGGTAAGTAACTAATATTCTAAAAATATTGCCCCCATTTAAATTCTCGATTTCTTCTACAAGTGATAATTTTGTTTCAGTGTCCTTAAAGACATCTGGATCTACTCTTTCTCTCTGATTCTAATTGTAAAGGATTCAAATAAATATTCTAGTAAAATAACATCAATTAACCAGTTACTCTTTCTTAAAACCTGTCCCCTGAAATCAGAGGTTATGCTCTGTGAATAAATCAGGTTGAATCACCGAAGCCGGGCGAATTAAATATGTAAATTATGATTATGTTTAAGTTTCATATCTTGAGACGTAACACTATTTTCAGCATTATAAAAATGCATTGAAAATAGTATTCATGTATAATCGCATCGGTACATAGTATTTAACAAGTACAAAGTTCTTATACATATAGGTACTTTATAGCAAATAGACGCTAGTTCGTTACATAGCACAAAGTGTGTAACATTTCAGATTTTATAAGGATTTGTGACCATAAAACCAGTAAAATGGAACAAGAGATAATAAGAGAGAATAAGAGAGAATGAGAGAGTATAAGAGAGAATAAGAGAGACTGACCCAGAAGGTAAGATTTCAGAAAATTTGATCGATTTTTGAAAAAAGTTTGTGAACAGTCCGCCATATTGGATCCGCCATTTTGAATTTTGAAAAACTGACTTAAAATTTGTATTAAGTAATCCTTGAAAACCTTCTTTTGACAAGTTTTACATAAATCTGTAAAAAAAATTTAAAGTTAAAACCTTTATAATTGTGTATAATGTGGTAGAATTTTTGGTATAGAATACTTTTAAACTTATATAATGCATTATTATTTCTTATTTTGAATTATTTTATGACTAACATCATTTTTTATCAAATTCTTTATATCTCTTAACATTTCAAGACTTCAAATTGTGCACAGGAAGCATTGACAACACTATGCAGAAAGACACATTTTGTTTAGACTGAAACTTACTTATTTTCACATACTTTCAGGTGTACTAGGTGTAGATACCAAATTCAACACTTCAATTTACCATTTCCATAAAAAAAACTGTAAATTTCTATTCGTTTACGAAAATAGGATGGTCGAAAAAAATCAGCAGTAGAAGACCGAATATTGAGGAATTTTTCGACCATCACATTTTCGTAAATGAATAGAAATGTACAGTTTTTTTATGAAAATAGTAAATTGAAGTGTTGAATAGTGTTGTCAATGCTACCGTGGCACGGTCTGCGCGTGCGCGGAGAGCAGCAGAGTTCACGTCGCAAAAAGTTTAAGTGTTTTGACTATATCAACCGCACAGACGTTGAAGAAGTTTTTACCCTTTCTCCTTGTAATTTCAAGGAGGAAAGGGAAAAATTTCCCCTTCCACATGTTAAAGGTCCAATCGCTGATATGAGACTTCTTCATCGTCAGTACGGTTGATATACTCAAACAGTTTATTTTTCGCGACGCGTCAAAAATGCTATTTTACAGGTCATTTGAATGATTTATTTTACTAATTACTTTTAATTGCTTATAGTGAAATATGATTTCATTGGAAACTTTGACACGCTAATTTATCATTTTTGTAAAAAAAACAAAACAGGTGAACGAAACAATAGGTAGTACAAGGTTGATGAACCGAGGGAAGAATGAAATTTTCTTCTCTGTTGACACTGCAATGTAAGCAATCAATGAAAAGGATTTCTTGCAGTCGTGTACTAAAAAGTTTCATTTCATTTTTTATTGCTCGGCAATAATTTAACAATTACAATTTGAATGAAGGAAATAAAAAAATATCGTAAAAAAGGAAGTGAGGGAATGTATTATTTTACAGGCGGTAATGGTCTATCGTTTCTTTATGCTTGAAAGATTCGTGGCCACCAGCATCGAGTAGTTTTACGATGCCTATTATATTACATGTTTATGGGAGATGCTTGGAAGGCACCCACACTTACTATGCTTTCGCCAACAGTGAACCAAGTTCTCCTCTGAAGAAGTGAGTCGCAACCGGTTCTCCTCCATGTATGAACACTTCTTTCTCTCTCTCTTAAGAGCGACTCATGGGACACCAGTCATCCTATGTTCTTTTAGACTATTCCAGATTTTTATGGTGTTCAGGTGCTACAATGGATATGTCGGTAAGTTGGGGTCGTGCTGTCAAATATATTAATTTGTTTTTAGTATTAAATTGCGCAATTTAAAAGTAAAGACATTTTTATTCTGCTCAAAAAAATCAATTTCATTAGATATATTATTCGCTTCGCTGCTCATACGACTGAAGATGGAATTTTTTTCCATAATTTGTTTTATGAAATGGTACGCAAAAAAGGTGGACGATCGATGCTTAATAGGTGGTACAAAAAGGTTAGTTTTAGAAGTATTTTGTGAACAATTCAAAAGATTATGTAAAATTTTGTAAAAGAAAACCAATCAGAATATAAAAAGCGTAGGGAAATTTTAATCTATTAAATAAAATAAACAAAGGTTTAACAAATGAATAACAGCACGACTTTACAAGAAGAGGCGGTATTCCATCCGCTCTAGCTCCCTTATTTACATCAAGACCCTACATTTTCTTAATAATATCAATTTCACTAAAAGTTACATAGCCAATGTCAACAGTGTCGCTAAATTTTGAATTTGGAATAAAATTAGTAATGTTACGACTAAGATAGACCGAACTAAAATTTTTTGCAAACACATTTGCTATATTTACAATTTCAGTTGCCATATCATTCGCGAAAAATAAATGACTAGGAATGCCACCGTTCTTACGAAGAGAGCCAACATAACCCAAAAATTTTTTTTGGATTACTTATTAATTATGGTTTTTTCAGTGTTAATGATATAATTTTTATAGCATTAGCGTGATAAGATTTTACACTGCTCTCGCAAAGGACGAAAACGTTTCATAACCTATTCGTGAATGCGATCGCTTAAATTTTGTGTGAGTAATTTTCTTTTTGAGTATAAGTTTTTTTCATCAGATGTAAACCAAGGCTGATACTTTGAACTTTGAGTTATTTTACATGGAACATCCAAATCAAGAGCTTCCTTAATACAAGAGTAAAAAATTTTAACTGCATCATTTACATTAGTAACATTAAGTACATTCGTCCAATCAATTTTATCTAAAAATGACATAATATGCGCAAAGTTCGCAATTTTAAAATCATATTTTGAGAAAGTAGTAGTTGATTTATAGTTATATTCAATTGTCGTAGGATTATTTTTATTTAATGTTAATACTAAAGGAGGATGATATTTATCATGACTTACATTAACCCATTTAGTCCCAAATGTCCGTTATTCTTAGTACAAGTTCGAGCTCTCCGTTCTACGAGCTACGATTTTCAAAAAAATCGGGAGGTAGGTTTTTTTAATGGTTTAAGTGTCTTCTTTCAGAACCTGAAAGAAAATTTCAATTTCAAATTTATAGTAAAAAGTTACAATTGTTTAAACAAAAAAATGCCGTTTTTTCAAATGTTTTTTTTCTTTAAAAGCAGATTATTTAATCGAAATCGGTTTAGAAAAAATCCGGGATGTGAAAATATCGCGTCCAAAATAACGGGACTATCAAATAGGCATGATGCCGAATTTTTTTTCAAATTTCAAAATGGCGCTTCAAAAATGGCCGCCAAAATATTTAAAAATTTGGAAAAATATTTTTCAAAAATGCTAAAATTATTTTTTTAAATTTGTTATGCTTCATTTGAATAAAATAACGTTGCTTCAACAAAAAATTGATATCTGATGTTAATTAACAATATTATAAACAATTTGCAAAACATGAAATGAATTTGTAGGGGAAAAATGATTTTTTAATTACTTTACGCTGTCTTCTAATCCGAATGTTGCTAAAGGTCCAAACATTAGTTTCACATTATTTAACAATATTTAAAAATGTTATAAACAATTTTTATAAACAATTTGCAAAACATGAAATGAATTCGTAGAAAAAAAATTATTTTTTAATTACTTTACGCTCTCTTGTAATCCGAATGTTGCTAATGGTTCAAACTTTAATTTAACATTATTTAACAAGATTTAAAAATGTTATAAACAATTTTCATAAAAAAAAAATTTTAGAGTGGAAAGAAATGTTTTTTTCACATTTTGCTTGGTTTGTCATTAGAATAAAAATGTATGTGTTGCCTATAGTATGAACCGAATATTCAACACTACCGTACGCAGAACTATCACTTTCATTGGAACTGCAATCTGACTCACTTTCATCTAATTGATCTAAATTAATCAAAACATCAGCATAATTATCATTTTCAATAATTTTCAAGTCAGATTGTAACGACGTCCCAGTTGACCTTTTCCTTTTTGGCATTTTAAAACAATAAAAGTTAATACTTACCTAAAATACCATAACATGCGAAAGTGTATTTAATACTATGAGAAAATAAAAATTGCAATCAAATTCAATGTTGCCGAACAGTATCAAAAATAAAAGAAATTTTAAACTATAGAAAACGCTAAGACTCAAAAAGTAGGAATAATAAGAAAAAGCGAGTATGGGACAGTGGTAGGAACCCTGATTACTGCTCATGCGTTGTAAGAGATCCTACGCATGCGCAAAGACTGCAGATCCCATGACTTCCAGGAAAGCACTAAAATGGGACAACAGTGAAATTTTAATCGCCTAAAGTACTTTTCCTTTTTAAATTATTTACAAAAAAATGTTTTTAACAAATATAAAAAATTGTTTACAACATTTTTAAAAATTTCTAAATAATGATAAATGCCAAATTTTATCTTTCATAAAGGTTTTGATTACAAGAATGCATTATATAATTATAAAATGATTTTTATCTATGATGGTACTTGATATTTAGCAAATTATTTGTTACATTTGTTTATAACATTTTCAAAAACTTTATAAATTTCGAAAAACGGTTGATACATCAATTCCATTGTAATGTCAAAATAATTTGTCAAAATAAGTTAGTGGTGAGAGTCGGGCAACACATATATTTTCTGCGGCTAAAGGACGTTTTGTTACATTTGCTTATAACATTTTTTAAAATTAAAATTATTATATGATATTATCACTCGGTTGTTTTAAATATTAAACATTGAATTTAACGATCATTCCGAGTCAGGTGTATACAATAAGACAACAACAGTTGTTTAACGTTTCGACGGCGCGGCTGCCCTTTTCAGAAACGAAAAATAAAACAAATTTTAAAAACGTTCTGAAAGAACGTCTTAGTCGGGGCGATTACAATTGGACACATCCAATATAAATTGTTTATAAATTTGTCTCGAACGCAGACATTTTTGCATCGATTGCAAACAATATCAATACAAAGCGTGTTTTCAAAAATTTAATTCCTAAAAGTTAAGAACCGATGGCAAATTAAATTATAATTTATAAGATTCCTGTTAAAAAACTGTTCTTTGCAATATAAGATAGAAAAAAATAAAATCATAAATTTTTTTAAAAATTAAAAAATAACAAAAACAAAAGAAAATTTTTAAAAACAAGAAAAATTAAAAAAAAGAAAAAAAAATTAAAAAGAATAAAACAAAAAAATTTAAAAGAATAAAAAAATAATTCTCTAATAACGTTTACCTCCAAGTGGTGAGAGTCGGGCAACGCATACATTTATATTTTAATGACAAACCAAGCAAAATGTGAAAAAAACATTTATTTCCACTCTAAACTTCTTTTTTTATAAAAATTGTTTATAACATTTTTAAATATAGTTAAATAATGTCAAATTAAAGTTTAAACCTTTAGCAACATTCGGATTACAAGAGAGCGTAAAGTAATTAAAAAATCATTTTTTCCCCTACTAACTTATTTCATGTTTTGCAAATTGTTTATAAAAATTGTTTATAATATTGTTAATTAACATCAGATAACAATTTTTTGTTGAAGCAACATTATTTTTTTCAAATGAAGCATAAAAAATTTAAAAAATTAAAAAAAAAATAATAATCTGATTTTAAAGAAAAAAACACTTGAAAAAACGGCATTTTTTGTTTAAACAATTATAACTTTTTACTATAAATTTGAAATTTTCTTTTAGGTTCTGAAAGAGGACACTCAAACCATTAAAAAAATCTACCTCCCGATTTTTTTGAAAATCGTAGCTCGTAGAACGGAGAGTTCGAACTTGTACTAAGAATAACGGACATTTGAGACTAAGTGGGTTTATTGTGAGGTTTGAGATGTTACAAAATACTAAATCTAAAATAGTGCCAGTAATATTCGGGAAAGTATTAAATTGTGATAAGTCCAGAAAAATCAAAGTTTCAGAAACAATGTTGGCAATATTCGTAAGCGATTTTAATAAAGAAAATGGTTTAACTGTACATGAAGGTTCATTTTTATTAACATAGTTACAATCCATGCAAGGCATATTAAAGTCTCCAACAATACTCACGGAATTATGCAATTCCGTAGAAAGCAAGTCCTCAAAGGTATGACATAAACAATTAACGCCTTGGCTGTCGACGAGATTTCCACTGTTTTGGACAAAAGTGTGTTGTAATTTTTTTTTTTATGAAACTTAGTATCCTAAGGTTTTAGGGATCGCTGATTACGAATCCAAGGTCGGTTTTTTAAAATTCAAAATGGCGAATCCAATATGGCGGACAATTTTTTTAAACTGATCGGATTCGCTTGAAAATGGTTACTCGGGTGTTTTCAGGGTCGCTGAACACGAATCTGGCGTTAGTTTTTCAAAATTCAAAATGGCGGATGAAATATGGCGGACAATTTTTCAAAACTAATCGGATTCGCTTGAAAATGGTTACTCGGGGGTTTTCGGGGTCACTGATTACAAATTCGCGGTTCGTTTTTCAAAATTCAAAATGACGGTTTAAAATTACTAAAAATAGGCGGATTGGCTAGAAATAATGTAGGGGAGGGTAGGCTACATTGAACCGGGTATTTTCTAAAGTCCAAGAACTAATTAAATTTTACAAATTTTGATCAGGTTTTTGTATCAACATTAAGCTGAAGTACTCCTTTAGTTAATATACACGTTACAAACACAAATTATTATGATTAAATAATTTAATTTAATTTTTTTCTAACAAGTTACACTTTTCTTATTTTGAAGAATCTGTGTCTACATTGAACCACCTTTAATAAAACACTACAATTTACTTCAAAAATAATATTTCCACTTACACATTGTAAAAAATATTATTTTTCACTCAAAAAATAGAAAATTGTTGTTAAAGAGTTATTATTTGTTAATATAGGAGATTAATATATTCTGATGTCAAGTTAGGTAGGTAAAGTGACAATTGGAGTTTATCTCGTTCACAATTGTGATAAAAGCATGTCTTCTAGTATTTTTCTTACTAATTAGTAGAGCAGACAACTTTACCACTCTTAAAATTGAAAATTCTTTGCTTTTTCGGGTGGTTCAATGATGCCGCACTCACTGCATTCACAACAAAAATTGTTTATAATAAATTTATGTAAGGCTTAAAATTCTTTATCACATCGGAATATTGAAGTTGACACCCTAAGCGACATAAATCACAAGTTTACTAATTTTTAAAACTACCTATTTGAATAAAAAAATTCATTATATTTCCACAAAATTTTTTGTTTTGTACGTGAAAAACAGTTTTTTTCGTTTTTCTTTGTAAATAATAAACCTACGTGCTCGAAATTTTTGGACGTAGTCGCTTTCGGTAATACTAATTTATAAATTAAATAAGGAAAAATTCCACTCAGTCATTTCTTAGAAAATTAAAGTGGTTCACTGTTGACGCTGCTTCAATGTAGCCTACTCTCCCCTAATTTAAATTTTAATTAAAATTGATACTCAATTTATTAGGTATCAGCTTAATTTTCAATTTTTATAATGTAAATTGAGATTTTTAATCAGAAAGGCTAAAAACTGATGAGCAGTGAGTTCCAAGCAAATGCATACAATTTTGCTCCATGATTTTATCACATTGAAGTCGCCATTTTTAATTTTGAAAAACGGACTTCGGATTTGTAATCAGTAACCCCGAAAACACCCCGAATAAAGATTTTTAGGTAAATTGGATCAATTTTTCAAAATAATGTTTGCCATATTAGATCCGCTATTTTGAATTTTGATAAACTAACGCCAGATTTGTGTTCAACGACCCTCAAAACCCCCGCGTAACCATTTTCAAGTGAATTCGATCAGTTTTAAAAAATTGTCCGCTATATTGGATCCGACATTTTGAATTTTGAAAAACCGACCTCGAATTTGTAATCAGCAAACCCGAAAACCCACCGAGTAGAGATTTTCAGGCAAATCGGATCATTTTTTGAGAATGATGTCGGCCATATTGGATCCGCCATTTGGAATTTGAAAAAACTAACTCCGGATTCGTGTTCAGCGACCCCAAAAACCCCCGAGTAACCAGATTCAGTGATTTTTAAGAAGTTTTAAACCAAATTTTTTTAAGTTGCGCATATATGCGTCAAGAGCACTTTTGACCAGTTTTAAATCCGCGCATATATGCGTCCGCGACAGTCATGGGGTTAAAAGTCTCGACAGATGCGCAAGGAGGAATATGAAACGTACCTATTATCAGCAACATACAAGGAATCCTTACAAATAAATACTCTATTAAATTATAATACTCCACGACAACTACCACTTGTAGAGTTTCTGTCAAATTTGAAAACATCATAATTTTCGAAGGCAAGTTCTTGAGTGTCGATGGAATCAGTTAGTCATATTTCCGTGATCCACTTTCAAATACAGGAGTACTGTATTGACGGAACCAGCAATGTTTAAACGTTCTAGTCCCACTTTATCATTTATATGTCCTTTTAGGAAAAAACCTCAGCTTTCGTTTAAAAAAAAAAAAAAAATCGTATCCATCTCCCTCAAAAATTGAAATTTATTTTTAATTTTGATTTTTTTGGGTCAAAAAATTTTTTTTTCAAAATGCTTATTTCCAATCGAAAGAGGATTAAAAAACCTTTCCAAAATGTACTTTGTCAAATTTGTATGTTTAATTGTTTAAGAGTAAAAAATTATTGAAATAAGCATTGTACTGAAAAACACAAAAATTTAACCCTCTCCCCCTCGGAAAATATTGGACTAGGTAAAAAAATATTTTTACGAAAAATTACTATCTATGAGTACTACAAAAGCCCCAAGTTTTGCTACGATTGGAGAAAAATTTTTCTCCACCTTGATCACTTGAGATGGAATCGCTCATATACTTTATTATTCTTTTTCAATTGTCATCTTTGGGAGTCAGTCTCTCGTAAGAAAGGCATACAAAGGCCATCTGTTTCTTAAAAAAGCATCAAATTAATAATATGTAAAAAATTGCAAATCTCCCCATCTTGCCCCACCGGCATATAAGATGGGGTACCCTAAGGGGTAAAATGTGGTACTCAAGAAAGCAACCTATTTCTGTCGACAAATTTTACAAGTAAAGGTTGCATCTTCATCTTTGTCATCGACACCAGAACACAACTTCAGTGAACCCATTGGCTGCAGACAGAACAAGTGGCCCAACCTTCATTTGAGTCTAAATAATAACTATTACAGTAGAGACAAAGTGTATTTTCCACTTTACCATCGCTAATTCATAATTTAACCTTACAAGCTTTCTTCTTTTTGGTCACTCATCTTATTTTATTCAGTTTTGATTTAAGTAGTTTTCTTAACTTCTCTTATTTCTCCTTTCTTTTGCTTAATTTGTTAACCTCGTCTTGTCCCACTCTCCTCTATGGTTAAAATACCCTAACTGTTGAGCAGTTTTTATTCCAGTAATACTATATTTTAAAATAAGCGAATTTAAAAATATGATGAATTCTCAAATTCTTCTTATAGAAATTCCTAACTTTTTTGAAGGTGTAAACATTTATGTCATTTTGAAAAAGAACCATTTTTAAGATGTTCTGAAATATAAAAAATAGAAAATTTTAAAATAACAAAAATTTTAAATTTATTAACATGTTTATGAAAATTGAATATTCTAAAACATTTTTAAAAGTTCATTAACAAAAACGCCAAAACATTACCCTGGCGGCACAGATCATCAGGAACGTTTTTAAAACGGTTCATGTCTGGTAAGGGACATAAAACGTTCTAAAAATGTTTTCGGAACGTTCTTAAAACGTAAGGCGATTTTTGTGTCCACTGGGTAATTGTTAAATGAATTTCAAAATGTACATTACCGTCGGGAATTATCGGTACAAATGCACGCGCACGGCCCTAAAACATACCAATCTTTAATCAAATTTACGATTTTAGTGAGATCTTATTTTGTTTTGAAAAATCAATTCATATAATTTGATAATTATTTATTTATTTATTTTATTTATTTATTTATTTAGATATAAGCTCCTAGGGCTAATAAGCCCTTCAAGGAACAAGATACAAATTAATTCCAATTACAAATTAAGGAAATTATCTTATAATTAAAGAAATTGCACTTAAAAATTAAAATATAAAAATTGTGTAACATATAGTAATTGAATCACGGCCAACCATGCTTGAATATAAAATACGCAGTGGTATATCGCAGACAAGAAGTTTTCAACTCTATATCAAAGTAATGAAGAAAAGCAATAAATTAATTATGTAAATATATGTATATGTTTCGGTTTCTCAACAATAGTGTCCCTACCAGTAGGTAACATCAAATAATGTGTTGTTGGTTCTAAATAATAAATCAAAAAATATTCTCTTAAAAATACATAAATTTGACGCATCTCTTAATGTAGAAGGGAGTTTGTTCCACAGTCTAGAACCTCTGACTATAAATGACCTCTGTATCTTACAAGTTCTATGGGATGGAATTTTGAGAACAGATCCTCTTTCACGGAGTCTATAATGGTCCGGATTATTATTAATTTTAAACTCAAAAAAGTCAAAAAGATAAGAGGGAACCTTATTTTGAAAAATATTATAAAGTAAGTTACCCATGAAAAACTGTCTCCTCCCAGCAACATTTAGAAGTTTCAATTTAGACCTATATTGTGAGATATGTTCGTACTTTGGTAGATCAAAAACAAAACGAATGCAAGCATTTAAGGCTCTTTCAAGTTTATTGTTTAATTCATTCGTAATATCGTCATAAGCCACACAACAATAATCAAAAAAGGGCAAGATCAAAGTTTTTACTAATAGAGTGCGAGTTGAGGTTGGAAGAGAACCCTTGCTCCTATTTAGTTGTTGAAGAACCCTGAATGTCTTACGTGATATCCCAGAAATATGATCCCCCCATGAGAGGGTTGAATCCAATGTCAGACCAAGATCCTTAACAGTTTTACTAAATGTAATTGGTGTCCCCTCAACCTTAAGTGGAGTGAGAGATGATAACGAATCCAAAGAGTAATTAGTTGAAGAAAAAACCATGGCTTGCGTCTTATCCGGATTAAGGCGTAGTCCGTTTCTGTCAGCCCACTGTTCCACAATCTTAATGTCAAATTGAATGTGTTGTAATAAATTTGAAATATCAGAAAGAGGACCAGAAAGATAAAGTTTAAAATCGTCTGCGTATTTATGAAATTTACAATACTTAAAATCAGATCCAAGATCAGAAACAAATAAATTAAATAAAAGAGAAGAAAGTGATGCACCCTGAGGGACCCCACACTTAAGTTCATCCCAATTAGAGATATTGCAATTAGCATCTATAACTCTTTGAGATCTAAACGTGAGATAAGACGCAAACCATCGGCAAACGGAGATAGACATGTTAAATGAAGCTAGCTTATTAATCAATAACTGATAGTCAACGGAAGGGAATGCCTTAGAAAAATCAAAGAAGACAACAACAGTAATATGTTTAGCATCCATGGCAAGTTTGATGTCGGATGTAAACTTCAATGCAGCTGTGCATGTGCTATGCTTTTCCCGAAAACCAGATTGAAGCGGCTCAAATAAATTATTTTTTGTTAAAAATGAGGTTATCTGTTTACATGCAAGGCGTTCCAATGGCTTCGAAATGGCACAGATTATAGATATTGGTCTGAGATCAGAAAGACTCCTTGGATTCGTCACCTTGGGAACCGGTCTGACATTACTCATTTTCCAAATATCAGGAAAGAACCCAGTCTGGAGGGAGCAATTGTAGATATGCAAAAGTACCGGAAATATTATGGGAAGAGACAGCTTTATCATTTTAATATAAATACAATCAGGTCCCATAGCATTTGTCTTTATGTATTGAATGTTCTCGAGCAAAGCATCAGGTGAAATATCAGTGAAAAAAAACTTGTTCTCATCAAAATTATCAGGATGATTTGTAGTAGGTATAGTAAGAGGAGAGGGGATTAATATTGGTGTGGATGAAAATACTTCTAAAAGTTCAAGTGCTTGAAAAGAATAATCAGTCAATCCTTTTTTATTTGAGATAAGATTCAATTTTTTCAAAATACGCCAAATATCATCAGATTTACTTTTATTTTTAATTATATTATAGTTATATTTATTATAGGCGTCTCTGATTTTTGTTTTAACTAAATTTCGAATTCTTTTAAACTGAAGTTGATCAGACTGATTTCTAGTTCTTTTAAAAATATTTCGTAATTTATTGCGCTTTTTAATAAGAATTTTAATTTCTTCATTCATCCAAGGAGAAAATCTTTTTTTGATATTAGATAGATGCAGAGGTGCAAAGACGTCAAACGCAGAAGTAATATAAGATGTGAGTTTATAAACTTTGACATTAATATCTGATTCAGAATAAATACTATGCCAATCATAATTCGCTAAATGTGACAAGAATTCAGTTTCAGGTATATTTCGTAAATTGCGAACCAGATTTGTTTGACGTATAATACGTGGCTGACTACCAAAAAATTCGAATTTTACGCTTATTAGATCGTGATTAGAAAGAAAAGGCACGGCGTGTTGATGAGATGAAAGAACTTTATCTAAACTGTCTACAAAGATTATATCAATACGAGTGCTTGAGGTATTTACATGGTGTGTTGAGCTATGAGGGACAACACACATTCCCGCCGAATAAAACATAGATGTTAAGTAAGAGGTAATTGAAGATGGGATATTTAAGTTGCAATTAAAATCACCTAAGATTATGATATTATTAAAATACTGAATCAATGAAAAAAATCTGGGATTCTAGTTCGGTACCAAAAGACGCATTTGGGGGTTTATACACAACTCCCACTAACGCACTGTCATACTGCGACTGAATTTTAACAAACAAACATTCAGCGGAAGGGTACGATCCCTCAGAGCTCACAGATACTAGAGAACAAGTAAAATTTTTATGTATATATAAACATACACCTCCACCTCGACGATTTTCTCTATCACGACGAAAAAGAACATAATTATCTAATTTAACGAGGTTATTAGTGACATTAGGAGTCAGCCACGTTTCAGAAACGGCAATAACATGATAGTAGCCTGCATCAAAAAATTTCTTAAATTCTATAAAATGTGCACAGAGAGACTGTGCATTAACATGGCAAATGTTTATGCTCTCTTTTGATTCATAAAATAGCAAGTCATTATCAAAGTAGTATTTACAGTAAAATAATAAAAAACCAATAAATAAAGAGAAGGAAAAAAAGAAAAAACCAACAAACAACAAAAAACCAACAATAATGTGCTCATTTTATCCATTATAAAACTTTGTGAAGGAAAACAATAAACAAATATAATAAATGTAAAAAATATGAAAAATAGTAAAGTTAAAAAATAGTTTAAAATGAAATTTATTGTGAATTGAAAGGAAATCAAATTATGCATTTCAAAAAGGAATAAGTAATTCAAATTAAAGTATGCAAACCAATTCCAAGGCATACAGAAAAAAGATCCACGACCTTCAACAATTTCATCATTTAATTTTCTTCAGGTCATCCAATCCTAGCAGTTGATAACGTTACTCCCCATCATCCTTGCGGTAGAAGATTTTCCCATTCGAAATCCAAACGTATTTCAATTTCTTTTCTCTTCTAAGATTTAATGCCGCTGAATAGATACGCCGGTTATAATGCGTGAGGGACTCGTTTAAGTATATGTTCCATTTCCCACCTGTAGTCAATCCAATGTCATCTGTTGAAAAAATTTTGCGTTCCTTACGCTTAGCAATCAAGTTATCTCTTAAAATTTGTCGGGTCAATTTAACAATGGTAATGGGTGGGATATTCGCATTTATGCTATCTCCATTTTTCTTTAGACGATAAATATTTGCAATGTCTTGCTCCACCAAATCAGTATCCAGAGCCTTAGCAACATTTAAAAATTTGATAACAATATTTTCATTCACTTCGAATGGAAGACCATGAACTTCAAGACTTGTTAGTAGTGATAATTGGTCCTGATAATTGATTGCACTTTCAAGACGGGTTAAATCGTCATTAATACGGTTGTTGCATGTTTTGACATTTACAATATCTTCAGCTTGAGAAGACGAATCAACTTCCAATAACCCAATTCTCCTTGTGTTATCAGTAATCTCATATTTCATTGTCGAGATCGCGTTGTTTATACTTTCAAAGTGTTTATCTATTTTTGATTCAAAGGCCGTAAACATTTTGGACATATGCTTACTAATGTCAGAAAGCAGTGAAGATTGCCCCTTTTTCACCGCAACCTGTATTGCTTCCAAACATTCCGTTGACAACACTGATACGTTACTCTGCGATACCAATAGTGCGAGCGGATCTTTGCTACCTGAATGTTTATTGTCACTCATTTTGTTCGGAGCTTGGTCACCACTTCCAGAGATGTCACCAGTAACTTTTCCATTGCATTTAGCACAAATATACCCATTAGCACCTTTTTTAGCTTCTCAAATTGTTTTTTAGTAATATTAATGTTCGCACAAGAAAGGTGTATTAGGTTTTTGCATTTATCACATGAAATAACGTCAGAGGCTCCCCTTATAACTTGCTCATCACACTCAACACAAGCAACCATGATCCTGGAGCTCACTAACAATCGATGCACAATTATGCAATTAATCGGAGACACACAAGTTAATCTATTATTCCACGTTGAAAAGGACTAAAAGCCCACAATAAAAGCGCACTTAAAATAAATTCCGTGATATAATTATCTCATAAATACTGAAAAATTTCACAGATCACGGGTTAAAGCAACAACTCTTATAGCGCCATCTATCTGAGCTTTCGCCCGTCGACGACCGGCATCATCAGATAATTTTAAAACTGAAATTACATACAATTATTAGTGAAAGAAATATATCGAAAAAAATTTCTGGAAGAACATAACCTAAATAACACAATCTATAACTTACCAAGAGGGTTTCCTAGCGGAAATTACTAAATATATAATTTAAAAAAATAATAAAACATTTTATTATGTCAACAAGGACACACTTAAAAAAGAAAAACATGTCGTTAAAAACAAAAATAACAAACGGAAAAATAAAAGGAAAAACAAGACTTGTGTTTGCATGCTTGATCCTAATTGTTCTAATTTAATAGAGAATTAAAGTGATAGTAAGTGAATTTGAAAAGTACCTTTATACATGGTAAGGAAGAACCCTATATAGTAGATAAATTCAAATTTCACAAAAACAGCAATTTAAGAAAATTCTGATACAAAATAAATATACTATTTAATTAGTGCTGAGAATTAACAAATGATAAAACTAATTTAAATTATTTAAATCAGTCTGTTTATTAACAGAGTTTTCGGAACGGAGAATGTGAAACATCTCTCTAAATTTCCTTCGTCTGTGATTGCGTTCGTTACATATGATGTTAGTAGCTCCGAAATTAAATAGATGGTCGTTTTCATGTGCATGAGTGACCAAAGCTGTTTTTCTACTATCGTTCTTACAATCCCTCCTGTGTTCACTCAATCTGTCTTTAATATATCTACCAGTTTCACCAATGTAGCAAGCTCCACATTGGCAAGGAACAGAATAAACCAAATGGGATTTTAAATCAAAAGAAGTAGGGTCTTTATTTTTTGAAAAACTTTTAAACGGATCCTTGTCATAAGAGAAAACAACACCAACATTGTATTCATTAAATAAATTTTTAAAAAAATATTGCAGCTCGTTAACATAAAGCAAAACGACTTAATTAGTGGAAGAAAAAGGTTCTTTGACATTAATATCATTACCATTGTTATTTAATAAAAATTGGTAACTTAAATTAATATATTTATTTTAAAAAGTTACACGGTAATTATTTTCAACTAGGATATCGTGAACAAATTTCAAATTTTCTTTAACAAATTTTTTATCAGACAATTTAATGGCTCTGTCCACCAAGCCATAAACAATTGAAATTTTATCTTTACTAGAAACATTAGAATTATAACTCAAATATCTAACAGAAAAAGTATCTTTGTGATACCAATCAGTAATGATAGAGTTGTTCTCTCTTATTAGAAGGGTGTCCAAAAAACTAATGCGACCGTTATTTTCAATTTCAATGGTAAATTGTATATTATTATTATTATAGCTGTTAAAAGCATCAAGAATACTATTAACACTATCTTTGTGGATACATGTAATAACATCATCCACATATCTAAAATAAAAAATATATTCAAAATCTAATTTACTAAGAACATCCGATTCTAGTTTCTCCATAACTAAGTCAGCTATGGTACCAGATAATGGAGAACTCATCGGAGTACCAAAAATCTGTTTATAATATTTACCATTGAAAGAACAATAATCACTATCAATACAAAATTCTAAAATGTCCAAAAATATATTGTCGAATATTTTTTTCGATATATTTCTTTCACTAATAATTGTAAGTAATTTCAGTTTTAAAAATATCTGATGATGCCGGTCGTCGACGAGCGAAAGCTAATAAATAATTATCAAATTATATGAATGGATTTTTCAAAACAAAATAAGATCTCACTAAAATTAATAATCCAAACAAATTAACATCTTAATATAAATTTACGATTTGTTTGTAAATACGAATGTCAAAAATTAACAAACCTACCATTCGAAAGATTATTAAATTCTACGATTAATGATACATCACTAAAAATGTTAATAATTTATTCAAAGATTACAGCAATTGACAAATTTAGCAAGGAAATGAAAAAAATTTAATTTAATTAATTAATTTAATTAATTTAATTTAAACTTACATAGGTGTAATCATTCAAATTTAATCTTTGAATTAAGACTAAAAGAGTTTAAAAATCTTAATCCGTTCACGATATATCATTCTGACCAGTTGAGCATGTTTTTTGACAAATGCATTGAATTAGTCGATTTTGAACGGTTTTTGACTGAAAATGCTTAACTGTTTATAATGATATCTAATGAACCGATTAAGATTTTAAAACTCATTTGGTCTTAATTTAAAGATTAAATTTTAATGATTACATCTACGTAAGTCAGTATTTTGTATAAAATAATTAGTTAAAAAATTAAGGAATTACCATTTTCGACGTAAAATTTATCGCTCTTTCGGAATATAAAGTTAAAATTTGTTTATAACTACACTACCGTCCAAAATTATGCGAACGCTAACATCTCGAGTCCTCGAATTCTCAGCTACAAGAAACTACAATTACTTTTTTTTGAAATTCTAGATAACGGATATGAAAATGACCACTTGTTCAAAATGCATAAGTCCAAAAAAAATTTCAGACAATTTTTTAAAAAGTCATTAGATTTACTTGAAAATGGTTACTCGGAGGTTTTTCAGGTCGCTGATTACACAGGCACACAAAAAAAAGTTGTCTGTATTTTGAACCAGACATACATATCTTATAGCATTTTTGCCCGCTGAAAACGAATCTAAAGTCAAAATTGCTCTACATCCTCTCTTTTTTTAAATTGAAAAACCAACTCTTAAATTTACAAAATAAAATTCTAAAGTAAAAAAAATTAAAAACCACATTATTTATCGAAACAGAACATGAAATTTATGTATTTCTTTTTTAACAACTCAAAAGTATTAGCAAAATTGCTCCAACACCCTTTGTTTTTTCAAAATGAAATAACTATCCCTAATATGTGAAAATCAAAATGTATAATACAAAAATGAAAAAATCCAACAAATATCAATATAATTTCAATCAATTAATTGTGGTTTTTCATTTTTTTATTATACATTTTGATTTTTACATATTAGGAGTAGTTATTTCAATATAAAAAAAGGGTGATGCAGCAATTTTGCTAATGCTTTTGAGTTGTTAACAGAAAATACATAAATTTATTGTTCTATTTTGAAAAACAATGTGGTTTCTCATTTTTTTACTTTAAAATGTTATTTTGTAAATTTAAGGGTAGGTTTTAAAAAACAGAGGGGAATGGAGTTATTTTGACATTGCTATTAAGTTGTTGAAAGAGAAGTACATAAATTTATTGTTCAATTTTGAAAAACAATGTGGTTTTTACTTTTAATATTATAATTGTTAGATATGAATTTAATTAATTATTAATAATTTAATAAATCTAGTTACAAACAAAATTCTACTTTAATTGTTTGGAAAAATCACTTTTCTGAATTAAAGAAAGAATTAAATTAATATTCAGATATCCTCGGATAAACGTATTCGCCCTTCGGAAATAAAATATTCGAAGGTAGTGAATTCTTTTCTTAAATTGTTTTTTTATTTCAACAATTCCGAATAGACGGTATTTACAATAAAATATTAAAAAAACGATATATTGTAATAGGTGTTAAATTTCAATGCAACACTTTCCTTTGCATAAAAGATAATTATAGTTTATTATAATAATTTGTGTATATTTGAAACAGAATGTTAATTATTGATTTATATGTGTGATATTAATTATTGATTACAAAATTAAAGTTTGATAATTCTTTACACAATAATATATGTTAATAACTGATTTTTATGTATGTAAAGTGTAATGTGTAGGACAAAGTTTTTCAACTCACCAGTATGATAATATTATGTGTAATTCAATACCAAAAAATCTCAGTTTACTCCTCCTTAAGGAATTGTTCAGTTTGCACCTGTTTGAGATTGAGATTACTTTTCATTAATTAATTTCCTTGATTTCCTTATTAATCCAATTATTTCTCGTATATATATTTATATTTCTTTCAAGAATTACACTTAGAAAAATATCATCTTTTCTTTAATCACTGATCAATATAATTAAGCAAAATATTTTCAAAACTCGGGTTCACCTGATTTAAAAATATATCCAATTGATTTACTTTAATTATATTTTAACTTCACTTTATTTTTCTTTAAACAATTACTCTATAACAATTTAATCACGTCAATAACACATTAAATAAACTCAAAATCTCGAATTAAAGAAAATATAATATTTTCTAAAAACTTTATGAAAATATATAGATATATGTAATTAAAAGAAAAACTCTTAATTTCCGGGAGCAACAAGGTAGATATATACAACCTTGTTGCAGAAGAAACTAAGTCAAACTCAATCGTTAAATTAATTGAAATCATGGACGCACCTTGAAATTTCGTAAAAATATTAATAGTGAGGAGACTGTTACACACAGCTCATTGAACTTATTTTGTTGCCAAGCATGCTTTCCGCAAGCTTGCACATTCCAGAAATTGGCTAATGCGAGTTCAATAATCTTAATTCACTATACCTTTAATGTGTAAGTTCCTTTACTGTGTATTTTCAACTAACACATTTAGAGTTTTTCCTTTGAAAAATACTCTTTCAAAATTAATCAATTTCATTTTGAAATATGTGTTTTGTCCATGACTTTCGTATTGATTCTTTTAAAATTGAAATATTCAAATAATAATTAAACCAAAAAAAATTTAATTAGTTACTAATTTAATAGAAATGGATTTGAAAATCTTGTATCGATGTTGAGTTGTTTTGTCTGCCCTTTAGTGTTTGTTTTTATGTGTACTTAACCTAATTAAAAAATTCGCAATTTTTAAAGAGTCTATATCATATAAATAATTTTTAATTAATAATTTTTAAATTATTAGAAATCGTTACGAATTTCATACGTAACAAATACCCCCCTTTTTCTGGCTGACGTCCCTTGGCAGCTTTATGTTGAACATATAACTTTGTAAAGTTTACATATAATCCTTGTTTCAATGGTTTTACATCATTTAGCTTGCTGATTTTGCTGAAAATAAATGATTTTTCATAAACAGAGGCAAACTTTTGGTTCTAAATTTAAAAAAAAATTCGTTTCCTCTTTTTTTTGTTTTAGGAAGAAGGAAATGGAGGAAGGAGAAAAGGGAGGCAATAGAAAGAGGAGGGGGTGGTGGGACGAGGAGTGTGATTTGAGTAGGATGGGGTTGAGAAAGGCGGTTAAAGATTGGAGGGTGGGTAGGACGGATAGAGGGGTTTATAACAAGATGCATAGAGAGCATGGAAAGCTGGTAAGGAGAAAAAGAGAGGAGGGTAAGGTTAGGTTTCTGCAGGAGGTAGAATTAGCGATTAAGGAGGGAAGGGAATGGGAGGTGATTAACAGGGAAAGGAAGAGGTGGAAGAGGATAAATAGTGACATAGAAATGAGAAAGTGGACGGCTTATTTTAAGGGTTTAAGTGGGGGGTGGAGGGTAGAATAAGAGGGGAGGGGAGGAATAAAGATATAGGGAGGGAGGAAAGACAGATATCAAAGGAGGAAATAAATGAGGCATTGGATAGGATTAAGAAGAATATGGCGGCAGGGGGTGATGGAGTGGAAGGGGAATGTTTGAAATATGGAGGAGAAGTGGTGAGGGATGAGATTTGGAGGATTGCAAACATGGTGTGGAGGGGGGAGGGATGGCCGGAGGAATGGAAGACGGGTTTGATCGTGCCAATAGTTAAGAAAGGAAATGGGGATAGGGTGGAAGATTTAGGGGGGTCACGTTGTTACCGGTGGGCTACAAAGTGTATGCGGAAGTAGTCAGAAGAAGACTGAAAGAAGAGGTGGAAAAAGGAAGAGTGATTCCACATAACCAAACGGGGTTCAGGGAGGGAATGGGGACAGTGGACAACATCTTCGTATTAAATTATCTGGTGAACAGCAGGCTAAGGGAAGAAAGGGGTAAAATGGTAGCTACGTTTGTAGATTTTAAGGCGGCATTTCCGTCAGTTAACAGGGGGATCTTATGGAGGGCAATGAGGGAGAGGGGAATAAGGCAGGGGTTAATTGAAAGGGTTAAGGAGTTTTATGAGGACACGAGGGAGAGGGTGAAAATTGGGGAGAGTTTAGGGAAGGTGTTTTGGATGGGGAGGGGATTGAGGCAGGGCTGCCCCCTTAGTCCAATTCTGTTTAACGTGTTGTTGGCGGATGTGGAAGAGAGAATGGGAAGAAAAGGGAAAGGCGGAGTGATTCTGGGAAAGAGGAGAGTATATGTGTTAGCGTATGCGGATGATGTGGTATTAATGGCCGAGAACGAAGGAGGAATGAAGTTGCTGGTGAGAGAATTTGAAGGATATGTTAGGGAGAGAGACTTGATGGTGAATGTGGAAAAAACGAAAGTATTAAGGTTTAGAAAGAAAGGAGGACTGGATGAAGAGGAGTGGAAGTTGAATGGTAGAAGGGTGGAAGAAGTGAATGAATTTTGTTACTTGGTTTATTGGTTTAATTCGAATGGGGGGCAGGATTTAAATGTGGAAAGAAGAGTGGAGATGGGTGGTAGGATGATGGGGAAGGTATGGGGGATTGGAGAGAGAAGATTTAAGAATGATTGGAGGAAGCGTGTATGGTTGTTTGATGTGTTAGTGTGGGCAGTGATTGGATATGGTGTGGAAGTTTGGGGGTGGGAGGAGATAGGTAAGATAGAGAGGTTGCATGAGAGATTTTTAAGATGTGTGCATCTGTTAGATAGATGTAGTGGAGGTATGGAAGTGGGTGGGGATTGTGTGGAGTGGGAGATAGATTGATGTGGATTTTGAATGAAGATGGGAAAGGGGAAAGATGGTTGAATGAGTTGGAGAGATTGAGAGAAGAAAGAATGAAGTAGGGAATGTAAAGGGTGGGGATTGGGTAATCGGGAAGATTTATTATTTTGACGAAGCCGAAAAGGGCATATGGAACTGGAAGCGGAAACCCGGGGCTCTGGCGGATTATTAATTTGATAATTTATTATTAAGTTAGAATAAGTAGTGTAAGGTATGCGGGCGTTATAGTTGTAAGGATTGGATGTTTTTAGGTTAAGTAGCTAAACGTGTATTAGGGTGTCTCGAACCCTGCGTGAGCAGGGAGAGTAAATAAATAAATATAGCAAATACAATAATAATGGTCTGAAATTTTATCAATGTTTGGAGACAAGTAATTTTTTGTATTTTAAATTATTAAGATCGAGCATGGTAAAAATTTTTAATTTAGGCTAATTAAAAGGTTAATTGCATAAAACAATTCTAATTATTTATATAGTAATACGTTTTTACCAACTAGATATTGTTTGTCTTACTTCAGTGTACATGCGATAAAATTCTCTTTTTTTACCACAGAGTATTTTATACAATTTAATTGATGACGTATGTGTTTTATGCGTTTTATAAGGTTATATAAATTATGATTTATAATACAATTAATTGGATTTTAAACGTAGAATACATAAAATAGATTTCTTTTTTTTTAAACGAGATAATTTCCTAATTGCACAATTTAAATTGACTGTAACAATTTGTTTAACTTCTACTGTAATTTTTTTTTAAATTCGTCTTTTTGTTTAACAAAAAAAAATGTCCAATTTTGTTTAATTTTGTGCTTTTCAAAGAAATTTGTTTCGTCGAGACCAAGTTTTATTTGTCATTTAATTTATTTTGTTTAATATTTTTAGACGAAAATAAAATTACAAGTTATTTCATGCTTTTTGTTTAAAAGAATGACTTTCTTTGCATTGAATAATATGAAATTTGGTACATTTACATGAAATAACTTTTACAAAATAACCTATATGTCACTAATTTTTTATTAAGTATAATAACAATGATAAATATTAAATTTATATTCAATTTTATATTAAAATATTTGTTTAACAAACAAACAAAATTATGCTAAATTTATTTAAATTACATTCATCAAATTCTAAATAAGTTAAATGATTCGTGTTGGTTTTGAATATTGTAACTTTTTAAAGAAAAAATGTTAATTTTTATTTCCTGACATTGTTTTTTTTAATATAATTTTTTTTTGCAGAAAAAAATTTTGTTTTTTAAATTAATAAAAATTAATTAAACAAAATTAATAAAATTAAAAAAATTGAAAATTTCTGATTTTCTACCCCTATACCCCCCTTTTTATGTGCTGTCGTCCCTTGACAGTTTTATTTGCTTGATTTTAATATATTTTGTATGAATCATAGAAAAAATAATGTAGGAAATTATTTATTTATCAAAAGTAATAAAATGTAAAATGTATCTAAATAATATTACGAAAAAATATTGAGAAAATGTATTCTTCTTGACTGTTAACATTTTGATGATTTGTGTAATGTAATCTATATTTCCTGTTAATTTGTGCAACGGAGTGTCTGCTGGTTTGTCTTTAGTTGATATTTTGTAGTTGTCTCGTGAAGTTCGGTGATAAATAGTGTTTTTTATTTGTTTCTTTGTAACGAAATTAACAATGTCGGGAGATGATGTTTTTGATTTTGATACGATGTCAAAAGTTTTAACTTATATTGAACGTGGTGTTACTGATGTGTCATCATTTTTGAATTATAAATTACAGGAGATTGAAAATGCTCAGGGAGCTTCTTTCACTTCTGGTCAAAGAGCGTAAGTAAAAAAAATTTAAGTTTCATAAATAAATATAATAAGCATATTTTGATTTTTTTTTATTATAAATCTGAAATTCATAAATTTTATTTTACTTAGAGAAAAGAGAAGAGAGAAAATTTTTTTTTGAATTTGTTAGTGTGAAGGTATGTAAAATTATATTATAGTTAAAAAAATAAAAAAAAATTTTTGTTTTAGGGTTCAGATTTTTATGTCTGACTGGATAGATGCTCCAGTTAGGGTTGGAGAGGGAAAGTGGCCTTTGATCGAGGCGTCTTTCTTTTTGAAGGATCCCCCTTATAGTGGTGCCGATTGGCATCAAGAATATAAATGGTCTTGGAACTCTTTTAAATACCTTTGTAGGACATATTGGGCCCCAGAAAATTTTGTGTTTCCTACGTCACACAAGGTTTCGGAGGAGAAGCAGCTTGAAAAAATAATAGGAGTGTTGGGTGTAAATACTGTATTTTTGTAAGTGTTCTTTTTTCTTAAATTTTTGTCTAACATTATCTTTGTTTGATTCGTTTTGTTCAAACATTTCGTTATCCCAAAAATAACTTTGGTGATTCATCACAGACGAATCGAATTTTTGAATTGCATCTCTAATACTGTCTACCATTTCTTTGTCGGGGACTTTTCTAGTGTTATTTCATTAATTGTAACGTCATTTTCGTCATCTTCGTCATCTGAGGTATCTATTGTAGGACTCATGTATATTGTTATTTCATTTTCTTTTAAAGGGTTTCCTACGTCCTGAAATACTTCGATTTCGCTTGATTCTTCACTTTCTGTATCTAAACGAGTTTCATTTAAGGAGGGCAAAACACTATAATCTTGTTTGGGTATAGGTATATCTTGTGATTCTATAAGAGGTTCTTCTTCACTAAATTCATCACTACTGGAAGTTAGTTGTTCTTGAGAGAATTCTATCGTTTTTGTACTTGGGGAGGGTGTTTGTACTCTTATTCTTGGTCTGAGTCTTGTCGCTATTGGTCCTTCATCTATAATGGGGACTTTTTCCTTTGGTTTAGTTTTCCCTACCGGTCTACCTCTTTTCGGTTTAATTAAAATATCTTTAGCAGGTCCTACAATGGCAGAAGAGTCTGACGACGCTCTTATTTTATTAGGCTTGGAAATACCCGCCTTAGACGTTTTATTACTCGTTACGCTAATTGCCCGTTGTTTTTCTTTATTTTCGTCAAGAAGTTTGTTTAAAACCCCACTCGCCCTTAATTTTGAGCTACTAGCTCCGCTTCTTATTGGAAAAACTTTATTTTCTTTTACTTCTGATTTTTCATTTGAATTAGAATTTTCCGACATAAACTCACTATCACTACTTTCACTAGTAGTGGCAGTTTGTTCATCCTGATTTTCTAATTTTTCTAACGTTGGGTTTTCCGATAAACCCCTTAACCAGCGATTGATTTTTCCCAGCTTACACTCGAAATCATATTGATAATCCTGTAATCTAAATAACCATTTGGTCATTCTAGATGTGGGTTTTTTTGCGTCGTTTATGATTTTTAGAGGTTCATGGTCACATGATAATATAAGTTTTCTTCCATACAGAAATGATCTGAAATTTTCTAAAACATTGATAACTGCTAAACATTCCTTTTCTGTTATATCATAATTATTTTCAGCTTCTACTAGTGTTTTTGAGAAATAAGCTATTGGTAAATCCATTTTATCTATTTCTTGTGTTATTACTGCACTAATTGCATGTTCGGATGCATCTTTAGTTAGTTTAAATATTTTAGTAAAGTCTGGGTGTTGTAAAATAGGATTCCTACACAAAGCTCGTTTAAGCTGTTTTAAACTACGTTTTTCTTCTATTCCCCATTTAAAATTTATGTCCTTTTTAAGTAAGTTGTACAACGGCAACGCTATCTTAGCATAATTGGCTATAAATTTCCTATAATATCCTGTAATGCCTAAAAATTCTTTGATAGATTTTTGATTCTTCGGGGTGGGAAAATCTTTTATAGCTGTTAATTTCTTTTTATCTGCTCTAATTCCATTTTCACCTACAATGTGTCCTAAATATGCGACCTCTTTACATAAAAATTCGTATTTCTCTGGCTGCAAAGCTAATTTCGCAAAACGTAATTTTTCCATTAATCGAAGAATAGTTTTATCATGTTCTTCTAAAGTGTTTGAGAAAACTATTATATCATCTAAATAAACAAATAACTCTGATCCTTGCAAACCCGAGAGTACACTGTCCATTAATCGCTGAAAAGTGGGAGCTGCATTTTTTATACCCATAGGCATTCTCTTGTATTGATAATGGCCCCGACTATATGAAAATGCGGTTTAATGCTGGTCCTCTTCGGCTGTCCCTATTTGGTGATAACCCATGGCCAAATCAAAAACAGAGAAATATTTAGCGCCCCCCAACCTTTCAAGTATAGTACTAATCAATGGCATAGGATAACTGTCACCTTCCATTTTTTCATTTAGTGCTCTAAAATCTATTACTAGACGCCATTTTTTATTACCCTGAGCATCTGCTTTTTTTGGAACTATCAAAACTGGAGAGTTATAACTCGATTTCGATTTTACTAACAAATCATCAGCATACATTTTGTTTACTAATTTTACTCCTTCTTTTTCGCATTCCGGAGACTGTCTATATTGTTTACATCGGATTGGTTTCTCATCTGAAAGAGGGATATGGTGCTTCACCAATGGTGTTACTAGTAATTTATCCCCCGGTAATAAGAATCTATCTTGTCCTGACCTTACCCATTTCTTAACATAATCTAACTCCTCAGCGTTAAGATGTTGTTTTCATTTTACTTAAAATTTGGGTGATTCTCAATTCTTCTTGTTTTTTTTATTTTCTTGAATTGTAAAATTTTCTGTATTTTCTAAATCTACATACTCAAAAGGTAGAAGTTCTTGTGGAGTAATAGAAATAGTTATATCTTTTTCTGTAGGGTTAATGGCCATTACCTTGCAGATACCCTTATATTTCCTGACTAAAGCTTCTCCTAATAGTAAACCATTATCTGTTTCTATTCTAGGTAAATATCCCTCTTTTAAATCATAATTACTAACAGGTATGTTTACTATTTGTCTACTTCTAGCCTTTATTCGTAATATACGTGGGACTGGCTTTACCTCTTTTCCAATTTAACAACTTCTTGTTTAGATTCCAAATCTTCAAATGGAATCGGGTTTGTTGGTTCGGAAGATGTTATTAATGTGTTATAGAAAAAATTAAAAATGGCCCTTTCTTGACGTAAATATGGTCTTCCTATTATCCCCTGTGATGAAATCGGGAAACTTGGTTCTACTACATGAAATAAATGTTCCATGTCATTGATGGTTATTTCTACCGTGCCTAAAGTATATACTTTAGTCATAGAAACGCCTGTAAAAAAGATTGTTTCCGATGTTTGTATTGGAGCATCTCTTTTCAAAGATGCTCCTTTTTTCTCTTTATATTTCAAAAATATAATTACCCTTTAATTTTACCATGGGTGATTCTGCTGTTATTTCACTTATTTTAAATATGGCTACTGATCGCTGAACCTCACTATGGCCGGACGCGTCAAGTTGTTTGAGCTCGTCGTCGCGCCGTTCCGACGAACCGTTTCCCAGTTTAAATTGCTGGATGAGCTTTGTCTAGCAGGTGATACCAAACTATTAGATCTCTGATTATTACTCAGATTACTACCTTGATTTGCAAAATTTTGAGATCTTTGATTACCGCTATTGTTAGAATCATTGGGATTATATAATCTTCTATCAGAATAACCTCCTTCTTGTCTTCTATTTTGTTCTATGTTATAACTGCGATAATGTTCTCTATATGGGGACCGGTTACTATCTTGCCTATATATATTTTGCTGATCTCTCTGATTATAGTAATTATCCCTTCTAGAACGATTATAATCCATTGTATGTTCTACATCCCTATCTCCCGAGTGACTTCTCCAATTTTCTCTATATATTCTAGGATTTGATTCTATACTATTAGATCTATAAGGAGACACTTCTCGATAGTTCGGACGAATTTTTCTTTCTGATACCTTTCTTGCACACCTGCGGGCGTCCTCTAAATTGTCTGGATCTTGAAAATTAACGGCTTGAGAAATATCATCGGGTAACGCATTGATAAATAACTTTAATGCTGTATTCTGAAAAATGGGCATTGATGTTGCTATAACTGCGGTAGCATAATCACCAGACAACGCTGCTTTAATACCTCTTACATATGATTGTACCCTATCAAATAACGCATTTATATCTTCCTATCTTTGCATTTTTAACTCGATAATTTTCAAAAGATAAGTTTCGTAAGGTAAACCGGAAGCAAATCTATCTTTCAATAAATCTAATAACTCGTCTAATTTTGGAAAAAGTTTCCCTTTTGTACAATTCCTAGCACTGTCCCTTAATTTGCTCAAAACATCAGTAATTAAATCTGGTTCACAAATCGCTGGGACTTGGGAAGATGCATGTATCACATCTTGAATGAAATCAGCTACGGAGACGTTGTAACCATCGAATTCTGGTATTTGTCTTATGGCCCGTTGCAAGGTTTGGGTATTTTTAAACGATTGTGCTATTATAATATTCGCGTTTTCTGCATTTACCACTTGAGGTGGTCCGGGATTTGGTACTGCTGGTGGAAATCCTATGTCTGTACGAGTACAATATAATTGTGATATCATCGTATTATTTAAATCTACACTACCGTCCGAAATTGTGCGAACGCTAACATCTCGAGCAATTAAAAAACACACCCGCACAGAAACAGTGATAACTCGGTTAAAAATGAAGCTAGATGCTTTTTTTAAATTGCATTGGAAAGCTTATTAAATTTCCAATAAAATGCCACTATTTTAAGTTGTATAGCATAAATAAGAAGCGAGATATCATGCTATGAAGACAAAAAAATAATTCTATTTTTTTCGGAATTTCTTACTCTGACTTTGACTCCTGGCACAGTTTAGCAAAGTTTATGAAAAAAATTGTTACTTTTACAGACTATTCCTTGTAACCTAAGCTTTAAATAGAGACCAAGAACAGCAAAAAATATTTACGAGTTCCCGAGATATTACAAAAAGAGTCGGACCGTGCAAGGCAGAATTTTCAATCATCGATTTCTCTAATTCACCGTTGAGTCAATTACTTGTCTGTGAAAAAAGTGTCGAAAATTAATTTTACCAAGCACATTCTTACAGGAAACCATTTTTTAATTTAATTTATTATATATCGATATTTAAAAAATGGATCCCAATAAGAATATACTTGGTAAAATTAATTTTCGACTCCTTTTCACAGACAAGTAATTGACTCAACGGCGAATTAGAGAAATCGATGATAGAAAATTCTGCTTTGCACGGTCGACTCTTTTTGTAATATCTCGGGAACCCGTAAATATTTTTTCCTGTTCTTGGTCTCTATTTAAAGCTTAGGTTACAAGGAATAGTCTGTAAAAATAACAATTTTTTTCATAAACTTTGCTAAACTGTGCCTGGAGTCAAAGTCAGAGTAAGAAATTCCGATAAAAATAGAATTATTTTTTTGTCTTCATAGCATGATATCTCGCTTCCTATTTATGCTATACAACTTAAAATAGTGGCATTTCATTGGAAATTTAATAAGCTTTCCAATGCAATTTAAAAAAAGCATCTAGCTTCATTTTTAACCGAGTTATCACTGTTTCTGTGCGGGTGTGTTTTTTAATAGCTCGAGATGTTAGCGTTCGCACAATTTCGGACGGTAGTGTATTTCCTGTCTATTAATTGGTTGCAACTCAGGTTCTTCCCCTGGTCGTCCTTGTGGTGGCACATTTCCCCTTGTATTCATCTTGTATTAATATTTTGTTTGTTTGAACTATTTCAGTTAGTTATTCATCTAACATGTGATGTTCTACCCAACCTGAACTAATTGCTTGCTTACAACCTATGATGCTTATTTCTCGATTATTTTCAACGGGTTCTACCGATTAAATTACCCGAAAATATATTTCTTGTTCCTCTACCGTAATTATAATTCCTCCTAACACTATATATTCTTTTTCGAATAAGGTTACTATCTCTATGTCACAAAGCCAATACTCGTCATCTAATAATTCTATTGATAAATAATTATGCTTTATCTCTGTTGTTATCATAAAACTAGCTGAACCTCCTACTAAATTAGGACTTTGTAATACTATCTCATAGCTTTCTTGTATTATTATGGGTAATAACCCATCTGCGACTGCCTGAGGCATGGATTTGAAAAAAAATGTAATAATAATTTCTTTTTTTTTTAAATTTCAAAAAAAAAATTTTTACTTGTAAAAAAAAATTAATTGATAACCTCAATTTTAATATATATACTATTCTAAAATAATAAACTTACAATGGTCTACTCGAATATTGTTTGTTCTAAAATAAAATAAACATTATATGTATTCCCTCTTATTATAAATGATTATACCTTCTACCCTACTATTAATTCTAGTTCATCGATAGATTTGTTAGAAATGGTTTTATGCTTATTCTATTTATAATTTTACCTGACTAAAACGTTCTGTAATTTCTTCAATATCTTTATTAATTGTTCTTATTTTATTATCTTGTTTTCTAACCATATACTCAACTAAGGTCAAAGACCTTTGAATTTTTTCTAATTTTCTATTCAGCTGCACATATGTGTAAGAAATTTCATGCAAATTAACTACCGCTATATTAATTTGATTAATAATGTTTATCGGTTCGTCATGAATTTTCTTAATAGATTCAGGCGTCATGAGTTTTCTTTTTTAATAAAATTATTTTAAATTTAATTTTTTAAACTCTGAGATTAAATTATCTATCCGTTCCTGTTGGACTAAAAACTCGGATTTCAAATTGTTAATGTCTAACCTATGTTTGTCATTAGAATCACTTAAAGCAAATAACCATTTGACTAAAAATCTTTCACGTTTTTCTATTCTATCAATATTGCATTCTAGTACCCTACACTGCAATGATAATCTTTGACTGAATTCTTCCACAGCTTCTAACCTTTCTTTTAATTCAGACACTTCGTCTCTAGAAAATCCAGAAATTACACGATTTAATTGAGGAAACATTAAACTAGAATTTAAAATACTGAATTAAAAAAAAATAAATATAAGAAAACGAAATATAATATTAAATAATTACTATTTAATAAAGGTTTAAATCACCACTAAAATTTAAGTTTATTATGCCTTATTATATTTTTCCCTTGACCCACCTTAACTACTGCAATACTATATCCCGTGCACAATCAGCAAAAAAAATTTATTTACCTTAAACTAATGTAATAAAAGAATTCTATATCTTTTAATAAAAATGTATTAACTTTTATTTTATTTGACGAAATATTCTTTAAATTTGCATAAAACGAGAAGTCAAAATTACTTGTAAAAACGAAACAAAAATAAGAATCTATATTATTACTTGTTTTTAGTATGTAAAATATGAGTTATTTCTTGCGAGAAAAATATTTATTTCTATAATGCATCAAATTACACTTCGTGAGTATATTACTTTCTGCTTGTTTCACTACCTTATATCAAAGAAGTATTTTAATTTACCAATTATAGAGAAAATCAAAATTTCATAAATTAAAAAAAAAATTCTCTCTCTTTTTTTTATTGGAAGCTATTTATTCTATTACTGTGGAAGAAAACACTCAATAATAAAAAAAATCGAACAAGCTAAACTACAAAAGAATTCCCGTTATTTTATCTCTTTTTTTTAAACTGCGACCATATCCGACAGTTGTAGTTTTCATCAAATGTAAAATTTATTTAATCCTCTCACTTGTCCAAGTGGCTACACACTTCCGACAAGGTTGTTTTTTATTCGAGGAATTGGGACCGATTTTTTTAAGGAAATTAGAGCTTGCCGTTGCAAGGATAATTACCGTTCCCCTAAACTCGACATTAGCGAGTCAAAAAAAATTTCTACTACCCGCACTTTACCGAACTATTTAACATGTTGTTATTCTGAAAATAATAAACACAAGAAAATATTAGCAATAATAACTTATAAAAAAACAACAATAAATCAATTCAATATTTATGAATATTTTGTGTATGAGAGTATGAGTGTAAATATATGCATATGTATTTAAAAAAAAATTTTTTTTAATATTTTTTTTTAAACAAATTTTATAAATAAAAGAAAAGAATCCCACCGCTGCCACCAGTTTGTTAGATATGAATTTAATTAATTATTAATAATTTAATAAATCTAGTTACAAACAAAATTCTACTTTAATTGTTTGGAAAAATCACTTTTCTGAATTAAAGAAAGAATTAAATTAATATTCAGATATCCTCGGATAAACGTATTCGCCCTTCGGAAATAAAATATTCTAAGGTAGTGAATTCTTTTCTTAAATTGTTTTTTTATTTCAACAATTCCGAATAGACGGTATTTACAAAAAAATATAAAAAAACGATATATTGTAATAGGTGTTAAATTTCAATGAAACACTTTCCTTTGCATAAAAGATAAAATATAGTTTATTATAATAATTTGTGTATATTTGAAACAGAATGTTAATTATTGATTTATATGTGTGATATTAATTATTGATTACAAAATTAAAGTTTGATAATTTTTTACACAATAATATATGTTAATAACTGATTTTTATGTATGTAAAGTGTAATGTGTAGGACAAAGTTTTTCAACTCACCAGTATGATAATATTATGTGTAATTCAATACCAAAAAATCTCAGTTTACTCCTCCTTAAGGAATTGTTTAGTTTGCACCTGTTTGAGATTAAGATTACTTTTCATTAATTAATTTCGTTGATTTCCTTATTAATCCAATTATTTCTCGTATATATATTTATATTTCTTTCAAGAATTACACTTAGAAAAATATCATCTTTTCTTTAATCACTGATCAATATAATTAAGCAAAATATTTTCAAAACTCGGGTTCACCTGATTTAAAAATATATCCAATTGATTTACTTTAATTATATTTTAACTTCACTTTATTTTTCTTTAAACAATTACTCTATAACAATTTAATCACGTCAATAACACATTAAATAAACTCAAAATCTCGAATTAAAGAAAATAAAATATTTTCTAAAAACTTTATGAAAATATATAGATATATGTAATTAAAAGAAAAACTCTTAATTTCCGGGAGGAACAAGGTAGATATATACAACCTTGTTGCAGAAGAAACCAAGTCAAACTCAATCGTTAAATTAATTGAAATCATGGACGCACCTTGAAATTTCGTAAAAATATTAATAGTGGGGAGACTGTTATACAAAGCTCATTGAACTTATTTTGTTGCCAAGCATGCTTTTTGCAAGCTTGCACATTCCAGAAATTGGCTAATGCGAGTTCAATAATCTTAATTCACTATACCTTTAATGTGTAAGTTTCTTTACTGTGTATTTTCAACTAACACATTTAGAGTTTTTCCTTTGAAAAATACTCTTTCAAAATTAATCAATTTCATTTTGAAATATGTGTTTTGTCCATGACTTTCGTATTGATTCTTTTAAAATTGAAATATTCAAATAATAATTAAACCAAAGAAATTTAATTAGTTACTAATTTAATAGAAATGGATTTGAAAATCTTGTATCGATGTTGAGTTGTTTTGTCTGCCCATTAGTGTTTGTTTTTATGTGTACTTAACCTAATTACAAAATTCCCAATTTTTTAAGAGTCTATATAATATAAATAATTTTTAATTAATAATTTTTAAATTATTAGAAATCGTTACGAATTTCATACGTAACAATAATTTTGAATTTTTACATTTTAGGGGTAATTTATTCGATTTAATAAAAAACAAATGGTGTTTAAACAATGTTGACATTGTTTCTGAGCTGTTGTAGCAGAAGTAGATAAATTTTTTTTTGTTTTAAAGAGAAATCGGTTATTCAATTTTTTTTTCTTTAAAATTTAAAGTTAAGGGTACTTTTCTCCCAAAACCGGTTTTAAGGGTGGAAAACACCCTTACACATTTTAAGGGTTACTTGAATTGTTTTTCAAAATATGCAATGAACTTTATCAAAATTAGGTACCTGAGGGTTTTTGGGGTCGCTGATTATGAATTTTAAATTAGATTTCAAAAATTCAAAATAGCGGATCCAATATGGCCACCGAATGAAATTTTTTTTTATTTATTTAAACAAATTTTAAATTTTTTTTGCGATCACTACCTATAAGCATTAGCATTTTCTTAAAAAATATTCGTTACCCACTTTATGTTTCTTTCCAAAAATCTTGTTTTGAGGGTTGAAAAGACCCTTACCATTTTTTATGGGTGAGTTTAATTATTTTTCAAAGTATTTAATGAATTTCAGCAAATTGGGTATCTGGGGATTTTCGCGATCGCTGATTATGAATTTGAAATTAGATTTCAAAATTTAAAAATGACGGATCCAATATGGCCGCCGAATTAAAATAAAAATTTGATTTATTTAAAAATTTTAAATAACGGTTTTTACTATCGCTAATTATAAGTTTACTTTAAAAATATTCGTGACTCACTTTATGTTTCTTTCCAAAAACCTTGTTTTGAATGTTGAAAACTCCCTTACCATTTTTTAGGTCGAACATTAATAAATTAGTATGAAATTAATAATTATTTGAAAACTCGGTGTGTTGGTCCTGTGAAAGCATATGATAGAATTCTAGGACGATCTTTACAAGTCATTCTTTTATTCGATTACTTGTCCATTTACTAAATCAACAGTGTTATAATTAATGGCAGCGAAAGTAATGATTCCATAAGAGCTGCTTTAGAGAAATAAACTATGCTTCTTGATTACTTTCTTTTGAACGAGCGTGATCCAGAAGCTCGCAAATTTACGTATGCTAAAATACCTTCTGATTTTGTATACAAAGACAAATGGATCATCTAATTGTAATTGGCACGGCATTTTACTATGATGAAGCACTAATGACACTCCGTTATGTTTTAGAATTAATTGATAGAACTTTGCGTGATTTTATCAACCTACGTTCATAAAATCACGCAAAGTGATAGGGGTTGCTAAAGCTGAATATGAAGTCTATTAATTCACTCTAGGGTTTTGACATAACCTGAAAAAAAACCTGATGGTCCCGGTGAAATTTTTTTATACTTTGCAGTTTGTTAGTTGATGACCTACTAAACAAAAAATGGTAATACCAAAACTCAAAAAAATAGACAGTTTTTGAGTTACTTGACTCAAAAGTCACGAACAACACAAGAAATCACAATATACAATGAAAAGAAAACAAATGTTTAATAAGATCAATCTATAAATATGTAAATAATATTAACCAGGTCATCATAATAATTTTAATAAATCCATGATTTTTATAAAATAATGTTTTACAAGTTTTTAATATATAATTAAAAATGTTCAGAGTTCTTCAATAGTGATTTGAAGAGTAAATAAAAGCATTAAAAGTACCCATGTTAGTAGTCAAAAACTGTCAATTTTTTTTACTTTTGGTATTAACATTTTTTAGTGTGATATTATTTTGTTTTTGTAAAAATCCATAATTTCAATATTAAAAATTTCTTTATTAATTTATGAGCTTTCGCCCGTCGACGACAGGCATCCTCAGATATTTACACTGAAATACATGTTATTTCCAAATTAAAAAAATTCTTTTTCTTTTTTTACATCTCTAGACAGCATAACCAAAAAACAAAAAACTTACCAAAAGGTCTCTTTAGAAAATTGAAAAATAAACTTAATATAAAAAATCCATTATTTTTATAGAGAATATTCGTGGTCCTTTACATTTTTTTCATGAAAATGGTAAATTAAAATGTTAAATTCGGCAACTATACCTAGTGTAACTGAAAATATGTGAAAATAACTTAGGTTCAGTCTATAACAAAATGTGCATTTTCGCATAATGTTGTCAATGCGTCCTTGGTACGGTCTGCGCGTGCGCGGAAAGCAATCGTCTCACGTCGCGAAAAGATTAAGTGTTTGACTACATCAACTGCACAGACGATGAAAAAGTTTTTGAGGGTAGCGGAAATTGTTTGTCAAATTTTGACGTCTAGGTCAAAACTGCCCTTAAAATTGACCTAAATTTTGAGGGAAGAAACTACAGGTCAACTCTTGACCTGTAGGTAAGAAAATCTTAAAACAGCGGCGGCGATATCTTTTTGTAATTTAGAAAGATATATATTTATTATTTTGTTTAATTATTTAACCAAATAAATAAATTCATATATCTATTCCTGTCTAAAAACTGAGAAAATATTTTAAAAACTTTTGAAACCAAAAAATATGTTTAATTTAAACATATTTTATCATTGAATTAATCTTAATTTTTATCGAACGAAACTTACTATGGACAAAAAACATTTCTATTTAACTTTAGGAATGTGTTTACCAAAAAACAGAAATAAAAATATTTTTTTATAAAAGTCATTGCGAAATGAATTTTATTGCAACTTTTCAAAAAATTTTTTTTTTCAAAATGCTTATTTCCAATCAAAAGAGCATAAAAAACCTTTCCAAAATGTACTTTGTAAAATTTTTATGTTTATTTGTTTAAGAGTAAAAAATTATTGAAATAAACATTACACAAAAAGACCCCTTGATCACTTGACGTGGAATCGCTCATATGTGAAATTTCACTTATTCTACGTTATAAGTCGTCTTCTTGATCAACACGGAAATAAAGAAATTAGGTCCAGCAGTAAACAGATGTTTGCATTCAAATATCTGAAAATTAGCTACCACAGCTAAGAAGTTTGCAGTGACAGCGAACATGTTAGCTGTGACAGCAAACATTAGTAAAAATTTATGCGAGTTTGCTGTCATAGTGAACTTGTTTAATCTCACGGCGAACTTTTTCCCCAGTAAAAAAAATTCTATCTATAATCTTCAATTATTTTGAGTAAAAATTCACTTATTACAAGTGTATATGCACTTATTGATCGAGAAGACGACTTATAACTTACAATTAGAAATAAGTGAATTTTTACACATTCAGATTTACACAGTACTTTTCATTAAAGTTTGCAAAAAGCGAAAATCAAAGTTGATTTTTGTTGTACTATTAATAAGAGATTATTATTAAAAACTATCTAAATTAAGGCGTGCTAAAGCGCGCGTGAAGTTTTCTGTCGGGAAAGAGTCAAAAAATTTTGTCAAAAGTACTAAAACAACAATATTCAATTTCAAAAATTCATAAGAAAACTGAGGAGATGGATTCTACAACCGGCTCTTCGCTCGGAGCGCAAGCGCTAATACCAATCGGGTGGCAGTCCTCTTCATTGAAAAGTTTTTATTTATTTCAAACTTTTTCTATTTTTAACAACAATTGAACTTTACAGATTTCAAAGATAACACTGGGTAACAAAAAAATGGTCATGTTGTGTTTATTTCAAAATTTTTGTGTTTATTGAAAGTTTGGATGGTAAAAATGACTGGGAATCTAACCATTGGTGCATATCAATTTTTCATCATCGGATTGGCTTCAAATTTGTAAGTCGGGGGTTTTTGGGGTCGCTGATTACGAATCCAAAGTCAGCTTTCAAAAATTCAAAATGGCGGCTTCAACATGGCGGATGAAATGTTAAAAATCGTTCAGATTCGCTCGAGACTTGGTACTTGAGGTTTTTGTTGAAGCCGCCATTTTGAATTTTTGAAAGTTGACCTCGGATTCGTAATAAGCGACCCCAAAAACCCCCGAGTAACAAATTTGAAGCCAATCCGATGATGAAAAATTGATATGCACTAATGGTTAGATTCCCAGTCATTTTTATCAGGGCATATGAATCATTATGGGGGTACTCGGTATATACACGTCCCCTGCAATTTTTACATTGCTTTTCAGTTTTGGTTCTTAAAGATAAAGGTTTGAGCTTTCTTTTAAGCTATATTAGAGCTTTTTATGTCTTCCCATTTTCTTTTTATAGGATTTCAAAAAGTGCAAAAAACACTGTTTTTTAATAATTTAACCACCTATTTTAAGCAATACAAATTATTGACTTTAGATATTGTGGGAGCATTAAATAAGAACACGGCTTTTATTTAAAGTAGATAATTAATGTTTATTTAATAATCGCAAGAACACACTCTTTCGTCCATAAGACGCCATTCGTAATAATGATCGGAGAGGAAGTGCGTAAAAGAAAACGGACATCGACAAAACTCCGGAAACAAACATAAACTGGAGTCAAGCGAGCAAAGATGCTGACGCCAGATTTAAACTAAAACTCTATACTCCCTCCCGAGATTGACTTTATTACAATTTTTAATATCACATGGAACTTAATTGCAATTTTCGAATCGTGCCAAAATAGTACATTTGTATTAAAATAAACAAATTCGTAGTATATATGAATGGTAAATAAGTATCTAAATAAACAAAACATGATATAAAACATAAAATGGTTAAAGAAATTTAAATTGATTCGTGTCAATCCGTACAGACTTCCAGTTATTGGTTTCCTAGAATCAAAAGAAAAACAATCTATATTAATAAAATCAGACTTTTGTCTGTACATTGCAAGAAGTTAATTTTTTCTAGCATAATTTATTTATTTGAACAACGGAGAATCCAAAAATGGTAATAGAAAATTTCCTGTCTGTATGTATTGCAGTAAATTAATCAGTTATGACTTTCGTAAGATATATACAAACAATAAATTTACAGTTTTAAATATAGGGGAGACCGGGGCTAAACCGGACGGATTTGGTCTTTGACCAGAAAACTCATACAAAAACATACTTTTTGCTAAAGTGTAATATACTGTTTTGAAGCTTGTACTTTCACCTACAAATCGCACTTGTTCGATTTAAAAAAAGTACAATAGCTTTAGAGATATATTGCTTCGAAGGTGACTACCTCAAAAACGAAAATCCGAAAATTGGTGGGGCTAAACCGGACACCCCATGGGTTTAAATCGGACACGGCCAATTAATTAAAGAATGAGATACAATTTTTTTTTTGATAAAAAAGTCAAATCAATTCTTCTTTTATTTATTTGTAGATAGTTCTATACAAAGAATATAATATAATATGTAAAATCGGTAATAATTATAATATAAAATGAATTACAGTTTTCAGGCTTGTCTGTTTGTAGCAACACGCTTGCGAATTCGAGTTTTAAAATAAATTCTTTATTTATTTATTTATAAAGTGGTTGTAAGCAAAGAATATAATATAAAATAGTTAATTAATATAAAATAAATTAAAGAATTCAAAGATTTGGTTGTTTTTAATCACGATGTCCGATTCAGCCCCACACCGTCATCTAATAATTAACCTGCAATATATTTTTTCTTCTTAATGTTTTTCATTAAACTTTTTTTCTACTAAACTCAGTACACCTTGAGCTAAAAGAAAAATGGCCGTATGATATTTTCACTTTAATTTTAACGATAAAAACCCAAAAAATTAAAAAAAAATTTTTACTTTTACCATAAGAAATGACATTTTCACATATTAACGGCAACTATTATTACAAGAAAAATGACACGTCCCTAAAACTTCATGCAGCATATGCATCACGAAATTGCGCGTTCATAGGTCATTTACACGATTTGAAATTCTTCACGGTTTCGGAAATATTTGACATGTCCGGTTTAGCCCCGGTCTCCCCTATTAATTAGAACGGAAGGTATTAAATTTTTTAAAAAATTAAAAAATGTAAAATTTCCAAATTTTATATTTTTGAATGTTTGTCTTTTAAACTTTCTGAAATTAAATATTACATGTTATTTAGTCATATTTTAGCACAATTTGGTAAGTAAATTAGAAGTAAGTATAAAAAGTTTTTAATGTCAAAAAATTTTTAAATTATAATTGACAGACCAATTACTATCAAGCTTAATTCAGTAGTATGAAATAGTATTTCACTAGTCAAAATTAAAAAAAAAATTGTATCTCATTCTTTAATTAATTGGCCGTGTCCGATTTAGACCCATGGGGTGTCCGGTTTAGCCCCACCAATTTTCGGATTTTCGTTTTTGAGGTAGTCACCTTCGAAGCAATATATCTCTAAAGCTATTGTACTTTTTTAAATCGAACAAGTGCGATTTGTAGGTGAAAGTACAAGCTTCAAAACAGTATATTACACTTTAGCAAAAAGTATGTTTTTGTATGAGTTTTCTGGTCAAAGACCAAATCCGTCCGGTTTAGCCCCGGTCTTCCCTACAAATAAAACTAAATTATAAATGATAAAATAATTATTTTATAGAAATGAAGAATACATGTTAAATTGGGAAATAAGAAATATTATTTCTGTTAAATTTAAAAGTATAGGAAATTCAAAATAAGGTAAAAAAGTACAATTGTACTAAGATATAAACAGCTAAATATGAAAAGGCTCAGCTGACTAAAGACCAAGGTTTGGAGAGAGAAAAGAAAATTTGATATTTCAAATTTATAAAATTAATTTAAAATTTGAATAAATATTATATAAATAAATTAAAAAATTTAACACAATGTTAATTTTCTATTTAAAATGTATATTTGGTTTTATATAAATAATATTAATTTTATTTATTTAATTATTTGATTATAAATTGTTAGAATAAATAAATTAATGATAAAATTTATATCAATAAATAGATAAAAATTAATAGATATTATTATCAAACTATAAAATGATTATAAGTTTATTATTTATAGAATTATTTAAATTTAAAGAAATAGAATAAATTTATAGAGAAAAAGAGATTGACAGCTATATAATGGCATTGTTCTCGGGAAGACGTTAAATACGTTGGAGACCAGAGAGAGAGAGAGAGAGAGAGAGAGAGAAAATATATATATATATCTTCATTTTGAAATTTAAATACTATTGGTCAGAAAAATTAGACGTTTTCCAAAAAGCAAAGAGAGGGATAAAATTGGCGGTAAGAAATGTATGGCAAAAATAAGCGTCCCTGAAGGTTAGGGGAAAGTTTTCAAGTATAGTCAATCAAAGGAAAGAGTTTTACGTACACTAATATAGATTTTGAATTTTATACAAAAATTGTAAATCTGGGGGTTGAGCAAGACTATATAAGCTCTGAAAATGGAAACATCGCTCTCTCTTCTTTCTATTCTCACATTTGAAAAGGTAAGCATATACACTTATCATATATATATACACTTAACAACATTATATACTTATAATATTCAGGAGTTCGTTGTTCTGCAACTTACAACCTGTTATTATGAGATATATTTAAACAATTACATATACAATATTATAATCTAGAAATTTTCAGGAGTTTGTTGTTCTGCAACTTACAACCTGTTATTAAAAGTTATAATTATTAACATTTAACATTTATACACAAAAATTATTCAAGAGTTCATTGTATTTGCAATTTATAACTTGATAATTTAAAATTATTACATATAACACACAAACACTAACAAATCGTAAGAATTATTCAAGAATTAGTTGTTTTACAACTTATAACTTGTTAATTTAAAATAATCTTCAAAGCCAAGCCCTGGAAGAGAAATTTGAGGAGCTCGTTAAATTCTTTTAAACTTTTAACCTCAGTTTTGATTCCTAAAGGGGTAACAAAACCAAATCGTAAGTTTATTGAATATTCTTATGAGCTGCGTTCATATAGTACTAGGCTATATCGATGTGGCAGTTTGAAAGATTCAATAAATATTAAACCTAACCCACCAAAAATATTATTTACAATAGGAAATAATTAATTTACTTAAATACATTATTTAGTCAATTTTATAGAGAAATAAATATATTTTATTATGTAAATTAGATAAATTTTGATCATTTTTTGATATAATAAATTTATCATATCTAAAATACATGAAAATTGAGACAAATTTATAATTTTAAAGAATATTTATTTATTGATAGAATAGTTAATTTAGGGTTTAGGGAAAACTTGACCTTGTTTATTAGGCATGATTTGTAAGAATTAAATATTAAAATTTTATTTAATTTTTTGTTTATAGAATTATTATTATAAAGGAAGAAATAAGAAATTACCGTTTATAAGCGAGAAAAAGGGAATACATTCTAAGGTGAATAAACTTTGTTATCTATTTTGTTTTATTTTGTTTATTACTGAGTCAATTCATATAGACCAGCCCGGTGACACTTCTATTGATAGTACGAAAATATAATGGGATGAAAGTTGATCGTCGCCACCTAGAGAAATGGTGGCGCTGGTTGTACTCTCGGGCCGACTTTTCTCAATATGTATAGGAAAGTACGAAAATATTTAACTTTCAGGCATTAGATTGCATTTAATGATACTTTTTTTGTATATTATATAGATCCAGTAACTTTTAGAAATATTTTATAATATAATTGACTTCAGAAAACAGAGAAGTTTTTTATTTATAATGAAAATTGTCTTTTAATTCATTGCGGGAAATTTAAATAAAGTAATAATAATACAATTATTTATTAATTTTTATTAATTGTTTAATAAAATTAATTATAAATACTATTAAATATTACTAATTAATAAGTAACAAAATAATATTATTATTACTTTATTTGAATTTCCCGCTAAATTTTGAAAAAGTCGGCCCGAAAGTACAGCCAGCGCCACGCTGGTCGCTGTTCAACATTTGTCCCATTTCTAACTTGAAGTGTCACGGGGCTGATATAGACCATAGCAATCGAACTTACAAATTATTTATTTACATAAACTATATCATAAGAAAAGATTTCTTTATAGTTAAAAAATTGTGTTAATTTAATTTTTAATTTATTGATTTATATTTTATAATTTTATCCAACGAAAGAAAGATAACAAAATTATCTTATTTAGTAGTGGATAATTTAGAAAGAATAAAAGCTGAATTACCTAATAATTATTGGCGCAGATTCCTCTAATTTGGTTACAAAGCGACAAATGTTCTCAAAAATAAAATATTATATTAAAGAAAGATTAAAGTTACACAATTTCATTCACAAAATCCATTACTACATGTTGTCAAAACAAGATCTTATCTGTTGATATAGTTTGGCGCGTGCCTCATTGTCAAAGGATCTTTAAATTTTGGAAACAATGTCTCTTTAAATTTATACAAAAACATTCTTTCTATTCAGATGGGCAGTGTCCAAGATAGTCCCGTGAGGGGAAGCAGCTTATCCCCACTATGCGGCACACCAAGTCGAAACTGAGTCCCGTGCGACCCTCGCAGCGGGGGCTCTCGGACCCTCGACCCTCATTAAAGAAAACTCTTAATGACTTTTTTTATAAAAATATAAATTTTTTAAATATTAACATTTTTAATTTTTTATTAACATATTTAAATTCCTTATTTTCTCACGATTTCATACATATGTTATAATACAAAAAAATGTTAAAATTTAACAAATTACTGCCTGGAAAAAATGTGAAGGGAAAAATTCTATAAAAAAGATTTTTTTTTAAATGTTGTAGGGGGGGTTGGTTATGGGTTAGGTAGGTACCTTCTAGTATTAACTAGGAAGTAAATTTGACTCCCATTCTATATTAAAAAATATCATTAAATTGATAAAAATAATATAAAAAAGATTTTTTTTTAAATGTTGTAGGGGGGGTTGGTTATGGGTTGGGTACCTTCTAGTACCAACTGGAAAGTAAATTTCACTCCCATTCTATATTAAAAATAGCATCAAATTGATAAAAATAATTAATTTGTTAAATTTTAACATTTTTTTGTATTATAACATATGTATGAAATCGTGAGAAAATAAGGAATTTGAATATGTTAATAAAAAATAAAAAATGTTAATATTTAAAAAATTTATATTTTTATATAAAAAGTTATTAAGAGTTTTCCTTAATGAGGGTTGAGGGTCCGAGCGCCCCCGCTGTGAGGGTCGCTCGGGACTCAGTTTCGACTTGGTGTGCCGCATGGTGGGGGTAAGCTGCTTTTCCTCACGGGACTAACTTGGACATCGCCCATTCAGATTATTTAAGAATCAGAAATATTTTAAATCAAAATAAAGGAAAAATATATAGATATATACTTCCCTCGGTCTGTTACCAATACACGCATGTTACCACTGGTACCCCTGGTTTTGTTTGCTTTCTATATGAAGTGACTCAAGTAAAATGGAAATTAAGAGATGAATGCAATTTATAAAATGAAAACATTTTGAACATTCGCAAAAAATTCAAATAATTTTAAATTAAACAAAAATTCGCGAAATATAAATAAATAAAAATTTACTTACAAGTAAATAATAAATATATTAAAATGGAAGATAACAGACTTTAAAAAAAATATATTTCAAGAAATAACAATATTGAAAATAGTGATAATTAAAAACAATAGAAGTGACACTAAATAAACAATTAATAAAAATTAGTGAAAATAAAATAAATTATTACTAAAAGTGACAATTAAAATAAATAAACAAAGTGTATAAAAATAAATAATTCATTTATTTAATTATTATTTTTTTGGTAAGATAATTTTTGGAATATGTACTTTATTTATTTTTATTTATTGTTAAAATAGTTTTTATTATTTTTTAATTTTGTATATTATTTTTGAATAGACTCCCTGAAGAGGAAATCGATTTGATTTCGAAACGTTGGAGTAAATAAAATTTGTTGCTTTGTCCGAAAGTTTTCGTTTTCATTAATTTGACTTATTTATTAAGTATCTCGGACGTTAAAGACTATTTAATTAATATATAAGTTATTCAGCATGCATAAAAAAATAAAAGTTGTAAATATAGTTCTAATGAAATATAAAAAAAATAATATAAGTAAGAAAAGGATAATATAAGAAAAAATATATATATGATCAAGAAAAATAGAATTAAAAAAACAGAATTAAAGCATGCAATTGTATATATAAAAAAATTTCTTATAAAAAATTGTAAATAAGAAATTAGTATATAAGGTACGAATGGATAAAATATTGAATTTTTCAATTTTCTTTCATCTGTCTATTTCAAGGGTATTGTCATGGATGATATTGCCAAATATTGAATTTGAAAATATTTAATTTTTCAAAACTTTGTATAATATAGAGGGTAAAGTATCAAAATTTCAAAAAGAAAATTAGTATTATTTGGTCAGTCAAGTGGGTGACAAGTTATAAAGTGTTGTGTGTAAATTTGAACTATTTGAAGAAAAAGGTATTTAAACAAAATTTTTTATAAAATAATAATTGATGATAAGTTTTTCTATTAGTTTTCTAAACTCTAGGAGGAAATAAATTTTTCTAAAAATTAAAAATTATTAGAAATTATAAAAATAGAAAAAATTAAGTAAGAAATAAATGAATATAAAAAGAAATTTTTTTTAGAAAATGAAAGTCAAAATGACTGATCAAGGTACAATGCCATTAAAGCATCGGCTATGTGATTCTTATTCTACAAAAAGGCCTCCATCAATTTCGGATCCTATTGTGGACATAGAAAGGAAGTTTTCTTTAAATAATAAGAAAACAAAAAATATACAAACACAAACACCGAAAAATAAATTAAAAATTAAAGTGACGGATAAAATAATTATGGCAAAACAAAAACCAAAAATTGTTAAAATAGAACAATTAAAAACTTAAATAATAATAACGAAAGAAATTGACACTAATATAAAAATACAAAAATTAAGGTTTTAATAAATAAAGTAATAATAAAATTTATATTGATAAACAGTAAAAAAATTAACATAATTATATTATAACAAAAAGTTAAATTGATAAAAGTATATAATTTAAAGATTTATTTAAATTATAAGAAATAAAATAAATTTAGAGATGGAAATAAATGACAGTTACGCAATAGAATTGTTGTGGGTAAACGGTAGACAATTTGGAGACAAGAGAAAGAGAAAATATATCTCTGTCCTTTTGGGAAAATTTAAATATTATTGGTTGAAAGAATATGACGCCCTATGAATATCCGTGAACAGGAAGAGAGATAGCCTCGCGAAACGGAAGTCGCGCGAATTTTCGTATTTCCCGTAATAAATAGGGACGAGTAAACTATCGAAAGATCTAGAAAGCTCTAGAATATTCTATAGCGTCTTCAAAACGGGTATATAAACAGCGAAATTGAAGGTATCGCTCTCTTATTTCGACTACTCTGTTCACAAAGGTACGTGAGTATAAACTCTAAATCTGTACTTGTAACACCCAGGAATTCGTTGTTTTACAACTTACTACCTGGTGTTGTAAGTATTAATTGTAATATACACACATTATTTAAACAATAATACTGACACTATTATAATATTGTATAACACAGGAATTCGTTGTTTTACAACTTACGCCCTAAACTTTACAATATATAACACAAATATATAATACATACAATTATAAAAAAAATACTCAGGAATATTATAAAAATATTGTATAACACAGGAATTCGTTGTTTTACAACTTACGACCTAAACTTTACAATATTTAACATACATTTATACACTCATTTACAAATCGTAAAAATTACTCAGGAATTTGTTGTTTTACAACTTACTACCTGGTAATTAAATAAAAATTATCTACAAAGTCAAGCCCTGGTAGAAGTGTTGGGGAATTTATTAAGAAATTGGTTTACTACCTCATAATATGAAACCTTAAGGGGTAACAAAAAAATTTTTTTAAATATATATAATATTATAGAGAGATTTGAATTACATGATTTCATTCATATAATATATTACTATATGTTGTCAAAACAGATCTTATCAGTTGATATAGTTTGGCGTGTGCCTCATTGTTAGAGGATCTTTAAATTTTGGAAATAATGTCCCTTTAAATTTATACAAAAGCATTCTTTCTATTCAAATTACATAAGAATGAGAAATATTTAATACACATGTAAAAGATATTTTTCATGTTAGAAACACGTGGGTTTTCAGAAGTTTACCGTGCATCTTAATCTGGGCATCTTAATCCTCACCAACAGTACGATGATCCAAGTAACGAGAATTTTAACTCTCAACAATCTTTATTTATCAGCAACTTAATTGTTATACAGTTGAAAAGTGAATCTTCTGAATACTCATGCTTAAATCCTACCCCGCAAAGTATTAGATTTTGTCATTTATTGCGTGTTGCAGTTGAAAAAGAAGACGAATAGTTTCGGAGACTTAAAGGATGACTTCGCTCCAAATACTCCCTTCTTACAATTAGGCCTAGGACTTTTGCACTGTGAGATTAAAAGCTTTGAGCATCTTTTATACTTTGCTTACAGAAACGAAGAAAAAATAAGACAATGGGATATGAAAGTACATTTGAAAGGTAAGATCGACTATTTTTAGCAAGAAGAAAAAACTACATCATTTAGAGTTTGAGTTAAACAATTTTAACTTAAAAAATGCAATAAGAAAATATTGAATATATCATTCTTCTAAAATATAACAAACCTTATAATTTGCTAAATAAAAAAATTAAATAATGTATAATAAAGAACAAATTATAGAATTATAGACTTTTTCTGAGTAGTAAATAAATAGTAAATAAGAGTAAAATGAAATTAAATTTGGATTTACTAGAGAATTTTTGTTGGAAAACTTATCGTCAGCATTACGAGCTTTATTCCTGGGCACGCATGAACCCCAATTTGCATAAGTTGTTGCGACATGGGTGCCAAATTGCGTGCCAGTTTCCGTTATCAATGACTTACTTTGCCGAAGACGCTTGCGAGTCATGGCATAAATTCTATCGAAAAAAAAGATCGATCATGCACGTCAAATGAGCAGAGAAGTTCGTCTTTTTGATGTATTTCAAAGAGCCATATTAATGAGCGATCCAAAAATATCTTTGATCTCAATTTCGAAGAGAATTAAAAAAAAGACCCAACATAAGCTTTCAACTAGAATGAGAGAATTTGTTGAATGTAGCGAAGAAAGTAAGTAAAATGCTCTAATAAGGTTTTAATGGAAATGTTTGTAAAATAAATATTGTTTGTAGAAAATCTAGATTGAGATTATAAAATAATCTATATAAAATTTAAATTTACTTTTATATTAAAATGATTTTGTATCTATAATGCTTTTACATTATAATTGAAGATATAATCGAAAGTGACGAGAATTCAAAACGTGATGGATACTTGTCAGATGACTGAAAAAGGAAAATACAAGGCCTTTAAATGCTCTTATGATAATTTGTACTAACGCATATGTGATTAGGTTTCAAAGTTTAAAGTATTCATTGAAAGTGCATTTAGAGTTTGATAAAAGTTTGTAGGTTAATTATTTATCTTCTGTGAACAAATTATAATAAACATGTTTACAAAGTTAATTCTGTTACTTAAAAATCATTTACTAAAATTCTCTATAAAGTATATGTATAAAGAATTTTTTTATTTATATATTGGGTAAGAATTTCCCAAACAGATTAACTAAAAAAATTTCTTTTTTAAATTTCTAGACTTCCAGTGGACGGAGTTTCAAATTAAAATATGTTTTTTTTTCGTTTTTAATTGCACTATTTAAATAAATTTTTTGTTTTTTAATTTTTTATATTATTTGTTTATAAAATGTTAATAAACTTATATGTTCTTAACGTCCTAACAACAACAACAAATTGTATCACACATTAAGCACTGCATATTGAGACAGGTTATGTTTTTCGAGTAGCCCTCTCACGATAAGAAGAATTTTTTTTGTCTTATACACGGAAAGAAAAATCTAGCTTTTAAAGCATGAGATTACTTTATACTATTTTTGCAGTTGCGTTTGCTTACCTATAAACGCAAAAATATATGCATTATAAGCATTAAGTATCGCTATGGAAAATACGTATGATGAACTTACTTTGATACTAAGAACTTAATACTCTAATCGCAAAGACGTTATGCGCCCGGAGTAAGAGACATCGTTTTGCTATTATTGCAAAGAGTTTCACCGTTTTCGGCGGTGATTCTGCTGCAACAAGCGATTTGGCTCCTCCTACTTGCCCTCTCCAACCGTCTGACGTCGCATGTGTAAGAAAAGTCGGCGTTGTTTTGGTGTTAGTTCGATCAGTGTACATGGTTTTTATATCTTTCTCGTTTTCAATCGATTTTCTTTGGTAAGTATGTCAAAAAAATACTAAAGCTAATCTTATTATACTTTTGAAACAAAATTATTACACGGAAAACAATAATTATTCGTTGTAATAATGCACAATTAATGTAATGGAAATAAAAGATATCCGAGAATTGAACAGCTGATGCAGACATAACCTTATTAACATACCAATTTTTAAATTCTAAACTTTATTCAAACGGTAATTTAATTTTATTTACTTTCAGCAGTGCAAACACTGAATAATCCTTACGACATTTTCACAAGATGCTCTAGAGTTAACTCCGATTTTTAGTGAGAGTAAAGATATAGGGTGTGAAGTTGAATAAAGTTTAGAATTTAAAAATTGGTATGTTAATAAGGTTATGTCTGCATCAGCTGTTCAATTCTCGGATATCTTTTATTTCCATTACATTAATTGTGCATTATTACAACGAATAATTATTGTTTTCCGTGTAATAATTTTGTTTCAAAAGTATAATAAGATTAGCTTTAGTATTTTTTTGACATACTTACCAAAGAAAATCGATTGAAAACGAGAAAGATATAAAAACCATGTACACTGATCGAACTAACACCAAAACAACGCCGGCTTTTCTTACACATGCGACGTCAGACGGTTGGAGAGGGCAAGTAGGAGGAGCCAAATCGCTTGTTGCAGCAGAATCACCGCCGAAAACGGTGAAACTCTTTGCAATAATAGCAAAACGATGTCTCTTACTCCGGGCGCATAACGTCTTTGCGATTAGAGTATTAAGTTCTTAGTATCAAAGTAAGTTCATCATACGTATTTTCCATAGCGATACTTAATGTTTATAATGCATATATTTTTGCGTTTATAGGTAAGCAAACGCAACTGCAAAAATAGTATAAAGTAATCTCATGCTTTAAAAGCTAGATTTTTCTTTCCGTGTACGCACTCAGTCATTTTTAATACCTTTAAATGAGGCACGAGATGAAGTTAAATATCTCAAAATATAACAGATTTTGTATCTCAATGGTTTAAACACTTAAAGCAACTCATTTTAAATCACGAGTGAGATACCAGATTTTCCAGTGTGTATACTCACACATAAGAGTCAGTTTACGTGTAATGTCGTAAGTTGAAATTTCAACTTCTTGAAAAAAATTAAAACTCGGGGAATTTATTGTTCGATAGTAATGTGTTCTAAAAAATATTGTTTTGTCTTTTTCAAAAATTTAAAGAGGGTGGAGGCGAGTTAATTTTACTATTTTTGCTAAACCCCGTCTACTTTTTCAATTTTTTTGAACATTAGGGTGTCCGTTATTTACCAAGTTGTTTACATTTCTTGCGACGCCCTCTAAATTATTAGTTAACCATCTAAAACAAAATGTCAGACCAAAATAAACCCTTCATATTCACAATAAACCTTACCCCAAAAACGATACATTTCCCATTTAAAATACATGGGATTTTGCTACTTTTTACAAATTAATTTTTTTTTGTTAAATATTTCATTTTACATCAATAAAAATATATATTCTTATAAATAAAAAAAAATAAATAAATAAAAAATAATAAAAAACAAGTGATACAAGTTAAATTTTAAAAAAAATTTTAAAAATGGACATCTTTTTTCTCTCTTTATTTTTAGGTTTTATTGGTACTCATGTGTAGTATTTAATATAAAAACACCGTTTTATATTTTTTTATCTATTAAGAGAAAAAATTATTTTCAATTTTTTACTAAAAATTCAAAAATTTCGCAACTTTTCAGGTTTCTATTTTCGTACCATCGCTTATTTTTTTTAATTTAAACATCAGTTTGAAAAATCTTGTCAATAGTAAAGAATATTGATAACACAAGCGAATCCAATCATTTTTTAAATATTTTAATTTACGGACAGTGTCAGTCAATTTGTATGCTTGACAACTATTAAAAAAATCATTTCTTAAGGCTAATTCAGGTTGTTGTCAGTAATATCGCTTTATTTTCTCAAAGTACAGGGTTTAGGCTTTAATTTGTCTTATATGACAAGTCTCTAGCACGTCGGATTTACCCGGTAGAAATTTTCAAAAACAGCGAAAATCATAATTTTTGGAAATTTACCCCCACTTTTCTCAAAATCATGACGTGATGGGAGATTTTCGTTGCCAGATTCAGATTCAGCGCACCAATTACTGCGGGAAATCACTTCTCAACATCTGACAACAGCAATTTTTATTTTTTTGCAGGCTTGTGTAATTAACATTATGTCCGAAAATTATGTTAATTATCTATATGATGATAATTATGATGTTCGAAAATGGTATTTATCCCGGTTTGTTTATTTAAGACGTTCAAATTTTTTAAACAAAGGTTAAAATTTTTTTTCAATAAATTTGAACATAACTTATTACGAGAGATTGATACCTAATTGAGTCGATTAAATAAAAGAAAAATTGCAACTATAAATAGAATTTTTTTCTCTTTTATAGATATTGCCCTTGAAATAAATGTAAATATATAATAAAATAATTCTTATGAACAAAAAATTGTAATGTTATTAAAAAAGGATATTTTTTTAAAGAACTTATAAAAAAGTAACATAGAAATTGTATTTATGAGCGATTCCATCTCAAGTGATCAAGGTGGAGAAAAATTTTTCTCCAATCGTAGCAAAACTTGGGGCTTTTGTAGTACTCATAGATAGTAATTTTTCGTGAAAATATTTTTTTACCTAGTCCAATATTTTCCGAGGGGGAGGGGGTTAAATTTTTGTGTTTTTCAGTACAATGGTTATTTCAATAATTTTTTACTCTTAAACAATTAAACATACAAATTTGACAAAGTACATTTTGGAAAGGTTTTTTCATCCTCTTTCGATTGGAAATAAGCATTTTGAAAAAAAAAAATTTTTGACCAAAAAAAATCAAAATTAAAAATAAATTTCAATTTTTGAGGGAGATGGATACGATTTTTTTTTTAACGAAAGCTGAGGTTTTTTCCTAAAAGGACATATAAATGATAAAGTGGGACTAGAATGTTTAAACATTGAAAAAAAGAATTTTCTCCAAAACGGAGCTAAAAATCGGATTTAGAGCGCTCCGTTTTGGAGAAATCTCTTTTTTTCAATGTTTAAACATTTTAGTCCCACTTTATCATTTATATGTCCTTTTAGGAAAAAACCTCAGCTTTCGTTTAAAAAAAAAAAATCGTATCCATCTCCCTCAAAAATTGAAATTTATTTTTAATTTTGATTTTTTTTGGTCAAAAAATTTTTTTTTTCAAAATGCTTATTTCCAATCGAAAGAGGATGAAAAAACCTTTCCAAAATGTACTTTGTCAAATTTGTATGTTTAATTGTTTAAGAGTAAAAAATTATTGAAATAACCATTGTACTGAAAAACACAAAAATTTAACCCCCTCCCCCTCGGAAAATATTGGACTAGGTAAAAAAATATTTTCACGAAAAATTACTATCTATGAGTACTACAAAAGCCCCAAGTTTTGCTACGATTGGAGAAAAATTTTTCTCTACCTTGATCACTTGAGATGGAATCGCTCATATATATATATTATATATATATTTATTATATAAAATGGATTCTTTCATAATAATTTTGCCGTGAAATCACAAAAATCTTAAAATTTACAGTGTTGAACTTTAAATAAGTCTTAAAGGAGATAATTTATCAAAAAATCATAAGAAAACTTTTTTTAGAGCGTTAAATTTCCTATAAGAATATATATTTTTTATTGATATAAAATGAAATATTTAACGAAAAAAAAATTAATTTGTAAAAAGTAGCAAAATCCAATATATTTTAAATGGGGCAATATATTTTAAATAATCTTTGGGGCAAGGTTTATTGTGAATATTAAGGGTTTATTTTGGTCTGACATTTTGTTTTAGATAGTTAACTAATAATTTAGGGGGCGTCGCAAGAAATGTAAACAACTTGGTAAATAACGGACACCCTACTGTACATACTTGTAATGGGAAAAATTTTGTTGATTATGCTTCTGAAAGATTTTTTTATGATCTTTCCAACGGTGAATTTTTATTTCATTTTAAGTAAACAATTAAAATGATTAATTATTAAATAAAAGACTATTTATATTTGATTAATAATTATTATTGTCTTTGGGGCAAGGTTTATTGTGAATATTAAGGGTTTATTTTGGTCTGACATTTGGTTTTAGATAGTTAACTAATAATTTAGGGGGCGTTGCAAGAAATGTAAACAACTTGGTAAATAACGGACACACTACTGTACATACTTGTAATGGGAAAAATTTTGTTGATTATGCTTCTGAAAGATTTTTTTATGATCTTTCCAACGGTGAATTTTTATTTTATTTTAAATAAACAATGAAAATTATTAATTATTAAATAAAAGACTATTTATATTTGATTAATAATTATTGCACATATGTGGACGTCCACATGAAAAGGGCCCATTTTGTCGGTTCTAGTTTTCGAGTTATTTGCAATTTAATACTTTTTTGAGAAAAACCTTAATTTTTTTTATTTTTTATTATCAATCTACATGTTATGACAAGTCAAATCATGACGTTTTCATTAATTTATCGTTAATTTAAGTGTTTAACTTTATTGGTTCTTTAGAAAAAGAAAATGGCCCATTTTGTCGGTCCTTTGCAAAAATATTCCGTATTTTTGAATTAGAGGGTCAAAAAGATTAAAACCTCTTAATTTGTCATCTTTAAAGTACCCTGAACTCAAAACAATTATTATCTGAATAACTTCCAAGAAGAACCAGAGATATTAATGTAAGTCATTGATTACGTAGTCGTAGATGTAAAAAATGTCGATATTTCGTCAAAATTTCATAATAAAACCTGTTAAAAATTTTTTAATAAGTTTAATTTCTATTCTTTACTTTTAAATAACACAATAAAATTGTTCCCAATCATTAATCTTGTACAAAAATGGTTTATTAATAAGAAAATTGTCTTTTTTAGAAAAGGGCCCATTTTGTCGGTTTTATGTATTTTCAAACAGAAAGGGGGGGGGTGGTTTTAAAAATTTGAAACCTATTGGTTTTTCATCTTTAAGGTGCCCTGGACTGAAAACAATTATTATCTGAATAACTTCCCAGAAGAACCAGAGATATCACAATTAATAGGTATCACAATCTTTAATTCCGTTTTTCTCGAAATGAGGTATTTGTCACTATAAACTTTGAAATTCTGTAACTCATCGAATTTTTGACCAAAAAAGTTGTATGACCACTCAAAATTTTCGTAATTTTGCAAGGAATTCGCCTATACAGATAAGTCCAATAGTGCCAAAATGGGCCCTTTTCATGTGGACGTCGACATATATTATAATTATTAATTAATCTCAAAAGTTACATTTGAGGCGTTAATTTCCAAACGTCCCAGCCCAAATTTGAAAGTCTAGGGATTGGCTTGTAAAATATCAACTCATTAATAAAAATTGTAGAAAGTAGTGAGGGTTAAACTTTTGACATTTTAAGTGACACTGCCATATTCAAAACCATATAACTTTTATAAAACTTTATCGATTTTAATGTATCTGTAATGAATTTAAAGCATTTTTTATATTTACTTTCTAACAATTTTACAAGAAGATTTAAAAAAATGTATCTCTATTTTTAAAAAAGAAAGTATATTTTTTAATTTCGACTCAAATGGGTATTTAAATTTTTTTTTAAATTTTTATTGGAAATCTGACATTTTTTTCGAAAAAATCATATAAGTATGATGACTAGAACTTTAGAAGAAAATTGAAAACAAAGTAAGCGGTGCGCTCGGGTTTTGTACGTTACGCCGGCGCTACGCCGTTGAACGACATAAATATCACTGTTTTATCATCATTTTTTTCAAAAATAGGTTTGTCATTTTCTGATAATTTTATTTTTATAAATCTTAAAACAATTATAGCATTATGCATTTATTTATCATTAGCTTAGTATTGATTATTATAATTATTTTTAGTTTAAATATTACAAGGAAATATTATTTTTTTAATATTTTCTTAACATTTTTTTTTTTCTAAGTAACAATTTATTTGTTTGTAAATTTATTTATGATTAATTGATCAATTATTACTTCCCACATAGCACAAAAACTTACAGGGTTAGTTTATATATCATATATATTTACTTAACCCCTTGACAGTCCATGGCCCATATGTGGCCACAAAAAGTCGTGCCACCTTTACATCTGTGGCCATATATGAGGCGTTATTTCTCAAACGTCCCAGTCCAAAATTATAAGTCTTTGGATTGTGTTGGTATTTTGGGAAATTGTTGTCCTATATGAAAGTAATAAATCTGTAAAATATTAGCTCTTTAAAAAAAAAATTGTAGAAAGTGGTGGGGGTTAAAGTTCTGACATTTTAAGTAACACTGCCATTTTCAAAACCATGTAACTTTTATAAAACTTTATCGATTTTAATTTGTTTATAATGGATTTAAAGCGTTTTTCATCTACTTTCTAAAAATTTTACAAACAAATTTTTAAAAAAATTTTTAAACAATTTTTTTTCAAAAATTAAGTTTATTTTTTAATTTTGACCTTGATGGGTATTTTAAAAAAATTTTTTTGTATTTTTATTGGAAAGCTGACATTTTTCCGGAAAAAACCATATAAGTTTCATAGTGGGATGACCAGAAGTTTAGAAGATATTTGAAAGCAAAGTAAGCGGTGCGCCCGGGTTACTGTACGTTACGCCGGCGCTGCGCCGTTAAACGACATAAAAATCACTCTTTTATCTTCATCTGCTTCAGTAAAAGCTCTGCATTTAAACAGGGTTGATACTTCCTATGAATCTTTTTTAATAGTAGCTCTCTGCATTTAACAGGGTTGAGACTGTCATTAAAATAATGCCTGCATTACTTTTACCAAAAAAAATTTAAATATATAATTTTGAAAACGAATGTTTAAACTTTTATAAATTATAATTATTATCAATTAAAATGAGTAATTTTGAAAAAGAAAGATTAAAGTTTTAAAGGAACAATAATTATCATCAATTAAAATAATTAATTTTGAAAAAAATATTGATGTTTCGTAAGTTAAAATTATTGTTATTGACAATTGGAAAATTTAATTTTGAGAAACAGAAATTTAAGTTGAATAGAAATTGAATATTTTAATAAGATTAATTTTTTAAATTTTAATGTTAAATAGTCATGAGATTCAATTTTTTTTATTAATTTAGGTCATTTGTTTTTAAATCTATTATTATTATTATTATTATTAAACAAATGACCTAAATTAAAAAATTGAATCTCATGACTATTTAACATTAAAATTTAAAAAATTAATCTTATTAAAATATTCAATTTCTATTCAACTTAAATTTCTGTTTCTCAAAATTAAATTTTCCAATTGCCAATAACAATAATTTTAACTTACGAAACATCAATATTTTTTTCAAAATTAATTATTTTAATTGATGATAATTATTGTTCCTTTATAAAAGTTTAAACATTCGTTTCCAAAATTAAATATTTAAATTTTTTTCGGTAAAAGTAATGCAGGCATTATTTTAAAATTGTTTAAAATTTTTTTTAAAAATTTGTTTGTAAAATTTTTAGAAAGTAGATGAAAAACGCTTTAAATCCATTATAAACAAATTAAAATCGATAAAGTTTTATAAAAGTTACATGGTTTTGAAAATGGCAGTGTTACTTAAAATGTCAGAACTTTAACCCCCACCACTTTCTACAATTTTTTTTTTAAAGAGCTAATATTTTACAGATTTATTACTTTCATATAGGGCAACAATTTCCCAAAATACCAACACAATCCAAAGACTTATAATTTTGGACTGGGACGTTTGAGAAATAACGCCTCATATGTCCATCTCAAAAATAAAATACTAAACATAATTCCATTTGAATGACCAAGTGCATACTAAGGTTTTTGGGGTCGGTGAATCCGAATTTCAAATCATATTTTCAAAATTCAAAATGGAGGACCTAAAATGGCGACTATGAAGATTTAAAAATTTATCAAATACGCTTAAAACTCGTTACTTGGGTGTTTTCGGGGTCGCTGATTACGAATATGATGTCAGATTTACAAAATTAAAATGGTAAATCCAATATGGCGGATAATTTCAAGATTCATGCAATTTGATCGAATTTAAGGTCCGCCATTTTGGATTTTAAAATCTGACATCGGATTCGTAATCAGCGACCCCGAAAACCCCCGCGTAACAAGTTTTAAACAAATCCGTTGAATTTTTTATTTTCTTGACCGCCACATTGGATCCGCCATTATGAATTTTGAAAATCTGACATTAGATTCGTAATCAGGGGTGCTATTCTGTAACTTCACTTCACTTTCACTTCACTTTCACTTCACTTTCACTTCACTTTCACTTCACTTTCACTTCACTTTCACTTCACTTTCACTTCACTTTCACTTCACTTTCACTTCACTTTCACTTCACTTTCACTTCACTTTCACTTCACTTTCACTTCACTTTCACTTCACTTTCACTTCACTTTCACTTCACTTTCACTTCACTTTCACTTCACTTTCACTTCACTTTCACTTTCACTTCACTCTACTTTTACTTCACATTTACTTTCACGTCGCATTCACTTTCACTCTACTTTCACTTCACATTCACTTTCACTCTAATTTAACTTGTGAAGTGAAAGTAGAGTAAAAGTGAAAGTGAAGTGAAAGTGAAATGAAAGTGAAGTAAAAGTAGAGTAAAAGTGAAAGTGAAAGTGAAGTGAAAGTGAAGTGAAAGTGAAGTGAAAGTAGAGTAAAAGTGAAAGTGAAAGTGAAGTGAAAGTGAAGTGAAATGATATATGATATATAAACTAACTTGTAAAGTCAAGTGGCTATTTGGTTAAGCGCATAAAGCGCTATCCCAGCAGTTCACCTATGAGACTTGAGGTTCGAGTCCGCCTTACCCTCATGTGTGCTGCAGTTGTGAAGATCATTTTTTTTAATTCAACCCACATTTTTACTTTAAAACAATCAGGGACCGTCACGGAATCAAAACAAAATTAAAAAATACTTTTGTTTTGATTCGGATATGGTTATCAGAATCAAAATTCCACTCTATTTAGTTCTGATTCCAAAATCAAAATTAAAATTCCACTCTATTTTGTTTTGGTTCCAATATCAAAATTCAACTGTGTTTCGTTTTGGTTCCAGTATCAAAATCAAAATTCCACTCTATTTCGTTTTGGTTCTAATATCAAAATTCTTTCTTGTTTTAATTTTGATAAAACAATACTGCGCATGTAGAAGTGTGATTGAACCTAAAAATTGTTGCAAATTTCAAATATATCAGAAGATAATATCGTTTTTACTTACGAAACCTGAATTAGAATTCGAATCGATTTCTGTTTCTATAAGAAAACCGAATTGCAGTATTACAGTATCAGAATCAAAATAGGAAGTAAATTTTGTTTCGTTACAGTATCAGAATCAAAATAGGATGTGAATTTTATTTCGTTACAGTATCGGAATCAAAATAGAAAGTAAATTTTGTTTCGTTACAGTATCAGAATCAAAATAGGAAGTAAATTTTGTTTCGTTACAGAATCAAAATCAAAATACATTAATAATTTCGTTTTGTTTTGGAATATCGTAACGAAATCAAAATTTCATTTCCGTGACGGTCCCTGAAAACAATGCAAAATTTGAATCATTAAAATTTTTTTAAACCTTTTTAAATAATAATTTCACTAAACAACATTTTTAATAATTTTTGTGAAACTTCCTGGTAACTTTCAGGAAGTTACCAGGAAGTTTCTATGGGAAGCTTCTAACCTGCGGACATTATTGTATTTCCTGGAAATTTCCAGGAAGTTACAAAGGGTAACTTCCGAAGGTTCCCACGGGAAACTTCCTAGAAGTTTTTGTGCTATGGGGGTTAATTGATAACAATTTTAATAATAATAATCTTTTTACTAGTTTTAATAGTTTTGTAGATTTATAAAAATGAAATTACCAAAAAATTTACGTTTAAATAAATTTATGTTAAAAAAATAAATTTAGTGATTGATCAAATAATATAATTTGTTCCGTTGAAACAAATTATTAAAAGATTATTAAGAAATATTTTGCGTTTATTTTTCTATTAAGATAAATGTAAATGAAGGTTAAAGGCGAATTTTTACCAAAACTAATGTTAAGAGCAATACAATAATAAAAAGGGAAAAATTCTGTTGGCTTAAGTGGATATAAGTTGTAAAATGTTTTGAAATTTGTAATTTTACAAAAATAAATATTCTTATTGTTCTGCTAAGAAGTCGAGTGCTATTGTGAAGCACGTTTAGAAACATTTCCGTAAGGGCAAACATATTTTTTATGTGTTTCCTTCAAAAACCCAAACCAACCATCGGAGGTACTGCTTAAGGGAACCAATAACCCCCTCTTTCACTCGAAAAGAGAACGATAGGTTAAGGGCTCATAGGCACCTTTACTCAAGTACCTGGGTACATAGCTCAGAAAATACCGAGAAACTGACCTAGACACATCGTTGTCAGTTTCCTCCATATTATAATCGTAAATCCCCAATTTTTTCATTGTAAGCTTTCTACAAAAAATATAATTCTTGTTGTTAAATAAATTAAATTAACTGTTGTTCAGTGTATTATTTATCTCAAGCCCAAAAATTAAAGAAATAATTCCTTGACAATAAAGTATTTAAAGCATCACAAAACATTATGGTCCTTCGAGTCGCGGATATTTTACACAGTTAACGCGCGTATAACACAAGTTTGTCAGAAAAAGCATCTTTGAGGAGTTCATTTGGGTAACCGATGTATTGGGAAACGTCAACTTGAGAACTGCTTCAATCAGCTGTTAAAACCCATGGTCAACATCATCAAATCAATATCAACTACGTCGCAAAGTAAGTCATGAAATTTACCAACTTCCTTTTTACTTATTCCATGGTTCCGTCGCCTTGATATTTTGCAATTATATTTAATTTAAATTTCGAATTACATCATGAATTATCAAGAGTTAAAAGTAAAACGGGCTATGATAAAGGGCAAAGTAACTAAACTTTTTTTCACTATGGTACAACAATTTAAAGTTTCGGTTACTCGACCTAAAACTGAGAAAAGGAAAAATAGAATAATTGGAAAGTACTTTAACTTAAGCATCTGATTCTTAATATTTTTGGATCGTTGATTAGAAAACCGATGTTGGATTTTAAAATCCAAAATGGCGGATTAAATATGGCGGCTGTCAAAATAAAAAATTGATCGGATTCGCTTGAAACTTGTTACTCGGGTGTTTTTTAGATCGCTAATTACTAATCCGATGTTAGATTTTCGAAATTTAAAATGGCGGATGTAATATGGCGACATATTTTTAAAAAATTTAACGGATTCGCTTGAAACTCTTCACTTGGGTGTTTTTGAGGTCGCATATTACGAATCTGATGTCACATTTTTAAAATTTAAAATGGCGGATCTAATATGGTAGGTACTTTATAAAAATTTATCTAAATTGCTTATAATTTATTTCTTTCTTGGCTTTTTGTGTTAGCTAATTACGAATCCGATGTCGAATTTTAAAAATAGGGAACTTTTAATTTTTAGGCTGTTATTTTGTGCGGTCACTTATTACCAAATTTTGTAGTCTATTTAATCGAAAGATGGTAGTAAAATCGAGAAACATGAAATTGGAACATTTAGGGTATGATTCATACACTCTTTTAGAGAAGAAAATCAAGTTTTATTATTCTTTATGGAACTTTACACGTTTTTCTTCAAAGCAATAAATATGTCGCCATATTACATCCGCCATTTTGAATATTCGAAAATCTAACATCGGATTCGTAATTAGCGACCGCAAAAACCCCCGAGTAAAAAGTTTCAAGCGAATCCGATCAATTTTTTATTTTGACAGCCGCTATATTGGATCCGCCATTTTGAATTTTAAAATCCAACATCGGTTTTCTAAACATCGATCCCAAAATATTAAGAAGCAGATGCTTAAGTTAAAGTACTTTCCAATTATTGTATTTTTCCTTTTTACAGTTTTTAGGTCGTGTAACTGGAACTTTAAATTATTGTACCATAGTGAAAAAAGTCGGATCGGATTAGGTGTTGAATATTTTGAAAGGTGATTAATTGTACTTTCTTTAAAAATTTGTTCCAATGAAAAAAAAAATTTTCGTAGATTTTATTGAGAGTCGAATGTTGCCAAAAATGGCCTTTTTCACTCTTTTAGTTTAGAATATTTCAGAATCCTGACGGGATAGAGCAATTTCGCTGTCAGTTTTGGATTCAGCGCTATAAATTACATCGGAAATGACTCATCCCGTTTCTGGGTCTGACAAAATTCTAAATTTTGTAGGCCTGTGTTATTTTTATTATAACCATCGCACCGTTGACTGCAAACGACCCACATGTTGTAAATGTAAAAAACGACTCAATGTACTTTTACATTTCGAGACAAATTCTCAATCACAAACAGGTGAACTCCCCGAAACATGCACTTCGCTTACCCAGATACCAAGTAGTGATAAAACTAACACAAACGCTAATTCAAAATCTGCTGTAGAATGTCAAAATCTACAAGTACACTCACAAATAATTCTCGGGGCAGCGGTAGTAGAAATTGAAGATAACGAAGGCCGTTATCACCTTTGTCGCGCTCTTTTAGATTCTGGTTCTCAATGCATTTCGATTACCGATAAATTTGCAACTTTCCTCGGTCTTAATAAACAAGAAATCCAAATCGAATTAAAATGAGTGAACAATTTAAAAGCCGACATAAAATATGTCACATCCTCGAATATCAAATCTCTAGCAGACCCCAGACCGTCACAGACCGTCAGAAATTGATATCCTGATAGGTGCCGAGTTTTATTATGATCTCTTGCGGACTGGCCAAATTGGTTTACCTGGTCACGCTGCAATCGCACAAAAAAAGATCTTGGCTGGATAGTGGCAGGTGGTTATAAACATCCAAAGTCATCGTTTAAAAAAAATCTCAGATTTGTTATTTCATTAAATATCGAAATCTTCCTATCTTATGGAAACTTGAATCCGATATTCCAAAAAGAGTCCGCTCTAAAAAAATAAAGTCACCCGGTTTACGTTGGAATGCAGACTCGGATGCTCTTTTTTATACCGTCAATATATCAAAATCTGTCGGCCAAATGACTAAAAGACTCATTCTATCTGAAATCGCAAAACTTTTTGACCCTCTAGGTTTACTAAGTCCTGTAATAATAATCGCAAAAATTCTGATTCAAGAACTCTGGAAATCAAAACTCACTTGGGATGAACCTGTTCCAACAGAATTAGGAAACGCTTGGGTAGAACCCAAAAATAATCTTCCGCTTTTAAATAAAATTAATTTTAAAAGATGCATCATGGTGCCAAACGCGGTAGAAGTTCATTTGCACGGATTTTCAGACGCGAGTGAAAAGGCTTACGGAGCCTGCCTTTATCTCAGATCTCTCGATAAGGATGGTAAATTTCACTACGCTCTTATAACAGCAAAACCTCGCGTTGCCCCGTTAAAATTGACCACATTGCTGCGGCTCGAATTATGTTCTGCAGTTTTATTAGCTCAAATTTATACATCTACAATCCAAGCTCTGCAAATACAGAACTTCAAAACATATCTTTGGTCAGATTCAACAATTGTTCTTGGGTGGATAAAATCATCACCGCATTTGTTGAAAACATTCGTCGCCAAACGAATAACTGAAATTCAGAGAAAAACGAATTCATGCGAATGGCGACACGTGCCAACCAAGGACAATCCAGCTGACTTAATCTCTCGCGGTCAATGTCCCCAAGAATTTGTTAACAATGGATTTTGGACGCAAGGTCCAGAATGGCTGGTTAAACATAAAAACATGTGGCCAAAATTTCCACACACAAAATGCGATCTTCCCGAAACCCGTGAAAAAATTCCCCTCGTTGCACTAAAACTGACAGTGAAAGAAATAATATTTTGTAATGGCCTATTGTTTAAGATTCATTAACAATCTTAAATCTGCCGACGCCAATACTCGAAAAAGTGGTCCACTCTCTCGAGATGAAATTCAAGCTGCCACACGAATTGTAGTCAAATTAACACAAGCCGAGACATTTCCGCATGAAGTCAAGGCTCTGAAAGAAAACAAAGATGTTAATCCTAAGAGTTCTTTGTATCGATTAAATTCGTTTTTAGATCAGGGATTATCAAGGTAGGAGGTAGACTTGCGCTTTCTAATTTGCCACATGCACAAAAAGATCCTATTGTTCTTCCGAAATCACATAACATCACAACAATGATCATTCGAAGTGCACACAAAAGATTATTTCACGCCGGTCCTCAAGCGACTCTCAATGAGTTTACACAACAATATTCGCCTATTGACGGTCGTAATACGACTCGACATATTACTCGAAAATGTGTAACTTGCTTTAAAGCAAGACCTCGTGAAGCGAAATATTTAATGGGAAATTTGCCTGAAAATAGAGTTTCTTTTACCAAAACATTCGAACATGTAGGCGTGGATTGCTGTGGACCGTTCTTCGTTAAAGAACATCATCACCGAAATCGATCAAAGGTAAAGACATATGTTTCAATTTTTGTATGTTTAGCTACCAAAGCCGTCCATCTAGAACTAGCGAGCGACTTAACGTCAGACGCGTTTATAGCTTGTATGTCTCGTTTCTTTGCTCGTCGAGGTTTAGCGTCTTCTATGATGTCATATAATGCTAAAAATTTCATAGGTACAAATAACGAAATGCGTGAATTGCATAAACAAATAAAAACCTATGAAACGAGTGAGGAAATTCAAGATTTTTTTTTAACAAAAAAGGTTACTTGGCACTTTATTCCACCTAGAGCTCCTCATTTTGGAGCTCTTTGGGAAGCAGCTGTAAAATCATTTAAATTTCATTTCACAAGAATAGCAGGCAATTCATTGTTGACCTATGAACAATTAAATACTTACATAACAGCAATCAAGGCGATTCTAAACTCACGTCCACTTACTCCTCTTTCCAATGATCCAAATGATTTACTGCCCTTAACTCCCGGTCATTTCCTAATTGGTAAATCCATGACGAGCTTCCCTGCAGGAGACTTGCGGAACATACCTGCCAATCGATTGAATTGCTGGCAACATGCACAACAAATGCGAAGACACTTTTGGGATCGGTGGTATAAGGAGTACGTCAACGAGCTGACATCGAGGAGCAAGTGGCAGTCACAAATCGATCAAAGTAAAATTAAGATCGGCACTCTTGTCATTGTAAAGGAAGATAATCTACCCCCCATGATGTGGAAATTAGGTCGCATTATGGACACCCATCGAGGACAAGATGGTATTGTGCGAACAATAACTCTGCGAAGTGCAAGCGGCACTTACAAACGATCGCTGAAACACGTTTGTCCTCTCCCAATAAACGATTAATGTACTATATTGCAAACTAATTTTTAATCATGTATCATACAGTATACATATAATATAAAATATTAAATTTAAGAAAAATTGTGACAAGTTAAAATGTATTATTTGTTAGCAAAGTTAATTCGTCGAAATTAATTTCAATTCACTTAATATATCCTTTTAATTATACGATACAATATTAACTAAACTCATCAATGTAAATTATAAGATTAAAAATTATTCAACACAAGAAACAATTAAAAACTTTGAACTTAATCGTTCAAGGAGGCCGGCAAGTTCAGTTGGAACAAATTATTAAAAGATTATTAAGAAATATTTTGCGTTTATTTTTCTATTGAGAGAAATGTAAATAAAGATTAAAGGCGAATTTTTCCCAAACTAATGTTAAGAGCAATAAAATTTATCTCAAGCCCAAAAATTGAAGAAATAATTCCTTGACAATAAAATATTTAAAACATCACAAAACATAATTAATAAATTATTAGCAATTACAAAATAAAATTTTATTATTAGTCAATTAAATTTTAAATTAATTTTTTTAATTGATGGGTTAGTTCTGATTTGTCAAAATTTTATTTATTTAAAATAACGTAAAGACCAATTATATTGATGCAAGTTTTATAATCCAAATTAATATGATCAATAATTTAAAAGTAGTAATACGTAGACATTCAATTTTATAATAATTCTGGTTTACTATCCTATATACAATTTTAAAATATAAGAAGTATAATCTGGATTATATCACGTATAATCCAATTTTCTCCGTGTTAAAATATATAATTTTAAGAAATTGAAGTTTTATAAAGAACAATAATACTCAAATATAATTTATAAGCAAATTGCGATTGAAAATACAACGTAAACTTTAAAGCAAAACTGAATAAAAATTATTTTTCGAGAGGCTTATCTTGATTTAAAGAAGAACATTCACAAAATATATTTTGCGAAAAAAATTATTAATACAGACTGCCTCTTGTACCTACAGAGATCAATATCACTTTAGAGTTTCACAAAAGTCACAACCATCTAGAAACTAATAACTCAAGAAACTAATAACTCAAGAAACTAATAAACGCGGAAATATTTAAAACCAAAGGAACATTTAAATATTATTTAAGTAATCTTTAACGTCCAAGATCCTTTATAAATTAAGGTAAATAAATTAAATGACAAATATCATAATGCTATTACTAATCATTTGACTAATTCTAATAGTGATTCCTCTCCACATTTTATAAAATGGGATGATTTTGATATTTTGGATATTGAACCCAATCTTAACAAACGATTACTATCGGAAATGTTTTTTATAAAAAAGGAAGGTGAAAAACAGTCTAAATAAAATGATTGACTTAGATAATTTTGATAAATCGTACGAAATGATTTTAAATTTTATTTCCAGCAATTTAATGTAATAAATACTCATTGAGTTTTATTCTCTCTTCTTGTTTAATTTATTGTTTTTATTTTTTTTTTTGGTCTCCGTTTAATAAGTGTTCATTGTAATGACTAGATAGAGTTTGGAGCTCAGTTTTAAATTTGACTTTGCAGTTTGCAATACGCTTTTAATTTGATTTGACAGACTATTTGTTTTAATTTATTGTGAAATGATATTTATTTATTTATTATTTATATGTTATTTATTATTTATTCATTGTTTTTATACAAAGACGGATTATTTATTTATTTATTTATTTATTTATTTATGGTATGTTTATTTTTATTTCGTTTATTATTTTTTCTTTCTTTTTCTTTTACTAATTATTATTTTTACCAGTTCTTAATTTTCTACTATTTATTATATATTAATTTTTATAAATAAAAATTTTTTGTTCAAAAATTATTATTTTTTATTAAATTAATATTTAAATTTGTATTAACTTGTTACTAATGTTATTATTGTTTATTTTTACATTTTTTAATAATTTTTGTCATTTATATGTAAAAAAATTTTCAATTATTTTAAAATTATTTTAATATTAACTTTATAATTTTATGACTCCAGACTCTACTCCACCGTCAGGGCATAGAAATTTAAGTCTTCGTCTATTTTAATTATTTTTTTTGGTAAGATAATTATTTATTTATTGTTAAACTAATTTTTATATTTTTATTTTATTTTTAAATTTTATTTTATTTATTTTTTTATTTTATTCATATATAATTTTATTTCATTATTTTAATTTTGTATATTTTTTTGGATAGACTCCCTGAAGAGGAAATCATTTAGATTTCGAAATGTTGGAGTAAATAAATATTTTATTCAGTGTCCGAATGTTTTCGTTTAATTTACCTTAATTTATTTAAATATTAAATAAGCGTAACGTACTCTCCAAATCTGAATAAGTAGTTTTCTACTAATGAAATAGTGCGGATTCGTTTACCAATTGAATAAGTAACTATTTTTACTAATTTTTAGTAGTTTTTTACTATTTGGGTCAGAATTTCTCAAACGGATCACTTTAAAAAAATTTTTTTCCATCCAAAATAATTTTTTTGACTCCTCCACAAAAAATATTTCGCTGTATTTCGAATTTAATCAACTGCAACTTTGTATTAGACACGCCGTACTTTTTTTGAGAGGCTAAAATATTTATTTGTTTTAAAGTTACTACGACTTTCAGGTTTACATTCTCATCTAATATGTGTTGATTTGAAGATTATCACAGAAGGAACAACACTTGTAATTGAAATAATTCATTTTTGGCACTGTTTTAAAAAAAGTTTTAATTTGTATAATTTATGTTTTATTAATTGCCTCCAGGAATGTCCACTTTTATTTGAAACAAAAAACACTCTAATCGGTTTAAAACTGTTGGCTATAGTCATTTATAAACAGTAAAATCATGCATCGGTATTTATGTTAGCTCTGGTAAATTGCAAAATTAAAAGAAAATACACCTCTCTAGGTATAATATGTAAAAAGTTAGTAATTTACAATAATAATAATAATTTGTTTAAACAAATATAAATTTAAAAATTGCACAGTATTCTTACGAATTTATAGCCTGACATTCTCCAAAAAGAAAAATTGAATTCGGTTAAAATTTACGACTTATAGGTGATTTTGAATACTAGTCTGTATGTAGAGTATAGCCGGTAAATGCACTTTTTACGGTTACGCGCAAGGACAAAAAAATCAATATCTCCTAAAGTTTCAGACCCGTCATAGATTTTTTTGGAAAATACTCGTGAAATTAGTGGGAATCGAATTTTTATTATTAAAAAAATGTCACTTTTAAAAAATTGGATATTTAAAGATTATTTTTTTAATAATTTGTTTAAAAAATTATTTTTTTAAAAAATATTTTCTCAAATTGTCTTTAAACAATAATCATTTTCTGAAAATTTCATTACATTTCATAACTTTTCCTTAGAGACATACCATTTTCAAAAATTAAAAAAAATTTAAAATTCAACAAAATTTGTCTGCTTAACATCAACAAGGATGCATTTAAATCAAGAAAAAAAGTCTCTGGTAGCAAGCTCCCATAGGCAATAGTTTTAAAGATAATTGCGTCGGAATATGGATTTTTTGTTAAAAAAATGATAAAAAATATATATATATACGGTGGTTTTTCCGAAAAATTTCTTATTTTTTTCTAATGTGAGCGTTTTTTAAGTACAATGGGGTCAGAATATGTGGGAATTAATGTAATAATTTTTTTCTCTTTGAGAAATTTTGATTTTTACCCTTATTTTAGGATTTTTAAGTATTTTTATATTGTTTAAGAGCCTATAACTTCGGAATTTGACTTTCTATGAAAAAATGTTCTAAAGGAAAGTTGTTTGTATTAACCTAATCTAAAGTATTATAAAAATAAAAATTCTGAAATTTTAAAAAATTGAATTTTCAAAATTTTAAAACTACCATAGTTTGCGTAGTTTTCGACGAAAATGGCTGGCTAACGAACTCGATCTGTATTTTAACACTATTTTGTGCATGCAAAGTTGCAAGTTGATGCAATAAGTTTTTCAAAAGTTATCGTGGTAACACCATTGTGTCTACAGACAGACACGAAGACAGACATACAGACAGACACTTTTTCTAGACCATGTTTTTCGGACTCAGGGGATCCCAAAACGTCGAGATTTCATGAAATTAGCGAAAGTCAATATTCGACCAAAACTAATACTTTCTCATGTGATGAGAATGTAATTAAAATTGTATTGTATTGCCAATATCCCCCTGAAAAAAACGTTAAGAAAAAAAGGACATCAATTGCAAAAAAAGTTATTTTTTTGCACAATTTTCAATTAACAAAAAAAAATTTTTTTGTTAATGTTATTAACAATTTAGTTTTTTTGTAGTCTTAAATTATAAAATTTTTTTCTCGAAATCCAGTTGACCGATTTTAAAAATTCAAAAGGGCTTTTTTTTTCTTGAAACAAAGTATTTGAAAATAATTTTTGTTTTTAAAAAATTAATTTTTAATAGTTTTTTATATAATTTGTTTATAAATTGTTAATAACAAATTGTGTTCTTCGCCTCCTAGAAAAAAAAATAAAAACTGTATTGTATTGCCAATATCCCCCTGAGAAAAAATACGTTTAGAAAAGAAATGTACATCAATTACAAAAAAAGTTATTAAATAATTAGTGTCGCGGTGCAGAAAGATATATTACTCGCAAGCACGGCTCTCATGGCACCTGTGTGCACTGGCGCTACACTATAAGTTTGTACAAATTCTAACAGTCTCAATATTTGAGAAAAAAGTAATACAGTTTAATTATTCGTATATTTATATAACATTTAGTTTAAAAATAACTAATATTACAATATACCTAATAAAATAACAACATAATGACTTTTTTTTATAAAATTATAAATGGTATAAATAATTGTTCAAATTTATTATCATTGTTTAATATGTCTGTCCCTATAAGGGCATCTAGAAATTATACACTGTTTTTGGAGTCCTTTCATCGAACAAACTACGGATATCACTCTCTTGTAACAAGATTAACTCTGGTGACGTAAGTTACATTAATTACTTACGTTGCTCTTGTTAGATAAGTATGCGGAAACAATTTTTCTATGATTGTCACTAAATTATTACGTTTTTCAATCTTTTGTTTCGAGTTGACATAAAACTTAATAGTTTCAAATATTTTTGTTTTTTGATTATTTAAGAACTAAAACGAAAGTAATTTTCTATGTAATTTGTTTTAGAAGCGGTTTCTGCTATAAATGAAATTATTAATTATTAGTTAATGAGTACAAATAGGTTAGAAACAACTAACTATTAACGTCAAATTTTTTTTACTACGGGGCATTTAAAAAAGTATTTCAATCATGAAAACTAACAATTCAGGCAAGCCAAGGAAGTTTTACCGAACTATTCCTGAAAACTAACACTCGAGTCAAGTCAAGAAAGTTTTACCGAACTGTTCCTGAAATGCCAGTGACCATCAAAGAGGTATTCAAAAGAAACGTTAAAATTTTATTTAATTTTTATTAAACCTTCAGTTTCAATTTTGTTTTAACTTTTACAGTACTAGTTTGTAAGAAACAAAGATAAAACATTAAATTTTGAATATTATTCCTGAAACATAATTTAAAAATTATTAAAAATTACTGTTATGCCACTATATCCCAACTTTACTGAAGAATTCGGTAAAATATAAGGAACAAATTTTCTCCGTGTTGAAATTTGTTACTCGGGCGGTTTTAACTGTCACTATTACGAATATGATTTCAGTTTTCAAATTCAAAATGTCGTATCCAATATTAGTAAACGCCATATTGAATTTGCCAATTAAAATTTTTAAAAACGGACATCATATTCATAATCATCCACCCCAAAAACCCCAAAGCAACAAATTCCAAGTGAATCTAATGACATTTTAAAAATGTCGTCCGCCATATTGGATCCACTATTTTGAATTTTCAAAATCTGACGTCATATTAGTAATCAGCGACCCCGAAAACCCCCTAGTAACAAATTTCAAGTGAATGTAATAAATTTTTAAACTATTTGTCTCAGTCACCTCCACAGCACTGAAATTTTCCTAAATATTTATTTAATATTTACTTGCAATATTCGGCATATTAAACTTAAAAGGTTAATGAAAATTGTGTAACGATTTATATGTCCCGATTAAATAAGTATTTAGGGTGAATATTTCCTTAAAGTTTTGCGCTAAACATTTATTTTAATGGGACATTAAAATCTTTATACAACTTTCAATAAACAGTGCAATTGAATATTTCGAATATAGCAAGTAAATATTTAATAAATTTTTAGGAAAGTTTCGGTGTTGTGGGAGCACCAAAAGTGCTGGCACTGCATATCTATGCACGGAGAAAAATGGATAGTCAAATCTATTATCTAGATAATCATGGGTGATGATCTCGGATACTCAACTATAGGACAACTATCTAGATATTCAAATTTAGTATCTTGGCATAGTAAAACTTACATATTAACCGCTATTATTCAAGATATTCACATTTAACTATCCTAGATAATAAATACAAGTTGCTGCGTTCATATACATCTATGTTGATCAATACGAAATATTTAATAACCAAAAGTTAGATCTTTTGATAAAAATAATAAATTAATGTAGTGATAAATACTAATGAAATAATACAATTTTTTAAACATAATTAGATAGTAAAGGAAAAGATTCATCGTCGAATTCGTTTTCTGAAATTAAAGATAATGAATTCTTAAAAATAAAGCAAACTTTAATTAATGATGTTTCATTACAACTATATTTCATCATTCTGACAGATGTAAATAAAAAACAAGAAATAAGTATCTTTTAAAAATATATAATTAATTTTTAGATATAATATGATTTTAAAAATCAAACCTTCAATTCTTCGAATTATTTTTTCTCCACATTTCCAGCAATTTCAACATTACATTTTTCTTACAATCCATTTTTGATACAAATTCTAAACAAAAAATGTGTTGTTAAACATTTTTCAACAAAAATTCTTAAATTTCAAACTTTTAATTTGTACCTACTAAATGTTCATTCCTCTTGCAATATTTTAAAAGACTAACGCGCTTTTAACGAACTTTCAATAAAAACTGACAAAAACACGTGTTGCAATGGGGACTGGGATGATTAGTTTTAAGGTTATGTTTTCGACTTGAAGTTGCAGCGCAGTATAATCGGTAGTCAAAGTTTCGCGCAAGCGCTCGACAAGTTGACTATCCAGGATAATAAAATTTGATTATCTGGATATACTAAACGGGAATATTATATAATATTTCATTAAGATAATATTTCTGACTATATAAATAGGATTATATAATTTTGTAACTATATACTTTTAACTATCCATTTTTCTCCGTGTAGTTTAAACTAATTTTTTATTTATTTATAACAAACAAACAAAATTTTTTAAAAAGAAATTGCTTTTATTTAACATAAATATCGAAGATCTGGAGTGCTGTGATAAAATACCCCTGGTTCTGCTGGTCAGATTATTTTCCAGGGTAAATCCGCTCACCCCTCGGGGTAAACCTGATCACTTGATTTTTTTAAAGAATTTAAGGGGACATTTCAGTTTAAAACAGGGAAAAATTCGTCTTTTTGGGATTTAATTTTTTAAAAAAATTACCACATTTATTTATAATTTCTTTTACATATTATAAACAATTTTTTTGTTATGTCCTATAAAAGGGACATACTTACTTATTTTTTTATTTATTAAATAAATAATTATTTAATAAATAATTGTGTTGATTCGAACCTAGGCTCTCGCCTAATAGTTCGGGACACTTCGAGTCTTCGTTGAATATTAATGTTTGCCCCGTTAAAGTGCAATTTAAAGAAGCTTTGGAAAGAAAAATAAAAAATTTTAATTTGGTACTCACTTTTTATTAAAATTAAAAGTTATTTCCTTTTTCCTCAGACGTGAAATAATATCTTTTCGTATTATATCGATATATCGAAAATCGAGCAATCGATATTATTGATCGATGTATCGATTTATACTTTAACAGAATAGTTGTATTTGTCCAATATTTCGATTTAAAGTTTTTTGGTATTCGTAAAATAAAACTTGGAATAAATGTTTTTTTTTGACACTTTGACACTCTTTATATATAAATGAAACTTGTATGTTTAAGATACTTGGAATTTTTTGAGCTTAGAAATTTGACTTGAGAATTGAATTACTCTGGATTGAGAACTGACTTGACATCCTATTGAGGATGCTGTTTTTAAAGATTTGTCCCTACTGAATTTTTAGGGAATTTCTTAATTTTGGAAAAATAATTTTAGAGAGATGGAAAAAGAGGTGGGAAATTTTAAGGATTGTTTTTCCGTAAGAAAATGGGGAAAAGAAAATGGAGAAACCAAAGAAAATTTGATTCTATAGTTTTATGATTGGCCCTTTAAAACCTATCCCCCTTACATAGTCTGTGTCTTAAAGGGATGTACCATAAGTCTATTTTTGTTTCCATGTGGTAGGGGAGTTCTCTTTAAATTTTAAGTTAAGTAGGGATATTATTTCACGTTTTTGGATTTTTACAAAATATTTTATTATAAATTTGCTTAATAATAATATTACATTAATTTTTTTAGCGTAGTTTAATTGTTTATAATTTTTAAATGTATATACCTTTTTGAATTAAAACTTTATCATAATTTTTAAGGTTACATTTTTAATTTGTTAATTAACAATAAGCTTTATAATTCTAACCTATACAATTTGTTTATTTAACTAATTTTTATTAATAAAATTTTATTTATTATTTGTTAATAACAATAATTATTTTTATTTATTTGTTAATAACGCTTCATTACTTATTTTCTTTATAGGTTATGTTGTTTTATTATTATTTTAATTAAAATTCTATGTTTATTAAAAATATAACCTCTTTTATGTTTGTTTGTTTATATTTACATATTTGTTTTTTTATTTATACTGTAGTTGTAAATATTAACCTTTTATTTATTTTGATTAGTTGTAAAATTTATTGTTTTTCATTTCTAACAAAAAATTTTAGTTATTTATTAACTTTAATAATTTTTTTTTAGAAATTATTTTAATTATGTGTTACTATAGTATTATGTATATATATATATATATTTATATACTTCTAATGGTCAATGCATATATTTCTTTACTTTGGTTTAAATCACACGATTTACGATGCTGTAGTATATTGTGGGAAGTTTAGAAAAAATATCAAGGTTCAACGAGATAAAGAAAAATAATCTTATTACATTTGTTACGCTTTTAAGTTTATGATTTTAAAAGAAATTTTGATAAAAGTACTTGATATTTTTCCTTTCATAATAATAATATCTTATCTTTAATTACTTTATATAAATTTACTGGGTCAGTCCATTATATTTCACCTGAAGCCGTTGCGGCCTATTTTTAAAAAAATCTCATAGTTTGTAAAAATGATGTTTAATATCCGTAGATTTCATTTTTGAGAATTATTTTATAAAATTTTTTGAATTAAACTTAGAATTTGAATTTTTAAGTTGAGTTGCACAGTAAAAAGGTTAGATTGACAGTTATGAAAATTTAATAAAGAAGCATGGAAATAATTTAGATAATACAAATTTCTTGATTGATATTTGTTAAAAATGAGCTAATTTACTTGTATAAATAGATTATTATGTAAACAAACCCAAATTAGTAGATAAAAATTGATTTTAAAACTTAACTATAAAATGTCAAAAGTCACTACATTTTATTTACACTTTTCTAAAAAGTATATAAATATTAAAAAATTTATTACTATTTAATGTAAAGTATTTTTAATGTACTTTTATAATATGTGCTAACTTTTTAATTTTATAATATAGAAATATAAAAAATTTTACCTTTAATATTGAGTGTTTCATGATTTTCAGTGATTTTAATCACTTATTTCTTCTCAGGCGGTTAATCAAAAAATTCAATTTTTGTCTTAATATTTAAGTTTGGCCTTCTTTTTCATTCTATTAAATTTTCGTGATGGAGAACGAACTATTTTTCAGTTTAAATTTAGTTTAAAAAATCTGCTGAAAAAACGCATTTTTTTGGTTAAATACAAGTAGATTTTTGCAAGACTGTTGAGATAGCCAACTTCAGTGTTATAAATCTACTTGTATTTAACCAAAAAAATGCGTTTTTTCAGCAGATTTTTTAAACTAAATTTAAACTGAAAAATAGTTCGTTCTCCATCACGAAAATTTAATAGAATGAAAAAGAAGGCCAAACTTAAATATTAAGACAAAAATTGAATTTTTTGATTAACCGCCTGAGAAGAAATAAGTGATTAAAATCACTGAAAATCATGAAACACTCAATATTAAAGGTAAAATTTTTTATATTTCTATATTATAAAATTAAAAAGTTAGCACATATTATAAAAGTACATTAAAAATACTTTACATTAAATAGTAATAAATTTTTTAATATTTATATACTTTTTAGAAAAGTGTAAATAAAATGTAGTGACTTTTGACATTTTATAGTTAAGTTTTAAAATCAATTTTTATCTACTAATTTGGGTTTGTTTACATAATAATCTATTTATACAAGTAAATTAGCTCATTTTTAACAAATATCAATCAAGAAATTTGTATTATCTAAATTATTTCCATGCTTCTTTATTAAATTTTCATAACTGTCAATCTAACCTTTTTACTGTGCAACTCAACTTAAAAATTCAAATTCTAAGTTTAATTCAAAAAATTTTATAAAATAATTCTCAAAAATGAAATCTACGGATATTAAACATCATTTTTACAAACTATGAGATTTTTTTAAAAATAGGCCGCAACGGCTTTAGGTGAAATATAATGGACTGACCCTACTATTTTTAGGGAAAGTGACATTTCTATTGCTATCAGCTGTGTCCTGAAGGAGGCTGTTTTTAGGCATCTGGCGCTAAGTTATTCCCATTTGGTTTCTTAAAAAGGTTAGAGTTGACTGTTAAGAGCCCTCTTCACGGTACAATATGAGAGCCATAAAATTGTAGGCGACTTAGTTTTTCTTAAAAAGATACTAAGAGTTCTTTTAATCTATTTTATGTAATATTTGTGGGTCATGTATTTTTGTGTGGGAAAAGAAAAAGAAAAGAGGAAAAAAAATATAAGATTTCGAGAAATGTACAAGATGTAACATTTTTAAGAACATAAAAACATTTTTTTTCACTTTTAGTCCAAGATGGCGGCTGTACATGACATTTTCAAAAATGTCTATTTTCCCTGGTGAAAACGATTCTAAGAGTTCTAAAGTCAGATGAAAATGAAAAAAAAAATTAAACGAAAACAAATTAAAATATAAAAATTCTCTTTTTTGACATATTGGATCCGCCATTTTGAATTTTGAAAATTTGATATCTAATTTGTGATCAGCAACACCAAATACATTTTTGTTTGTCTTTTTTAAAAAATGCAAATAAGAAAACATTTAAATCATTCGATTTCTTATCTGCATACAAAAACATCTTTGACATGGCGAAGAATAAAAATGTATAACTTTTGTTTTATTTCGAAATTTGCAATAATATTTTAGGAGAGTATTCTTGACACTATAAGAAATCCGAAAATAAAATAAAAAAATCTATTTTTTTAACATTTTGAACTGAAATGTCCCCTTAATGTAATCCCGACTGTTTTATTTTGTATATATTAAATTTCTCCTTATATCCGTCTTCAGTATGATTTATTAATGATAAATTATGAGTTCTATAAACAATAAATATTGGTTTATTAAATAGTAAGTATAGGTTTGATGAATTGCAACTGTGAATTTAAATAATATTTTATTAAGACAAAATTAAAATGTAGATACATTTCTGGATGTAACAAGTTATAGATTTTATTATTGATAAAATATAACAAATGAAAATTTTAATTTTAAATTTAATAATAAACAATGATAAAACGCGAACTGAACGAAAACTGCAAACTAGATTTATGTCTTTTTTAGCCGAAAAAGACAGGGACAAATTTTGATTATTTGTTTGCGTTGTTTGTTATATCCGTTATAACATAATAATCACTAATAATCACCAATAATGACAAGAAATATTGATAGTTCGGCGCCATATATTAAAAAAATCGCCACAAATCGCGAAATTCGGGACATTCAAAATGTTAAATATTCATCTAATTACCCAATAATTTAATAACATTGTTAGAAAATGAATATTATTTATCTTGTAATAAATATTTTTAATATTAAAAATTTTGAGATCGCCAAAAAAACGCAAATACTGTTAATACTGATTCGGCTTCCTAAACAAATTTAATAAGTGAGCGGCTTTACCCCGAATGTGTTTCTCACATTTCAGAATAAATTTAAATAAATCTTTTTGAAATCAAACAAAACTACATATATATTTCGAAAAAGGATATCCAATAGCATCAAAAAAATTGTCGAACAAATTAAGTCTCAAAAATAATAATAGAAAAACTTAAAAATCCGAAGATCATTTTTTCTTTTTTGCACTTCTAAAAACAATTGACCCTCTCTGAATTTATGACGAATTCATAAAACTAAATGAAAGTTCGTTAACATTAGTTGTATGTTAAGTACTATTCACAGTACAAATATCTCCATCTTAAGTTGAGTTTAAAGCGCCAAATCACTAGTGAGCGGGTTTACCCTGTGCGCAGGTTTACCCCAGTCTCCCCTACATTTTTTGGTTTAGTGGGTACCCAGGTAGCCCGGGTGAAAGATTACGAGTATGATGTCCATTTTCGAAAATTCAAAATGTCGGATCAAATTTGGCGGATGAAAATTTTATAATGTCATTAGATTCGCTTGAAATTTGTTATTCGGGGGGTTTTTGCTGTCACTATTACGAATATGATTTCAGTTTTCAAATTCAAAATGTCGGATCCAATATTAGTAAACGCCATATTGAATCTGACAATTTGTTTTTCAATTCTTTAGACGAAAAATGACCAAATTCTCCGTTATTGCTGGCAGATTCTTCCAGGATACTTTCACTATTGGAAATTGGAAAACGATATTTTATTTATAATTGAGGATTTTTGAAGAATTTCCTAAGCAATAAAAATGAAAATTGTTTTATTGCATCTCTTCCTGTAACAGGTCGTTTTCTTAATTTTGACTTGCCTTTTTCTTGCGATTTAACCCTTCCTTCCACGTCTAGAACAGATAATATCAAATTGATAAGAATTCAATCATATTAATTATGCTAATGTCGATAAATTATAAGCCTATCTAAGTAAACAAACTATTTAACACCTTATATTAACAATATTAAAAGTTTTACAAATCAAATAATAACAGTTCCACTAAAATTTTCTGTAACAAATATTATATCACAAATATTAAATTCTACACAACAAATAAATATAAATTACATTCCTAAAATTTCCTAACCTTTTCTTTACATCCTTCCCATCAAAATCCCATGCCGCTTTAATACAGCATGAGATTGTAGAATATAATATCTCATATTTTTCGAAGTACACCGAATCATAACTCCATTCTTGGTTTGGGCTGGTGGTCAATGATGCATGTCCCATCATTGGTATTGATCCGTAATAGTTCGTTGAAAAACTTTGCCCACTTCCAGAGGTGGATTTATCATCGGCAACCCTCACATTGCAATTAATACTCTAAGCTGAGTTATTATTTATTATACTTTTATTTTTAGTTTTTACTCGAGAAAGCAATCGCTATGGAACAAAATTTCAGTTACACGCATATATCTCTTTCCCATATATAGAACGTAACATTATAGTAATATGCGGTAATATTACTGTAATATTACTTCAATCTTACACGCTTTTGGAAAAATTGCAAACAGTTTTGTTTCTAATAATAAAATAAGTAAAAAAATTCTTGTTTATGCATTCAATATACATTTTAAAGTTATTTTTATTCACTTTACATGCTCGTGTAATAGTACTAGAATTTTAAATTAATTTTGCTTTGAAAAAATTACTGTAAGATTACTGTAAATTTATACTAAAATATTACAGTAATTTTTTTGTACAAGTTTTTTAAGGTGATACAATTTTTAAAAGAATAAGACTTTTTAGAAGACATGTGTCGAGTAATTTATTTAGAAATTTATAAGAATTGTCATTTTCAATGTTTTACAAAAATTTAAATACCTTCTAAAATAATAAACGTTTTTAAATGATCTCAATCTTATTTTAAAGGTCAATTTCTATTTAATAAGAATAACTTATAAGCATTAACCTGTCATTTTTTTCTTCATATAAGCAGGACGTCAAAGTTATAAGTTATTCGAATTTTTGTAAAACATTGAAAATGTCAATTCTTATAAATTTCCAAATAAACTATTGTCCAAATGACTTGTAAAAGTTCTTATTATTTTTAAAATTATATTATCTTACAAAACATGTACTGTTAGAATTGCACATTCTTAGGGCAGGCACAACGCCCAACTTTAAACCTTTTAAATTTGAATTATTAATGTAGGTTATATTTTTGTCCTGCACCATTTTTAACTCTAAAATATATAGGATGGTCAAAAATTTTAATTTATGAAAAGGTTAGAATTTTTTTCTTTTAATTAACTGCATATTTTTGCAAATCTATGCGAGAGATTGTTTAAAACTATAAAATAAGCTTAGACCTAAAATTTGCGTTAAATAAATTTTACAACTTTGGCCTTTTTTTTATAACCCTAGACCACTAATCTTCTTGAGAATATGAGTGTTTACAAAAATGTATTCGTTGAATACAAAAATCGTGTTAAATAACTTATTTACTATACTGAAAAAAATGCTGTTGAATCAAATAGCTCCATGCTATTAAATTATTCGCTATTGATTCAATGACACATGCATTAATCGAACAGCATAAATCTTAAAACGAAAAAATGAAACTGTTTAAATTAAAAGTACGGTACTGTTAAATTAATGATATTCTAGAAATTGTTTCTATAGTTCATCTATATATAGCACAAGAATAATTTATTGCTTCTTTGACATTATTCATTTGAAGCATCTAATAGACAAATTTGAAGAAAATGCATATAAATTTAAATTAAATGAAAAATTGTTTGCTTCAAAGAAGCGCGCTCTTTAAAATGAAAGTATATGCTTTCGTTTTAATGAGTGGTGCTATAGCGGACTGCCTATAGCATATGCTATAAAAGTAAGGACACTATGTATTTGAGACATTGAGAGGTGCTAAATTTATTGAAATACTTAACCACACATATAATTATATGTTTATTAAACCTGTCGTTTTTGAAATTCTTAAATAAAAAAGTATTCTTTAAATTGTTTTAAAGAATTAATTACTAGTTAAATATAAATCCCCTTATACACGAGAAAAATCTCGCGCACGTTATTTAACCACAAAGTAACTGCTCAATGTAAGAAGCGAATGTATTACATTGCAGCGCGGCGATCGTTTGGGAACACCGTATTTTTCAGACTCAAAAAATATGAAGTGTGTTTGAATGTGTATGTGTGTGTGTGTGATTGCCGTTGGAAAAAATGAAAAAAATAATAAAGATGTGTATGTTAGTGTGTAAAATTGACTTAACAGTATGGTGTTATTCACCATACTGTTACCACCACATGCAGGTGTGGTGGTAGGGTACGGATTACTACTTATTTGAGTAAAATTTTCGCTTTTGTTTCTTACAGAAGTAATCTTTATTTTCGAGTATTAAATATTTAAATTTCTTAGAACAATATTTACAACATATTGAATGTAAAAAGTAACACCTTTAACGCAACACTTTTAATATATATCTTTTTGCAATTTTACACACTAACATACACATCTTTATTATTTTTTTCATTTTTTCCAACGGCAATCACACACACACACATACACATTCAAACACACTTCATATTTTTTGAGTCTGAAAAATACGGTGTTCCCAAACGATCGCCGCGCTGCAATGTAATACATTCGCTTCTTACATTGAGCAGTTACTTTGTGGTTAAATAACGTGCGCGAGATTTTTCTCGTGTATAAGGGAATTTATATTTAACTAGTAATTAATTCTTTAAAACAATTTAAAGAATACTTTTTTATTTAAGAATTTCAAAAACGACAGGTTTAATAAACATATAATTATATGTGTGGTTAAGTATTTCAATAAATTTAGCACCTCTCAATGTCTCAAATACATAGTGTCCTTACTTTTATAGCATATGCTATAGGCAGTCCGCTATAGCACCACTCATTAAAACGAAAGCATATACTTTCATTTTAAAGAGCGCGCTTCTTTGAAGCAAACAATTTTTCATTTAATTTAAATTTATATGCATTTTCTTCAAATTTGTCTATTAGATGCTTCAAATGAATAATGTCAAAGAAGCAATAAATTATTCTTGTGCTATATATAGATGAACTATAGAAACAATTTCTAGAATATCATTAATTTAACAGTACCGTACTTTTAATTTAAACAGTTTCATTTTTTCGTTTTAAGATTTATGCTGTTCGATTAATGCATGTGTCATTGAATCAATAGCGAATAATTTAATAGCATGGAGCTATTTGATTCAACAGCATTTTTTTCAGTATAGTAAATAAGTTATTTAACACGATGTTTGTATTCAACGAATACATTTTTGTAAACACTCATATTCTCAAGAAGATTAGTGGTCTAGGGTTATAAAAAAAAGGCCAAAGTTGTAAAATTTATTTAACGCAAATTTTAGGTCTAAGCTTATTTTATAGTTTTAAACAATCTCTCGCATAGATTTGCAAAAATATGCAGTTAATTAAAAGAAAAAAATTCTAACCTTTTCATAAATTAAAATTTTTGACCATCCTATATATTTTAGAGTTAAAAATGGTGCAGGACAAAAATATAACCTACATTAATAATTCAAATTTAAAAGGTTTAAAGTTGGGCGTTGTGCCTGCCCTAAGAATGTGCAATTCTAACAGTACATGTTTTGTAAGATAATATAATTTTAAAAATAATAAGAACTTTTACAAGTCATTTGGACAATAGTTTATTTGGAAATTTATAAGAATTGACATTTTCAATGTTTTACAAAAATTCGAATAACTTATAACTTTGACGTCCTGCTTATATGAAGAAAAAAATGACAGGTTAATGCTTATAAGTTATTCTTATTAAATAGAAATTGACCTTTAAAATAAGATTGAGATCATTTAAAAACGTTTATTATTTTAGAAGGTATTTAAATTTTTGTAAAACATTGAAAATGACAATTCTTATAAATTTCTAAATAAATTACTCGACACATGTCTTCTAAAAAGTCTTATTCTTTTAAAAATTGTATCACCTTAAAAAACTTGTACAAAAAAATTACTGTAATATTTTAGTATAAATTTACAGTAATCTTACAGTAATTTTTTCAAAGCAAAATTAATTTAAAATTCTAGTACTATTACACGAGCATGTAAAGTGAATAAAAATAACTTTAAAATGTATATTGAATGCATAAACAAGAATTTTTTTACTTATTTTATTATTAGAAACAAAACTGTTTGCAATTTTTCCAAAAGCGTGTAAGATTGAAGTAATATTACAGTAATATTACCGCATATTACTATAATGTTACGTTCTATATATGGGAAAGAGATATATGCGTGTAACTGAAATTTTGTTCCATAGCGATTGCTTTCTCGAGTAAAAACTAAAAATAAAAGTATAATAAATAATAACTCAGCTTAGAGTATTAATTGCAATGTGAGGGTTGCCGATGATAAATCCACCTCTGGAAGTGGGCAAAGTTTTTCAACGAACTATTACGGATCAATACCAATGATGGGACATGCATCATTGACCACCAGCCCAAACCAAGAATGGAGTTATGATTCGGTGTACTTCGAAAAATATGAGATATTATATTCTACAATCTCATGCTGTATTAAAGCGGCATGGGATTTTGATGGGAAGGATGTAAAGAAAAGGTTAGGAAATTTTAGGAATGTAATTTATATTTATTTGTTGTGTAGAATTTAATATTTGTGATATAATATTTGTTACAGAAAATTTTAGTGGAACTGTTATTATTTGATTTGTAAAACTTTTAATATTGTTAATATAAGGTGTTAAATAGTTTGTTTACTTAGATAGACTTATAATTTATCGACATTAGCATAATTAATATGATTGAATTCTTATCAATTTGATATTATCTGTTCTAGACGTGGAAGGAAGGGTTAAATCGCAAGAAAAAGGCAAGTCAAAATTAAGAAAACGACCTGTTACAGGAAGAGATGCAATAAAACAATTTTCATTTTTATTGCTTAGGAAATTCTTCAAAAATCCTCAATTATAAATAAAATATCGTTTTCCAATTTGTATGATAGAAAATTTGGATGGAAATTATTTCATTTCTCTTTGAAGAAGCAAAACTATTTAATTTTTTTTACAAGGTAAGATAAGTTTCAAAACATTATAAAAAGTAATTATGTGTTACAAAGGGAGATTTTGAAGGAATGGATTAACATCAATAAACGTGCTGTTAGATTTACCACTCAACTGCAGTTTCTTCTTAAATGTCGGACATACTATTTAACACCTAAACACATCAACACAATTGAGTATAGTTTGGATAATTTTTTCTTTCATAGTAATACTGGCAACTCAAAATTTAATTTACTTCTTGAAAACTTTAAAAATAAATTGTTAAATATTTTCATTGAAGATAAATGTATTCACATTTATTATTTGTTCAAAAAAATAGAAAAATTAAAATCTATATTAGAAAACAATTTTTCCCAGCTAAGTCTAAATTCGATTTATGAAATACATAATCAAAAATTGTCTAAATTCAAAAATAATCTTTGTAAACAGTCTGAGAAGAAATTTCGATTTTTACAATGTTACCATTTAAAATTAGATTTCAATAATCCGTTTAACTCTCAACCTAATTGGTTTCTAAATTTATCTAATGTTGACATTCCTGATGATGTTACTAATGTTTTTTCATTAGGGGAAAATTTTAAATTTTATGACATTAATAATTATAATAACATTTGTTTAAACACGTATATTGAATATATTAAATCTGTTGAAAATTTTGTGTCTTCTTACGAATTAAATGAGGATATTTCTAACAATATAAGAATGAGTTTAGATAAAAATCTTAGTTCTTATAACAATAGTAATTTACGACATATTAATATACATGATAGAGTTTTTTCAAAAAATCTGGCTAAAACCAAATCATTTGTCAAACGTCATGATAATGTAATATTTACTACTGCTGACAAGGGAAGTGTTACGGTGGCATTAGACAAGACTGAATATAGAGAAAAACTTAATTTGTTACTTTCTGACAAAAAGACCTATAAGGTCATCAATAGAGATTCGTTACCAAATTTAAAAACTAAAACTTATAAAATTTTAAAATATCTTAATAATAATGATTTGCTATATAAAAAATTTGGTGACTTAGAACTTACTCAAACTAATACTAATCTCTCAAGAATTTATGGTTTACCCAAGATCCATAAGAATAACAATCCATTGAGACCAGTTGTTTCTACTATTGGCTCACCTACTCATTTTTTATCTAAACAGTTATTCATACTTCTTAATAATTCTATAAAAAAACCTAAATCTTATATACGTAACAGTTATGATTTTATAAACAAGATTAATTCTTTTTCTATTCCTAATGATCATATTTTAATTTGTTTGGATGCAGTCTCTTTGTTTACAAATGTTGGCTCTGATCATGTTCGTGATTCACTTATCGGACGTTATGTTTCTATTTCCCAACGTTTGAATATTTCTTTGGATGATCTACTTATGTCTTGCCATTTTCTTTTTGACAATATATACTTTAAATTTGACAATAAATACTTTAAACAGATATATGGTACTCCTATGGGTTCATCTATCTCTGGTTTATTTTCTGACATAGTCATGGATGACTTAGAGACTTCTTGTATTGATAAACTTTCTTTTAAACCATTATTTTATTATAGATATGTAGATGATATTATTACTTGCATCCCAAAGAATAAAATCGATGAAATTGTTGATATTTTTAATAGTTATGATAAGAGATTGCAATTTACTTTTGAGACGCAGAGTAATAATTCTATTAGTTTCCTTGATGTGCTTCTCATCAATGAGAATGGTAGAATTGTTACAGATTGGTACAAGAAGCCCACATTTTCTGGACGTACCATTAATTATTATTCTAAACATCCTTTTACTAAAAAGGTTGCAATAGTTTATAACTTTGTTGATAGAGCTATTAAATTCTCTCATAAAAAATTTCATTCTAAAAATATTGAATTTGTTATAGATACGTTAAAAAAGAATAATTATTCTTTTGAATTTATAAATAAATATGTAAAACATCGCATTTGTTCTATTGAACAGAATTCTTTAAATAAAAAAAGTGGTAATTTGTATAGAATGTTCCCCAAAGTTTTTCTTCCCTATGTTCCTGGATTATATGAAAGGACATCTACTTTTCTTAAAAATTTCAATATTCTAACGATTCCTAAAAAGAATAATAAAATGAGCCATAATTTGATCATCAAGGCTAAAGATAGAAACAGAAAATCTGATAATGTCAACACTGTTTACAAAATAAGGTGTAAAAATTGTTCTGCTTCTTACGTTGGTCAATCTAAAAGAATGGTAGGTGTTCGTATTAATGAACACAAAAATTCTAAAACAGGAGTTATTACAAATCATAGCAATTCATTTAACCATTCATTTGACTGGGATAATTTTTTAATACTTGACAGAGAATCTAATTATAAAAAACGACTAATTTCTGAGATGATTCATATTAATTTGCAAAATAATTCAGTTAATAAAAAAGATGATACACAAGATCTTAATAATCATTACATTTACTTTTTAGAAGAAAAGAAATTCCTTTGATTATTTTTATTTATTTTCTTGTCTGAGTTACCTTGACAGTTCTCTTGGTTTTGATTTTTTGTTTTCGTTTTCTGTTTACTGATGGGTTATTCACCTCATCTTTATCGATCCACGTTTGTATCTGCTGGAAACTTATAATATGAATTAGTGTCTAATCGTATACGATGTGATGAGGATGTTTCCTTCATTCATTTCTTTCTTTTAAATATGTATATATAATTTAATTTTTTTCGCAATTTTTACGGTAATAATTTGATTAATGTTATTTTATTTTAATATTTAATATTGTAATGAACTAATTGTCTAAATTTATTTAATAAATAAATTAAAGTTTCTGAAGAGGGCAGCTTTGCCGTTGAAAACGTTAAAGGAATTGTTTTAATTTTTTCCATTTACTTGACTCGGAGTGATCGATAACTTCAACACATAATTAATTTGGAAACCGAGTGATAGAATCATTATTATTTTATTATAAAAAGTAATCTAAAGAATTGTAGTAGTTTTTTTTGTTGTGTTTATAATTTTTTTGTTTATTTACAGATGAAAATGTAATGGCAACCTGAATTGATCCAGATTATTTGTGTTTCATTGAAAAGTAAATTTTACAAGCGAAGGAAAAGGATAAAATGTCGAGAGTTTGAGAAAAATGGACTCGAAGTTTCAAAAACCCTGTTTTTGGCCTTTTTTGATCACGTGTAGAGAATGATGCCGACGCGCTAGAAATCTCTAATTTGGCTTAAATTAAAGCTTGAATTGTCAACTGTAAGAATCAAATCGAAAAAGTTTTGAATCATTTAAAAATTTTCATATAGCACAACTTTTTCATGTCCCCGCGCGCTCTTCTTGTACTCATAGAGTGGTCCACTATGGCACTATTACTAATTAATTTTATTTGCGCTATATATTGTTATTTATCATTTTTGGGCTCGCTAATTAATACGAATTTTGAAATCACGATTTTAAATTTTTTAATTTTGACTCGAAAACCCCCAAATACCAAGTTTTAGTCAAATCAATTAATTTTCCAAATTTATATGTTCGCCATTTTAAAACCGACATAGAATTTTTTAATGACGTCCGTACATTTAATCAGCAACATTCAGCGAGCCCAAAAATGATAAATAGCAATAAATAGCGCAAATAAAATTAATAAGTAATAGTGCCATAGTGTACCGCTCTATGAGTACAAGTAGAGCGCGCCATATGAAAAAGTTATGCTATATGAAAATTTTTGACTGATTCAAAACTTTTTCGATTTTATTCTTGTAGTTGACAGTTCAAGCTTTAATTGAAGCCTAATTAGAGACTTCTAGCACGTCGGCATCATTTGTTACACGTGATCAAAAAAACCAAAAACAGGGTTTTTTAAAACTTGGAGTCTATTTTTCTCAAAATCTCGACGTGATGGGCACTTTTGGAGGTCATATTCGTGTTCAGCGATGAAAATCCTGTAAGAATATCATTGCTTGATCTTTGAATCATTTTTCGTGTTGACCAGTGTTAAGGTCTAAACAGAATAAAACGGGAAGCGAACACAAGTATGAGATAGAAAAGGACAGAAGTTGGTTTGTCATTTTTTATCACATACTTACGTTCACGTTACTTTTTTGTTCTGCGTTGGGCTTTATTCTTCTAATAGAGTTTAAGGATGTTATATACGATTCAGAATTAACATTACGAATTTAATGAAACTTGGTCCACAATTAGATAAAGTTTTGAAAATTATGTAGTTAAATTTTTGAGGCCTCCACGTTCTTGTGAAAAAATTATAAGCGATTTTGTTTTTAACATTTGACATTGAGTCTTATGGGAATTAAGTACTTTTTCATACATATTTGTTCACCACAAAGTAATTAACTATAAGAAATTGATGGAACCTTTTTTAAAACAAACCAGATATATAATGATTAAATATCTGGTAAAAAAGTGTTATTAGGTTTAATAAGTAAAAATAAATAAATATTGTTTTATTATATATATTTTAAAATTAAATTGAAATTAATTAAATTAAATGCAACAATTCACTGCTTAAACTGCATGTAAACAATTCTGAACAATTAACAGCAATCATTTGCAACACGACTGATAAAATGCGGTGTTGCCAAACATTTCAAAGCCCCGAGCAAGTCAGATCATAATATAATGGTTTCTGTTTTGATTACTTCAGTCAAAGTATATAACCTCCTTAAAATGTTTGTTCATTAATATAATCATATTATACGATCAGTAAAAAAAATTATTATATTTTTATTTATTTGAAAGGAAATATATATATCTTTCTTTTTTTATTTTAGTTTATTTATTTGTGCAAAATTATTGCATATCTTTTTCCCCAAAAAAATTTTCATCGAGTGAGAAAGAGAGCAAGAGAGAGAGAGAGCTCTAAAAACTAATTACGGAATTTTTTTTATAATACTACACAATTAAATTCTACATATAAAAATTTTATTGTTTATTTAAATTTTAATTGGTCCAGTGTTTTTTAAATAATTTTAAGAATGATTGTAAAAATTAAAAACTTTTTCGTTATACTTTTTTTTCCAGAATATTTCTTTCAAGACTGCCATGAAATTGTACCTTGAAATATTGGTTGAATTAATTCTTGTGTTTTGCGTAAGTCTGACCATTTACGTGAGTTACGTAAATGATTAAACTTACGCAATTTAATAAACTTACGTAAGTTACGTACGTAAAGTAACTTACATAAATGGTCAAATTTACTTAAATTACGTAAATAATCACATTTACGTAAGTTACGTTATTTGCTCTGGTTATGTAACATACGTAAGTTCCTTTAATTTTGTAAGTTACTATAGTTACGTAAGTCAGGGGAAACAATTTTTCTGTGATTGACACTAAATAATTATATTTTTCAATATTTTGTTTTAAGTCGACACGAAACTAAATCTAATTTGTTAATTTAGTTGCGGGTCGACTTGACACTAAAATCAGTTTGGTAATTTAGTTTCGTGTCAATTCAAACATTAAAACGAAAGTCATTTTCTATTTAGTTTCGTTTTAGTAGCGGTCGCTGAAAAAATTTTAAGTATCCAAATTTTGCATTGTTTTAAAATAAAAAAGTAGGTTTAATTTTAAAAAAATATTTTCAAAACTACAGAACACACACATATCTATATATAAACTAATCCTGCGAAGTCAAGTGGCGATTTGGTTGAGCGCATAAAGCGCTATCCCAGCAGCTCACTTCGAGGGCTATTCTATAAGACTTGGGGTTCGAGTCCGCCTTACCCTCATGTGTGCTGAAGTTGTGAAGATAATTTTCTTAAATTAAACGTACTTCTTTATTTTAAAACAATGCAAAATTTGGATGATATAAATTTTTTTAAAATCTTTTTAAATAATATTTTCACTAAAAATTTTTTTTAAATAATGTTTGAAAAATTCCTGGTAACTTCTAGAAAATTTCTATGGGAAGCTTCCCGGAAGTTTTCATGGGAAGCTTCTAGCCTGCGGACATTATTGTATTCTCTGGAAATTTCCAGGATGTTACCAAAGGTAACTTCCGAAGGTTCGGACGGTAAATTTCCTAGAAGTTTTTGTTCTATGTGGGGAGTTACATTTGCGAAATTAACAAAATTTATTATTTTTGGACATTTAACAAATTTTAAGAACAAATAGTAGAAAGAACACAAGAATTCATTCAAGCAATATTTCAAGGCACAATTTCATGGCAGATTTGAAAGAAATATTCTAGAACAAAAAAAGTATAACAAAAAAGTTTTTAATTTTCACAATCATTCTTAAAATTATTTAAAAACAACTGGACGAATTAAAATTTAAATAAATAATTAAATTCGTTTAGAGGTTATATACAGTCAGGCGGTCGGTAAAATGCAGGTTTTCGGGATTTTTTTAAAGGAATATTTATTTATTAAAGCGGAAGTTTTCCTATCACTTTTTACATCTTTGAAAGTTAGAAAAAATATTTCATTTGTAAAATTATTATTTTTTTGGCCTCTGTAGCTTATTTCCCAAAGATCCTCGAAAAAAGTGTCCCGCGGTAAACAAGATAACAATTGATAGAATCATCTGAGATCAAAAAGTTAAATAGATTCTGTTAGTGTATGAAAAAAGTAGCGTTTGATCGTTGCAATTAAAAAAATCACTCTTTGATAAAATGGCAGCCAAAAAAAGAAAAAGACCATTTTTATGAAAAAGTAATCGTCTTCAAATGTTGATTAAAATTATATTTTTATTTAAAAAATGCACGACAAAGGACAGCAAAAATTAGTTTTTGAGCTTGAGTAAAAATTAGAGCTAAATCGGTTGAGCGGCTTTTGAGAAATATTCTTCACCGACTTAAAAATATACTTTTGAGAAAAACGAGTTACTAAGCAGACAAAAGAGAAACGTTTTCAAAATGACACATGTGGAGTTTAATTTTCACATAATGTGTAGAATTGACTTGTGTAGGGTTTATTAAGTTTCATTTTATGTGTAGAATTTACAAATGTTGAGTTTAATTGTGTAGAAATTTAGATATGAACCAAAATGATTAATGATAATTTTCATATGTAGAATTTAATTGTGTAGTATTATAAAAAAATTTATTAATTAATTTTTAGAGCTGTGTAGAGTTTACTAATGTAGGATTTATCGGTGTGAAATTATTTGAAAATGTTATTTTCATTTTTTTATGAATGTGTAGCGTCTACTCGTGTGCAGTTTACGGTGCGAGTTTTTCAGTTTCCTGTGTAGGGTTTTAGGATGTTGTATTTGCTTGTGTAGCATTATTTTTTTTAAACTCTGTTGAGAGTTTTCTCGTGTACAGTTAGCCGTGTAGAATTTTCTTTTATATAGTTTATTTGTGTAGGATTAATACTGCCCCAAATTTATTGGTTTGAATTAATATTAACTATTTTTGCTTCATTACTTTAATAATATTATTTTTAATAATAATTAGGATTCATTGTAGTCATTAATAAGGAACATTAATTATTAAGGGGTTAGTTTTAGTTTCTAAAAGATCAAAACAATAATTTATAGTTAAATGTACACATTATTAGTCATTAAAATTATGCATAAAAGAATGTTTTGTGAATTAAAGAAATTGCTCGTTATTAATACAGGTTTCTTACTCAATAATTAATTTTAAAAAGCAGCAAAAAGTAGTTTCAAGACTAAAAAAGGTAGTAAAGAGTAGCTATTGAAAATTAAATTTAATAACAAAAAAATTTAATTTTAGTCAATTCACAAAAATTTGATTTTTTTTAATTCAAAATAACAAAAATTTACTTTTTGTTTAAATAATTCATTTCTTTGAAGGAATTTTAATAAAAATTAATTGAATTCATGTAAAAATTTTATTATTTAATTCATTGAATTTTTTTAAAGAAATTTTTGTCAATTTTTCTTAAATAATTGAATTCTTTTGAAAAGTTTATCAAAAACTGTAAAAATATTGAAAGTATTTGAATTTCAGCAAAGAATTACATTATTTATGAAAAATAGTTGAATTTTTTTAAAATTATTTTTTGAAAAATTTTCGAATAGTATGAAAAGTAGTGAATAGTATCAGAAATTTGTGTCTCTAAAACTAATTTTATTAAAAATGTTCAGAATAATTGTCGTTTGAGTTATCATTAGGAGGTGAATAATGTGTCATGAAAGGAAATAGATTAGTGTATGGATATGGAAAAGGGTAGGGAAATTGAGGTTTCATAGGTTGAGAGTAAGGATAAGGGTAAGGTTGACATTCAATTTCACAAGAACGTGAATAAAAATTTTCCTAACTACTATTTACATTTTCTTGGGTTTTTAAATCACGAAACGATGGTATATAATTTTGTCTCAAATTAGGATTTCTATAATCGTTTGCAATGTCTACATCATTTTGTTCATGACCTAAAATGTGATAATCACTATTTTCAGAGAATAGTTCTCCTGGACAGTTTTGGATATTTAGAGCAGTTTGTAATGCCTTCTGAATGTTTTTATGATTGGACATTTCAACTTTTATTGAAATATTTTTTGGTAGGCTACGTATAAACGTATCTAAAATACAATCTCGTAATGCAAAAGCCGCGTTAGTGACATTAGTCCCATAATTTTCTTCTAATGTAGCTTTTGCATCAGAGTAAAAAGAAGGAAAGTCTATCGTAAAATTCAATAATCTCTTCTTCCTTTCTCATACGAATAGAAGAGATTTCTTGTAAACATTAAGAATATGATCTCTTAGGTAGAAATTTTCTGTTTAGATATTGTATCAAATCGTCTAGGGTATCAAAGTTAAAATAGCGTATGCGATCTCGGGCAGCGTCCTTTAAGCGTGTGATAACTGCTTTGATATATTTTTTGTAACATGTAGCTGAAACATAATTAGATCCATTCCTAATGTCTTGTATGAAATCGTGAAAACGAATGTTTTTACCGTCAAAATGACGTACTTGTGATATTGCTTGACGCAGAGCATAAAATTCTGTAATATTTTGTACCATTTATTAGTAAGGATCCATTTCAGTACCTAATGTTAAGTTGTCGAATTGATTGTTATTATCAGGGTCGTCATAGTCTTCTCTGTAGTGCCACATAATGAGAAATATTCTAGAATGGCTTTGTAATTTTTTTGGTTGTATATATGAAGTAGTATCGCGTAAATATAATAATTTTATTGAATTTTGGAAATTATTTACTGTCATTAGAGTTGAAATTGTACTTGGAGTATAATAAGTAAATGAAAACTCATTTGTAAAAATTTTGAAACTATAATATTACTTGTATTATTTAATTATAATCTTTAGAAGGTTCGATGTAGAGAAATGTTTGTACTAGATCTAAAAAAATTTATCTACTAAAATATTAAACAGTATTTAAAGTTTCTAATATATTCTTAGCAGTTTTGTCACCTTATTCAGAAAAAAAATTTATAAAAGTCTTTAATATTTTGTTTTGAAATTTCTGTCATTAGGAAGGTCTGTTATGGGATGTAGTCTTTTATATAATCTGACTTTTTTTATTTGGATTCATGTTTAAAATGTATGTTTATTTTAACTGACTCATTTGTTTAATACTTGGTTATTTCTTTAAAATCAACTTAAATATTACCTATACGAAATATTCGAAATTAATCAGTCACTTTTATGTGAATACTAAAACTCAAACATTAAAGAGACTTGATTGATATATAATTAATTCCTTTATTCGATTACTAAAACTCAAGGATTAATGAACAATTAATTACACAGGCACACAAAAAAAAAGTTGTCTGTTTTTTGAACAAGACATACATATCTTATAGTATTTTTGCCCGCTGAAAACGAATCTGAAGTCAGAATTGCTCCATCACCCTCAGTTTTTTTTTAAATCGACAAAACTACCCTTAAATTTAAATTTTAATGTAAAAAAATTGAATAACAGATTTCTCTTTAAAACAAAACAATAAATTTATCTGCTTCTGCTACAACAACTCAGAAACAATGTCAACATTGCTTAAACACCCTTTGTTTTTCATTAAATCGAAAAAACTACCCCTAAAGTGTAAAAATTCAAAATTATAATATAAAAACCCACATTGGTTTTCAAAACAACAAAATAAATTTATGTACTTCTCTTTCAAAATTTCAAAAGCAATATCAAAATTACTTTATCACCCCCCGTGTTTTAAATTGAAAAAACCACCCCTAATATGTAAAAATTCAAAATGTATAATTAAAAAAATGAAAAATCCCATTGTTTTTCAAAAAAGGAACAATAAATTTATGTACTTCTCTTTCGACAACTCAAAAGCAATGTCAAAATTGCTTCATCACCCTCTGCTTTTTTTTGTTTAAAAAACCAACCCTTAAATTTACAAAATAACAGTTTAAAGTAAAAAAAATTAAAAACCACATTGTTTTTCAAAATAGAACAATAAATTTATGTACTTCTTTTTTAACAACTCAAAAGCATTATCAAAATTGCTGCATCACCCTTTCCTTTTTCAAATTGAAATAACTACCCCTAATATGTACACTGAGAGAAAATGTATATTTAATTTTGTAAAAGTATTTTATAATTTGGGGAAAAAGTGCAACAAACCGTAATTTTGATATAAAAATATTAAACTTTAAAAAAATTAATGTAGAATTTAGTATATTTATATCAAATATCAAGAATCTAATTTAATTTTAAATATTTTAATATAACTTTACTAAATTCTACATTAATTTTCTTAAGTTTAATATTTTTATATCAAAATTTCGGTTTGTTGCACTTTTTCCCCAAATTATAAAATACTTTTACAAAATTAAATATACATTTTCTCTCAGTGTACATATTAGGGGTAGTTATTTCAATTTGAAAAAGCAAAGGGTGATGCAGCAATTTTGATAATGCTTTTGAGTTGTTAAAAAAGAAGTACATAAATTTATTGTTCTATTTTGAAAAACAATGTGGTTTTTAATTTTTTTTACTTTAAACTGTTATTTTGTAAATTTAAGGGTTGGTTTTTTAAACAAAAAAAAGCAGAGGGTGATGAAGCAATTTTGACATTGCTTTTGAGTTGTCGAAAGAGAAGTACATAAATTTATTGTTCCTTTTTTGAAAAACAATGGGATTTTTCATTTTTTTAATTATACATTTTGAATTTTTACATATTAGGGGTGGTTTTTTCAATTTAAAACACGGGGGGTGATAAAGTAATTTTGATATTGCTTTTGAAATTTTGAAAGAGAAGTACATAAATTTATTTTGTTGTTTTGAAAACCAATGTGGGTTTTTATATTATAATTTTGAATTTTTACACTTTAGGGGTAGTTTTTTCGATTTAATGAAAAACAAAGGGTGTTTAAGCAATGTTGACATTGTTTCTGAGTTGTTGTAGCAGAAGCAGATAAATTTATTGTTTTGTTTTAAAGAGAAATCTGTTATTCAATTTTTTTACATTAAAATTTAAATTTAAGGGTAGTTTTGTCGATTTAAAAAAAAACTGAGAGTGATGGAGCAATTCTGACTTCAGATTCGTTTTCAGCGGGCAAAAATACTATAAGATATGTATGTCTTGTTCAAAAAACAGACAACTTTTTTTCTTTTGTGTGCCTGTGTTATTAGTCTTAGAATTAAATATTAACTTATAATACTAGATACTACTAAAACTCAAGGATTAAGAAACAATTAATTATTAGTCTTAAAATTTAGCCTTAAAATTAGATTTTGATGACAGTAACCAAGTAGTAGACAAACAAGGACGAAAGATAATTTTGGGTGCAATCTTGCAATAAATTATTTTAAATAATAATTTTTAAAAAAAATCAAATTACTTATTTCTGATTCTCAATGAATTTAGTAGTATGTGATAAGGTAATATTTGTAGTTGATAATATTTCCCTTTTATTTCATGAATCGGTTTAAAATAGTTTATGATAAATGAGATAAAATTTTGAACAGGCACTCCAGATACTAATTTTCTAACAATTACATATATTTCAAAGAGAATTTAGATGTAGAAAATACTCAAGGAATGATTTAGAAATGATTAGTCTTGTTAGAGATAGAAAGCCTGAATGAAATTTGATTGTGAATAATGTCAAATTTTGTCTAATAAATCCCACCGCTGCCACCAGAAAATCGCTAACTGTTACGTTTATATTAAAAATAATATTTTAATAATAACTGTCGTTTGAAGATGGAGCGAAGTACTTTCGGAAGTCGCTAGCAATTTTCTCGCAAGATGGTAAGTCTTGCAAAAATTATTTATTTGTGAGTTCTTTATTGCTTCAGTTCTATAGGAGTTGTTATGACGTTATTATCAATTTAAAAGGATCAAAGAAAATAAAGATTTAGAATTGTGATGCGATCTAAAGAAAGGGACCTTAGAAACAAATCACTTTAAGGTTATGTTAGTGTTACTTTTTTGTTGATTAAAATTTTCTTTTTACATTTTTCAAATTAAAATCAGTGTTTATTAAATATTTTATTTGTAATGAAAACTTGAACATTAATGATTTTCATAAACAGATGATCATTTTTTTGTAATTTTGTTTAAAAAATTTCAAACATAGCCTATAATTTTTTGCTTCTAAGGTCCCTTTCTTCAGATCGCGTCACAATTATAGAATTCTTTTATTATAAGAAAAAGCTCAATTATAAAGGTGGTTATACAATGATAATTGTTACTAAATACTTACAGTTATGTATCGGTTTGAATTTACACATATGAGCGATTCCACGTCAAGTGATCAAGAGGTCTTTTTGTGTAATGTTTATTTTAATAATTATTTACTCTTAAACAATTAAACATGCAAATTTGACAAAGTACATTTTGGAAAGGTTTTTTCATGCTCTTTCGATTGGAAATAAGCATTTTGAAAAAAAAATTTTTTTGACCCAAAAAAATCAAAATAAAAAATAAATTTCAATTTTTAGGGGAGAAAGGTACGATTTTTTTTAAACGAAAGCTGAGGTTCTTTCCTAAAAGGACATATAAATGATAAAGTGGGACTAGAACGTTTAAACATTGAAAAAAAGAGTTTCCTACTCGCCGGAGCGCTCTAAACCCGGTTTTTAGCTCCGTTTTGGAGAAAATTCTTTTTTTCAATGTTTAAACGTTCTAGTCCCACTTTATCATTTATATGTCCTTTTAGGAAAAAACCTCAGCTTTGGTTTAAAAAAAAAATCGTATCCATCTCTCTCAAAAATTGAAATTTATTTTTAGTTTTGATTTTTTTGGGTCAAAAAAATTTTTTTCAAAATACTTATTTCCAATCGAAAGAGGGTGAAAAAACCTTTCCAAAATGTACTTTGTCAAATTTGTATGTTTAATTGTTTAAGAGTAAAAAATTATTGAAATAAGCATTGTACTGAAAAACACAAAAATTTAACCCCCTCCCCCTCGGAAAATATTGGACTAGGTAAAAAAATATTTTCACGAAAAATTACTATCTATGAGTACTACAAAAGCCCCAAGTTTTGCTACGATTGGAGAAAAATTTTTCTCCACCTTGATTACTTGACATGGAATCGCTCATATACTTACTACTACTTTAAAATATTTTATTTGAAAGGCACAAACTTTAAAACGAGTTAAAAACAGGATTAAAGGATCCATAACAATCGAAAACCGTATTCGGACTCAAGAGTTTTACATCAAGACCCTGATTATTTTGAGTATCTCGACTTGAAAGAACTTCTGTTAAATACAGAATTCGACGGCACGAATAATTTAACAGACTATGTCTTTGGTACGATTACAAAATATTATAAAAAGGGTATCTGCCTGATGGGACAAGATCTTTGGTTACTTCGCTAAGAGAACGGAAGATAATGACGATTCGGAAGAGGGCTTTCCGCCTTTTATTCAATAGTCTCCACTTGCAGAAAAAGGGCGCAAAGTAATGAGTAGCCAATACTGATGTTTAAAAAATGTATGTCGTCTTCCAGACCAATCTGGAGCCGAGCTATTTTAGTTAACCAATCAAATTTAACCGAACAGGCTCTAGGTTACTGAACTTTGGTTTGAGTGGGGTCACTATGCGTTGGATATCCCTCTTTAGAATCGTTCTTATATAATACAAATTCGAAGAATTATTAAAGTATATTATATAAGTTGATTTTTGTTACAAACAATTCAAACGTATACTCATGTATAGTCACAATAATAATATAAAATTAATAATATAAATTTATAATATAGCAATAACTCATACATATGTTTTACTATAAATCGCTGAATATAATTTTTGTTGTCGAAGAATCTATTTATAAATAATGTTCACACATACAACCGTATAGTGATAATAATATAGTTAGTTATAACACTTGTCATAAAAATATCTAATTGTTTAAACAATTACAATTTTGGTTTGATTTCGTCTTAAAATCTCGTGTAATTATGTTAAAGCCAATTAAAGAACATATGCATAAGATGAGTAATACTCTGAGGTCAAGAGGAACCTTTAAATTTTTCTATTTCTAACACTAATTCTTTTTAAATATCTTAATTATTAAAGAACTATCAAAAATAAATAAATTATTTAATGAAAAATTTTACTTAAACATTTCAAAACTAATTCAATTCCTTAACTTAGTCTACTGGTGGAGTAATGCTTTCATTATTTATCAAAAAAAGGGAATTTTAAATTTTTGAAATGTTTTGTCGGAAAATACAGAAAAATAAATCAATTAATTAATCGTATTGAGATGACCAAATACACTTTTTAAAAATGTAAATTTTAAGATTAATTAATTGCTATAATATATGTGTATTAATTATAAATCAAATATAAATTTGGTTTTTTTTATTTAATAATTAATAATTTTCATTATTTATTTAAAATGATTAATTTAATATACGCATTTTGTAAAAAATTCATATTAAGGTGCATTTATTACTTATATTATCCCATTTAGTCCCAAATGTTTGTATTTCTTTGTACAAGTTTGAGCTTTCCGTTCTACGAGTTACGAATTTGTAAAAAATCGGGACATAAGTTTTTTTTTAGATTTAAGTGTCCTCTTTTAGAATCTGAAAGAAAATTTTAATTTCAATTTAATCATAAAAAGTTGTAATTGTTTAAACAAAAAAAGCAGTTTTTTAAAGTGTTTTTTGTCATTAAAACTAGATTATTTACTCAAATTCGGTTGGGAAAAATCCGGGACAAGAAAATATCGCGTCCAAAATGATGGGACTATCAAATAGGCATATTGCCAAATTTTTTTTTCTAATTTCAAAATGGTGCCTCAAAAATGGCCGCCAAAGTATTGAAATTTGTAAAAATAATGTTAAAAAATATTAACATTATTTTTTTAACTTTTATGCTTTATTTAAATAAAAAAATGTTGTTATAACAAAAAATATTGTTATCTGATATTATTTAACAATAATTTAAACATTTTTTATAAGCAATTTAAAATCTGTGGTCCAAAATGGTAAACAAATTTTTATTTTTTTTAATTCTTATTTCTTTTTGCAGTAAAAATGAATAATAAAAGTGAATAACTTAATTTAAACTTTTTTACAATGTTTAAGAATGTTATAAACAATTTGCAAAACATGAAATAGAATCCTAGAAAAAAATTATTTTTTGATTATATTACGTTCTCTTGTAATCAAAATGTTGCTAGAGGTTTAAACTTTCATATAACATTATTTAACAATATTTAAAAATGTTATAAAAAATTTTTATAAACAATTGCTATAAAAAAATATTTTTAGAGTGGAAAATAACTTCTTTTCTAACCCACTAGCTTTCTTTTGTCATTAAACAGGAAACTAAAGTATCTAATGCTTATAAAAAATTTGTGAACAATGTAAATAAATGTTATAAACAATTCTTATAAATAATTAGTTAAATATGAATTACCATAATAGAAAAAACGCATTTTTTTAATATATATTGCACTCTTCTAATCCAAATCTTTGTTAAAGAGATAAACTTTCATTTAATAGGGGAGACTGGGGCGAAAAGTTAAACTGCCAAAACCGTTAAAATTCATTATCTTTCGAACGGGAATAGTTAGAGCATTGTAATTTTAATTATAGAAGGGTATTATCACCCTTAATAAATGTCCAGAGTTGTGTGCAATTCTGTTAATTTTTGTGGTGTCTATATTGAAAGTTTTTTTTCAACCTTCTTTTGAAAATTTTTTCGAAAAAGAAAATATCAACTTTTAAGTATGTTTTTTGCATTTTCCTCACCGCAATTTTTTTACTTCATTATTTAGGTCCCCTGAAGAGATACCTAAAAGTATTTGCTAAATATCTTTAGTCAGTTTTTTTATATTTGTTGTTAAAGCTAAAAACGGACCCTGGGGCGAAAAGTTAAATGTATTCTTACATGTATTTAAAATTTTTTTTTTCGTTTTTTTGGGTTTATTTGTTTAAAAATTATTTATTTAACATTGGGCAAGTAGTCTGTCAAAAAAGAAGACCGTTCACATGAAATGAACAAAAAAAAATTTTTTTTTTTTTGAAATTTCAATTTTTTAACTTTACAACTATTCTAAAGCTTTTTTTAATTAAACAAAGATCTTTTATTTACTAAATTACTTGTTTACGTATACTTTAACTTATCTAATACTTATCACCTATCAGAAAATAGGTGTATATGCGAAAATATCAGGAACTTTTTTATTGAAAATTGTAGAGGACAAGTTGCCCTACAATATTGATATACAAATATTTGCATCTAAGCGGATTATATTGCAAAAAAAAAATCATTTATGCAAAATTTAACTTTTCACCCCAGTCTCCCCTATTATTTAACAATATTTAAAAATGTTATAAACAATTTTTATGAAGAATTTGAAAATCGTGGGCCAAAGTGGGGTAAAATTTTTTTATTTTCATCAATGCTCATTTCTTTTTGCAGTAAAAATGAATAATAAAAGTTAATCACTTAATTCAAAATTTTTTACAAGGTTTAAGAATATTATTAACAATTTTTATAAACAATTTGCAAAACATGAAATAGAATCCTATAAAAAAATTATTTTTTGATTATTGACAACATTTTTTAAATAATTTCAGAAAATCCTTTTTTTATCAAAACTGTTTATAAAAATGTAAAAAAATGGTAAATAATTTCAGACGAAGATTTTTATTTCAAATATCTATTCTGATGAAAAACAAAGCAAAATTAAAAAAACATTTATTCTTCCATCCCTAAACTGTTTTTTCTATGAAAATTGTTTATAACATTTTCAAATATTGTTAAATAACGTTAAATGAAAGTTTGAACCATTAGCAATACTTTGATTGCAAGAGAACGTAATATAATCAAAAAATAATTTTTTTATAGGATTGTATTTCATGTTTTGCAATATGTTTATAAAAATTGTTTATAATGTTCTTAAACCTTGTAAAAATTTTTGAATTAAGTGATTAACTTTTATTATTCATTTTTACTGCAAAAAAAATGAGAATTGATAAAAAAAAAATTTACACCACTTTGGCCCACGAATTTCAAATTATTCATAAAAATTGTTAATAACATTTTTAAATATTGTTAAATAGTATTAAATGAAAGTTTATCTCTTTAACAAAGATTTGGATTAGAAGAGTGCAATATATATTAAAAAAATGCGTTTTTTCTATTATGGTAATTCATATTTAACTAATTATTTATAAGAATTGTTTATAACATTTATTTACATTGTTCACAAATTTTTTATAAGCATTAGATACTTTAGTTTCCTGTTTAATGACAAAAGAAAGCTAGTGGGTTAGAAAAGAAGTTATTTTCCACTCGGAAAATATTTTTTTATAGCAATTGTTTATAAAAATTGTTTATAACATTTTTAAATATTGTTAAATAATGTTATATGAAAGTTTAAACCTTTAGCAACATTTTGATTACAAGAGAACGTAATATAATCAAAACAAGTTGTTCCTTTCATGACCATTTAGCTTCCTCAATATATATTATTATATATAATTTTAAAAGTTAAATAATTATAATAGTTTATTAAATATAATTAATAAACCGGGTAAAGTACCCTGAATAAATATTAATTATTCAATTTTTTATTATAGAATAATTATTTTAAAGTGTTACGATAAAATGTCAAAAAATACAAAATTTTAATTTTTTGTGAAAAATTAAAATATTTATTAATTCTATAAATTTTGATGAAATATATACTTTATATACATGAATCGATTCGTTTTTATGTCAGGAATGCAATTTTGACAAGAATTATTCAAAATTTTAATATAGAAAAAAGTTATTTCAAAAAACCAAAAAATTAAAAAAATTTTGAAAAAAAAATTTTTTTAATATATTTTTGAAAATCCTTCTGTCTGATTCTTGGTATTCATGACCGTAATACACCTACAAAATCTTATCAAAATCCATCAAGATGTGCTAGAGAAAATTTGTCCACTAGAATCGGTGACATACACACACACACACACACACACACACACACACACACATACACACACACATACATACACACATACATCCGGACATTTGTTCCTCTCGACGAATTATGTATACTACACTTGAAAATTTGTAAAAATAATTGATTTTAAAAAATTCGGAAATCGACATCACTATAAGGCTTCCTTTATGAGGAAGCAAAATAATTTTTTTCTAGGATTCTATTTCATGTTTTGCAAATTGTTTATAACATTCTTAAACATTGTAAAAAAGTTTAAATTAAGTTATTCACTTTTATTATTCATTTTTACTGCAAAAAGAAATAAGAATTAAAAAAAATAAAAATTTGTTTACCATTTTGGACCACAGATTTTAAATTGTTTATAAAAAATGTTTAAATTATTGTTAAGTAATATCAGATAACAATATTTTTTGTTAAAACAACATTTTTTTATTAAAATAAAGCATAAAAGTTAAAAAAATAATGTTAATATTTTTTAACATTATTTTTACAAATTTCAATACTTTGGCGGCCATTTTGGAGGCACCATTTTGAAATTAAAAAAAAAATTTCGGCATTATACCTACTTGATAGTCCCAACATTTTGGACGCGATATTATCTTCTCCCGGATTTTTCCCAACCGAATTCGAGTAAATAATCTAATTTTAATGACAAAAAACACTTTAAAAAACTGCTTTTTTTTGTTTAAACAATTACAACTTTTTATGACTAAATTGAAATCGAAATTTTCTTTCAGATTCTAAAAGAGGACACTCAATTCTAAAAAAACCTTTTTCCCGATTTTTTCCGAATTCGTAACTCGTAGAACGGAAAGCTCAAACTTGTACAAAGAAATACGGACATTTGGGACTAAATGGGTTATATATCAACAATAAAGATGATATTAAATAAATAATAAAAATTAAAATATTATAATAATAATGTGAAATAATAAATATATATGTAAATAGAAACAAGTAAACTGTCAACCGAGCGAGTGAGCTACATATCGCTAGTTTATAAGATATCCCTCTAAACATTTTTTTGAATTTTTAATTGTTTATATTTTTTTGTTATTCAATGTAAACAATTTACAATATTTTTGAAAAAAATCATATTTGTTTTTTTATTTTTCCACTGCAAATGATTATTATCCCTTGATAATAAATAACTCGAGTTATCTGATTTATTAATCGTTAAGAATTTCAATTTTTTTTTGTTTAAGTTGCAGCTTATAAAATCATTTTTGTTCATAGACTTTCATGTAAGCGGAGCGTAATGGTGAGCGTGTTAGACTTTGGTGCGTTAGGTTGCGAGTTCGATCCCGGCGAGCGTTAGAAATTTTAATTTGTAGTTATGTGTAATATTGCGTTTAGTGTTAAGATGTGTTATAATTCGCAAGTTCGGCCGACCTTTGGCTGCCAAGGTCGGCACGACTATCCACTAGGTCGGCGCGACCATGGCCCGACCAAATTTTCGCACCTGGGTATTCTTTTTTTAACAAGTTCTCGGGTAAAAATACAAACTTTTTGGTATCTTTGAAGAAGGTTTTGTAAAAAATACCCAACAATTTTGAGGTAAAATTACACAAGTTTTTAAATATACAAATATAAATTAAATTATTGTTCACTATTCACTGTAGTAGTATGTTTGTTTGTAGTATTTAGGGGAGAGTAGGCTACATTGAACCAGCGTCAACAGTGAACCACTTTAATTTTCTAAGAAATGACTGAGTGGAATTTTTTCTTATTTAATTTATAAATTAGTATTACCGAAAGCGACTACGTCCAAAAATTTCGAGCACGTAGGTTTATTATTTACAAAGAAAAACGAAAAAAACTGTTTTTCACGTACAAAACAAAAAATTTTGTGGAAATATAATGAATTTTTTTTATTCAAATAGGTAGTTTTAAAAATTAGTAAACTTGTGATTTATGTCGCTTAGGGTGTCAACTTCAATATTCCGATGTGATAAAGAATTTTAAGCCTTACATAAATTTATTATAAACAATTTTTGTTGTGAATGTCATGTGAATGCAGTGAGTGCGGCATCATTGAACCACCCGAAAAAGCAAAGAATTTTCAATTTTAAGAGTGGTAAAGTTGTCTGCTCTACTAATTAGTAAGAAAAATACTAGAAGACATGCTTTCATCACAATTGTGAACGAGATAAACTCCAATTGTCACTTTACCTACCTAACCTGACATCAGAATATATTAATCTCCTATATTAACAAATAATAACTCTTTAACAACAATTTTCTATTTTTTGAGTGAAAAATAATATTTTTTACAATGTGTAAGTGGAAATATTATTTTTGAAGTAAATTGTAGTGTTTTATTAAAGGTGGTTCAATGTAGACACAGATTCTTCAAAATAAGAAAAGTGTAACTTGTTAGAAAAAAATTAAATTAAATTATTTAATCATAATAATTTGTGTTTGTAACATGTATATTAACTAAAGGAGTACTTCAGCTTAAAGTTGATACAAAAACCTGATCAAAATTTGTAAAATTTAATTAGTTCTTGGACTTTAGAAAATACCCGGTTCAATGTAGCCTACCCTCCCCTACACTGTAAAAGCGACAAAACCTTCACGCGCGAATTTTGCTGCTCTGGCAAATGATACAGATCAACTGATGCTAAACTGACCTTTTGACAAAAATTTCTAAGTAATTACGGAAAACTTCTAAAAAAAGTCATAAAATAGGTTCATTTGCCAGGCGAAACCTTTAAACACAAAGCTATTATTCGTTAATAAAGCATATAAGTGAAGGAAATTTTTTTAATTATATATGGTAAAATTACACATTTTTTGTAAAAATATTAAAAGTTTGAGCTAATAATAAATTAATCAAAAAAAATTTTATATTTCTAAAGAAATTACACAAAGATGTTTGCACACAAATAACTCAGTCTCATTTTTCTTGTTACTATAAAACTCAAAAATCATTTTGAGACTAGATTTCTTCAGTGTGGATAATTGTTGTAAATGACTTTACGCACAAAATTAGGAAATTTTCCCAAGAGTTTACTCAAGCTTTAGAAAAATTTTCCAATTTATTTAGGCAATATTTCACAATTTTGGTAGAATTACCAAAAGTTTTGGGTAAAACGACTTTACCCAAAATAATAATTGAAATTACCTGAGAAATGTTAAAAAAATTTACCAATATTTATTACAGTTCATAGAATAATATAAAACTAACAAATTAATTTTGTTTTCCTACCAAAAAAATTTTTTTCTAATAACAATAAATTTGTTGAGATAACAAAAAATGTTGAAACAACAAACAAAATTTTTTAGTTCTATATTAACAATTCTTTTTTATCTGTGCAATAAACACAATGAAGATAATAAATTGTTAAATAGTTGTTTAAATTTTCAGGTGCATCCCGAATGGGGGGACGATTGTTACACGATGACGGAGCTGCAACCGTCACCGCCAAGTTATTGCGGTCAAGATGAGGCCCCGGGACCACCAGGCTCTTTCAAATACACGAACCATGGCCACGTGTCCGAGGTTGCCAATTACAAGGGCACCACAACATATCGTCAAGAGAGCTACAACCTCAAGAGTACATCTCGTTCGATCCCTGCTAGCGAATACTATCGGCGAAGGAACGACAATTCTAGAAGGTCCACGGAAAACGACATCGATAACGAGAATCTCAAGAAGGCCTCGAATACCGGTTACAACGATGGCTACAAGAAGAATACTCCAGGCTATAAAAACGACAGCGGGTAAGCTTCACAACTATCGTTAACACACAAGTTCTTCATGTCTCTTATTTATCCACAAAAAAATGTATATATATATTTTTTTGTGTACGTGTACACATCTTCCGATAATGGTTATCTATATGAATTAGACAAGTATCACAAAAAGACAAAAAATAATGGATATAGTTCCGAATAGTTTCCCTGCCCAAATTAACTGAAATCATACCATACCTACGTATTTTGGTGCGCTGACTACGAAGATCACATTGAAAATCGGCGCAAATTTCGCTTTCATGGTAAAAACCATAAAAATTTGTCTTTTTTCATTTAACTCGTGAAAAACGCAAAATTTCAAAAAATGTTTTATACAAAAGATACAGATTTTATAAAAATTCACGTTTTTTATATTCACCATTTTTTTCTAAAATTAAAATTTTTAGAGAAAATGCAAAAAACCATAAAATTCCATAAAATATTGTTAAAATATACCTTCATCTAAAAGGACATCTAATCATAACAAAATTATTGATGCACTTCGAGCGAGTCTCGTCTCGAAAAACCGAAAATCTCGCGAGAAAAACAATGAAAACAATTGAATGTGATATTTTCATCTCTTTTCTTTTATGAAAGGACAGAGTCTCGTCGTGCATCACTAAACAAAATAAAGATTTATGATGTATTTTGGTGCGCTAATAGGAAGTCAATTTGACTCCCATTCTATATTAAAATGTGTGAGGAAATTAGGTTGTGTCTTTTCGGGGCACCTATAAAGAAGTTTTTTTTTAATGGTGGAGGGGGTTTGGTTCTGGGTTGGGTACCTTCTAGTACCAACTAGGAAGTCAATTTGACTTCCATTCTATATTAAAACGTGTGAAGAAATTAAGTGCGGCGGGCTTCGCCCGCCTCTGATTGGTACTTTTTCTAGACACATAAAAAAAGGTTTTTTTAAACGTTGGAGGGGGGATTGGTTCCGGGTTGGGTACCTTCTAGTACCAACAAGAAAGTTAATTTGACTCCTTTTCTCTATATTAAAATTTTGCGTTTTCCACAAGTTAAACACAAAAATCCATATTTTATGGTTTTTACCAAAAGATTCGAAACTTCACAAATTTTTATAATCACTTATGTGATCATGGAATCAAAATACCTAAAAAAATGTATTTTATTATTACTTGATGTCCTTTTAGGTGAGAGTATATTTTAACCACATTTTATGGAATTTTATAGTTTTTTGCATTTTTCTCGAAAACTATTAATTTTAGAAAAAAATGGTAAATACAAAAAAATGTGTATTTTGTAAAATTTATACCTTTTGTATAAAACATTATTTGAAATTTTTGCGTTTTATTCATTCTGTCCGCAAGAATTCCGTCCGCCCTCCTGCTGTGCTTTTGATAAAAGAGAAGAGTTGGAGAGAGAAGTTTGTCATAGTATATGAGAGAGAAAGCATGATACAGGGAAGGAGTGGGAAGTATCGTCTTTTCTTTCAGTTTAGAGTAGGAGCGAGAGAGAGGCGAATAGTTAAGAAAGTAACGCCTACTTTTTTTGGTTTGTGTATCATGGTTTTCTGTATTCTCAGTGACAGATAGAAGGAGTGAGTAAAAGAATGGTAGGGGAGTTAGAAGTGGGGACTTTTACATTTAAGCGAAAACACCAATGGGCGAAATGTTTCCTTATTGGTAGATAATTTTTCATTTCTCTGTGACAGAGTAGAAAAGAGAATAAAATGTAATATTTTTCTTATTTGATTTATTTTTTTATTCTTAACTGAATACAATTAATTTTCTTTTTGTGTCTTTACTTAATTATTAACTATAATAATCTTGGTATTTTTCATTCATTCTGTCCGCAGTTTGAAGTTAGTTTTTGTAAATGCTTTTGTTATTTTTCTTTTTCAAAACACTTTGCTTGACAGATCGAAATTATACAGCTTTTCGATTTGTCAATATCAAAATTTTTATTGTTTAAGAAGAAAGAAGGTTAAAAGATATTGTTTTTACAAAATAAAGGAAGAAATTTTCATAATATTGATTTATAAATTTTATAATTATTTGTTGTTTATTTTTTTTTAAATAAACAGTTGTTAAATTTTTGTTTTTTAATTACAATTTTTAACAATCGTTTTTTCCATTTTAAATTAATAAAAAAAATGTGTAGGAAGAATTTGTGTATTTCATAATTACAATTTTTGTTCTTTTATATATTTAAAGATATTTTATATTTTACTAGCTAAAAAACGCTCAAGTATTTTCTCACTCTAATGATAATAATAGATATATAATAGGGGAGAGTAGGGCAAACCGGACCCCGTAACGGTTTTTTGACTCTTGTGACTAAACGAATCAACCGATTTCATTTTTCGATGCCTTCCCAGTGTGCAAAGTTACAGAATAATTCTGTAACTATTCCAGAACAAAACAGAACAAGTTCTGTAACTAGTGAGGAACAGGCACGTCAAAATGTCGTCCCCCTGGAGGCACAAAATAGGAACAAAAGTCTGTAACAATTCTAGAACAAAACTAGAACATTGTTTTAGAACAAATATATAACAATTCTATAACAAAAACGATTTATCATAAATAATACCCAAGCAGAAATTTAATAGTTGCATAGAACAAATAAATGTTTATAAGTATAAATAAAAATATGAATAATTAATAGAATATCTTTTTTTGCAATAAGTTTTTAAAAAAAAACTTTTATTTTCTTTAATAATTTAAACAGACTATCTTATTTATTTAAATTAATGACTAAATTATTATTATAATTGTTAATAATTATTTGAACTTATACTTTATATAACAATATTCAGAATTATACACAGAACACTTAAAACTAAGAATGAAAAATTCCGCACGCACGGGGGATCGAAACCTAGACCTAGAGGACACAAGTCGAATACGCATACCGCATAGCCACGCAAGCTTGGAAGTGATTTTACTTCAACTTCCTTTTGAATTGAGGGACCGTTATGTGCAGCGCTAAAATTATAAATTAAAATGTAACATACTTTTTAAAAAAATAACTATATATGAGGCACTCTAGGCCAAATCGGAAATTATTTTGCTTTTGCATCAAAAATTGATCAAATTGGACGTTTTTATAATGAAAAGTTTTGTTTTCACACGTAGTTTTTAATAAAAATATTTTTTAAAATTTTTTAAATAAAATTTCATTTTCAACAATGTACGTTTCAATGAATTTTTTTCAAATTTTTTGTAAGAATATTGCACTAAATTAACATGTTTTAAGCCTTGTCCGATCGTGGGCCCACAATCGGGCCCATATATATATATATATATCTTATTTTTTTTTATTTCAAAGAATAATATATAATTATGCTACAAATAATAACAAATTTTAATTAATTAGTTAATATTAATAATTTATTATTGTATTTTTATGATATACCTATTAATTAATAATTGATAATAAATTAATTAAATATTTGATGTTATTCTTGGTGAATAATGTTTTTAAAAATTTTGAAAATTTATGCAAGCTGACAGTGAAAAATTATTTAATTTTTCACGAATTATCGATACGAGTCTTTCTAAGTATCTAAATTCAAAAGATTTTTTGTAATTCATGCAAAAACGCGGCTGCTTTATACACGGAAAGAAAGTTATTATATTAGAAGTATTAAACTTTAATAAAAATTATACTTTATTTAGTAAAGTTATATCAAATATCGAAAACTTTTAACAAATTTTAATATAACTTTACTAAATTTTATATAGGTACGTTTTGTTAAAATTTTACAGTAAAAAGAAAGTCTTATTTTAAAGCAGGAAAGCAGCCTTAAATTAAGATACGACATTTTTGTATCCTTTAACATTATAGCAGACAGTGCTGAATTTAAGACCGATCTTAAAATAAGATTTACTGTGTAAGGTTTGTTGATAACAAAATTTTCCTTTGTCGCATTTTGTCCTACACTTGTAAAATACTTTTATAAAATTTAATAATAACATTTTTCCGTGTAGTGAAAACAAACACGAGTTTATAGTGAAAGAACAGTTATAGTAAATTTTTGTAACAGTGTTCTAGAACACTGTAGGATCAATGTTACATCAAAATTCTATAACTAATTTGGAACAAATGTTACATGTCTGTTATAGAACAAATACAGAGCAATTGTTCCAGAACAAATTTAGAACAAAGCTCTAGAACTGTTCTATAATAAAATTGTAACACTTATTCTAGAACACTGTTCTTTTTTTGGTCTAGAACAGTTATAGTACGTGCACACTGGGTTGTTTGTTGTTTAAAAGATCATTTAATTGCGCAACTTTTTCCTAGAGACACCTATACTTCATCATTTATTGTTTAATTACTATGTTAACTTAAAAAAAATTGTCCAAAGGGCCGGTTTGCCCCACTCCCTGGGGTAAACCGGACCCCCCATGGGGCAAACCGAACCGTTTAGTTTTTTATTTATAATATTGCATTTACATAATCTACAATAATAAAAAACATAAAGAATCATGTAAACAATGGTTGTAGTAATGAAAATAATAATTCGGGATTGAATTTTAATTAAATAAATATTTTTTAATAAAAAAATATAAATGTGTGTCATTATCAGAGAAACAATATTAAAGGGTCCAATTCTCATTGGAAGACAATTATTTTTCATTGTATATATATATATATATATATTTTTATGTGTACATTTAAAGCCCAAGACCTAATATTTGGAAATATTACACGATTTCCTCAGAATTTCCTTAAAAAAAATTCGGAAAAGTGTAGAAAATTTTTTTTTTAACTTTTGCTTTCAGCATTGCACAAACAAAAGTAAAAAATGTCAAATTGAAAAATGAGGTATACTACACAAGGTTGTTTCAAATTTCTTAATAGCACTTTGTAACAACCCAATATAGTTCGAATTTCGTTGTCTTCCGATGAGTTGCCCTTTCCGTCGGTAATTTTGCTAATTGAAATTTGCCGCGCTTATTCATAAGAACGCGCCCGGCGACAACGAAGCAGACGACAAAACCACATGTCGCCGCCGGGCACGAAAAAGGAGATTAGAAAGAATTTGCGTGCGAATGAAGACACTTCGTGCTGTGACACGAGACTTCTTTTTCCCGCGTTTTGTAATAAGTTGCATATAACCGCAATTGTAAACCGCGTTAGTTGTAGTGTATTAATAAAGACTGTGTTAATCGACTTTCAGTGTCAGTTATTATCGACTTGGATTATTTTCTATTTGGTAAGTCTGGTCTTTTAAACATTCAGCTTCAGCTCGAGAATTCCGCTTGCAGTCGCTCTACACAACTCTCAACAAAACTCATCGTTGGTCAATTGATGGAAAACTCCTTTGTTGTGAGCTTCGTTCTTGGGTCCTACCCTCGCGCTCTACCTTTTTATAATAAAGAGAAATTAATTTAAAATCCCGGGAAAGTCGCCACATTTATGGCGCCCAACGTGTGTTAGTCTTTAAACTAGCATTCTTTTATTTATTTAAAGCCATAAACGTGCACTTCGCCACATTTATGGCGCCCATCGTGCTTTAACGAAAAATCATTTTCACGCCTCGTGGCCAAAACTGCCTAAACGCATTTTTTTTACACTCAGCGTGTTTAACCTCTAACGTTAAAACATTTTCATTGTTATTGCTAATTTTCTTAAAAAAATCTACCGTGACGCTCAAAATTGAATATTACTCAGATTTCTTTTCCAGAAAAACAATATTCATCATTTCTAACGCAGAAAATGGCGTTTCCAAATAATTGAAAATTCAAAATAGCCTAAATTTTCTCTCGCGTTCAGAACACTTTAAACGAGATTTCCATCAATCCAACGATAGACAATAAAATTCAATTACTCGCAATTCTTTCTCAAATATTATTGTAAAATCAATGCTTTTAATTGCTTTAGTAGACACATCACACAAATACATCGCCTAATGCATGAATGAATGAAATATGCTTTGTTGCTTATAATTCTCTTTTTTAAAAAAAAATATATATAAATAGTTATTGTAATTAATTCTCGCTTTTGCACAAAACTGTTTTTTTTTCTTTTTTCTTCGCTTCGCTCTGCCAAAATATACATTTTTTCTGTATATCAACGAATTGATTACTATGGGAGATAGTTAAATTCTCTCTTTGTAAGAAAACGCGTAATGGTCATACGTACCATATAATAACGCGTAATCTCAAGGAGAGCCACACAACGGAATATAAACACAGCTGTGTTTTGAATCACAGCCCAGCTCAGTTTCTTGCTCGCTTAGTCATCTACTAATTAAATTCAAATTTTATTTTCTGAAATTAAAGTCAAAATAAAATTGCCGAAATATAATTTCTTAAAAATAAATTCGATAAATTAAATTTAATATTATCAAATATTACAAATTAAATATTTAATCAAAATTTATTAAATTAATTATTACAAAAAAAAAATAAAAAAAATAAAATTTTTTTTTAAACTAAATTTATTAAAAATAATTTTTTAATTTTTTACGAAAAAATAATGGACTAAAAATGACTAAAAGAAATAACTCGGCAAACGGGATAAACACGAGAAGTAAAACTAACGCGCCTGAGAACAAAAACAAAATGTTGCGAACACCACCAACCGGTACACAACAACCCGCGGAAACAGATCAGCGAATCTTACCTCTCCCCGAAAACCTAAATAATAGCGCCGAACAAACAAGAGACCAAGGAAGCGATTCTGAAGCGTGTACCCTCCCTCTACAATCAGGTACAATACCTAAAATATCAATTCCCACAAAACGCGGAAGAAAACCGAAAAATCCAAAAACACCTATCATAACATCTCAAATGAAACAATTTATTTCTCGAATCGACTTAGCTACAGCAAAATTGCAACAGCAAAACCGCGAATTTAGAGAGCAAATGCACTACACATTTGCTCGACATCTAGAAGAATCGCTTGAGCAAATGCAACAACTGCATCTAGAAAGTCGCCGCGAAATAAAAACATTGAGAAACGAAACAACAAACGCGATAGAGGCCCTCAGTCAAAAAATAACGCAGTTACAAGCGAAACAAGTGCAGTCGCCTTGGCATGACTCGCGCTGGGCGTATGACGTCAGCGGCGAACACGTTGTCATACCGACGTCGCTCCCCACTACGTGCGCCACTACCACGGTAACCACCGCATTCCCTACCACAACGACAGCACAGAGTACGGCAAGAGCCGCACAGCCAGCTCCACCCCCACTCTCCTTTTTGACACCTTCAGTAAGAGCCCCCATTCCTAATCGCACTTTGCAATTTCAAGATTTACCAAATTTTCTCAATCCAACTCCTCTAATGCAAAATGTTGTCCAACCAGTGATTCACCCACCACAAACAGAATCACCAACACAAACAACGCGTAACCACGTTACGAATCTACACAAGATTATAAAATCATGGGATTTAAAATTCCCAGACAAATTAGACGCGGACGAATTTCTTGACGAGTTCGAACGTAAATTAAACGTATCTGCCATCAACCCTGACGACGCGCTCGCGACAATGTCACAAGTGTTTTCCGACACGGCCTACACATGGTTTTCTACATTTAGAAATACCTGGCAAACGTGGCAAGAATTTTCATTAAAATTCAGGAAAACATTTGGTGATTCTAACGACGATCAAAGAGTCATAAACAAAATCCAACGCGCGGTACAACTCGAAACCGAAACCGGTATCGAATTTGTCATTCGGATAGGATCGCTTTTTAATAAACTCCAAGAAAAAGTCCCCGAGAAAAATCAGTTGGACAAAATTTACTCTGCTCTCCACTCCGAATTAATCTTGCAATTCGATCGCGATAGTTTTTTAACATACGACGGTCTAATCGATAAAATTCGGAAATATGAGGAAAAAATTGCAACAATGCAATTAACAACAAAATTAAGAGAAATTGACTCAAAAAAATCTCGTAACACGCGTGGTAAGAATCAACTTAACGCGGTCGAAACACCATCGCCCCCTAACGTTGAAAATTCGTCAACCACCCCAGTTACAGAAGCGAAAAAAGAAACAAAGCATAAAGCAACCAAAAGTACAAAAAAGCAAAATAAAAGCGAAACTAATGTAGATTCGAACAAAATCGAAATCTACAAACGCCAATTAAATAAACTCGAACAAAAGTTATATAGCGAAAAATCTAAATTCGATAATCCGAAATTATCCCCCGACACTAAACCAAATAAACCGGAATCCGAAAAACCTTCTAGGCGTAAATCGCGACACCGATCCTCTTCTGGATCTTCGTACTCCTCAAGCTCTGCCTCGTCGCAGAAGGAGGGGGAAAGACGACGATCGGATACGCGTAAGGGCCATAATGATAATAAAAAACCACAAAGGCACAACGGACGCGGTAACGGTTATCGTGGAGGCAATAATAATCGCGGACGCGGTTATCAACACGGATATTACAATAATCACGGTTATCACAATCATGATTATTATCAACACGGTTCCAATTTCCCCCCACATTGCCAACCGAACTGCCAGTGTAACGCGCAAGCATCTCAGCCAAATTTTCCGCCGAATGCACCTCCGCCGCAACACCCAATGCAGTCTTGGTACGGAAATACCAACCGTAATTATCCAGACAATTTCGGACAAAATCCACACAATTCTCAAAATAATTGTCACTCAAAAAACGAGAAGGACGCCAGGAGAGAATAAATCTTCCTGGCGAACCCGTTTACAATTCAGAAAAATCGATTTATGACAGAGACAAACAAATTCCGACAACCAGTTGTCATAATAATGCTGACGAATCCACGCGTCTTCCCCGAAATGCATTAGCGCTCCACAATGCGCATGCCGGTGGGAATTTCACTAGCGATTCCGAAAGCGACTATGACGACTGTTACTACTCGGAATCCGAAACTGAATACTCGGCCTCTGACTCTGATGAGGAACCTCCCCCCACCAATCCTACGCGATTACCTGGTTCGAGCATCTCCTCACTATCGTCATCGCCTTCGAATAATTTTCCAAACCACTCATTCGCGTTAGAAAATAAATTCAAAAATAAAGTATTCAAAGGGCCCGCATTGCCCTCACCGTCTCAAGAACGTCATATTATTTCAACTACGGTAACAATAGGAAATCACAAATTCCCTGCCCTCCTCGACACCGGCAGTGACCGCACGTTTATGTCAGGAGAAACGTTTGATAAAATAAAATCATTTTTGAAAGGTGAACCCGTTCACGATGAAATAACACGCGCTGGCGTACAGCTCGCACACCGCGACCATGTGGCCACGCCCCGTTATTCAGTAAAGTTTGAAATTCAAATCAATGACTGTTATGGTGAAGTTTGGTTTGCAGTCCTCGATGGACTCACCACCCCCATCATTTTAGGTATGGATTTTTTAACCACGTGGAAAGTCATAATTGACGCCACTAGGTGTTATTGGTCCATAAAAGGGTCAAAAATACAGAACCCTTTGAGTTCAGTACATAATACGCGTAACTCCCTAAATTCAATTCAATTAATTGAATTAACAACGGATCAGAGAAAAACTCTCAATGAATTTCTAGACGAAAGATTGTCTAAATTTACCGAAGGAACAGGCGTAACAAATTTAACTTCGCACGTTATCGAGTTAATAGACCCGACTCCTTTCAAATTAAAACCATATCGCCGTAGTATGGAAGCGAAAAAAATAATCGACAAACAAGTATATAAATATCTAGAGAAAAATTTTATAAAACGAAGTAACGGTCGTTTTGCGAGCCCTGTAGTATTAACATACCGTAAGGACGGCAGACCAAGAGTCTGCATGGACTTTCGTAAGCTGAACAAAAATACGAAAAAGTCAGCTTATCCCTTACCCCGTATGGACTCAATACTAGACGCGTTATCAGGTGCTAATATCATTAGTACGATAGATCTCACCGACGCTTTCCACCACATTCCTATTGATCCGAAGTCACAAGAATACACAGCCTTCGTTATTCCAGGACGAGGACAATTCGAATGGGTAAGGATGCCCTTCGGTCTGACAAACGCGCCGGCCACGTTTCAAGAATTAACAGTCCGGTTAAAAGAAAAATTTATCGAATACGTTCGAAAAAACAATTATCCTGAACGATACATTGATCAAGTTCACGCTTATCTAGATGACTGGATAATCATCTCTAGGACGTTTGAAGAGCATATCTTGTTGTTGGACATTGTTTTCACAATCCTTCAAGATGCAGGCTTGTCGATAAACAGAGAAAAATCTCACTTCGCAAAGCCCTCCGTAGAATATCTCGGTCTTATCCTCGATACTAACGGTCTCAAACCGAATCCTAAACGCGTAGAACCGATTCTCGAACGTCCAACCCCACGAAACCGTAAAGAATTGCGTCGATTCAACGGATCCGTGAATTGGTACCACAGACACTTGCGTAACATTGCACGTGTACAAGGCCCGCTAAATAAATTAGCAAGCCATAAGGTCCCATGGGAATGGACCGACGAACATGAAAACGCGTATCGAGAAGTAAAAGAAGCATTAAAAAATGCTCTAACCTTAAACGCGCCGCGCCCTGAATTACCGTACTTTTTGTACACGGACGCGAGCGACACAGGGATTGGAGCGCTCCTCACGCAAAAGGGCGAAGATCGTGAATATCTAATTACGTGCGTAAGTAGACCACTCAGAGGTGCAGAATTGAACTACACCACTACTGAGAAGGAATGCTTGGCCGTAATTTTCGCGGTCAAGAAACTTCGTTGTTATCTCGAAGCCACTGAGTTCACGGTCATAACCGATCACTCAAGTTTAGTTTGGCTTCAAGGTATCAAAGACCCGCGTGGGAGGCTCGCTCGATGGGCTCTAGAATTATTCGCCAATCGCGTGAAAATCGAGCATCGAAAAGGTACCACGAACGAGGCACCGGACACTTTGTCACGCCTTTACGAAGACTTTTCGGAAGACACGCCCCCCTCACAACTTCTACTTATGCGTAATATGTCATGGTATGATGAGTTGGTAACACGTGTTCAAAGCAATCCCTCGCGTCACAACAAATACAAACTCGGCAGTGATAACACACTGTACTATTATAAACCGAATCACCTCAAAGAATGCATTGGTGACAACAATGCATGGAAAAAGGTTTTACGTGAAACAGAAATAATTCCGATAATCAAGAAATATCACGATACCCCCCAATCAGCGCATCAAGGAATTAGAAAAACGTACTTACTAATTCTTAATAACTACTATTGGCCCGGTATGCGTGAAGACGTGAAAAGGTACATTAACGAGTGCGAAACTTGCATTAAATGCAAATCTAAAAATTCGCCGCCACAAGGCTTAATGTACCCGCGTAAATTTTCCGAACCTTGGGATACTGTTTCGTTAGACATTGTAGGCCCATTACCTCGGTCAAAAACAGGGAAATCATACATCTTAGTGTGTGAAGACACTTACACGCGTTACTTAGAATGTTTTTCATTATCAAAAGCCGACGGCCCAAAAATAGTAAAATCTTTAAACACCTTAATAAATAAATGGGGTACACCAAAAACTTTTATTACGGATAACGGAACTGAGTTCGTGAACCGTACAGTTTTGAAATTTTTATTAGAAATCGGATCTGTTCAACGAACCACACCCGTATACCATCCGCAATCTAACCCGGTCGAACGTGTTAATCGTAACATCAAGACAATGATCGCAAGTCTTCTCGGCGACAATCACCGCGAGTGGGACATCTTCTTAGAAGAGATACAATTCGCGTATAATACTACGGTACACACCTCCCTAGGAGTTACACCCGCGTTTCTAAATTTCGCCCGTGAACCAAGACGTATTGGTGAACAAATACTTGACGTTAAAACAGACTTGACTTCAAATGATAACTCCACCGACTGGTTAGAACGCGTAAAACGAATAGACGCACTCCGTAAGAAAGTCGAAAAATTTATGACTAAAGCTGTCAAGAAACAGAGCACAAATTATAATAAAAATCGACAAGAAAATATTGACCTTGAGCTTGGAGATTACGTGTTCTACCCGAATAATACCTTGTCTAACGCAGCTCGCGCTTTCAGCTCTAAACTAGCACCGCGTTACAAAGGACCAGCGGTAGTAATCGAAAAATTATCTCCCATAGTAGTCATTATCGGCGACTTAAATGGCAAAAAAATCGGCAAATATCATGTCAACGATTTAAAAATCACAAAGAAAAATCTTAGATCGCGTACTTGGTCGTAAAATCTGTTTCAGATCTCACGAAACAAAAATGGAAACCAACAAAGCGTTCACACTCCCAGCTTCCGCGGAGATCAACGTCCTTCGCTTCCAACCCGCATCGACCGACCCAGAAAACAACGTTCCTAGACCAGCCCCCACCGAAGAGGCATTTGGATTAATTTTGCTCCGTAAAAGCGAGCTAGAAGCGATTCTATCTTCACAGGATGCGACTGACTCACAGCTTACGGGAGCCCTTCAACGCGTGAGCGAACTACAGGGAAGACTTGATGAAAAAGAGGCTTTAAATCAAGCACTTCACCCCAGTAAACGTACCAACTCGAACGACGAACTCATGCACGCCTTTATCGAGTTGACCAAGGACCATAGACGTTTAACGGACAAGCTAAATGCCATCCAGATTGACTTGCAGTCCTCTCAAAAACAGAATGAGGCACTGCAAGCCGAATTAACCGCGTTTAACTTCGATTGGGATAGCCTGCTGGAAGATTACAACCGGATCAAACCACAGGCGGACTTAGCGGCTAAATACAAAAAATATTTCGCCCAAAAACTGAGTGAAGTATATCACGCGCAAGCGCAACTTCGCGAGCCAGCATTAAGACCTAAAGTTCCCCCTGGTTGCCTCAACTGCGGCAAGTTTGGGCATAGTCACCTTTCTTGTACACAGAAGTACAACGGGAAGTTCTGCCAAACTTGCACATGCACCGATTTCCCGACGCACGACTGCCCATGGCCTCACTTTGAAAACGCCATGCCTAAGTTATCTGAACATCTCAAATGTAAACGATGCTCATCACCCCGAAATCAACCGGATCCCCACTGTTCCTTGTGCCGTCAACAATTAGTCACGAAGGCAATGACGACACGTAAGCAAATTGCCGAAGAAATCGAAGCAGAACAAAACCGTGTTCGAGCAAACGGACCTCCTGCACAACCATCTGCCCCGACCGAGAAACATCCTACAACGCTGTCCGTTATACAAAAAATTCCCCAGTCTGAAACTTCAGACAGTTCATCAAATGACCCCGTCAAAAGCATTCTCACTCCAATCACCGCGCTCGTAGCCAAAGAGTCAGACGTTGTCAACCAGAAGGTCGTGAAGAAGAAGAAAACTCGCAAAGATCAGCCAACAAAACCTGCAAAGAAGGATGACGAGCCACTTTCAGTCATATAACCACTACTCATTCGTTGACAGTACTTATAATGATCTCAAGAATTTTTAGTCATCGTTCTGTTAATTTTCTCGAATAGACTTTATTTTTTTTATCTTTTTTCGTTCTAAATTAGTTAGGAACACAAAAGAAAATTCTCGTTCTGTTCCTTTTCGTTATAACACTCCTCTTAGGATAAGTTCAACCGTATACCTCATTCCATTGTCTACGTACTTATCAAAGACGGCCTGCGCCAAAAAAAAAATCTTCTTGTTAATAATAATAATTTTTTAGTACGTATGAATGAAAAATTACATATTAGTATGTTATATACACAAGTTCAATCTTGACATCTTATTATTTGGTTTTGTTCCTTTTTTATATACATTTCTCTCTATAGAGCTTTCAAAAATTTTATCGAGCAGAGGCTGTTCACCTCACTGCGTTACAGTAACTGACCAGACGTAAATGAACGACGGTAACGGCAATTCAGAAGGGGGAATTGTAACAACCCAATATAGTTCGAATTTCGTTGTCTTCCGATGAGTTGCCCTTTCCGTCGGTAATTTTGCTAATTGAAATTTGCCGCGCTTATTCATAAGAACGCGCCCGGCGACAACGAAGCAGACAACAAAACCACATGTCGCCGCCGGGCACGAAAAAGGAGATTAGAAAGAATTTGCGTGCGAATGAAGACACTTCGTGCTGTGACACGAGACTTCTTTTTCCCGCGTTTTGTAATAAGTTGCATATAACCGCAATTGTAAACCGCGTTAGTTGTAGTGTATTAATAAAGACTGTGTTAATCGACTTTCAGTGTCAGTTATTATCGACTTGGATTATTTTCTATTTGGTAAGTCTGGTCTTTTAAACATTCAGCTTCAGCTCGAGAATTCCGCTTGCAGTCGCTCTACACAACTCTCAACAAAACTCATCGTTGGTCAATTGATGGAAAACTCCTTTGTTGTGAGCTTCGTTCTCGGGTCCTACCCTCGCGCTCTACCTTTTTATAATAAAGAGAAATTAATTTAAAATCCCGGGAAAGTCGCCACAACTTTTAACAATTTCGCCATTTTAGAAATATTGAGAGGGGTCCGGTTTGCTCCACTCTCCCCTAATATAATAATCTAATAATAATGTCTATTCACAATTCACATTTTTTTTATTAAAAAACAAAATGTTTAATTTCATTTGACGAATTTCGTTAATAAGATTTAATTTTTTAGCCTTCTAAAAATGAATTTATTTTAAGTTTCATTTAAAAATTAATAAAAAAATTTGCATAATTTCTTTTTCTTTATTTAAAATCGAATAAAAAATAAAGTAATTTGAACTATTTATATTTCTCCATCAACATTTTTTTTAAAACTTTCATTTTGTAATTAATTTTGACAATCATATTGTTTTTACAAAATTTGTAGTATTTTTTTCATTATTTTTTATTTATTTAATACAATTTTTTAAATAAATATTGATTAATAAATAATAAGAATTAATTATTTTGTAATTTTTTAATAATATGAATTGAATTGAAGTCTTATTTATTTTTTAATAATTCTAAAAAATAATTATTAAATTAAAAATCTATTGATTTTATTTAGTTTTTTGCTTTGCTGTACCAAGTTTAGAATTGGATTTAAAGCAAAAAATATTTAACTTTTAAATTTAATTTTAAAAATTAAGCAGGTGCTGGTGACAAATAAAAATCAAGAAAATTTCTTTTATTCTTTTCTATTAAAAAATAAGTGTTGTCAAAAATCTTTTGTTGGACAAATCGAATTACTATAGTTTCTTTTATTTATTTCTAACAAAATTTGAAAATTATTTAACAAAATCTTAATTGTTATTAAAAAAAGATTTAAAAAGCTGAATAATTTCTTTATTTTTTAAAGATAATCTTAAACAAAATGTTGATTTTTTAGAGATAGATGATAATATAAATGTTTTGGCTTAATTAACTATTTTTTTGTAATTTCTTTTTAAAATTTAATACTGAAAATAAATAATAATAAAAATTGTATAGCTCAAATTAACTATTAATTGTATTCTGGATTATTCCAGCGAAAATCGACTAGAGCTGGTTGCTCAAAAATTTTAAAAAATTCTGTAATTAATATATAATATTCTTTAGTAGTATGAAAAACATAATTTTTTTTACTTATATCTTTTGTGGAGAAAAGGAAATTTTTACAAATCATTTTAAACTTGATTTCTTTTAAAATTATACATTTATTTTAATTGGAATTTCCTTGGGTACTCTACTCATTAATTATTTAATAAATATGAAAAATTATATGAACTTAAGCTGATTTTCATTGAATTTTTATTTTCAAGACTGTATTGAAGTTTTTTTTCTTTGAACGAACGATAAGGTGTTGTGTCAATTTTTAAAATGAGGTGAAAATGATGAAAATTTATAAAATAGAAAATCTGCAAACTTTTTTTCTCTTTTTTTAATGAAAAATTTGAATATTTTCAAAATAATTCTCATTAAGATAGAGAAATTATCTTATCTTTCACTTTTTAAACAAAATAAATTAGAGTTTTGTAACAAAATTTCTGTTGTTAATCCAAAATAATATATTTTCTTTATTTATTATAAAAATTTTTTTAAATTATATTACAGAATGTTAAATTGTATTGAGAAAAAGGTAAAAAAATTTGAATAATTTCTTTTCTTCATTTTTCAATCCGGACTTTCAATAAATGTATGATTTTTTGAAAATAAATGATATAAATTATTATAATAAAATTCTAATTTTTTGGAAATACGTAATATAAATCTTTATAATTTCCATTTAATGATTATTGTTGTTAAGATATGTTTGTACTACGTACTGACATAAGTTTGATTTTATTTGTAAAAATTAGAAACACTGCGATAATAATTGTTTTGGTACAATTAACTACTTTTTTTAATTCAATAATAAAAATAAATGAGAATATAAATATTAATTTCAATTCGTGATCATAATTGTATTCTTCTAACAATTGAAACAGAATGTGAACGCGCGCTTTAGCGCGCGAATCCTGTGCTAGTTTCAGTTAATTTGGGCAGGGCAACTATTCGGAACTATATCGACTAATTTTATGTAAAAATTCAAGGGGTGAACATCTCGTGAATTATGGTGTACACCTGTATTCAATTACCAATGTGAATTACCATGAATTACTGAATTATTATTGTAGTAGGTGTACACCAAATTCCTTAGTTGTTTGCCCCTTGTAAAAATTCTAATTTAAATAATATTGAATTCCTGAGAAACTTTTATTATTATTGAAAGTCTAAAGAAATCAGAAATAGTACGTTCAATAGCTGAAATCTAAAATGTACCCAAATAGTTTTAAAACTTAAAGAAAGTAATGAATTATTTTAATAGATGTAAAATGTAATTTCTGTTGAAATTTATTTATTCGATGCATATATTTATAAGAAAAATTAAATTACAGATACAGTGAGAGCATCGGATTTGATAGCTTTAGTCTGCTACTCAACGAGAGAGACAAATCCTTACCACCGCCGACGCCACCGGTCAGGGATGCCTCGAGTCTCAAGAGCGTCTGTTACGGCCCAGGACACGAGAAATATCCATCCTGGCCAAGTGATCCAGAACGACATCCGGAAGAGGAAATTCACACATCAACAAACACTGGGTCCCATCGCTCGAAATCGTGGACAGATCACACAAATTATCCCAAGGAAAAACCAACACAATACACAAGACCCCATAACAAAAGGCCCAATCCCACATTCACGCAACAGGTTTGTAATTACTTTTGTTCCCTTCTATATTTTAGAATACAATGTATACCATTTTAGCTGTCAAGTATGTAAGAATACAGTCTATAAAACGCGGAACTATGAGGTCAATATATTCAAATAGAGAATAAGAATCAATGTCAGCGCGGGTGAAGATTGTGCAGTTTAAAATTAAAACGTAGCTCATACTTTGTAATTGGAATATCAACAATTGACGATTTGCGACTATCACTAGGAAGGAGAAAACAGTTCTCTCTCTCAGATCAAACATCCTTTTTATTTTACCCACACGATTCGAAAATGAAGTTAAAACTGGCACTCAGTTATCAGCACCCACTTACTTTTAAAAATTAAATTTTAAAGTTAAATATTTATTTGTTTAAAACAAATATAATATTTTGTAAAATTAAGTTCCTGCTGATAACTGGGAGCAAAGTTTAGCTTCATAAAAAATATTTAATGTTAAAATTTAATTTCCAAAATAAGTGGTTGCTGATAACTGGGTGCCAGCTTCAGCTTCATGATTCGAAAATTCCCCACGAGGTCGATGAGTCATCGAACTCGAAAAATCGTTTGTTTGCTTCTCTCATTGCGAAAGAGAATAAGATATATGGGGCAAAATTTCTGAAGCGGACACCCCCAAAAAAATGTTCTGGGATTGACTTGATATTTTGGTCATTTGTTGTCCTCTATAAGAGTGATAAATTCCCAAAATATTGGTACATTTGAAAAAAAATTGTAAAAAGTAGAGGCGGTAAAAGTTTTAGATTTTCGAAAACATTGACATTTTCAAATCACTATAAGTCGGATAAAACTTTATGGATTTTCATTTATGAAGAACGGATTTTGAAGTATTTTTCATGTACTTCCTAATGCATATAAGAAAATTTTCAAAAAAAAAAATTTTATTTATGATTTTTGACCGATTTGGGTATTTTTTTTTAAAATAATTTCATTGGAAAGCTGAGGTTATTTCCGATGAAATATGTATTTTTCAGAGTGGGACAGAAAATAGTTTATGAGAAATTTAATAAAAACAGCAACGTTGCGCGCGCGTCGCGCGCTGTTGATGCGCCTTTAACAATTGCGGTTTCTGACTGCATCTTATTCAGTAATAGTTCTCTGCATTGTTCAGGGTTGAGACTGTCATTATACAATAAGGCCTGCATTACTGTTACTGAAAAGATTTAGAATAACCTATTTTGAAAATTTTACTTTCAAATCGATTAAAATTATAAATTAATATACTATTATTAGCCGAAATAGAAAATTTTTCTGGAGGAAAGATTGAATCACAAGCAAAAATTTTTAACAAAACTTAATTTTTTGTTTCAAAAGAAATAAAAAAAATTTGTATTAATTCTATAAGTCAATAATAATTTTTGTTACAAAATTTTAATTTGTTTTTTAAAGGGGAAAAAATTTGCAATATGGGTTAGAATTCTTAAAATTTTCAGAGAAAACACAAAGTATTTTTTTAAAATCAAAATGACAAAAAACATTTCTATTTGGTCTTAGGAATGTGTCCACCAAAAAAACCGAAAAATATATTATTTTTTATAAAAGTTATTGCAATATTAATTTTTTTGCAAATTTTTAAACAAAATGTTATCTCTCCTAAATGAATGAACCGATTTATGTGAAACAAGCGAAAAAAAGGGATAACATATACCATCGTTTAGAATTAGAAATTTTTTAAAAAGTTTATTTTTTAATAATTATTAAATAAATTTTGTATAAACAATTTTTTTTAATGTTCTGCGCCTTTTAAAAATTAAAAAAAATATTTACATTCACTTAAAACTATAAGAAATTAAAATCCATTGAAAAAATGTATGAATGACAATTATTTTAAAAGTTATAATGGATATTATATTGGCGCGGTGTAGTGCATCAACACTGAAGTTAGTTTTTGATAATTTTTATGGTTGTATAAGTGAATAAAAATGTTAATTCGACAGTGTTTTCTTCATTTCATAGTTAAAAATAAATCTTTAATTTTGAACGATTCTAAACGATAGTATATGTTATTCCCTTTTTTTCTCTTGTTTCACATAAATCGGTTCATTCATTTAAGAGAGATAACATTTTGTTCAAAAATTTGCAAAAAAATTAATTTTGCAATAACTTTTATAAGAAATAATATATTTTTCGGTTTTTTTGGTGGACACATTCCTAAGACCAAATAGAAATATTTTTTGTCATTTTGATTTTAAAAAAATACTTTGTGTTTTCTCTGAAAATTTCACGAATTCTAACCCATATTGCAAATTTTTTCCCTTTTAAAAAACAAATTAAAATTTTGTAACAAAAATTATTATTGACTTATAGAATTAATACAAATTTTTTTTATTTCTTTTGAATAACAAAATTAATGATTGTTAAAAATTTTTGTTTGTTATTTAATCTTTCCTCGAGACAATTTTTCTATTTCGGCAAATAACAGTATAATAATTTATAATTTTAATCAATTTCAAAGTAAAATTTTCAAAACAGGTTATTCAAAATTTTTTCAGTAACAGTAATGCAGGAATTATTGTATAATGACAGTCTTAACCCTGAACAATGAAATTATTTTTAAAAAAATACCCAAATCGGTCAAAAATCATAAATAAAAATTAATTTTGAAAAAAAAGTTGTTAAAATTTTTTTTTGAAAATTTTCTTATATGCATCAGAAAGTACATGAAAAATACTTCAAAATCCGTTCCTCATAAATGAAAATCCATAAAGTTTTATCCGACTTATAGTGATTTGAAAATGTCAATGTTTTCGAAAATCTAAAACTTTTACCCCCTCTACTTTTTACAATTTTTTTTCAAATGTACCAATATTTTAGGAATTTATCACTCTTAAGGTGAGTCCAGAATGAGTTTGATTTGTCGTTGACTTTTTGTCTGCGACTCGAATGAACGCGGTCACGCCAGTGGTTCTCAACAATTTGGAGATTTTGTATTTTGACGTGTTCCACATTCCGCTGTTCCAGTAATTAGTAATGTAAACAACATAAACAAGTTTGTGGGTAGCCACATGTCAGTAAAGTCAGGAAAATGTTAGTAAAAAATTTGTTGTCAGGATAATTAAGAAAATTTAGTCTTTTTACAGCTTATTTCCAAAAATTGTGACTTTTCTTCCAAACATTGCAACGAAATCTTTCACAAATGTAATAGTTGGAATTTTGTAAAATTTAATTTAAAATAATAAATTTGTTTCAAGTATTTGGTCCCAATTTTTTAAAAATCAACTTTTGAAGAATTTTTTTGGCAAATTTTAAAAGTAATTGAATTATTAAAAATTTTAATGAAAAATCTTTTAATTTAAAAATGAAAATTAATGAAAATTAGCTTTTAATTTCAATTACATATTTAAAAAAATTCAAGTACATACAGAAAGAATAACATTTTAAAATTATTTTTAGCATTTTGGAGAAAACGATCATGTTCAACATTTTTAATAAAAATTCATCAAAAAATTATTTAGTTTTTTTAAAATATTCAAAAATTCTTTTCAGAAATTCAATTATTTTCGAAACATTACATTAAAATATTTTTAAAAACTAAATATTAGAATTGTTTTATAATAACAATTATCTTCGAACAAAGTAAATAAGAATTTATGGAAATTTACAGTTTGAACTTATTAAAATTTTAGAGAAATCATGGTCCTGTTTATAATTAAAATTCTTCAAAAATTTGATCATTTTTATTTATACTTTCCAAAAATTCAATTATTTTTAAAATGTTTTACCAAATTTTTATTGTTTAGAAATTTATCAAAATTAAAAAACTATTACCATTAAAAAATTGTTTTAAAATATTTTTAAAACATTAAATGAAAGAGTTTCTTTATAAATTTTTGAATATATTATACCTTAATAATTTTAGAAAAACCTATGGAGAGTTACAATTATTATAAAAAATTTAGTTTTAGTAGATATTTAAATAATTTTATTCAAAAAGAAACTTTTGGAAAATGATTTCAATTAATTGATTCAGGGATGAAGTTTAGTTGAACAGTAAGAGTTACATAATTGTAATTTTTATAAATTATTAAAATTCCTAAATTTTATTCATTTTCCGTAAACATTCATATTTTCCTGTAAAAAGAATTTTGTCAGGGAAAGTAATTTTAATGTCAGGGAAATTGATAAACTGAAACTTATGTTAAATCACAAATTAAATAAATTATACATTTGGTTTCAAGTATGTCATTTCTTTTTATTTATTTTTTTTTTGCATAAATTTACTGAAGAATGACAACAAAAAATTCAATGAAATATTAAATTAAATTAAAAATGAAGAATTAAAGAAAAGATTTTAATCTCGTTCTCTTATTTTTTGATCAATAATGGCTTTAATTTTGATGTAGCCATCTTTCCTCTTTATTTCAGGAATTCTTCTCCAACAATCCCTTATGGCTAAAAAGTAATCGTTTTCCCTCTGTATTTTTTCTGCCTGAGAATTCATTTCAGAAGGAAAATAATCATGAGTGGTTTCTTCTTCACCTGTAAAAAATGTAAATTTATAATAGAATATTGTGCAACGAGTGAAGAAGGGCGATTTATCGCGAGCTCCACGAATTGTACACGATAATTTGCAGGGAGAACAGTAAGTTCATAAGTTAGTTAGTTTGTAAGTTAATAGGATAGTAAGTTCGTGATTAAGTTAGTTCGTAAATTAGTTAGTTAGTTTGTTTGTAAATTAGACAGTTAGTTTGTAAGTTAGTTCGTAAATTAGTTTGTTGGTAAGTTTGTTAGTTTGTAAGTTAATAGGATAGTTATAAGTTAGTGACTAAGTTACTTTGTAAATGAGTTTATTTGTGAGTTAATTAGTTAGCAAGTTAATAGGTGACAGTTCAATTCCACTGCAGGTGTTGGACAAATACATTAATTTGGTGTATTAAAAATTATTTTCAACAGAATATATGCCTTTTTCTGCACTTACTTCTTTCTGAATCACTCAAAACTACAACTTGGTCCTCAGCTTCATTTTCACTGTCCGACCCAATAGGAAGTGGAGTCACTTTGGAAAATTGAAAATTACTCACAGTTCTGTAAAACAATAAATAAAACCCAGTCAAAATAATAGTATATGCAGATACGACTTTAAAAATACTGAAATATTAACTAAATATGTAGGTACTTGAATAAAAGGAATCTTAATTGAATCAAATAAATTTTATTCAAATCAATAACTTTTTAGAGTGGCGACAAAATTTCATTTTCAAAATTCTCTGACATATATTTTTGATTAATCTAAAGTTATTTATAAGTGATAAAAAATTTAATATTGTTTTAAAGTAACAATTTTATTTATAAAGTCAAACATAGGATATTCAAATTTTTCCCCGGTTATCTTGAATATCTCGGTTAGTACATATTCCGGAAAACTACTTAAAAACAAAAATTTGAAAAGTTCTATGTAAATGAAAAAAATTAGATTTAAATTAAAAAATTTTTTTTCAAATAAAAAGTCTGATAATTTTAAATCTTTATTTTTACGTAATTTAATTCTTAATGTATTATATGAACTTACTTATTGTGTAATGGATAATCTTTTAAAACATTATCCATTATTTTAAAATATGGCCAACTTGAACGTGGTTCTTCAGAGGCTCCCGAGCCGGACGGTTTATATTTATTGATTTTTGCTCGTTCGGCATAATAAGAACTTTTTAGAGTTTTCCACAAATCCTTTAGTTGCCTTACTGTGAAAAAAAGTTTTAAAGTAATTTATGGAAAATTTATTTTAAAAATGTACGATTCATAAAAATAAGTGTATAAATACTTATTTATGGGTCAGAATTCGTGAAATTTTAACAGAAAATAAAAAGTATTTTTTTTAATCGAAATGTTGAAAACATTAAAATTCCAAAAAATAATTGAATTTACGGGAATAATTTTGTTATTTATCGATATAATTGAATTCTTTCTAAGAATTTCGTTAAAAATTTTGAAACAATTAATTATAATTTAAAAAAATGTAATTAGTTTTGAAAATAATTTGAATCTTGTGAGAAATTATATTAAAAATAACTAAATTTTTGCAGATTTGATTAAACTTTTTTTAAAAAATTTGAATTACTAAGAAGCATTTTATTATTTATGAAAATAATTGAATTCTTGCGAACGATTTTATTAAAATTTTTAAAAATAATTAAATTTCCAAGAAGAAATTTATTACTTTTAAAAATAATTGAATTCTTGTTATGAATATTGTTATTTATGAAAATACAGTAGAACCTCGGTTATCCGAGCCTCGATTATCCGAGATTCCGGATTATCCGAGGCACTAAACATGCTCGGATTATCCGGAATAACTCGGATAAAACGGATCGAGCGACTAAATTTGGAAAATAAATTTTACAAAACCACTATTTGTGATCATTGCATTTAAAATTTCGTCCATTTTTGTCATTTAATATTATTCTAACACTTTAAACACATGAAAAATAATTTTAAATTTTGAAATTTTCATTGGTTCCGTGTTATCCGAGTTTTCGATTATCCGAGGTACCTCTTCCCCACATTACCTCGGATAATCGAGGTTCTACTGTAATTGAATTTTGCAAAGAATTTCATTAAAATGCCTCAAAATAATCGAATTTTCGAGAATAATTTTGTTATTTATCGACATAATTTAATTCTTTTGAAGAATTATATTTATGTAAATAATTGAATTCTTGGGAAGAGTTTTATTATTTATATGAAAATAATTAAATTATTGCGAAAAATTTTATTAAAATGTTTGAAAAGAATTGATTTTCTGTGAAAAGTTTTGTTCTTTTTTAAAATAAAATTGAATTTTTTATAAGAATTTTATAAACATTGCTTTAAATAATTAATTTTTTCGATATATATATATATAATAAATATTCTGGAAATTTTATTTTAAATAATTGAAGTCTTGTGGAAAACTTTATTTGTGAAAATAATTGAATTTTTTGATTAATTAATTGAAAATATAGTTTCAAAAATAATTGAAATTCTTCGACGAGTTTTATTATTTATGAAAATAATTAAAATTTTACTTAGAATTTTATCAAACATTTTTTAAAGTAATTGTATTTCCATAAAAAATGTTATTTTTAGTGAAAGTGATTCAATTATTGTGAAGAATTGTATAAAAATTGTATTAAATAATTGATTTTTTCAAATTTTTGTTGAAATTGCAATTCTATATTAATTGAATTTCTGGGGAAATTTTATTATTTATGAAAACAATTGAATTTTATCTTTTTAATAATTTTAAATAATTGAATTTGGAATATTTTTTGAAAATAATTAAATCGTTTTAAAGAATTTAATTATAATTTTTTAGAACAGTTTTTATATTTCTAGTAATAGCGGATATAAAGTAGTGGAAATTCTAAAGAAAATAGTAGCTTTTAGTGGTAGCAATCTAAAAAAATTAGCCAAGTAGTAGTACAAAGTAAGAAAACTAGTAAATATGTAGTAGGTTTCAATAGATGAGTGCGTAACCTATATTCAATTAATTATAATTTAAAATTTTAACTGCAATTTATTTTTAAATTCATTCTTATGGAAAAATAATTCTACGTATTTCAATTATTTAAATAGAAAAATAAATAATCGATAGAATAAATAATTGTTTCTTAAAATTGAATACTAAAAAAGAATTTTATTAAAATTTTTGAAAATAAATAATTTCTTTCTTTGAAAAATACTTACATTCTTTAAGGAATTAATTTTAAGTTGTGCTTATGAATATATATCTAAACAAATAAAATAATAGATATTGAATATTTAAAAAAATGTCTAACTGTATCTAAAATTTTACTAAAATTTTCAAGAATATCTTTTTTATTCCAACTATTAGTGAATTTTACCTCGTGAAAATTCTCAAAAATAGGGAAAAGTAGCTTTTAGTATCAAAAATTGAAAAAAAGCATCCAAATATAAGCTAATCGTAAAAAGTATTAAATAGTAGGTTTTAGTAGATGAGTGCGAAGCCTGCATCAATAAAACATTTTAATATTAAAAAGAATTAAATATATAAATACCTTCCCATTCTTTGTTGGTCATGGCAAACATTTGAGAAGCAATTTCTTGCCATGTTTGCCTCTTTTTTGTCGCATTTCTGTATTCATAATGTTCTCTATCATATAAATAGGGATATTTAGAAGTTAAATTTATTAATACTTCTCGTTTATTAATTTCCTCCAATTTATTCATTTTAAGAAATTTCAAGAACTGTGAAAACTAAAATTACTACAAATTGTAGAAAAAACAAAACAACGTCGTTGCTATGGAACAATTATATATAAATATATATGTATATATTTAAATTTAAACTTGGAGATTTTTCCATTAAAATTTTTTAGAATTCAATTATTTCCAAAATTTTTAATTGAAATTCTTTAAAACTTAATTTTCAAAAATTGTAATAAAGTACTTGAAAAAAATGATTTATTTTCAATTAAATTCTACAAAATTGCAATTATTCCAAATATTTTTTATTGTATATTTCAAAAATTTAATTAGAAAAATTATTCAAAAATAACATTTTAAAGAGTTTTCTATAGTTATCCTTTTTACGCCAGAAAAATCGAAATAAGTTGCATTTTATACTAAAAATGTGGCCAATTGTTTATAAGAAGGGTCGCTTTTAAATGGAATGATTTTTTAAGTAATAAATACAGTTTTAATTATGAATTCTCCTTTTAATTTTATTAAGTAAGATTCATCTATAGTGAACTAAAATAAATTATAAATTTATAAACTGAACAAAAATTGTCAATTTTCTTTGAAAGAACAATTATTAACGATTATTAAATAAGAAATGGTTATTTAAACAAAAAATAATGAAAAAAAACATCCACAATCTTGGAGTAAAAATTGAGTACATTTAATTATTTCGTTCAACTTCTTCAATTGCACTTAACACGTCCATAAATATATCTTCCTGTTCTTGGTCGTTCAGAGTCAACCATGATTTTCTTATCAAGTTGAGAAAACCATCTTCACAAAAAATGTGTTCAACTCTATGTACAGGTTTCGATTCATTTTTTTCTCTTTCCAATCGCTGCTTTATTTCTGAGGTCTGCAATTTAATTAATTCCTTTGCACTCTCGTTGATGTTTTTAAAGTCTTTGCAACATTCGATTATTTCATTTTCTATAGCTTGCGTTTTATTTTTTTGTTGTTTTAATTTTTTTTCTGCGAATTCATCCATTTTTGGGAGAATGTGTGGATTTTTCCTTTTCTGTGCAACGAAATCGTTTTTCGAAGTAATGTTGTTAGAAGCATTTTTATTCTTATCTAAAGACAAATTATTGCTCTTGTCAGAATTAGTTGTAAGTTTTGTTTTAACGTTTGATAATTGGCTACCTTGTTGTATATTAGTTCGATTATTATTATAATTTTCTGAGAAATTCGAGAAAGCGTTGAAAGAATAGTTTGTTTGTAGAGAACAGGTTGATGGTTGAGATTTTGAAGCATTTTCATTATTAGCTGAAGACAAATTATTGCTCTTGTCAGAATTAGTTGTAAGTTTTGTTTTAACGTTTGATAATTGGCTACCTTGTTGAATATTAGTTCGATTATTATTATTTTCTGAGAAATTCGAGAAAGCGTTAAAAGAATAATCTGTTTGTCTAGAGCAGGTCGTTGGTCGGGATTCTAAAACATTGAAATTCTGTTTTTCACTGGGCCCAGAGTAAACATACTCGTTTTTCGCAATACTTTGAGTGTTATCGAATTTGGTTTTCCTTGCAGTGACTGTTGATTCGGAGCTGGTTGTTGGTTGAAATTCTAAAACATTGTTATGCTCTTTTTCGCTGTACATAGAGTAAATATGATCTGCTCTGTTAATGTTACCGAAATTGGTATCTACTCCTTCGGAATCACTTTGAAAAGAGGTATTCCTTGTCAAATCAATTGTATCAGTTGCAAGCACCTCTTCCTCGAACGTATCGATTGGTTCTGGTTCATATATTTCTTCACCAAAAGATCGCATGCTGTCTCCTATACAAAAAGTTTATATAAAATTAATAAAAAAAATTTTTCAGGAAAAAAATGTTAATAGAATTGAAAATAAAGTGGAGAGATGTAGTAGATTTTACTTAGATTTACGGTCGTATTTTCCAAATAGGAATTTATTTTATGTTTAATTTTTTTATTTTTATTTATTTCATTTATTTATCTTTTATTAAAAAAATAAAAAAATTTTATAAACAAATTAATTTTTTTTAACTTTGGATACGATAAATTTTTAATTTTCTTTTTTCAAAACATACCTGGAAATGATAAGGTTTTGCAAAAAGTTTCAGAGTGGGCCTGACAAGTTTAATGGGTTCAAAAAAATAATTAAGCTGCCCGTGCAGGTCGCAAGCACGCGGCACAATGGGATTTTTTTACAATTTAATATTAACAATTGTCTGGAGCCTACAAATTTTGAATTTCTGATGCCAGACGTAAGGTAATATTTTACCAGTGAAAGAACATTGACCAGTAAAACAGTTGTATTTTCATCGGAAAGAACATGGCAAATTTATATTAACACAGTGCCTAAAAATAAAAAAGGTTGAATGAAAATGGTTACGAATATTCTCAACAATCTATATTTTCCTGATGACACACCCAGAAATGTTATTTAAGTGTATAACTTGTAACTTATTTTCTGTTTATACATTGTTCATTTGTCATATTCATAACCAACCAAAAATTTGAAAAATTATTTTCAGCAATAACTTGCATATTGAATTTATTGTTTTATCATAAACTATTGTTTGAAGAAATGAGGAATTAAAAAATATTTTTTTAAGTGCTAAAAGTTATAATTTGTGAAACATCGTGATAAGTAAACAATTTGTTTTTTACTGGTGTCAATTCTTTTACTGGTGCAACTACTCTAATTATTTATTTTTAACTTTACAACTTTTTCTGCCAAGTACAAAATATTTTAAAGAATATGAAATATAAATTTTTAATTTTTTTATAAAATAAACTCTAAAAAATTATTAAAAATGTTTCTACTTTTTTTTTAAATTTTACTTATTATGTCGTAAAAGCTAATCCTAGAAAGCACATTTTTCGGGAAGTAAAAATGTTGTTTTATTTAATACACAAATAAAGAAATACCTTTTGCATTTAGATTTGGAAAAGTTGAAGTTGTCGATTCCATTAAGTCAAATCTACCCTTAGTGATCAAATTTTGAATTTGAACATTTCCAATGTGATAATTTGTTAACGAATCTGACGGTGTTGCTCTTATTTCTTTTGCGACAGGTCTAAAATTTATTTGAGAATAGGTGCCTTCTCTTGTTAGGTCATTTGATACTTCTGAAATAGAAATTAATAATTTTAATGTCAAACTTATACATAAAATAGCTATAGACTACCTTTAAAAAAATTAATTGAGTAAAATAAGTAAAAGAAAGCAATACTTGAATTACTGTTGCACATATTTTATCTTTGAAATATTTTTGAGAATTTTTATCCCTGTTTTACTTAATGTTGATCAACTACAAAAATTAAAATTACATTTTTTAATTTTTAAAAATTAACATTAAAAATTTTTTTTTCAGAACAATTATATATACATTTTCTATATATTTTAAAGTTAACATCAAAGGAAAATAAAACATTTTAGTAATGTTTAGTTAATTTTAACATTAGTGAACATGTTAATTACATGTTTATTTTGAATAAGCATATATTTTTGGGGGTAACCTATAAAACAGAACATTAAAAAGGACAAAAATGTGAAAAAGAAATTAATTTATAAATTGGATTATATTCAAATATTATATGTATATTATAACTTTACCTTTAGTATTGTAGAACTGAAAAATGGAAGAAGTTGACGGAAATGGAATTTCAGAATTTATCATTTTCAAATTTGGTGTTAGATTCTCTTGTTGATGATTCCTATTCATAATTGTATTCAACTGAAATGTGGAAGAAGTTAACGAAGATGAATTTTCAGAGTTTATTTTTTCCAAATTTGATGTTGAATTATCTTGTTGATGATTCCTGTTCATAATTGTATTCGACTGAAAAGCGGTAGAAGTTGCCGGAGATGGATTTTCAGGATTTATTATTTTCAAATTTGGTGTTGAATGCCCTTGTTGATGATTCCTGTACATAATTGAATTCAAACTTTATTTACAGTTTAAAGATAAAAGTTTTATAAATTCAACAAATTTTTAATTTTCCAAAACATTTATTAATTGAAAAACTAAATATTTTAATTAATTTGTCAAATGGAATAAAAATTAAGAGAGTTAAAATTTTACTCTCAACTTCCAAAGTTACTAAACTTAACTAAACAATTTTCTACAGTGCATACAGAAAAACTTACACTTTAAATGAGGACATGAATATAGTAGAAAATAAATAAACTTGCCTTAAAATAAAAGCAAAATAAAAATTATATTTGAAAACTTACTGTTTGTGAACTATAAATCGGGATAAGAATTCCAAATCGTTATAGTACGCCCAATTAGTCTTTCCATTTTTCTTATTTTTTGTGAACTGTGTTCGCAGTGAGTTCCAGCATTGAATAGGATCTATAAAAAATTATAAAAATTATTATCTTATCAGTCAATATTAAAATCTTTCAATTTTGTCACTTTCCAAAATTATGTAAATTTGATAAATTTAAAAAATAATCTTGCTATCAATTTTTTTTAAGTTTAAAAGTTTTTCTTATTAATATTGCTTACGGAGAAATTGTAGAATTTTCGTGGTATGCTTAGCGTTCTGCTTGAGTACCAACGTCAAATGGTTAAATAAAAAATTAATTATCATTGAATGAAATAGATTTCTTTATAATAATTTTTAATAAGAATTGTATTTAAAATTTTTGAAATCAACTTATTTATATAAGCGCAATTAACAACTTTTCTTTAACCCTCCGTTACACATCTTTGTTATTAACCAATAGTGGAACAAAAAATGTTTTGAAAACTTAATTTTTTTATTTAACGTAACCTCACTTTTTCGAGTTTTTTTCTAGCTTTGAAGCTTCATAATTAAATATTGATTATGTTTAAAGTAAATGTTTTTTTTAGAAATATGTTAAGGAGTAAACTATCGAAAGGTATAAAAATTGATTTTATTATGCAATAAGGAAAACAAAAGTTATTAAAAAAATACTGAAACCCCTGAAACCGTAGAGGGGATCCCTCTCCAGGTGTATGACGAAGGGTTAAATGATATATTGTATCATTGATATACAATATAAATGATTACATTATATATTATCCACATATTAAATAACATTTCTTTCCTTTTTTAAATACATATTATATTATTATAATTATCAAATTATAATTTAATCACTTGTAAATAACTTTAAAACATAATTTCAATAGAAGTTTTTTCAAACGTTTCGAAAAAATTTTTTCAAAAACTTAAAAATTAATATTTTAAGGTAAAGTAAATAAAAATTTAATTTTCTAATAAACTTTTCAAGTCATTTTAAGATAAACAAGAAAAATAGTTTTAAAATTAACTCGAAAAACTTCTAAATATTAATTAAAGTTATTTTTAAGGTTATGTTGAGCACTGGTTACAGTTTTAATCGTTTTAATTATTATTTATACGTTTTTGACAAAAATTAAAAAAATGTATAAAAACGATATACTGAATCTCCCTTACTTATTACATAACACATTTTTGAAAAATATTTAATTTTTTAAATGTATAAAATAGCACTACAAAATCTTGGTTTTTCAGTTTTTTTCACTTTCTTTCAAAATTTTTAACACAGACAACCCTAGTTGAAAGTATTATTAAAATACAAAATTATAATACATATACAATAATTATTGTAATGCAAAGAAAACCATTGAAATCATGCAGAAATAAATACCTATCAGTTTAATTCCTTTTGCTTCTAGGTGGGCAATTATAGCTTTCCAAGCAAAATGTTTTACGTCCTTCTTGTTTCTGAATTTATCAGAATCATACAAACATGGATAAGAGGCGACAAGTTTTATTAACTCACGATTTACGTATGGATTTTTATCCATTTTTTAATATTTTGTAAATAAACAATTTTATACGTTATCAAATTACCAAAAATTAATTTATGTAAAGAAAGAAGATCAAAGTTTTGCAATTGTTTTACTGCGTTGCAATGAAGTTGCTAAGGATTAATGCAAAATAGCGATTGTCTTTTTTTCCGGAAATTAACTTTTCACGACCTGTCTGTTCGGAATTTGAAATTAGTTGTTTTTCATAATATTTTGTTTAATATCTTTGATAATTCATTATTTCTAAATTAGTATTTATTTAAAATTCTAAATCTTAATTTTCCAGTTATATATATAAATAAATATAATCTATTCTATTTGTTAATTTATTTATTTTTTTTACTGAGATTTTATTCTCAAGTTCCATATTAAATGTAGAATAATATTTCAATTTTGTAAAAAAAAAATATTTTCAAAGAAACCAACAACTTTTTAAAAATATTTTAATATCTATATAGTAGTAATAGAATTTAGTTTCTACTTTTGATCCAATCAGAAAACTATGATACTTTTTTATAAAATAAGTAAAATCTTTTATTAAAAATGAAAGATTTTCAATAAAAAAGAGAAATAATTTTTATTTTATTTTTGTATTTCCCTGATTATTTCCTGATTTCAGTCAAAAATATTTATGTTTATTCTACTCCTGCTGAGAACTTTAATCAATTTTTATTAGAAAGTTCAATTGAATAATTGAATGTTTCTCAAAATTTAAATCTTATAAAGATTTATTAATTTAAAAGAAAATAATTGAATTTCGGATTTTGTTATTTATGAAAATAATTGAATTCTTGTGAAGAATTTTATTTCAGATTTTTTTAAATAATTGAATTTTCGTAAAAAAAATTTAATATTTGGGGAAAGAATTGAATTCTTTAAAAGGATTTTATTTTTGTGAGAATAATTAAATTGTTGCAACGAATTTTATAATAAAATTTTTAAGGAATAGATTATTTAAGAAAATAATTAAATTTTTCAGTGATTTTTATTAAATTTTTTAATAATTTGATTATTTATGAAAATAATTGAATTTTATTTATAAAAGAATTTTATTAAAATTTTTAAAAGTAGGTAATTTAATTGTTGAGAAGCATTTTGTTATTTATACGAAAATAATTGTATTCTTGTCTGGAATTTTATTTAAATTTTTATAAATAATTGAATTTTTGTGAAAAATGTTATTGCTTGTGAAAACTTTTAGAATTTTTTTTATTTCAACTATTAATGAAAACTGACCATGAAAACCAGGAATTTTTAGTATTATTTCTACTTTATATTTAAAGATTTTTATAAATATTTATACGAAATAGATAATTTTAACAATTCTGATAGGTTTCTTCTCGTACAATCAGAGTCTAACTTTAAAAATTTTGGATTGACACTGCTACATAATAATAGTTACGTATCAACTATGTCATTACAAAATTTTGAGTCAGTTTCGAGGGTACGAAGTGACGCACTTTTTCTACAGAGAGGTAAAAACATATTTTTTTCTTATGTTTTATTTCAATTTTAACTTATTGTCAGTTTTATAATTTTTATTTTGTTAACTTTGTTCCCTTTTATTTTTATACTTACTTTTTAATTTCTTACAATTTTTTTTAAATAAAAATGTTTTAAATTAATTTTTATTATATTTTAAATTAAACAAAATTCAAGCTCAAAGATAAAAATTAAATAGCCTAAATTTGGAATTTAAGTCTTTGTTGAAATGGAAAGAAAACTTACTTGGAAAACGCGGATTGTACGCCTAATACACATCATAGCGGTAGTTGATTTCTATGGAAGGAATAAACTGTGTTTTGTCCATGGAATTTAAGCTTCTGACGTTCATTTTTTAATAATTGAAATTTCTCGAATTGAATATATCAGTAGAATCGTCGGTATCAGTTAGTGATGATAAGAAAATCTAGAAAAACCAGATCTTAATCCCGCAAATTGTTCAAAATGTTAATACTGATGGATTAAGTCATTTCTCTCAAATTAATTCAATTACTACAATGTCCTTTTATGAAAGAGTATCAATAAAAATTTCTGGATCTGAAATAATTAAACAAGCAATGAAATTATAAATGTTATGACATATTTGTATGATACAGAACAAATTAAAAAATAAACACAATAATATTTCACTTGAGAAATAAATATAGAAAATAAAAGTTTACGTATATAAATATTAAGTTCTCTAATAAATAACATTTAATGTAAATAGATTTTCAAATACATAAACTTACCAATTTTTCAAACAAACCAATTTTGGTAAGTGGATATCGGACATTCATGAACAAATTCCAAAATTTGCATCCAAACTCGGTCAAAAATTCTCTGGCGCTTAGAAACAGACAATAATTACAATAATTCTGGGAAATCTCCACAAACACAAATTCTTTCAACGACAGCTTCATTATTGTAGTAAAGTACTGAAAGTACTCACAAATCGTATCTTGCATTCACGTGAAATATTTAAACTTCTATTTTACGAGATCGATTAATGATTAAAAAAATTTCGTAGTCATTGTCAAAATTACTCCGACTGTTTCTATCCAGGGCATTATTCTGAGATATAATTTGATAAATCTGCGTCACTGAAAATTTTCATCGAATTGATGTAATAATTATTGTGTATGTGAAATACGAAGATTTTTGATAGAAGTGAACGAATTAAACAATTGCACCAGCAGTCGACTGAAAATAATTTGCCAGTATTTCCCGTTGTTGCAAACCAGTAACAGGAATTGCACCCTCATGATAATAATTTTCAACTTGTGGACTGTTTCGCGTAACTGGATTATTATGACTACTCAATTCAATAGATTCTCCCCTTTCTAACTTTTTGTTCAGGACGAAATTGTGAAGACACACAGTCGCAAGTACAATGGCAATCGATGTTTCTAATTTGAAACATAATTTATTGTTTAAAATACGCCACATTGCACATAAAATACCGAAGGCATCTTCAATACAATTACGAGCATGCGACAGCCTAAAAAGAAATAAAAATTACGCAAATTATAACAATAGAATTTGTGTATCATTTAGAACGTAATATGAAAAAAGCGATTAATATTTTTTTTATCTGCATATAATTCTTCAGGGTTGCCACAAAAAATTATTTCTATTTTTCCTTGACTTTTCACTGATTTTCAGACAAGATTTTGACATTTTCCCTGACATGAAAGAATATTCTGATTTACTCTAAAAATAATAGATATACTCAAAATATTCAAGATGAATTTTATTATTTATAGAGATGATTGGAATTTTGATGGCAATTTTTTTTCAATTTTGAACATACCTAATTGAATTTTGTGATAAGAATTTTATTACTTTTGAAAGTAATTACATTTCTTAAATCATTTGTTACTTCTTTAAAATTCAATGTTTTTAGTGTTTTTAACTAAAATTTGTATATAAACACATTATTCTTAATAATTAATTAATGAAATATATATTAAAAATTTAACTGATTTCAGAAGAATTTGACTTATTACAATTTTTCTAACATCTTTAGATGTTTGAAAAATTATAATTTCTAATTAAATTAATTAAAAACTTAAATTTTATAAAATTTTTAATTGATACCCTTTCAAATTGATCTATTTATGAAAAGTGTAAACGCAACTCTTTTAAAATTGAATTAATTTTGAAACATTTGAGTAAAATTATTCATTTAATAATTTATAAGTCTGTACTTTATGATAGTTGATCAAGATTTAAGTTATTTATAAAGAAATTATAGTCAGAAATTGAAAAACTTGAAGGTTTCATATTAAAATTTGCGGTAATTTCATAGTTTATAAGGCAAACAAAAAAGACACAAAAATTCAGAATTTTCTTATAAATTATAGAATTTCAATTTTTTTGTACTTTTAATATAAAGCTATACTTTTTTCTAAATTCCATGTGTCAGAATATATGATTATTATAGTTATGATGTTATTAAAACTATATTCCAATTCATATTTTCTTTTTATGATAATAAATTTGAATTAAAAATTTTTACGTTGTATTATTTTTAAAATTGCTAATTTTATTTAAAATTTTACTAAAAAAGTGAGTTTATGGCTTATGAGACAAACGAAAAACACATCAAAATTTTCTTATAAATTCAAATAATTTAAAATTTATTCAGTATTTTAGAAAAAATTCCCTGACTTCTCTGACCTGTGGCAACCTTGTTCTTATTATTTTATTAATAAAAAGCTACGTAGCCAAATTCTCACATTTCACTTACCTATAATTGTAATTTGCCTGTCTTGGAGTAAGACCTCGATGTCGAGAAAATGGTGTCATCATGTAGGATGTTTGTTGTGTGAATATTTCGTCGCCAATAAAAAAAATGGTAAAACAATATTCGACCGAGGAAGGCGAGCACTTTGCGGAAGATTTGCTTCATTTTTCTCTAATGCCTCGTATAGATCAGAGTTTCTGAATGAAGACAAATCACTTACAGATCCATAGTCTCCAATTTCGACCCAAGTGAACCGGTAATAGGCATCACACGCCGCAAGCATCTTGACACTAAAGAAGCCTTTGTAGTTGTAGAAAATACTTCCCGAATGTGGCGGTGCATCAATGCGGATCTCTTTACCATCTACTGCGCCTATGCAGTTAGGAAATTGCCATTTGCTTCGAAAGCCACTAGCAATTATTTTGTAGTCCCGTTGATCTTTTGGTGCCATTACTATTGGCGATAACGCTTCCCAAAGAATCGGACAAACTTCAGCAATTATTGCATAAGTTGTTGATTTTCCAATGCGGAAAAAGTTTTTACTCGTTGTCGCGCTATCACCGTTAGCAAGGAAACTGTAGAAAGAATAAATTAAATAAATATAATTGCTACAGGAAATATACAATTTAAAGAAAGTAATAAAATACTATTAATTGCATTAGTCAAACAATCAGGGTGTCCACAAGTTCCAGTTTATCAATTTTCCTGACAAAATTTTTTGAAAATATGAAAATTTACAGAAAATTAGTAAAAATTAGAGCCCTGACTTTTCCGGGTTAAAAAACGGAATTTTTCAAGGTTTTTAAAACTATACTTTACAAAATAAAATAATTAGTCATTATGATTTTCAAAAATTTCAAAGTCAAACCTTTTTGAAATTAAACAAATTATAAAAAATTGTTATAAATCATGAAGAAATCAATCACTCCGAGTCTTCGACTCAGAGCAATCGATATCTTTATGCTTTATAAATAATTAAAAATGGCCGACTGATAAAATCATTATTTTATATTATAAGAATATTGTTACCGTAACTTATTCAAAATTATTTTCATCATTTCAATTTAATTATTGTTTTCCAGAATTTTTAACTAAAATTCTTCCTTAAATTAAGTATTTTCAATAATTTTTAAGAAAGTTCTTTGAGAATTTTCATATCTATTTGTTTGCAATTAAATTTTATAAAATTTGGATTATTCAGAAATTTCCCTGACAAAAAATTTTTTCCTGTCATTCCCTGCTTTTACTGACAAAAATGATGTTTTATTGACATTTTCCTGACTTGTCTGAGATGTTGTCACCCTGAAATATTAATATAAAATAAATTCAAACAAAGGAAGACAAACTATAAAAATTATATTAGTAAACAATTAAATAAAATAATTCAATAATTATAACGTGAGACAAACTAGTCATTCTGATGTGAACATTAAATCAAAATAACTCACTACTATTAACTATATAAGAAGTAATTATATTCAAACAAAGTCAATGTAAAAAAGTCATCAAGAAGACTATCTTTAAATTAAAATTTAAATTGAATTGTGTTATTACATAATACAATTTTATTCTTTATATCAAAATGAATCGATTGGTCTATATAAAGAATAAAATTTATTAGAATTAATAAAAGTAGGTAATCACAATTAAAGCAGAAAAAATACCATATTTTAAAACTAATATCCTTCTTCAAAATTATATTATTGTTCGATAAAATATTATTCCCTTCATAAAAACGAAGTACAAAACATAGTACGTATTGATACTTACTTTAAAGTCAAAGCCAGTCGCAATCTGGAAGGCAATGGACGTCTAATGCTAAATTTCTTTAATCGCAGACCCACGATGTCATGCAAATCCTCAAAATCATTTGGTGTCATGCGCACCATTTTTAAAAACTCGTCGTGATCGTTTTGAAAAAAGTATAAAAATAACGCTTCGTAAGCACCAAATATGTCTCTCATTTGATCTTTGATGTGTGGTTTTACCCACCATCGTCGAACACCATCTCCGCAGATATTTAAATATCTTAAATATAAATGAAGAATCTTCATCCACGACAGCATGATCAAATTTAGAACTGTTATCAAAGCCATTTTCTCATTCAATAAAATTCACAACTTTACTCAATTCAAGAGGATATTATTGTCCAAAGTTGTATGGCACCAGTATATTTTGCATTTAAGTTTGGTATTTTTCTGTAGTGTCCCACGTGACATGAATCTGAAATTTTAATTTAAATCGAATATTTTTATTACCGACCTACTATTATTATTTATTTATTTTACATTTTTAAAATTCAAGAGTTCTTTTAGTCTTCTTTATTCTGTTCTTTTTGAACTTATGTATTTATTAGTTCAGAGAATAAGCATAAAAAATAGCAACACAAAAAAAATATTTGAAGTTAGTCTTAATTAATGACGAGGTTTTCGAAATAATAAATTTGAGTAAATTCTATTTCAGGATTGACAAAAAAAAATTATTCGGTTTTTTGCTGACTTTTCTCTGACTTCCAGGCAAAATTTTGATTTTTTCCCTGACCCTGATGAATATTCTGATTTACTCCAAAAATTACTAGATAATCCAAACAATGTTCTATTACATTTATTTATGAATTTCCCTAATTGTAAAATTATTCGAAAATATAAATAACTTCTTTTTTAAATAAATATTTAATCATTATTATTTTTCTATAGAAATTAAGATTTTCAAATTCAAATCTTCTAAAATTCAATAACTTGATAATATTATTATAAAACATGTTTTATAATAAATTTAAGATTACAGAGTGATAAAATCATAATTTTATATCATAAAAATATTGAAAATAATTGAAACGTTTTAAAGAATTTGATTATAATTTTTAGCGATTATTAGCGAATTTAAAGTAGTGAAAATTTTCAAAAAGCAGAAATATAGCTTTTATTGGCTGACATTTCTATTAATTATTTTTATTATTTTTTCTTGCCTTTCTTTTTAAATATCATGGTGAATTTATGTTTATATTAATTTATGATTAAGTTATAAATACCTTAATGTGTAAAAGAAAAGCGTCTTGAGATTCAAGTAAATTTAATTTCCATAGTGGTTTAGTTAAAGCCCCTTTGACCGCCTGGCATGGAAGCAACAGTGCCAATAATCTTAAAACTATCGCAGCCGTCGCTGAAACAAATTTTTTTTCGTTAACATTTTTTTCAACTAAAGTTTAATATTTTATTATTATTATTAAGAATTATAGAAAAAACTTAATGAACAAATTTATTAAAATATTAGAAAGTACTTTAATTACTGTGAAAAATTCTACAACTTTTGTAAATAATTGATTTTTTCAAAGAATTGAAATTGAATTATTAAGAATAATTACATTTTTTGAGCAATTCTTGTAAAATTTTATTAAAAATAATTTAAATCCTGTGATGAATTTTATAGTTTTTGAAAATAATTGAATATTTTGATTGATTGATGTTAAATTAGTATTAAAAATAATACAAATTCTTTTATGAGTTTTATTTTTTATTAAAAAAGTTGAATTCTTGCTTAAAATGTTATCAAAATTTCTTGTAAAAAATTGTATTTCCATGAAAAATGTTATTATTAGTAAAAGTTGAATTGAATTATTGTGAAGAATTGAATGAAAATTTTATTAAATAATTGATTTTTTAAATTTTTTTTTAAAATGCAAGTCTAAATTAATTGAATTCCTGTGGAAATTTTATTATTTATGAAAATAATCGAATTTTTGATGAATTTTATCAATTCTTTTTAAATAATAGAATTCTTTTGGAAATTTTTATGAAAATACTAGATATTTAAAATAATTGAGTTTTGAATATTTTTTGAAAATAATTGAACCGTTTTAAAGAAATTGATTTTAATTTTTGATTTCTATAGTATTAGCGAATTTAAAGTAGTAAAAATTATAAAAAAGCAGAAATAGTAGTTTTTAGTAGCTGAAATCTGAAAGAAAGTAGTAAGTAGTAGGTTTTAGTAGATGTGTGCAAAGCCTGAACAATTCTAGAAATTTTGGAAAGTCATCATAGTACACATTACAAGTATATTTGTAATAGAGATTAAGAAGTATTTTATCTATAAACAGTGCTTAAACTCGAGTTTTGAGTTTATTATTTTGATTATATTTATATTCCAATCGATAAAAGTCAGATTAAGATAGTATGGGCTTTATGGAAAGGTCGTGGAATGTTTTGATTTGAAGGTTAGGCTGTGCTCATGCTTAAATACTAACTTTATTTTTATCACTGTAAAAAAAATTTTCTGTAGATTTACAGTATTGTTCAGGATTTTCTGTAAGTTAACTTCTCTGAAAGTAGGTAATAAAAAGACAAAAATATATTACTTAAAAAGAAAAAGAGCTAGTCGAAAATTTAGATAGAAATTTTGTAATTAAGATTAGGCTTTGGTATACTAACTGTCTCCTGGTGTTTCAAGCACTGATAACGTTTGTAAATCAAACACTCAATGAGGATTATTTTTTTTTATTTTGTCGACTTAATGGCTTTTTGTAAAGCCGATAGCCAAAACACTGATGAGGATTATAGAAACACTTTTATTTGTAATTATAACTCATTCGGCATACGCACACCCGACACTCGAATTATCCGAATTATCTTCTTCTTCTTCTTTTTGCTAACTCTGGGGTTAGCGAGGGTGTGGCTTCGAATAATCAGGCCAATTCTTTTCACTTATCCGAATTATATAGTAGACGAAAGAGAGTCTTCTTGGTCTACGCGAGACTCCCAATTTGTATTTACCGGAACAGCGGAATGTGGAACACGTCAAAATACAAAATCTCCAAATTGTTGAGAACCACTGGCGTGACCGCGTCCATTCGAGTCGCAGACAAAAAGTCAACGACAAATCAAACTCATTCTGGACTCACCTTTATAGAGGACAACAAATTACCAAAATATCAAGTCAATCCCAGAACTTTTTTTGGAGGGGGGTCCGCTTCAGAAATTTTACCCCATATACACACCCCTTCACCTCCCCACTTTCAAGTGATTCATATAATTTAACTTCACTTCATTCTTGTTTAAATAGATAAATATTGAATGCTATTCATTCAAATCAATGTTTTTAAAGCATAAGTGAATTAATATTTTCAATTCTAAATCTGTAGGAAGCAAGATATCATGTTATGATGACAAAAAAATAATTCTATTTTCTTTGGAATTTCTTACTCTGACTTTGACTCCTGGCACAGTTTAGCAAAGTTTATGAAAAAAATTGTTACTTTTACAGACTATTCCTTGTAACCTAAGCTTTAAATAGAGACCAAGAACAGCAAAAAATATTTACGGGTTCCCGAGATATTACAAAAAGAGTCGGACCGTGCAAAGCAGAATTTTCAATCATCGATTTCTCTAATTCGCCGTTAAGGTTAATAAAATTAATTTTACCAAGTACATTCTTACTAAGATCCATTTTTTAAATATCGATATATAATAAATTAAATTAAAAAATGGATCCCAGTAAGAATGTACTTTATAAAATTAATTTTCGACACTTTTTTCACAGACAAGTAATTGACTCAACGGCGAATTAGAGAAATCGATGATTGAAAATTCTGCTTTGCACGGTCCGACTCTTTTTGTAATATCTCGGGAATCTGTAAATATTTTTTGCTGTTTTTGGTCTCTATTTAAAGCTTAGGTTACAAGAAATAGTCTGTAATAGTAACAATTTTTTTTTATAAACTTTGCTAAACTGTGCCAGGAGTCAAAGTCAGAGTAAGAAATTCTGAAAAAATAGAATTATTTTTTTGTCTTTATAACATATCTCGCTTCCTATTTATGCAATACAACTTAAAATAGTGACATTTCATTGGAAATTTAATAAGCTTTCCAATACAATTTAAAAAAAGCATCTAGCTCCATTTTTAACCGAGTTATCACTGTTTCTGTGGGGTGTGTTTTTTAATAGCTCGAGATGTTAGCGTTCGCAAAATTTCGGACGGTAGTGTATATACAGGGGTGTCGATACCGTGTTACAGTCTGCCATCCCGCCTTTCTAATTTACGCAATTTCATCAGGAGAGTATTTTTTCCGCAGGTTGAAGCGACTACACTGCAAAAAGAGGTATCTTGGGTGAAGACGTTTTTGGTGTCTTACACGGAAAAAATTAGTCGCTGAAGTTTTTAGCTACCACTCGAAGATTATTTATTATTTAATAACAAAAATGTTATTAAATTTGATTCAATAATAAAATTTATTAAATAATTATTTTATTTATTATTATTTATTATTAAAAATATTAATTTTTTTAATTGATTATTTTATAAAAATGGTTATTATTTTCTATCACATCGACATGTGATAGACCCTTTCGTTCAGAGTCTAAAAATTATTATTTACCTCACATCCATCAGTGCAAAAATAGGAGAGGACGGACAGAATAAAATTCCACAAATATTCGTGAGAATGCTGCCTCCTTATATACTATTCGAATTTCATGTTAGTTGCAAGATAGTTTTAAGCAACACCTTCTAAAAATGTAAAAGGGACATTTTTCTTTATTTGTCATTTATTTATAATGGTTTTATTATTAATGGTTTTATTGATAAATATGTAATAGAAATGCAAAAATCCGCGAGACCTACCCACTGTGAAGCAATGGGTTAAGAAATGTATCAAGTATCCAGTAATTCTCAAGAGGTGTCAAAATGACAATAATGTTGATGTCAATATCCTCACACGGAAAAAATTAGTTGCTGAAATTTTCCTCGACTTTGTAGAAGACTATGTAGGAATTTAATTAAGAAATCTTTAATCAAAAACCAGTTGACAGATTTTAAAATAATACCTACCATATACATTTTTTGACGACGAGGACACTCAAAGCTATTTCTACTACCTAAATCAATCAGCAACATTACCAAAATGGAGAGAATTGAAAGTCTTAATAGAGGATTGGTATGAAAACATGCAAAGTTCAATTATAAATTTGATTAAAGAAAATGAATCCAAATTTTCGTATATTGTCGATGTCTGGACTTCCATAGCTGGTCGATCATATTACGACATAACTCTACATTTTATTTCTAATGAGTGGATCTTACATTGTCTTCTTCTTGATTTTTTTCTTTCTAACGGGGAACACATAGGTCGAGATATAGCTTAATTTTTTCAAAAAGTATTGGAAGAATACAATTTAGAAAAAAATACAAGGCATTACACTGGACAATGCTTTTTCCAATCCCACATTTGAGCGATTCCATGTCAAGTGATCAAGGTGGAGAAAAATTTTTCTCCAATCGTAGCAAAACTTGGGGCTTTTGTAGTACTCATAGATAGTAATTTTTCGCCAAAATATTTTTTTACCTAGTCCAATATTTTTCGAGGGAGAGGGGGTTAAATTTTTGGGTTTTTCAGTACAATGTTTATTTCAATAATTTTTTACTCTTAAACAATTAAACATACAAATTTGACAAAGTACATTTTGGAAAGGTTTTTTCATCCTCTTTCGATTAGAAATAAGCATTTTAAAAAAAATTTTTTGATCCAAAAAAATCAAAATTAAAAATAAATTTCAATTTTTGAGGGAGATGGATACAATTTTTTTTTTTTAAACGAAAGCTGAGGTTTTTTCCTAAAAGGACATATAAATGATAAAGTGGGACTAAAATGTTTAAACATTGAAAAAAAGAATTTTCTCCAAAACGGAGCTAAAAACCGGGTTTAGAGCGCTCCGGCGAGTAGAAAACTCTTTTTTTCAATGTTTAAACATTCTAGTCCCACTTTATCATTTATCTGTCCTTTTAGGAAAAAACCTCAGCTTTCGTTAAAAAAAAATCGTATCCATCTCCCTCAAAAATTGAAATTTATTTTTAATTTTGATTTTTTTGGATCAAAAAATTTTTTTTTTCAAAATGCTTATTTCTAATCGAAAGAGGATGAAAAAACCTTTCCAAAATGAATTCGTAAACGTGGCAATAGTGCTTGTTAAATACTACAGCTTGTCTGCTACTTTTGGCGCGAAATTTTAAAGACGGACATACGCCAAAGTTGCGACATTGCCACTATCATTTTTCATGCAAGAGGTTATAAATATACTTTAAGAAAATCTGTGTGTCAAACTGTACGTCAGCAAAATTTTTTCGGAAACTCGCATTCATAATCGTTTCATAAGTACAGTCAACAGATACAAACTTTTGAGAGTGACCAGTCGCACTACATTTACCGTAAAAAATTATCACCTTTAATTTGAGCCTAAGAAAAGTAAAAAATATTAATCCTTCTCGGAGATATGATTAAAAATGTCCACGTATGTTTTTCTCGTCATTGAACCAACGATCGCCGCGAATCCCGTCTGTTGCTTTCTCTCCTTCGTCTCCTCAGGGCCGAATAAGCGTCTCCCAAAGTGAGTGATTTCTTGGAGCCCCTTATATATTTTCCCCCCTAAATTATAGTTATGGTCTGAATTTTTTTACACTATTAGTCAGACTTTAATTAAATAATGCTATTATTATTAAAACAAATGTTTAAACAAATTTTTGTTGCTAATTACCAAAATATGTAAAAAATATATACATTTCAGACTTGAAAATATTATTGGTTCAATGACGAGAAAAACATACGCGGATGACGAACATGAGATCCAAGAATCTGGGAACATCAATTCTTTAGCTGACTCATTAAATAGTCTATTTCGATGTATTCTTATAAATAATCGAGCTTCGAGAAAAGGCTCTTTCAGATGCAACTAAAGTTTCTTGGATAAATAAAAGATCATGAGCCATTCGTGACAAATTTAGAAATAATTTTCCATGCTATTTCCACCATTCCAATACATTTTGTTTTTTTGAGGTTTTTGCTTTTTCTGGGTCTTGCTGTTATCATAAAAAGAATCAATATCAATGCTGTCATCTTCTTCTGAATCAAAATCCACTTTATCTAGTATTTGGTTTCCACTCGGATTTTCCACGATTGCCTATATAAATTTAAAAAAATTTGTTTTTATTTTCATAGAGAATTATAAAGAATATCAATCATTTTTAAGAAGAAAATAGTTCAGGTATAATGCTTACAGTTACACTAAGAAAAATGTATAGGTTTTACTACTAGAATACAAAAAAGTTAAAAATTAAATAAAATAGGTATATTGAATAATAATAAAACGTTTTTTAGAAGTCGATCTGTTTTTTAATGAAAATTTTAAAAAGTTTACCTCGATATCATTTTTAGGCAAATAATCTGTCCTATACATTTCTTCAAAAACCGTTATAAAGTGTATAACATTTCTTTTCTCCAAGAAGTTTTATTGAATTGCTCTATTTTATGACGAAGATCTAGAATCAAAACTGCGCAGTATATCCAGTTGCAGAGGTCATAATGCTTGAAAAGCTTCTGTTTAGCTGTAGAAAGGACCAAAGATTTGTATTTCTTCTTCCAGCTTATCTACCAAAATATTAAATCCTACTACTACGTATGCCAAAGTTGCATATTTCTCGTCAGATAGAAGTTTCGAAAAGCTTTTAAAGTGTCTAAGAGAATGGCAAATTCCGTCTAAAAATTACCATTCTTGAATATTTAACATAAGGTGAATTAATGAGCTGTTATTTTCACATAATAAATTTACAGCAGGTTGCATTTGAAGTGATAATTTTAACATGTCATGTGTAGAATTCCATCTGGTGCTAACATCGATATTTGGTGATCTCATTTATACATTTCATGATTCGTAGGAATTATTTAACTTATTGCGCCATTGTTCTGAATTTTTTTAAATTCTAAAGAGTTTTCTAAGTTTCGAGAGCGGAGTTTTTTTATTTTGTTTTTCAAAATTTTGATCTTCTAATTTTAATTGTTTCAGCATATCCTGCACCGTTAGATTTAAAATATGAGCAAAGCATTTAACATGCTGATTTTTTGCATCAAATTCTATTAATTTTGCGAGTTCTGACATAAATGAGCGATTCCACGTCAAGTGATCAAGGGGTCTTTTTGTGTAATGTTTATTTCAATAATTTTTTACTCTTAAACAATTGAACATACAAATTTGACAAAGTACATTTTGGAAAGGTTTTTTCATCCTCTTTCGATTAGAAATAAGCATTTTGAAAAAAAAAATTTTTTGATCCAAAAAAATCAAAATTTAAAATAAATTTCATTTTTTGAGGGAGATGGATACAATTTTTTTTTTTAAACGAAAGCTGAGGTTTTTTCCTAAAAGGACATATAAATGATAAAGTGGGACTAAAATGTTTAAACATTGAAAAAAAGAATTTTCTCCAAAACGGAGCTAAAAACCGGGTTTAGAGCGCTCCGGCGAGTAGAAAACTCTTTTTTTCAATGTTTAAACATTCTAGTCCCACTTTATCATTTATATGTCCTTTTAGGAAAAAACCTCAGCTTTCGTTAAAAAAAAAAATCGTATCCATCTCCCTCAAAAATTGAAATTTATTTTTAATTTTGATTTTTTTGGATCACAAAATTTTTTTTTTCAAAATGCTTATTTCTAATCGAAAGAGGATGAAAAAACCTTTCCAAAATGTACTTTGTCAAATTTGTATGTTCAATTGTTTAAGAGTAAAAAATTATTGAAATAAACATTACACAAAAAGACCCCTTGATCACTTGACGTGGAATCGCTCATTTATGTCAGAATTCGCAAAATTAATAGAATTTGATGCAAAAAATCAGCATGTTAAATGCTTTGCTCATATTTTAAATCTAACGGTGCAGGATATGCTGAAACAATTAAAATTAGAAGATCAAAATTTTGAAAAACAAAATAAAAAAACTCCGCTCTCGAAACTTAGAAAACTCTTTAGAATTTAAAAAAATTCAGAACAATGGCGCAATAAGTTAAATAATTCCTACGAATCATGAAATGTATAAATGAGATCACCAAATATCGATGTTAGCACCAGATGGAATTCTACACATGACATGTTAAAATTATCACTTCAAATGCAACCTGCTGTAAATTTATTATGTGAAAATAACAGCTCATTAATTCACCTTATGTTAAATATTCAAGAATGGTAATTTTTAGACGGAATTTGCCATTCTCTTAGACACTTTAAAAGCTTTTCGAAACTTCTATCTGACGAGAAATATGCAACTTTGGCATACGTAGTAGTAGGATTTAATATTTTGGTAGATAAGCTGGAAGAAGAAATACAAATCTTTGGTCCTTTCTACAGCTAAACAGAAGCTTTTCAAGCATTATGACCTCTGCAACTGGATATACTGCGCAGTTTTGATTCTAGATCTTCGTCATAAAATAGAGCAATTCAATAAAACTTCTTGGAGAAAAGAAATGTTATACACTTTATAACGGTTTTTGAAGAAATGTATAGGACAGATTATTTGCCTAAAAATGATATCGAGGTAAACTTTTTAAAATTTTCATTAAAAAACAGATCGACTTCTAAAAAACGTTTTATTATTATTCAATATACCTATTTTATTTAATTTTTAACTTTTTTGTATTCTAGTAGTAAAACCTATACATTTTTCTTAGTGTAACTGTAAGCATTATACCTGAACTATTTTCTTCTTAAAAATGATTGATATTCTTTATAATTCTCTATGAAAATAAAAACAAATTTTTTTAAATTTATATAGGCAATCGTGGAAAATCCGAGTGGAAACCAAATACTAGATAAAGTGGATTTTGATTCAGAAGAAGATGACAGCATTGATATTGATTCTTTTTATGATAACAGCAAGACCCAGAAAAAGCAAAAACCTCAAAAAAACAAAATGTATTGGAATGGTGGAAATAGCATGGAAAATTATTTCTAAATTTGTCACGAATGGCTCATGATCTTTTATTTATCCAAGAAACTTTAGTTGCATCTGAAAGAGCCTTTTCTCGAAGCTCGATTATTTATAAGAATACATCGAAATAGACTATTTAATGAGTCAGCTAAAGAATTGATGTTCCCAGATTCTTGGATCTCATGTTCGTCATCCGCGTATGTTTTTCTCGTCATTGAACCAATAATATTTTCAAGTCTGAAATGTATATATTTTTTACATATTTTGGTAATTAGCAACAAAAATTTGTTTAAACATTTGTTTTAATAATAATAGCATTATTTAATTAAAGTCTGACTAATAGTGTAAAAAAATTCAGACCATAACTATAATTTAGGGGGGAAAATATATAAGGGGCTCCAAGAAATCACTCACTTTGGGAGACGCTTATTCGGCCCTGAGGAGACGAAGGAGAGAAAGCAACAGACGGGATTCGCGGCGATCGTTGGTTCAATGACGAGAAAAACATACGTGGACATTTTTAATCATATCTCCGAGAAGGATTAATATTTTTTACTTTTCTTAGGCTCAAATTAAAGGTGATAATTTTTTACGGTAAATGTAGTGCGACTGGTCACTCTCAAAAGTTTGTATCTGTTGACTGTACTTATGAAACGATTATGAATGCGAGTTTCCGAAAAAATTTTGCTGACGTACAGTTTGACACACAGATTTTCTTAAAGTATATTTATAACCTCTTGCATGAAAAATGATAGTAGCAATGTCGCAACTTTGGCGTATGTCCGTCTTTAAAATTTCGCGCCAAAAGTAGCAGACAAGCTGTAGTATTTAACAAGCACTATTGCCACGTTTACGAATTCACCTGTCATTTACAATAAATGTTAAAATAATTTTTAAAGTTTGATGTTAAATATCTTTTAAACGAGATGGTGAAAAATTTTCATTTTTTTATAAAAGTTCATTTTGGTTCAATAAATAAAACTTTAGTTTTTCTAAAAAATCTGACGATTAGTATAAGTGCAAAACTTAAAAAAACTGTAATAAACTCATGCTTTCCCTATACCGTACATGTTAAAGATCGAAACTTTGATTTCACTTTTTGAGACTTACAGATGGTCAATTTTATTTTAATAGGCCTTATTTTGGAGAATATCCTTATCCAAAGAATAATTATGTGAAATTAAAAAAAACTGACGAAAACGAATGGACGCGACAAATACCTTAACAAAATGATATAAGTTTCAAATTTTTCCTATTATTTTTGTAGATCAGACAACGGACTAAACATATCGATCGATAATTGAAAATTTTGAGAGTTTTGTACTACAAATAATTAATTAATATAACAAGTTCTAAACGTTAAAAAAATTAATCAAATCTTATCTTATTCAAATTTTATAAGGTTTTCAAATCTGCAAAATACAAGTCTCTATCTTCAGTTTTGGCAAAGTTATTATGATTTTAGTGGAGCTGTCTTTTTTTTTTTCCTTCAGTCGATCGGACCGACAATTTATGACGGTAGTGTACCTTGAAAAAAAACTTTCCACGGTCGGAGGAATTGAACCAGGGTTGCTCGCGTCAGCAGCCGTACCTTTACCATTATGTCATCTAAGACTCAATGGGTACTTTTCAGAAACTGTTATTTAAGTTGTATATCCATTTGAAGAAAAGTATTTTCTTGGATCAAGAACACCGACATTGTGTAAAGTTAAAAAAAAGTCTCAAAGCAAATGAATAAAATTAATTTTGTCCTACCTGCACGGAAAGAATGTCATTTCGGGCACTTAAGGCGGGCGCAAAGTAACACATTCTGCCCGAGAGTATGGGAAGCGGGCGGAAAATACTTTACCACCCGCTTGTGTGACGTCAGCGGGCGGTAAAGTATTTTCCGCCCGCATGTTAATTCTTTGCTTTTTTCTGTAGATAAATTAATAAAAATAAAGCTTTTTGCTAAAAATAAAAAATAATATAACCAGAGACCGTCTCCAAAGTTTAGTTTCGTTTCAGTTTCTGAGTCGACACGAAACTAAATTGACAAACTGAATTTAGTTTCGAGTCGACACAAAACCAAACTAACTAAATTATCACGTCCTGGCACTTTTTCAGGAGACTTGTCATCCTGACACCTAGACAGCCTGCACTAGGTAAATCACTAGGTGTCAGTAGGTTTATCATTATAGACTTCAAAGAGTCAACATTTATATAGAGTTTAATTTTTAACTAAAATGAGCGTTTAATCGCGCGTGCCCTCAATGACATACTTTCCCTGCAGTTTGGACAAAAAATTATGTTTGCATTATGGGCGCAAAGGTGATTACGACTCTGGCGAGATCACCTATTTTCGCCCTTGATGCAAAAATAACTATTGATTTAAGAAACACGAATTCTCCAGACAATACTTTAGAAATTCACTTAAGAATATAATATTCTTGATTCCATCCTTTTTGGTACTTCGGATAAGGGTGATGGAGCCTGACAAAATTATTTTAATTTTACCCTAATAAGTTATTAATTAAAAAGTAAATATATATAATGGCAGATAGTCGTCCTCAAAGATTCATGTATACAAGTGTGTGTGTAAATCTATGTTTACCATGCTTAACAGATGTATAGAATTTAGTCCCATTACAAAAGAGGAACAGCAATGTTATTTTTCTTTATAAAATATAAATAATAATGTTTGAAATAAACAAAACAAAGGAACACTTACTATAATATTGACGTATGTCGAACAAAAGATTGAACACTATTTCGACAGCAGCAGTAGAACTCTCGAATTGATATAACATCTGTAATGTAAAACTCTATTACCCAGTGAGAAATTTCTCACCGGTCCAATATCGGGAGCCAAGAGACCGATCATCGGTCCAATAAAGGCTCCCAATATTGGACCAATATGGGCTGATGCTTGGGATGTAACGGCATCGCCAATCATCGGTTGTTAATATTGGTCCAATATTGGCCAAATGAAGGCAACCAAGAGAAAAAAAAATTTTTAAATAAATTTTTTTAATTAAATAATAATAATAATAAATTAATGTTTATAATTTTTGTTTATTATATTTATTTAATTAATTATTTAATAATTTATTTTTAATAATTTATATAAATAATATATTATTTATAAATTATAATTATTTAAAAATGCAGCAGCTATTAGGAAACAGCATTCTGCAAAAAAAATCCTATCATTGAAAAATCAATGATTGGCGAGAGCGAGAGATATCCGCGTCATTAAATAGATTCGCAGATATACTCTGGTCTCGCGATGAATCTCTCGATACTTATATACACTGGAGTCGCCGTGTCAGTTGCGAGAACGGTTACAGCGTCCCTCTTGCGGCAGAGATTGGATTTTTCGCGTGGTAAAGTTAAGTGTGAAAAGTGTGTATGAGCCGTCGGTAACATTCATTTATCTTCTCCCTAAAGTTCATTTGAACGTTCAGAACTTTAGAATTATGTATTTTGAAGAAAGACAGGTAGGATATTTAATACATTAACTGATTAACTTAATAATTTTTATAAATAATGAATTCTAGTTAGTGATTAATTCTACTAATAAATATACAGTTTAAATAAAAAGTTTATTTTCAAAACTGAAATTATTTAAAACTTAATAATTTTTATTATAAATAATAAGAATCGCTTTAGTTTCCTTTTCTTAAATTTCGATTTTTCTACAAGTACCTACACGGAGAAAAATTTTCTGTTAATGATTACAATAGTCGAACAGTACTGCTCGGATATGTGACCACTTTTTGTAATGCCTAAAGTAGCTTCGTTGTAACAATTCTGTAAGTCGAACGTACTCATTAAAAATTTATTTGAAATAAATACGAACTAAATATGAGTTAGCACAAAGTCTATGTGACTGATTACAATAGTCTACGTTAAAAGGAAATCTTGGATTCTATCCACATTTGCAGCAATCTAAGGGAATTAGTGATACAGTCTGTAGTAGTCTTTACAACAGGACTATTGTAAAAGAAGGTGACCGCGGCTGCCTTGCCTTCTTATTTTACTATAGTTCTTCGTAAAGACTACTATTGCTATATTTCTGATTACAAATGACTGTTGTAAAGTTGAAAAGAAAATTTTCAACTAAAATAGTTTTTTTTGTAATTCATGACTTGCGTAAAGTACGTAAGTTACCTAATTAGTGCAATTTACAATAATTCGTCCATTACGTAACTTAAGTTATTTACGTAAGTGCAAGTTACGTTATTTACGTAACTTATATTTTTACGTATCATACATTATTTACGGAACTTATATTTTACGTAAATTACGTAAGTTAACTTACTTATGCAACTTACTGTTTTATTTACGTAACTTACGTAAGTTGTGTAAATTATATAACAATTTATACAGGCAAGAAATCTTGTACCTTCGTTCTCAGTAATTAATACAATTATTGTTCATTGTTAGTCTTTAATATTGTAAGGTTTATTTTTTATTACATTTCCATAGTGAAAAATTTTTTTTCTAACACACGCACCGTAGGTACAAGATTTCTTGCCTGTATAAATTGTTATATAATTTACACAACTTACGTAAGTTACGTAAATAAAACAGTAAGTTGCATAAGTAAGTTAACTTACGTAATTTACGTAAAATATAAGTTCCGTAAATAATGTATGATACGTAAAAATATAAGTTACGTAAATAACGTAACTTGCACTTACGTAAATAACTTAAGTTACGTAATGGACGAATTATTGTAAATTGCACTAATTAGGTAACTTACGTACTTTACGCAAGTCATGAATTACAAAAAAAACTATTTTAGTTGAAAATTTTCTTTTTAACTTTACAACAGTCATTTGTAATCAGAAATATAGTAATAGTAGTCTTTACGAAGAACTATAGTAAAATAAGAAGGCAAGGCAGCCGCGGTCACCTTATTTTACTATAGTCCTGTTGTAAAGGCTACTACAGTCTGTATCACTGATTTCCTTAGACGGCTACACATGTGAACAGAATCCAAGATTTCCTTTTAACGTAGACTATTGTAATTATAACAAGTCTCTGCGTGAATGCCTACAGTACCCTTTCTGAACCTGTACATCTAAATTATTAATGATTCCAAAAAATAAATTTCAACACGATTAATACAGTGTTTGGATTCATTAAAGTAACTATAGTAATCGCTCCTACTAAATTTTTAATAAATTACATAGTTTTCGTAATCATTACAAAAAGTGGTCACATATCCGAGCTGTAATATAGACTATTGTAATCATTACGAAAGAAATTTTCTCCGTGTATAGCTTAGATTAAATGTGAGTTTTTAAAATTTAAGTTTTAATTTTTATAATAAGAATAATATTCTTTTTAAAGAAAATCGTATAAAATTTTGATGTTAGTTATAAATTACACTGGAAAAGAATATTTTAAATTTTTGAATAATTAAATTTTAATGAATTTGCTTAATTTAAAATAATTATAAGTTTACTTTTTTAAATAATTATTAAAATCAAATCTGAAAATGTATATAGTTATTTACATTAAAGAAATGAATTAAACTATAATTTTTATATTTTTTTGTTTGCCTCGTCAACTATAAAATTACCACGAATTTTAATAAAAAAAACCTTGAATTTTTTCTATTTCAGACAACAATTTCTTTTTAAATAACTTAATTTTACAAAAAGTATCATAAAATTATGACATAGAAATTATTTCATGAATTATTTTTAAAATTTTCATAAATACTAGATTGATAGAAGAATTTTTGTTAAAATTTAAAAAAAATTCTAGTCATTTTAATTATTTTTTTAAAAATAATAAAATTCTTCTCCAAAATTCAATTATGTTCAAAATTTTTTTTAAAATTCTCGTCAAAATTTCAATTATCTTTATAAATAATACAATTCTTCTTCGAAATTCAATTACTATTTTTAAAAACTTTAATAAAATTGTTAGCAAAATTTCACAGGAATTCAATTATTAAAAAAAAAATGAACAAACTTCTTTTCAAGAATTCAATTATTTTTATAAATAAAAAAATTCTTCACCAAAATTAAATTATTTTATAAAAAATTTATTAACATTTTTGGGAAAATTTTTAATTATTTTCCTAAATAGTAAAAATCATCGCACGATTTGTATTTTTTAATTTAAATAATTGAATTCTTCTAGAAATATCTAATAAAATTTTATTAAAAAAAGGAATTACCGAATAATCGATTTATTATTTATGAAAATAATTAGATTATTGCAATGAACTTTATTACCATTTTTTAAAATAATTTCACTTTTTTGAGAAAATTTACTATTTTTAAAAATAATTGAATTCTTGCGAAGAATTTATTATGATTTTTGTAAATAATTAAATTTTTTTTGAAAAATTTCATGGTTATTATAAAAATTATTAAGTTAATGTATTAAATATCCTACCTGTCTTTCTTCAAAATATATAATTCTAAAGTTCTGAACGTTCAAATGAACTTTAGGGAGAAGAGAAATCAATGTTACCGACGGCTCATACACACTTTTCACACTTAACTTTACCACGCGAAAAATCCAATCTCTGCCGCAAGAGGGACGCTGTAACCGTTCTCGCAACTGACACGGCGACTCCAGTGTATATAAGTATCGAGAGATTCATCACGAGACCAGAGTATATCTGCGAATCTATTTAATGACGCGGATATCTCTCGCTCTCGCCTATCATTGATTTTTCAATGATAGGATTTTTTTTGCAGAATGCTGTTTCCTAATAGCTGCTGCATTTTTAAATAATTACAATTTATAAATAATATATTATTTATATAAATTAATAAAAATAAATAATTAAATAATTAATTAAATAAATATAATAAACAAAAATTATAAACATTAATTTATTATTATTATTTAATTAAAAAAATTTATTTAAAAATTTTTTTTTCTCTTGGTTGCCATCATTCGGCCAATATTGGACCAATATTGGACCAATATTAACAACCGATGATTGGCGTTGCCGTTACATCCCAAGCATCAGCCCATATTGGTCCAATATTGGGAGTCAATCGGCACCCAGCACGGCAACCAATATTGGACCGATATTGGACCGTTTAAAGTCTATTGGCAATTTCTCACTGGGTATATGAAGTATAGACTACAGGAGACCAAACTATTGTGTGTGTACTTCTCGTAACTAAACATTTCTGCGTCTAAAGTTCGAAGTGCAAAAACTACCCACCAGAAGCGTATGCATCGGTCGTGTAAGTTTTTTGAAAATATCTGTCTGCTAGGCTCGTGACATTTATAGGTTATGGTTATTATTATTTTCTAGTCATATGCTGTTTAGTCTGTTTAGTGCATTTGTTGTTTAATGTCATAACAGTTTTGTTATTAATTATTGAAGTAAAATTATGAAGGTGAGTAAAAGATAATTTGATAACATTTCATTTACTGTAAATGGAACTTATTTATAAAACCAGTAAAAATATAAAAATTTCAATTTTATAATAAAATGACTGTACTATAAATTTTTGTTTCAAGTTTACTTTTTATTACGCTTCCGTTTTTATTATTACACCTATATTACCAAGTTTAAAATTAATTAATTACTTGCAATTGAATTTATATTTAAACAAATTAAAGTAATTTGTAAAATTTATGTTTTGAGATTTTTAATTATTTTTTAAAAATTGCAAAAAGTATACAACGAATATTTTTAGTTGAAATTAATTTAATTTCTCTAATTTAAAAAACTCAGAATATAATAAAAAATTAATATGAAAAATAATTCATGCCTTTTTGCATATAACAAACATATTCTTACACGGAAAAAAATACTGTGCTAAAAAGAAATGAACGACTGTATTATTAGGCTACTTTTTTCCGTGTCCAATTTTTATATAAAAATTGTAAACTACAAATAATTATTAACTGTCTTAAAAAGCTGCATTTTTAAATATAACTTTTTAAAATAATGCTTTCTTAAAAAAATTTGTTTTCTAAGTAAACTATTTGATATGAATAGTTGATATTAAGGCCTATATAGTATAAAATTAATAAAAATAAAATTTGTTTACAGGACATGGAAAATAGAAAAACCTCTCGAAGAAGATGCAGTAGTTGCAATTATTCTCCTTATTATTATTACCGAGTTAAAAAGACTCATTCTTTGAGGTTGTTGTTTGTTTTTCATTTAATTTGAAAAAATTATAATTATAAATTGAACAAATAAAATAAATATTCCTTAAAGGTTAAGTATACATTTAATGATTTGCTTGATCCGTTACTCAAAACAAACCCGACCGATACAGACGCGCTCTATCGAGAAGTTTTCGAACCTTGAACTTTAGACGCAAAAGTGCTTGCTTTGAAATACATTAGATTGGTCTCCTGTAGTCTATTCTCCATGCTATATTATGTGAAACTCTGTTTTATCAGGGTTGTGCTTGAGGGTCAGGTCAGACCTCCGCATGCAAAACTTATGCATGCAGGTTACCATGGTAGCGTTCAAGAGTAAGAGAGATAGGAAATTATTCTATCTCTCTCACTCTTAAACGCTACAATGGCAACCTGCATGCAAAAGTTTTGCATACGGAGGTCTGAACGCTCCTTGAGAACGTGCAATTTACAAAGCTTTTATGTCCATATATTTGCAATAAAAAATAGTTACCATAGGAATGTATATACATGTAAAATGTATATTGTTAATTTAAAAATAAGTTTCATTTACTTATGACTTTTTTCGCCAACTATTTTACGTCGGTATCAAAAAAGACTTTTGTATGCAATCAAAAGAAAATATTTAAAAACAATTACGTAACCTTAAACCATATACGATTCTGAAATATATTTGATAGCATATTAAGAAAAACATCAAAACTAAAAATTAGAAAGATTTTTAGACATTAACAAAAAACATTTGTTCTTTTGAAATATATCTTATTGTTTCAAAATTATGGTTTGTGGTTAGTATTATTCATTTTTTAATAAAGTAATAAAATGTTTTAATTGTGTAAAGAAAAAATATACCAAATTTGACGTTATTTACAAAAATACTAAAATTTCTTGAAATTTTGACAAAGATAAAATAATCAAACGGGATTTTAAAGATAAATAGGCATACTTTTAGAAAATATTATCAATGAAATCTTCGCCTAATTATAATTATAATTAGGCGAAAATCTTCAGGAAATGTTCACACTAAACAGTTATTTAATCGGGACAAATAAATCTTTACACAATTATCACTAAACTTTTCAGTTAAATATGCCGAATATTGCAAGTAAATATTTAATAAATATTTAGGAAAATTTCGGTGCTGTGGGGGCAAACGGTATTTTAAAGATAAATAGAACTTTTAGAAAATACTTTCAACTTCTCCATTACTTGAATGAAATATAATTATTTTAACAAATGAACTTACATAGAGAATTGAGAGGTTTAATTTACAGTAAATAATAATTCGAATTAGTTTATATATATTTATATATATAGTTTATATATATATATATATATATGTAAAAATAGAAGATTATAAATAATACAAACATAATATTTTAATAACCGACGGATTAGCTCGGTCGGATAGATGCCTGGCTCGGTGGGCGGACCAAGGGTACTTGGTTCGCGCCTATTAGCCTGGGATTTTTCCGGCATGTGAGATAATCTGTGCGGGAGGTTTGACGTCAAGGTATAATGATGTGCACTGTCGATTATTGTCCGGTACACACCCTTAAAACTCGGCTGTCGATATACCGGTTGTACTCAGGAGAGGTTTTCTACAGTTTCCCTCTTCTCTGGCGAGAAAACCCATTGACGGGTGGTCCAGGCAAAAAAACCCTACCGAGAAGTCTTTTACTCAGAAATATTTAAATAAACGGTCAATAGCTTTAAGAGTATAAAATATTCTATTTGAAATTGTGCAAAATAATTCGAACCAAACTAATTTTTTCTCCTAGTTCGAATATCGAAAAATCGACATTCGAGTTAGTCTAGTTTCCTACATCCGACATTCGAACTAGAAGATTCAAATGTCGAATTATCGACATTCCGGCGTTCCAATACTGAATTTTACACAGCTCTAATTCTAATGTATATAATTTGTCAGATTAATAAACAGATTAAAAAATTAAAAATTTTTGTAAATTGGCAATCATTTATTGTCTGGTTATAACAGAGCAACACAAAATGCAGCAGTTTTGTTTTGTCCAGGGCCGCCAAGCCACAATGTATTGTATAGAAACGTTGAGTTTCGGAACCCGTCTACCGTCGCGCTACTGTCGCACCTCTATACACACAAAGCTTATGTACGTGTTGATGACGTATCATATTGCTGTGACGTGTCATGCAGGACGCTTCGTTCATACTTTTCTCATTTATTAAAATTAATTAAAGGTTCTGTAAATATTCCGAATAAAGCTGATGATCTACAACTTATTGTATATAAAGCAAGCATGCGTTATAAGAGAAAAAAGTAAAATAATTTATTTTTATCATTTAGGTGAAAACATTAGATTAAAATTTGTATAATTTGTTATACAATATTTTCTACATTTTAAGAATTTTTAAGTTTAAGATTAATGTTTAAAACTGTTATTAATGATTTTAAAAATGAATAGATATTTATTCTGTAGTTAATATTTTTTTTTAATCATTTATTGACCTTATAGAAATAAATAAAATGTTTAATCTTGTACCAAATTTTGAACATTAAAGTATTATATTTCTGATAAATATAAAATTACTTATTAGGGATAAAAGAAATAGCAAAATATAATAAAAATTATAGTAATAAATATTGTAAAAATAGTTTTTAGAATTTAAATTGATCTATGAAAATAATAGAAGCATTTCAAAAATGAATGACACGTCACAGCAATATGATACGTCATCAACACGTACATAAGCTTTGTGTGTATAGAGGTGCGACAGTAGCGCGACGGTAGACGGGTTCCGAAACTCAACGTTTCTATACAATACATTGTGGCTTGGCGACCCTGGTTTTGTCCGTTTCATAATAGATAGACGCAAAGCTGACGCAACGCAGAAGTTTCTCAATGGTAACCAAATGGGATTGCGTGCGCCTGCGTTTATCTATTCTGGAAACAGCTTATATTCTAGCGTTCTACTGCACCGTTATTCGTTTTCATACTTATTGCTCAACGTGAAACGCAGCGTTAGAGCACAAGTATGTAAACGCAGCCCTAAATATGAATTTACTTTGAGGGTGAATTTCCATGGCAGCGTTTTGCGTTGCGTTTTGTAACTAGGCTATGAGTACAAACAGAGCAAACATATATCTGTATCTCTCTCACACTCATAGCCTAGTTACAAAACGCTGCCATAGGACTCCACCCTGAAGGTGCAGTCTCAGGGTGGAGTCCCATGGCAGCGTTTTGCGTTGCGTTTTGTAACTAGGCTATAAGTGCAAACAGAGCAAACATATATCTGTATCTCTCTCACACTCATGGCCTAGTTACAAAACGCAACGCTAAACGCTGCCATGGGACTGCACCCTCATGGCAGCGTTTTGCGTTGCGTTTTGTAACTAGGCTATGGGTGTGAGAGAGATACAGATATTTGTAACTCTCTCACACTCATTGGAGTTCCAGTGTTCTCAAATTGGGATTTAGAAACCAAGATACAATCAAGATTTGGTAGCACCAAGACAAAAGTGCAAGCACTACACAAAGGGTGTGATCCTATTTGAACAGAATACATCGACTGAAAGCAAAAAAGCATGAGAGTGAAAAGAACAAAAATATCTATCTATCTTTTTTGGACTTATGATTTTTTGCTTTCAGTCGACGTATTCTGCTTACATCCCTGGCGAATGTGTTTCATACGAATATACGACGAATTCGTCGTCACTTCGTCGTCAGTTCGTATTACGTTAGGATATTTGGATTAGGCAAAAACAATTAAAGAAAACTATTGAAATGAAAAAAGGAATATCTAAGGATGAAATTGACACATTTTTTTGGATAAATTAACGTTAAATTAATGAGAAATTAATGTTTAAAGTAGGAAATGTCAGTTTTAGTGTAGGATGTATGTGTGTGTAAGATCGATATTGGAATAAACTGTTGATATGTCGCCGCGCATTCTGCGCGACAGATGGCAGGGGTAACATTTGTCCATGGCTTTATATTACATGCTCCTTCATAAAGAAAGCTATTTTTTATTTGTTAGTAGATTTCCATAAAATGGAGAAAAAACATTATATTTGAAAAATAAAACATAATTTCAACCCTTAAAAGAAATAATAGATGTTTTAGGCCATATAAAAATAAAGTTGAAAGTCCTCCTTCATTAAGAAACCTATTTTTTTATTTGTTGGTCAAGTTACACAAAATGGAGAAAATAAATTATATTTAAAAAATAAAACATAATAATTCTAACCCTCAAAAGAAATAATGGATGTTTAAGTCCAATAAAAAAATAAACAAACTCCTCCTACTTTCAAAATCAATTTTTCTATTTGTCCCTAGATTTAAACAACATGAAAAAAAAAATTATATTTAAAAAATAAAACATATAATTCCAACCCTCAAAAGAAATCATGGATGTTTTAGACCAATAAAACAAGTTGTTCATTTCATGACCATTTAGCTTCCTCAATATATATTATTACATATAATTTTAAAAGTTAAATAATTATAATAGTTTATTAAATATAATTAATAAACCTGAATAAATATTAATTATTCAATTTGTTATTATAGAATAATTATTTTAAAGTGTTATTATAAAATGTCAAAAATACAAAATTTTAATTTTTTGTGAAAAATTAAAATATTTATAAATTCTATAAATTTTGATAAAATATATACTTTATATACATGAATCGATTCGTTTTTATGTCAGGAATGCAATTTTGACAAGAATTATTAAAAATTTTAATGTAGAAAAAAGTTATTTAAAAAAACCAAAAAATTAATTTTTTCAAAAATTAAAAAAATTTTGAAAAATTTTTTTTTTTAATATATTTTTGAAAATCCTTCTGTCTGATTCTTGGTATTCATGACCGTAATACACCTACAAAATCTTATCAAAATCCATCAAGATGTGCAAGAGAAAATTTGTCCACAAGAATCGGTGACATACACACACACACACACACACATACATACACACACACATACATACACACATACATCTGGACATTTGTTCCTCTCGATGAATTATATATACTACACTTGAAAATATGTAAAAATAATTGATTTTAAAAAATTCGGAAATCGACATCACTATAAGGCTTCCTTTATGAGGAAGCAAAAATAAACAAACTCCTCCTACTTTCAAAATTAATTTTTCTATTTGTTGCTAGGTTTAAATAAAATGGAGAAAAAATTATATTTTTAAAAAATAAAACATATAATTCCAACCCTTAAAAGAAATAATGGATGTTTTAGACCAATAAAAATAAAGTTGAAAGTCCTCCTTCATTAAGAAACCTATTTTTGCTTCCTCATAAGGAATTGCTTCCTCATAAGGAAGCTTTGCATTCGTGACGATTTTCAATTTTTCAAAACATGGTTATATGGACTCATTTTCATCTAGGATATATGTATATTAAATTCTGAGCAAATGTCCAGATGTATGTGTGTGTGTGTGTGTGTGTGTGTGTATGTGTGTGTGTATGTATGTGTGTGTGTGTGTGTATGTCACAAAAAATTGTGTACAAATTATCTCTAACAAATTTTAATGGATTGCCCTGAAATTTTGCAGGTTTATTGCACTCATTAATACCTAAAATCTGACACAAGGATTTTCAAATTTATCCACAAAAATTTTTTTTATACAATTTTTTCAAAATTAAAAAAAAATTTTTTTTTTTATTTTTTTAAATAACTTTTTTATTTCTTAATATTTTCATAAATTATTCTCAAAATTACATTCCTTACAAGAAAACGAATCGATTGATATATACAAAGTGCACATTTCATCAAAATTTATAAAATGAATCAATATTTTTCTTTTTCACAAAAAATTCAAATTTCGCGTTTTTTGAAATATTACCTTAACATATTAAAATTAAATTAAGCAATTGGTTTATGATATTTTGAGGAAGCGAAATGGTCATGAAATGAACAACTTGTTTTATTTGTTGGTCAAGTTACACAAAATCGAAAAAGAATTATATTTAAAAAATAAAACATATAATAATTCCAACCCTCAAAAGAAATAATGGATGTTTAAGTCCAATAAAAAAATAAACAAACTCCTCCTACTTTCAAAATAAATTTTTCTATTTGTTGCTAGGTTTAAACAAAATGGAAAAAAAATTATATTTTTAAAAAATAAAACATATAATTCCAACCCTCAAAAGAAATAATGGATGTTTTAGACCAATAAAAAAATAAACAAACTCCTCCTACTTTCAAAATCAATTTTTCTATTTGTCCCTAGATTTAAACAACATGAAAAAAAAATTATATTTAAAAAATAAAACATATAATTCCAACCCTCAAAAGAAATAATGGATGTTTTAGACCAATAAAAAAATAAACAAACTCCTCCTACTTTCAAAATTAATTTTTCTATTTGTTGCTAGGTTTAAATAAAATGGAGAAAAAATTATATTTTTAAAAAATAAAACATATAATTCCAACCCTTAAAAGAAATAATGGATGTTTTAGACCAATAAAAATAAAAAATTATGATCTGAAATCACGTGAAACGACCAATTGCTGTACATTAGGGTGTCCGTAAGATACATGGGCAATTTATTTTTTCGAAGTTTGTTTACGCCACCCCCAGTTTGGTTCCAATAAAATTAAAGAAAAAATTTCTCAAAATTTGTAGTCGATTGATTAATATTAACACGTGCCAGTAATCGATCAAAATTTCCCATTGAAAATACATGGGAGAAATGCACTTTAACCCTCCATCCGTCGCATCTTTTTTGTAACGCGATCCGTCGCAGGTGAGGAAACTCCTCACCCATCGTAAATAAATCCAAAATGGTTATAAAATGCCAAATTTTTTTTGGAATGTTCATTATAATTTCCAAACAACCTATTTCAAGTAAAATTAACTTTCATTTTCTGTTAATTATTAAAATTAAAAATTAATGACAAATGAAATCAAGTATACGCGGTCAGTCGCACGGTGAAAAGTTTTCTCACTTTGCGTCAAAAATTCTTAACACTTGCTGCTTAAAAATTCAATTACAAAAAAATTAAAATAAATAAACACACGAAAATTTTTTTAAAATAAAGAAGATGAGTTTTGTGAAAGGTATTGAAAATATGAAATTATAATTTTTTGTATTTTAAAAGTTATAAATAAAAAAGGAAACTGGGTGAGAAAACTTCTCACCATGCGTCGGATGGAGGGTTAAAAAAAATTCATAACTTTTTAAATTTTTTTTCAAAAAATTATCCAGGTCACATTTGTCTTCATTTTTAGCTGCACTATAAGATAGCACTTCGACAAAAAATTTCAAAATGGCGGATTTTTAAAGTGGTTCATAAAAATGCACCACAATGTAGCCAATGTTTTATCACATAAATATTGTTGGAAATTCAACGAATTTTCTTACTCGGAGGTATTTTAATTTATAATTTTAGCGCTGCACATAACGGTCCCTCAATTCAAAAGGAAGTTGAAGTAAAATCACTTCCAAGCTTGCGTGGCTATGCGGTATGCGTATTCGACTTGTGTCCTCTAGGTCTAGGTTTCGATCCCCCGTTTACTTATAAACATTTATTTGTTCTATGCAACTATTAAATTTCTGCTTGGGTATTATTTATAATAAATCGTTTTTGTTATAGAATTGTTATATATTTGTTCTAAAACAATGTTCTAGTTTTGTTCTAGAATTGTTACAGACTCTTGTTCCTATTTTGTGCCTCCAGGGGGACGACATTTTGACCTGCCTGTTCCTCACTAGTTACAGAACTTGTTCTTTTTTGTTCTGGAATAGTTACAGAATTATTCTGTAACTTTGCACACTGGGTGTAGTGCTCGTTCAAAACTTGGCAACTACTCGCACAAGTTACGAACGACATTTTTCATAACAAGTTGCAAAAAAGTGCCCTTTTTAGCACCGCGATATGAAAATTAATTTTTTAATATTTTTGATCCAATATGGCGGGTTCAAAATTTTGATTTTTCACATTTCTGAAGTACACCGAAAAAAATAAAATCTCAGAGTGAGAAGAAAATTCCGCTCAACAATTATTTTCACATTTTATTTTCAATATACAAATATTCATCTGTAAAAAAGAGGAATTTTTGTTTATATTTGACAGTTTTTTAACTAAAAGATTAATTTTAATATTTCTTCTTTGATTGAAATTATTCCTCTAAAAATGAAACAAACTTATACTAAAAAGAAGATTTTTAAGTTGCTTTTTGTTTTTCTGAATGCAACTTTACCCTGTCTAAAAAGTGACATTTAATAACAAATATAATAAAGGAAAATCCTCTCAATTAGAAAAGAAAACTTTAGTGCCCGTATATAAGAGGAAAAAATGCTGCAAAAGAAGAAGAATTCTCTAAATTTGAAAATACTTTTTTTTCGGTGTAAATATTCTAAAGAACGTCAAGGGCAATTTTTAAAAGCGCTATTTACGAATCTGTCAAATTTTTTTTTTAAATTACCCGATACAATATGGCAGATTCAAACAATTTTTTTATACATTGCTTAAATAATCGATTTGAATACCAGCGGAAAATTATAAAAATATAAATGTAAAACAAATTTACATTATAGTTAAGAGAGTGAATCTATCATTCGGAAATTAGTACTAATATTAAAGTGAAAGAATTTAACAATCATCCGAATCAATCTCAAAATAATTCTTTTAAGCTCTTGAGTTTCATATGTATCGACCATCTTCAAGAAACTCCCTACATTATCATGAAATAATGCAGGGAGGTATAGTATATCAAAGGAGCTCGGAGAATCTTGGGGTGCATGTAGCTCAGTGGTCAGATCAGTGTACCGGCAATAGAGAGGTCGTGGGCTCGTATCACACCATGCTAACCAATTTTTTCTGAGTTCTTTGATAATTTTAAATTATTAATTAATTTGAAAAAATATTTTCTGAAAAAGCAGGTTTCTGTATTCAGGATGGCTGTGCTGTCGATACATATGAAACTCAAGAGCTTAAAAGAATTATTTTGAGATTGATTCGGATGATTGTTAAATTCTTTCACTTTAATATTAAATTTACATTATGTATGTAAAATTTACATACATGATGTAAATTTGTTTTGTGCATTTTTATGACCCAATTTAAAAATCCGCCATTTTAAAAATTGAATTTTTGTCAAAGTGCTATCTTATGATACAGCTTAAACAAGTTGTTTATTTCATGACCATTTCGCTTCCTCAAAATATTATAAACCAATTGCTTAATTTAATTTTAATATGTTAAGGTAATATTTCAAATAACACAAAATTTGAATTTTTTGTGAAAAAGAAAAATATTGATTAATTTTGTAAATTTTTATGAAATATGCACTTTGTATATATCAATCGATTCGTTTTTTTGTCAGGAATGTAATTTTGAGAATAATTTATGAAAATATTAAGAAACAAAAAAGTTATTTAAAAAAATACAAAAAAATTTTTTTTTCAAATTTTGAAAAAATTGTATAAAAAAAAATTTTGTGGATAAATTTGAAAATCCTTGTGTCAGATTTTAGGTATTAATGACTGCAATAAACCTACAAAATTTCAGGGCGATCCATTAAAATTTGTTTGAGATAATTTGTACACAATTTTTTGTGACATACACACACACACATACACACACATACATACACACACATACATCTGGACATTTGCTCAGAATTTAATATACATATATCCTAGATGAAAATGAGTCCATATAACCATGTTTTGAAAAATTGAAAATTGTCACGAATGCAAAGCTTCCTTATGAGGAAGCAAAAGAAGACAAATGTGACCTGGAGATTTTTTTGCATAAAAATTAAAAAAGTTATGAATTTTTTTTTTAAAGTGCATTTCTCCCATGTATTTTTAATGGGAAATTTCGATCCATTACTGGCACGTGAGTCAGAATTCCTGAAAGGAGCCACTCAAAACCTTTTAATTTTTTTTCGTACTAATGTGGTTATTTTAATAGTATTTTATACAAGAAATCATACTACCAAAGGATTTTGAAAAAAAAAATTTTTTGTTAATGTTATAACCTATTGAAAATTTTGAACGTATTTAATTGAAAAATGAATTTCTCAAAAACTTATTGATCAATTTTAATTTTTCAAGTTGCATTTTATTTGTCTTGAAATGAAGTATAACTGACAATATTTTCAGATAAAAATATTTAATTTTAGTGCAAAATGCAATTGTTTATTTATAAACAATTAAAAATAAATAATGTTCTGGATGATATTTTAAGTTGAAAAAATTAAAATGTTCTTAATAAACCACTAAAAAATATCCCGTTGAAAAAAAAATGGCATGAAGTTTTAAATTGCTTAATTTTAAGTATTTTAAAGTATGCACCAGAAAGAGATAAACAAAACAAGAAAACTCCGAAAGCAGGTAACCACCAGATGGCGTATCACAGTATTTCAGATCTCAAGTAAGATCAAAAAGTCTATATTGAACTGTTTTTTTTGGGGTTGGTTCCAGAATGGACTCGCGCAGACGAGACGCGTCCCCATTTGATTAGCATTAGCAAATATAATTTGTAAAGTGTGTAAGCGCTTTAAGTCTTTAATATCTAAATAACTTTGATAAAATCGACTTCAAATTTATTTCTCCATAGGGGTGTTTCGGCCAAAAATTAGTCAGAATTGACTGACGTCGCAAGTGACACAACCTAATATATAATAGGAAACGAGAACTTACCTTATCTAGAAAAGTTAGGAATAAATTAAACTTATGAAATGCGTTATTGAAGCCGAAGTATAATTGTTTCTAACACATGCCTTGCGTTTACAAAACACTTGTGCTTAGGTCTTTATTTTTTATCAAACGACAGAGGAATGCACGTTCGCGATTTCAGATTTCTGCTAGGCCCAATTCATATAAAAGAATTTGTGACCCGCATATAAACTTTGCCTAAGCATGCATTTTTACCATCTGTAGACCAAAGCAGAATGGATCCGGTTTATTCGACTTTGGCCTGTCAAGATAAGGAAAATTTAAAAATTACACCTAATTGTAAAGGGGTTTCAACAATAGCTTGCATATACTGTTAATTTGTCTGAGAGTGTACCCGTGTAGAAAAATTTCGTGGAGCTAGGCTGGAACCACGCTAGTGTTCCATTGCACTGTAATGGCGCTACTAGCATTTCAAACACCTTTGTCGTCTCGCGCCGTCCTCGCAATCGGCTCGCAGTGCGAGATTGCAAACATAATCTCATCTGTCAAAACTTTTTCTTTCGCGAAATTAGAAATTAACCATGTTATTTGATTTGAGAAGTTAAAAAATGAATCGTCGAATATCAACGTAATGATGTTTATGCATTTATCAATTTTATTTCTATTTATTTATTCTATAATATTAACGAAAAAGAAATACGGCCAGCTGATTCGAGAAATTTTTTTTTTTTTACAAAAAGTGTGTTTAAATTGATTATATATGTGTATATAAAAAATAGAATAATATATTTCTACTATAAACGTAGAACATATTTATTGGTTTATTAATTAATCAATTAATTCAAGTAATTTCAAAGTTAACAATTTACAAAAAAATAGAATTTTTAAGTTTAGTTGTTGCAGCAGAAAAAATTTTTTAACCAAAATTTTCTTGAGCTGAATTTTCTATAAGACAAATTTGCGTCCGATCGAAATTTTACTAGCCTGAATTTTCATTTAACAAAATTGTTATTCGCCCGAAATTTTACCCACCTGAATTTTTATATAATCAAATTTTCGTCATGCAGAATATTTACCTAACCGAATTATCCTTTGATTGAATTTCTATATTTTTAAAAAATATAACATTCAATCGTCTTAACTATTTTTTATTGAACCGAATTTTTCTTTGGGTCGAATACGAAAATACGAAAAGAACATTCCCAGCCCTGTTAAAAATTCCTGCGAAGGATCTTATACAGGATTCTGTTCCACGAATATTCGTAAGATCCTTTGCAAGTTCGTACATAAGAACGCAATAGCGTTCTTATGTACCCAGGGTTCCCTAATGAACCTTAATAAGATCAAGCGTGTTTTCCTTTGTACCGAAACAAACAACAACATAGCATCCTGGACAGTTTCCTTTGTAAAATCATTTGCAAGATCTTGCATTATCAATCTGGAAGTAAAAAACTCAGCTTAAAATCCCCGTACAGGATACTAAAAAAATCTTTTCGGGATCCTGTGCAAGTTCCGATGCAGGAACTTTAGCTATTAAAGGTTCATGTAAAGGTTTCTGTAGCGGAACACTTGCAGGAACCTGTATAAGAAACTTTGTAGAGGTTCCTGTACAGGAACCTTTGCAGTTTTGTAAACTGCAGGTACTTAAGTGTAAATGATCCTGTAAGGGACCCGTTCCTGTACAGTACCCTTGCATGAACATTTAATAGCTAAAGTTCCTGCATCGGAACCTACACAGGATCCCTAGAGGATCCTGAACGGGGATTTTAAGCTGAGTTTTTTACTTCCAGATTATTGTTAATGCAAGATCTTACAAATGATTTTAAAAAGGAAACTGCCCAAGATGCTATGTTGTTGTTTGTTTCGGTACATAGGATAACACGCTTGATCTTATTAAGGTTCATTAGGGAACCCTGGGTAGTAGCGTTCTTATGTACGAACTTGCAAAGGATCTTACGAATATTCCTGGAACAGGATCCTGTATAAGATCCTTCGCAGGGATTTTTAACAGGGAGGGGTGGAGCAAGGATGGATCCAAACTTCCACTATTAATTTCTACACGGGTAGTCCCATGGGCAGCGTTTTGCGTTCCGATTTGTAACTAGACCATGAGTTGCAAATACAGCAAACATATATCTTCATCTCTCTAACTCATGGTCTAGTTACAAAACGCAACGCAAAACGCTGCCATGGAACTGCACCCTCAAAGTAAATTCATATTTAGGGCTGCGTTTACATACTTGTGCTCTAACGCTGCGTTTCACGTTGAGCAATAAGTATGAAAACGAATAACGGTACAGTAGAACGCTAGAATATAAGCTGTTTCCAGAATAGATAAACCAGGGCCGCAAAGCCACAATGTATTGTATAGAAACGTTGAGTTTCGGAACCCGTCTACCGTCGCGCTACTGTCGCACCTCTATACACACAAAGCTTATGTACGTGTGGGGGGTGCTCGTACCCTCACACGCACAACACGGTAGTTCACCCTCTATAAATCTAATCTATGACTATAGAGAAAGAAGCGCGAGAGAATGTAATCGTAAAGCAGAGAGACTCGTGACTCGGTAGTAGACGGACGTCCGTGAATGGAATTGTAATTATTGAGACTGATTATTTCTTAATGTAATAAAATCTTTATTCGAGTTAAATTAAGTAGTGCTTATTTCATCATTCATAAGTGACACGCTCAGGGAATTTGTGGAGATCCCTTTTAGTTAATTGTTTGACTAAATCTACTCCAATTAACATAAGCTCAATCTCATCACGAGGTCTAAACACTCTATACTGGTGACGCCGAACTTCTTGAGAAATAAGTGCAAGATATCCATCAGCATCACAAACATCTTACTTAAAAGAAGAAACTCGATATAATAATCAACCAACAAAATTTTCCGCAATACTGTGCAACTCGAACGTGTTGTAAAAAAATCCACCCAAGCAACAAAAACGTGGTCAGCACACCTTCGCACATATCCAGACGCAACAAAATGCAAACACTACAGCACTAAACTACTACTACCGTCACAAAGATCAATTTTATTATATACAAATATAAAAAAGAGATAAATAAAAATCTCGAAAATCGACAAACCACTTCATCTGCATTCATATTCATGAGGATAACGAGAGCCAAGTAACTGACGATCATCGACGAAGCAACCTCACCTGGTGAACAACAACGGCTTCGAGTTCAACGAGAACATCATACCCAGCCCAAATTGTTAACAACATCAGGAAAGCAATAGAACAAGTCGAATTCATCAGTAACCCGGAAGCAGCTTCCCCGGACATCAACGCTCACACCAAAACACCTCAGACTTGGATATTTTGCAGAGAAACAGCATCAACGAACAGCAGCCTCGTTCACAGAAAATTATAAAGATAAGTATAATTTTTCACGACACAAGATATTAATTCAATTTGAAATTTCAAAAATATTTTATTTATCAACTTTGATTTAACCTTCAAGTATAAACAACAATTAATTTTCGAATATTTACTCATGTAATTCTTGTCGAGAAATTAAATTAGACTCAAAGGAATTCAAGGTTAAAAATATTTTCATTTCATAAGAAATATAAATTTTTTCTCCCTTATTTTCTTTCTTTGCCAAAGTAAGCTATTTCACGCAAAAATAAATCATCAATTAAGCAAATCATTTTAAAACTTAAAATTTTCTTTCATCGACTGTATTTAAACTAACAAAAAAAATATAGCAATTGTATCAACAACAACGAGAAGTGTACGAATGAAAGGCTGAGTGGTAAACGTCCGTCAACAACGCTCGAATAACGTAAAAACAAAATAAAATTTTTTTCTTCGTAACCAAAAAAGTAATTTTAACATCTTTACAAAAATTTTTTTTTTTTTAAATTGATCTTGTCTCTCTCAACAGTTAAAATTTTTTTTTTATCAATGATAAAATAAACTTTGACATTTTTTATAAATTTTTATAAAATTCATCCAACTAACGTCTCTAAATAAAATTTCTTTTATTAAATAAATTATTTTAGAATTTGCATTAACATTTAACAATTTCGTCTCATCTACTAAAGGCATAGTGTGGTCATTGCAACGAACCAATTCGAATAACAAACGTTTGATTGTAGCTTGGACGACCCTGATGCTCGACGGAACCGACGACTAGGTCATGGTCATAACCCGCGACTTCTACAGAAAACAACAGACACTCGTAGGACAACAACAGTCTTCCTCCGGCGGCTCAGCACCTCAGGCACTTCTATCAGGAGCAACCGTTGCACCGCCACAGAACAAGAACGACGATCACACCGTCGAGAAAATCGGCTCAGGCACTAACGAATCAAATTCTAGTAAAAAGTTACTCAACGATACATACGTTAGCACATCCGACAAAACTTTACAACAGCCCTTAATAGACTTAAACCAGACGAACTTTACTGACGCTAACAGTTCACAAACAACCGTCCCTTTCGTTTCAAATACTATCTTAGGTAACGCGCTAAACATGCCGGACCAAGAATATTTTCATCAAGTTAAACTACCACCTTTTAGTAAAGAGGACCCAGAACTCTGGTTTGTCCAAGTCGAAAGATTGTTCGCGCGAAAACAAATCTTGTCGGAAGCAGAAAAAGCCGATGTCCTTATTTTTAATTTAAACTCCGAAATTTTATCATGCGTAAAAAACATCGCGATAGCTTCACCGAGCCCTCCAGACATTTTTCAACAAATGAAAAAGGGAATCATGGCGAATTTCGGAGTATCAAACGAAGTGCGCTTACGCCAACTTTTAAACGGCGACGTACTAAACGGGAAACCCTCGTATATTTTAAGCCAATTACGCAATATAGCTGGCGAAAGCTGTAATGACGAAATAATCCGAACACTATTCATGGAACACTTGCCGGAAGAACATCGAATTATCCTTGCCCCGTGTACCGTACAAAATTTAACCGAACTCGCGACAATGGCAGATAAAATTTCCGAACAAGTTAAATCAGTTCAACCTCGAACAACCCAAAATAACACAAACGTAGCAGCCATCGCAGTAACGTCAAACACTGAAGCGAGATTGGACGCGATTGTAGCCGAGCTCGCGGAAATAAAACAAAAATTCGGACGACCGTACAAAGAAAGAAGGAGTCGGTTTAGGTCACAGTCGCGAAATCGTCGACCCCGTAGCAATTCTCGGGAAAAAGAAAGCGATAAATGTTGGTACCATAAAAAATACGGGAAAGATGCCCGCAAATGCGGCGAAAACGGATGCACAATGAGATTAACGGCATCCTCGGGAAACTAGAAACACCGTCCCAAACAGAGGCCATTGGCACGGAAAACAAATCAAAGCGCCTCCATATACGCGATTCTAGAACCGGTCTATCATTTCTCGTCGACACTGGGTCGGACATTTCAATTTTACCCCAAAGAAATAACGAACGAGGTAAACCATCCGAATTTGTTCTGTACGCGGCAAATAATTCGCGAATTAACAGTTTTGGCACAAAAAACCTCCAACTCAACTTAGGATTACGTCGCGAACTTCCGTGGGACTTCCACATCGCAACAGTTCCATACCCGATCCTGGGGGCAGATTTTTTGTCACATTACGGCATAGCGGTAGATTTAAAAACACAAAAGTTGATCGACTCAATTACCGGCATAAATTCCAAAGGAACAGTAAAATCGGTTTCATTAGCGAGTATCAGCACAGTAAATCAAACATCCCCATTTGCACATTTATTCGCAAAGTTTCCGGAAATCACAAATCCCACAGCACTTTCGGTTTTCAAAAACAGTCAAGTTTCACACCAAATAATCACAACCGGGCAACCCATAGCCCAACGTGCTCGTAGATTATGTCCGGAAAAAAGCAAAGTAGCCAAGGACTATTTTAAACTCATGTGCGAATCGGGCCGCTGCCGGCCATCTAGTGCATCTTGGGCATCCCCAATACACATGCAAAATAAAAAAGATGGCACATGGCGAGTATGCGGCGACTACCGCCGTGTAAATTCGGTCACAGAGCCAGATCGCTTCCCTGTGCCATACTTACACGACTTCGCAGCGAATCTGCACGGTGCAAAAATATTTTCAAAGTTAGACTTGTTTTCAGCGTATAATCAAATTCCGATGTTCGAAGACGACATACCCAAAACCGCAGTTATAACTCCCTTCGGCCTGTTCGAATACACGGTCATGACTTTTGGCTTACGAAACGCCGGAGCAACGTTCCAACGCTATATCCACAAGGCCCTTGGCGACCTCGAGTACGTATTTGCATATATTGATGACATACTAATCGCTTCGGAAACCCCTCAGGAACACGAGAAACATTTAGAAGAAGTTTTTAGTCGTTTGAGACAATACGGTTTACGTATAAACGCCGATAAATGTTTGTTGGGCGTCGAGGAAATTGAATTCCTCGCTCATGTAATTAACGCGAAAGGTTCGAAACCATCACCCGAGAAAATTAGAGCCATAACGGAATTTCCAAAACCGAAAACAATATTAGCAATGCGTAAATTCCTAGGAATGACAAATTTCTATCGCCGGGTAATAAAAAATGCAGCCCAGATCCAAGCTCCTCTGAATGCGTTTCTTAAAGACTCGCGTAAAAACGACAAAAGAGTAATTAAATGGAACCACGAAGCCGAAAAAGCGTTTATCGAAATTAAAGACGAACTTGCCAAACAAACTTTGCTTGCCCACCCTTCGGAAACTGCACCGATGCGACTAGTCACGGATGCATCAGACTTCGGTATTGGAGCGGTCTTAGAACAGGAAATCGACGAACAATGGGTCCCTTTAGGTTTTTTCTCGCGTAAACTGAGCCCCGCTCAAAAAAGGTATAGCACATACGACCGCGAGCTTACCGCAATTCACGAGGCAGCCAAATATTTCAAACATTACCTCGAAAGAGGAGGAACAACAGTCCTCACCGACCATAAACCCCTCGTTTATTCACTATCTCAAAACTCCGATAAAGCGTCCGACCGTCAACGGCGACAAATCTCTTTTATTTCACAGTATATAAAAAAAATTGAGCATATCGCCGGGGAAGAAAACGTAGTAGCTGACGCACTGTCGAGAGTGGAAGCAATAACAGTAACTCCGGAAATATCGTTAAACGAATTAGCAATCGCGCAAGAAACCGATTCGGAATTAAAAAAGATCCTGGAATTAAAAAGCACATCGTTAAAAATAAAAAAGCTAAAATTCGGTCCGGACCAGCTTAACATTCAGTGCGATACTTCGGGCGATAACGTACGTCCCTTCGTTACAACCGCATTTAGAAAAAAAATATTCGAAATTTTTCACTCACCGGCACACCCGAGCGCTAAAATAACTAGTAAAATTATTCGACAAAGATATGTGTGGCCCTCGATCGACAAAGACATAACTCAGTGGGCGAAATCATGCCTGGACTGTCAACGCGCGAAAGTATCAAGACATACACGATTAAAACCAGCAAGTTTCGTTCCCCCTGACGCGAGATTTAAACACGTCCACATGGACTTAGTAGGTCCTTTGCCGCGAATCGACGGATTTCAATACTGTCTTACCATGATGGACAGATTTACCCGTTGGCCGGAAGCCATTCCGATACCAGATATCACGGCACAAACAGTTTGTCGAGCAGTAGTAGACCACTGGATATCGAGATTCGGTACACCCGAAACGATTACGACGGACCAAGGAACACAATTCGAATCCCGCTTGTTTAAAGAATTATTGAACGTATCAGGGTGCAGCCGGATCCGCACAACCCCGTATCACCCCGCGGCGAACGGCCTTATCGAACGGTGGCACAGAACTTTAAAAAGCGCAATAATGTGCCACACAGACAATGACTGGACTCGCGTATTATCTACAGTACTACTCGGTTTACGTGTAAATGTTATGGAGTGCGGGTCTTCCCCATCGGAATACATGTACGGAACCACACTCCGCGTGCCTGGCGAGCTGGTGCTGACGGAGGAGGACCAGACCAACCGCGAAGAATTTATATCAGAATTTCGACAACACATGAGAGAAATCAAGCCCGTTTCCGCCGAGCATCACGATCGTCGGAAAACATTTATAAGCAAAGATTTGAAGGATTGCACACACGTATTCATGCGCGTAGGTGCATCGCGACGTTCATTGCAGTGCCCGTACACTGGGCCCCATAAGATAGTCGAAAGAGTTTCGGATCGAACAATGAAAATCGAAGTTAACGGTAAACAAAAAACAGTTTCGTTAGAAAATGTGAAACCGGCAATATATACTCCCGATGACACGAGCAAACAAGCATCGAAAAAAGTAAATTACGCGCCGAGTTTCCTAGCCAGACTTGCGAATCGATCCCAGGAACCAATTTTAGAAAACAATGTAAAAATATCAATACAACCGACGAATGATGTAAATGTTCAAACGAGATCGGTTCGCAACCCGGGTTCGGAAAATAATAAAAACGAAAAATGTAAAACACAAAGTATACACACGACCAAAACAGACGTAGAAAAAAGAAAAGAAAAGCCTCTTAACGCTAACGAACTCGGGAAAAACGATGCTCGCTGCTCGTCGAATTCGGAGAGCAAACAATGCGAAAAACGAGTAAGATTCCAACCCGCGATATTACGAAGAGGGGCGCGAAAACTAAATAATTAAAAATAAATAAACAAAAAAATTTTTTTCATTTAGGTTTCGGACCTACGAATGAACACATAATTATTTTATCTACGAAACATTGTTAATTCAAACCTCGACATTAGAAATAACGTAAATTGCTGAAAAGAAAAAGAATTGTACAACGAAACAAATGTATTTCGACAAAGTAAATTATGTTCAGCATAGTTGCAAAAAGATTTTTTTGGCCAACGAATTACACGCTTTTTCTCCCATTCTAGAGATTTAAACATCATTGACACTTGGGGGGGAGTGTGTGGGGGGTGCTCGTACCCTCACACGCACAACACGGTAGTTCACCCTCTATAAATCTAATCTATGACTATAGAGAAAGAAGCGCGAGAGAATGTAATCGTAAAGCAGAGAGACTCGTGACTCGGTAGTAGACGGACGTCCGTGAATGGAATTGTAATTATTGAGACTGATTATTTCTTAATGTAATAAAATCTTTATTCGAGTTAAATTAAGTAGTGCTTATTTCATCATTCATAAGTGACACGCTCAGGGAATTTGTGGAGATCCCTTTTAGTTAATTGTTTGACTAAATCTACTCCAATTAACATAACCTCAATCTCATCACGAGGTCTAAACACTCCATAACGTGTTGATGACGTATCATATTGCTGTGACGTGTCATTCATTTTTGAAATGCTTCTATTATTTTCATAGATCAATTTAAATTCTAAAAACTATTTTTACAATATTTATTACTATAATTTTTATTATATTTTGCTATTTCTTTTATCCCTAATAAGTAATTTTATATTTATCAGAAATATAATACTTTAATGTTCAAAATTTGGTACAAGATTAAACATTTTATTTATTTCTATAAGGTCAATAAATGATTAAAAAAAAAATATTAACTACAGAATAAATATCTATTCATTTTTAAAATCATTAATAACAGTTTTAAACATTAATCCTAAACTTAAAAATTCTTAAAATGTAGAAAATATTGTATAACAAATTATACAAATTTTAATCTAATGTTTTCACCTAAATGATAAAAATAAATTATTTTACTTTTTTCTCTTATAACGCATGCTTGCTTTATATACAATAAGTTGTAGATCATCAGCTTTATTCGGAATATTTACAGAACCTTTAATTAATTTTAATAAATGAGAAAAGTATGAACGAAGCGTCCTGCATGACACGTCATAGCAGTATGATACGTCATCAACACGTTCATAAGCTTTGTGTGTATAGAGGTGCGACAGTAGCGCGACGGTAGATGGGTTCCGAAACTCAACGTTTCTATACAATACATTGTGGCTTGGCGGCCCTGAGATAAACGCAGGCGCACGCAATCCCATTTGGTTAACATTGAGAAGCTTCTGCGTTGCGTCAGCTTTGCGTCTATCTATTCTGAAACGGACAAAACAAAACTGCTGCATTTTGTGTTGCTCTGTTATAACCAGACAATAAATGATTGCCAATTTACAAAAATTTTTAATTTTTTAATCTGTTTATTAATCTGACAAATTATATACATTAGAATTAGAGCTGTGTAAAATTCGATTTTGAAGCGCCGGAATGTCGATAATTCAACCTTAGATAAATATACTAGATGCGGCGAGGCGTTAGTTTTGGCACATGAATCCAGGGTGGCGTTAGTGTAGATCATGTGCTTTTTTTGAAAAAAAGTATTGAACCAAGAACATTTTTCTTGGTTGAAGCAAATCGTGAGATTGAATACGGCTAAGACTATTGTAGTATTGATTCAAGAAAACGATTTTCTTGACATAGTATATTTGGGAGAACAACATATATTCTTGATCCATGAAAATGTGTTGAATGAAATGAATAGTAATTTAAAGAAAATAAAAAAATGATTTGCCCAATGATCAAAATTATACTTGACACAAAAAAATAAATTTCTTCCAGTATTAAGATTATAAGAAAATAATAATAATAATTTTTTATTAATAATAATAAAATAATAAATAATAAGAAAATATGAGTTTATTTCAAGTAAATTAGGTCAAGAAAATGCATTTACTTGATTCAATGAAATTTTTTTCAGTGTATACAAATATAATAAATTAAATTTTTTTACTTTGATATATATTTAAATGCATCATTTTATTTTTGAAAAAATTCGAGATTCTTATTTAAGACAAATGTTTTTAAACATTTTTCGATCAACAATTTTCAATTTTTTTAAAATTTTGAATTTAATTAAAATAAACAAATTGTATTTATATTTTAAACAAATTGGAAATTTCTGTATTTAAACGTTCATTAATAATTTTTTTCAATAATAATATTAATAATAATTATTATTAATTTACAACGAATAATATTATTACACTAGCATAGGATACGAGCGCTAAAGCGCGCGTTCACATTCTATTTCAATTGTTAAAAGAAAAATACAATTATGATCACGAATTAAAATTACAATTTATATTCTCATTCATTTTTATTATTAAATTTAAAAAAATAGTTAATTGTACCAAAACAATTATCGCAGTGTTTCTAATTAAATCCAATTCAAAACTTGGTACAGCAAAGCCAAAATCTAAATAAAATCAATAGATTTTTAATTTACCCAATAATTATTTTTTAGAATTATTAAAAAATAAATAAGACTTTAATTCAATTCATATTATGAAAAAAATACTAAATAGTTAATTCTTATTATTTATTAATCAATACTCATTAAAAAAATTGTGATAAATAAATAGAAAATTATGCAAAAAATACTACAAATTTTGTAAAAACAATATGATTGTCAAAATTAATTACAAAATGAAAGTTAAAAAAAAATGTTAATGGAGAAATATAAATAGTTCAAATTACTTTATTTTTTATTCGATTTTAAATAAAGAAAATGATTATAAAATTTATAAATCAATATTATGAAAATTTCTTACTTTTTTTTATAAAAACAATATCTTTTAACCTTCTTTCTTCTTAAACAATAAAAAATTTTGATATTGAAAAATCGAAAAACTATAATTTCGATCTGTCAAGCAAAGTGTTTTGAAAAAGAAAATAAAAACAAACGCATTTACAAAAACTAACTTCAAACTGCGGACAGAATGAATGAAAGAATACCAAGATTATTATTATAAATAATATAATAATATAATAATTATTATTACTATTTATAATTAAAAAATTTTAGAAAAAAAACTTATTTAATTTAAATAACCGGTCAATTGACTATTATCAATCAAATATTAAATTGATAATGGTTTATTGATCGGTTATTTGAATCAAATAAATTTTTCTCAGTGTAAATTATATATCCTCAATATTTTTTATAATAGTGACTGATAAAAAAAATTAAATTTTTTTGATTCACAAAATTTCTAGACAAATAATCTACTCACAAGCCAGCTTTAACTTACACGATATATATACGACTTTTTACAACTTTTCAAATTTAAAAAAAGACAGAAAATATTTGTTTGAAAATTTAATAATTTTTACATTATAGAAATTTTAGTACCTTTTGATACAAAATATTTTTGTCACTTTTCAAAATTTTTGTATTTTAAAATAATTTACTTTTTTTATTTTAACAATTTTTAGTATTTTTCCGACTAGAAAAAGACAAATAAAATATTACTAGAAATATGACTTTAGATTTTTGTGGTTTTTAAAAATTTAACTTTTTTAGTAGTTACTACCTATTGAAAAAAAATTTGGGTTTTTTCTGTATTGATTATCGGTAGGGTCAGCCGGCGTAAATCCGAACGCTAATTATTTCAGCTTAATTGAAATTTTAAAAAATAAGTTATACATGAGAATTTTTACCTCAGATCCTCTTCAAGAGATTCTAAGTATTATCCCATTTTCCGTTTGTTAATTAGCAACAGCATAAACAAAGATAACGAGTATTGCAAAAATGTTTGAAAATCAAAGATGACACTCTTTCAGTACTTTGTCTCGTATTTGAAGAAAAAGAAGATAAAAATTCATTTTATTATTGCTTCCTCATACTGAGGAAGTATTGTAATACCAAAATTTTTCGACTTCGATTTTTTGACATATCTTTATGTTATTTGACCTCAGGAGTTCAAAAATGACATTTTTACAAAATGTCATTCCGTATGTGTGTGTGTGTGTGTGTGTGTGTAAACATCACATTTTCATAAATATCTCCAAACTATGAAGAGCTTTTGGACTGCATTTTTTTTAAATTGTAGGTCTCATCTGCGGACATAAAATGAGAGTACTTTGAAACAGATTAATAAAGTTTAACTATATATTTTTTTGATTTTTAATTTTTCAAAAAAACGTTTTTTGCCCATAACTTTAAAAAAATGTTAGGACACCTATGAATGTTTGTCTGTAATTTTGTAGAGTTTTTTTAGACGCATCTTTTGAGCCCTTACTGAAAATATTTCGTCCATATTCACCAGAGATATTAAACTTTTAAAAATCAAAACAACTAATGTAACATTGTTTCATTTAACACTCTTCCGATAATCGAATTAAAAAATAAGGATTAAAAACTTTTTTGAATATTTTGTTGAAAAATGTTGAAATAACTTTAAAACTATCATTATCATCTTGTAGAGCATTAAAAAACGCTTCGATTGACCTATTTTTGAAGCTAATTCGATTAGAAATAAAGAAGTTATTTACATTTTAAAAAACATAAATTGTGATGGAAACATTGAAAAAAAAAATTTTTAATGTGAAACTTGAATTTTTAATTAAATAAAGAGAAAAAATTATTACAGCAATTGAGAATAATTGTTCAAAATTTATATTTTATTATTATTAACATTTCTATGAGGAAGCAAAGTGTTCATGAAATGATCACCAAAATTATAACAAAAATATATAACTTGGCAGCGGTTTTTATAATTGTTTGTTATGAATACTAGAACAGAAACTATTTTTGATTTTTGCCTTCTGTTAACTTTTATTAATAATAACAGACCGTTCGTATTTACCCCGGGAAATTGGAAAACCGGGGTAAATCCGAACGGTATTTTCAATAATTTTTTCTTATATCAGAGCCACACAAAATTGTATTTATTTGATTACACTATTATTTTAACATTATAAAAGTACATAGAAAAAAGTTTTTCTTTCTATATGGGGCATTCTCCGCGAGATTTTCTATCAAACTTTTTTTTGGATTAAAACAATTTTTCTCGAATTCTATATAAAAAATAAGTAAATACGTGTTTTTTTATTTTTTTATTTGATGAAAATTATAAAAGTTATGACTTTTTGAAATTTAACATCTTGAGAAGCAAAGGACTTTTTAAACGCTTTTTTCTCTCTTATATCAAAAGATAAAAAATAATGTGATATATGAAAATGACTTGTTTTTTCTTGAATATTTCAAATATGTAATAAAAAATAACGTTAATAAAGCGAAAACATTAAATAAATTGAAATTTCGTCTAAAAAGAGACTTTGCTCAAAAGCGAAGTAATTGATTTTTGATTTTTTTCTTTCATTACAACCACTGATAAATAAAAAATTTTTTACCACTTATACCGAAGTGGTGTTCTTTAGCGTTCAAATTATATTTAAAACTATATCAGTCGTTGCAGAGAGTTTTATTCGATTTTTACACTTTTTAAAAGATTAACCTTCAAAAACAAAAGAAAACGAATGTTTTGTGGTTAATTTCTCAATTTTCTTCTCTAAAATCTCTGCAACGACTGATATAGTTTTAAATATAATTTGAACGCTAAAGAACACCACTTCGGTGTAAGTGGTAAAAATTTCTTTATTTATCAGTGGTTATAATGAAAGAAAAAAATCAAAAATCAATTACTTCGCTTTTGAGCAAAGTCTCTTTTTAGACGAAATTTCAATTTATTTAATGTTTTCGCTTTATTAACGTTATTTTTTATTAGATATTTGAAATATTCAAAAAAAACAAGTCATTTTCATATATTACATTATTTTTTGATATAAGAGAGAAAAAAGCGTTTAAAAAGTCCTTTGCTTCTCAAGATGTTAAATTCAAAAAAATCATAACTTTTATAATTTTCATCAAATAAAAAAATAAAAAAACACTTATTAACTTATTTTTCATATAGAATTCGAGAAAAATTGTTTTAATCCAAAAAAAAATTTTAGTGAAAATCTCACGGAGAATACCCCATATGTATCCTCATTAGTAATTAATAAGCAGAAACTTAATCTCCGCTCTCAAAATTCAAAATGGCGGATCTAATATGGCGGACGAAATTTAAAAAATTCATTGGATTCGCTCGAAAATTGTTACTCGGGGGATTTCAGGGTCGCTGATTACGAATTTAGAGTTAGTTTTTTAAAATTCAAAATGGCGAATCAAATATGGCGGACGAAAATTAAAAAATTCATTGGATTCGCTCGAAAATCGTTACTCGGGAGTTTTCAGGGTTGCTGATTACGAATTTGAAGTCAGTTTCTCAAAATTTAAAAAATCACTTGAAAATTAAAAGAAGCGGATTAAAATTTCTAAAACTGGAGGAATTTTTTTGAAATTTGTGTATCATATTGTACCCGCCATTAAATTTATTTTCCCTAAGATTTTTCTGAAATACAGTGGCGTTCGTATTTACCCTGGTATTTTAGGTTCGAATTATTTTGCACAGCTTTACCTATTATGTTTTAAAAAACATTATTTTTTCTTAAAGTTACTACGACTTTAAGGTTAACATTCTCATCACATGTTTTTGTTTGCTGATGATTGCGAGATAAAGTGGATTTGAATGTAGATTTTAGGTCTTGATGATTAAAATTGTGAAGTTATTTTTAATTATACTAACTTTCTTAGCAGAAACATAATTTGCAGAAGCAGCTAAAATATTCTTTAAATATTTGTATCAAGTTTTTTGTGTAGTGTAGACCGGAGCGTAATGGCTAACTTTTCACTCTTTGTTGATTTACTCGGACATTTTTGTTTTACCTAAAAATGTTTATCTCCTAGAAAAGTTACTCTGGTAAACCTGGGCTAGGTAGTCTCTTAAACAAAGCGTAAAGTGTCCTGCCGGCAGGACAGGGTTTCCTCGTTTTGTGACTAAAAATCGTGTAAATTTTTTAAAAATTCACCTTCTTTAAGTTACCCTGCCCTTCGCTTTGAATTTACAAGCTCGACATTTACATGCGCTGAAAGCTTGTTTAATAAATACAGGGCTCGAACCAGTGAAAGTATTTAAAATACGGACTTTACGGACCAATTACAAATAAATGTTTTTGTTCAATAATAACAAATGAACATTTTACTTAAAACTATAAATTCAATTTTTCATAACGATAAAACATGAAGATATCGATAACTCCGAGTCTTCGACTCCAAGTCATCGATTTTCTTCATGTTTTATAATAATTGAAGATATTAATTCAGTGATAAAGATAAAATCATTACAAATTCTATTATTATTTTTAACACATTTTTAAATTAAATTCTTAAAATCCATTAATTTTAATAATTTCCGAAAAAGTTCTTTCAAAATTTTCAAATCCATTTCTTTACAGTATTTAATTTTACGAAATTTTAATTATTCGTAAATTCTTCAATTAAATATATATTAGAAAATAATAACTTCAAATAATATAAAGAAAATCAACAATTAAACTTTCTCAACAAAATTTAAATCAATTTTTATGAGAAAATTATACTAGAATTCAATTATTTAAATAAAAAAAACAATTTATTAAATAATTGCATTGATTATAAATTATAATAAATGTCACATACTTCAAAAACCCAACCGAAAATACAGTAAAACAAAGTTACTGGGTCATGGTAAATTAAAATTTCTACTTGAAAAAAGATACCCATACTAATTTCTTCACGAATTTAGAAAGTAAGATTGGATAAATTTATAAAAAATAGAATGAATTGTCAAAAATAAAAAAAAACTTGTAAAAAAATGTTGTAAAGCTGAAAAATTCCCATTTTTATAAAAAAATGAGTTCTTTCCGCAAAACTGTGTTGCTGTATTAGAGATATTTTTATGGATTACAGTACAGAATGTCCAAAATGAAAGGTCCGAACTCAAAAAGTCCAATAATTAGAAGGTACAATAATTAGAAAGTCCAAAATACAAAATATGCAATAATTAGAAGGTCCAAAAGGTTCAAAAGAAAAATTGCCCAATATTAAAAAGTCCAAAACATATAAAGTCCAATAAAATTTTATTTTATTTCAGCGGGAAACAAATTTTTCTTTGTCCTTTGGACCTTTCAGTTTGGATAATCTGCCAGATTCTTTGAAACCTCTTTGAGTTACCGTGTTCACAAAATTGTTCACTCTTCTAAAAGAAAATATTTGCAAGATTGTAAATTTAAAAATTTCATATTTTTAATAGCAATTTTATAAACAATTTCAATTATTTTTGTGTTCTATCCCTTCAATTGATTGTCATGGACAATTCAGTCTACAGGTGATAAATATTATTTGCTTTTAATATTTTTTTTCAAATGAGAATTTATAAAATTGAGCACCGGTATGAGGCGGTAGAATTTTGAAAACTGTTAAAGAAAATTTTTTAACAATATGTATGAACCAAGGAAAAAAAAATTTACTAAATATAAGTTAACAAATGTGTAGCATTCATATTTTTTAAAGTTAAGATATACTGGCAGGTTTATCTCTTTGATCAGTAGAACTATATTTAAACGTTTCTATCTTAGAATTTAAAAACTCGTAAGTGAACCAACCTTTAGAAACAAAATAATCGAAAATTAAACGTAAATCATATGCTGAAATTCCTTCCAGTAAATCATGTGCCATGCACGGTGGTAGTCCTGAATTGCACACATGAAAACTTTTTAAAGAATTGAATACAGAATTAAACTTAATTCCTTGATAATGTTTGAATTTATTCAAATCCTTTAATGAATTTAGATAAGAAGTAACAGTTCTTTTTTTATAGGAATACGGTACGTAATCTCTCTGATGTACTTCATTAATATCTGCATTATCATCTTCCTCTTCTTCTATTTCGTCTTCTTCCTCATTTTCTTCTTCTTCCTCTTCTTCTGTTTCGTCTTTTTCATCATTTTCGTCTTCCTCCTCCTCTTTCTCTTCATTTTCACTTTTCTCTTCTTCCTCATTTTCGTCCTCTTCTTCAGAAATTTCGTTTTCGTCATAAACTTCATCTTCGACCACAAATATTTCATCTTCAATAGTCAGACTATTATCATAAAATTCTGTTGCTATTTCTTGTTTCTGTTGACATCTATCACATTTATTAGATACAAATTCTTTTCGAGTAATAAGACAAAATCTGCAGAAATATTTAGAAGTACTAAAATTTTCTTGATAGCTGCCTATTCCATGAGCTTCTAAATTATCATTTGCTATGAAAATCACAGCAGCTTTCACAATTTTATTTGTATAAGCTTCAAAACCTTCATTTTCTAATTTTATTAAATCTTTCCCAAAGTAAAATACACAGCTAGAATTTTATGCTTTTTGCGTGACGATCCAATAGGATTTACTACTTCAAAACTATCTGTGTAAAGTATGATCTGAAGAGCTTCAGGATTTTCTAAAAAAAATGGATTGGATTTGAACATAAGTCCATCTGTGAAATCTTTAAGAATCTCGGAATCATTTTGAGGTATTTTTAAATTTATATCAAAAGATTTATTTTTAAATACAGCTTTTAATGTTTCAATAATCGGCACATAATGAAAGTAATCTTTTTTCCCTCGAATTTTTCCTAAAGATACATGTTCTGATTTTACATATGTAAAGTGTTTTTTATAAAATTTTCTTCTTTTATAATTTGTTTCGAAGTTAGGCTTGCAAGCTTGCAGTGGATCAATTGCGAAAACTGCGTCAACAATTTTGTCTGTTTCGTCATTTCTATTTAAAAGCGATAATTGATTGTTTAAGTTTTCTTTCAAAACTTTAAGTCGTTGGTTGTCAATATTTTCTAGTTCTTCTATAAAAAATTGAATTGTTGATACAGGAACTAAGAATTGAGCTTCTAATTTTAAATAAAGTTGCGCTAAATTGATTTCAAAAAAGTTGTTACATATTTGATCGTTCATAGAATTACTGGAATTGATGTGAATCTCATTTGTATCAATGCCATGATCTGCTAAATTTGTATCTGTATGGTTGTCTTGATCAAAACACTGATCTGTTTGAACATTTTGCATAAGAGTTAACTCTGTTGAAATATTAAGAGATGAATTTTTGTGCCTTGACAAGTGACTAGTAAAGGAACTAACATTAGAATATTTTTTGTTACATGTAGCATACGGACACTTAACATTTTCTCCAGTTCTAATGTGCTCTTTTAAATGTTTTATAAAAATCTGGTATCTAAAATGTTCTTTCTGGCAATTGATAACGCTGCAAATAAATGTACCATTTTGTTGAACTAAATTTTTAGACATTTTTTTATATAAATTGCAACGCGATTTTAAAGGGTGTTTTTTATTTACATGCATTTTTAAAGATTCTTCTGATTCAAATAACATTTTACAGGCATTAAATCCACAATGCTTATATCTGCTGAGATTTCTGTGGAAAGTTTGATGGGTAATATGTTTGGAAAGAATCGCTGTCTGATGATCACAAAAGCGGCACAGGAACATGATTTCATAAAATATTTAGACCGATTCCTGTAAAATAATTATTACACTACTTTAAAATTAATCTTTATACCTATATAATATTATTTATCTTTTCCAATTTACCCATGTAGCACATTAACTTTTTAATGTGCCTATTTAGTTAAATAATTCATTATGAATAATAATTATTTAATTTAACTATTTAATTTAAATTAACACATTAAATAAGCTTGTCTATAACATACAAAAATATTAATAAAAGGTACTATGCATTACATATTTTTTTAATATGTCTTTTTTTAATCAGACAGGCTAAAATTGTTTGACAATTACAATAAGGTAAAATGAACCATTTGTTAGTCAAAGTTGGGTAAAATTTACGATTTTTCTTTGGAGATGAAGAAAATGAAATTGTTAAAAAACCATTATTTATAAAATTATTTTAACTCAATATAAAAGATCTTCTAATTATTTTATAGCCAAATCCTTGAAGTTTGATAGTCCAAAATTATATATTTTCTTTATTTATTAAAATATTTTTTTAAAATTAATTTACAAAATGTTACATTATATTGAGAACAATGCCTTTTTTTGGTCGCTCGACTCAACTTAGTGACAATGACTAATTCGTTACGTACCTTTCTTTAACAATAGATTTCCGAATCTATTGTGTTGACTTCAAAACAAGAATTTTATAACTTAAAATTTTTGCATTTAAACTAATTCAACTTAATAACATAAAAATTTAAAATCTATTTTATTTTACGATTCCAAATATCTAAAATTTATTTCAAAAACCTTTTATTTAATTATCACCCAAACCTTGTAATTTACTTTAATAAATGTTTTTTAAAATAAATTTTAGATATTTATAATCGTAAAATACCGTAGATTCTAAATTTATATGTTACAAAGTTGAATAAGTTAAAATGCAGAAGTTTAATGTTATAAAATTCTTGTTTTAAAGTCATCACAATAGATTCGGAAAATCAATTGTTAAAGAAAGGTGCGTATCAAATTGGTCATTGTAACTGAGTTGAGTCGAGTGGGCAAAAAAGGCATTGTTCTGAAGGTTTATTATTTTTTTAAACAAAAATTTTATGACTTTAAATTCGATCAATTTAACTAATTTTAGTTTATAATTTTAAAATTTAGAATCTGTGATATTTAATGATTCCAAATATCTAAAATTTATTCTGAAAAAGTTCATTTTGAAGAAATTAAAAGATACGCTTCAAGTACGGTTAGCCTGGTTTGCAATATGAAGCTGATTCAAAATTACTTAATAATAAGAATAATAATTATTATGTATGTTATTACACATTCTTCAAATAAAATTACAAAAACATGGTGTGTTAAATGGGTTAATTGGTTAAATTAGAGTTTTTAAATAATTATTTATATAAAATAATAATGCCCGGTTAATTAACTTGCATATGGAATAGAATTTCTCAAACGGATTGCTTAAAAAAAAATTTTTTCATCTCAAATAATTGTTTTTGGTATTGGCAAAATATTTGAAAAAAGTTTAAAAAGAGTAGTTTCCTTTAATATAAAAGTGTCGGAAATTATTTATGAGAAAATAGTTTCTTATTTTTCTAATGGAGTGCTTCAACAGATGTGATTCAGGGATTCCCACAATAAGTTGACCCTTAAATTGTAATTGCAGGTAGCCAGGTATCTTCAAGTGGAGGTTAGATATTTCATGCGACTCATAATAATTCAAGTTTCAGGTGTTCGCAATTTGACGACTTTTTCCTTTTTAAACACAAACATTTCAAAAAATAAGATTCTTGCTCATAAATAATTTCCTTTAAAGAATAGGTATTTTATTTGAAAACGACCACATAAACAATTGCCAATATAAGGTAATTGTTAAATAATTGTTCCTCCTATTTAATAAAATTGAACTTTATGTACTAAGTATTAGTGGTTTTAGAAGTAAAATTTCTTAACTTCACAATAGAAAAAAGAGTTTTAAAAAAATAATATAATATATATTAATTATTATTAATATATATTATATTATAAAATATTTTAATTTCATAAAATTTAGTAAAAACAAATGCTGCGAGTTACATAAGTATATAATTTTTTTAGAATTCTTTTTATTATTGTAAAGTTACTTTTATAACTTTGTAAATAAAGTTCGATTATATTAAATGACATAAATAATTAGAAAGAAAATATAAAATTTTTAGGTTAAAAATTATAACGTTTTACTTTTATTTTTTTTTATAATAAATAATTGTTTTTAATAACAAATAAAAATTTTCGATGGAGTTAAAATTATTTTTATAAAATTTGGAATTCCATAATTAATTTGCAAAAAGAATCATTAAGTTTTGTTAATTTTTGTTTAAAGATATTCATTTTTTAAAAATGTTATACATAAAATTTCAATAAATTGTTTATAAAAAATAAACAATTGAATATTTTTTAATGAAATATACAGGTTATTCGTAAATCTAGAAGATCTATCTTTTTGTACATTTCATTGGTAAATTTCAACTTTTAAAAATTTATGGTCCACTTGAGAAAATTTAACCCATTACATATATTATATTAAATCAAAATTTTATTTACCTTTTTTATAATCCTTTAATGTCGTTCAAGAATGGCATATAGTTACGAATTGTTCACTTCACTATTTGTAGAACTATCGCTATATAATTAATATCTTTTAATTTTTTTCACTCGTGGTTTTACTCTCACGAAAGCTGAAGAGCAACTGACGTGTAAAACCATTTTAAAAGACTTTTCCATGGAAATTTCGTAGAAAATGACTAAAATTTCCGTACATTTCCTCCTTATATTTCAATAGAAAAAAAAATTCACAATCTTTCTACCCAACTAAATTTATAAAAAAAAGGGTCCTGAGAAACTCATAAAATATGTTCTCTTGCAACGAGAAACCATTGATGTTGGTCATCCTAAGGCAAACCAGATGTGCCAAACGTTTCAAAACGAGAAAATTCTTCACAAAATTTTACATTCTTGCCAAAGATAAAAAAATTTTATGGCCCACGATATATATCTTTTACTAAACTTAACTATTTACGGCAATGCTTTCTGTAAGTGAAAAAATATTTTATAATTGTTTAGTAAACATGTTTCAGTAAGAAATTGTTTACCAAAGAACTATTTATATTTTTAAGAAATAATTTCAATTATAAATAGAACAAAAAATTTTAATAATTTATTTATTACAATAATTGCAAAGTTGAATTAATTTCATTTCTTCTAAGTGTTTTTTCTATAGTCAAAACTGTTTTTTTAATCTAAATTAGACAAGGTTGCAGTAATGTTACATGTAATGTTAGCAACATTGTAGTGTAATATTGCACCTGTAATATTAAAATATCCGTCCCAATATAATACTAAAATTAGTTAAGTTTTTAGTCTATAAAACATACACTTAGAAAAACTACTACTAATTTTGTACATGCAATTTAATCAAAATTAACTTGTTTTAGAATAATTTCACAAAATCGTAATAAAATTTATTTTCCTTTTTATAATGTGTAAAATTTCATAAAATTTTTAAAAATTTCATCTACTTTGTGGAAATTTTTACTAATTTTGTGAAATTTCCACACAGCTTTCATGAAAATACATTTTCTTACTATTATGTGAAAAATTCCCTAAAATTTTATAAAAATTTCCTTATTAGATTGTTGAAATTTTCACTATTTTGTGGAAAATCGTACAAAATTGTAGTGAAAAATTTTTTCCTCTCCACTTTGTGGAAAATTTCCTACGTTTTTATCACTTTTCCCCAAGTTTGTAGAAAATTTCACTAATCTGTGAAAAATTCTACAAAATCGTAGTAAAAATACTTTTCCTTATATATTTGTGGAATATTCCACAAGAATCCTTAGGAAAATTTCCCCAAATTTTTTACAGTGTACTCTTGAACGCTACCATGACAGATGTTATATTAATTCGAGAATTTAACTGCTGCTGTGAAAATAGTGTTCAATCTTTTATTCGACATACGTCACTATTATAGTAAGTGTTCCTTTATTTTGTTTTGTTCTTAAGCGAAATTATAAAGTATTGTCTGGAGAATTCGTGTTTCTTAAATCAAATCATTTTATTCATTTGTTTTGAGACTTTTTTTTACTTTACACAATGCCGGTGATCTTGATCCAAAAAAATATTTCTCTTCAAATGGATATGCAACTTAAATAACAGTTTTTAAAAAGCATCCATTGAGGATATTTGTTGTTTGTTTTTTAAAAACCTACCCTTAAAACCACATTGTTTTTCAAAATAGAACAATAAATTTATGTACTTCTCTTTCAACAAATTAAAAGCAATGTCAAAATTACTCCACCCCCTCTGTTTTTTTAAAAACCTACCCTTAAATTTACAAAATAAAAGTTTAAAGTAAAAAAATTAAAAACCACATTGTTTATCAAAATAGAAGAATAAATTAATGTACTTCTCTTTCAACAACTTAAAAGCAATTTGAAAATTACTCCACCACCCTTTGTTTTTTCAAATTGAAATAACTACCCTTAATATGTAAAAATCAAAATGTATAATAAAAAAAATGAAGAACTGTGGTTTTTCATTTTTTACAAATTTTTACAATTTTTTTTTTACAAATTGATTTAAATTATATTGATATTTGTCGTGGGTTTTCATTTTTTTTGTTAAACATTTTGATTTTTACATATTAAGGGTAGTTATTTCAATTTGAAAAAAAACAAAGGGTGATGGAGGAATTTTGCTAATGGTTTTGAGTTGTTAAAAAAAGAAATACATAAATTTCTTGTTCTGTTGTGAAAAACAATGTGGTTTTTAAATTTAATATTATAATTTTGAATTTTTACATTTTAGGGGTAGTTTTTTCAATTTAATAAAAAACAAAGGGTGTTTTAGCAATGCTGACATTGTTTCTGAGTTGTTGCAGCAGAAGTAGATAAATTTATTGTTTTGTTTTAAAGAGAAATCTGTTATTCCATTTTTTTTACTTTAAAATTTGAAGTTAAGGGTAGTTTTCTCGATTCAAAAAAAAACAGAGGGTGATGGAGCAATTCTGACTTTAGATTCGAATTACTTGGCACAAGAAAATAAATTTATCTCTTCAAATAATTATGGGGTTGATTCAAGTAAACTTTGTCATGCAAATACATTTACTTGGTTCAATAATATTTTTTTTCAGTGTGATAATATATTTATTTTTATAGACCTTTTTTTATAGATTATAAATATAATATTTATTTCTATATGAAATATACTATAAAGTTAATGTTATACATAACATAAATAAAAACAAATCTACTAATTTATTTAAATTATTTTTCAAAATTGAATAGTTTAGTAAATTATAATATAATTTCAAATTGTATACAACGTTTTACGGGTAAAAATGCTAGTTGTATCTATATATTGCTATCATTAAGACTTATAATTAAAATGTTCACATCTGCGATTTTTTTTTCTTTATAAAAATTTTTGTTCTTTAAGTTTTCATTATGTCCAAAACATTCAATGAAAATTGGTTTTAAATTCAATTTATTAAAAATAAACTTGTATTCAAGATAAATCTAACAAGAACGTAACCTACAATTCGTTTCCTTCTTAGGTACCTTTCTTGTGAGCGCGTCACATATGTTTACATAATTATTAAATAAATTCTTCACTTTTTAAAAAAAATTTGTGTTATTTTAATAAATTATTTAAATTATTATCTAATTAAAAACAAATCGTTTTCCTTTATGTCGAAAAGACTTATTTGGAAACTGCAAATGTTTAATTATTCCGTACAACGACAAACAACAAAACAGAAAAATTAACTGAGGGAAGATACTGCTTCGGATCAACCGTCGGATACAAGACGACGGCGAGACAAAAGATGAAAAACCAACTCTTCACAAAATCAAATTTACAACACAAACAATAAAATAAATAACACAAAGAATTTATTATATTAACAATTAGACAATTTATTTAAACTTTCAAACTCCAATTTACATCTCCAATTTTAACTCATATCATTTGATTTCATATTAATAATTTTATCTCTCAAATAAGTAAATTCTTTCTCTGCTAACGGTTTCGTCATTATATAGGCAAGATTTTCTTTACTAGGTACCCATAGGACTTTAACCTTTTTCTCATCTACACATTGTTTTATAAAATCTTCATGAGATTCTGCCATTGGTTTTCTAGTTCCCGTTTCTTCTCTGAATGCTAAGTCTCTTTGAATCACTTTTAAACTCTGATCAAATGTCTTGAGTTTGTGACTCCCATCCATTTCGGTACAATCTTTTGCAGATCTATTGTCGCACCATATAGTTACCGGAATCATGGTTCGTCCTATTATGTATCAAATTGATTTATCCAGCGATATTATCTCTTGACATGCATCACTCATGGCTAAGTATTCTACATGGCACGTTGTTGTAGAACTCGAATTCTCATGATCTCTGAAGCTTGAATCAGTAAGTGCTTCTAACTTCTCTGAATCAGATGTGAATTTTATACCTAGATTCGTGGTTCCTCTTAAATACCTAAATACTCTTTTCACATCATTCCAATCATCTTCTGTAGGTTCAACTTGTTTCCTCGCTAGATAATTAACAGCGAAAGCAACACCTGGTCGTATTGCATTAACCAGATACATCAGACTTCCAATTGCTTCTCTGTAAGTTACCTTTTTCATTTCTTCGACTATTTCTAGATTCTCTAGTACATTTTTCGATTTTTTACTTCTGTTCTTTACTTGCCGGGTTATCATTGGAGTTTTCTGTGCCTTACATTCTCCCATGTTGAATTTTTGCAAGATTTTCTCAGTATAAACAGCTTGATGTAATATGATGCTTCTTTCCTCTTTATTCCTCTGGATTGTCATTCCTAAAAAGTCTTTGGGCTCTCCCAAATCTTTCATTTTAAAAACTCTACAAAGATAATCTTTAATTTGTTTCTGTTTCTCTGGATTATTGCTTGCAATTAACATATCATCAACATATAAAATGATAAATGCTATTTTTCCATTTTTCCTCCAAGGAAATAAACATGGATCATGCAGGTCATTTTCAAGACCCAGTTTATGTAATTCCTCTGCAATTTTTTTACTTCATTTCTTTGCGCTGATTTTTAAACCGTAAATAGATTTTTTATCTTTACAAACTTTAATTGTCTTTATATTCTCTTCATTTTCAACTCCTTCAGGTATTTCCATAAATACTTCTTCTTCAAGTTCTCCATTCAAGAATGCTGTCTTGACATCCATTTGACACATCTGTGTCGGTCTTTTTATTAAATATCCACTTCGAATCAATAATATCGGCCTCTGAAAACTTTGAATAACGAGCGAAACTAATATCTTCAATTTTTTTAGCTTTACTTCTCGTAACTGGTCCAACATTTTGATTAGTTTGCTCAACTGACTGCTCTTCATTTTGCTTTGAATTTTGTTTCTTCTCTTTGAAATCTGTTTTTCTTAGTCTACCTCTTTTTTATATTTATTTTTGTTTAACTCTAAATTCTCTGAATTAGACACTTTACTTTTTTCAATCAAATTTTCTTTTTCTTTTGCTGGTTCATTTATAAGAAATTCGATTTCTACATCGTGCGTGAGTTCTGTTTCTTTTATTTCCATGTTGATTTCATTTTGACCTTTCTCGTATACATCTTTGTATACTAATTTTTCTAAAAACCTTACATGTCTTGATTTTAAAAAATTTCTTGAGTTTGGATGCCACAAAATATATCCAGTGTCTGTATGTCCGACTAGAACGGTTTTCAGTGAAACATTACAAAGTTTAGTTTCAGTTTTAGGAAGTTTAACATAGACAATACATCCAAATCTCTTAATTTGTTCTAAATGTCATCTGGTATTCGGTGAAAATTTTAATATTGGAACTTCGTAGTTAATCGATTTGTGTGGAGTAATGTTTTACGTGTGTACAGATGTTTCTGCCGCCAATTCCTACAAGCATAATGGTAAACCCGAGTCACACATAAAAGATCTAATTGTCCTCTGAATAGTTTTATTGAATCTTTCTGCAGTTCCATTAAGTTGTGGAGTATACGCTGGTCTACAGTCTGATTTAATGTTTTCCTTTTTCATTACCTCTGCAAATTTTCCACCTGTATATTCTGTTCCTCTATCGGATCGAATATAACACACTTTAGCATCTGTACCTAGAAGATGACTTTTTCCGTCTCAGTTTATTGTACTAAATCACTTTTATATTTCGCAAATTGCAACCACGGAGCTCTGCTGCCATGTAGGATTAATGTTTTTTATTATAATAAATTGTAGACAAAGCTAATTCTTACAATTGTACAATAATAAAAAATTTAAAAAAAAGAAAAAAAATTTAATAACAAAGTGATTTTTTTATATACTTTATATATACCAATCGATGCGTTTTAATACAACGGATAAGATTAGTGAAAAAATGAGTAAAATTTTATTGTACTGGAATATAATTTTGATGAAAGAACTAAATTTTTGATAAAAAAAGGTAATTTTTCTGCTTCAATTGAGCAGCTAGGTGGCTACAGCTAACACGTGCTCTCAATATAGTCCTATGATTTTATAGTTTATTTTTAATATTATTTAATTCTTGGACAAATAGAACATTTATTATTAAACGGGATATTAATTTTTACCCATATTGATATTCTCAATTGTCTGTGTGGTGATTTTGTGTTGTTTTGCCGTAATCTTTCTCTCTCTACAAACTTAACCTCAAAGTGTCATTAAAAATGACACTCAAATGTGCTAAGTGCGGTAGAAATGTCGTTAATGAACTTGTTAATTGTTCCGGTTGTAAAACCCCGTATCACCCTAGTTGTGCATTGCAAACTAGCAAAAATCCGGATGGTTCACTAGTGAAGTGCTGTAAATTGCATTCACGTTCACCGTCACCTTCTGTAACAACTGATAACGACATTCTCAAGGCTATAACAGATATGAATATTTCTCTTTCCACTAGACTTGACAACATTGACTTAAAACTCGATGATATGGGAAATCGCATGAACATCAATGAGGCAAAAGTTGATGATCTCTCTAATCGAATGATAACGGTTGAGGGTAAGCTGAAAAACATTAATAAACTAGCATTCGATAAATCTAACACTAACTCAATTATACGTGAGTGTATGCTTGAAGTTGATAACCGCTGTCTGAGAAAGAAAAACCTAGTCTTATTTGGATTTCCCGAAACTAATGTAAACATTGCCTCTCACTCCAATTCCAACAATAACAATGACAACCTACGATCAGCTATGGTGAATTTGCTCAGTGTGTTTGTCTCTGAAGAAAACCTTGACATTGTTAAAGCATTTAGACTGGGTATTGATACACATGCTTCTCGGCAGAAACCACGTCCTGTCAAACTGCTATTTGCGACGGAGGAGAAGGCACTAGTAGTTCGAAAAAAGTTTGTAGCTGCCAAACGATCCACAACACACTCTCTCACTATCAAAAACATGTGGTTAATGCCAGATCGCACGCAGATGCAACTTCAGGAAATTGCAGATCTGAAAACCCAGCTAGAAGTTCGACGTCAGGATGGGGAAGAGGATTTAATGATTGTATTCCGCAATGGGAACCCACTTATAGTGACGAATCGTCCACGTTTGAAGAGAACATCAATGAATATACAATTGGACACACACAGGGAAGACCACTAACTACTGAGGTATCGTCTCACTGCAAACACATTGACAGTGATTCTCCCTTTACTTCTTATCGCTCACATACATTATCCAGTGTTTACTATCAAAATGTTAGAGGTCTTCGGACAAAAATTCATCTACTGAGACAAAATATTCCCCTTCTCTCATTCAACATTATTGTTTTTTCTGAAACGTGGCTCCATCAAGGTATAAATTCTAATGAACTAGGTTTCTATAAATTTGACATTTTTCGTTTTGATAGATGTGTTACTACGAGTAAGGGGCAAAGAGGGGGAGGAGTTCTAATAGCTACAAAAAAATGTTTAAAATGTACTAATATTGTCACTAACTTCAATACTATTGAACATGTCATTATAAAATTTGCAAAAAATTCTAATATTCATATTATATCTTGTTTTTATATTCCTCCTAATTCTTCGATTAAGATGTACACTGACATGTGTCAGATCTGTGAAAACATTATCAATTCTTATCCTTCAGCTAAGTTGTGTATATTGGGGGACTTTAACTTACCGTTCTTAGATTGGAACTTAGATGATAATCTAGGCCCTGTTTGCTCGACAAGGTCAGGTTCATCAAGCCATCAACAATTAATTGCATCACTATTGTCTGATACCTGAGATTATACTAATTTATTACAAATAAATTTATTTCCGAATGTGTATGGTTCCATTTTAGATCTTGTATTTACTAACTCTGTTGATTTTGTTCTTAGCTTATCAGTTGATCTGTTATTGCCAATGGATGACTACCATCCTCCCTTGACGATAGATATTATTAATTCTAATGTCTTAAAAAACAAACAGGTTACTGATGGGATTACTACTGTTAATTATAATTATAAAAATGCGAACTATGCAGGTATAAATTTGTACATGAACAGTATTGATTGGACCTCAGAGCTTGATGTTCTTGATATTGACATTGCAGTCAACATTTTTTATGAGCATGTAAATAGCGCAAGAAACACTTATGTTACGCAAAAGTCCTTCAAATGTTCAATTTATCCTCCTTGGTTTACGTCGGAATTAAAAAATATTGTTTTGCAAAAAAAAAATTGCACATTTACAATATAAAACATATAAAACAAAATATTATTATTCTGTCTTTTCTAATCTTCGACTTATGTGCAAAAATCTTTCAAAACAATGCTATAATTATTATATACACAAAACTGAACATTCAATTATTTACAATAGCAAAATATTTTGGAATTATATTAATTCTTCAAAAAATAAACAGTCTTATCCTCCTATTATGTATCTCAATGATGAAATTACTCACACTTACTCTGAGACCAGCAATCTTTTTTCTAAGTATTTTAAATATGTATATACACCTATTAATAATGAAATTCCCAATTTAACAACTTCATTGAATGATATTATGGATCTACAGACATTGCATATATCTAAAGAAAGTATATTAACAAAATTGAGAGATCTTGACACAAATAAATCTGTCGGACCTGATAATATATCTCCTATTCTCTTGCGTTCATGCTGCTCATCTTTTGTTGATCCACTGTTCATTTTATTTAATATGTCTTTGAAGAAAAATGTATTTCCCCAACAATGGAAAAACGGAAACGTCATTCCTATTTATAAGAGTGGGGACAAAACAAATATTGTTAATTATAGGCCTATCACTATTCTTAATTGTATAGCGAAAATTTTTGAAAGTCTTATATATGACCTAATATACCCGCAGTTATCAAAGTTCATGATTAATGAGCAGCATGGATTTATGAAGGGAAGATCCACTACGACCAATTTAGGCATATTTACAAACTTTTTGATACTAAATCTTGATAATGGTGTACAAGTAGACGCAATTTACACGGACATCTCAAAAGCATCCGATAAAGTTGACCATGTTATTTTGCTTGCAAAGCTCAGACATATTGGGTTTTCTGATAATTTATTAAATTTTTTTAAAAGTTATCTTGAGAACAGATATCAATCTGTACGTATCAACAATAACTATTCCATTCCTTTCTTATCTACTTCTGGTGTACCCCAAGGATCAAACTTAGGTCCTCTTTTATTCAACATATATATAAATGATGTAAACCGTGTGCTTAAATTCAGTTCTTTTCTACTTTTTGCAGACGATTTAAAACTATACAAAATTATTAAAAATGACAAAGACTATTCTGAACTGCAATCTGACATAAACAATTTAAACTCATGGTGTTCAAAAAATAATTTTTCACTTAACATAAAAAAATGTTCAGTTATCTCCTTCTCAAAAAACAATCAAACTTTTATTTATCAATATACAATTAAAGATACTGAACTTTTGAGACTGACTGAAGTTTGTAATCTGGGTGTTATTATTGACAATTCTCTTTCCTTCAAATCACATATATCAAATGTTACTAGCAGATCGTTAAGAACTCTGGGCTTTGTAATCAGAAGTGCTTCTGTTTTTCATAATGAACGGACAATTAAAATCTTGTATTTTACTTCAGTTAGATCCATAATTGAGTATGCATCGATAATCTGGGCACCTTTTTATACTTATCTTTTGATTAGACTAGAGCGCATTCAAAACCGTTTCCTTCGATTTATGGCAAGACAGTTAAATGTCCCATTCAATATACATGACCATAATTATGATAGCCTGCGTGCTAGATTCAACATTCCCAAACTTACTTCTAGATTTTTATTTGCTGACATGCTGTTTTGGTACAAATTGTTGAATGGTATAATTGATTGTTCTAATTTACTAACAGCGGTGAATTTCAATGTGCCTGCAAGATTTTCAAGACATTTCAGTTTATTCAAAGTGACTTTCTACAGAACAAATTATGCTAATAATTCATTGATCAACATATTAAGTAAAGAAGCTAATGTAATATCCGAATCAATAGATTTTTTTGACATATCAATTCTGAGATTCACGTCTAATCTACGCCAACTTTTGTTAATTATACACCATTAACTAATAGATAAAATTAACATTATAAAATATATGTTTATAAAATTTTTTAGTACATTTAGTAACAAGTGTGAACTAATGGCGTTTTTAAAACGAGCTGTAGGCGAGGCGTCAAGCCAGAAACGAGTTTCGAAAACTTGCGCGAGATTCAAAAAGCAGTTCACACAAGTTACGAACGATACTTTTTATAATAAAGTTATAAAAAAGGCGTTAAAAACGAGACACCCAGATTTTTCACAAAACTAGTTTACCGATATACATTCAAACGTTCAAAAACGTTTTGTCGCGCAGGGAGGGGGGCTCGGGGCCACCCCCGACGTGGTGCCGGGCGGAGCCCCCCGACTGCAAAACAACCGACTCAAAAGATTAATTTTCATTGACAATTTAAAGGTAAACAATTCATTTTAGTATTAATGTTGAAAATATCATTGGCTCCAAATATTAATTATTCTGACAGTTGATAAAAAGTGAGGTTATGATGAGGAAATGTTTTGACAATGATAGTGAAATCATAGAGATTTTTAGATTTCTAGCGAATCTAAGGTTGGTAGTGCTGTCCATAACTTTTGCTATATATATATATATATCTACGCCCGCGCAAATGAGTTTATCGCGACGCGTTTTTGCAGTAGGCTGTGTGCTACTATTCTAGATAAAAACGTCAACTCATTCTGTCCTTCTCACTTGGTTCATCGCAGTCGTTACATTATTTTTCTTTTTCGTACTCTGGATTAGTCTCATTTTCACACCGTACGAATAAAAGCTCTTATGACGCTCTGTTCAAGAAAAGGCAGTTTTCTACTTATCTCCAGAGTACCAAAAAACGTCGTTTTTATGACTGAGTTATAAAAATATTTTTTCATAACGCAATCATAAAAATTGCGTTATTTGTCCCTACGTAGGTGAACGTAAAGTGAGTGTTTTTAGTACGTAGTTACGAATGTACGGCGAATGACAGTTCTGTTCAAAAAAGAGCTTTGTTTGTCCTTGTTCGAGTATTTTCGTAACGCTCGTGTTGTTGCAATTCCGTCCAGTAAAGGCGTGATTAAGTATTCGTTCAGTTATCTATGTTTACCGTGACTTACAGCTGCAACGCAGCGTCTGTCAAATCCTGAGGTTTCTAACCTTCTTTTCGAGATCGCTCGCTCGTGTTGATTATTACCATTTTTATTTATTTCGAGATCGTTCGTGTGAAAAATTCTGTTTTTATTCTTTAATTATATTATTTTTATTAATACCTCGAAGCACACGACTAGGTTTCGGGGGGCTTCGCCCCCGACGCGACCGGTGAATTGAGGTATTATAAAATGCGATTCTTTAAAATGTCGAAAATTATCATTATTCTTTTGAGTTGGTTTTTTGTAGTCAGGGGGCTTCGCCCCCCTAACCCCCACACGCGATCAGCTAGTAAGTATGTTGACAGTGGTTCTGGGTTCCGAATTGTACGCGTTTCTCAACATTCTTTTCAGTTGTGTATGTTTTTCAGTGTCAACGTCTTTTTATGATTTTGTTATAAAAATTATCGTGCGCAACACGTGTGGCGGCATTTTGGAACTCGCGCTTCTTTTTCGCAACTCGTCTCCGGTGAGGGCGCCTTCGGCGCCCTCATTTACGACTCGTTTCGAAAACTTGGCTCTTGTTCCAAAAAGGACGCTAGTTCACACTTGTTGCGCAATGTACTAATTATTTCCCATTATTATTATAATATTTTAATTTTTATTATTTATTTAATAGCATCTTTATTGTTAATATATACGTATAAGTAGTAAATGCACAGTAATATGAATTTTTTACAAAATACATATGGGCTATTCCACGTGAGATTTCAGTCGACCTTTTAAAACAGGCTTAAAATATTTTTTTCTATTCTACACTGAAAAAACAGATACGTATTTTTTGTTTTTTAAAAACCAAATTTTTGAGTTATGAATTTTCAAAATTTTGGACTTGTAATTGTAGACCTATATTTTGTAAGTCTGTAAATATTGAGTTTAGGAAAAAGTTGGCAAAGAATGAAAGTTTCACTTTTATTTCGACTTTTAAGAAATGTAAATTTTTTTTTTATTTTTTGTTAACAATTTGTTTTTTAATAAACACATTAATTATTTTAACTATAAACTATAATAATAAATACCAGAATGATTTCAAACAAGAGTTTGAATTTCGCGCCGATTTCGCCCAGTGTAGGTTAGTTTTCGCTGTTATATTGAGATAATTAATTAATTTACCTGAATTTTCCGGTCAATTTTCACAATGGCAAGTATTTAAAGATTCTTTTAATTTTTTGATTAATGAAAATTCTTCACTAAACAATCTTGCGAAATTACATTTTCTAAAAAGTTCTTTGAGCGGTGATGCACTCGATTTAATATGTAATATTAAAACTACGTCCGATAATTTTGAAATATCTTGGGAATTGTTGATTAACCGATACGACAATAAACGCGCAATTGTAACAGCTCATTTAAATGCAATATTTTCACTCGAACCTTTAAAAAAGGAATCTGCTGGTGGTATTTTACAAATTTATAATACGATTCAAAAACACATATTAGCGTTAAAAAATTTAGGACGTCCTACCGCGAGGACTACAGTGATATTTTAGTCAATCGCGTGATTAATTTACTTGATCAAAAAACCAGTAAAGTTAAACGCTCAAATGTCAATGCTCATGTCGCTTCTTCTATAGAAGATATTTGTGTGCTTTGCAAACAAAATAATTATTTATATCACTGTCCTAAATATCAAGAAAAATCGATTTCTGCTAAATATAATTTTGTAAAATCTCAAAAATTATGTACGAATTGTTTATGATATAAACATAAAACTATTGATTGCAACAGTAAATTTACGTGTTTAAAATGTGTTCAAAAACCTAAATTCTTGTTTCCTGATAATGAACTTTGTGACGATCATATCCGTAAAACACATTATCGAAACCTCGACGGTAAATATGTCGTACAACTTCCATTTACATCTGACAAACCTATCGATATAGGATCAACCAGGCCTATTGCACAGAAATCTCTTAAGCGCATTGAAAAACGATTTGAAAACAATTCAGATCTTAAAAAGTCCTATGTCGAGTTTATGAATGAGTATGAATCATTGAATCACATGAGATTATCTCAACCGTTAAATTCTCCAAATAATTAGGTTGTGTACACTCCGCATCATCCGATATGCAGAAGTTCAAGTCAAACTACTAAAATTAGAGCTGTTTTTCATGCTTCCGTTTTATCATCTAATGGAACGTCCTTAAATGATCATTTAAAAATTGGTCCTAGGTTACAAACAAATCTACTGATAGTAATAATTAATTGGCGAACGTATCAATTCGTATATACTGCCGACATAGCGCGAATGTATAGGCAAATATTAATTGATGAACAAGACCTCGACTACCAACGTATCTTATGACGTTCAAATGCAGACGATCCCATAAGTGAATATCAATTGCTTACAGTCACATACGGAACTCGCTCTGCTCCGTTCTTAGCACTGCGAGTTCTCAAGCAGTTGATTGAAGATAAAGGTCATGCTTTTCCGCTAGCTTGTTTTGTACTCGAAAATAATTTCTATATCGACGATTTTATGTTTGGATCGGATTCCGAACATTCTGCGAGTATAATTCATGATGAGGTAATATCTTTGCTTCGAAAAGCGAAATTCGAACCAAGGAAATGGGCAAGCAACTGTTTTTTTATTGATCTCAGATATAGATCCTCAAGATCATGGGCTAGCATGGACTGCTCAATCACCGGATGGTGAGGGAATCAAAGTTTTAGAGTTGGAATGGAATCCATCGACTGATGAGTTTCAAATCAAAGTTCAACCAATTTCTGTTGATAAAATAACAAAACGGTCAATAATTTCTCGATTATATCTAAATTTTACGATCCTGTTGGGTGGATATCCCCTGTGATTATCGTAGGAAAAATTTTGATGCAAAAGCTTTGGAGACTGGATTGCTCATGGGATGACAACCTTCCGGAAGAATTGAATACAATTTGGTTCGAATTTGTTTTATCTTTACCAGATTTAAGTGGCGTTAAAGTGCCGCGTTGGATTCAACTTGCTCCCAATAACACTGATGTTCAAATGCATGGCTTTTCAGATGCTTCGGAAGTATCTTATAGTGCTGTTCTTTATTTGCTTATCACCACATCATCAGGTGAAGTGATTGTAAGTTTACTTGCTAGTAAAACCAAAGTTGCACCCATCAAGCAGTTAAGTCTACCCCGTTTTGAACTCCAAGCAGCCGTATTGCTTGCTCAATTGATTGAAAGCGTTCGCGAAGCTAAATCTTTATTTTTTCATTCGATTCATTGTTGGACGGATTCCACAATTGTCCTTGCCTGGCTTAAGAAACATTCATCTGACTGGAAGACGTTTGTGGCAAACCGAATTTCTAAAATACAGACTTTGATACCAGATTGTACTTGGCGTCATATTTCTTCAAAAAATAACCCGGCTGATATTTCATCACGCAGAGTAAGTCCAATTGAATTAATAAATTCTAATCTTTTAATAAATGAGTTAGCTTTGAGATATTCATCATTGACAAAATTACTTCTAGCAATTGCAATTCTAAAGCGGTTTGTAAAGTGGTTAAAACTACGTTATATTGTTCACAACTCTGAATCAATAAAGTTTCCAATAATAGCGTCAGAACTAGAGTAAGCTCAAATTTTTTTGTATCGATATTTGCAAACAGAGCAATTCGCGTCAAAAATCGATACTTTAAAAAAATCATTACCCTTACCGAATAAAAGTAAATTGAAATTGTTGACACCTTTTATGGATCATGCGGGAGTTTTACGTGTAGGAGGTCGATTAGAAAACGCAGAATTATCGTACGAAACAAAACATCCGATTATATCAGAACCTCATTACATTGTTAAATTAATAATAACTGAAATTCATAAGAAAAACTTCCACTGCGGACTACAATTTACATTAAATACACTTAGACAATCTATATGGTTAATACATCCCCGACTAATGATCAAATCTGTGATTCATCACTGCATTCTGTTTATTCGAGATCAAGCTAAAAGACCAACACAATTAATGGCAAATTTACCGCGACATAGAGTTGTAAGACCCGAACGTGCTTTTTCAGATTGTGGTGTTGACTACGCGGGCCCTTTACAAGCTCGCATGACCGGCGGTCGCGGCATTCGCAGTCAACCGTGCTACATTTGCGTATTCGTGTGTTGCGCTGTAAAGGCAGTACATTTAGAAATAGTAACATCTCTGACGACTGATGACTTTATTTCCGCTTTTCGGAGATTCTGTTCCATTCGGGGCCTTCCCGGTAGACTTTATAGCGATTGTGGGACAAACTTTATAGGAGCGAGTCGAGAACTTAATTCTGCATTTGAAATGGCAATAAATTCAATCGAGTTTCAGAACTCAATCGCAAATGATCGCATACAATGGAATTTCAATCCACCCGCAGCTCCCCATTTTGGAGAGTTGTGGGAGGCTGCGGTTAAAAGTATGAAAATTCGCCTCGTCAAAATCTTTGGAAACCATACCCCTACCTACAAAGAATTAATAACATCGATTTATCAAATTTCTGCAATGTTAAATTCACGACCGTTAACCCTTGTTACAGACTATATTAATGATTTGAATGTATTAACTCCAGGCCATTTCTTCATTGGAGGATCTTTCTCTTCAATTCCAGCACCTTCACTTGTTGAGTTAAATTACAACAGATTATCACGTTGGCAACAAATGCAGCAATTAGCTGAAATATTTTGGAATCGTTGGTCCAATGATTATTTGCTGAATTTGCAACAACGCGTAAAATGTCAAAATTTAGAAGATTCAGATCTTAATGGTCAAATGGCTTTACTCAGAAAACCCAATTTGCCTCTAACGAAATGGCTTCTGGGGCGAATACAAGAACCACGAAAAAATTCTGATGGTTTAATTCGAACTGTTCATGTGAAAACAGACACTTCAAAATATTGGCGACCAATTACCGAATTGGTACTCTTACCTTTGTATACTTCTGAAAACGAAAAGAACATCGAATCTAATTGCGAAAAATAGCTTTGTAAAATTTACGAATTACGAAAATCTACGTTTAAATGTTTTTTAATATGAATATTGTTAAATTCACGAAATATATGAATCATTGTTAGATATTTTTTATTATTTTTTAGGTATTTGAATCCGAGGAATTCCAGGCCGGCGGTATTGTTTGAGATTATAATTTATTTTAATTTCAATTGAAAGTCCCGCCCAATATATTGGGCGGGAATTTATCGAACTATAGTTCGATAAAAAATTGTATAATGGCGGATGGCGCTGATAAATGCGTGTGTGTGCATTTTTAATATATAAAAAAATGTCTCTTGACAAGTAATAAAAAAAACGTTCTCATATCATCAGATTTAATTGTTAAAAAGTCTACTTTATACTAAACAATAATTATATTCTAAATACTATAGTTGATTAAATATTTAAAGTGTGTACAAAATATATCAGTTATTAATTAAATAGTCTTTAACGTCCGAGATACTTCATAAATAAGTCAAATTTAATTTGTTCAATTTTAAAGAATCTATTAATAATTTAAAAATACCACAGGATTATGTTATGTTGTTTCTTGATGTTTCGTCCTTATTTACCAATGTACCTATTGAACTTGTTGTGAAGGGTATTGAAGACAGATGGTCATATGTCGACGTCCACATGAAAAGGGCCCATTTTGGTACTATTGGACTTATCTATATTGGCGAATTCCTTACAAAATTACGAAAATTTTGAGTGGTCATACAACTTTTTTGGTCAAAAATTCGATGAGTTACAGAATTTCAAAGTTTATAGTGACAAATATCTCATTTCGATAAAAACGGAATTAAAGATTGTGATACCTATTAATTGTGATAACTCTGGTTCTTCTGGGAAGTTATTCAGATAATAATTGTTTTCAGTCCAGGGCACCTTAAAGATGAAAAACCAATAGGTTTCAAATTTTTAAAACCACCCCACCCCCCCCCCCTTAATTTTGAAAATACATAAAACCGACAAAATGGACTCTTTTCTAAAAAAGAAGTTTTTCTTATTAATAAACCATTTTTTACAAGGTTTATGATTGGAAACAATTTTATTGTGCCATTTGAAGATAAAGAATAAAAATTAAACTTATTAAAAATTTTTTTAAAGTTTCTATTATGAATAATTTGCCGAAATATCGAAATTTTCACTTCTACAACTACGTAATCAAAGATTCTAACATCAATATCTCTGGTTCTTCTGGAAAGTTATTCAGATAATAATTGTTGTCAGTCCAGGGCACCATAAAGATGAAAAACCAATAGGTTTTAAATTTTTAAAACCACCCCACCCCCCCTTTCTGTTTGAAAATACGAAAAACCGACAAAATGGGCCCTTTTCTAGAAAGGTGATTTTCTTATTAATAAACCATTTTTGTACAAGATTAATGATTGGGAACAATTTTATTGTGTCATTTGAAGGTAAAGAATAGAAATTAAACTTATTAAAAAATTTTTAACAGGTTTTATTATGAAATTTTGACGAAATATCGACATTTTTTACATCTACGACTCTGTAATCAATGACTCTAACATTAATATCTCTGGTTCTTCTCGGAAGTTATTCAGATAATAATTGTTTTGAGTTCAGGGTACTTTAAAGATGACAAATCAAGAGGTTTTAATTTGTTTGACCCTCCATTTCATAAATACGAAATATTTTTGCAAAGGACCGACAAAATGGGCCCTTTTCTTTTTCTAAAGAACCAATAAAGTTAAACACTTAAATTAACGATAAATTAATGAAAACCTCATGATTTGACTTGTCAAAACATGTAGATTGATAATAAAAAATACAAAAATAATTAAGGTTTTTCTCAAAAAAGTATTAAATTGCAAATAACTCGAAAACTAGAACCGACAAAATGGGCCCTTTTCATGTGGACGTCCACATATATTGAAAAATGTACCAAGATTCCTAAAGACGAATTCAAAAATTGCGTCGTATTCATTATGAACAATATGTTCTTTTAATTTAATAACAAATATTATAGACAAAAATTTGGCACGCTTATGCATGCTTCAATTTCTCCAATTCTTGCTGACATAGTTGAGGAGTTTCATATGAGATTGAGGGGTCAACTCTCGGATTTTTTTCAAATTTCATTTTTCAATAGACTTTGTTTGCCTATGTAATTATCCCAAATATTAATTAAAAATATTTAATATTTTGTTAGATATTTGCAATAACAAATTAATGCAATATTTTTTTTAAACTTGAATAACTTTTTTATTTTTGCTTATAGAAAAAAAAACAAATTTATTTTTTTAATAAATTTACTAAAAAAGTTAATTTTTATTTAATTAATTTTTTTTTCAAAAAATTTGATTCATTCTAAACAAAAAACATTCAGACAACTTTTTTCTATAAGCAAAAATAAAAAAGTTATTCAAGTTTAAAAAAAATATTGCAATAATTTGTTAATGCAAATATCTAACAAAATATAAAATATTTTTAATTAATATTTGTGATAATTACATAGGCAAACAAACTCTATTGAAAAATAAAATTTGAAAAAAATCCGAGAGTTGACCCCTCAATCTCATATGAAACTCCTCAGTTATGCAAGACTGGGAAGAAAATATTATCAATAATTTAAATTTCTTAATTATTTCATACAAAAGATATGTGAATGACACCTTTTTATGTGCTCCAATTAATAAAGTAACTCAGGTTGTTGATGCCTTCAATTCCTTTCATGATAAGTTACAATTTACTCATGAAATAGAATGCAACAACGAAATTAATTTTCTAAATTTAAAGATCATAAGATTGGAAAACAACAACATTATTACTGATTGGTACAGAAAGGATACTTATTCAGGAAGACGATTATGGATCAATATCGGAAAATATCAAAAGATTACTTAAAACTTTTAATATTCAAACTGTTTTTAGCGTTAATTCAAAATTCAATAAATTCATTAAACTTGGTAAGGATAGGCTCGAGAGAGAATCAATGTAATTGTGTTTATAGATTCAAATGTAAATGTGGTAAATCATATATAGGGCAGACAAAAATTTATTTTTATTTATTGTTAAAATAGTTTTTATTATTTTTTTATTTTGTATATATTTTTTGAATAGACTCCCTGAAGAGGAAATCCATTTGATTTCGAAACGTTGGAGTAAATAAAATTTGTTACTTTGTCCGAATGTTTTCGTTTTCATTAAATTGACTTATTTATATCAGTTATTTTGAAATAGTGCAATTATCTATTTTTTCCCATCCCTTTTGTAATTCTAATGAAGCATTTTGTGCATTGCACGAATCGAATCCTGGAAATTTTCTATAAACAATTCATTCTAAACAAACTTTGTTTACATTTCTTAAAAGTAGAAATAAATCTAAAACTTTCATTCTTTGATAACTTTTTCCTTAATTCAATATTTTCGGACTTATAAGCTACTGAATATAGGTCTACAATTACAAGTCCAAAATTTTGAAAATTCATAACTCAAAAATTTGACCCCCAAAAATAGAAAAAAATGTATTTGTTTTTTTTCAATACAGAATAAAAAAATTATTTCAAGCCCATTTTAAGAGGTCGACTAAAATCTCACGTGGAACAGCCCATATATTCAATTATGAATTTTAAATAAATAATTAAAATTATTAATTACACAGGTCTACAAGGTTTTTTAGGATATCGGAGTGGTTTCCCATGTATTTTTGTGCGCTGAGAACTATCCCAGTCTCTAAAATTGCGTATCACGTCAGGATTTTTAAAAAGTGGGGGTAAACACAGAAAAAACGTGTTTTTAACTGTTTTCAGTATTTTTTCCCTCATAAACCTGATTTTAGACTTCTATTTAGTCACAAATTAAAACTTTATTCGTGAACTTTAAGATCCATATGCATTATAATCTTACATTAAAGCTTGAAACATTACATGCTAGGCTATTTTGAGGTCCAAAATTGTGTAGAGTGCGTAATAATACATTGAAAACCATTCTGATAACCAAAAGAACCAAAACAAATTGTTTGAGACTTATTATCCCCACTTGTTTCAACATCCTCCATTTTTTTACATGTGTACGTATTGAGTTTAGATGTGTGAGAATACACTGTATGTATTAAGTGTATTTGTGTGAATATACATTTGCACGTATTGAGTGTATATCTATGAGAATACATGTGTACGTTTAAGTGTAGATGTGTGATAATACATGCGTATGTATTAAGTGCATATGTGTGAATATACATGTGTGCGTATTAAGTGTATATGTGAAACTATACATGTGTACGTATTAAGTGTATATGTGTGAGTTTACAGGTGTACGTATTGAGAGTATATGTGTTGCTATACATGTATACGTATTGAGTGTATATCTGTGACTAAACATGTGTACACTGAAAAAAAAGTGCTGTTGAATCAAATAACTCCATGCTATTGAATTTCCAATTATTGATTCAATAACACATTTATTAATCGAACAGCATATTGCTTAAAACGAAAAAATGAAACGGTTTAAATTAAAAGTACGGTACTGTTAAATTAATCATATTTTACAAATTGTTTCTATAGTTCATCTATATATAGCAACAGAATAATTTATTGCTTCTTTGACATTATTCATTTGAAGCATCTAATAGATAAATTTGAAGAAAATGCGTGTAAATTTGAATCAAATGAAAAGTTGTTTGCTCCAAAGAATCGCGCTTTTGAAAATGAAAGCACATGCTTTCGTTTCAATGAGTGGTGCTATAGCGGACTGCCTATAGCATATGCTATAAAAATAAGGACACTATGTGTTTGAGACATTGACAGGTGTTAAATTTATTGAAATACTTATCCACACATATTTATATGTCGTTTTTGAAATTCTTATATAAAAACTATTATTTAAATTGTTTTAAAGAATTAAGGATTAGTTAAATATAAATTCCCTATATAAATTCCCTTATTCACGAGAAAAATCTCGCGAACGGTATTTAACTACAAAGTAACTGCTCAATATCAGAAGCGAATGTATTACATTGCAGCGCGGCAGTTCTCGTCTATCACGAAAGTTAAGCAGCTTTGGTCGCGGTTACTACATGGATGGATGACCGATTGGGAACAGCGTATTTTTCAGACTGTGTAAAATTAAAAAAAGATGTATATAAAAAGTGTTGTGTTAAAGGTGTGAGAATTAATTATAGTATATAAAAAATATGTGAACAAAAATTTCATTTTTTCAATTTATCGTTGGTGTATATCTTTCACCACATTAAAGAATTGACTTAACAGTATGGTGTTATTCAATCGATAGCAACAACTGAAAAAATTAAAAGTACAAATTTTTGATTCATAAAAATGATGCTTTTAAATTTAAAAACTATAGTCATTGACTCAAAAGCATATACTGTTAAATTAAAAAATTTTGATCGTTGATTCAAAAGGAATACCTTCAAATTAACATAGTATGCTGTCAATTTGAGAAATATGCTTTTGTTTCAATGAAAGTGATACTATCGAATCATTAGAATCGGTGCTTTCAAAACAACAGCATATATTTTTGGCAGTCCGTTATGACACTATTCAATGAATCAAACTCATATGTCATTGATTCAACAGCATTTTTTTCTCCGTGTACGTATTGAGTGCATATGTGTGAGTAAACATGTGTACGTATTGAGTGTATATGTGTGACTATACATAGGTACGTATTGAGTGTATATGTATACGTATTAAGTGTACATGTGTGAGCATACATGTGTACGTATTGAATGCATATTGTGAGTATACATGTGCACATATGAAGAGTATATGTGTGAGTATACATATTAGGGTGTCCGTTATTTACCAAGTTGTTTATATTTCTTGCGACGCCCCCTAAATTATTAGTTTACCATCTAAAACAAAATGTCAGACCAAAATAAACCCTTAATATTTACAATTAACCTTGCCCCAAAGAAGATACATTTTCCATTTAAAATACATGGGATTTTGCCATTTTTACAAATTAATTTTTTTCTTCGTTAAATATTTCATTTTACATTATTGAAAAATATATATTCTTATAGAAAATTCAACGCTCTAAAAAAGTTTTCTTATGATTTTTTTATAAACTATCTCCTTTAAGAGTTATTTAAAGTTAAAGTTCAACACTGTAAATTTTAAGATTTTTGTACTTTTACGGCAAAATTATTATGAAAGGATCCATATTAAATCATGCAGGCATTTCGACGATATAAATTGCAAATTATTTTTGCAATAACATATGTTATCCTACTCGAAAAATCCTAAAATGCGTATTTTTTAATTTTGAATAGGATTCTGTTTGCACTTTTTCGAATATTTTAAGATTTTATCAAAAAATTACTTTCTTGTATTTTCTTCTATAAAATTGCATAATTTTAATATTTTCTGTTGCTCTTGGGGCTCATTTTTTCCTTTTATATACTCTTATATGTAAAATTACGCAAAATATAAAATAGGGGTGACTGGGGTAAACCCGCTCACTTTTTTCAGAACGGTAAAAACCTAGGAAATTATTCTCTAAATCCAAGATAATTTATATAATTTAAAAGCTTATGATTTCTACTAACAAACTGAAAAAGAATTTTTGATTTATCTGTTTTAGTTTTACTTAGGGAAAATTTTTAATACACATACCAAATTTCAAAATCATAATTTTCCAGGGTAAATCTGCTCACCCCTCGGGGTAAACCCGATCACTTGATTTTTTTTAAATTTAAGGTAATCCCGACAGTTTTATTTTGTATATATTAAATTTCTCCTTATTTCCGTCTTCAGTATGATTTATTAATGATAAATTATGAGTTCTATAAACAATAAATATTGGTTTATTAAATAATAAGTATAGGTTTCATGATTTGCAACTGTGAATTTAAATAATAATAATATTTTATTTCTAAAATGTAGATACAATTTTGGATGTAACAAGTTATAAATTTTATTATTGATAAAAAATAATAAATGAAATTCAAAATTATAAATTTTTAAATGCAGGACATTCAAAATGTTAAATATTCAACTAATTACCCAATAATTCAATAACATTGTTAGGAAATGAATATTATTTTTCTTTTAATAAATATTTTTAACATTAAAAATTTTAAGATTAAGTGTAAATGTGTAATACATGTGTACGTATTGAGTGCAGACGTGTGAAAATACATGAGTATTTTTAAAGTGTATATGTGTGAATATACATGCGTACGTATTGAGTGTACATGTGTACGTAGTGAGAGTATATGTGTCACTATACATGTGTACGTATTAAGCGTATATGTGTGAGTATACATGTGTACGTATTGAGTGTATATGTATGAATATACATGTGTACGTATTGAGTGTATATGTGACGATAACTATTTGTTTTTGTCCTGTCAAACTAATGACGGCGGCCATCTTGGATAAAGGCCGACTTAGAAATCAGCGACGGCGATGAATAAGGTCGCGCTTTACCTTACCGTCTGTGACTAAATTACCCTGCGCGGGTAAAAAAAAGATTAAAAAGACTGTAATTTAGTAAAAGTGTAGTGCGCCTGTGACTCACCAGGAGAAAACGAAGAGTGCATGTAGCGACGCGTTCGTTGTAGGCGTGTCAGCTATTTTTTATTCTCATTATCAAATTGATAGTTGTATACGGCTCATCACGTCAACGTTAAATTGTATGAAAATTAATTAAAAAAAATAAATTGGTGCCATGTCAGGCGCATGCCCGACATTGACAGAACACTACTGCGCATGTCTGACAATGACAGAACACTAGTGTGCATGTCTGACAATGTCAGAACTCTACTGCGCATGCCTGACATTGACAGAACAGTACTGCACATGTCTGACAATGACAGAACACTATTGCGCATGCCTGACATGCGCATTGTATGTATGTACAATAAGTAAATATAAAAACCAAGAAGACTAGAGACAGGAGGAGTAACTTAGATATATTCCTGTAGAGAGCGGTGGCCGAAAATGTGAGAGTAATGGAGATGGATGGTTGAAAATGTAGTTTGTGCAAAAGACCAAATTGGGTTTCTGCGCACACTGCTCAATTAAACGATTCAAAATGCTATTTTTTCTCTTTCCACAACATGCGCAGTATCTTATTTTGCGTTTCTGCACCAACCACATATATCAAGTCACCTTCACTCCCTGAGTTACTCCTCCTGTCTCTAGTCTTCTTGATATAAACAATACGATAATATATGATAAAAGTCAAACGCCCGAGCGATGAAGTACGGAGTTACATGAACGACGGACGACAAAACGACGACGAATATATTTATTTATTAAATAATAATTAATAAAACTTTAATTAAATGTAAACAGTGTGGGTAACTATCAAAATTACTCAAAAGAGCAGATTTCACCTAGCGGCGTTCCTCCTGATATGCTATAGTGCGTGCTGTTTAGAATACTACTGATATATCGCCGCGCATTTATTATATCGACAGATGGCGAGATATTTAATTTTTAAAAAGTTACATTTAGTCTTATCCCATTAAGAAAAAAGACTTCTAGCCAATAAAAATAAACTTCTCCTTTTTTTTAAATGCAATGTTTTATTTGTTGGTTGAGTTAAACAAAATGGAGAATCTAATTAACATTTGAAAAATAAAACATATAATATCAACCCCCTAAGAAAAAATGAATGATTTAGACCAATAAAAATATTTAACAAACTTCTTCTATTTTCAAAATCAATTTTTCTATTTATTAATTGAGTTAAACAAAATAGATGAAATATTAAACTTTAAAAAATATAAAATTTAGTTCCAACCCCCAAAAGATAAAATGGATGTTTTAGACGAATTAGAATAAAAGTTAAACTTCTCTAAAAGTTAAACTCCCTAAGAAAAAATGTATGTTTTAGACGAATAAAAATGAGAAATGAACTCTTCCCATTTTTAAAATCAAAAATAGATTTCTTTAAGAAAGAGGAGTTTAAATTTTATTTTAATTAGTCTAACTCATCTGTTTTTATTTTAGGGGGTTGGAATGATCGGATTTATTTTTTAAATATTAATTTTTATTCTATTTTGTTTAACTCAACTAACAAATAGAAAAATAGATTTGATAATAAGAGGAGTTTGTTTAGTGGTTTTAGAGAAATCATGCACACCGTAACAGTAGTTTTAAAATTACGATTTAGAGATAATAGCGTCTAAAGTTTCAAGTTCAGTTCTAACCTGAGGAATACCGCGCTAAAAATATCAATATCTTCGGTTCTAATACACCGATTTCAATGAAAATTTAGGAAAACATTCTCGAAAATATATACTTTTAAAATAAGCAATAAATTTTTTTCGATTTTTTAAGTCTCAAAAAGGTATGTAACACTTAATATTTTTATTGATCTATATCATTCATTTTTTCTTAGGGGGTTGATATTATATGCTTTATTTTTCAAATGTTAATTAGATTCTCCATTTTTTTAACTCAACCAACAAATAAAACATTGCATTTTGAAAATACGAGGAGTTTATTTTTATTGGCTAGAAGTCTTTTTTTCTTAATGGGTTAAGACTAAATGTAACTTTTTAAAAATTAAATATTCACTTATTTTTTGTACTGTTGAACTAATGAATAAAAAATTGCTTTCTTTGAGTAGGAAGAGTTTGAATCTTATTTTTATTGGATAGAAGTCTTTTTTTGTAAGGGGTCGAGATTCAATTTTATATGTTCGCCCGATATTTTGTTCAACTAAAGCAACAAATATAAATATTTCTTTCTTTATGTAGGAGGAGTATAATTATTCTTTTCATTGATGTGGATGATAAATTTTTTCTTTTGGGTTGGCATTATATATTTTATTTTAAAAATATTATTCTTTTCTCCATTTTGTTTAACTAAACCAACAAATATAATAATTTCTTTTTAAAAATAGGAATATCAGTAGTATTCTAAACAGCACGCAATATAGCATATCAGGAGGAACGCCGCTAGGTGAAATCTGCTCTTTTGAGTAATTTTGATAGTTACCAACACTGTATACATTTAATTAAAGTTTTATTAATTATTAATAAATTAGTATTAAAATTTAAAAAAATTAACTTTCTTAATAGCTCACTATTAAAGTTAAGTGTTTTTTTCGTTCATTTATATTTATTCACTACCCTGCTGGAAGTAAAGGGAGAGAAATCCTATCTTTTTGAATATTTTTTTTATCTCTAAGATAGAAAGAGATAAAGTTTCTCTATCTTAACCTATCCCCACTTTATAACTTTAATAACTTTTTATCTCTCCTTCTGTATAAATTTTTTTCAATAACTTTTATTTTATCTCTTTTAATACTTTTGATATCCACACCTATGTCTTTCTATCTCTAATTACATCTGATAATATACTTATCTCTTAAAAATCTTGTTTTTATCCCAGGCTATTCCTTTTTTATTCCCTTTAATTTTTTTATCTTTCCTTTTTATTCAATCTCTTTTAATAACCCCTTTTTCTTTTTCTATCTCTATTTAATTCTATACCCATTTTTATTTCAACTATCGCTTTTTATCTTCTTTTCTTCTCAATATTTTTGAATAACATTTTTCTTATTATCTTCTTCAATACTTTTTCTATCTACTTTCTTCCCTTTCTGTCGCTGCTTTAATCTATTTATTCTTTAAACTTGAATACAAGAACACACTGACCACTGCTTATGACCTTCCTTTATTCCAGGCTTTTTCTTTTTTAATCCTTTCAATCTCTTTTTATCTCATATTTTTTCTCAATCTCTTCTAATAGCCCTTATTTCATCCTTCTACTATTTACTTCATTCTCTTTCTACCTCATTTGAATCTAAGTATTTACATTTTTCCTTGTCTTTATAAATAACATTTGTTTTATACCGTTCTATTCTTTTTATCCTTGTACTTCTCTCTTTTTATCCACATTTTAATCTTAGTACACACTCATTATAATTTACACCTTGGGTTTAATCTTAGTCTATCACCTTTCAATTCTATTCAATCTCTTTCCATCACCTACTTTTGCTAAATCTTTTTTAATAACCTTTACTTTATCTCTATATTAATTCTTTTACTATTCACTTTCTTTTCTTTTTATCCTAACTTTATTCTAATGCCATACTTTTTTCTTTTTATCCCCTCGATTCTATATCAGTCTATTTCTTTCCAATTCGATTCAAAAAGGCCTTTTCTTCTTTTATCTCAATAATTTTGTTATTTATTATGCTCCTTTTAGCCCTTATACTATTCTATTCTTTTGCTTTCTAATCCCAATTACATATCAGTACATACAATACTTATCACTTTTATTCCTTTAACTCAATTGCAATTGGTTGCAATTGGTTGCAATAGACTGCATTATTTCCTTCCTGTACATTGAATTAGCTATGTGACGATTTCATGTTAAATGAAGAGAAATTAAAACTTTAAAAAGGAGATCAACTGAGAGATAAAGAGTGATAGAGTAAGAGATAAAAATACAGTCACAAAAGTGAAAAGGTAGTTTAAGAAAAATATCTTCCAAGCTAGCGTGGCTGAGTATAATGTTGGTTAATAATGTGAAATGAAATATAGATATAAACAATAAATAATAATTTTATAACAAATAAATGAATAACTTAATATTGTAATTAATATTGGTTAATTAATTCTTTATATAATAAAATAGATAAAAATTTGCTGCAAAGAGAAATAAAAAGAGATAAAAGTACATAGATTTCAGTTAATCAAATTTGCCAGGGATAAGAGACGTTTAGATTTAAAATCGTTACTTTTGGGTAATTTAACTATATTTATTTGTTATTTCTCTTTGTTAACTTTCCAATTAAAGAAAATAAAATGAATTATAATAATTGTATGAAATGTTTGAGATTTAAATATTGCAATCTATCTAAATTACAGCTGAAGACTGTGATGGAGCGTTGCGAGAAGATACCGACCGAAACTTTTGAGTCTAGAAATAGATGTAATTCGGAGGATGAGCCAAGATTGTGGCCTCGTGTTGACCGCGAAGGTAAACCGTTTGGCGATTCTGAATACATCGTACCGTCGCCGCCTGAAAGAGAGCAAGCCACATCGCAGACTCTCAGTCACGCTGATTTAGAAGCCTATGTCAGAAGCTATCAAGATCCTCAAACGCCTAAGGTACACTTCACTGAAAAAAAATTATTTGATTTAATTAATTGAAATTTTTTAAAACATTTATTTGATTCAAATAACTTGATGAATAATTGCATTTTTAATACAAATATCTAAATATTTAATTACTTAAAAAATTGTTTTACTGATAATAGAAATATTTTTTTGAATTAAAAACCATGCCTTCTTTAGTGTTAGAAAAGATGTGATTGTAGGTCAAAGGGTTTTCAAAATTTTTTTAAATTGTTAGAGTTACAGTGCTTTTAATTTTTAGGTTAGAGTTTCTTTGAAATGCGATATTTTAGACAAATTTCAATGAATCTTTTTCATTTTTTCAGGATGATCTTAAGATTTATAACCGTTTAAAATAAAAATTTTAATTTTAAAAATTTCAAAAAATTTGCCCGAAAAAAGTCAAAAAATTTTTTGAAATTAGTTTGACACTTATTTGGCCATGACCTAGCTTAATAAAACCACAATTTTTAGATTCCTTATGATTTCCCGCGTTCTTTCATTTAAAAAAACTGATGGAGGGTCTAAAACTATGGAAGTTATTTAAATTTTAGTCCGACGGTGCACATATGAGATGTGCTCACTATACGTCACGCGGTCCACGCGCACAAACCTATTTAAGGTTTATTGAATATCCACTACTTTAGAGTCAGTTGAAGCAGAATATTCTTTACAAATAATTTTTGATTCTATTTAAAAATGTAAGTTAAAAGTCCTTTAAATGTTAGAAAACTGATTCCTTGTAATTTTTTTACAACGATTCTACGGTTTTTAAGTTTTGAATAAAAATTAATGATATTTGAAAAGATGGGTCAAACCATTATATTTCGAATAAAGTCGTTGCGGCCTCATTTAAAAAAAATTGATACTTTTAGAATTGAATCTGTATGATCTCTGAATAACGAAATGAAAATAATTATATTTAAATATTTATTACTTTTCTTTAAATATGAGTGTAAAGTGGAGAAGGTGAGAAAAAATAGCACTTTTTTAGCAATTAGAAAATATTTAAAAAAGTATTGATAAATTCTTAAAAGTGCAAAAAGATTTATTGATTCATGTTTAAAATTAGTTGAATAATTATTCTTTAATAATAAAACTAGTAAAAATATAAAAATAATAGATAAAAAAGGTTTTTAAAGTCGATCTACCAAATAACCTAATTTTGACGTTTTTATCAATTAATTACGATTAACGTCTGTCAAAATTATTTTATTTTCTAGGTTAAAATTTTGACAGACGTTAAAATTTTAATCTAGTAAATAAGTTATTCGACATGGTTTTTGCATTTAGCGAATAAATTTTTGTAAGAACTGATATTTTCAAAAAGATTATTGGTCTAGGACTTTGGAAATATGTCACAAGTTGTAAAATTTGAACATTCAAAATTAATCTTCTCTTACAATTTTCAATATTTTTTAACGCAAATTTTTTTCTAAGCTTATTTTATAGTTTTAAACAACCTCTCGCATGGATTTGCAAAAATATGCAATTAGTGAAAAGATAAAAATTCTAACCTATTCAAAAATTAAAATTTCAAATTTTTGACCATCCTATATATTTTAGGGTTAAAAGTGATGTAAGAAAAAAAATATAACCTACTTTAATAACTCAAATTTAAAGGGGTCAAAGTTGGGGGTGGTGCCTCCCCTTAATTTTTCCTTTAAATATACAAGAAGAGTGTATAGATTTCGTTGTTATTTAGATGTTGTGAAAGTGCCAAATTTTTTTAATTTTTCTTTAACAGAGTTATTAAATTGTAAAGTACGCAACAATTCAGAAATCGCATACTTTTAACTCGATATTTCTTGTATAAAAATTTTCTAACATTTAAAGAATGTTAATCAAAAATTATTTGTAAAGAATATTCTGCTTCAACTGACTCTAAAGTAGTGGGTATTCAATAAACCTTAAATAGGTTTGTGCGCGTGGACCGCGTGACGTATAGTGAGCACATCTCATATGTGCACCGTCGGACTAAAATTTAAATAACTTCTATAGTTTTAGACCATCTATGAATTTTTTTAAATGAAAAAACGCGGGAAATCATAAAGAATCTAAAAATTGTGGTTTTATTAAGCTAGGTCATGGCCAAATAAGTGTAAAACTAATTTCAAAAAAAATTTTGACTTTTTTCAGGGCAAATTTTTTGAAATTTTTAAAATTAAAATTTTTATTTTAAACGGTTATAAATCTTAAGATCATCCTGAAAAAATGAAAAAGATTCATTGAAATTTGGCAAAAATATCGCATTTCAAAGAAACTCTAACCTAAAAATTAAAAGCACCGTAACTCTAACAATTTTAAAAATTTTTGAAAACTCTTTGACCTACAATCACATCTTTTCTAACACTAAAGATATACCCATTTTCAAAAAAATCGAAAGACCCCCGACCAACATTGATATTTCTGAGAAATTTTGACCCTATAGTCAAGCTTCAAATGCATGAAATTCATACCCAAAAACCATGAGTCCACGCTTTTTGGGTATGATTCATGCATTTGAAGCGTGACTATAGTCCATGCGAAATTACTGTAAGTAGTGTTATACTATTAAAACTAGATTTTTCTCTCCGTGTAAGTAATTCGTATTTGGTACAAATAAATATTTATTTGCAGTTCTAGTCATTTACAATTTTTCAGATGGATATTTACCGTGAAACAACCTTGACACAAGCGGGTTTGGAGGAATATACGCGAGTACAACACTCTCAACAAGCAAGTTACGCCCAATCCGAAGGTTACCACAGTTACGTTTCGAGTGTTGATTCCACAACTAATACGCCATTTCTTGATCGGTATGTAAAATTGTCTTACTATGTATTTTTTTGAATTTACTGAAAAATTGATTTTTCCAGATTGCGAAGGGATAGTGAGGCAGTGGCACAGCGTCTGAATCCCAATTGGGAGGAGGGCTCGAGGGAAGGAAGAGACAGTGTAGTGACAACATCAAGTGGAAGTGTTTCAAGCAGCGAGACCCTCAAATGGCACGGATCCATGTCAGATGTTAGTGTTTCGAGTGGAATGCCATCGCGTCAAGTGAACTCCGATAGGTGGCATCATGGCCCAATGTTGGACGTCAGTATCGTCAATGATGGCTTACACTGTCAACAATCGAATCACTATGACAAATGGCAGGGATCAGTGAGCGATGTCAGCACTGTTGATCTAACACCAACGAAAATGAGGCACAGAGAAAACTGGATGAACGATCGCAATAAACAAACGGGAAGAACCAGCCTGCCCTTGGCCATTGGTCATTGTCTTTCAAGTCTCGATGTTTGCCAACAAGCAAATTCAAATCACGATAGCAAATGTCATGAATCAAGTATGGAAGACGAGAGATCAAAAAGTTTACAATGGGAACAAAAGGAGAAATTTCAAAACTATCAAGCCCGACAGCAGACATGGTCGCAAAATCCGGATTGGAATCCTCTCCATGGCTCCATGTCGGATGTGAGATTTGTCAATGGAGTTCAGGGTAGTAAGCAACTAATCGCCCACAGTGCTCGTGTTCAAACTCCTCAGAGACATCATTCCGAGAGCGTTCTCTATCTAGATCTCGAACGAAGTCAACGAAACTTGTACCCTGTCAACACCACTCAACCAACTGATCTGTCCCCTAATTCAAGGTAATTTCTCTTTTCTTTTCATTTTTCATATTTCTAAATCATAGTTACCACAAGTAAGGGGAGTAAGAGAGTTCGAAAAAAAGTCAAGGAAATCAGGGATTTTTATTAAAAGTATTGGTAAAAATTAAATTGTTAAAGGTTCATAAGAATGTTTTCAATTTTTATGTCTTAGAAATTTTTAAGATTATTTAATTAATTATTCAAAATAGTGAGTTAGAGTGAATGAGAATATTCTTAAGGGTCATGGCTTAAAATAATAATTTTCTATCAGAAATGCACAGTTGTCAGTGGCTCAACGAATCAGCGAATTGGAGAAGCAACAGCAAATGCGGTACACCTACCTAGATCCGGAGAAACGTCACCGAGTTAGTGATCCAACGTTAAAGGCTATTCAGAAAAAGGCACTCTTGTCCTTCTACGAAAGGCATCACCAAACTTGCTCGTCCTCATCCTCTTGGCGATCAGAACCACAATTAACTCAAAGCTCCCAAGCACCACCACCTCAACCACCGCCGAGACCAAGGTTACCTTCTTCTAGACGCGCGAGTTCTGCCTCGGACTACGCCACCGGCAATCCGCGGGAGAAAATCACCAAATACAAAAATTCCGAACTCCCAAGTCCGAAGCATCAACACAGCAACAGTTGCGGCACTTTCTCAACTGACCTCCTTGGCCCCGTAATCGTCGGTCCTACAATTTCGATCGACGACTGGGTGCCCGAACGACCGCCCAAAAAACCCCACTTAAGAAACTACAACGAACGTCTACCGAGTCCGGATTTACCGCCTCCTTCCCCACCAACAATCACCGAAAACGAAGTCATCTGTGACGATCCACTTCCACCACCGCCCGAGTTGAGCGATAATTCAGATTCAAATCGTAGTGAACAAAAAATCTCATCACCAAGAAAGTTAAAATCAAAATCCGACAGAAACAAACAAGACGTGATGTCCTGTTTAATCGAAAACCATCATTCACATTATGGTGAAACGACGCAGAGGAATTATTATGCCTTGCTACCAAAGTACGTGGATCCTTTGAAATTGAAAGCGACGCAGTGCCTCTCAGAGAGATCCAACGACAACACCAGCAGCAATAACAGCAATTTGGGATCGTCAAATTCACCGCCACCGCCATTGGCACCTCGGCAAAATACTACTGGAAGGAAATCGTTGCCGCCGCAGAGACCTACGTCTCCACACGTTGTTCATCGGTGAGTACATAAATTATTTACTTTTTTTCTTTTTACGGAAAGGTCTTACAAATATTAAAACAAGACCATTGAAAAAGCATCCAAGAAAGAATAGGACTCTTAGCCCAAATGTTCACTCGAGAATTATGTTGATATTTTTTCTTTAGCAGGAATTTCATTATTTAAATTTTCAATACGAATATATATTCAACTGACATTTTATTTAATTGAATATTTTCTTGAATTTAAACTAAGAAAAATTTATATTTGGTAGAATTTTTGTTTAATCATAATTAAATTAAGATAAATTTTTATTTAGTTAAATATCATTTAGGTCAAACTTTTATTTAGAAGAATTTTTATTCACTTAAATTTAAAATAAACCGAATTTTTAATAAATTTACTAATTAGAAAGAAATGGGAAAATAAAATGTAAATAAACTTTTTGTGAATTGAAAGAAATTTAAAGCTTAGAATAGTTTTTTTTCAAAAACTCTTCTTTATTAGTATTTTCTGTTAAGAATAAATTTATTTATTATTTAATAAAATATTAAATCTATGCTCTAAGGAAACAAATAATTTTATTTAAAGGTAGTGGATTCCTTTTCATTCTTGGTTATCATTTCAACCAATCGGGCGAGAGTCCGTATTTTGGAAAGGAATATATTTTTATGAATTTATTAATAGGACAATCTAATTTTTGAATAAAATCAGTAATAAAATAATATTAAATGACAAAACTTTATTATGTATTGAAAACAATCGTTTATGATAATAAATTGTGTATGCTTTTTTTGTGTTTGTGTTATTCAGTATACTCACTTTAATTGTGCTGTAGTGTCTGGAACTTTATATCAAGATTTATTTTAATACTATTTTTTTAACTTTCTTAATATTTTTCACATATAAAAATACTATGTCAATTACTATTTTTTAATCACTCAATGAAAATTTCTGGAGTCCCTTTTTAAGACTTAAAGGCAAATATTGCCTAACTTTGGCCAAACATTCTTTATTTCGCCAACATTCACGGGCAACTGCCATGACTTCCCTTTGTCGATTCTTTTTATTGAACTACATTTTGGTGGGAAGGACCTACTTATTATTGTGATATTAAGTTATTACTTAATGATTATCTGCTACCTTGCAGATTTGTTTGAATGTCATTACCCAAGTTCTGTTGCTTGGATGAACCACTTTTTTACATTGAGAAATATCGTAAGTAAATTCCACTTACTCTTAAGGAATATTTGAAACAGGTTTGCACATTATAAAGTATCACAATCTTCATTTCATTATTTAGATCTTAATATAAAATTCCTTACTGAATGTTGTAATATGTGTGTTACAAAGTGTCATCATGTGTTAAAAGTGTGATTGTTACCTCATAAATCGACATGAATAAATGCTTATTGAGTTCATTTAAATACAATATGTTTTTACTAAAAATATAAAAATGTTACGAAGTAAACTAAACAAAATTTTAAGTAAATTAAATTTTAGTTACCTAAATATTTATATCAATAATTTTGTATTTTTTTAGGTTTATTAAAAAGATTTTATTTAACAGAAAATTTAAAAAACAATTTAATTTTAGTAAATTAAGGATTTCATTGAATAAAATTTCTACTGCATAAAAATTCTGCTTAATAAAATTTGATTATTTTATTTGCTATAATTTTTTTACAATTTATGCTAAATAGAATTTTTGCTCAATAAAGAAATAGTTGAATGAAACTTTTACTAAATAAAATTGAGGAGCCGGGAAGAAGAACTCGCCAAGCGCGGGAATGCAGTCTCTAATATCAGTGGGTCAGCAGTGAGCGACTCTGGGCCTGTCACTGCTACCCGGCTCCTCAATTGTTGTTAAATAAAAATTTTGCAAATAAAAATTCTCGTAAGCAAAAATTTAGCTAAAAATAATTACTGCTGCATAATTATTTTATTGAATAGAAATTCTGCTACATAGGGTAAACGTACCAATTGTCGAGGGTGAACCTATTACTCGAGTCAATAATTACAATTTAAATGCAAAAAATTCATTAAATTAAAAATTTAAAAATATTATTAAATTTAGAACTAATTAAATTTTTTTTTAAATTATCAAATTCGTTTATTTAAAAAAAATCCCAATTATCTTTTAGAATGTTAGTTAAAAAAATTAATTGTGAAACTATTTTTTAATTTCGATTTTTAACAAAATTCTATCTTTTATTTTTAATAAATGAATATTATTTTCAAAGAATACTCATCATTTTTTTTTGGTTATAGAAATACTTGAAAAAATTTAAATTTTGTTTTTATTTATAAGACAATTGAAAACAATAGATATTATTAATTTATTATTAGGGTAGAGTGGGATAAAAAAGCCATTTGGCTTTTATATTGAAACTATTGAACTATTTTTTCAGCCGTTTGAAACATAAGTTTAATTAAGTAAAACTCAACTTTTGATTCTAGTTTGACTGTCGTATCCATAATATTATACTTGTTATTGTAATTTGTATTTTTTAACAGCTTGTTTCGATGACTGTGAATTGAAAGCAGTTAAACTTAACATAAAATACAATTTCAAGCACAACGTGTGCGCGTTGTGCTTGAAAGTTAGTTCCAATCATGGCGCATAGGGCGAGCAAACATCGCTTCTACTTGCATCGAAGTTACTCCAGCCTGTACATATAAAGCCTGAACCTCAGATCCATTCGTAGAATGTAATTCTGGCCCCTGCCTCTCCTATTTTTGCACAGGATGTGAGGCAATTTTTTGAAAGAGAAAAGATCTCACTAATTACTGTGATGACTTTTTCTGTTACAAATATGTGACGTGCCGCGACGGGACCTTAGATCGCTGATTACGAATCCAAGGTCGGTTTTTCAAAATTCAAAATGGCGGATTAATGATGGCGGACAATTTTTCAAAACTAATCGGATTCGCTTGAAAATGGTTACTCGGGGGTTTTCGGGGTCGCTGATTACAAATTCGCGGTTCGTTTTTCAAAATTCAAAATGACGGTTCAAAATTACTAAAAATAGGCGGGTTGGCTAGAAATAATAGAATTTAAATTTTAATTAAAATTAATACTCAATTTATTGGGAATCAGCCTAATTTTCAATTTTGATAATGTAAATTGAGATTTTTAATCAGAAAGGCTAAAAACTGATGAGCAGTGAGTTCCAATCAAATCCATACAGTTTTGCTCCATGATTCTATCCCATTGAAGTCGACATTTTTAATTTTGAAAAACGGACCTCGGATTTGTAATCAGTAACCCCGAAAACACCCCGAATAAAGATTTTCAGGTAAATTGGATCAATTTTTCAAAATAATGTTTGCCATATTAGATCCGCCATTTTGAATTTTGAAAAACTAACGCCAGATTCGTATTCAATAACCCCCAAAACCCCCGCGTAACCATTTTCAAGCGAATCCGATCAGTTTTAAAAAATTGTCCGCCATATTGGATCCGACATTTTGAATTTTGAAAAACTGACCTCGAATTCGTAATCAGCAAACCCGAAAATCCCCCGAGTTTTAAATCCGCGCATATATGCGTCCGCGACAGTCAAGGGGTTAATGCGTGCCAATAATGGCATTCCTTGTTCCCATTATTGGATCATTAATGCGCCAATGGTTTTTTCCCATTGGTTAGCAATTACTTTTGTAAATTTTGATGATATGTATTTATATACATCAATCGGTTCGTTTTCATGTCAGGAATTATATTAGAGTTTTTGTAAATAATTACATTTTTTTAAGCATTCCATTAAAACAATGTAATTTTAATTGAAACTTCACAAAGAATGTTATTAAAATTATACTTTCTAACAGGAACCGTCTCGAAAGTTTAGTTTCGTTTTAGGGTTTTGCGTAACTTACGTAAATGTGATTATTTACGTAATTTAAGTAAATTTGACCATTTACGTAAGTTACTGGACGTACGTAACTTACGTTAGTTCATTTAATTGCGTAAGTTATTCTAGTTGTGTAGCCTACGTAAGTTTGACCATTTACGTAAGTTACGCAATTAATCAACAGCACGCTATTATAACGAACTTACGTAAGTTATGTAACTAGAATAACACAAAATTAAATTAATTTACGTAACTTACGTAAATGTGATTATTTATGTAATGTACGTAAATTTGACCATTTATGTAAGTAACTTTACGTACGTAACTTACGTAAGTTCATTCAATTGCGTAAGTTATTCCGGTTACGTAACTAACGAAAGTTTGATCATTTACGTGAGTTCATTTAATAGCGCGCGGTTGATTAATTCAATTTTAGTGCAAAATGCAATTGTATACAGTACCGTCCGAAATTGTCAGTCCACCCATTTTTAAAGGAATGAAAAAAAAATTTTTAACATTAATTTTATGAAAACTAAAATTTTATTCGGTTTATATTTTGAAAGACGATAAAATTTTGAAAAGAATAAGACCTTACAGAAGTCATTTGACAAATATTTTTTCAAGATATTCCTAAAAATCGTAATTTTCAATGTTTTACAAAAATTTGAATAACTTTTAAAATAATAAACGCTTTTTAATAATCTTAGGCTTATTTTAAAGGTCATTTTCTACGGAACAAGAATTACTTATAGTCATTAACCTGCAATTTTTTTCTTGGAATAAGCATGACGTCAAAATTTGACAAAAAAATTGGAAAAATTTGAAATCATTTTTTGTACTAAAAACTATTCTAAAACATATATAAAACATCATATGATGTAGATTTTTCAAGAAAATTGAATAAAAAAATTTATTTAAATTTTACAAATTCTTTTTCGTTTAATAATATTATTTCAAATTTTTCAAATTTTTTTGTCCAACTTTGACGTCATGCTTATTCCAAAAAAAAATTGCAGGTTACTGACTATAAGTAATTCTTATTCCATAAAAAATGACCTTTAAAATAAGCCTAAGATTATTAAAAAGAGTTCATTATTTTAGAAGTTATTCAAATTTTTGTAAAACTATGAAAATTACGATTTTTAGGAATATCTTAAAAAAATATTTGTCAAATGACTTCTGTAAGGTTTTATTCTTTTCAAAATTTTATCGTCTTTCAAAATATAAACCGAATGAAATTTTAGTTTTCATAAAATTAATGTTAAAAAATTTTTTTCATTCCTTTAAAAATGGGTGGACTGACAATTTCGGACGGTACTGTATTTATAAACCATTAAATATAAATAGTGTTCTGGATGATATTTTAAGTTGAAAAAATTACTTAAATGTTCTTAATAAACCACTAAAAAATATCCCGTTGAAAAAAATGGCACGAAGTTTTAAATTACTTAATTTTAAGCATTTGTGCCGCGGTGCAGTGCGCGACTCTGGTCCTTATTGAGCGTTCGCGCGCGTGTTATTGTTTCTGATCGCTGAAACGACTGCGCTTCTCAAACACTACATCTATGTTGGAAATAAATTTATTTTAACCTAATTTTTACATTTAATTTCTTTTAATGGAACATTTAATTAATTCTTTTTGTTGAATGGTAATTACAGATGTGTTGCATAAATTGTTAAAATATAGAATTGTTGAATTTTCTTTGAAATTAAAAAAAATAATGAGCGAACTAAAGTTAAAATTTGGATTGGATTTAAACATTTTTAACCCTCCATCCGTCGCATCTTTTTTTGTAACGCGATCCGTCGCAGGTGAGGAAACTTCTCACCCATCGTAAATTCATCAAAAATTGTTATAAAATGCCAAATTTTTTTTGGAATGTTCTTTATAATTTCCAAACAAACTATTGCAAGTAAAATTAACTTTAACCCTCGGAGAACACACCTCTTTTTTAGACTATTTTTCAAAGCTCAACCAATTTTAAACTGCTCATCTAATCAAACTAAATAAATTTTTTAAATGTAGTTTAAAGTCTGTAGAATAAGTCTATTTACTTGAAAATCCTTATTAAAAATATTAAAGAAAGATAAAAAGCTTTTCGTAAAAAAGCTTGGGGTCAAAAAGACCCCATGTGTTCTCCGAAGGTTAATTTTCTGTTAATTATTTAAATAAAAAATTAATGACAAATGGAAATCTCAAGAAAAATTAAGATATCAAATTCTGATAGTAATTAAAATAAAATTCAACAGTCTGTAATTAACTATTAAATTATTTTGACTCAATTTAAATACATTTTTGGACCTTTTTCTGAACAAAAAGGTAAATAAATGAATCATTAGTAACTTTCTTCTGAAATTATTTATGTCTATAAGTTATGTTGACATAGTTAGACTTGAATTAATATTATTACTTCATTTAAATAAATTTTAAGGCCTTCTTTGAAATGATAATAAATATAAATTGTTAAACAGTATCTAAATTTCCAATATAATTGCAGCAATAGTTTTTCCTGTTTTAATTTTCGCCCTATTTTTATTAAAATATATACGAAAGTTGTTATTAATCTTTTTTCGTTTCTGTACTTAACTGCTTCCAAAGATGTCGAAAAGTACAACGTTTCTTAATTCATATCGCCTTGTCAAGAACATTTTACAACTGACAATGAATAAAATATTTAACCAAAAGAGAATTAAAGTTAAGTAATATGTGCTGTGATTGCTAGTAAAATATTTTATAAATTCCTAAAAAATAAAATTAAATATGCAAAACCTATCCTCACTTTATGTAAACAATAACATAAATAACATAAATAGTCGGGTTGGGACCACCCCCACTATTTTCATAAAATGTTTTGCCAATCACTTATATCAATGGAATCAATTTAATTTGAATGTTGTGCGTTGAAATTAAGGTCATACACAATCAAAATTAATTTCGTAAAAATTTTCCTGTATTCAAAATACACTGTTAGCTCGAATTCCGTATAGGTCAAAAATTAATCTAACAAATGCTTAAATCTAATATTGATTGAATCTCCAAAATAAAATCAAACGCATTGACAAAACCTGTGGCCCAATTGTTGGTGTTGTGAAAGTGTTCCATTTATGGTACTGACGAATTTTTTAGTGGTACCATCTTTAAGAAACATAAGGGGGTCGGTATGGGACCACCCTCCCCTATAAATTTTAATTTTGTTATTTTTCAAATTCGAGATCAAACACTCGAAATCAGTCTTACATTGATTGTTAACTATTTCTGCATAAATCGACAATTTTAATTATCCTGTTGCCAATTGTCGAGATAAAAACTGGGCAATACTTAGAATTTCTTGTAGGTGATCTGAGCTTCAAATATTGACGTCGAACTTAATTTTTAATTTATAAACTAAACTTCAACACGTCTTATAATTGAATTTTTATTGAAACACTTAAACATAATTGTTTTTTTCAAGAAATTTTATTAAAAATCGCTGTCAAGTTGTATATTTTTGTTATAATTTTGGTGCTCATTTCATAAACACTTTACTTCCTCATAAAGATCAGATTATAATAATAGAATAAATATATGAATAACTTTTTTTATATATGGTAAAAGTGATTCAATTTTAGATAAATCAATATTATTGTGTTGTGTTTATTGTTGTTATTATGTTATACAGTCAATCCTCCACAATAACGGTTTGGTTTAATTCCAATATCCTTCACAATGGTGGGATGGCGTTACTATATTTGAGCAACTTTCGGTGTCGTATTCTTTGGGAGGATAGAAGTACAAAATAAGCAAAAATAAATAAATTTTTGCAATATACATCATTTAAAAAATTGATTTCTTTTAATGGCCATTATAATTTAATGTTTATTCTTTTACATATTAAATAATTTAAATGATAATGTATATTATTTTAACTATATTATTTATTTAAATATGTAAATAATTAGAAAGTTTAATTATATATTAATATAATAATATATAATATTAATATAATATAAAAAATTAATTGTTAATAATATATTGTACAAATTATTATAAGAATTAATATAACAATTACTTTAATATGAATATTGTTTATACTTTTTAATGAACAATTAATTAATTTCATAATTAGTAAGTTTAAATAAATAATATATACACATAGCATTGTTCGAAGAAAATTCCTCCAGTGTATCCCAAGCAATATATACAATATGGACAGTCCTAAAAAAGTGGTTAGGGGATGTGACGTAGGCAACTGTCAAAGTGAAAGATAGGAGAAGGGGAAATTTCGGGCGATCACGTCATTGTGGAGGATTGATTGTTAGGCCAGTCGGTGAGTGCAAAAAGTGCACAAAAGTGCAACCTGAAAAGTCTTAATAGTTTCTTGTAGTTTGGGGGTCCCATATAAGAGCCCCATGGTTTGCTCTCGATTTCCGGTTGCAAAAAATAGTGTAAACAATCGTCAAAGTTCGAGAAACGTAGTTTTTCGATGACCCTTGCTTTCGGTTAAATTTTAGAGAAAAAAGTTGTTATTGAAAGTTGTAGAGCCGAAAAATACCTTTCAAATGACTGGTCATACGTTGAAAAAGGTTTATTAGTTTAGTTGCAAATGAATTTAAACCATTAAAAATAGCACTTTTTTAATTGTTTAATTACTTTGTTAATAATTATCGAATTTGTTAATAATTCAGCAGCAATATTCTCCTTGTGAAGCTGAATAAATCCCAAAAAAATTCGACTCGATCAGATAAATGGTTTATGCATAATTCCATTTGTTAACTAAAAACATGTAATTTTTCAACGGAATTTCCCCACTTTTGGACCAACGAATTTCGGTTTTTTCTTTTCGAGAGTACAGTTTAGGAGTCAAACTTTCATTCCATTTAAATGGGAAATTGATTTTTTTTAATTTAGTGCATAATAATGGACGTTAAAAAAGGGTATGTTTTTTTGACATAAACAAATGGAATAACTCAGTCAATTTTCACTTTATCGATTTGGTGTAAAGGGCATTTGATTTCATTTGTTTTCACAAAAATTTTCCAAAAAAAATGTAACCTAGCTTCAAGGGGCATCTATGCATTTATCATTTATTTCAACATTAAAATCATATTCATTTCCACACTGTCAACACATTCATTTATTTAACTTCTGTTTACTCGATGCTACACGTTCACTGGTAAATAATTTCAAATTTTTTTGTCCACAATATTGTTTCAAATTAAATGGAATAATATGTAAGAAAAAAATTTTTGGTTAAATATAATAAATAATAATAAAAATTTGTTATTAAAAAAATTTTTTTTTTATTAGTACAAAAAATAATTTATTTAAAAAAAAGTAAATTCATTTTTGGATTCAGCGTTGGAAATTATATGAAATTAAAAAAAAAATGATTAAAATCGGTCAATAATTAACAAAGTTATGACCATTTTTGCGAATTTGAACGGCTGAATAGTTTTGCGGCAGGCGAGAATCTCGCGCCTCCGAGTTCCCCCACTCCGCTGTCTAAAAGTGGAAAAAACAATGCATGTACTTTCAATTGATATAAGTGCAAAGTAAAAGCACAAAACCTTATGTTCAATTTTTTTTCATAAAATACATATATTGAACTGTAAGTGGTGTGAATTGCAATTAAAAATATTGGTAAATAACTAGTCATGAATTTTTTGAAAAAAAAAAAATAACTCTCCCCCCCTTGAAGCTAGGTTAAATTTTTTTTTGGAAAACTTTTGTGAAAACAAATGAAATCAAATGCCCTTTACACCAAATCGATAAAGTGAAAATTGACTGAGTTATTCCATTTGTTTATGTCAAAAAAACATACCCTTTTTTAACGTCCATTATTATGCACTAAATTAAAAAAAATCAATTTCCCATTTAAATGGAATGAAAGTTTGACTCCTAAACTGTACTCTCGAAAAGAAAAAACCGAAATTCGTTGGTCCAAAAGTGGGGAAATTCCGTTGAAAAATTACATGTTTTTAGTTAACAAATGGAATTATGCATAAACCATTTATCTGATCGAGTCGAATTTTTTTGGGATTTATTCAGCTTCACAAGGAGAATATTCCTGCTGAATTATTAACAAATTCGATAATTATTAACAAAGTAATTAAACAATTAAAAAAGTGCTATTTTTAATGGTTTAAATTCATTTGCAACTAAACTAATAAACCTTTTTCAACGTATGACCAGTCATTTGAAAGGTATTTTTCGGCTCTACAACTTTCAATAACAACTTTTTTCTCTAAAATTTAACCGAAAGCAAGGGTCATCGAAAAACTACGTTTCTCGAACTTTGACGATTGTTTACACTATTTTTTGCAACCGGAAATCGAGAGCAAACCATGGGGCTCTTATATGGGACCCCCAAACTACAAGAAACTATTAAGACTTTTCAGGTTGCACTTTTGTGCACTTTTTGCACTCACCGACTGGCCTATGTAGTTATAAAGGATAGTCCAGAATAGGGTTAGAAGCGCGTTGGTCACGTGATCTCCATATGTAATACATAGGACGACTCAATTTTCAGTTCAATTAACTAGAATTATGTACTTTGTGATCAAAATGGCCATTTGGTCAGATAAATTTTAAGTTTCCTGGCATGCATTTAAAAAAAAATATGTCGTTTCCATTGCGTTACTTAGAAGATTTTTGGTTTATTATCATTATTGGATCGGTCCACCGCAAATGGCATCCATTATCATTACATTATCATTGCTATAATGATAGGGCTCGTTACAATTTAATTTACGATCAACACGTATTTACCCTGAATGACCTATAGATTTGAACTATACAGATTTTCAATTACTAAAAAGGTGTAGGGGGGAGGGATATTTTTACCGCAAAATTTAAGTCAACCATTTTTTTTAAATATTTATATTAACAAGCGACATATACCTCCCTCGCTATCGCTCCCTCGGTTGAAATTTATATTATTTGTTTTCAATTATTTATTTGCATTTTAACGTCAGTATTCGTATTTTATTATTTTATTTATTTTAACATATTATCATTTTTTCTGTATTTGAATTTTGTTATTTATATTATTATTTTGTATTATTATTATCAATAAAAAGTATGAAAATTATAAGATAAATTTTTCTATTACACAGGCACACAAAAAAAAAGTTGTCTGTTTTTTGAACCAGACATACATAGCTTATAGTATTTTTGCCCGCTGAAAACGAATCTGAAGTCAGAATTGCTACATCACCCTCTGTTTTTTTAATCGAGAAAACTACACTTAACTTCAAATTTTAAAGTAAAAAAAATTGAATAACAAATTTCTCTTTAAAACAAAACAATAAATTTATCTACTTCTGCTGCAACAACTCAGAAACAATGTCAACATTGCTAAAACACCCTTTGTTTTTTATTAAATTAAAAAAACTACCCCTAAAATGTAAAAATTCATAATTATAATATTAAATGGAAAAACCACATTGTTTTTCGAAATAGAACAATAAATTTATGTACTTCTCTTTCAACAACTTAAAAGCAATGTCAAAATTACTCCACCCCCTCTGTTTTTTTAAACCAACCCTTAAATTTACAAATTAAAAGTTTAAAGTAAAAAAAATGAAAAACCACATTGTTTTTCATAATAGAACAATAAATTTATGTACTTCTCTTTCAATAACTTAAAAGCAATGTCAAAATTACTCCACCCCCTTTGTTTTTTTAAAACCTACCCTTTTTAAAAAATGAAAAACCAAGGTTCTTCATTTTTTTTATTATAGATTTTGATTTTTACATATTAAGGGTAGTTATTTCAATTTGAAAAAACAAAGGGTGGTGGAGTAATTTTCACATTGCTTTTAAGTTGTTGAAAGAGAAGTACATAAATTTATTGTTCTATTTTGAAAAACAATGTGGTTTTAAGGGTAGGTTTTTAAAAAAACAGAGGGGGTGGAGTAATTTTGACATTGCTTTTAAGTTGTTGAAAGAGAAGTACATAAATTTATTGTTCTATTTCGAATAACAATGTGGTTTTTCCATTTAATATTATAATTTTGAATTTTTACATTTTAGGGGTAGTTTTTTCAATTTAATAAAAAACATAGGGTGTTTTAGCAATGTTGACATTGTTTCTGAGTTGTTGCAGCAGAAGTAGATAAATTTATTCTTTTGTTTTAAAGAGAAATCTGTTATTCAATTTTTTTTACTTTAAAATTTGAAGTTAAGTGTAGTTTTCTCGATTAAAAAAACAGAGGGTGATGTAGCAATTCTGACTTCAGATTTGTTTTCAGCGGGCAAAAATACTATAAGATTTGTATGTCTGGTTCAAAAAACATACAACTTTTTTTTTGTGTGCCTGTGTTATTTAAATTAGTTTTTGAAATTGATTATAGAAATACAGGTTACTTAAAATATGTAAAAACAGTTTTGTTAGTGTTATATAAAAATTTTTAAAAAATTTTTAACTTTTATTAAAATCATTTTCATTTCTATAATTATGTTGTTGTTTAATTAATTTTTTTTTTGAAAACGAATGTTGTCATACAACATTTTTTGCAACACTAGAAGAACTAAACTTGCAGCACTATTGCCAATATTACTGCAAGTTTTGATGTAGTGGGAGAACTGTTAAATGAAATTTTCTTGGAGCTAAAATAGAAAAATGTGATTGTAAATTGTTGTTTAAAAGCTTTATTTCATCGTTTCTCATAAAACAGTCACGAGAATGTGTTAAGTAATCAATTTACGCACTGAAAATTACGTTACACACTGGAATTCACTTTACGCACTGCTAGCGGTGTGTATAGTGACAGTGATAACTCGGTTAAAAATGGAGCTAGATGCTTTTTTTTAAATTGTATTGGAAAGCTTATTAAATTTCCAACGAAATGCCACTATTTTAAGTTGTATTGCATAAATAGGAAGGGAGATATCATGTTATAAAGACAAAAAATAATTCTATTTTTTTCAGAATTTCTTACTCTGACTTTGACTCCTGGCACAGTTTAGCAAAGTTTATGAAAAAACTTGTTACTTTTACAAACTATTTCTTGTAACCTAAGATTTAAATAAAGACCAAGAACAGCAAAAAATATTTACAGATTCCCGAGATATTACAAAAAGAGTCAAGCCGTGCAAAGCAGAATTTTCAATCATCGATTTCTCTAATTCGCCGTTGAGTTAATTACTTGTCTGTGAAAAAAGTGACGAAAATTAATTTTACCAAGTACATTCTTACTGGGATCCATTTTTTAAATATCGATATATAATAAATTAAATTAAAAAATGGATCCCAGTAAGAATGTACTTGGTAAAATTAATTTTCGTCACTTTTTTCACAGACAAGTAATTAACTCAACGGCGAATTAGAGAAATCGATGATTGAAAATTCTGCTTTGCACGGCTTGACTCTTTTTGTAATATCTCGGGAATCTGTAAATATTTTTTGCTGTTCTTGGTCTTTATTTAAATCTTAGGTTACAAGAAATAGTCTGTAAAAGTAACAAGTTTTTTCATTAACTTTGCTAAACTGTGCCAGGAGTCAAAGTCAGAGTAAGAAATTCTGAAAAAATAGAATTATTTTTTTGTCTTTATAACATGATATCTCCCTTCCTATTTATACAATACAACTTAAAATAGTGGCATTTCGTTGGAAATTTAATAAGCTTTCCAATACAATTTAAAAAAAGCATCTAGCTCCATTTTTAACCGAGTCATCACTGTTTCTGTGCGGGTGTGTTTTTTAATAGCTCGAGATGTTAGCGTTCGCACAATTTCGGACGGTAGTGTAAAATAAGAAAATATTTTTGTTTACATATTATTCAAATACATCTTAATTCAATAAATATTGTTATTTTTAAATGACTATTCGATTTTTCTACACTATTACTATTTACCATTAACATATGTAAGGACCAAATACCTAGAATAAATAATAAATGAATCAGAACGAAAATACGAAAGGTTTGCATTTGGCCATATATATGTTTCTCTTATTAATTTGAGACAAGAAAATATTTGCAAATACTAGCGTTATATTACTCACTCGCTAACGCTCGCTCGGATGACAGTTTACTTATTTCTGCTTACATATGGGGCATTTCATGTCAAGTGATCAAGGTGGAGAAAAATTTTTCTCCAATCGTAGCAAAACTTGGGGCTTTTGTAGTACTCATAGATAGTAATTTTTCGTGAAAATATTTTTTTACCTAGTCCAATATTTTCCGAGGGGGAGGGGGTTAAATTTTTGTGTTTTTCAGTACAATGCTTATTTCAATAATTTTTTACTCTTAAACAATTAAACATACGAATTTGGCAAAGTACATTTTGGAAAGGTTTTTTCATGCTCTTTCGATTGGAAATAAGCATTTTGAAAAAAAAAATTTTTTTTGACCCAAAAAAATCAAAATCAAAAATAAATTTCAATTTTTGGGGGAGAAAGACCCAATTTTTTTTTTTTTTTTTTAAACGAAAGCTGAGGTTTTTTCCTAAAAGGACATATAAATGGTAAAGTGGGACAAGAATGTTTAAACATTGAAAAAAAGAGTTTTCTCCTAAACGGAGCTTAAAACTCTTTTTTTCAATGTTTAAACATTCTTGTCCCACTTTACCATTTATATGTCCTTTTAGGAAAAAACCTCAGCTTTCGTTTAAAAAAAAAAAAAAAAAAAAAAATTGGGTCTTTCTCCCCCAAAAATTGAAATTTATTTTTAATTTTGATTTTTTTGGGTCAAAAATTTTTTTTTTCAAAATGCTTATTTCTAATCGAAAGAGCATGAAAAAACCTTTCCAAAATGTACTTTGCCAAATTCGTATGTTTAATTGTTTAAGAGTAAAAAATTGCACCAAAAGACCCCTTGATCACTTGACGCGGAATCCCCCATATACATTTGTTATTTCACAATATTATCATAATATTTCAATTTTTATTATTTATTTAATAGCATCTTTACTGTTACTATATAATATAAGAAGTACATGCACCTTAATATGAATTTTTTACAAAATGCGTATATTAACCCTTTAATTTTTGGAATTTGACTTCATATTCGTAATTAGCGACCCGAAAAACTCCCGAGTAACAAATTTCAAGCATATATTTTTTAAGTACAACTATCGGGAACACGTTTCTGATACTTTTTGTTTTTTCATACTATATTTTATTTAGGAATATACTTTTCAGCAAAATACAGTAAAAACAAATTAATGTAGTGTTTATACATCTGTCTTCTTTTGTTATAAAGGTTTTTTAACCTGAATCACACATTTTGACGTCTTAAATTGCAACATGCCAAACATATCTTTAACCCATGACAAAAATCGGTGCAAAGTATGTTTTATATGTTTTAAAAAGAAAAAAAATGTTTGTTATTAAAGAACAGTTAAAAAGTGACATGAAAAATATTATTGACAATTACGTCGACGCAAATCATCTGCGTGCAGCTTTGTGCGAAACCTGTAGAAGAAACGTGTATCATGCCAAAGCTAACAAAGAAAAGCTCAAATCTCCAAATTTTTCAATTTTTTTAACCTGTAAAAAATTTACTAGATTAAATTTTTGAATGCATTGTATTTATATTTTAGATAAATCAACGCCGGTAGATCTTGTTAAAAAACGATGTAGCCTTTGATTTTGTGTTATTGCACGAAGAAAACAACATAAATGTAACAGTTTATCGCGAGTTTCGAATATAACAGAGTATTTAATAGCTTTGCCTTTGAAAGTACAAAGTCAAGTAGTCGCATCTATGCTGAAATACAAATTGAACGAAAATCTGGGCCCTGATTTTACAAATTCAAGTTTGCTTCTTTCACAGGCAAAAGGCAAACCTATTCATGTTGTAGTAGGCAAAGATACTATCGATCAATCATCGAAAAAATTAAGACCTTCAACTGACGATATGCTAAATATCAAATCCAGTTGTAATTTAAGTAACCGTACTGTAATTGAAATCGCGGCTTCTTTACGAGTGGCTACAAATGATAGGAAAATTGTTGAGACTGGATTGAAAGCAAAACTTACTTCCGCCTCGCATGCCGTTGACGATTTTTTTGTCTACATAATGTTTGCTTTTGTAAATGCTAAACAAAAGCAAGTTTATGATGCCTCCACGACTGTAGTGTATTGTAAAGATATACCTGGTTTCATTACATATGTCAATGAACAGCGTCAAGTATCTGACTGTTATTTAAAATTAGGCATCGACGGAGGTACGGGATTTTTAAAAATTTGGCTTCTCAGTGCAATCGAAGGAGAATACCGAACGTGAAACAAAGCGATCTATATTTGCTGAAGGAGTGGCTGCAAAAAAATTCTAGATTCTGGTGTAAAAAGCTTTTCATACTAGGAATAGCACCAAAAACACAAGAAAACTGTAAGAATGTAGATAAGCTTTGGTCTGAGTTAAGTCTCAATTCTTTTAGCGGTTCAATTGCTACTGACTTAAAAATAGCAAATATTTTAGCAGGCATCATGGCCCACAGCAGTTCTTATCCCTGTACCTGTACGATGTAAACAAATCGTTTTTGAAAATAATTCCACCTCCTGAACTACATATCATGATCGGGGTAGTCAATACTCTTTTCACTTATTTGATAAAGGACTGTGAAGCAGAATCATTATCTTGGGTAGAAGCTTGCTACGCGCAACGGGAGATTACTCACGGAACTCCAGCCTTTAAAGGTAATTCGTGCAAGAAGTTCCTGGATAACGTTGACGTTTTAAGAAGAACACCGAATCTAGCAGTACTGAAATATGCAAAAGTTTTTGTCGATTTTAAAAAAAGTTGTCTCCGCGTGCTTTGAGAAAAATCTGGACGAAAATTACAGAGAATGTATAGAAGATTTTAAAGAAAGTTACTTAAGTTTGGCGGTAAGAGTAACACCAAAAGTTCACGCGGTTTTTTATCATATCGGGCCTTTTTGCGAATTACATGGCATAGGGCTAGGATCCTTTAGCAAACAAGGCATGAAATCGGTGCATTATGATTTCAAATCTTTTTAAAAGATGAACAAAGTCGCTCAAAATCACCCGAAATATGCTAAAAAGTTATTGAGGTCTGTATGTCAGTATAACAGTTTGCATTTGTAATTCGCCAATGTAATTTGTATTGTTCAAAACTTTATATTTCTGTATTTAAAACAAATAACGTATTTATACTTAATTTTAATTTTGATTAAATAAAAGATAATTTAAAAGGTAAGTGTGCACTTATAAATGAATATTAATTTTAATAAACAAAAAAAAATTTATGAAAAAATTTCAAAATCACTTTTTTCAAAAAGCCCTCGATAGAAGATTTTGATTCAACGGTTTTTAAATCTGAAAACATAACACTTTTAGAATCCACAAGAAAATCTAAAGTGTTTTAACTTTTCATTTAAATTTATTTAAGCTTAACGTGGTTATCGAAGGAGATGAGAAATGAGACTTTTAAAAATGTTTTACCAACGTTTTTCGAACATTAATATATTTTTTTCACTGTAAAATGACGTTCTTTACAAATCTCTACCTTAAATAAATGGATTTCTGATGTCAGAACGCACTATAATTGTAAAATTATGTGTAATTAATATTTCTCGACATTAAGTAAAAGTTTTGCTTGAAAAATTCACAACCCATTTACGTTTTACGTTTATACTGCTCGCGTACTTCGTTGGAACTTAATGAAAATGACGTGAAAAGATTTCTACCATCACATAATGAAAAATATAAATATATTGGTAGTGAGACATTGATATTAAAAATACCTCGAAATAAAAATATCGATTCTTCTGCGGAAAGTTTTTAAAAATGACTAATATAATGTTTTTAAGTTGTTCAATGAAACGACGTAGCATTCGGTATGTCCCAACATACCGGGTACACCATTCTGCCCCAAACTATATATTAGAACAAAATGCAATGTTTCCAAGTGACTGTAAACAATTTCACAATTTATCCAATTGGAATAGGATAGTATTGAAAAAGATCCCAAAATTGCCAAATTAAATAGATTAGCCCAAAAAGTTTTATAAGCACTTGAATTTCGAAAAACATTCATATTTTTTTTGCTTAAAATTTTAAAGTTGTATAACATTCAGAAATTTTTTTTCGTAGTTACTTCATAATAATTAACATTTTCTTATCAATATGAATTGTATATATCGAGGATAAAAAAATTAGAATCGCCCATCCCGGAAAAACAGGGGTACCCCATTTGACCAGCCTACTCCATTTTGCCCCACTCTCACCTATAAAGAATTTAATATATTTATAAGTTGATTAATAAAACAAAAACTTAAATTAAAGCGAAACTTGTCGAATAATGCATCTCAATTTTTTGTATTTTCAATTGTATTACAGAAAACAATACTCAAAAAATTGTTTTATTACTTAAATTTGTAATATTTTTAGTTTTAGAATATTCTGAAACCAAATGAAAATAATATATATTTGATATTTTTAAATAAAAAAATTTTTTAAATGGGGTTGCATTTCGTCAAATGCCCGTGTAGAAATTTTGTCCGGGTCCAGACCGGGATTCCCCAAACCGGGGTGAAGCAATAAAACCGGCCGAGGTACAGTGGGTCAGGATCAGTAAAAAGTGGCCAAAAGTCAATTTTTCTGTAGGGCTCCAAAAATTGTTTTTTCACTTGTGATACCTTAAAGCATCTATATACGAAATGCCAAGAGTTAAGGACTCATATTATAAAAATTATTAACACCGACACTTGAAAATTTAAAGAAGTTTCTGCATAATCATAAATACACAAAAGTGAATGCTTTATATGTTAATTCTTAAAAACTGACTATAATATTTTTTATTTATGCTAAGTAAATAGGAAAAAAATTGAAAACAGGAATTTTAGTCCTGCATAAGTTTTATTTTAATAGATTTAAATTCAAAAATATTGTATTTTTCAGTAAAGTACTAGATTGAGTTCAATGTATCCCCGTGTATCCCCGCGATAAAAGAAAATCGAACATACCGTTTGTTAACTTAAGTTGCCTACTTTCATGAAATCCGGCGCACTTTTGCGCATATACATATTTCAGTGTTAAAAAAACAATATGTCAGCTTAGTGCACAACAGCATGTTGTACAGCAACTCACTTGTGTGGCACTTTATCTCCCGTGGGGGTCCCGGGCGCAGAATAGGCCCCCTGCGATCGGCTGCATGTCGTAAAAGGCGACTAAAAGAGACTCGGAGTGGTGCCATGCTTGCGGGTAGTACTCGGTTCGTCCCAGGCTACCTTATAGAGTATTGGCTTACGATGATGATGGGCAGTGCCGTGGCGGCCCGGAAGGTCTAATATTGACCGTCGAACCTAACTTGCCGAAGCAAGGGTGGTAAGACTCTTAATCGGTACTCTTACCGGAGTACAAATGGTAGCACGGGGACCGGTTCGAGCCCGGGGACTTGCCAAAAGGCTTGTTCCCTCCGGTCATTGGGTTGGACTCGTGCGGGCAGTGGTTATAGCCTACATCGCTTAGGCTAGGGGCATCCATGAACAGACTGTTGCTTCGGCAACGGACGTAGTAGTGGCGCTTCGACATGTGAGTTGTGGTGCCAAGTCGGGCGGTTACCTGCAGAGTGACCAGGGATTGGAAAGGTCCCGCCCTAAACCGAAGGGCCGTAAACGTTCTTACTCAACTTTGCGGGCTCGGTAGATGGTCACATGATGGCCATCGGCGCTGGAGAGCGTAAATCTCTCCCCGTTACGCTTGTAGGCGAGCCGTGTGGGTATACCTGTATAGGGAGGTCCTGCACGTATACTCTAAATAGGCGCTGTGTGGCACATTAGAAAGAGAATACATCGAATAATAACTTACCATTGAACAAATAATATAAAGATATAATGAGAATTGGAAACTGTCAATAATTACTGGAACTTTCAAAATTTCTGAAAACTACTAAATTATTTGTTTAAATATTTTTAAATAATTTTTTTTATTGAATCGTTTTGGTCGGTCTACTAAATTTGTTGGTTCAAATAACTAAATAATTTGTTACGTATATGGGATTAGTAACAAGAAAATGAAATCATATTTACGAGAACAGCGCTTGCGCAATTAAGCATTCAAACCGCTTGGTTCGGAGAACTAATAATTATTCGTTTAACAAAAGCAAAAACTTTAAGGAAATATGTTTCAAAAGCCAGCTAAATTTATCGATTGAATCTTTTTTGGTGTGTCAAATAAATTTGGTAATTTCAGCTAAATGTGATCAAGCAAAATGTGATTAAGCAAAATGTTTTGTCATTCAATTATTGCTTTTATGAAAGACAGGCTTCAGAAATGGTTTTAATCTCAAGGAAAGAAATTTCAGAAAATATTTCAACCGATAATGGTATTGATCCTTTAAGAATACTAAAGGCTGCAGAGGCTAGTGCGAAAAACTCTAAGATGAGTGAATTATCTGCGATTAAAAAGAAAATTTTAAAGTTTTCTGAATACATAGAAATTAAACGCCAGTTAACCTCAATATCCTCAGTAGTGCCGAAGTCTGCTGAAGAAACATTGACCTTTATACTAGACAATAATTAATCAAAAGCCGTTTATTCAAATTTGCGTTTAGCGTCAATTTCAAGTGGAGCAGATATTTGGCCAGCTTATAATAAAATAAAGGATGTTAAAGCTCAATACAGGCCCCCTAAAGAAGAAATTGTAATTAATAAAAAAGAAGCTAAAGTCAGCTTTCAATCTATTTTGAGGCATACAGCAGAAAGAGATGTTCAACTTCAAAATGAAGTTATAATTGAAGCTTCAATAAAATTAAATTTAAAAATGCTTGAATTAGTATTCATTTTTTCTTGGGGATTTGATGGAAGTACCGGTCATTCGTCATATCAACAACCTTTTTTATCTTAAGAACTAGACGCCGACTCTAGTACTAAAGCAATTGATGGAAGCTTGTTTGGTACTACCAACGACGGCAACACTGCACGTCGCGCATTTGAAGATCCAGATCTTTTTGCTGAGTGTCTGGGACTTGACAAACAATTAATTCGTAATTTTAGAACCATTTTAATTGCTTTGTCCATGCATTTACCAATTGATCTATAATGTTTTGATGATCTATGTTCTTCAACAACTGATATTTATTTAAAATATTACAGTTGGTATTATATGCCATCTACTTTGCACAAAATTTTATTTCATGGATCTGAAATTATTAGTTTTAGTATTTTGCCTGTCGGAATGTTAGGCGAAGAAGCTTCTGAAGCACGCAATAAGAAGTATAAACATTTCAGACAATTTCATTGCAGAAAAATTTTTAGAGAAGCTACATTAGACGATCTTTTTTATTGATCTATGGACACTACTGACCCAGTTGTATCAACTGTTGGACTTATTTCTAGTTTGAACAAAAGAAAAAAATTACCTTTTCCTCGTGAGGTTATTGATTTACTCGCAATTCCCGAAAATGAAAACGTTTTGAGTACCAATATGCGCGAACAAAGTGGTTTTGATGGTGATGATAACAATGATGAAACTGGAGTTTTAAGAACATTTGAATAGCTAGATGGTCTGATACTCGAAAACGAAAAAATTAATTAAATTTTAGGACAATGTGATTCATAAAAAAATGTCTTACAAATAAAAAAAAATAATAAAAAAATAAAAAAGAATAAAAATTTTAAAAAGCAAAAAAAAAAATTTAAAAAGAAATTAACAACATCGAATTTTAAGTGTTTTAATTGTTTATTTTAAAAGACTACCGCCATTGGATTCGCCATTATGTATTTTGAAAAAATATCATCGGCTTCGTAATCAACGACCCCAAAATCCCCGAGTAACAGGTTTCGTGCGTTTTAATTGATTTTTGTAAAAACTCACCCGCCATATTGGATTCGCCATTTTGAATTTTGAAAAAATGGCATCGGATTCGTAATCAGTGACCCCAAAAACTACAAAATAATATATCAAAAAATCTTTAAAAAATAATTTTTTTTAATTTTTAAAAAATTTGTTTACAAATTTAAAAATAAAATTAAAAAAACTGGACAAGTGCGAGTTGCACTAGCACTGAATTGGCGGGTTCCGTACATAAATATAAGAATTGTGATATTGAAACAACAATTAGTAGGATTTTATTCACTTTTGTAATATTTTGGTAAGTTAAATTTTCGACACTAGGTTAAAAATAAATAACAAAGAAAAATTGAAGTTTTATATATTTTATATTCTAAGTAGATTCTTTGAAAAGTATCTAATTATAAACGAAAGTATATCTTATCCCCTTTATATTAAAGCTTGATTTATTTAAATTGGTTTATTTATTTAGGAACAATAAAATTGTGTTTAAAAAGTTGAAAAAAATTCATTTTGCAATAACTTTTATAAAAAACAATATTTTTATTTCTGTTTTTTGGTAAACACATTCCTAAAGGCAAATAGAAATGTTTTTTCAACATTTAAAAAAATAATTTTTATTTTTCGTGAAAATTTAACGAATTCTGACCCTATTGCTTTAAATTAATTATGAAAATTACACAAGCCTGCAAAAAAATAAAATCTGGCAATAATGTTTTTCGCTGTTTTAAAAAATTTCTAACGGGTAAATCTGACGTGGTAGAGACTTGTCATAGGAGTCAAATTAAAACCTGAATCCTGTACTTTAAAAAAATAAAACGATATTGCTGACAACAAAATAAATTATCCTTAAAAAATGATTTTTTAACAGTTGTCAAGCATTAAATTTGACCGACACTGTCCGTAAATTAAACTATTTTGAAAAATGATTGGATTCACTTAAAATTTGTTACTGAGGGGTTTTGGGGTCGCCGATTATGAATATGTTGTCAGATTTTAATAATTCAAAATGTCGGATCCAATCTGGCGGACTTATTTTTTCAAATTGATCAAATTCATTTGAAACTTGTTACTCAGGGGTTTTTGGTGTCGTTGATTATAAATCGAACTACAGGTTTTTTATTTTTACATCATATTTGTAATCAACGACCCCGAAAACCCCAAAGTAATAATTTCTAGGCGAATCCAATAATTTTTTATAACAGTTGTATTCACGGACTGTGTGAGTCAATTTTTTATGCTTGCCAACTGTTAAAAAACAATATTTTTGACAGCTAATTCATTTTGTTGTCAGCAATATCGCTTTATTTTCTTAAAGTACAGGATTCAGGTTTTAATTTGACTCGTATGACAAGTCTCTACCACGTCAGATTTAACCGTTAGAAATTTTCAAAAACAGCGAAAAACATGATTTTTGGAAAATTTCCCCCACTTTTCTCAAAATCCTGACGTGATGGGAGGTTTTCGTTGCCAGATTCGGATTCAGCGCACCAAATACTGTGGGAAAGGACTTCTCAATCTCAGACAACGGCAATTTTTAATTTTTTTGCAGGCTTGTGTTATCTGACTCAATAATGCATAGATTTTAATTCAAATAAATATTTATTTGCATCATTAAAATAATTATTTTGAAATAACTAAATATTTAATTCTATCATATAACAAATATAACAAATTTTGTTCTTAGAAAATGGAAAAAGAATTAAAAACATTGAATCGATTTATTAACAGAAAAATAGTTTTTAAAATTCAAAACTATTTTTTTAATAAATTCTCTTAAAAAATGTACATCATATTATGTTTTATATATTTTTTAGAATAGCTTTTAGTTCAAAAAAATTATTTCAAATATCTTGAATTTTTTTGTCTAACTTTGACGACTTGCATTTTCTAAGAAAAAAATTACACTTTATTGTCTAAAAGTAATTCTCATACTGAAAAATATAACATTTTAACATGTATTATATATTTTGTGTATGATATAATATAATATAATATAAAATAATATAATATGATATATTATAGTCACACATATGTGTGATTATACATGTATATGTGTTTAATGTATATTTGCGAGTAAACATCCAGTGCAGAAATTCACTTCGTGAAATCTGGCCGGCCCCCGGCCTGGGTGAAACAGTGAAACCGGCCGGGGTCATGACTCGGGTTCGACCTGGTTCCCTGCTAGGGACCTGACCGGGGCCATGGAATTTTTCCATATTTGACCGGAATTGGAATTTTTGGTGGTATAGGATAAAACATATCGTAGTCGATCACCAAACAATAATCATCCGTCTTAGAATTTAAAGTGGATATTGTTAAAATTTTTGAACAATATATAGATTTTGTTTAAAAATTTAGTAAACTATCACTCTTTAAATTTGAATTAGTAAAAATTGTTACTTATTAGAATTAGTGACTGGCTTTTTGCTTTTGAATTAGCGAAGTTTACTAATAAATTAGTAAAAATGACTATTTATTAGTAAATTTTACTAATTCAAAGTCACATTTAGGAAATACCATTTCCGACCTAAAATTTGTCGCTCTTTCGGAATATGAAGCTAAATTTTTTTTTAATTATCTTCAAAAAAAATGTATTATAATTTTATTGCTAAAAAACACACTTTTTACAGAAAAAAAATTTTTCAATTATTATTTTGACATGGAAAACTAAATAATATAGTCTCAAAAGCACAAAATGTCGCGTTCTCGAACCCTTAGTTATAAGAAATCATAATTCCCTTCTTTAAAATTCAAGATGGCAGATATATAAATGGCCATTTTTCTAAAATGCAAAAGGCTGGGTAAAAATTTTCGGACAATTTTTTAAAAAGTGGTTAGATTTGCTTGAAAATGGTTACTCGAGGGTTTTTTTAGGTCGCTGATTACGAATCTGTTATTACTTTTTTAACCACTTCGGCGGCATGGCGTTCCAATTGGCGTTCCATGAGTAAGAGGCAGAAGCGGCAAAAAAATGCGAAAATGGCGTTCCTGTTTAAACTTGATTCCTAAACTCTGTAAACAAATTAAGTTTACCAAACCAAATGTTATTTATTATTTGAGATAAATGAAGATGAATAGGACAAGAAAAAATTATGTTTTAGAGATGTTAAATGGTTTTAAAAAGGTTTTAATGTAGCCAATTTTTAATACTTTTTACTAATGGCGTTCTAATATTCACCCAAAATAGTTCACAATTTTGAATCCGCCTATTTGAATTTTCGAAAATCTATTTAAAATTCATAATCTCAAATAATAAATAACATTTGGTTTGGTAAACTTAATTTGTTTACAGAGTTTAGGAATCAAGTTTAAACAGAAACGCCATTTTCGCATTTTTTTACCGCTTCTGTCACCTACTCATGCGACGCCAATTGGAACGCCATGTCGCTGAAGTAGGTAAAATTCAAAATGACGGATCCAATATGGCGGACATTTTTTTCAAAAATGATTAAATTTGCTTGAAAATGATTACTCGGGGGTTTTCAGGGTCGCTGATTACGAATGTGATATTACTTTTTAAAAATTCAAAATGGCGGACATATTTTTATAAAAAGTGATTGGATTTGCTTGAAAATGGGTTCTTTGGGGTTTTTTTGGGTCGCTGATTACGAATCTAATGTCAGTTTTTCAAAATTCATAATGGTAGGTCCACTAAGGCGGATAGCTGTCTAAAAAGTAAGTGTATTTGCTTGAAAATGATCATTCGGGGGTTTTTGAGAATGCTGAATACGAATCTGACTTCAGAACAATATTATATTTATCCTCCACGTCCGTTAGCCTTCAACAAAATTATATTTACGTTGCCCAGCTCTTACCACAAAGAGGTCGACGTGCAAAAAAGCAATTTTTTAATTTTATTTTTTTAATATATTAATAAATCTAGATATATTATGCGAATAGGCAAGCGAAGAATTAAAAACAAATGAATATCAAACAAGTTAGTCTTTTGTTTTAGATTAAGTGTTTGGTAAGAAATCGTAAGTAAAAGATCATTATTTCACTGAAAATTTAGTGAAACTTCTCTAAATCAACAAAAATCATTCTTCGCTTGCCTATTTGTATAATAAATCTAGATATTAATAGGTAATTGGTTTTTACTAATCGAAAAGATTATTATTCCCAGAAATACTAGTAATTAATTATTTGCATAATGTCGAGAGCAAAAAGACAGAAACGGTTTCGTAGTAGTAAAGAGATTGATGTAGAAGAAGATGAATAGACCATGAATATAAAATTAAAAAATAGTAGCTTTTTGTACGTCGGCCTCCTTCTGGTAATGATAAACAAAACATTGATCTAAAGTCAGATTTGTAATAAGCATCCTCAAAAACACCCGAATGACCATTTTCAAGCAAATGCAATTACTTTTTAAAAAAATGTCCACCATATTGGATTCACCATTATAAATTTTGAAAAAGCGACATCAGATTAGTCAAAAAAATCCAATTACTTTTCAAAAAATATGTCCGCCAAATTTGATCCGCCATTTTGAATTTTAAAAAAGTAATAACAGATTCGTAATCAGCGATCTCCAAAACCCCCGAGTAACCATTTTCAAGCAAATCTAACCACTTTTTAAAAAATTGTCCGAAAATTTTTTCCCAGCCTTTTGCATTTTAGAAAAATGGCCATTTATATATCTGCCATCTTGATTTAAAAAAAAATTATCATGATATCTCGTAGCTGAGAGTACGAGGACGCGATATTTTGTCCTTTTGAGTTCATATTCGTTAGTTTTTCATGTCAAAATAATATTTGAACAATTTGTTTTCGTATAAAAATGTGTTTTTTTGCAATAAAATTGTTACAAATTTTTTTGAGATAAGTGTAAACAAATTTTAACTTTATATTTCGAAAGAGCGATAAATTTTAAGTCGGAAATGGTATTTTCTAAAATTTTTTAACTAATTATTTAATACAAAATAAGACTCGTGAAATCATGGTACATTTTGCGTCCTGGTAGACGTTAATGGGTTAATTCATAAAAATAAAAACAACAATATATAAAGTTTATTTAATTTTTATTTAAAGAATTTTTATAAATATGAACGATTTATATATTTATAAGTTAATTGATAAAACAAAACATATATTACGATAATGTATACTGCATATTCAAAATTTTAAAGCGATTAACATTTAAAAATTATTAACTTATTTATAGTAAAGATCAATTTTTTTTCTTTGATCACAATGACCATTCTAATCCATGGATGAGCTTTACAAGAAGTAGAGGAGAGTGGGGCAAAATGTTGTACCTTTTTGTAATTGGCTGTTTTCCGAGAACCAAACTTCGCGCGCAAATAGCTCGCTTCGCTCGCGATGTGTTCTTCTATTGTTGTTGGCTATTTGAGTTCTTCTTCCTGTTTTAAATTATATGTTTCATAAAACATTTTTTTTCTTAAAGATATTACGACTTAAGGATTACATTCTCGTCACATGTTTTTGCTGATGACTGCGAGATTAAGTATGGTTGTAGCAGATCTTGTTTTATTTCCATATCCTTAGTTCTTGAATAAGCTTCTAAATAACTAATGAACAAAGTTTTTCCGTGTAATGCAAAAAAAACAAAAATTAAAAAAAACAGTTATGACTGTTCTTTTGTTTTATTATAAACGAGAGAAAAAATTTGTTTGTCTTATTCTAACCTAAAATAATATAAAATAAAAACTCAGTAATGGTGGTAACTTTCTCTGCAAGACACGTTCTTTGTTAAAACGAAATAAGAATTTTTTGTTTTGACACTATTTTTGTGCATGCAAAGTTGAAAGTTGATGCAATACGTTTTTCAAGAGTTCTCGTAGGGACACCATTGTGTCTACAGAAAGACACGAAGACATACATATCCGACCATGTTTTTCGGACTCAGGGCACCTCAAAACGTCGAGATTTCATGAAATTAGCGAAAGTCAATTTTCGACCAAAACTAATACTTTCTCATGTCATGAGAATGTAAAAAAAATTCATAACTTTTTTGTTCTTTGTACAACAAAGTGATTAAAGGAAAAGTTGTTTGCTTTTGTACAAAATTAAAAAAAAATAGTTAAAATTAGTTGGAATTTCAGTCATATTTCACTGATTTAATTCGTGAGAATTGAGTCACTGATTCACAGTGTAATTTCACTGATTCAGTTTTAGTGAAGGCGTTTTCCTTCCTGTTTCGAATTATATGTTTTATAAAACTTTTTTTCTTAAAGTTACTACGACTTTAAAGATTACATTCTCATTACATGCTTTTGATAAAGATTGCGAGATTAAGTAGACTTAAATGTATGTTTTGTGGTTGTTGAGTAACATTGTTAAATTAAACTTAAGGGGTTACATATCTTTTTGGGACTCAAAAAATTGAAAAAAATGTTATTGTTTATTTTAAAAGTATATATTACCGAGAATGTTTTCCAAATTTTTATTGAATTCTGTGCATTAAAACAAAAGTTATTGATATTTTGATCGCGGTACTCCTCAAAAGGTCAGAACTAAACATGAAATTATTACCGCTATCATCACTGAATTGTATTTTACTAAAGTACGGTTACGGTGTACATATTTCCCTCTAAACCGCTAAAGTGATCAGCTTGAAATCTTGCAGCAAAATTTATATTTTTTCGATCAATAATCCAGTTTTTAAAATCCTAAAAATTAGAATTTTGGTGAAAAACATTTTCCATTTCTAGAAAAAAAATTTTTTCTTAAAAACCCTTTGTTAACAAACTACATAACATAGTGAACAAACAAAGTGAACGCATTTCGACTTATTAACTATTTTTAAAAATATTGTAATATTCTGTTATAAGGCAAAAAATAACAAAAATTTAAAATAAATAGTTAAAATTGTTCTTCGCTTTTACTATAAAAAAACAGATTTTATTAAAAGTTTTAAGATTCGTCGAGCCCAAAAACTAAAAAAAAAAAAAATTACGACAAATAACTTAAAAAGTTTAGGGTTTGGCAAAAAGTTGTCAACAGCAAAGTTGTAGCTGATGCAAAGCGGAGAAAAAAGTCTCTGGTGACAAAATTGAATATGCAAAAATGTCGGAGATAATGGAGTCGAAATATTGATTTTTTGTCAAAAAAGTGCACAAAAACTATATATAGAGAGTGACTTTTCTGGAAATTACGACTTTTTTGTGAATAAGTTTGTTTTTTAAGTATATTAGAGTGCAAATAGGTTAAAATTAATTAATTAACTTTTATTCCTTTAAAAAAATTCGATTTTCAGTGTTATTTTGGGATTTTTTTAGTTTTTTGACTATTTAAGAGACTATAACTTCGAAAATTGAGTTTTTATGAAAAAATGTTGTAGAGAAAAATTGTTTGTATTTTCCTAATCTAAACTAATATAAAGTTAAAAATTATGAAATTTAAAAAATTGAGTTTTCAAAATGTTGAAACTACCGTAGTTTTTGTAGTTTTCAACGAAAATGGCTGGTCCCATGCTATGCTCGCATGGGACTTTAAAATCTTAAATACTTTCAAGTGTCACGAGCTGAAATAAAACTTGTAGAATTAATACGCGTCAATGCTACAGCTATATTTTTATAATTATATAATATTTTAAATAATTGTTTCTCAGTATAATAATATTGAACATCATAATATTACTTAATATATTGATTAAATTTATTTATTAATTAATCACTAGCGACATATACCTTGCTCGCTAACGCTCGCTTAGTATTATTATTATCAATAAAAAGTATGAAATTTATAAGATATATTCTTCTATTATTTAAATTAGTTTTTGAAATTGATTATATCAATACAGGTTACTTAAAATATGTGAAAACAGTTTTGTTAGTGTTATAAATTTAAAAAAAATTTTTAATGTGGTAAATTTATCAGTTCTTCCTCGTGGAGGAAGTTTTGTAGACTTTTAATTAACAAAATTTTTAAAAATCCTTAAAACAAATATTCTCTACATAGGACTATGTTATTTATGTCCCTAAGCAATTGTCCGAATGTATGTAATTTTGTGTGTGTGTGTGTGTGTGGATCTCGTTTTTGCGAACACGATAACTTTAAGACGTTTTAACGAATTTATTTAAATATTGCTAGATATATTTATCATAATAATATCTCAAAATGAATTCATAGATTTTAAAAAATCCCCAATAGAAAAATTGGTATATATTAACTTTTCATTGCATTTGAATTTATAGAATTAACCTGAATAAATTTTTTTTTAATTTAACTTTTATTCAAAATCATTTTCTCTTTTATAATTATGTTGTTGTTAAATTAAATTTTTTTTTTTAAAACGAATGTTATCATACAACATTTTTTGCAACACAAGAAGAATTAAACTTGCAGCACTATTGCCAATTTTACTATAAGTTTTGGTGTAGTGGGGAACTGTTAAATGAAATTTTCTTAAAGCTAAAATAAAAAAATGTGATTGTAAATTGTTGTTTAAAAGCTTCATTTCATCGTTTCTCATAAAACAGTCACAAGAATGTGTAAAGTAATCATTTTACGCACTGAAAATCACTTTACACACTGGAAATCACTTTACGCACTGCTAGCGATGCGTATAGTAACACTAAGTAATAGTAATTAATAGTAATAAAAGTAGTAAGTAAATAAATAATAATAAATAATAATAATAAATAAATATAATATATTATTAAATATAATAATATATATATACAGTAGAGTGGGGTAAGATATATAGGTCATTTTTTTAGAGCGTCCGTACGATAATGTGCCTGCACTGATTTTGACATATAAGCACGCTTTGGAAAGGTAATTTATCTCGCTACACTTTTTGAGATTTTATTTTATTTGACGTGAATATCTTTTAATATAATTATTATTTAACGTAAAATTTAATTTATATAAATTTCATTTAGCGTAAATGGCATTTAACATAATTCTCATATGACATAAAATTGACTTGATATAAATTTCATTTGGTATAAATCTCATTTAACATAATTCTCATTTGACATAAAGTTTACTTATTGATATAAATTTCATTTGACGCATAAGTCATTACACATAATTCTCATTTGACATAAAATTCAATTGTCATACATTTCATTTTACATAAAGATCATTGACATGAGAATAAAGGCGCGAATTTCAAAATTGGCGAATCACAATGTTGTTGACAATATCTAATTGGTTACTTTTAAAATTCACGCCGATATTTTTATGTAAAATGTAATTTGTGTAAAATAATTTTTATGTCAAATGAGAATTTTGTTGAATGGCTTTTATGTCCAATCTAATTTATGTCAAATGACTTTTATGACAAATGAGAATTATGTTTAATGTCTTTTATGTCAAATAAACTTTATGAGAATAAAATTACTGTTAAATGAGAATTATATTAAATGACATTTATATCAAATGAAATTTATGGCAAGTGAAATTTATAACAAATGAAGTTTATGACAAATGAATTTTAGGACAAAATAAAATTTACAAAATGTATATTTATGTCAACTGACGTATATGCTAAACAAATTCTACCTCAAATTAATTTTCTGTGAAATAAAACTTATGTCGATAGAAACATATGTCAAGAGATTTTTATGTGAAATAAAATTCAAGTCAATTGAAGGCTTGGATGCAATAAGGGGACGTACTCCATATTAGGCCAGTCGGTGAGTGCAAAAAGTGCACAAAAGTGCAACCTGAAAAGTCTTAATAGTTTCTTGTAGTTTGGGGGTCCCATATGAGAGCCCCATGGTTTGCTCTCGATTTCCGGTTGCAAAAAATAGTGTAAACAATCGTCAAAGTTTGAGAAACGTAGTTTTTCGATGACCCTTGCTTTCGGTTAAATTTTAGAGAAAAAAGTTGTTATTGAAAGTTGTAGAGCCGAAAAATACCTTTCAAATGACTGGTCATACGTTGAAAAAGGTTTATTAGTTTAGTTGCAAATGAATTTAAACCATTAAAAATAGCACTTTTTTAATTGTTTAATTACTTTGTTAATAATTATCGAATTTGTTAATAATTCAGCAGGAATATTCTCCTTGTGAAGCTGAATAAATCCCAAAAAAATTCGACTCGATCAGATAAATGGTTTATGCATAATTCCATTTGTTAACTAAAAACATGTAATTTTTCAACGGAATTTCCCCACTTTTGGACCAACGAATTTCGGTTTTTTCTTTTCGAGAGTACAGTTTAGGAGTCAAACTTTCATTCCATTTAAATGGGAAATTGATTTTTTTTAATTTAGTGCATAATAATGGACGTTAAAAAAGGGTATGTTTTTTTGACATAAACAAATGGAATAACTCAGTCAATTTTCACTTTATCGATTTGGTGTAAAGGGCATTTGATTTCATTTGTTTTCACAAAAATTTTCCAAAAAAAAATTTAACCTAGCTTCAAGGGGGGGAGAGTTATTTTTTTTTTCAAAAAATTCATGACTAGTTATTTACCAATATTTTTAATTGCAATTCACACCACTTACAGTTCAATATATGTATTTTATGAAAAAAAATTGAACATAAGGTTTTGTGCTTTTACTTTGCACTTATATCAATTGAAAGTACATGCATTGTTTTTTCCACTTTTAGACAGCGGAGTGGGGGAACTCGGAGGCGCGAGATTCTCGCCTGCCGCAAAACTATTCAGCCGTTCAAATTCGCAAAAATGGTCATAACTTTGTTAATTATTGACCGATTTTAATCATTTTTTTTTAATTTCATATAATTTCCAACGCTGAATCCAAAAATGAATTTACTTTTTTTTAAATAAATTATTTTTTGTACTAATAAAAAAAAATTTTTTTTAATAACAAATTTTTATTATTATTTATTATATTTAACCAAAAATTTTTTTCTTACATATTATTCCATTTAATTTGAAACAATATTGTGGACAAAAAAATTTGAAATTATTTACCAGTGAACGTGTAGCATCGAGTAAACAGAAGTTAAATAAATGAATGTGTTGACAGTGTGAAAATGAATATGATTTTAATGTTGAAATAAATGATAAATGCATAGATGCCCCTTGAAGCTAGGTTACATTTTTTTTTTGGAAAATTTTTGTGAAAACAAATGAAATCAAATGCCCTTTACACCAAATCGATAAAGTGAAAATTGACTGAGTTATTCCATTTGTTTATGTCAAAAAAACATACCCTTTTTTAACGTCCATTATTATGCACTAAATTAAAAAAAATCAATTTCCCATTTAAATGGAATGAAAGTTTGACTCCTAAACTGTACTCTCGAAAAGAAAAAACCGAAATTCGTTGGTCCAAAAGTGGGGAAATTCCGTTGAAAAATTACATGTTTTTAGTTAACAAATGGAATTATGCATAAACCATTTATCTGATCGAGTCGAATTTTTTTGGGATTTATTCAGCTTCACAAGGAGAATATTCCTGCTGAATTATTAACAAATTCGATAATTATTAACAAAGTAATTAAACAATTAAAAAAGTGCTATTTTTAATGGTTTAAATTCATTTGCAACTAAACTAATAAACCTTTTTCAACGTATGACCAGTCATTTGAAAGGTATTTTTCGGCTCTACAACTTTCAATAACAACTTTTTTCTCTAAAATTTAACCGAAAGCAAGGGTCATCGAAAAACTACGTTTCTCAAACTTTGACGATTGTTTACATTATTTTTTGCAACCGGAAATCGAGAGCAAACCATGGGGCTCTTATATGGGACCCCCAAACTACAAGAAACTATTAAGACTTTTCAGGTTGCACTTTTGTGCACTTTTTGCACTCACCGACTGGCCTATATATATTTAAGCCAGTCAAGCTTCTAAAATTTCGAAAAATATGAAATTCAAATTTTTAAGTTTTAAAAAGTTCAACCTTATAGGAAATAAGAAGGCGCATCTTTTTTTCCTTACAAATTTTTTTCTAAAACAAATATTTTTCATAATAAACTTGAAAAACTAAAAACAGTTTCGTAGGAGTGAAGAAATTGAAGTAGAAGAAAATGAAGAGACCATGGATGCTGTATTAATTCCTAATCCAAAAGATTCAGGAGAATCAGACCCTGAATCTGATTCTGAAGAATATTTAAATTATGAGAGTTTGGAATTAGAGGATACAGCAAGGAGCTCATTCCATCAGGCCATTTTATAATAAATTTATGGGAGGGGTGGATTTGCACGATTCCCATTGCAGTAACCTTACGTCCTGCATCAAATCCAAAAAGCTTGACTGGCTTAAATATACGTGGAGAGAGCGTACGTCCACTTATTGCATCCAAGCCTTCAATTGTATTTTTACGTTAAATGGAAATTATGCTAAATGAATTTTTAACAAATAAAAAATATGTTGAATTAATTCTATGTCAAATGACACATATGTTATATAAATTTTATATTTAATGAAGTATATATCAAATGGATATCATATTAAATGCCGTTTATGCAACATAAATTGTATGTTTAATGAAATGTATGTCAAATAATTTTCAAATAAAATGTTTTTTATACAAAATAAATTTTTTGTCAAATGAAATTTATGGTAAACTGTTTTATGTCAAATGACTATTATGTCAAATAAGATTTCGGGAATAGTCATGCGTCTCGGCATGATAGGTCACTATATTCATGATGTAATAAAACCGTGTACAACTTTAGGAAACTAACGCTTAAAATTTTATTTCGAGAGTATGAATACTGCAATTAATACATAAAAACACAAAAAATAAAGGACATCCATTTCCAACAGTTACGTCTGGTTTTGTACTTGCGAATGACTTCTTCGGTGTCGTGGTTGTCGTCGGAGTGTGCTTGTGTTACTTTAGGACGACCACGCTTGCACTTTGGCACATTTTTTTCGGATTCTTTTTGGTTCTCTTTATCGTCCAATTTTTGCTGTTTTTATAAGCTTCTGACGTTTTTCTGCCTTCCTTTCTTCTCTTCTTCCAGCTGCTGATTTTTTTCTGTCTTCGGCGGCTAATTTTTTTTTTAATTGTAGCTGCCTGCTCAGCACTTAAAGACTCCAGCATCAATGGATCCGTGAGAAGTGAAGCAGTACGTATCTTCCGGCCTCGATTCGACTGTTTGCGCATTGGAGCTTTGGGAACTGGTCGAATGTCTTTAATTAAAATTAATTGGTCGGGTTTCAATCGACCGGGCTCTTGGTCGGCATACGATGGACCAGCCTCTTGACGAACATTAGATGGACCAGCCTCTTGGTGGGATTCGATCACCTGCAGCTGACACCGCGAGTGTCATTGTCATATTCATACCTCGTTCGCCAGAACTTATTGCGCCAACACATCTACTACCTTTAGGTGCGACAACAAATTTGGTTTTGTGGATAGTAGACAGTCCCGTCTCATCCATATTTCACACATCAGCAGCATTTTACTGATGTGAATAGCGCTTTCTTTCGTAAATGTCAAAAAATGTGTTTACGACTGGCTTATTGAAAGCTGCGGCACGACCGATTGAAGTTTGCACAGTGCGGCGCAAACTCAAATCAGGGCGGCGTTTCATAAATCCATCCAGCCAATCTCGGCTAGCTGCTGGTTCTTCGTTAGTATTTTTAGCAAACCAGGAATCAGGCACTTTTTCATGGCTCCAATTTTTTTCAATTTGAATGCGTATTGAAAAGCAAGCGAGCGTATTTGTTGATTTGAAAGTCCGTAGAACATATTTGCTGATTTAACCAAGTAATCGCGCAACATCTTTTCTTGTTCATCATTAAATATCTGTAAACGCTCTTTCATTGATGACGAGCACTTTCCTTTCACACGAGCACGTAATGTTTCGAACGGAATGTTTAATTGCTTAGAGGTTAATCGAATACTGGCGCCCTCTTGAACAGCAGCAATTGCGTTCATTATGTCGTCTTCACTTCGTTTTTGCGTTTGACGCTTATAATTACGCACCATTTTCCTGTAAAAATGATTCAAGTTTACTTTCTTTCATTCAAAATAATGACCTACATTGCCCCCAGACAGCTGACCTATCGTGCCCCCAAGCATATGTTTTATGTTGGTGTCGATATTTTTTTTTTAAATAAAAAATATCAAAAATCTAATACAATATTTGTGTTTAGCGATAATTTTTATGTAAGAAAAAACTTACTTGACAATTATTTTCCTTGCTTAAATGTACTGCAATAAAGAAAAAAAAATATTACTTGATCGCAAAAGAATAAACGAAAAAATTAACTACGCCGTAACTAAGTTATCTAAAATAACATACTGACGGAAACACCATCGACCTATTGTGCCCCCATACCTATTTCACCCCATTCTACTCTAATATAATAATAGTAAATAATAAAAAATAAATAGTAATAAATAGTAAATTAATAGTAATTTTTTCTATTATATCTTGAGTTAAAAAAACTTGAGGTAATTGTAAAAAACTATTTTTTAAGTATAAAATGAGAAAATATATTTAAGTAAAGATGTAAATTATAAATTACATTTATTTTTGATAAATATATCTAGCAATATTTAAATAAATTCGTTGAAACGTCTTAAAGTTATCGTGTTCGCAAAAACGAGATCTACATACACACACAAAATTACATACATTCGGACAATTGTTTAGGGACTTAAATAACACTTTACACACCGCTATAAAAAGAAGTATTTTACACACTGTTTTAAGTGTGTAAAATTCAATTCTACAGGTTAGTGTTACAAATTTTTTTTTCTATTATATCTTGAGTTAAAAAAACTTAAGTTAATTGTAAAAAACTATTTTTTAAGTATAAAATGAGAAAATATTTTTAAGTAAAGATGTAAAAGGTTGTTTTTGTTGAGAATCCACATTTATTTTCAACTAGCGTCGTTGTCCTCGCTCGCTCGGAAGACATTTTACTTGTTTATATCCACTTATATAAATTTATTAAATAGCATCTCCATTGATAATATATATATTCAAAAAATTTTAATTTATACACTACCGGCAGAAATTGTCGGTACGAACGACGGGCGAGCTACGAAAAGTTGTTGCTGAAATTAAATTAACATATTTTATTATTGAAAAATGATAGAAACTTGGTTCTTGGATCGTTTGAAAGCCAATTAAATTCTGCGTCGTTTGATATATCAATGAAAATTATTTGATATTTTTCAGAGATTTTATCACCTCAAAGATTTTGGAAAAAAATTTTCAAACTTTTTTTCCCAAAATAAACGCCTATTTGATCATTAGAGTTTGTAAAATGATAACTTATTTATATATATAATAATTAACTTTAAAAATTATTAAATTTTTAATGAATAATAAATCTAAAATGACAAAAAACTTAAAAAGGGTGCCAAATATGACCCCCACTCTATATTCCGCTTATTCCAAAATCTTTTAGGTGATAAAATCTCTGAAAAATATCAAATAATTTTCATTGATATATCAAACGACGCAGAATTTAATTGGCTTTCAAACGATCCAAGAACCAAGTTTCTATCATTTTTCAATAATAAAATATGTTAATTTAATTTCGGCAGCAACTTTTCGTAGCTCGCCCGTCGTTCGTACCGACAATTTCTGCCGGTAGTGTATATATATACATATGTATTTGTTGTGGATTTATGTGTGAATATACATGTGTATGTAAATAATAAATTTCTTTTTATTTTATTTTTAAAAATTATTTATGTTTGTTTTGAAATATTGGTTATTCAACATTTATATTTGTTCATAAATTAAGATTGAATTATTTTAGATATTGATATTTCATTTTTACCTACTTGTTTTTAATTTTAAAGTATTAATTTTCTAATTATAAAATAAACATATTTCTACTTTCATATATATACCCTATATTTTGTAAGTCTGAAAATATTGAGTTTAGGAAAAAGTTGGCAATGAATGAAAGTTTTAGTTTTATTTTAACTTTTAGGAAATGAAAAAAAAAATTTTTTAATAAACAAATTAACTTTTTTTAACTGTAGGTTATATTATATTAATATAAACTGATTTAGAACATGTGCAGTACCGGAATCTAAAAATAAACGTTTATTCTAAAAGGAAAACTTAATTTGTTTATAAAAATTTTTTTTTACATTTCTTAAAAGTCGAAATAAATCTAAAACTTTTATTCTTTGACAAGTTTTTCCTAAACTCAATATTTTCGGACTTATAAGCTACTGAATATAGGTCTACAATTGACGCTTCCAATTTAAGAACCGGTCGGACGCTCGGGCGACACGCGCTAGTACCAGTCGGGTAGCAGTGAGTGGCCGAGAGGAGCTCACTGTCGGGCAGTTGCGCGTGTCGTTCGAGCGTCCGACCGGTTTTTGAATTTATGTTATTAAAAATAATAAATGTTATTAATTAAATGTTAAAATTAAATGTTAAATTAAAATGTTATTAATAAAATTAACATTTTGAGCGAAGCAACTTTTATTATATTATAACTTTTATTATATATATTTATTATATATTATATAAGAGCAATTATTACTACTTTGTTTAGATTTTTAGTTTTTACTCGAAAAAGTAAACGCTATGAAACAAAATTTCAGTTACACGCATATATCCGTTTCCTGTATATAAACGTAACATTACTTTAATATTACACGCTTATGGAAAAATTTCAATACAGTTCCCAAGCAGCACGTAAGGTTATAATGACATCACTGTAATATTACAGTGATCTTACTAGAATATCAAAATGTCTGCCTGGAGGTAATATTATGTTGTACTATTACGGTAAATTAATAAGAATATTAAGGTAATATTACACTGTAATATTAACGTAATGTTAATATAATATACATATAAAATTAGAATAATTTTATATTTTAGAAATAAAACATTTCACCAAGTCTGGACTCGAACCCTGAACCTTGTGTTTAGTAAGTTCAAGTAAGATTGGCTCACTTGAAAGACTCTTGCTTGCTGTACACAAGGTTCAGGGTTCGAGTCCAGCAAGGTGAAATGTTATTTTCTAAAGTATAAAATTATTCTAATTTTATCTTAACATTGCTCTGTAATATTACCTTAATAGAAAAACGTAAAACTACCTCCAGGCGGACATTTCTATATCTCAGTAAGATCACTGTAATATGGCAGTGGAGATTACGAATCTCCAGTGTAATATTACAGTGATGTCACTATAAGCTTACCTGCTGCATGGGAATTTTGTTTCTAATTATAAAATATGAATAAAATTCTTGTTTATTCATTAAATATACACTTTAAGTTATTTTTATTCACTTTACATGCTCGAGTAATATTACTGGAATGTTAAGTTAATTTTGCTTTGAAAAATTTACTGTAAGATTACTGTAATTTTATACTAAAATATTACAATAATATTACTGTAATAATAATAAGGGACAGTATATTTAATTTAAAATTATTTATTTTTAATTATTAAATTATTAGATTATTATTCTTATACATTTCTTATTCTTATTTTGTACAAAATAAAAAAAAAATTTTCAATACATGTTATAAATAATTTAATTTAAAAACTAAAATTGCACATTTTGAAATATAGAACTTTAGGAGTATTAGCATAAATAATTATTATAACAATATATAACCTTAATATATTACGATCGCTGCGCATGGCAGTAGTGACGTGATCACACACTCAGGTGTGTGTGGTAGCAGTACGGATTACTATTTTTTCAAGCAAAAAGATAAAAGTAAAACTTTAAAATTTCTACAAGTAATATTTACAACATACTGAATGTGAAAAGTAATACAAAATTTAATGAAAATTACAATGACGATGTAAAAATTAAAATTCTTAATGCAATTTTTTAAAGTGAATAGTGCAATAATTACTATTAGTATTTTTCACTACAAAAAATAGTAATAGTTGGGTAGTTCAACAATCGAATGAAGAAAATAATGAAAATTTTGGCCCAATATGCTCATTTCTCAAAAAGTTTCAGAAAAAATCAATTTCTAGTATGGAATATTTAACTATATTTGTAGCAAATTCGAATTACTTTGGTCAGAATTCGTGAAATTTTCCCTAAAAATAAAAAGTATATTTTTTAAATGGAAATGCTAAAAAAACATTTATATTTAACTTTATAGGAATGTGTTTACCAAAAAACAGGAATAAAAATATTTTTTATAAAAGTTACGGCAAATTGAATTTTTTTCAAGTATTCAAAAAAATTTTATTTCTCTTAAATGAATGAACCGATTTAAATGAATCAAGCGGGCATATAATAAAGACGATAAAATAATTATACTTTTGTTTAGAATTAGAGACTTCTTAAGGGTATGTTTAAGTTGAAAAATGTAAACAAACTGTTTGAGTATACCAACCGCACAATTCACAAATGTGAATTTAGATTTATGTACGAAAATGAGACGTCTTACAAAAATGCTTAACTTTTTGATATTGTGAAGCATTTTTGTACGACGCACAGTGGTCGGAGAGACCCTATTTAATGCGAAAAATTAGAAAGACTGCACCGATTGCAATGAAACTTTAGGATATTTTTAATTTCGTCATACTTAATAAGAATATATCATAAAATTTAAAATTTGACAGTTGACAGCTGTCAAAGTAACTATCAATTTTATCAAAAATGAGTAAATCTGCACAAAAATAACTTCTAACAGGTTTTGAGACCTTCTGAATCCAAATTTTATGTCTAATTTAAATTTGATAGTTGACAGCTGTCAAAGTGACTGTCAATTTTTTAAATAATGAGTAAATCTACATACAAATTTTACCTATAAGATTTTTAGGCTTACTGATCTCGAATTTCACGTAAAATTTATAATTTGACAGTTGACAGCTGTCAAAGTGACTGTCAATTTTGTCAAAAATGAGTAAATCTGCACAAAAATAACTTCTTTAAGGTTTTGAGACCTCCTGAAACCAAATTTTATGTCAAATTTAAAATGTGATAGTTGACAGCTGTCAAATTGACTGTCAGTTTTATAACAAATGAGTAAATCTACATAAAAATTTTACCTATAAGATTTTTAGACTCACGTGTCCCGAATTTTCGGTAAAATTTATAATTTGACAGTTGACAGCTGACAAAGTGACTGTCAGCTTTATAAAAAATGAGAAAATGTTTATAAATATAACTATTACATTTGCAGACTGAGTAGTCACAATATTGATATCGAACTTAAATGTTGACAGTTACCTCACTATAAAAAATGGCGTCTAAAAATAAGACGTTTAGACGATTATACACGTCTTATCAATATAAGCGTCTTCTTTAACCCCTTGGCTGTCGACGAGATTTCCACTGTTTTGGCCAAAAGTGTGTTGTAAATTTTTTTAATGTTATTTTAATGAAACTTGGTATCCTAAGGTTTTAAGGATCGCTGATTACGAATCCAAGGTCAGTTTTTTTAAATTCAAAATGGCGGATCCAATATGGCAAACAATTTTTTTAAACTGATCGCATTCGCTTGAAAATGGTTACTCGGGGGTTTTCGGGGTCTCTGGAAACGAATGATACTCAATTTATTGGGTATCAGCTTAATTTTCAATTTTGATAATGTAAGTTGAGATTTTTAATCAGAAAGGCTAAAAACTGATCCGCTATTTTGAATTTTGAAAAACTAACGCCAGATTCGTGTTCAACGACCCCCAAAACCCCCGCGTAACCATTTTCAAGCGAATCCGATCAGTTTAAAAAAATTGTCCGCCATATTGGATCCGCCATTTTGAATTTTAAAAAACCGACCTCGAATTTGTAATCAGCAAACCCGAAACCCCCCAGAGTAGAGATTTTCAGGCAAATCAGATCAATTTTTGAGAATGATGTCGACCATATTGGATCCGCCATTTTGAATTTTGAAAAACTAACGCCGGATTCGTGTTCAGCGACCCAAAAAACCCCCGAGTAACCAGTTTCAGCGATTTTTAAAAAGTTTTAAACCACCTCTTTTAAGTTGCGCATATATGCGTCCGCGACAGTCAAGGGGTTAAGCGTCTTAAATGAAAAGCATAACCTTCAAATACATGCATTTTAGAAGGCAAATAAGACGCTTATAAACGTCTTAGAAGTGACCACGTAAACGTCTTAAATGAAGACGCTCTTTTTTTACAGTGCTTCTGTCACTGTATGTGTCATAATATAAAAATATCTTTATATTTATTAGAATTAATTATTTGAAGAGAATTTCTTTTTAAAAATAAATTAACAATTAAAATGGAAGAAAGTAATTTAAAAATAACATATTTTCTAGGACTAAAATGTAAGAAAATATTTTTATATTACTTTCTATCTTTTAGATTCTTCATCAGATATTTGAAAACCCTTTGAATACCAAATTTCGTAGAAACTAAACAATTAAAAAAAAAAATTAACGTCATATTCGAACCGCCATTTTAAAATTTTAAATATTAATTTCACATTTATCAAGACACATAATAAAAAACACTCGTAAAAAATGCCTACCATGAATTAATTGAATATTTTTAATGTTATAAAGGGCCAGTCCCATGTGAGCGTGAAAGCGGAAAACGGAAAACGTTTAGCTAATAACAACTTCCGATTCAATGGAAATCATTCTAAAAGAAAATTCTTATTGGTTGAACGTTTTCCGTTTCCCGTTTCACGCTGACATGGGACGGCACCTTAATCCACTTTTTGTCATTTTGAACCACTGTTGTAATCGGACTCATCAAACAAAAATGTCAAAAAAATTTTTTGGCGCAAGTTTGCGCAGCTGTTTTTTTCGTAGGTCATTAAAAGATACTTTAGACTACTCTTGTAAAAAAGAATTAGAATCGTACTCGGTCGTATTTTTTTTGTATACCTTTTTAAAAAAATTATTAAAATAAAAAGCTATATTATAAAGCAATAGATATTTTATTAACATAAAATAGTGTACCTCCAACCACCGTGCGACGTCTCATTTTCGTACATAAATCTAAATTCACATTTTCTTTATGAAAATGGTGAACCAAAAATTATGTTTGATTTAAACATAATAATTTTGATTCAATGCATGAAAATTTCGTTCAATAAAAATTAATTCAATAACATATATATATAGATATATTTATATATATATATATATATATATATATATATATATATATATATATATATATATACTATATATAAAATTCTTCCCATTACATTTTCGAAAAAGCCAAAACAATTTTGATTGGGTACATTATATATGCGAGTATACATGCAATTAATTATTGTAATAGTTATTTAGTTATGACACATTTATTAAAAATAAATTTCTAATGTGATTTATAATGTGACAATAAATGACGAGATCCGCAGTCCGATCCGGTCCAGCACCGAGCCAGTACGGACTTAATACACTTACGGTGTACCGACGGAACCCTATTGGTGAGACTTGTGTCCGTAGCCAAATCGCGTCCCCCCCTAGCGGCTAAACTACACTAAAAAAATATATAATTTTAATTCTGTCATAAATATGGGCAATACTCATATATTATGTTGGTGGATATGGGACAGCCATACAATATGTTTCAGCTTTACGCAGTGTAAAACAGCTATATGTCTGTTAGAGACAGTAATATGTATGTCAAGAACACCAATACTGTATATTGGAAAAACTGAAATACAGTATTGCTGTTTCAGCTATACGTCTTAACTATACGAGTATGTCAAAATCTACAATATCGTTTTTTTCAGTGTATTTGACCTAGAAAGCTCAAATTTGGTACAGATACGTATTTTCACACGTTGATTACAGGAAAAATATGGGTGATTCTTCTGAAAGTGACATTTTTGATGTCTCTATTAATTTTACAAAATATACTCTTTAATAATTAGAATTAATTTCCATATTGAAAATTTAGCACTTATTTATTATTTTGAAAAGAAAATTAAATAATTTTATTCAACTTAATTTACCGTAAATGAGGCTAATTTCGCTCAATTTTTTAATTCGATTTTAAATAACTTCTGGAAACGATGCAAAAAAATATTGGCACTGAAAATATATAATCTATAATCTCTTTCCTATTACTGCATAAATAAATTAAAATATAAAACAGAAAATTATTTATAAGCCGTTTTGTTGTGAGCTACTTTATCTTTAAATGAGGGTAAATTCGCTCACCATTATTATTTTGACAAAATATATTATAATCTGCAAAACTAAAACTAAATATTCTTTAGAATCAATAAAGAAAAAAATTAAGAACAATGTCTAAAGTTATTGGAATAAATATTTAATATTCTTTTATCAATAAGTAATTATATTCAATCATTCAATTAAACGTACTCATAACCATAAAAAATAAGGTTAAGTTTGACAATTTAGTGCTTAAACCGTTTAATTTTCAGTTATAAGAGTACTATTATTAAAAAAATCGAATTATAATTTAAAATAATTAACATACTTCAAATATCCAGGCCCAAACATCTTTTTGTAGACTTATTTCCTGAGCGAATTTACACTACAAATTTGAATTTTTTTAAAATTGATTTTTTGCAAAATCTATTTATTGCTTTCAGTTTTGTGCTTTATGAAAATCATGTTTGCGATACAGGAATTGTAATGCTTAGAAGGATTCAACTTAAAGATTTTCAAGTAAAGCTTCAGTTTTAGGTGTTGCGTCTCAAAGAATGAAACTAAACATAATCATATTTTACATATTTAATTCGTCCGGCATCGGTGATTCAACCTGATTATTCACAGAGCATAAAACTCTGATATTAAAGGACAGGTTTTAAGAAAGAGTAACTGGTTAATTGAAGTTAAATTACTAGAGTGTTTATTTGAATCTTTACAATTAGAATCAGAGAGAAAGAGTAGATCCAGATGTCTTCAAGAACACTGAAACAAAATTATCACTTGTAGAAGAAATCGAAAATTTAAATGGGGACAAAATTTTAGAATATTAGTTACTTACCTTTTAAAATTATTCTTAGAGTCATAGACCCAACATGTGAAAACCACCTTCACAATGAAGTCGAAAAAATGACGTTGACTACACGGAGAAAATTTATTCCTGAAAATTTACCGAACTTCGTTCGGTAAAACTGGGGTGAAGTATCAAAACTGTAAGTTTTAAGGAACAGGACTGTAAAAGCAGTTGCATTGAAAAATAATCTAAAAAGAATAAATCTTATGGTACATATATTAGCCGTTCACTTACAGTTCGGTAAAACGTAGGGTAAATGTACACTGTACTTAGTTTTATTGAAATTTCGGTAAAACGTAAGGCACAGTGTTCGGTAAAACTTATATTTATTGTATAGTTCAGTAAAACGTAGGATAAGTGTTCACTATACTTATTTTTATTGAAAGTTCAGTAAAACTTAAGGTTCAATGTACGGTAAAATTTATATTCATTAAATTACTGAATAGTTCGGTAAAACTTGAAGAATAAAAAATGTCATTGCAGTAGTTCTATAGTAATACTGCCGTAAATCGCATTTTACTTCCTGTAATTTTTACCTAAACCCCCTACAATTATTCACGAACAAATACTTATTCATTACACCTGCCTACAGTACATTCTAAACGCATATACATTAATACATACATCGCACGCTTTACATTATTACTTCAGAAAGTTTCAACTGTCCTTATATGGGTAGTTCTACAAACGAAGGAGGAAAATGGAGAAAATTTTGGCCCAAAAATTTTTTTTACGTTCAGGTCTTTAAAAGTAATTTAAATTCAAGTTAATTGTATTATCAAAGATACCTAAAAGTGACCAGTCAAAAAATGACAAATTGCAAATTTTACAGCTATTTATAAATAATTTAACCGCGTGACCCAGGTTATGAAAAGAAAATTAACAATTGCTCACAAAATAATGTATAGATTTTGATAACTTTTGTTACTTGGAGGCTTTCGAGGTAGCTGATTATGAATCTGGTGTGAGATTTCCAAAATTAAAAATGCCGGATCCAATATGGCTGACGAATTTTGAAAAATTGCATGCAATTTACACAAAACTTGTTACCAGGGGGTTTTTGAGATCGCTGATTACGAATCTGATTTCAGATTTCCAAAATTCAAAATGGTGAATCCAATATGGCTGACAAATTTTGAATAATTGCATGCAATTTACACAAAACCTGTTACTCGGGGGTTTTCTAAGTCGCTGATTACGAATTAAGTGTTAGATTTCAAAAATTAAAAAAGGCGGATCCAATATGACCGCCAAATTTTCAAAAATTGTATGAAACTTACACGGAACTTGTTACTTTGTTTAAAACAAAATGTTTTAGGGTGTTTGGTGTTGCTGATTATAAATCCAACGTTAGATTTTAAGTATTAAAATTAAATTTCATAAAAACCTAACATTTATTATCGCAATAAATGGCAAGGTTTTATTTTAATACCAAAATGAATTAGAATAAGATGCATCGCTTTAATCCATTTAGGATTTATATAACTGATCAAAGGGTTATTTTTTAAAAATAACAATCAGACTTACAAATATTGTTTTCTATGAATAACATTTAGACCACATTTAAGGCCCTTGATTAAAACCCCCTGGTAACAAGTTTTGTGTAAATTGCATGCAATTTTTAAAAATTTGTCAGCCATATTGGATTCGACATTTTGAATTTTGGAAATCTGAAATCAGATTCGTAATCAGCGATCTCACAAACCCCCTGGTAACAAGTTTTGTGTAAATTGCATACAATTTTTGAAAATTCGTCAGCCATATTGGATCCGCCATTTTGAATTTTGGAAATCTGACACCAGATTCGTAATCAGCGACCTCGAAAACCCCCGAGTAACAAAAGTTATAGAGATTCATAAATGATAAAGTCTAAATTAATTAATTGTTTATGACATTTTTTATAACCAATTGCGTTTGCTTAATAGCACAATTCCAAAATTTCAATTATCTATAAAAGTGAATTTAAGTACTTAACAAAAAAAATGTTTACATTTATTAAAATAAACGTTTTACATGAAAAAAGTACTTTTTTCATTTGTTAATAACAATATAAATATTTATGCAAAGTAAAAATTAAATATTAGTTTTTACAACCTTTTACAAATTTAATTAGAATTATTTTTTAAAAAAATTTTTTTGAAAGGATTGAAAATGGTTGGCTTTACGCTATTTTAAACATAAGCAGGTTTGTATTCTGGCAGAATCTGCCAGGATACTGAGAATTTTGGTCATTTTTCGTCTAAAAAATTGAAAAATAACGTTTAATAAGGAATTTCAGCTTACTGGTCAAAAGGGAATAAGGTTCTACGACACCTAAAGAAACAAAATTATAAAAATATAAAATATATTTTTTTTAATGCGTGCTAGGATACTAAAAATTTGTCTGACCATATATCAATTTCGACCACAAAAGACACAATTTTAGTTAATTGAACTGCAAATTAGGTATAATTCATGTGTTATCATCTTTAGTTAACCTTTACTAATCACTGTGAAAAATAGTGAATTAATCGGAATAAAAATTCTTAATAATTTTAACGTTTTTTATTGTACCTGGAAACTGAGAATGAATTCGATGACCGACATTCAAGATAAAATTCTTTAAATAAAATTTAAACTAATGTAACAATGATTTAAATGTTTGTAAAGTACAACTATTTGAAATTATTATCCAAGTGTTCATTTGTATTTAAATGCTTAAAAATAATATTTATCCATTTTTTTAACTTTCATTTTTGCATTGGGACATGCCAGGAAACTGAGAATTTAGCAGAATTTAGCACTTGAATGCTCATTTTTGTAAAAAAAATCTTTTCGAAATCGGGTTACGTTTTGTGACATAATAGAAACCATTAAGTTTTTCAATTCCCATTAAAAATAATTTTATTTTTTTCAAATTTAATGTAAGAAACAACCTTGAACATAAAAAATTCCTTCGTTTGTAGAACTACCCATATATGAATCTCAATTTTATTTCACCGCTTGTGAGAAAGATTCAAATTAATAAACAAAAGTTGTATGAAATTAAAGAATCATCCATATTAAATCCATGTTACTGAATAATTACTGACTATATTTTAGGTCAATTTATGAAATAGTTTCAAATTATGTTTTTATTGTTATAAATAAAAATGTTTAAATTTGTATTTTATGTAATAAAACAATAGTTTATTAAAATTCTTATTAGTTCTAAATTTTTATCAAAAAAGATTAAAATAATCTATCTAGTGTCAGACACAAAAAATTATTTTCCCTGACTTACGTAACTAGAGCAACTTAAATAATTAATGTAAGTTACGCAACCAGAGTAAATTTCGTAACTATAGTAACTTACATAATTAAAGGAAAATACTATAATTACATAACCAGACTAAATAACGTAACTACAGTAAATTATGTAAATGGTCAAACTTACGTAAGTTTTTTTAATTGCAAAAGGTGTTATAGTTACGTGAGTTATGCAACTTTGATCATTTGTATAAGTTACATAAGTTTCATCATTTATGTAACTTGCGTAAGTTATTCTAGTTACGTGACTTATGTAAGTTTGATCTTTTACGTAAATTACATACGTAAGTTACGTCACATTGATTATTTACGTAAGTTACGTAAACTTGATAAATTACATAAGTTATTGTAGTTACGTAACTTACGTTAGTTATTGTAGTTACGTAACTTACGTAAGTTATTGTAGTTACGTTACTTACGTAAGTTATTGTAGTTACGTTACTTACATAAGTTATTGTAGTTACGTAACTTACGTAAGTTATGGTAGTTACGTAACTTACGTAAGTTATTGTAGTTACGTAACTCACGTAAGTTGTATCCTTGACGTAAGTTACTGTATTTACGTTATTTACTCTGGTTACGTAACTTACGTAAATTACTGTAATTATGTAAATTACTATAGCTACGTAATTTACTCTGGTGACGTAAGTTACATTAATTACTTACGTTGCTCTTGTTAGATAAGTATGCGGAAACAAATTTTCTGTGATTGTTACTAAATTATTATGTTTTTCAATCTTTAGTTTCGAGTAGACATGAAACTTAATAGTTTCAAATACTTTTGTTTTTGGATTATTTAAGAACTAAAACGAAAGTAATTTTCTATTTAATTTCGTTTCAGAAGCGATTTCTGCTATAAATGAAATTATTAGTTATTAGTTAATGAGTACAAATAAGTTAGAAACAACTAACTACTAACGTCAAAGTTTTTTTTACTACGGGGCAAAACGAAAGGTTCGGAGTCCAGGTGTCGAATGTAAATTAGGTGTGCACTCCTCAGCTTAGGAGTGACCGAATTATTTGTATAAAGTCGATGTCGATATTATAATGGAATTTTCACAGAAAAAAGGGTGGTAATATTACGAAGGGTAATGGGTAAAAATGATTTGGGTAAAGATTAAAAATTACGACGGGTAAAATTACAGAGCGTAAAACACTTACCTAAATATGTCACTAAAACAAATTAAAAGTTTTTTTTCTTCTAATTATATCAGGAAGGTTAAATAATAAATTATTTTGATTAGAACTAGTTTGAATTAATCATAACTTAATAATTTTTTTATCTAAATTAATAAACAATTATATTTTCCAATTTGACTTGTTAAATTAATCACTTTTAAATTCTCCATATTATGGTTATGACTTTGTAAAAAAAAAGAGTTATAATACAATATAATAAAATGTCACGCAAAGCAGTACATTTTTAATATAAACTTTTATTTTATTAAACAAATTTTTTCTTTTATATAAAAAATGTATAATTATAAATCATAATACATAATTTGGATAAATAAATTTTATTTCTTTCAAAATCATAATTTATAAATAATTATAATCAAAAAGCAAATATTTATCTCATTATAATTTTTTTTATTATTTGTTATAGTTCATTAAAGAACATACAAAAGAGTACATCTTCTTGAGGGTGACAATAATTTAGGAGAGACAGTAAAATCGCTGAACAATAACACAAAAAAATCTATAAACATATCTCAGACTCATTCGCTCTGATTTTTAAACATTCTATTATAATATGAATATATGTTTCAATCAAGGAGGGATTATTTGTACTTAGTCTTGACAGCCATATTTTTATTGGATTCAATGAATAGGAGAAAGAAAACATTTCTGGGTATTTGTATCTTATTGAATTATAGAGTGGGCAGAGAGTTAGCATGTGAATCAAATTTTCCGGCTCCAGCTTGCAAAATGGACAAAGACTGCCAAATGGTACAACGTATTTAACATTTTTTATTTTAATCCTTGAGTTGTATATATTTAACAGTCTTAGCTGAGACCAAATTTGTCTACAAAAAATTCCCATACGTTTACAAATATATGAATCGTTCTCAGAGTAAAATGCTAACTGTGGCCACATTTGAAGGCTCTTCGATGACTGTAAATAATCTCTGTCTCGCCCCCTCAAGCCACTCTCAACAGCATCAAGCATGGAATCTACATTCTCCGCAATAACTTTCAATGAGTACATTTTCCAAATTTTTTCCAAATTAAAGCAGTTAAATGCAATCGACACCTGCAGATACCAGTTGATTGCTGACTTGTCCGGAAACATTTCTGCAAACTTTATTAATTCTAGTACGCAACTTTTTGGGTATCTCGTTTGTTCCATTATATTGAATTTTTTAAACCAATTAAGCACCACCTTTAAAACCTTACATTCTATTGGGGATGTATTAGTTTCAAGTCTTACTGCTTTATTTGGACTGTTATATGGAAGGCATAACACTTTTTTTATAAATTGAATTTGAATCCGTTCTAATTCCTCCATAAATTCCAAACCCCATATTTAAATTGCATACGCAAGAACATTAAACACAAAGCTTTGAAAAAGTTTCTTATACGTCTCCCAAGAGTCCGCCTTCAGTTTATAAATAATTTTTAGACAAGACGAGATAGCCAAATTTGCCGAACTATTCAGTTTTCCAAATGTCTCCGAAAATACCATAGAGTCCGAAAAGACAAGACCGAGATAATTAAACCTTTTCACAGCCTCGATCGACCCTTCCTCATATTTAAATGATTTAATGTTATTAGGCTTTTTTTATAATAATTATAATTATAAATTATAATTATAATTAATAAATAATTATAATAAATTAATAAATATAATTTATTATAATTATAAATATAATTATAATTATAAGGATCTGAGAGGTCACCTTTCTTATGCAGCATAAACATTTGTAAATGACTCCATTCATCAGGTACTCTCTCTAAATCCATTATTCTATTAAAAAGTATACCGAGAAATGCTATCCAATCGGGAGGAAGACTTTTATAAAATATTCCCCTTATACCGTCAGGCCCTGGAGCTTTATCTCCCTTGCATTTTATTAAACTATCTATAATTTCTTTTATCGATATATTTGAGTCCAATAATGGATCCGCTTGATACAGCGAGGGCAATTCAGAGCGGCTTGAAACTTGAGGAGAAAAACTATTAAACAAAAATTCATGCCATTTATTTAACTCCAAATTATTAATCATATTATTTTTAGGTTTTACCTGGTTAATGATAAGCCAAAAAATTTTCGAATCTTTAACTTTACTTAATAATTCTACTCTATTCATCTCATATTCATATTTTTTTTGATAAATTAATTTCTTGTACCGTTTTTTTCAGCTAAGTATAAAGTTTTACTCTCTTCGCTAAATAATACCTTTTTGCAATGTTTCAAAAGATTCTTCAATTTGTTTTTCAAAATCGAGCACTCTTTATCATGCCAGGGTTTATTGATTAACGAAAACGAATTATTTCTACTTATTTTTTCCATGCCCAGGGAAGAAGCCGCATTGTGTATTACTAAACGTAGAGTATTCTCGAGGTCATCACAACTTTGTGACACACATGATAAATTAAAAAATGATTCCATTATATAATAAAATCATTTACACTTTCGGCAATGTCCTTAAAGTTTTTTAAACCACTACAATTCCAGAAAATGCATCATGTTTCCGTACTGTTATATCCTGGGTATTTCGTTTTATTTACCGTCTTCTTGCATTGCTATTCTTTCTTATCAGATTTTCCGTTTTGTATTTCTGAAGATAGAATCGGTGTACTGTAGTAATCCAACAGCCGACGATTTGTTTTCAAATTTGTTTTCCGATGACTGCCTGTCGGACGACCTCTACCTCTTCTTGAAAGCAAAACAGGTGGTGTTGACTCATTTGATTGTTGCTTCTCTGATTCTTTCTGCTTCTCGAGTTTAATATCGTTTAATATAACTTCAATTTCTTTCACTTGGATAGGCTTTCCATCAATAAAGATTTTATTATTCTTCAATGAGACATCTAACTTAGTCTCTTTAAGTATTTGTACTTTTTCTCTCAATATTTTCCTGTTTTCTCTCTCTTCTTTAGAATAATCCTTTGAAATTATTAAATTTGAGTTTTTGAAACTTTTTATATTTTCAAAAAGTAATTTCAGCCATCTTGTACCAGTAAACTTTATTAAAACAGGACGTATTTGCTCTGATTTTTTTCCAAGTCTGAAAACATCACTCACCGCATAATCAGGTATCGGGATATTAAAATTCATAAAAACCTCAAAGATTAGTTTAATTAAATCCGCATTTTGCTTTTCTTTTTCCGGAAAATTGTATAATACAATATTCTTCTCCCTCAGTTGAGATCCTAAAGAGATGTTATCTGCTTCTAGTTTTCTCAGCTTCGTGTCCATTTGTTCGCATTTTTCTGCTGTAGCACTGGATATCACGTGAATCGCTTGAATATCTTTGCGTAATTCATTATGGGAATTAGTAAGCTTCTTGATCTCCTCTGTTAATTTAGAGAGAGATTTCACTACTTTCGATTCATGATCTTTGTCCCCCATGGTTTGCAGAAATTTGTTTGTTAATGACTCACAATAGACACAATAAAATTTGATGATAAAAAAATAATTTCAACATCACATCTCTTGCAAAGCAAAACTATATTCACTCACATGGAAGAGGACAGTCAAAAAAGAAAAGATACACAGACTTCACCAATAGAAAAAACTCAGAAATTCAAATAAAGTTAAAATTCACAGAGAAAGCATGAGAGCTCCTCAAAACACGTCTATAGGGTACGCCGGCTCAAGAGAGACTCCAATATTTATCTCATTATGTTTTGTTTGCTTGTTCAAGTGTTGAAGTAACTAATGTTAACTAATTTATTTAAAATTAAAAAACTGAAACATCTGTAAATTATAAAACTTATTAAAACTATTTTAATGCTGTAATTAAAAAAAAAATTTCTAAATTGAAAACAAGAATTGATTTAAAGAAATGTGATTAATAATTACGCATTAACCAAAATTGTCTTCCTTATTAAAAAAATTTTCATGAAATAATTTTCATGAAATAATTTGATATCATATTATTACAGAAATAATTTTATTATAGTTAAAAACAAAATATTTTTTAGAAACAAATATTTATTACACCGTTTTCTTTCCTTTTAATATAAATGAAATATTTTTAGAAATGTATAATTCGAAAATTTCCTATAAGCAAATTTATTTTTTTTTAAATTATAATTTTTACACAAAATTCGACTGGAACATAAATATTATATTTTTTCAATCTTTTCTTGAAAAAAATTAGAATTCTTTAACAAGCTTATGATTACAAATAAACTATTTAACAATCTTTTCTTTGCTTGAAAAAATATTAGAAATTGGTTTAAAAAATCATAATTTTTACAATTAATTATGACTGAAATAGAAATATTCTGCTTATATTTTTATTTATAATGATTAAAATTAAAAAAAACATTCTATTATTTAATAAATTAATTACTTTTATAGTTAAATAGTTTTGAAAAGATTTTAGATTAAAATATTGTTGAAAAATTTGAATTTTCTATACTTACGTTTAACTGGTAATTTTGAAAAATTATTTGTTACGTATGACTTCGTAACTATTTTTAATTTGTTCATTAATTAAAAATTTGTTATATTGTATAATTTCATTAAAAATTTGGGACTTTTGTAAATAGAATTAAGTACTCAATAGACATATTATCAGGACATAACAGGATTTTTACATAATTAACTCATTAATTTAATTGTCTTAAAACTATTTTTTCATAATTCAGTTCTATCCAAACTAAAAAATAACGATAATTATTCTTTAATTGTTTTCATTCCCAATAATATTCAATATTATTTTTAAAATGATAATTCTAAAATTGATTAAAAGAATATGGAAATCACTCTTATTTCAAAAGGAATTTGTCTACTTTGCTATAAGTTACTTTCCACAGAAAAGTCTCTTAATTGTGTTGGTAAAATACCAAGAAAAAGTATACACTTAAACATTGACAATAGAGGATACAGAGCATCGAACTATATCACGCCATTTTGAGGAATTTGCAAGCTTGCAAAAAGCTTGCCTGGCAACAACGAAGTTTGGCGAGCCGTGTGCACAGGCATCCCCACTCTATCGTTTTATATTAAGTGTTCCTCCCGAAAATCGGTAGGGAGTTTTAATAATTTGTTTTTCCCGCAAAGCGGTTGATTATATATAGTTGTGAATTTATTTCCCGCAAAAGGCGGAGGTTTATATTTTTGTCCCCAGAAATAAGGGTTGATTTTGAAGTTTTATTGATTAATTGATTAAAGTGAATTGAATTGAGAATTTTTAATATTCTTTTACGCGAATTGAAAATAAATAATTAAAAAAAAATACGAATACGAAAAGTGAATATTAAGTGAAATAATAAAATTAAAAGAATAATTACATAAAGTATAAAAAGAAGGAAATTAAAGAAAAGCGAATCATTTAAGAGAATATTGTGTTGATAAAGTGAAAGAATGAAAATATTAAAGCGAAATAAGTAAAGTAAAATAGGGAGTGTTAAATATCAAACCTCTATCTAGTGGTTTGAAAGTATCTTGTCATTGTCATTGTTGTTAAATAAAATCAGATTTGATTACAAATTTAAATTCGGTGACCCCGAACTTTAAATATTAAAATCAATTTTGATATTTTCTTTGATCAAGTAATTTAAAATATAATGCTGATAATAATAAAGGATTAAATAACAAAGAAAATAATTAAAGAAGAATACAAAGAATATAATTAAAATAAGGAAGAAATATTTCGTATAAGAGATTCTGTCACAGGTATGAATCTGAATAATTCACCTGAGAAAAGTAATAGGATACTTTTCTGTTCTTAATAAAAATAATAAAATTGAAAATTGGTGAGTGAATTGTTAATTATCATATTATTTTACACCTGATTACATTTACATATTATACTCTATACACGTAAATATATAAACAAATATTATTTCTTATTGTAACTAATAATAGTCAAATACTATAAAAGTTGTATTGTTATACATGAATTAAGAATCTATAAGGGGTATATTTTATTAAAAGGGATATTTTGTAATAATAATTATTACTTGTCATAAACATAATTATTTTTAAGGGGAATTAAAAATCTTGACCATTTGTATCATTTTATGTAGTTTTAAATCTATTAAATTAAATAAAACAGAACACATTATATTCTACTCATGTTACAAGAAGTGTTTTATTACGGTTTAACAAACTGTTGTCACCTTTTCCTTTTTCTACATTTCTCTCAATTAAAATACCGTCTAACCGGGGTTATTGATTTGATAATAAACCTAAAAAGGGGATCCACTACCTTTTGAAAATATAATTATTTTTCCCGAAAGAGCAAATAACGTTTACCTCGGAATGTTTGATTTTGAGTATTATTCTATTTAACATATTGAAATTCAATTTCAATACAGTTAAATATGTAATTAAAAAGGAAGTTATTTATTTTTTCGAATAATTTTGCAATTAAAGAAATTCATAAGGCGTAAGTACATATAAATGTAACAAGGCATTTTTTGAGTAAAATTGTTTCCATTTTTTAAAAATATTCAATTTCTTTATAAATAAAAATTGCAATCAACAAATAATGTTCATTTATATTTATTTCTTTATTTATGAAAAACTTTGAATTTTTTTAGAGCAATAAATTATAAGTAATAATAACATTTATGTGAAAAAAATCTCTTTTTAATAAAAAAATTAAAATAAAATAATTACCATAATTATGTATTATTTATTAAAATTATACATTTTTTAAATAAGGGAAAAAACTTGTTAACTAAAATAATAATTTATATTAAAAATTTTCTGCTTTTCGTGACTTTTTGTTATATTATTTCCCAACTCTGGTTTGTTTACAAAGTCATAACCATAAAATGGTGAGTTTGAAATTGACTCAATCAACAAGTTTAATTGAAAATAAAATTGTTTATTAATTTGGGTAGTAAAACAATTTAATTATTATTAATTTGAACTGGTTCTAGTAAGAATAATTCAATATTTAACCTTTTTAATATAATTAGTAAAGAAACAGCAAAGTTGTTTTACTGACACATTCAAGTAAGTGTTTTACCCTCTGTAATATTACCCATCGTCATTTTTACCCTTTACACAAGTCATTTTTACCTATTACCATTCGTAATATTACCACCCTTTTTTCTGTCAGAAGATTAGAAATGTTGCTCGTAGTATAAATATTCTTCTTGAATAATTTTGATTTAGTTAACTTGGTCGCGGTAGCTTGACTAATACGAAGAAGACACACGGGGATAGAACACGACTTGTTAACTTGTGAGTCACCTTATACAAGGGTGGCTTTCGTGGATGACCATATATGGTAAGGGTCGTTTAGGTGTCTGACAATTGGATCGATTTGTTTGGATTACAATAAAGAAGGGAGGATTTACATTCCAACATTACAAATATCAAAACAAATACGTCGCGATGACGTAACATCGGTTAAAATTACTTTACAATGATTACTGATATTTTATACTCTAAAAATGTCTTAAACAAAATTTTAATGCACATTAAAATAAAGCTGAGAATCTGACGTTTAATTTTCCTATATTTTATCTATAAAAAGGAGAAAAATTATTGCTGTTATAAATAATCGAAATTTACATTTTCCTCCGAGTAAAAATATATTTAATCTCCGAAGCCTTCCTTTTTAATAAATAACTGAATGTAGAAGTAAATTTAACAGAATATTTCGATGGTAATATAAAATAAGGGTGTGAGATTTGTATATTTTACTAAAAAAACATATTTTAATTATTTAAATTTTCCCAGAATTTTTCACGAAACAATTGTCAACTCGTTAGTAAGACCCTTCACTAAACCTGAAGCAGAAACCTACAATATCGACCAAGTTTCAAATTCTAGAAGAAGTAACGTTAACCTATCAATTGCCGGTTTGACGGTGACGTCTAGGTTAAGATATCGTTACTTTTTCCAGAATTTGAAACTTGGTCGATATTGTAGGTTTCTGCTTCACTTTTAGTGAAGTGTCTTACTAATGCGTTGACAATTAAATATCTTACATATTGAGTTGATAAAGCTATGAAAATTTGTTGGATGTGGGCCTCTGTAGCTCAGTGGAAGAGCAATCAACCGGCAATTGATAGGTCCTGGGTTTCGAGCCCCAGCAGAGTAAGTCCTTAATTTTTTCATAGCTTTAAATTAATTTTTCATCTCCGAATCCTTTTCCTTGAAATATGCTATGTTTTCTTTTGTTTTTAGTATTTACCTGCATTGCTTTAAAAAAATTAACCCAAATTACCATTAAATCAAATACATTAAATAAATTTATATTTTAATCCATTTAAATATATTTAATTTTCGATTTCGTGAACGATATTAGCGTGGATTTTTAATAGAAAATCTCTCAAATTAAATAAAATTAATCTAATGGAGCAACAATAATATTTTTCAAAGAAGAAAAACTTTAATATTTTTAAGAAATAATTTTCCGCTACCTAAAAATATTACTCTTGAGTAAACATGGAGGGCTAAAATTTGTCATACTGGTGAATTTTAACGCAAATATTGCAGGAAACATATAGAGAACTTGCTATGTAATAATGACCATAGCGTTGTCAAGGAAAAACTAAAAATTTCATTTCAAAAAATGTTTTTTTAAATATTTTTACACTATTTGACCTAATGAGCTGAAAATTGATATACTAGTGAATTATAACAGTCTGAAGACAAAAAATTTATTTAAAAAACTTTTTGAAAATTTTTTTTTTTAATTTTGAAAAAATTAAAAAAAATTAAAAATTTTTAAGGGAATAAATGAGAGATTGTTTTCTCCCTTTAATTTTGTAACTAAAAATGAAAAAAATGGACAATTACTCGCACTGTTATGGCGGGTTTCGTACACAAATATTACAATACTTGCAACATTTATCGATAATTGGTAGGATAAGAAAACAGGAACTAATTTTGAAAATTTTGTTCCTCTACTTACTATTGCTTACAATATTAGATATACAATACTTTAATTTTTTTAAGTTATCTTTTTTATCAAATGATTTTAATACATTAAAAAAAATTTCTTTTAATTCTACCAATTACACAGGCACACACAAAAAAAGTCGTGACCCAAAGGACACAATCCCCTACCCCTATGTTTTTGGGGTCGCTTAAACCGAATATGACCATGAAAAATTTTTATGCTTGTCCATTTTCCCGCTACCACCCCCTCCCACCCAGTCACCGGGGTTTCAATTTCAGAGGGGCGCATGAAAAGACCCTAAAGCGGACTTGTTAGAAATGTTATTTAATAGAATTTTATTATTTAGAATATCATTATAGTAGAATGTATAATTGTTAGAATGATAGCTTGACTGAAAGAAAAGTAGAAAGAATTTTAATTTAGTAGAATATTTATTCGCCTGAACTATAATCTGGCAGAAAGTCAATTTGATCGAATTTCAATTCTCCAGAAATCTAATTTCACCGAATATCAATTTATGCGAATCGTTTTTTCGTAGAATCGTAATTTTACAGAAGCGTAATTAAATAGAATCTTAATATTGCCGAAAATCTTTTTGATAGAAATCTACTTTATCCGAATGTACATGTGTTCGAATATTAATTTACTAGAAATTCAACTTATCCGAATATCAATTTGATAGAATTATTTCGACGCGAATTTAAAAATTGACCAATCAGAAACTATCAAGAAAATTGTGATTGGTCAATTTCAGATATAAAAAAAGTCGAGTAGGATGTCTATTCCTATCTTTTTTGGGTCGCTGAATCCGAAAAAGTCGTCTAAAAACAAATACTTCCCTCACTTAACCCCGTAAAACCCCCTTAATACATCATAGGAGGGGGTTGGAATTTTAATTTTGACGAAAAATTGAGCAGGGTGTCTATTCCTATGTTTTTTGTGGCGCTGATTTCGAAAAAGTCGTATAAAAAACAATACTCGACTTTTCGTAAAAACTGTAATTCCAACCACCTCCCAGTGAGTACTAAGGGGGTTGTAGGTGGTTAAGGGAGGGAAGTATTTGTTTTAAGATGACTTTTTCGGATTCAGCGACCCAAAAAACACAGGAATAGACACCCTACTCAAGTTTTCGTCAAAATTAAAATCCCAGCCCCCTCCTAGGAGGGGGTTAACCCCTTCGCAGTCCAGCTAAAAATCGCTTGTGGTACAAAAACGATCGAAGAAAAAAAAGTTTCTAAAAATGTGATTTCATTGTAATTAAGGTTTTTGGAGTCGCAAAATTTGAATATGAAGTCAGTTTTTCAAAACTTAAAATGTCAGATCCAAAATGTCGGATCCAAAATTTTAAATTTTATCAGATTTGCTTAAAACTTGTTACTCGGGGGTTTTCGGGATCTCTGATTACGAATCCAATGTCAGATTTTCAAAATTCAAAATGTCGGATCCAATATGGCGGTAAAGAAAATAAAAAATCCAACGGATTTGTTTAAAACTTGTTACGCGCGGGTTTTCGGGGTCGCTGATTACGAATCCGATGTCAGATTTTGAAATCCAAAATGGCGGACCTAAAATTCGATCAAATTGCATGAATCTTGAAATTATCCGCCATATTGGATTTACCATTTTAATTTTGTAAATCTGACATCATATTCGTAATCAGCGACCCCGGAAACCCCCAAGTAACGAGTTTTAAGCGTATTTGATAAATTTTTAAATCTTCATAGTCGCCATTTTAGGTCCACCATTTTGAATTTTGAAAATATGATTTGAAATTCGGATTCACCGACCTCAAAAACCTTAGTATGCACTTGGTCATTCAAATGGAATTATGTTTAGTATTTTATTTTTAAGATGGACATATATGGCCACAGACGTAAAGGTGGCACGACTTTTTGTGGCCACATATGGGCCACGGACTGTCAAGGGGTTAAGGGAGGGAAGTATTTGTTTTTAGATAACTTTTTCGGATTCAGCGCCATAAAAAACATAGGAATAGACACCTTATTCAACTTTTTGTCAAAATTAAAATTCCAACCCCCTCGTAGGTGGTATTAAGGGGATTTTAGGGGGTTAAGTGAGGGAAGTATTTGTTTTTAGAGGAGTTTTTCGGTTTCAGTGACCCAAAAAGCATAGGAATAGACATCCTACTCGACTTTTTCTTATATCTAAAAATGCAACCACGGTGACTGGGAGAGAGGGTGGTAGCGGGATAATGGGCAAGCACAAAAATTTTTCATGGTCACATTCGGTTTCAACGACCCCAAAACATAGGGGTTGGGGGTTGTGTCCTTTGGGTCACGACTTTTTTTTGTGTGCCTGTGTTATCAATAAATGTTGAAAGTATTGTTTTAATATTTGAGTACGGAACCCGCCATTGCAGCGCGAGTACAACTCTCACTTGTCCAATTTTTGAAGTTAAAAAACACGAAACGGTAGTAGCGTAGTTAGGAAAGTTGACGGAAGAGAGCAATGGGTCAAATGCGGTGAACCAAGCACAGTACCGTTTCTCAAAGCGAGATCATTTACTGAGATATTCCGTTGTAACTCGCCCCTGGTCATTGACGGTCCAGTTTTAGATGCAGAGTGACCAAATATATATCTTCGTGTCACTCCCAATTGCGTAACTAATCGACCTCGACTTCCTAGCACGCAAAGGTCTGTGACTGAGAAAAAAACAAATGTATATATTCACGAATTGTGTTCATTGTATAAGTCTCTACGACTCTACGTTGTGATTGTTGTTTAACAAAAATTTCATTTTGATTTCATTTTTATTACAATTTTTTAAAATCAACTTTTCATAAGAATTTAAATTTTTAATTGGTAGTTTTAAAATTAATTTAATTTTTAAAAATGTTAATGCAAAATCTTCAAGTGTAAATTAAAAATTTTTGTCAATATCAATTCTTAGAATTTTTTCAATCTAATTTTTTAAAATTCAATTATTTTAAATATTTTCACTTAAATATTTCTGAAATATTGTATTAACGAAAATATTTTCACGTAAGAACTTAAAGGAAAATTTAAAATACTTCAAAATGAGTATCTAATCTGTGCATTTTGAATAAATAAAATTATAAAAAGGATTGAAAATAGTAATAATTAATTAGACATATAATTAATTAAAAATGAAATGAATAAAAACGATTCCAAATAATAATTCCAGCGAGATTAAAAGAAGAAAAAAGACTCAACAAAATTTTAAACCTGAAAAGAAATTTCAAAATATATTAACCTAAATTTTTGAATGAAATATCTCTAACAATAAAAGATTTACTAAATGTATTTAAAAATGAATTAAACGTAAATTAATATATCTAACAAGATACAATTTCGTAAATATAAGTTAATCTATATTACGATGTTCTTTTGTTTGGATTATTAATTTTAGTGAGATCTTATTTTGTTTTGAAAAATCCATTCATATAATTTGATAATTATTTATTAGCTTTCGCCCGTCGACGACCGGCATCATCAGATAATTTTAAAACTGAAATTACATACAATTATTAGTGAAAGAAATATATCGAAAAAAATTTCTGGAAGAACATAACCTATAACATAATAACACAATCTATAACTTACCAAGAGGGTTTCCTAGCGGAAATTACTAAATATATAATTAAAAAAAAACATTTTCTTATGTCAAAAGACACACTTAAAAAAGAAAAACATGTCGTTAAAAACAAAAATAACAAACGGAAAAAATAAAAGGAAAAACAAGACATGTGTTTGCATGCTTGATCCCAATTGTTCTAATATAATAGAGAATTAAAGTGATAGTAAGTGAATTTGAAAAGTACCTCCATACGTGGTAAGGAAGAACCCTAAATAGTAGATAAATTCAAATTTCACAAAAGCAGCAATTTAAGAAAATTCTGATACAAAATAAATATACTATTTAATTAGTGCTGAGAATTAACGAATGATAAAACTGATTTAAATTATTTAAATCCGTCTGTTTATTAACAGAGTTTTCGGACCTGAGAATGTGAAACATCTCTCTAAATTTCCTTCGTCTGTAATTGCGTTCGTTACATATGATGTTAGTAGCTCCGAAATTAAATAGATGGTCGTTTTCATGTGCATGAGTGACCAAAGCTGTTTTTCTACTATCGTTCTTACAATCCCTCCTGTGTTCACTCAATCTGTCTTTAATACATCTACCAGTTTCACCAATGTAGCAAGCTCCACATTGGCAAGGAACACAATAAACCAAATGCGATTTTAAATCAAAAGAAGTAGGGTCTTTATTTTTTGAAAAGATTTTAAACGTATCCTTGTCGCGTCTTTCTAAGTAGTTTCGCGATGATGCAATTTTATTGCGTTTTTTAATTTATTTTGAGATCACACGTTTTCTTGAGAATCTGCGCGTTGATTAATCTCTTAACCACTTCGGCGGCATGGCGTTCCATGAGTAAGTGGTAGAAGCGGCAAAAAGTTAAAAGTCTGTAGTCAAGTTAAACTTGCCAAAATAAAATATTCTTATTATTTGAGATAAATGAAGATGAATAGGACAAGAAAAAATTATTTTTTGGAGATGTTAAATGGTTTTATAAAGGTTTTTATGTAGATAATTTTTAATACTTTTTACGAATGGCGTTCCAATATTCACCCAAAATAGTTCACAATTTTGAATCTGTCTTTTTGAATTTTTGAAAATCCATTTAAGATTTATAATCTCAAATAATAAACAACATTTGGTTTGGTAAACTTAATTTGATAAAGATTGTTAAATACATATAAGTCAGACAGAGGTGTAATTGAACTTGTATTAAATTTAGATAAGAACTATACGTTTCCTTAAGAACTAGCGTATTTATATGTTCATTTGTTTTTTTTAATGCAGAGTTGCACACAAAAAAAATAATTTGGATTGCCATGATTGCCATATGGTAGGTTTTCTTCCTTAAGGTGTATCTAAAGAGAAAAACATTGTCCGACCTAAAAGTTAGTTCGTGTTCTCTCTTTACAGGCTTAAGGTCATGTTATTCAGTGGGAAGTTTTTCCATAGTAAAGTAAATGGGGCACGTGACCACTGAATAACATAACCTTAAGGGGGGGATGAATTTTGAGAAACTGATTTTTATGGTAATTTACTTATTTTCTATAAATAAAGCTGAATTTTTGTTTCATCTGAATGTTTTTTTGATTCAGTGACTTTAATAACATAAGAATTGAATTTTTTAAAAATATTAAAATGTCGAATTCAAAATGGGGGATCTAAAACGGTGGATTTAAAAAAAATTATTCAGATTTCCTAGAAACTTCTTACTTAGAGCTTTTTGGAGTCGCTGATTACGAATCTGACGTCTGATTTTGAAAATTCAAAATGGCGGATCCAATATCGCCTATTTGGTTTTACGTGCAGTACCTCCGCATACGCGTATTTCACTACACGGACCGCCTACGATCATAACAGGGTTGAGATACGCCCAACCAGCGCCAACAACTCAAGTGAGTTGTCTACCGATCCGCAGTGGTTCCCCGACTCCTCACCGAAGTGACAAGTCAAAGAATCTCCGCGGCCCCTCGGTTTGGGGCGGGACCTTTCTAATCCCTAGTGGCTCTGCAGTGCCACCACCCGAGTTGAGACTGCAGCTCACACAGCGAAGCACGGAAAAAGGCTTCTCGCTCAGCATCATGAGCTTTCAACCACTGACAAAAGGGGAATGGAAAAACGCATCTGTAAGCACGGAATCTTTTGCTTCCCGCAAAGGAAGTAAGAGAGACAATGCCCAGATTGCAGAAGACGGGTGCCAACGAATTGGAAGAGCAGTTAGTTGCAGTCGTCCTGTCCATGATAGCTCCCAATAAAATGAGAGTTAGCATGGGCAGTCCTCGTGCACTTCCAGCGGGGACCACGCGGAGGTTCTGCTCCCAGACCGAAGTCTCACCCAAAAAAAAAAAAAAAAAATCCCACCACCTACCATCACCACAAGGGTCCCAAAGCAAAGCAGACTTGAAACATTCACGCTCAAACACACCTTAACTGTTAGCAATCACCCAAGCCCTCGTGCTGAAGGCACGATCAGCAAATTCACACATACATTCATACTATTCCCACCACCCCACTCACATTCCATTCACCACCACCACCAATTACATTCATGCTATCAAGATCCCGGAATCTTGCATACATATCACACTCACACAACACATGCAACCAAGTCTCACTGGCATTGCCACAAGGACAGGCTGGGGAGTCAGAAAGTTTTCTCTTAAAGAGAAAAGCATTCAGACTCCCATGGCCCGTCAACAAATAGCACGCCCTGAGACCCGGATCAAACTTCCTACACCTACCCACAAACGTTACGTCGCGTATCCATTCATAAGTTACCCTCCCTTTAACACAAACATCCCACCTTTCCTGCCACCTTTCATGCGCTCTATCCACCACCAGTTTTTTCGCATCCAGCACATTTAATCCCTCCACCTCATTATCCGCGACTAAATCTAAAGGCGGATCCAATATGGCGGATAAAATTTTTTTTAATTTTTCTCATTTACTTCAAACTAGTTACTCGAGGGTTTACGGGGTCGCTGATTACGAATATGAGCCGCCGGATCGTAGAAGGGCACGTAAATTTTTCTCGGCCGAAATCGAAGTCTCCTGGACATCCAAAATTCGACTTTTGAATTTAAATATCTCATGTACATATCCTTATTGGAAATTTCATTGCGCATCTTTTTTTATTTTAAATTTTTAATGTATCTATTACCGTTTTCGAAATATAAGGAAAAAACTGTTTTTTTAAAGAGCGAAATTTTTATTGTTTTTTTCACTTCAACTCGCGATTACTCAGTAATTTCCCCGTTTTGTGAAAATTTTAGTTTACGAATTTTTCAATATCTCAATAAAAAATTAATAACTTTTTTATTTATAATTAAAACATCATTTTTCTTTTTTAGTCACTCGTAGGATAAAACGCATATTTTCGTTTTTGTTTCATTAAGAAATTCGTAAAATTGACTGAGTAATCGCGAGTTGAAGTGAAAAAAACAATAAAAATTTCGCTCTTTAAAAAAACAGTTTTTTCCGTATATTTCGAAAACGGTAATAGATACATTAAAAATTTTAAAGAATAAAAGATGAGCAATGAAATTTCCAATAAGGATATGTACATGAGATATTTAAATTCGAAAGTCGAATTTTGTATGTCCTTCTGTCTGATTCTTGGTATTCATGACCGTAATACACCTACAAAATCTTATCAAAACCGATTAAGATGTGCAAGAGAAAATTTGTCCACAAGAATCGGTGACATACACACACACACATACATCCGGACAATTGTTCCTCTTGACGAATTATATATACTACACTTGAAAATTTGTAAAAATAATTGATTTTAAAAAATTCGGAAATCGATATCACTATAAGGCTTCCTTTATGAGAAAGCAAAAAAGATGAGATTCTAAGATAAAAAGTTACGATCTTATATCTTAGTCCATTTTAGTCTTAATTAATCTAAAAAAGGGGTGACATTATACGAAAAGACTATAGATGTGAAGCCTAGCACACGTATTTAGCATCTAATACTCAACGAGAGAGTGCCAGAAGAAAGGTTTCAACAGCCGGAGTAGCGTCATTGAAGAGAGAGAAAAAGAGTTCGGCAGCAGGGGTTGCGTCGCCAATAGATAGTTCAATACACATTCGAGAGCCAAGACGGCGTCCAAGTCATGTATAGTATACTCAATCTGCTTACTCTTTCCCCACTCTGTCAGAACTGCTTAGCACTCCACACAGGTAATGTCATGTTTAAGAGAGGTTAATATTAAGAGGTTATACATATACAGGCAAGCGGTCGGAAAAATGCAGTTTTTCGGCATTTTTTTACTTATTAAAGCGAAAGTTTTTCTATAATGTTTTATATCTTTTAAAGTTTAAAAAAATATATTTCATTTGTGAAAATATTTTTTCTTTTGGCCTCTATATCATATCTCCCAATGGTCTTCGAAAAAAGTGTCCCGCGATGAAGATGATAACAATTTACAGAATCATCTGAAATCAAAAATTCAAAAAGATTCTGTTAGTATATTAAAAAATGTAGTCCTTAATCGAGGGAATTAAAAAAATATCACTTTTTGCCAAAATGGCAGCACAAAACAAAAAAAGTTCATTTTTCTGAATAAAAAAATCGTCTTTAAATGTTGATTAAGATTATAGTTTTAATTTTATTTAAAAAACTAACCATTAAGGTCAGCAAAAAGTAATTCTTGAGCTTGTGTGAAAATTAAAGCTAAATCGGTTCAGTGGTTTTCGAGAAATCGTGTTCTCCGCATTGAAAAACATAGTTTTGAGAAAAGCGATATATAAATGTTGAATAACCAATGTAACCGGTTAAACTCAGGAGAGGTGTTCTACTGTTTCCCTCTCCTCTGTCGAGAAAATCTAATTAACAGGTGGTACAGGCGAATGCGAGTACTCCTAATAAAGCCGTCTGTAGACGCAAATTAGGTATAATATGAGCCTCTGGAAAGTAAAACCACACATAAAATTTATCCAATCATTTTCATTGACCTGTAATAAATAAAAAAAATAATGCTTTTAAAATAAATTTTAACCAAGTTTATCTTTTGAAAGCAGATGAAATAAATAAAACTGAAATTTTTATTTAGCACATTAACTTTTAGGCGTCAGGTACTAATGAAAATGTCAGTACAAATTTTATATGTGGTTTTACTTTCCGGAGGCTCATATGTAGAAATTTAATAATTATGTAGAATAGTTATGCCTAATCAAAAAAAGTATTCCTCGGGGACTCTTGCCAAGTGCGTAAGGCCAATAGGGCAGGAGTATAAACAATAAAAAAAAATATATATATGTATGTGTTGGGTATTTATGTGTGAATATACATGGTTTTGAAACATGGTCGATATTGTAGGTTTCTGCTTCACGTTTAGTGAAGAATCTTACTAAATGAGTAAGCGGATCCAATAGTGCAGACTTTTTATAACAAACTTGGATTCACTTGAAACTTGTCACTCAGAAGTTTTCGAGGTCGCAGATGAGGAATCTAATGACAGTTTTTTAAAATTCAAAATGGCGGATCCAATATGGCAGACTTTTTTTTGAAAAATTTCTAGGATTCGCTTGAAACTTGTCACTCGGGAGTTTTGAGGGTCGCTCATGACAAATTCGATGTCAGTTTTAGTAAATTTACAATGGCGCATCTAATATGGCACACGCATTTTTAAAAACAAAATTTCGTTCTATTTTAATGATGCTTCCAAGTTTTACCACGTGAAGGTGTATGAACCAAAGAGTATTATTTTTTTTGTTTTTAGTTTAAAGAAAATGTTTTGAATTTATATTTTATGTCATACCAACAGATTAGCTCGGTCGGATAAACGCCTGGCTCGGCGGACGCTTAGGACCAAGGGAGTACTTGGTTCGCGCCCATAAGCCTGGGATTTTTCCGGCACGTGAGATAATCTGAGCGGGAGGTGTGACGTCGAAGTATAATGATGTGCACCGTCGATTATTGTCCGGTACACCATTAGAATTCGACTGTCGATAAACCGGTTGTACTCGGAGAGGTTTTCTACAGTTTCCCTTTCCACTGGCCAGAAAATCCATTAGATGGGTAGTCCAGGCAATTGCGAGTACTTCTTATTTCAAGCCGTTCTGTAGGCGCAAAACTTAGTATTAAGAATTGTATAGAAAAAAAAATTGTAAAGCGAGAAATTGTAAGAAACACTTGTATAGCCAAGTATGTAAGGCTGAAGACAGGTGTATAAACCAATAAATAAATATTTTATGTAAAGTTTCTTCGTTCTTCAATTGTGTTCCATATCGATAGTCATTTGTTTTTTTCCACCATTCAAATAGCCAAGTACACTGCTTTAATTCTATCTCTATCCTATTCTATTCATAACTATAAGTTATGTTTTGTTTAGAAAAAGAATGGGATAGAGATGGAATTGAAGCAGTGTACTTGACTATTTGAATGGTGGTAAAAAACAAATGAATATCGATATGGAACACAATTGAAGAACGAAGAAACTTTACATAAAATATAAATTCAAAACATTTTCTTTAAACTAAAAACAAAAAAATAATACTCTTCAGTTCGTACACTTCCACGTGGTAAAACTTGAAAACACCATTAAAATAGAACGAAAATTTTTTTTAAAGAAACGTCCGGGCACGAAATTGTGTCCCCTTGGTCCCTTCAGTTCGCCATCGTCGCAATCACCTATTTTGCGCCCTTGATACGAAAATAACTATTTTGTTCCAAAAAAATATATTTAAAAAATCAGTGATTTTTTGGGTTTTTTTTAAATCCACCATACTGGATTTTGTGTTGATCGAATCGCTATTTTGACCCCAGAATCTTGAAGAGCGACCCCTGACACCCCCTATACCTCATTGCTGCCATGATTCATTTCCTGAAAATACTTAAAATCGTGTGTTAAACTTTAAGTTAAAATTGTGGACATTTGGGCGTTAATGGGTTAATATTCAAGCTTGATTTATTTCAATCGGTTTATTCATTTAGAAGAAATAAAATTTTGTTTAAAAAGTATATGTGTGAGTATACATGTGTATGTGTTTATTGTACATGTGTAGTATACATGAGTATGTGTTTAGTGTATATGTGTGAGTATACATGTGTATGCTACTGTATATATATATATATATATATATATATATTATTATATATATATGAGGCATTCTTTGTCACCGTTACCCCCCTGCTCGCCAAAAATGGTCTGTGTTTAAATAATCAGTCGTAGGCTTAAAAGTTAGTTAAAAATAAATACTTTTAAATGCCGAGTGGCAGTTTTTCAAAATTCAAAATGGCGGGTCCAATATGGTGGACGACATGTTTAAAATGCATGCGATTTACATGAAACTCGTTACTCGGGGGTTCTTGGGGTCGCTGATTACAAATCTGAAGTCAGATTTCAAAAATTCAAAATGGAGAATCCAATATGGCGTTTAAAATTTTAAAAAGTTGTTGATTTTTATGAAACTTTATATCTGGGCGTTTTTAGGGTAACTAATAACATATCTGAAATAAAATTTAAAACATCAATATGGCGGATCAAATATATCGGAAAACTTTTTTAAATTTATGCCACTAGAATGAAAGTTGTCACTTGAGGTCCCAACTTTTTCTATTTATTAGATTTCTGTAAAATTTGAAAAAAACGTTAAAAAGGTCTCTGTGTTTTACAGGGTTGACACTGTCATTATTTTTAAAATAATGCCCACATTACTTTTTTGTTTTTTACTATTTTTAATTTTTTTCATTATAATAGATTTTTATTGCTTAACACAGTAATGAAATAACTATTTTGTATCTGAGGAAGTAAATGAAAAAAATCTAGCATTAAATGATCTCTTCATTTAGGAGATAAAATCTTTGTATTCTTTTTTTTCATTTCTTTAAGTCTTTTTTATTTTCGATACTTTTAATGTGTATTCTTCTGATGACTTCGTTGAAGAATTATGTCGCAAGCTCGAAAATTTAAAATCGCATTCGTTTATTTCAAAACAACAAGCTGAGTACTTCGAAAATCGGAAAAATAATCTTCGTGACAATCAAGTTCTAGTGACATTAGATTTTTCAGAAAATTACAAGTGTGTGATACAAGATGCAGTACAAGATGCAGTACAAGCTTTCCACTTTAATAATGATCAGTGTACTGTCTTCACTGTTGTTTGCTATTTCAAAAAGAATTCAACTTTAGAACACAAAAGTTTCGTTTTCTTATCTGACAGCACTCAACATGACACTTCTGCAGTCTACACGATTCAAGGTCTTTTAATTCCAGAAATAAAGAAGATTATGGATGTAAAAGAAATTATTTATTTCAGTGATGGTGCTAAACAGCATTTTAAAAATAGATTCCAAATTCGAAATTTGGTAAACCATGAGGATGATTTTGGTTTGAAAGCCGAGTGGCATTACCGTGCAACTGCCCATGGAAAAAATGCGTGTGATGGCATTGGTGCCGTTTTTAAAAGAGAAGCAGCTAGAGCAAGTCTTTTAGTCAAACCGACAGAGGCAATCACAACAGCTGACAGGCTTTACGATTGGGCGAAAGATAAGTTTAAAAAGATTACCATTATATTTAACGAAAATTAGAATATGAAATAGTGAAGAGATCATTAAATGCAAGATTCAATTCAGCTCCTGCAGTTCCTCAGATACAAAAAAGTCATTCCTTTACAGTTTTAGGCAACAAAAATCTATTAATTAAAAGATATTCAAACGGCAATAATAGCATTAATATTTCTTATTAATAAAGTTCAACAAAAAAATAAAAAATTTTAAATAATAAAATACAAAAAAATTAAAAATAGTGAAAAACAAAAAAGTAATGTGGGCATTATTTTAAAAATAATGACAGTGTCAACCCTGTAAAACACAGAGACAATTTTAACGTTTTTTTCAAATTTTACAGAAATCTAATAAATAAAAAAAGTTGGGACCTCAAGTGACAACTGTCATTCTAGTGGCATAAATTTAAAAAAGTTTTCCCATATATTTGATCCGCCATATTGATTTTTTTAAATTTTATTTCAGATATGTTATTAGTTACCCTAAAAACGCCCAGATATAAAGTTTCATAAAAATCAACAACTTTTTAAAATTTTAAACGCCATATTGGATTCTCCATTTTGAATTTTTGAAATCTGACTTCAGATTTGTAATCAGCGACCCCAAGAACCCCCGAGTAACGAGTTTCATGTAAATCGCATGCATTTTAAACATGTCGTCCACCATATTGGACCCGCCATTTTGAATTTTGAAAAACTGCCACTCGGCATTTAAAAGTATTTATTTTTAACTAACTTTTAAGCCTACGACTGATTATTTAAACACAGACCATTTTTGGCGAGCAGGGGGGTATGGTGACAAAGAATGCCTCATATATATATATATGTTGACGATCGACGAACCGATGTATATCTATGTATGTTGCCGAACGACGAAACGAGTAGGAAACATTTTAATATTATAGAGAAGATAAAGATAGTAACAAAAATGGGTATAGAATTAAATAGGGATAGAAAGGAAATAAAGTGAACAGTAAGAGGATAAAAGGCTATAAAGTAAGGGTTATTAAAAGAGATTGAATAAAATGGGAAGATGGAAAGAGATTGAGTTGAATAAAAAATGGCTAGCCGGGGATAGAAACAAGATTATTAAAAGAGATAAGTATATTCTTAGATGGAATTAGAGATAGAAAGATATAGGTGTGGATATTGAAAGCATTAAAAGAGATGAAATGAAGGTTTCTGAAAAAGATGTATACAGAAGGAGAGATAAAAAGTTATTGATGTTATAAAGTGGGAATGGACTAAGATAGAGAAACTTTATCTCTTTCTATCTCAGAGATAAAAAATATTCAAAGAGATAGGATTTCTATCCCTTTACTTCCAGCAGGGAGGTTGTACATTTGGTGTCCATTAAAACAAGGAGTTTTTCCGATATCATTTAAAAAAAACATTAGTGGTACTACTTATTGGTTTGTTGAAATGAAAATTGGCAGGAGGAAGTGGTAAACTCCAAGATGAAGTAGAAGAAGTATCAGAAAGGAATATTCAGAAGAGGTAGATGTTCTCTTCTTAAAAATATTATTAGTGAAAGAATTTAATAATACAATTTCATAATATTCTCTGAACAAAACTCAATTTGGTTTCGTGTTTCGGACAACATGTTGCTTTACATGAGAAAAAATTTTCTAATGGGCCTGGTTAAATAGCCGTCCACCAAACTCCGTAAATCCATATTGGACCATTTTATTTATCGAAAGGACTCACTTTTACAAATTTTAGGCTTTAAAATATACGAATACATTTGTTCCACAATATTTCGTGTTCTGAATCTCCTTCAGTAGAAATTGGCTGCTTATAAATTGGCATCTTTTTTCTTTACATCCCCATTAACACTATCAAATAATTGATCTAGGAGGATACAAAGATGCCCTGTATCTTCTCCACTTTCTTCCATTTGAAGTTTTCCACATTTACTATTAACGCGATTACGACTCATGTGAACCAATGCAGATGCAACGCTGTAACTAAACATTTGAGCATAGTATTTTACTCTCATTTTTGGATTTTATTTGCAAAGACGTGTGAATCTGTTAATTTTTTTAATAAGTTAAATTGATTTTCACTTTGATCTATTTTATATGCAGTTTCAATGTGTTTCCAAAATGCTACTTTTTTATTATCTGAAGAGAAAATTAAATTCTTGTTTAAAAGATTGTTTCGCATGCATTTTAACAAATGTGGAGTATCAAAGATGGGGATTATTTTTTCATTATTTATAATAATTGTTTCATTTTGGCTCCAAATAAACTTTAAATTAAACTTCTTTTCGGAGTTGCTTTATTTTTCAGATTTTTACACGATTAGCTTTTCTTTACGTTGTTTGTAAACTTGTTAGTAGTTTCTAATAAAGAAAAATTATTATTTTTAAACTGAAAATTCTATTTTCAATTTTTTTTAAATAAGTAAAATTAAACAATAAAAAAAATTGACGCATTGATAAATGTTTGTTTTACAATTTTGCGAAATTAAAAAAGTTTGATCCTCTTGTACCTTTGAAAACGATTGATTATTTTGCAACACCAAGTCTGATGGAATATTTTGGAAATTTGAACGTGACAAATCATTTTCAGTCATTAGATCTAACTCAATGTTTTTTAAATTTGAACACGATGGATTATTTTCAGGCGTTGAACTTAATAAATCATTTTGTGACACTTGATTTGTCTGAATGTTTTGTGAATTTGTACAAGAATGATCATTTTTAGATACTGAATTTAATTCATCTTCTTCCCAGTGAACATAACTTTCTTTTGCAAATTTGTACATCATAACGTCGCATAAACCTTAATAATAATTATAATTTTTTTTAATAAAACTGTTTAACAAATATATATATTATTAATACCTTAAGGCGGTGTCAAAGTCGATGCGATTTTCCCATTAAAGCTCAATGCAAAAATCCAATCGACTTTGACAACGCCTTAAAATATAAAATGTTTTACATTTAGGGAAGGAACGTAGGTATAGTAAATAAAAATAATTTTATATAGTTATATTCATATTTTTTAATTGTTTTTAATGTAATCAGATTGACAAAAGTTTTATGAGTGACAATATTTAAAAATCATTTTGGCAACGCCCATTTATATTCACTAAATCTTTATAAATAAAATCAGTCTTTTGTCTGTACATTGCTTAGAATTTGTAAATTCATGTTTATTTTATCTACTCAAGTAGTAAGAATTCCAAAAATGACAATAAAAAAAATTATGTATTAATATCTGTCCACAATATATTGTCCGTTAATAACTCAAAGACGGCTTTACCGATTCTATATATCCTAGCATAGCTAAAAGCATGTTAAGAATGAGTAGAAGTGTTAATTTTTGTGAGAAAAAAGGCTGTTTGAAAAATGTGATTTTAGTGCTCGGTTTGTTTACATTTTACAATTTGGACATGCCCTTAAAACGCTCTGTTTGTAATTTATGTTTATTGTATTAACCCTCGGAGAACACACCTCTTTTTAAGACCAGTTTTCAAAGCTGAACCAATTTTAAACTGCTCATCTAATCAAACTAAATAATTTTTTTAAATACATAGTTTGAACTCTGCAGAATAAGCCTGTTTACTTGAAAATCCTTAAAGAAAGATAAAGTTTTTCGTAAAAAACGTGGGGTCAAAAAGACCCCATGTGTTTTCCGAAGGATAAGGAAATTTAAAAGTTTTGGTACCTTTTCTAAGAAAAAATCATCAAGATTAAGCCAAATAATAAAATATGCGACTATTTCTGTGTGTAAATGAAAATAATACATTTTATTCGAACTTTCGTGTGAATTAAAAGTGAAGTAAAAAATGTGAAAAAAAAGAATGCTAAAGATGAAGCTAATTAAAGAAACAAGACTTATTGGAGGAAAATTCTATCTCTGTAAACTTTCAGCTCGCGTGAAAAAGATTAAGAAGTGTACCTGATTACTCATTCTCTTTATCGGAAATAGTGTTGTCGCAATAATGGACAACATATATATATAATTTTATATTTACTTCTATTTATAGATAATATAAATATATTATCCTAATATAAATTAAACATGTATTTTGACATAATGCAAGGACCTACACAGGGACCACTTTTTGACATATAGGTAAAAAAAGATCAAATAAAACATGGATTTTGATGTAATGTGGGGCCGTTATTTATTCTCTTTTTGACCTGCAGGTAAAAAAGGTCTATTTTGACAAAAGTTTTGACTTGTGTTTTTTAACCTATAGGTCAAAAAATAGGTCACATTAGACATAGATTTTGACGTAATGTGATGCCGTTATTTATCCTCTTTTTGACGATTTCCCCCTAACTAATTCTTATATATATATATATATATATATATTAATTTTTATTTTCAAATCATGTTCTCTTAATATGAATGCATGGTAATAAGTTAGAGTAAATTATATCAGGCGATACTAAAAGAAAGCACTTAAAAAGAATTTTACTTTACGGACATGATTATGATCTTATGGTGCACTTATAGATATTTCTTTATACCTAAAGGTAAGAAAATTGGTTATATTTGCCATAGATTTTGCAGTATCATCAAAGGCATTAATACGACCCTTTTTACTTTCAGCTTTACCAATAAATCAAATCTGACATAAATTTTGACATAAATTAAGGGCCATTATATGAACGTTTATGACATGTAGGTAAAAGAAGAATGTAAAATTACATGTAGATTTCGACGTAATGTAACAGACGTTTGTCGGCCTCTTTTTACCCGTAGGTCAAAACTGCCCTAAAATTGTCCTAAATTTTGAGGGTAGCAGAAATTATTTAACAATTTTTGACATTTAGGTCAAACTTCCCTAAAATTGACCTAAATTTAGAGGGTAGCGGAAATTGTTTGTCAAATTTTGACGTCTAGGTCAAAACTACCCTCAAAATTTGACTAAATTTTAATGGTAGAAGAAATTGTTTGTCAAATTTTGACGTTTAGTTCAATACCGCCCGCAAAATTGACCTAAATTTTGAGGGTAGTGGAAATTGTTTGTCAAATTTTGACGTTTAGGTCAATACTGCCCTCAAAATTCACCTAAATTTTGAGGGTAGCGGGAATTGTCTGTCAAATTTTGAAGTTTAGGTCAATACCGCGCGCAAAATTGACCTAAATTTTGAGGGTAGTGGAAATGGTTAAATTTTGACGTCTAGGTCAAAAATGCCCTCAAAATTGACCTAAATTTTGAGGGTAGCAGGAAAGGGAAGTGAATGAATCAGCGGCGGCGGCGGCGGCGGCGAAATGATTTTATATTAATAGGGATAGATATATAAAATATGATAGATATATGTATGATAAAATCGTTTATAATTTACGTTGCATTTTATAGTTTTTTAAACAACATAGAAGAAATTATGAATATTTTATATAAATTATTTTTTTTTATACATAATATTTAGTAAATACACTATTTTTTAATTAAAACTAAAAATTTAATTCATTTTCCAGTGTTTTTTTAATGAGCACTGGAACCAAGAATGAAGACACAGAAGCATTTCAGCATATGATATTTAATAATAATAAAAACAAGTAATCAGTTTTTGAGACAAAAACATTTTTTTAATGCAAAAAATAAAAAAATTTGCATTTTTGATTATTTGAAAATAAATTGTAACTATTGTTAACAGATTACTTGTTTATTATTAAATAAATATTTACTTGAATCAAATAATGTTTATTTAAGTCAATTAAATGGTATTTACTTTAAATACTTAAATTATTGGTTTAAACACAATTAAGTTGATTAAAATAAAATGTATTTCAATCAAGTTCATTTCATTTGAGGAGCCGGAAGAAAAACTCAGCGAGCGCTCGAATGCATGCGCTAAAATCAGTCGGGTAGCAGTGAAAGGCTCAGAGGCGCTCACTGCTCCCCGATTGGTATTCACGGTGATCTTGAAGCAAAATAAAGTTTTTCTACGTCGACAAAAAAGAATCATTTGTACAATCTTTAAAAGCGTCATCTCAAGATTCAAAATCAATAAATATTGAAATCCTAGCTGCTCATCCTAGCGTTTTTTAACCAATACTATTTTGATTGAGGTGTACTTGCGTTTGCGAAGGCAAAAAATTGGCCCTACTTTAATAATTTTTTTCGCAGTCATAATATTTAAAAGATTAAAATCTGTTTTTGTACCTTAAAATACATTATTAAAACTACAAAAAAAAATTGTTTCGCTTTTCAACTATCTTATATTTATAGAGAAGACAAAGTATGGAGATCTCTAATTCGTAAGATTATGCGGTGCTTTCGATAGAGACACTCCTGACAGTCTAAAAAGAAATCTGCCCGGACCATGTTTTTCGGACTCAGGGCACCTCAAAACGCAAAGATTTCATAAAATTAGCAAATGTCAAAATTTGACTAAAACTAATACCTTCTCATGTGATGAGAATGTAAAAAAAGTAAAAAAAACGAAAATGGCGCCCTTTCAAAGTCAAAAATTTAAAAGATCAAAATCATTATTTCTTAAAAATTGACTTTAGAAGGTCGCCATTTTTCATTTTTTTAAATTCCATCACATATGTCCACTAAATTTGATAAAATATAAATTATTAAATAATTTTCAATGAAGAAAAAATTAAATTTGACCTTTAAAATGTGCAGATCCCATTTTCACTAACGAGTGGTTTTAATGTACATAAAAAATTCTTTTTTAAAAATTTTTTTAATCCAGCCTTATGAGAAGAAAATTAAATTTTTTTCCTTAAATTTAAAATAAGACCTTTTTTTATAAAAATATTTTAAACTTGATTTTATATTCTTAAAGGAGAGGAAATAACCTTTTCAAAAATATATAATAAAAGTTCAATCGGTTCAGATTTGTAAAAGTTATTTAAAGACGAAGTTTTATGATAATGCTTGAAAGTAAAAAATTCGAACTCCTGTATCTTCGGAACGCATAGTTATAAGGTCCGACCGTTACATAATTGAGTGTAGGTCTATTAGGACTACTATTTTGGCAAATATCAACCCGATCCCAAAACTTTTTTTTAGGTGGGAACAGTTGAGGAATTTTGCCCCGTATATTGTGCATTCTTGTACAAGCAGTTTTATCGTATTAAAAAGTATAAATTGTTTAATCATATAAATTTGTAACTATTTTATTAACAAAATACAACTCTTATTTGCGAACAGTTGTCTATAATTCAAATTATAAAATCTAACTCGAATTAAATTGATTTGTAAAACGTAAACAAAATAATTTTAGAAATTAAAAATGTTTTAAAATGAAAATCATATTTCTTTTAAGACCACCGTGTATTAGAGACTGTGTTTTCGCGCTCAGCCAGTTCTTTTTCCCGTCTCTTCATTTTAAAATAGACAAGTAATCGGTTACTATAATGAAATAATTTTTTTCAGTAAACATTGAAATTCTTAAGTTTTGGTACCTTTTTTGTTTGCTTCATTAACCATGAAATAACCATGAATTCTAATGTAAAACCTTCAATTTTCCAATTTAAAAAAATTTAATTATTTAAGTAATCTTTAACGTCCGAGATCCTTTATAAATTAAGGTAAATTAAACGAAAACATTCGGGTAATGAATAAAATATTTATTTACTCCAACGTTTCGAAATCTAAATGATTTACTCTTCAGAGTATCAGCCTTAGTAATAAAAAGATGTTTGTTGTTTTTTAGAAAATTAGTAGTTTAATAAAAATTTTTAGCTATTATTCTGTCAGATTGTGAAATAAATTTAGGTTTTTTTATATAACACGAACTAAGAGTTAAAATTTTATGTCTTATCTCCTCTCTAATTTCTTTAGGAATACTCATTAAGCCATTCTCCAGATCTTTAACAATATTAAAAATGTGTGAATTTTTCGAAGTCATAAATGTAGAACTGAATTTGTCACCTAGTCTTAAAATATCATTTATCTCATCTGTTATGGTCGCATCAGTAAAATTTTTAATCCATGGATCATTAATATTGTTTTGAAGAATTTTCTTATGTAAATTTAAGACAATTTGTTTATTATTATTACAATTTTTACTCAAGTTTTAAAACTTACTATTAAAAAATTCGTAATATGTGGTCTGTTATATATTACAATTTCATGAATTTTTTTATCAGGAATATAGTTCTTTAATTTATCCAGAACATTGTTTTTGAGTTTGTTTAAAAAATCTATATGATTGTGAATGTCACGAATTTAATGTTTCTTATTTGATATTTTATATTATATGTGATAGAAATGAGTTTTTTCTTCACAGAGTTGCTATATAAAAATAATTTTGAAATATATTTTGTAATATTGTCTATATGTTTTGGAAAAAGATCGCTATGTCTGCAATTAATCAGGAAGTCACTTCTCTGACTGCTAATATCTATCTCCTTCCATATTTCGAGCCATGTTTTAACTAAGTCGAATGCCTTAGAGCCATAGAGTGATTTAATTTCTTGTAGAAACATGGTTTCAACACAGTATTATTCGATGCGTATAAATAATTATTTAAGTAATCTTGAACATCCGAGATCCTTTATAAATTTTGGTAAATTAAACGAAAACATTTGGACAATGAATAAAATATTTATTTACTCCAACGTTTCGAAATCTAAATGATTTACTCTTCAGGGAGTCTATCCAAAAAAAGAAAGTTAGTCTCAATTGTGTGTTTTCGGTTTATTCAGATGGTGACCTTTTTGCAAAATTAAAGACTTATAGATTGTTGATTTTTGGAATTGTTATATCATAACCTCACTTCGAACACTAAAGTTTTTGTGCAGTTATTAACGAATATTTCTGAATATTCAAATAAAGTTTGTGTTCTCTAAATTAATTTTTGTTGTGGATAAAATGGCATCACATAATGTTGTAGAAAGATGTGCAAAGTGTAGTAGGGATATTGCACGTGCAGTACCTGTTTATTGCACTGGATGCAACCTGCCTCATCACCCAAGTTGTGCGTCACAGATACCTACATTATCTGATGGCTCATTCACGAGGTGCTGTAAACCCAGTTCTTCATCTCCATCTTTTGATTCCCAGGATTCCCTATCAGCTAGCAATTTCGATACAGTGATGGGAGCATTGAATAAACTGGCACGTGCACTTTCCACTAATTTCATCACCATGAATGAAAATTTCGCAGACATAAATATCAAGCTTGACGACACACTGTCTAGACATGATAAGATTGAAGGTAGGGTCTCTTCTCTGTCTGATCGTATAGCAGCCGTGGAAGGGAGACTTGATAAATGCGAGACTACTCGTTCCGAAAAAGTTGATCCCAAACTAAATGCAAGTGATTGTGACAATAAAATATTTGACAGGAATGAAAGGAAACAAAATCACGTACTATTTGGTCTTCCTGAAAACGACACATCTAATACAACAGACTTAAGAACACAAGTAATTAACAAACTCAAAAACTCAATAAATGTTACTAATCTTGAAAGAGCTAAAATGCTAAGAATCGGTTCAAATGCGCAGGTCCCTCGAAAAGCCAGACCGGTAAAAATTGTGTGTGTAACAGTGGAAAGGTTTTTTAGACGCATCTTTTGAGCCCAGAATGAACATTTTTCGTTCATATTCACCGGAGATATTAAACTTTTAAAAATAAAAAATTTTGGAAAATAAGACTTTTTTGAAAATTTTGTTGACAAATGTAGATATAACATTAACCCTATAGTTACCAACTTGTAGAGCATTAATACCCCTTCGATTGACCTATTTTTAAAGCTATTTCGATTAGAAATAAAGAAGTTATTAATATTTTAAAAAACAGAAATTGTGAAAAAAAAATTTGTCATGTGAAAGTATTAAATAAAGAGAAAAAAATATTACAGCACTTAAGAATAATTGTTCAAAATTTATACTTTTATGTTATTAACATCTCTATGAGGAAGCAAAGTGTTCATCAAATAAACACAAGATTTACGAAAACGAATGAAAAGAGTACAAAAATTATAACAAAAATTAATAACTTGGCAGCGGTTTTATTTATTTTTTTCATATATAATTTTATTTTATAATTTTAATTTTGTACATTTTTTTGGATAGACTCCCTGAAGAGTAAATCATTTAGATTTCGAAACGTTGGAGTAAATAAATATTTTATTCATTGTCTAAATGTTTTTGTTTAATTTACCTTGATTTAAAAATTCAATAAAATTCTACAGAAAAAATAATTATTTTAGTCGATTCTTGATCTCGTTTTCTGTGATCCACTCTACATTACAGTTATGTTATCAACTTATCCTATTTTGCCAATCGATAATTATCACCCACCGCTTTTGATTAATTTTAATATTGAATCTAAATTTATACAAACTTTTGAACATGTTAATTCAAAATTTAACTTTAATAAAACTGATTTTGCTGGGTTGATTACTTTTATTAATTCAATAGACTGGGATAAAGAACTTGATACAAATAATGTAGATGATGCTGTTGACATATTTTATAATATTTTGTACAATGCGTTTAACATATTTGTTCCTATAAATACTATATATAAATCTAATTATCTCCCTTGGTTTACGCTTGAACTAAAAACACTTGTTATAAATAAAAAAATTGCACATGCAAATTATATGAAAAGTAAAACTCGTTACAATTATTTGTTATTTTCTAATTTGAGATCAAAATGTAAATCGTTATCAAAAAATTGTTATAATAATTATATCTCTAATTCTGAGAATTCAATCATTGATAGCCCGAAAATGTTTTGGAATTATATCAATAGTAATAGAAGAAATCAACGCCTTCCCAATGCCATGATTCTTAATAATGAAACTGGTGAATGTCCTATCACAATTGCAAATCTTTTTGCTAGACACTTTAGTTCAGCTTGACCTTGACAATCTAGATATCTGGTGTAGGACGAATCATAGGTCTTTTAATTTGGAAAAGAGTGCAGTGATCTCTTTTGCAAAGAAAACCTCGTTTATATATTGTTATACTGTTGATTCTAAAGAGTTGTCAAGAGTGACTCGAATTCGAGACTTGGGTGTTTTGATCTGTAATGACCTGTCTTTTAATGAACACATTTCTGAAATTATATCTAAAGCTCTAAGATCATTGGGATTTATAATTAGAAATTCAACTGCTTTTCATAATTTAATGACGCTAAAAATTCTGTACTTCACGTTGGTCCGTTCAATATTTGAGTATGCTGTAATTATTTGGGTGCCTTATTACACTTATAATATAATTAGATTTGAGCGTGTTCAGAATAGATTTCTTCGTTTCGCAGCACGTCAACTTAACGTTCCTTATGATATACGTTTGCATGATTACACTGCTTTGCGATCAAGACTATGTATACCTAGAATCACGTCTAGATTTTTTTATAATGATATGTCATTCTTATATAAATTAATAAATGGGTTTCTTAATTGCCAATCGCTTCTAGCATTGATCAATTTTAATGTGCCAAAAAGACACTCTAGATTTTTTACTCTTTTTTTACCTCATTTCATAAAACTAACTATGGCAATCACTCTTTAATAAGTAGATTAAGTAGAGAAGCCAATAGTATATCAAATGAGATTCATTTTTTTGACAATAGTCCTAACATTCCACTTATATTTGCGGCAACTTGTTTACAAAAACAATTAATCTGATGATCACCTAGCCACCTAAGCCTTAATTTAGTTATCTATATTTAATAAATTGCTTTTGCAATACTTTAGTTTTAAGAGTACTTTGTAGGAAAGGGCACTGTCCCGTTTATTGATTAAATAAATAAATAAATAAAAATTTCATGCGAATTCAATTATTAATTTACAAATTTTTTACAAATTTCTTTGCAATCATTCAATTATTATCATAAATAATAAAACTCAACGAAAAAATTCAATTATTTTTAATATCAATTTTAATCAAATTCCTCGAAAAATGTAGTTATTTTTAAGTTTTTATTTAAAAAATTTCTAATAAAAAGATCTCTGTATAATCGATATTTTATAAAATTCAATTGTAAACAAATGAAATTGAAATTCGCAAAGAATTTTATTATTTCTAAAATGTAATGGAATTCTTGCAAAAATTTTTTAAAAATAATTACATTTTTGGTGAAATTTATTTTAATAAATTGTATTAAAAATAATTAGAATCTGATTAAAACTTTTATTAGTTATGAAAATATTATTTCTTGCGAAGGATTTTATTGCAATTTTTTAAAAATAATTTATTTTTTTTTACTTTTAGGGAAATTTAAATTATTATTACAATTTTTTAAAAATAATTTAATTTTTTCTTAACTTTTAGGGAAATTTAAATTTTTTAAAAACTTGAAAATATTTTCATGCTTTCTAATAATATTCTTATAAGTTGTTGAATTGCAAAAAGGTTTGGATTTGAACTTTTTGAAAATCTTAACTTTTCTGGAAAAGTAATAATGATTAAATATTTATTTACAAAAGAATTTCCCAAGCGGAAAAGTCGGACGAATGCCTGATCATCCAACCGTCAAGGATCCGCGCCGGATGAATCGGAGAGTCAATACCAATAGAGGCAGTCTGTACCGATTAGGGTGTTAATGTCTGCTGGCGCGGTACTAAGACGGATACGACCGCCGCGCCGGATCAAAACTTATACTGTGTTGTAATGGCTGTGCGTCAGGCTCGGTACAGATTTGATGCCGCCGCACAACTGGCGTTGTACTGGCATTCGTCCGCCTGGAAAAAGGAGCGGTGCAGGCATTCTACTGGAACGTGACTATGTGTTGTAATGGCTGCGCGTCCAGCTCGGTAGATATTTGATGCCGCCGAACTACCAGCGTTGTACTGGCATTCGTCCGTCTGACAAATCGACAGGTACATGAATTCTACCGACTGAGAACTAATAACATTTATATTTTTATTATTGGGGTCGTCTATAAAGTATGTGATCCTTTAGGGGGTGGGGGGGAGGTCAGCAAAATATCACACTCCATGTTATTTGTCTATGGAAAAATCAACATGAGGGGGAGGGGGTCTAGATAATTGAAACTATGATTAAGATTTCAATTAATAATAATAATATGCTAAGAATATGGTTATTGTCATTGTTTTTTGAAAGACTTTAATGTTTTCCAGGCAAATTATTGTTTTTAATTAATACATTATTTAGAATTTTCAGAAATAGATTTTTTATAATGCAAAAATTTAGCTATAGTTTTATTGTTTTCAATCAAAATTAATCAATCAAAGTGAATAAAATAATAATTATAGTAATACAAATTTTAAAACCATTATGTTGTAAAACCTTTTTTGTAGAAGAATTGTTTAAAGTTTAAATATTAAAAAAAAAGAATTAACAATACAAGAATATAAAATTTAATAGTAAAAATTAATGAATTTGAAAATAGGTTTTAATTATATTTTTTATTTATTAATTAACAAATAAATTAAAGAATTAAATTTCTTTGTTATATTTAAATTTCTTTAATAATTATAAATAAAGTATACAAATAATAATTTATAAATATAAAAAATTTAATATGAAAAATAGTAAACAAATATAATAATAATAGAATAATTAAACAAATTAAAAGTTAAAAATATTCTAATAAAACACAGGATTTATTTACAGAATATTCATAAAATGCTAAAATATTCAAAAGTATTTGTAAATGTATTATTTATTGTTGTATATAAGTTGCAAAAATTGTTTGCTTCGTAGCGGTATTGCATATCGACATTATTATGCTCACATCCGTATGCGAGCGAATAGCGTATTAGACTTCGGTGCGTAGATTTGGAATAGCTTGGGCTTCGTGTCCCACTTGCGAGCATTGAGAATTTCAATGTTTTAAAAATGCTTGAAATGATCTATAAATAAATATTAATTAATATGCACCAAGCATTGTTAATTAATTTTTTTTTCATTTTTCAAAAGAAAATATAATTTAGTCTGTCTAGACGGACGAATGCCGGTAGAACGCCGGTCCGGTCAAGTGAGTCATCTTTTGAAACAATATTTGGCCCGCCACGGTTGCCCGACGGACGAATGACGGTACAATGCCGGTTGTTCGGCGGCATCAAATCTGTACCGAGCCGGACGCGCTGCCACTGCAACACATTGTCATGTTCCAGTAGAATGCCTGCACCGATCCCGTTGTCTCGCGGACGAATGTCAGTACAGTCTTACCGACGTCTGTACAGGCGCGGTACAATGCTAGTGTTAAATTTTCGCCTGGGTTATTGATGTTTTAAAATAATTTTACAATGAAACAAAATTCGTAAATAAATATAATAAAACATTCTTTGAATATAATTATATTCATTTCTTAGAGTGATTCAGAATATTCTTTAGGATCAGGGGAAAAATAAAAATTTTCTCTAGAAGAACAAGAAAGAAGCTATCAAAAAAGCCCCCATTTTAATAGTTGGTGATTAAGGAAAAAATGCTTTGACCTATAACAAATATATGTGAATGCAGAACGCGTGACCCAGTGCCTCTTTATCCATTGGCCCATGGAATATTTCCATGCTTTAGAAAAAAAGATTTTTTTTGGCGTTATATGTTTGTTCGTTAAGACTTCCTCTCGAGATTATTAAAGGGAGAGGATGAAGAATTATCTTACTCCCACTCTTTACCAACAATCCCCCAATAATAATTACCGTGTTCGAGTGGCTCTGCTTTTGTTGGATTCTCCGTTGCTTCTCTTATGTTTCACGCTTATTTTTTTGTATCTTTTTTTTGCAATTTAACCAGGATGCAGGATGTAAGGTTCGATCACCATGAAGAGATAAGTCTCTCTTTTCATCTTTTTTTCCTCCTCGCTCTGATTGGGTAACTACACCTTGCTTCTTTGGCTTAACGGCCGAGCGATCGTCCTTTAACACGTACTGTTAAGAGGTTCGACCTCTCTTTGTCTCTCTCATCTCTTTCGATAAGGTTCGACGACTACATTCGTCCTCGTGACCTTCCCGCGGAAATTAACTGAAAAATGCCAACGACATCTCGCAGTAACGGTATTATCGCGATTTTTTTATATTATTATTGCAATTGAAAATTATTTAGAAAAAAGTTTTCCAGATTTTGATTTTTCTCAAGTTATCCCTTTTTAAAAAAATTAAAAGATAAGAAAATAACAAATATGTCATTCAAAAGATTATTAAATTCTAAGATTAAAGGTACATGAGTGGAAATATTAATAATTTATTGGTGATTCTCCACGTAACCGACAATCTCATGTCCCTTGTGTTTTTTAAGAAATAAATTGCTCATAAGGTAATGAATTCAACGTGAAAAAGTAACACTAGTAATTACCCAGGCGGAAATTTACCACTAGTATTGTACCGCGCCCGTACTTACGTCGGAAAGACTCGGTACAGACTTGATGCCGCCAAACAACCGACTTTGTACCGGCATTCGTCTGTCTAGCAACCGCCGTGGGACAAATATTGTTTCAAAAGACGACTCGCTTCAGCGGACCAGCGTTCTACTGGCATTCATCCGTCTGACAACCCGAGAGGTACAGGCTTTCTGCCGACTGAAAGCTAATATAATTTATATTGTTATTATTAAGATTTCAATTAATAATAATATGCTAAGAATATGGTTATTGTCATTGTTTTTTAAAAGACTTTATTGTTTTCCAGGATAATTATTGTTTTTAATTAATAGGGGAGTGCTGTTAGGGTTGGACAGGTGTTAGGGTTGAGCCATCGCGTTTATTTTGTTTTATCACACTAACGCCATCTGTTTTTGTACTTAAATTTTTGCTACTAATGACAGTCAACTTTTCACATGAGTTTCAGTCAAGTATACGAACGTATACTTTTGTTTTTTGCGAGTCATTGTTATACGCTCAACAGAAACTTTTTTGTGGTGTCAAAAAAGAGAAGTAAATGTAGAAGAAATATGCCAAAGACAAAGTAAATTTATTGAAATTGTTTATTAAGATGTTATACGAAAATGTAAAAAGAAATTTGGGGTTTTGTGTGACGCGTTTGTGTTCTGTGTGGTATGTCGCAAAACGACGCGTGAGTTAGCGTTGAGCCAGGCGGTGTCGTAAGGGTTGAACCGCCCAAAATTTTGCAATTACGAAGTGTACTTGCAACAGAAATTCATTTTTTGACTTGAGGAGGAGTCAAAAACTTTATTTCTAACGAAAAAAGAGGAAACAAATTTTTTCGATAATCTTTTTTTATTGTTTTAATTTAAAAATTTTTTATTTCATTCTTAAGAAATAAAATATCTAATGTTATGCAAAAATGTACAATATGGGATTTTATTTTAATTTCATGGTTCCTTTCCTCATTTTCAAGTGTCATTTTATTATTTGAAGGACATTTTTAACCATTTACCTAAATATTTCATTGATTTTCTACAGTGGCTCAACACTTACACCCATGTTCAACCCTTACAACATAATTTCTTTTTTTAAATTGCTTATAACTTTGAAACATTTGGCCAAATTTGTTTGCAATGTACTGCAAAAACATTGCATTTCAGTTGATCTTTCCAACAATATGCGCGAAAACGTGAAATGCGCACTGCAGAGGAAGTTATGAAGAAAATTCAAAACTATGTCCAACCCTGACAGCACTCCCCTACATTATTTAGAATCTTCAGATAGATTTTTTACAATGCAAAAATTTAGTTATGGTTTTATTGTTTTCAATAAAAAATTAATAAATTAAAGTGAATAAAATAATAATTATAGTAATAAAAATTTTAAAACCATTATGTTGTAAAACCTTTTTTGTAGAAGAATTGTTTAAAGTTTAAATATTTAAAAAAAAGAATTAACAATACAAGAATATAAAATTCAATAGTAAAAATTAATGAATTTGAAAATAGGTTTTAATTATATTTTTTATTTATTAATTAATTAATAAATTAAAGAATTAAATTTTTTTGTTATATTCAAATTTCTTTAATAATTATAAATAATGTATACAAATAATTATTTATAAATATAAAAAATTTAATATGAAAAATAGTAAATAAATATAATAATAATAATAGAATAATTGAAAAAATTAAAAGTTAAAAATATTGTATTAAAACACGGGATTACAAATACTTTGGAATATTTTAGCTTTTTATGAATATTATGTAAATAAATCCCGTGTTTTAATACAATATTTTTAACTTTTAATTTTTTCAATTATTCCATTATTATTATTATTATATTTATTTATTATTTACAACTTTAACGGGTTATACCCTTGATTACATTTACAAAAAAGAAGAATTATAATAGTATAGGAAATATATATAAGCAGTACATAAAACATCAAGCATTTTCGTGTGCTATTTAAAACGCATTAATCAGTGACAAATTCAACTGTCCTTTAAGAGCAGAGTGTGAGGAACCAAAAAAATTTACATCTTTATAGAAATTTGCTTCTCTGCAAATACGTGACAATGGACAATTCTCACCATAATTAGTACGATGGAAGGGTATACGGAAAGTGGCAACACTTCTAGTGGAAATAATCGGCGCTGATAAAGAAATAAGAGATAATATAGAAGGAGAATCGATATGTCCGTTAAGAATATGATAAAGAAAGTTTAAGCCAGAAAATAAAAATCGAAACTCTATTGAAGGAATTTTAAATATGGAACGCAGTTCTCGATAGTCATGCGAAAATCTGTCATAATGAACATTAAGCTGATACGCCATAAATCTAAGAAAACGATTTTGGACCCGCTCTAGCCGTTTTTTGTGACATTCATAGTAAGGGGCCCATATTATAGAGGCAAAATCAAGAACTGATCTTACCAAACTAAAATAAAGCGTTTTTAACACCAAGGGATCATAGAAATCTCTCGATGATCTAACAATCCGCCCCAGTACTCTTAAAGCTTTATTTACCGTTATATTTAAATGTTCTAGAAAATTTAATTGAAAGTTATAAGTAACACCTAAGTCGAGAGCACTGGAGACAGATAATAAGATTTTAGAATTTAAGTTATAATAAAATCTTATTACTTTACGTCTTTTAGTAAATGTAATTACAGAAAATTTTTTTTTCATTCAAGGGCAGATTGTTAATAATAGACCAACGAAAAATTCCCTCTACGTCCTCCTGGAGATCCAAGGCTGAGCTGATTGATTCGATCTTATTAAACAATTTTAAGTCATCAGCAAAACATAAAAAATTACAATGCTTAATGCAGTCTTTAATGTCATTAATTAAAATAATAAAAAGAAGGGGACCCAAATGAGAACCCTGAGGAACACCAGATGGAGCATAAAAACCTTCAGATAGTCTACCATTTATTTTAACAAATTGATTACGATTACGTAAGTATGACGCGAACCAAGAAAGTGCTTGATCACCAATACCGTAGGCCTTTAATTTAGCCAATAGTATATGGTGATCAACTTTGTCAAAAGCCTTAGCAAAATCAAAATAGACAGAGTCCACCTGATACCCGCTTTCTAGGCTCCTAGTTAGGTACTCTGAGTAAAGACACAGATTCGTACAGACTGAACGAGCCCTGCGAAAACCATGTTGTTCCTCCATGAAAAAATGCTTAAAGGCTGAGTACATTCTATCATGAATGATACTTTCAAAAACTTTAGGAATAGCATTAAGTAACGTTACTGGCCGATAGTTCTCAACATTGGAAGCGTCACCACTCTTATATACGGGTACAATTATTCCATCCTTCCAACAATCCGGGAAATAACTAAGCTTCATACTAGCATTAAAAATGCAAGCAATAGGTTCCACCAATGATTGGCCACACAGTTTTAATAAGCTTGGTGGAATATTATCAGTGCCAGCACCCTTATGTAAATTTAATTTAGAAATCCTAGTGAGTACTTCCTGTTTAGAAATAGGAGAAAAGTCCAAATTTACTTCACTGTCATACTTAAAAAAATAGTTTTTTATCAACATTATCATTATAAACAGACTTAAAATAATCCGCAAATAAAGTAGCAGTTCCTACATAACTGTTCGCATGTCTATCACTAAAATACATTTCGTTCGGCATACCAGAGTTTTTTTTAATCATTTATGTACGACCAAAAAAATTTCGGATTGTTAAGAATGTTTGCCTCAATTTTTAAGATATAATCATTAGAACATTTTGTTGATAATAGTTTATAACGAGATCTTAAAATAGAAAATAGTTCATAGTCCGCAAGTTCTCTTGTTCTTTTATACACTGAATGTGCTATTTTCTTTTCTTTAACGAGATTAATTAATTCCCTAAAAAGCCATGGTGGAAAAGTACTACTACATTTCTTAACATAAGGTACATGTAATGAAATTGCAAAATAAAGATGTGAATAGAATACATTAATCATTTCGTCAACGTAAGAAAACAAATTATTTTGATCTGTGTCCAATGTGACATTACTTAAAGCACGAAGCGAAGAATCAAACAATGCACTCCAATCCACATTAATAAGATACTCGTTAATACCTACATAATTAGCTTTTTTGAAATTATAATAATAATAGTCACTTTTTAATTCTGAGTCACCATCCTCAAAAAACAAATCAAGTTCGTATAAAAGTGTTGGGTGATATTTATCACAAGGCAATAAAGAAAATGGAGACAAAGACACTGATTACAAATTATAATTAGATAAAACAACATCCAACAGAGAACCATGATCATTACGCACCTGATTTAACTGCGACAAATCAAAAAATTCCATAGCGTCAGAGACAGCAGAAACTATCTCAGCCTGAGTACGGGTCGAGGAGGGCCTTACAACACACTTTGGCAAATCTGTATTTTCCAAGTTCCATTCAACATATGGCATTTTAAGGTCTCCTATGAAGTGAAAAAATAAATCTGGTTCTGTAATCATAGCTTCTTCAATACCAGACAAAAGTTCATAAAATTTACATAAATCAGAATTAGGTGGAAGGTAAGAAGAGCAAAATAAATGATTGGTTAGACCAATTTTAACCTTAACAAAAAGTGCTTCAATTGAAAATTTTGAAGGAAATAATTGACAACTCAAAAAACATTTCTTTATCGCTATTAAAACCCCACCACCCCGCACACAGGTACTGGTACGAATACTTCTATCGCATCTATACACTACATAATTCTCTAATCCTAACTCAGAAGTGTTGATATTGCTATACAGCCAAGTTTCCGTAAATACTATCATATCAGCTGTGCAGGAGGGGATCCCCATTCTCATTTCAAGCAACCTTGTGCGCAAGCCCCTTACATTTTGATACAAAATTTCAAACTTACTAACACGCTGTAATTGAACACATTTCTTATCAATGGAGGGAGAGCGAGTGCCACCCATCCCCACCAAATCCCCCGAAACACCAACACCATCATCTATTTCTCTGGAACATGTGACTTCACTATAACCGGAGCTTTGTGCCTGAAAATGATTTTCAGATTCGACTCTCCAGCTTCTAACCTCTCTGCGAGTTCTCTCTTCCTCAATCTCAGCTGTTCCAATTGCATCCTCGTTCTGTCTGGTACTATCCATAGATTTGGAAACTGCAACTTTTTGTCCTTGTTTGATATAGCATTTAACAGAGATTCCCGGAGCTTCTGCGCAACCTGCATGCTTTCGCAACACACTCTCACTGGTCTTGGTTTCGAGAAATCCTGCTGTAGATTACCAATACGATGAGTTGTTAATGAAGGCAAGTCTTTGAGAGAGAGGACATTTTTAACATAATTTTTAATGTATTCTGATAAAATATCAACATTAAGAGTATTGCATGCAGTGACCTCCCTCTTCTCAGGTACTCCAAAAATTATTACATTTTTACTTTTTGACATGCGGCGTTCCATTTCTTCCATCAGGGAGTCATTCACATGCATATTATCAGTTTTTAAATTATTCAACGTACCCTCAATTGTGTCGACTCGATTTGTAATGGTTTTAACCGATTCTTCAGTTGCGGAAACCCTAGTTACCAAACCATCAAGTTTTTCATTAATACCCTTGACATAATCAAGAACCTGCCGGTTTTCATTAGACAATTTAGTTTGAAGAGAACCAATTGTCTCTTGTAATATTTCTTGAAAATTCGTCGGTAAATTCATATTAAAAGGAGATCCGGGGCGAGAGCCACAACACTTAGCGTAATGACCTTCAGGAGTAACTGCAATTAAAGCACTACAACTGGGATGATAAGACGACGAACAACCAGGGCAAGTCACTACGTTAAGGGAAACACCTTTCCTACACCTTTTGCACTTTTTTCCGTGGATAATTTGCTTCGTGAGGTTGAGCTCATCATACAAATCACTACACAGCAGAACACGAACACGTGGGTAAAAGTTAGGTTATGAAGACTACTATACTCGCTATTTTCAATTTATTTAGTTAAATCTTTTTATAAATTAGAAAAAATTATTCTTTTTTTTTGAAACATTAAACAATTCTTCTACAAAAAAGTTTTACAACATAATGGTTTTAAAATCTTTATTACTATAATTATTATTTTATTCACTTTGATTTATTAACTTTTTATTGAAAACAATAAAACTATAACTAAATTTTTGCATTGTATAAAATCTATTTCTGAAGATTCTAAATAATGTATTAATTAAAAACAATAATTATCCTGGAAAACATTAAAGTCTTTTAAAAAACAATGACAATAACCATATTCTTAGCATATTATTATTAATTGAAATCTTAATAATAACAATATAAATTATATTAGCTTTCAGTCGGCAGAAAGCCTGTACCTCTCGGGATGTCAGACGGATGAATGCCAGTAGAACGCTGGTCCGCTGAAGCGAGTCGTCTTTTCAAACAATATTTGTCAGTAATGCTCAAGTGAATGACATTGCTAGTTGCAACAAGGGCCAAGATGAATGCATAAAGCTGCGAGACAAAGAGGCGGCATGCATTCTAGCAATAGAAGAAGAGGTCAGTAAAATGATAAAGTCCTGCGAAGTCCAAAGAAATGTCAATATGACAATCAAGGATGGACTTAAAAGCATAACATCGCTCAGACAGCAGACCATGGTGAAGCACGCAGCAGCTACAAAAAAGGACGAGAGTTTCTACCAGGGATTAACCTGGTCGGAAGAAGCTAGACAAGATCGCAGAGATAGAAGTGATCGTTGTAACGCAATCGTGTTGAGAAACGTTGTCTTAAATGCTCAGAAGCGGAAGAGAAGTGATCCTGAGCCTGCGAAGGATCCAAAAAGAAAAAAGTAGGAGAGACCTAAAAAGCCTAGAAGCAAGGAGAGCAAAACGGTTCCGAAGCCAGATCAGGTCAAGAAGGGAAGAGCCACAGTGATTGTTAAAGTGGCTGAAGGAAAAGCTTTCGCCGAAGTACTGGCGAAAGTTCGAAAGGAGGCTGACCTGGAGGCAGTCAGACATGGGTTGTGGGAGCTTTACCCACTAAAAAATGAGACCTTCTCATTAAGATTGGTGGGTCTTCAAACAAGAAGTTGTTCGCCGAAGAGGTGACTAAGGTTATCGGCGATCTGGGAAAAGTGCTGGTGGCGGACCGGCAGACTGTGCTAGAGATCCGCGACATGGACACCCTCACCGTACAGCAGGATGTCAAGGAGGCCCTAGACAAAGTATCTACGGTATCAGCAGGAAGGTGACGGTCCTTGGAACAAATAATCGAAGTATGAAACTCGCTGTCGTGGTCACCACTTAGGAAGACGCTACCAGATTGGAGAAGATAGGGAACATCAAAATCGGTTTTGTGTCCTGCAGAATAAGTAGGAGAGTTATGGTCACAAGGTATCATAGGTGCCTTGGATATGGCCATATAGGTTGAGACTGTCAAGCAGTATATAGGTCGGCTGCGTGCTTTAAGTGCGGAGAAGCCGGCCATAAGGCAGCAGATTGTAAGAAGAGCGCATGCTGCTTCTTATGCAAGGCGAAGTTCGGCGAGGAGGAGAGTATCCAACATGTCGCCGGATCAGGAGGATGCAAGGTCTTCAGATCTGCCCTAGAGGAAGCCAAGAAGACTTTGTCAAGGACAAGAAGAAAATAAGGCCAGAACAAGAGCGGAACGGAAGAGTCGCGTCAGCGACTAAACGGGACCATTCATCTACGAAGTCTGAAGCCACTAGGTAGTTCCGTAGGTAAATAATTGGTCTAATATAAATAGGTTTTTAACATGGTATGGTGGATGTGAGTCCTGATGTCTAAACAGAAGGCAATCGCGACAGAGTCCTGTATGATTCAATTTGTCAAAATTGTTTCTCTATAAAGATTTTACTGTTTTCATAACCTTTCCAATTGGATTTATTCGGTTGTAAAGTTTATGTTAACTACCTAGCAGAAAGCAAAAAAAACAAATGAACCAAGGCGCACACATGAGAGTGACGAGAAAAATTTGAATTTTTTATCTCGCTTACACTTATGCGCGTCCCTGATGCTATTTGTCCGCAGAAAAACAGGCAGTCGAGAGATTTTCGACCACGTTTCGATGCCAGCGCTGTGTTAGTGCCCGGGACGCCTCGCACAGTAGAATTCCTACACTTTAGTGTTCAAAATTGACTAGAGCCTACAAATTTTATCCAATTTTAATGTTCTTGGTCTTAAATGAAAGGAGATAAATTTTCTAAGAGTTTCTCTGAAACCGTTGTTTCAATTATTAATTGTTTATATATATTTTTGTTACTCTAAGTAAACAATTTACAAGAATTTTGAAAAAAATCGTGTTTATTTTTTAATTTTCCATTCCTCATGATCGAAATCAATTTAAATTAGTCTAGTATGACCACCCGAATAATAATAATGCATAATTTAATTTATTTAAATAATTTCGTTAATTAACAAATAGATAACTCTGGTCCTTCTTAAAAAAATTATATTTTTTGCAGACAAATTTATGTCTGTTTTGTTAAAAAAATTATTTTAAAGTTAATAATAATAATAATAAATTTATGCTTATATAAGAGGCATTCCATGTCAAGTGATCCAGGTGTCCTACAGTGTAATGCTTATTTCGATAATTTTTTACTCTTAAACTATTAAACCTAAAAATTTGGCAAGGTACATTTTGGAAAGGTTTTTTCGTGCTCTTTCGATTGAAAATAAGCATTTAAAAAAAATTTTTGACCCAGAAAAATCAAAATTAAAAATTAATTTTATTTTTTTGGAAAAAAGTTCCCATTTTTTTAAACGAAAGCTGAGGTTTTTTCCTAAAAGGACATATAAATGAAAAAATGAGACAAGAATGTTTTAACATTGAAAAACAGAGATTTCTACTCACTATACCCGGTTTTTAGGTCTGTTTACGAGAAAATTCATTTTTTCAATGTTAAAACATTCTTGTCCCATTTTTTCATTTATATGTCCTTTTAGGAAAAAACCTCAGCTTTCGTTTAAAAAAATGGGAACTTTTTTCCAAAAAAATAAAATTTATTTTTAATTTTGATTTTTCTGGGTCAAAAATTTTTTTTTAAATGCTTATTTTCAATCGAAAGAGCACGAAAAAACCTTTCCAAAATGTACCTTGCCAAATTTTTAGGTTTAATAGTTTAAGAGTAAAAAATTATAGAAATAAGCATTACACCGTAGGACACCTGGATCACTTGACATGGAATGCCTCTTATATAAGCATAAATTTATTATTATTATTATTAACTTTAAAATAATTTTTTTAACAAAACAGACATAAATTTGTCTGCAAAAAATATAATTTTTTAAAGAAGGACCAGAGTTATCTATTTGTTAATTAACGAAATTATTTAAATAAATTAAATTATGCATTATTATTATTCGGGTGGTCATACTAGACTAATTTAAATTGATTTCGATCATGAGGAATGGAAAATTAAAAAATAAACACGATTTTTTTCAAAATTCTTGTAAATTGTTTACTTAGAGTAACAAAAATATATATAAACAATTAATAATTGAAACAACGGTTTCAGAGAAACTCTTAGAAAATTTATCTCCTTTCATTTAAGACCAAGAACATTAAAATTGGATAAAATTTGTAGGCTCTAGTCAATTTTGAACAGTAAAGTGTAAGAATTCTACTGTGCGAATTGCAATATCTCAAAAACTATTTGAGCCTTCATCGATTTCTTTTTTTTAAATGAAAGGTGAAATTATAAGGAATATTTTATTAATTCACAAAAAAACTCAAAAATTGGTCCCGCTCGGGAAAAACAGTTTCAAAAAATTTTTTTTGACTTTTTTGGGCAAACAATTTTTTTTGTTGTTATGTGATAGTTAGAAAAAACATGATTTTAAGTATAAGCCTTCCAAATTTTATTAAATTTTTTCGAAAACTTTAGGAAATATTAAGATTTAAAAAATTATAACAAAAAAATTCAAACTGGCGTAACTTCAACAAATTTCTAAATTTTCAAAAAATTTGTGGCACACTAGTTTCTGACGAAGTCTTTCCCATATAAGTTGCTAAAATTGTTTGCTTCGTAGCAGTATTGCATATCGACATTATTATGCTCACATCCGCATGCGAGCGAATAGCGTAGTGGTCAGCGTATTAGACTTCGGTGCGAAGATTAGGAATAGCTTGAGCTTCGTGTCCCACTTGCGAGCATTTAGAATTTTAATGTGTAAAAAAATGTAGAATGTGTTAAAAATGCTTGAAATGATCTATAAATAAATATTAATTAACATGCACTATGCATAGTTAATTAAATATTTTTATATTTTATTTTTCAATGGATAATATAATTTAGTCTCGCTAGATGGACGAATGCCAGTAGAACGCCGGCCCGCTGAAGCGAGACGTCTTTTGAAATAATATTTGGCCCGCGGCGGTTGCTTGACGGACGAATGCTGGTGCAACGCCGGCTGTTCGGCGGCATCAAACCTGTACCGAGCCGAACGCGCAGCCACTACAACACATAGTCATGTTCCAGTAGAATGCCTGCACCCATCTGGTTGTCTCGCGGACGAATGTCAGTACAGTTTTACCAACGTATGTACAGGCGCGATACAATGCCAGTGGTAAATTTCCGCCTGGGTAATTTGGATCCGGTGTCTACGTTCTTGGGCCTCGTACTTCGCATAAAACTCTGCTTCTTGGAAAATATTAATTATGAACTATTTTGTAAGCGCGCGCAAGCTCCATGATGTTCATGAAACACTCGTTTGGGTCCATAGAAGACGATGACATAATAAAAATTTCAAAATATGAAAATTGGTTTAAACATTTTTAATTGTAAACAGAGCTTTGTCACCAAAGACGATTTCTTAACTTTGACAACAAAAAGTCTGCGAGGAATTTTAAGTTTGAACAAACTTCCAGTGAGACATTTGTTGATTATCATACAACAAAGTTTTCTGTAAATTTTCAAAGAGATTCCTTATTTATTTACAGAAATATAACAGTATTAAGAAATACGGTGGCGCCGTCAGCTACAGCCACTGTGCGTAGATACGCAGCATAACAGCTGATAATAAATAATTTTTCTTTACAGAACATATAAACTTATAATTATAATAATATTTATTTATATAAATAAATAATAAATAAATTTATTTTATATAAATTATTTATTTATTTATAAGAAAATGTTTTAAATATAGGAACATTGAAATGATAATTCGGCATTTGTTGATTCAATCAAAATTTTATTTTCACAAATAATTTTTGTTATTGATTAAATAATGTGGTAACCATGGAAAAAAACACTGACAATATTCTCGGAAAAAAAGTAAAAAAAATCGAAAATATTGAGAAATATTCTATGAAACATAAATATTTCAACTACTTACAACTCAATCACAAATAAAACAATGCGAATATTTGTAAACGTTTCATACACAGACATTTATACACTTAATTTACATATAAAGGCACAATAACAAAAATTATTTGTGAAAATAAAATTTTGAATGAATCAACAAATGCCGAATTATGATTTCAATGTTCCTATATTGAAAACATTTTCTTATAAATAAATATATAATTTATATAAAATAAATTTATTTATTATTTATTTATATAAATAAATATTATTATAAATAGTTTTTTAAGTTTATTATGAAAAATATTTGTTTTAGAAAAAAAATTTTAAGGAAAAAAGATGCGCTTTCTTATTTCCTATAGGGTAGAACTTTTTAAAACTTAAAAATTTGAAATTCATTTTTTTCGAAATTTTGGAAGCTTGACTGGCTTGAATATACGTGGAGAGAGCGTACGTCCCCTTATTGCAACCAAGCCATCAATTATAATTTTTTTATATTTAGCTTTTCAGAAGTAGTTAAATAATAATCAAGTGTAATAATTAAATAATTTTAGTAATAAAAGAAACATAAATTAAGTCGAGTAAATAAGAAAATTTATTTATTAAAATATTTTGAGTTTATAAACTGTGAAGGGTAAACTGTCAAGAGCATATTCTTCACTGATATTAGTGATTTTTCAGTTAACTGCAGTGACAGTTTAGAATTTAAAAACATACATAAAGTAATGTTTACAAAATAACAAATGAATGTATTTGTTTTCATATAAGGGGCATTTCATGTCAAGTGATCAAGGTGGAGAAAAATTTTTCTCCAATCGTAGCAAAACTTAGGGCTTTTGTAGTACTAATAGATAGTAATTTTTCATGAAAATATTTTTTACCTAGTCCTATATTTCCCGAGAGGGAGGGGGTTAAATTTTTGTGTTTTTCAGTACAATGCTTATTTCAATAATTTTTTACTCTTAAACAATTAAACATACGAATTTGACAAAGTACATTTTGGAAAGGTTTTTTCATGCTCTTTCGATTGGAAATAAGCATTTTGAAAAAAAAAATTTTTGAACCAAAAAAATCAAAATTAAAAATAAATATTAATTTTTGGGGGAGAAAGACCCAATTTTTTTTCTTTTTTTTTAAACGAAAGCTGAGGTTTTTTCCTAAAAGGACATATAAATGGTAAAGTGGGACTAGAATGTTTAAACATTGAAAAAAAGAATTTTTTCCTAAACGGAGCTTAAAACCGGGTTTTGAGCGCTCCGGCGAGTAGAAAACTCTTTTTTTCAATGTTTAAACTTTCTAGTCCCCCTTTACCATTTATATGTCCTTTTAGGAAAAAACCTCAGCTTTCGTTTTAAAAAAGAAAAAAAAAAATTAGGTCTTTCTCCTCCAAAAACTGAAATTTATTTTTGATTTTCATTTATTTTTGATTTTGATTTTTTTTTGTCAAAAATTTTTTTTTTCAAAATGCTTATTTCCAATCGAAAGAGCATGAAAAAACCTTTCCAAAATGTACTTTGTCAAATTTGTATGTTTAATTGTTTAAGAGTAAAAAATTATTGAAATAAACATTGCACCAAAAGACCCCTTGATCACTTGACGCGGAATCCCCCATAAACGAAACATTTTGATTTTCGCAACTGAACTAGTTCGGTTGAGACAACCTGTCCTTTGTTTCAATTAACCGAACTTTCTTCAACCAAACCTAGTTTAGTCAATTTCACCAAACCATTTTTTACTTGTATATATTCCAGAGATATCCCAGGGATATTACTTTGCTGTACGGGATTATATTTTAATTAATATCATGTTAAAATTAATTTTTTTTAAAGCCTTTTTTGTGGTTCGAACAGTTCTTAAATAAAGTTATTTGTATTTGCAATGATCGCAAATAAGGAATGTATCAGCGCCTGCACATGTTTCATGGGCCTATAGATGACGTAAGTAGGTACTGACACTCCGTGGATTTAGTAGATTTTTCTTAATTGAGTACACCACCGCGCTGTAGCTGAGCTAATACACCCCGGAAGTGTTTGTCGTATATTTTGTTATTTTTTATTAATACCGCAAGTATTAGTCAAATACTTATTTAGATTTCAATAAATATTTTTGATCTAAAATCAAAACATTGGTTGTAGCTTTATATTTACTCAAGAAGTTTAAATTGGCGCTTTTTCTGGACAGTTGTTGCATAAAGTACTTTGGGCAACACGTACGAAAGAAGATTTTCCGACCTGTGGCAAATTGCTGCCCTCGCTTCGCTCGGAGCATCAAATTTCGCACTCATCGGTAAGCAGCTTCTTTCCGTACTTGTTGCACAATGCACTAATGCGCCTGCTTTTACTTAAAAATGTCAAAACGCACCTGGGTTACATAAAAATTAGTTTTTACTAAATCAAAGAACAACTTCTTTCACCATTACAATTGATTCACCGCTCGTGCCCTAAATTCCATACTTTTCATGCAGTTCAGACAAAAAATTATGTTCGCAGCATGGGTGCAAAGTAGTTGATTGCGACTACGGCGAGATTAAGGGCCCGAGAGGACAAAAAGTAGAAAGAAAGGAGTAAGATTATATTTTATAGCAACATAATTATTTATTAAAACTTATTCTTTATATAGACCAATTAATTCATCTTGATGCAAAGAATAAGATTTTATTATATATTAAGTCCGTAGGTCGTAGGTTCGATTTCCCTTGTGCGCAGTTTTGTTTTTTTAATTTTTTAGTTACTTTGTCCTAATAAATAAAATTATCAGTTAAAATTAAATGCTATCTATTTTCTGCATATTATAGATGAAAGTAAGTTTCCAGTAAAAAAAAGAATAGAAAGATAGCGAAATTGTAAATTTGATAATTCAATAATTTATTAAATATTTGCCCTTACCAGCTTTTGGTCAGTTAATCGTTCATTTTTGACAATAACTTGTTACTTTCTTGAGTATAATTGTAGTATTCATTACAATAAACAAATTACATAAACAAACTAGGGTTAAAAAATCACTTTTAATTAAAATTTTCTAGCAAATTATTCGATGTTTCTTTATTTTTCACACTTCTCCGCAAAATATGTCATTTTTTATTTAAATCTTCACTAAAACGTTACTTAAATAAAAAGGTTATAATTTTTTTGAATATTTAAATAAAAAATGTTTTAAGGTTTTTTGTCTGTTTGGAGAAAAATGGCACGACATATTTTTCTTTAACTTTATCACTTGAAATTAAAATGTCAACTTCTTATTTTAATGTAGTATATAATTTAAATGACATTATTTCGAAGTTGATTCGATTACGTGGTTTTTATCACCGAAATCATAATACAAAAGTAAGAAGTTTCACTTTTTTAATTGTTTTGTTGTAGATTAAAATTTTTTTAAAATTTAATTCATGTATTGGAAAAGATATTTTAAATATGCGCGCATCTTAACTAAAACCTCAGTACATTTAAATATTTTAAATTTTTTCTGATTGTGCAATAAAATTAAATATAACCATAAATGCAATTTTCTTATAATAGGCCAAAAACCTGAAAACATTGATATTCTAGTTTTTAAAAACTAAAATCAAAAACTTTAAAACATTTAAATTTTAGTTTCCAAAACGGAATTTATAGTCACTTATCTGACTTTAGCAAAACATTTTATTGGAATGTTCAAAAGCGTTATTTAATTTTAATTTCAGTAACGTATCAGTAAAAATAAAAATAAAAAAATATAACATTTTGCTGCATAGTGTGAAAAAATGGAGAAAAATCGAATAATTTCCCCCAAAACATGAACTAAAGGGAACTTTTTAACCATAGAGCGTTGATGAAATTTGTTTATTTAAATAAAAACTACAATTTTACTCAATAAAGTAAGAACTTACTGTTAAAAATGGACAATTTACTGACCAAAAGCTGATTAGAGCAATTATTCTATAAATTACTGAATTAACAAAACTTAAAATTACAATAAAAATCGAACGCCTATTAATTTTTTAAAATCTTTTGGGGATTTTACCCTGCTGGGGTAATACTTTCATCCCATTATAGTCAAATCTTAACCCATTTTTTGGTGTTCTATTGTGTAATATAGATTTTGTTATGTGCTTTTCATAGTCAATAATTTAACCACATGTAGCGCGGGTGTTCTTTTCGGTATTTTTCACCCACTATTCAAGTACCGAAATCTGTCCCACTTTCAATACAAAATTTGCATGGTCTTTCGGTCTCCTTATACTTCTTCATGGTCGCAACACATTTAAAGCAACCAAAATTGACGCGTCTTTTAAATATATAAAAATTTAATTTTAAGAAAACAATAAATAGAAGGTAAATTTAAAAAATTTTTTAATTTAAAAATTATTATTATTATTGAATTTTTTTAAATATTAATGTTGAATTAATATTATTAAAAAATAATAATTACTTAATTTTCAAGGAATTTAATAGATATAATTTTTTAGAGAATAAATTTTAATTCTCTTTAGAAAAAAATAGAGTTTGAGAAACACTCGAAATGTATTCAAATCGAATCGAATAACTCGAAGGATGAAACCACATAGACATACATACCCACATACACCAGGCCTGTACACAACACAATGTTAAACTCACGACAAAACATACATTTTTTGAATTATATATAATTATTTATTATCCCTGTTGGAAGTAATGGGATAGAAATCCTATCTCTTTGAATAATTTTTTATCCCTGAGATAGAAAGAGATAAAGTTTCTCTATCTTAGTCTATCCCCACTTTATAAATTCAATAACTTTTTATCCCTCCTTCTTTATAAATCTATTTGAAAAACCTTTATTTCATCTTTTTTAATACTTTCAATATCCACACCTATCACTTTCTATCTCTAATTTCATATAATAATATACTTATCTCTTTTCATAATCTTGTTTCTATCCCAGGCTATCCCTTTTTTATTCCCCTCAATCTCTTTCTATCTTCCCTTTTTATTTAATCCCTTTTAATAACCCTTACTTTATCACCTTTTATCCTTTAACTATTCACTTTTCTCCCTTTCTATCTCTACTTAATCCTATCCCCATTTTTATTACATCTATCGCTTTTTATCTTCTCTTCTTCTCAATCTTTCTGAATAACATTTTTCTTATCTTCTTTATCTTCTTCAATATTTTTTCTATCTACTTTCTTCCCTTTCTGTCTCTGCTTTAATCTATTTACTTAATCTTTAAAGTTAAATCCAAGAACACACTGATCCCTGCTTATGACCTTCCTTTATTCCAGGCTTTTTCTTTTATAATTCTTTCAATCTCTTTTTATCTCATATTTTTTCTATTCTTTTTATCCTTTTACTTCTCTTTTTTTATCCACATTTTAATCTTAGTACACACTCATTACAATTTACACCTTAGTCTATCACCTCTCGATTCGATTCAATCTCTTTCCAACACCTACTTTTTATTATTATTATTATTTTATTGAAATAAATCCTACAGTCTCAAAGACCAAATACAGGATTATCATTTTACAAAATAAATATAATGGCGATTATATTTTGGCATATGCATATGCACACCAGCTAAGATATATGATCCTCTCTATAAAAATCAATTACGCTCGTGAGAAAATCTTTTATAGATTGTTCGAAGATATCCAAATTATGTACAGAATCAGCATAAACCCTATCATACGTATCACAAATTCTTAACATTGGTGTATTTTTATCTAAACGGCTAGTGTAAAAAGGTCTTGACTCACGAGTAAGATACTGAGGGACATAAAAAGAAATTTCAGATAACAAATACGGACTAGAAATAAAACCTCTTATAACTTTAAAAAGAAACAGTATTGCGTCAACATTTCTTCTATTTTCTAATGTAAGTTCATTAAATCTGCTACATAGTTGAGCGTACTTAGAACCCTAGGGTAATAAGACACCATGTTTTGTAATGTACATGAATTTTAGAAATTTTTTTTGACATTTATCAATAGCATCAGTTAAATATGCTATATAATTGCTTCAAATAGGAGAGCAGTAATTAAATTTGGATCTAACCAATTAATAAAAAAGAGATTTAATTGCGGTTACATTTTTAAATTTACTGCATGATCTAAAAATAAAACCCAGGGTTCTGTTTGCTTCCCGAACTATGGTATCAATGTGTGTATTAAATTTTAGTGAAGGTGTAAAGTACACTCCCAGATCTTTCATGAAATAAACTTTTTCTAAAAGAATTCCGTCAATCTTATAAACATAATCTATGTCTCCCTTCCTTCTTGTGAAAGTCATGACCTTGCATTTACTTGGGTTAACATCTAAAGAATTATCCTTTCTAATCATTAAACTTATTGATTTCACTTTGTAGATCTTCACAATCCTTAACACAATTTATTGCTTTAAACAATTTGGTATCATCGGCATACAATAAGAAGTCATTACAAAGAATAGATTCGAATTTATTCATATACATTACAAATAACAAAGGTCCAAGATTTGAACCTTGAGGTACCCCAGAAGTAGGAATGAAAGAATATGAAGAAAAGCCATTGTAATAAACAGTCACGCGTCTGTTATTTAAATAAGAAAACAATAATTTTAATAATTTATCTGGGATTCTCAAATCTTTCATTTTCATTATGATAAGTTCATGGCTAACGCAATCAAAGGCCTTTGATAAGTCAGTAAAAATCACATCAACTTGCTGATTGTATAACAAGTAATTTTCTATTTTATTAAGAAAAGTAAAAAGATTAATTGTAGTAGAACGTCTAGGTACAAAGCCATGCTGATTCAAAGAAAGCGAAGGTGAAATATAAATCCAAATAATGTCCCCAATAATCATTTGAAAAATTTTTGAAAAATTACTTAAAATTGAGATTGGTCGATAATTATTCACAATAGATTTATCTCCTTTTTTAAATACTGGGACTATCTTTGCATGTTTCCACGCAACTGGAAAAACGCCAGTTTTGAGTGATAAATTAATAATTATACTTGACGGTTCAATAAATGCAGCTTTCAAATTTAACGATAAGCGGTGGATGATACTTGTCGACTGGTAATAATGGCAAATCGTTATCAGTTACCTCACAGAGAAAAGATAACAAGACCAAATCCAAGTATCTATCATTAATGTTATGAATATCATTAAACTAACTTAAATTGTTAAACATCATAAAATTATACAAAATATACGACTTACGATCAGATACTTCAATCTTTAATTTAATTGTAACAAGTTTAAAATTTTGGGCAGCAGATGTAATATTTATAATATCAAGTCGGGAAGAATCCAATCTAGACTTAACTGCTATTAATACACCTCCGCCTTTTCTATTAACCCTGTCATATATAGAATATCAAAAATTTCAAAGCTTTTTACACTTGAAGTAAGCCAAGTTTCAGAGAGTATTATAATATCATATTCGGTTACAACCAGGCCAAACTTTAATATATTTAACTTAGTATTTATACCTCTTACATTTTGAAAATATATAGACGTTTCATTAAATATGTCCAAATCAGCTACATGAGTACAATTAAAAACAAAACTCTGTTTATCACCCTGTAAAGTAGATTCTAGGTGGCTGAGTGTGTAGTCTCCTGTTGCTTGTATTTGTGCCTCTTCACAATCAGTAGTTACCCTCTTCTCTCCCTGATCACCAAGTCCGTCTTTCCTCTCCCTTGTCACTCCTTCCATTCGGCATATTTCTTTTTCTGCTGAGCTCTTTGTATTGGTGTCAGATCTTTGACAAGTGAGTCTTGAGAACGTACTAGACTCTCCTTCTTTTTCTTCCAATAATAACGCAATGTTTCCCACACGGTATTTTCCTTGTCGAAGGTGATTCGAATTGGACGAGGAGAAGCGGGGTGCTGTTGACGTTTACCAAAACGTGAGATAGTAATAGTACTGGGATCATGCAATTGATTAACAGATTTATGAAATTCATAAACTTTTTCTTTTTCAATATTTGAGACAACCAGTAAAGTTTGATTCTCTCTATCAATCTCTGTTTCAGAAAATCCAAACATAATTAAATTACAACTTCCACTCATTCTGTCCGAAATTTCAACCAAACACTTAGAAGATATAGAACCCTCAGAGATAGGAACAGAATTAACATTCATTAAATTAGTATTAATATCCTGAAATTCCTGAAACTTACATTCAAGATTATCTATCCTTTCCACAGCATCATTTAATTTTGTAGAGAAAGCAGAAACGGAATTGGCAATATCCAAGATCTTATTCTCAACAACATCAAGTTTGTCCCCAATAAATTTTTCAGAATCTCTCTTAGCCTTCGCATAATGTTCATTTAACATTTCACTAATCTGGTCAATTGTTATGTTGTTAGAAGTGGAGGGGTAAACAGATCTTGTACTCGGTTTATGTAAACAACACTTTCTTTTCCCAGTAGACTTATTGACAGCATGACCAACGCACCCTGGGTGATAAAAAACACCACACGGACAACAAAATGAATCACCCTTAATTACAGCATTGCAATAAGTACATTTATGTGAGTCTGACATAATTATGACCAGGGCCCACAACACCAATTCACAATCCTGACACTTTGATCAATGTATGCGGAACTGTTAGTAATGCACTGGTAATATGCGACTTAAGGATTATGCTTTTTCACTAAAAATAAGCAAGATAAAACGGATTAAACAAAACCAAATGAGAGTTCACACACTTGTACAAATCTCAGTAATGCAAAATGTAAAAAAGAGATAGATAAGACACGATACTTCCACTTTAGAGACGAGAGGATCGCGAGCACGTGTTAACTCTTTATCGCCTGAAGCGTAATATCCAACCAGATTTGTACAGATTTCCTATTAAATTCGTATGAAATTACTAGTAAAATTCGTGAGGTGTTTTGAAACGTTTTTTCGCACGAATATTCGTACGAATAATACCCCAATTTTAAGAATGGATATTCAAAAAAAAATTTCGCTCGGAATTTCGTATAAATTTTCGAACGAATTGTCAGCAAAAATTTTTTTTATGAAATATTCGGCCGGATTTTCTTACGAAATTTATACAAAATTCAAGCGAATTGAGAACGGATAAATATAAAATTTTAAAGAATATTCTGTACGGAATTTCGTATGTATTTCCTCACGAAATGTCAGCTAAAAATTTCTTAAAAACATTTGGTCAGTTTTCCTCACGAAATTAATACGAAATTAGAGCGAATTTCGAACGGAATAATTAATTTTTTTTAGAAAATTCTGCACGAAAGTTCGTATGAATTTCGTAAGGAAATCTGGCCAAACATTTTTTAAAGAAATTTTTAGCTCACAATTCGTTTGAAAATCCATACGAATATTCGTGCGGAATATTCTTAAACAAATTTTATAATTATCCGTTCACAATTCGCTTGAATTTCGTACAGAAATCTGGCCGAAAATTTTTAAGGAATTTTTAGCTGACATTTAGTAAGGAAATCCATACGAAATTCCGTACAGAATATTCTTAAAAATTTTATATTTATCCGTTCTCAATTCGCTTGAATTTTGTATAAATTTTGTAAGAAAATCCGGCCGAATATTTTATAAAAAAAATTTTAGCTGACAATTCGTACGAAAATTCCTACGAAATTCCGAGCGAAATTTTTTTTGAATATCTATACCTAAAATTCGGGTATTATTCGTACGAATATTCGTGCGAAAAAACGTTTCAAAACACCTCACGAATTTTACTAGTAATTTCATACGAATTTAATAGGAGATCTGTACCAATCTGGTCGGATTTTCGAACGACATTCGTACGAATCATTTTTATCAGGGATACTTATCACTTTTATTCCTTTAAGTCAATTGCAATTGGTTGCAATAGACTACAATCTATTTCCTTCCTGTACATTGAATTAGCTACGTGACGATTTCATGATAAATAAAGAGAAATTAAAATTTTTAAAAGGAGATCAACTGATAGATAACGAGTAATAGACTACGAGATAAAAAGAGATCAATACTGTCACAAAAGTGAAAAGGTAGTTCAAGAAAAATATCTTTCAAGCAAGCGTGGCTGACAAGTCACACTATGGAAGTGCCATACGCCGAATTTAATGAAACTTTGCACATAAGTTATTGTTAGAAAACTATTTTACACATATTTTTTTGTTTTTCCCCAAAACCAGGTTTTAAGGGTGGAAAACACCCTTACACATTTTAAGGGTTACTTAAATTTTTTTCCAAAATATGCAATGAACTTTATCAAAATTAGGTACCTAAGGGTTTTTGGGGTCGCTGATTATGAATTTTAAATTAGATTTAAAAAATTCAAAATAGCGGATCCAATATGGCCACTGAATGAAATTTTTTTTTTCGATTTATTTAAACAAATTTTAATTAATTTTTTTTGCGATCGCTACTTAAAAGCATTAGCATTTACTTAAAAAATATTCGTCACCCACTTTATGTTTCTTTCCAAAAATCTTGTTTTGAGGGTTAAAAAGACCCTTACCATTTTTTATGGGTGAGTTTAATTATTTTTCATAGTATTTAATGAATTTCAGCAAATTGGGTATCTGGGGATTTTCGCGATCGCTGATTATGAATTTGAAATTAGATTTCAAAATTTAAAAATGGCGGATCCAATATGGCCGCCCAATTAAAATAAAAATTTGATTTATTTAAAAATTTTAAATAACGGTTTTTACTATCGCTAATTATAAGTTTACTTTAAAAATATTCGTGACTCACATTATGTTTCTTTCCAAAAACCTTGTTTTGAGGGTTGAAAACACCCTTACCATTTTTTAGGTCGAACATTAATAAATTAGTATGAAATTAATAATTATTTGAAAACTCGGTGTGTTCGTCCTGTGAAAGCATATGATAGAATTCTAGGACGATCTTTACAAGTCATTCTATTATTCGATTACTTGTCCATTTATTAAATCAACAGTGTTATAATTAACGTCAGCCAAAGTAATGATTCCATAAGAGCTGCTTTAGAGAAATAAACTATGCTTCTTGATTACTTTCTTTTGAACGAGCGTGATCCAGAAGCTCGCAAATTTACGTATGCTAAAATACCTTCTGATTTTGTATACAAAGACAAATGGATAATCTAATTGTAATTGGCACGGCATTTTACTATGATGAAGCACCAATGGCACTCCGTTATGTTTTAGAATTAATTGGTAGAACTTTGCGTGATTTTATCAACCTACGTTCATAAAATCACGCAAAGTGATAGGGGTTGCTAAAGCTGAATATAAAGTCTATTAATTCACTCTAGGGTTTTGACATAACCTGTAAAAGAATTTCTAATTTTTTCCATTTGGTGGAAAAGTAATCTCTTTACATACATTGACTAAAAATATGCGAACTTTATCAGAAGAAACAGAATTTTCAAAATTCCTATTCTCTGTTGGTGATGAAATCTTAAATGATAAAGATAATAATTTATTGCTACCAGAAAAATGTGTAGCCCCAAAATCTGATGATATTGTTCGCACAATTTTTGGTTCATTGATTGCAGAATGTAAACATGAAAATTTATCAAAAGTTGAAAGGACCCTGCACCAAATACCTGGAAATGATAGTCCCGGTGAAATTTTTTATACTTTGTAGTTTGTTAGTTTATGACCTGCTAAACAAAAAATGGTAATACCGAAACTCAAAAAATGGACAGTTTTTGAGTTACATGATTTAAAAGTCACGAACAACACAAGAAATCACAATATACAATGAAAAGAAAACAAATGTTTAATAAGATCAATCTATAAATATGTAAATAATATTAACCAGTTCAACATAAAAATTTTAATAAATCCATGATTTTAATAAAATAATGTTTTACAAGATTTTAAAATATAATTGAAAATATTCAGAGTTCTTTAATAGTGATTATGGTTACTACCATCAACCATTCAACAACCATTGTAGAACAACAATGGTGATTACAACTTCAAATTACTTTCGACTAAAAGTAGTGATTTGAAGAGTAAATAAAAGCATTAAAAGTACCCATGTTAGTAGTCAAAAACTCAATTTTTTTGACTTTTGGTATTAACATTTTTTAGTGTGATATTATTTTGTTTTTGTAAAAATCCATAATTTCAATATTTAAAAATTTCTTTATTAATTTATGAGCTTTCGCCCATCGACGACAGGCATCCTCAGATATTTACACTGAAATACATGTTATTTTCAAATTAAAAAATTTTTTTTTCTTTTTTTACATCTCTAGACAGCATAACCAAAAAACTTACCAAAAGGTCTCTTCAGAAAATTGAAAAACAAACTTAATATAAAAAATCCATTATTTTTATAGAGGAAATTCGCGGTCCTTTACATTTTTTTCATGAAAATGGTAAATTGAAATGTTGAACTCGGTAACTATACCTAGTGTAACTTAAAATATGTGAAAATAACTTAATTTCAGTCTAAAACAAAAGGTGCATTTTCGCATAATGTTGTCAATGCGTCCTTGGTACGGTCTGCGCGTGCGCGGAAAGCAATCGTCTCACGTCGCGAAAAGATTAAGTGTTTGACTACATCAACCGCACAGACGATGAAGAAGTTTTTGAGGGTAGCGGAAATTGTTTGTCAAATTTTGACGTCTAGGTCAAAACTTCCTTAAAAATTGACCTAAATTTTGAGGGTAGCGGAAATTGTTTGTCAAATTTTGACGTCTAAGTCAAAACTGCCCTTAAAATTGACCTAAATTTTGAGGGGAGAAACTACAGGTCAACTCTTGACCTGTAGGTAAGAAAATCTTGAAACAGCGGCGGCGATATCTTTTTATAATATTATTATTATTATTTAACTAAATAAATAAATTCATATATCTATTCCTGTCTAAAATCTGAGAAAATATTTAAAAAAAACTTTTGAAACCAAAAAAGTAAATGTAGTAAATGTAGATAATAGAAATGAATTTTCAAAGTAAAACAAAGCTAAATTTAAAAGGGAAATTCAGTTTTATGAAAAAAAGGATAATTTTGTTCAAAAAATTTATTCACACTGAAAAAAGGTTAGAATTTGATAATTCCTTGTTACTCTAACTTACCGACATTCTGTTAAATTTAAAAGTATAGGAAATTCAAAATAAGGACAAAAAAGTACAATTGTACTAAGATATAACCAGCTAAATATGAAAAGACTCAGCTGACTCAAGGCCAAGGTTTGGAGAGAGAAAAGACAATTTGATATTTCAAATTTATAAAATTAGTTTAAAATTTGAATAAATATTATATAAATAAATTATAAAAATTTAACACGATGTTAATTTTCTATTTAAAATGTATATTTGGTTTTATATAAATAATATTAATTTTATTAACTAAATTATTTGATTATAAATTGTTAGAATAAATAAATAAATGATAAAATTTATATTAATAAATAGATAAAAATTAATAGATATTGTTAACAAACTATAAAACGATTATTAGTTTATTATTTATAGAATTATTTAAATTTAAAGAAATAGAATAAATTCATAGAGAAAAAGTGATTGACAGCTATATAATGGCAGTGTTCTCGGGAAGACGGTAAATACATTGGTGACCAGAGAGAGAGAAAATATATCTCTATCTTCATTTTGAAATTTAAATACTATTAGTGAGAAAAATTAGACGCTTTCCAAAAAGCAAAGAGAGGGATAAAATTGGCGGTAAGAAATGTATGGCAAAAATAAGCGTCCCTAAATGGTTGGGGAAAGTTTTGAAGTTTAGTCAATCAAAGGAATGAGTTTTACGTACACTAATATAGTTTTTGAATTTTATACAAAAATTGTAAATCTGGGGGTTGAGCAAGACTATATAAGCTCTGAAAATGGAAACATCGCTCTCTCTTCTTTCTATTATGACATTTGAAAAGGTAAGCATATACACTTATCATATATATACACTTAACAATATTATATACTTATAATATTCTGGAGTTCGTTGTTCTGCAACTTACAACCTGTTATTATGAGATATATTTAAACAATTACATATACAATATTATAATCTGGAAATTTTCAGGAGTTTGTTGTTTTGCAACTTACAACCTGTTATTAAAAGTTATAATTATTAACATTTATACACAAAAATTATTCAGGAGTTAATTGCATTTACAATTTATAACCTGATAATTTTAAATTATTACATATAACACACAAACACTAACAAATCGTAAGAATTATTCAAGAATTAGTTGTTTTACAACTTATAACTTGTTAATTCAAAATAATCTTCAAAGTCAAGCCCAGGAAGAGAAATTTGAGGAACTCGTTAAATTCTTTTTAACTTTTAACCCTAGCTTTTAATTCCTAAAGGGGTAACAAAAGCAAATCGTAAGTTTATTGAATATTCTTATGAGCTGCGTTCATATAGTAATAGACTATATCGATGTGGCCGTTTGAAAGATTCAATAAGTATTGAACCTAACCCACCAAAAATATTATTTACAATAGGAAATTATTGATTAACTTAAATAAATTATTTAGTCAATTTTATAGAGAAATAAATAGATTTTATTATGTAAATTAGATAAATTTTGATCATTTTTTGATATAATAAATTTATCATATCTAAAATATATCAAAATTGAGAAAAATTTATAATTTTAAAGAATATTTATTTATTGATAGAATAGTTAATTTAGGGTTTAGGGAAAACTTGACCTTGTTTATTAGGTAGGATTTGTAAGAATTAAATATTAAAATTTTATTTAATTTTTTGTTTATAGAATTATTATTATAAAGGAAGAAATAAGAAATTACCGTTCATAACATAACACGAATCTGGCGTTAGTTTTCAAAATTCAAAATGGCGGATTGAATATAGCGGACAATTTTTCAAAACTAATCGGATTCGCTTGAAAATGGTTACTCTGGGGTTTTCGGGGTCGCTGATTACAAATCCGCGGTCCGTTTTTTAAAATCCGAAATAACTGCTCAAAATTACTAAAAATAGGCGGATTGGTTAGAAATAATGTAATTTAAATTTTAATTAAAATTGATACTCAATTTATTGGGATCAGCTTAATTTTCAATTTTAATAATGTAAATTGAGATTTTTAATCAGAAAGGCTAAAAACTGATGAGCAGTGAGTTCCAAGCAAATCCATACAATTTTGCTCCATGATTCTATCACATTGATGTCGCCATTTTGAATTTTGAAAAATGGACCTCGGATTCGTAATCAGTAACCCCAAAAGCACCCCGAGTAAAGATTTTCAGGTAAATTGAATCAATTTTTCAAAATAATGTTTGCCATATTAGATCTGCCATTTTAAATTTTGAAAAACTAACGCCATATTCGTGTTTAACAACCCCCAAAACCCCCGCGTAACAAAAACTCCCCAAGTAGAGATTTTCAGGCAAATCGGATCAATTTTGGAGAATGATGTCGGCCATATTGGATCCGCCATTTTGAATTTTAAAAAACTAACGCCGGATTCGTGTTCACTCCTGTTTACTTCTGGTAGAGTAAAAAAATACCCTGAAAATTGTAGAACAAAAAAAATGTTTTGTTAATGTTAGGCTTTGTCCATAAATTACGTCACACGTTTTTAGCCCATTTTTGACCCCCTCCCCCCCTTTGTCACACTAAGTAACATTTGAAGGAACCCTCTCCCTCTAAATTACGTCACAATTCGTATGTCCCCCCTTTAATAAATTTTTTCAAAATGAATCACTATTAATATCTAATTTTATAAAAATAAAGTTACTTATATAATTAGTACATTTTTTAATATTTAAAAAACAAGAAATATATTTGATATTTTTATTGATTATAATTTTCTTATTATAATATATATCTGCTATAAGTTAAATTTCAAACTTTTTAATAACAGATTCGAACTTTGGAATTTAGTTACAAGAAAATAGAGAATAGTTCTACCTAAATTAGAAAGTAAATAATAAATAAATTCTTAAAATTTACTGATCAGACTCGGTTTCCCATGGACATGTAATCCATTTTAATATATTTTCTACTGGTAAAGTACCAGATTTATCACAATTTTGCGAATTAGTCTCATCGTCACCCGAAGTCCATTCCGCATCTTCATATCCGGTTTCTTTGTGGCAAATAATACGTAATTTTTCATTAGCACGTCGAGCAGCAATTCCAGTGGACTGCATACGTAATGGAGTCGTTACAGATTTTAACGGATTTGTAGCCTTAGACATTCGTATATGTTCAATTTTTAAAGACTTTTGTGTAGCGAAATACAGCTCGCAATCTTTACAGATTCGACTATAAAGTTGATCATGTAATGAAGGGCAATACATATCGTAAGGCATATCCTTATATTCAGTCGCCATAGGAGATTCTAATTTTAGCGTAGAACGTTGAAGAAGAGTTAAATATTTTACGTCGTTAGATTTAAGATCTGTCGCTTCAAAATGACCGAATGTTGTTTGCTTTACTCTCATTGGTGGCTGAAGAAATCGGTTTAGTAAAATCAATCGAAGGTCGGATCTTGTTGGTCCACAGCATTCAAGTGAATCACATTTCACGATCTAATAGGAAATCAAATTTTAAGAAACAATTATTTTAATTCTATTTTAGAGATTAATATTTATAAACAAAATATTTTTAAAATAACATTAGTCGGCGAGTGATGATTTTTTTCTCGATAGGTAAAAGTGTCAATTTTTAGATCTTAGTTTATAATTATAGAAGAAAATACTAAAAGATATATTTTTAACTAATGATATAAATAAAAAATAAATATTATGGAAAATTAATATTTTTACCTGCAAGAGATACTGCGATTCTCTAACATGAGCAGTATACCAATCTTGTGTAATGCCTTCTGGTAAACAATCTTTATCTATTTCCACAGGTTCTTCGGAAGGTGCAATGAATTCAGCAACAACAGGATAACTGTTAATTACCAGTTCATTCCAAACTTCAGCAAGAATTTTTCCTGCTTTTTGAAAATTGTGCACTTCTAAAATCTTATCAACCGTTTTACCCGCAGAATCTAAATGATTGCCAAAATGGTCGTGTGGTAAAATAAGTCCGGACAATAGTCGACTGAGTGGTGCCATCCGTCGTTCCGCTCTACAAATAAAATAAATTAATAATGAAACATTCTTAGTAAACGATATATAATGTTTTATTTAAAAAATTATTTCTATTATTAATAGTAAAGGATACTATTAATAATAGAAAAAATTTTAAATTGTGTACATATTTACCTGTTATATGCACTTCGACCAGGAGCATTGGTGACAGTGTATCAAGCATCGAAAATAAATTCATTAAAATGCTTTATAGCCTCTCGAATGACTTTGCTATAACGGGGGTTTTCGTCCGGCCCACCGTCAACTGAAATAATTACTACCGGCTTTACTGATCCTGTTGCAGTTTTGCTAAATTCATTGAATTCTTCTAATTCAAGCAGTCTTTTGAAGTCACATGCGTGTGATGTAGCTGTCGATGAGGATTGCTTTCCACTGCGTATTGCTACGAAAGTGGGTCCTGAGTAACCCACAGATTCTGGATCTCCGAATCCATTTTCTTTAATTGAAATCCCAGCGTAAACGGAAGGAATTAATTTATGTTTCTCGGCAACAACAAAATCGTGATCCGGTAATGTGACTCGATATTCTAAATTCATTATAATTGGACCCTGTTTGTTAGCAGCAGTTACACCTATTGGGACACGGGCCTTGTCATCTTGTGAAACGAAAAAGACAGATTTAGGTCCCAAAAATGAAGCTAATTGCTCCAAGTACCTAACAGACGTTACTGCAAATTCAGTGTCGACATGTTTTCTTCTTTCGTCAGTTCGAGCCTTAATCAATTTTACTGGAGCAGTTTGCACGTGTCTCTTACCTTCAATGGTATTAAAATTTCTTGGATGGAGACGAATATATGTGGCACTTCGACTTAATTTGAATTCTTCTTTCAGTAACGCGTTGTGAAGATCATCTAATGTTTTACAAGATCGAATAATTGCGGATCTTCTTTTCTCGTGTGCAGAGCTGCCAATAATTGCAATTTTAGAAATAGTGCTCAATAATTCATTTTGTTCTTCTTCTAAACGTGGCCTTCCAGATTTTGGTCTTATCTTCAGTTGTTTTGCTATTCTCGAATAGTTAAAAGACGATCTAATTCTTTTCCATACAAAAAAATTTTTGCAGCAGAAGCTTCTTGCGAAGGTTTAGGTCGTTTACGAGAATCAGTAGTCGTTTCTGTTAGCAATTCATTATTAGACTCTATCTCAACCACACCAACAGTAAACGATTTATTAGAAGTTCCAGTACTCTCTGAAGAAAGTTTTGAGGATTCCGTATTTCTTTTATTAATTTCTGATTGTGGAATCGACTTTACAGATGCGGCCTACAAAAAATTGAATATTTTGTCATCATTTTGTTTGTGATTCATATTTGCTTTATTTAGAGATTTCAATGAACACGTAATGTATTAATTAATACAAATAAAAAAACATAATATAAATTTTTTAATTAAAATTTATTGTTCTTAAGGTATTTGTATTTATTGTATTACATTTATTCATTGCGTCTTTGATAAATTAAAACTCGAAATTAAAATCCAAAATTACAATTATTAAAATAGAATATTACCAACCTAAAATTTTAGATATTTAAAAAAATACTAACTTTACAATTTTGATTTGTTGTTTCTTTAAATATATGTTATATCTATATTATTTAAATTAATTTATCTAACCTATAAAAAAATCTGTACTTACTTGAATGAAGAAGTTTAGACTTTTATTTTTTCTTTTTGTAGCAAGTATTTTCAACTCTTCTATTTCTTGTTGAACTGTTTGTTTAAAAAAAGTTGAGTCTTTATTGTCTGCATGTTTTTCTTTCAAATTCTTCCATATCTTATTGACCTCATTTTGCAATTTTTGACCCGGTATATCTGGATGACCACATTTGTTAGCTTCATAAAATTTTAAATAGAGGTTTTCCTTACTTTGCGACATTTTATTCGAATCATGAACAAAATCTTTTGCGCGAGATATTTGCACTTTAAGCATGTTAAAAATTGGTTGAACGATTGAAATCAGTACTGGCAACAATGAAAACTCAAAAACAAAACTAAAGGTTAAGTCACACTTCTGCATTCGGGCTGTCTGCTTTCAGCACGGATATATACACAGACCCGAAATCTAATGATGGTAATAAGTGATGAAAGCCATCGATAGGTGGCCAATAAGGTCGAAAAGTCTTTTGGTAGAGAAAAGTGAGCCCAACTTTTCGACACTTGCATACAGTATAAAGTGTGACATAACAAAAAAGATGATCCCCACCCCCCCTTTGTCAAAATTAGTCACATTTTCATAGACCCCCACCCCCCTAAAAAGTGTGACGTAATTTATGGACGAAGCCTTATTAACAATTTAGTTTTTTTTTGTAGTCTTAAATTAAAAATTTTTTTTCTCGAAATCCACCTAAACGATTTTAAAAATTCAAAAGGGCTTTTCTTTTTCTTGAAACAAAGTATTCAAAAATAATTTTTGTTTTTAAAAAAATTAATTTTTAATAGTTTTTTATATAATTTGTTTATAAATCGTTAATAACAAATTATGTTCTTCGCCTCTTAGAAAAAAAATAAAAATTGTATTGTACTGCCAATATCCCCCTGAGAAAAAAAACGTTTAGAAAAAAAATGTACATCAATTACAAAAAAAGTTATTAAATAATTAGTGTTGCGGTGCAGAACGATATATTACTCTCAAGCACGGCTCTAAGGGAACCTGTGTGCACTGGCGCTACACTATAAGTTTGTACAAATTCTAGCAGTCTCAATATTTAAGAAAAAAGTAATACAGTTTAATTATTCGTATATTTATATAATATTTTGTTTAAAAAATACTAATATTACAATATACCTAATAAAATAACAATATAATATTATATAATCTCCTCGGCCCAGAAATAGTGAAGCGGTTAAGATCTCGGCTAAGGCCGAAAGAACCTATGCTGGGATCTTGCAAGAAATGAAAAGTTCGGTTAACCTACAAGATCTGGGAATCGAGGTTACGAAGATCAGAAGGACTTTAAATAAAGAAATCCTTCTGATCGTAAAAAAGGGAGGTGTGATCTCCAAGTTTTGCAGTGCCTTGGCGAGTGCCTTGAAAGACAAAGCCGACGTCAGAGCAATTGTAAACAAGAGATCTCTCGAAATTAGAGATTTAGATGAAACCACGACACCAGCTGACGTGGTTTCAGTTATAGCTACCGTAACGGGGCAGAACTGTTCAGAGCTGTCCTGTTCATTGTTCACTCGCTTTGGTGGAACCAAATCAGCTGTTGTACGGTTATAGTTGTACGGCTCTATGGTCATGTGACACGTGCATGCAAGGGACTTGACAGAGCCTGAAAAAAGAGATTCGAGCATCACAACGCCGTTGCTGGAAAGACCTAATTAATGATGTCGAAAACGACCCATAGGGTCTTGCTTTTAAAATCGTTACTAAGAAATTAGGAACGAGGCAAAAGACCCCCGGCCTGGACAATCCCGATTAGGTCAGAAGGATAATAAAAGCTTTATTCCCTCCTGCAGAACCATGGGTTAGGAAGGACTGGAGTGCCTGTGAAGTCGGTGAGGAGGAACTCTTACAGAATTGATAAATGCAGGTAAAAGATTGAAAACAGACAAGGCGCCTGGATTTGATGGGATAAGTAACGAGATCCTAATATTGGTAATCGACACTTCACCCCGGATTCTGCTTAGATGCTCCAATCTTTGCCTGGAGAGAGGAGAGTTCTTTCGTGACTAGAAGAGACAAAGGCTAGTCCTCTTAAGGAAAGGCGATAAACCTCTAGACAGTGTTTCGTCGTATAGGCCTATATGCCTACTAGATACAATGGGTAAACTGTTAGAGGAAATGGTTCTGCAAAGAATGCAAACTCATTTGACCGGAGAGAATAGTCTATCCGATAATCAATTTTGTTTCCGCAAAGGCAGGTCCACGGTTGATGCCATTCAGGCAGTTGTGGACATAGCCAAAGCGGGAAAAAACAAATTGGGACCAAAGAAGAAGAAGGGCTACTGCGCGAATGTCTGCGGCGAGTTAAAAGCTGGCTGGACGCCAAAGGTCTTCAAATGGCCCTAGAAAAAACCGAAGCTCTGCTCGTCACAGACAGACGTGGTTATAGTGTCCCGCGAATCGCGATAGACGAATTCGAGGTCAAATGGAGTAAGCATATTAAGTATCTAGGAGTGGAGCTCGATGGAAGTTTAAAATTTCATCACCATATAGCAACGGCGTTGACAAAAGTGATTGAGTGTGCGTCAGACTTGGCACACAAATATGCGAGAAACAGACTTATCGAGACATGACAGAACAGATGGGATAGGGAGGAAATGGGCAGATGAACTTATCGTCTAATTCCAACACTCACCACCTGGATAAACCGAAAGCATGGAGAAGTCTCCTATTATTTGACACAGGCGCTCACGGGTCACGGGTGTTTTAACTCGTACCTGTGTCGCTTTAAATTATGCGTGAAAGAGGGGTGTGCGTACTGCCAGTTCGCTGTAGACAACGCAGAGCACACCCTCTTCTCATGCAAGAAATGGGACCTGGAGAGGCAGGCCATGTTCAAAGGTGTAAACAGTCAAGTTACACCGGAGAACATGGTCTCGCTGATGACCCAGTCAGAAGAAAATTGGCGGCAAGTCGAGAACTTCATAATCTCGGTTATGTCGAGGAAGGATCTCGACGGCCGCCAAAAAGCGTATTTTAAACAGCTTTTAACTTGTTTGTTCGTTTTTTGTTAATTAATTTATTTTGTGATTTATTTGTCCTTCTACAATTTTAATTTATTTTTTTATTTATTTGTTGTTATACAATTTTAATTTATTTTGTGATTTATCTGTCCGCATACAATTTTGTGATTTATTTGTCCATATACATTTTTTTACCTATTGACTTTTTTATATCTGTTTATTTTATATGATACTCTTTTACATCCGTTAAATATTTTATCTCTTGACATTATACACCATTTCAACATTTGTTTAACATTTTTTTGTTTATTATTGTTGTGCTGTTTATTCCGCTTTTATATTGTGTAACATGAGTCCTTAGCACTTTCCAATCTTGTTAAGAATGCTCCTGTCCATTGTATAATTTGAAATTGTTTCTTAACCCCCTGACTGTCGCGGACGCATATATGCACGGATTTAAAACTGGCCAAAAGTGCTCTTGACGCATATATGCGCAACTTAAAAAAGATGGTTTAAAACTTCTTAAAAATCGCTGAAACTGGTTACTCGGGGGGTTTCGGGGTCGCTGAACACGAATCCGGCGTTAGTTTTTCAGAATTAAAAATGGTGACTTCAATGTGATAGAATCATGGAGCAAAATTGTATGATTTGGCTTGGAACTCACTGCTTATCAGTTTTTAGTCTTTCTGATTAAAAATCTCAATTTACATTATCAAAATTTTAATTAAAATTTAAATTATATTATTTCTAGCCAATCTGCCTATTTTTAGTAATTTTAAACCGACATTTTGAATTTTGAAAAACAGACCGCGGATTTGTAATCAGCGACCCCGAAAACCCCCGAGTAACCATTTTCAAGCGAATCCGATTAGTTTTGAAAAATTGTCCGCCATATTTAGTCCGCCGTTTTAAATTTTAAAAAACCGACCTTGGATTCGCAATCAGCGATCCCTAAAACCTTAGGATACCAAGTTTCATAAAAATTAAAAAAAATAATTTACAACACACTTTTGGCCAAAACAGTGGAAATCTCGTCGACAGCCAAGGGGTTAATTTACTTTGGTTAGTTATTAATTATTATAAGTTAATTATTAAATTAATTGTATGTATTTATACTTAACTGTGATGCAATTTAATTTTTTTGTCTCCTTTCGAAAATAGGAACAAACCAAACTTGGAGGTTACGCTCTTCCAACCTCCAAGTATTTATTACGAGGCTCTTTTCTAATGTAATACTAATAATTACCGGGCGCCAGGTGAACTTTCTTTTCACCTGAGCTTCGTAATAATGATTCTATTTCAAGAGAACTTACTTAAATTGACTATTTGGACCATGAATTTACTTTGTTTTGATCTCAGGGTAGTGGCTGGTGAAGTAACTGAGAGAGAGGCAATTATTTCGTTTATAAATGTGTTTGTTTATTCACAAAATATTTTTTTTAATTTATTTATTCTAATATTCTTATTAATATTCAAAATTCCAAGTTTGTTTACATTTGTTCTTTGACAGGGACTATTTCCCATGAAATTCAAAATCCCCTAGCTAGGAAATTACTAGTTACAGTCAACTGAAATTCAAAATATCCCTAGCTAGGAACTTCTCTTTTATTTTAACTATTCTACATTGACTATCCTAAATTGAAAATCTAAATCTTTTAATCAATAAGACCTATAATTAAAATTTTAAATGGCAACCTGGAACGAAACAAAAACAATAATTAAATCAAGATTGCGACTTACAGTTTTTCCAGAACTCCGCGTAAGAGAGAGGGAAAAAGAGACTCCCTGCTTGGGAAATGCTCTTTCGATTTTTTCATCGACAGGTCAACGTCACCTGCTCCAGTGTTATGACAGGTGGAGAAAAACCAGTGAGTAGTTTTCTCCAGGTCGGGATCGTACTTTACACTTCTGCCGATGATCGTGCCTTGTGAAAAGGTTACGTTGTTGTCTCCGATGTTGTTCATCTTCTTCGGTGTATCTGAATCTCTCTTTTCTCTCTCAACGTCGTCCCAGATTCCTAACTTCTATAAACTAAGTAAATAAACAATTCTATTTTGACCATAATTTCAATCTCTACTTTATTTTTCACTTCAAGCTTCGGCGAACTCTCAGGGAAACATCTCAAACGTGAATTTTTTTATTTATAATCCACGTTACAATTAAAATAGTTTAAAATTTTTTTAACTATTGACGCAGGAGAACCGCAGGTAAAGAACAAAGTCGCAGCAGCAACAGAGTTGGAGCGCCACTCTCAAAGGCTAAAGTCTTACGACAGTTCCGAGGAAGGGTAAAGGGCTCCAAAAGAAGGGTTACGGGTTTTAGTGGGTCGGGCTGGCAGTAGGTCGTCAGTTTATTAAATCTACTATTTTATATATATTTTTTTTGTATTTTCTTTTATTATCATACCAACCCCACATAAACTTGGAGTGCGGAATCGAAGGTATCTGTAGGCAGATTTCCCAAAAATCCCTAAGCAAAAAAAAATAATATTATAATTATATAGAGATTACGTCTTGTATTGCTTTACACTGTTATTAACATTTTATAAACAAATTATTTGAAAAACTATTAAAAATAAATTTTTTTAGACACTAAAATTATTTTTAAGTACTTTGTATTATAAAGAAGAAAATCCGATTTATTATTTTTAAATAAGTTTATAAATTATTTTAACTGAAATTTTTAAAAATATAATTCAATTTAATAAAATTTTTTTTATATTCAAAGTAATCGTGTTTATTTGTAGTAATGTATATTACAGTTTTTCAAATAAATTTAATTCAAAATTTTGTAAATAATTTATTAAATTTTTTTTAAATAATTTTAATTAAAAAATTGATCTTGCAAATCAGTTTATTAAAATTTTTACAATAGTACCTAATTACATTTTTTAGAAAAATTTTATTACAATAAAATAAATGAATCATTTCGAGAAATTTTAATAAAATGTATTAAAATAATTGAATTCCCATCAAAAAATTAAATTTTTACGAATATTTTTACTATTTAGAAAAATAATTTAATCATTTCAAAGAATTTTATTAAAATTATACTGAAAATAGTTAGATTTCTTCTGTGAATTTCACACCCAAAAAAATATTTTTAATTTTATACGATTCCTCTTCTTTTGCAGCATTTTTTCCTCTTATATGTGGGCATTAAATTTTTCTTTTCAAATTGAGAGGATTTTTCTTTTTTATATTTTGTTATTAAACATAATTTTTTAACCAATTTGAAGCTGTGTTCAGAAATACAAAAGCAACTTAAAAATCTTCTTTTTAATGTAAATTTGTTTTAATTTGAGAGAAATAATTCCAATCAATAAAGAAAAATTAAAATTCATCTTTTAGTTAATAAACTTTAAAAAATAAAAAAAAAATTTTATTGTTAATGAATCTTTGTACTCTCAGATATGCATTAATGCTGTCCTTCCGGTTTGACGGTATTGTGTAAAGTCGTATGATTTCTTTTAAAATGTTTTCAGTTCATGACATATGACAACATTCGTATGCCACGAACTAAGAATATTTTATAGAAATGACACAACTTTTCAAAATTCCTTTATACGTTTTGATAGAAAATAGAAATACATATACCATTATAATAATCGTAAGTTTCCTTTCCGTTAGCAAATTATCTGTATTCATTTGTTTTTCTTTTGAAAATTCATTTTGGTGGGTTATTGTCATTTTTTTAATGTCAAAAAGAAACCCAAAAAACTCGTTTTATTTACTTCACAAAATCGACAAAAATTCCATTCCATATTTTTTATTTTCCTGACTTTTTCCTAATTTTAATCAAAAATATTTACTTATTTCTTATTCTGCTAATAAATTGAATTTATGCTACGAATTTTATTATACATGAAACAATTTAAAATAATTTCATTCTTGCGAAGAATTAAAAAAATATTTGAAAATCATTAAATTTTCAATGAAAAATGTTATTATTTATAAAAATAATTGAATTTTTCAGAAGAATTTTTTTTTAAATTTGGAAAATAAATGAATTTTTGGAAAGAATTTTTAAATCAATTTTGAAACTCAATTTTATGAAAAATTTACTTTTTTTGAAGAATTTCATAATTTAAGAAAATAGTTAATTTTTTGGAATATTTTTCTATTTTTATAAAAATAATTGAATTTTTGTGAAAAATTTTGTTTTAAATTGGGAAAATAATTGAATTCTTCGGGAAGAATATTGTTATTTATGAAAATAATTTAATTTTGAAAAGAATTTTATTGAAATACCTCAAAATAATTGAATTTTCGGGAGTTTAATTTTATTAAAATGTTTAAAATAAATTGAATTTCTGTTGAAAATTTTATTACTTTTGAAAGGAATTGAAATCTTTATAAGAATTTTATAAACATTGCTTTAAATAATGAATTTTTAAATGTTATGAAAATTTTATTAGTTATTTAAATAATTGAATTCTTGTCAAAAACTTTATTTGTGAAAGTAACTGAATTTTACGATTATGAAAATAATTAAATTCATGCTTAGAATTTAATCAAAGATTTTTTTTTAAAAATCAAATTTGCATGAAAAATTTTATAATTATTAAAAGTAATTGAATAATTGGGAAAAATAAATTGCATAAAATTTTGTTAAATAAAATTGATTTTTTTCAATATTAGCGAATTAAAAGTAGTGGAATTTCTCTAAAGAAAAATTGTTTATATTCTTCGTTCGGAAAGTTAAATACCTATATATAGCTAATAATTTTTTTTACCTTTTCTATTCTTTAGAATAATTAAAATTTTGCGTAATGAAATTTTTTTAATTTTGGTATCAGATAACAATTTTTGTGATGCCAAATTTGAAATTAGTATCAAAATTTGTTAAAGTTTTTTTTATACATATACTTTAAAGTTTAAAAATTAAATTAAATAATTGTTAGGGGAGAGTGGGGCAAACCGGACCCCCTAACGGTTTTTTGACTCTTGTGACTAATCTAATCAACCGATTTCATTTTTAGATGGCTTGTTTGAAAGATCATTTAATTGCGCAACTTTTTCCCAGAGACACATATACTTCATCTTTTATTGTTTAGTTGCTGTGTTAACTTTAAAAATTTTTGCAAACGGTACGGTTTGCCCCACCCCCTGGGGTAAACCGGACCGGTTGGTTTTTTATTTATTATTTTACATTTACATAATCTACAATAATAAAAAACATAAAGAATCATGTAAACAATGGTTGTAGTAATGAAAATAATAATTCGGGATTAAATTTTAATGAAATAAATATTTTTTTAAATAAAAATGTTTGTTATTATCAGACAAACAATATTAAAGGGTCCATTTCTTATTGGAAGACAATTATTTTTCATTGTAAGTAAATATTTTAATGAAAGAAACATTTTATTTAAAAATAATTTTTATGAAACTTTAATTCAATGGAAATATCCTATGGCCGGTTTGTCCCACCGAAAGTGGTCCGGTTTGCCCCACAGGCCCATTTTGAGAATAAATGTTTGTCAAAAAGAAACGCTTTGCAAATTCATCAAAGTTTTTGGTGGTAAATATTCCTAAGGTGTGTACCTTCAAAACCTAAGACCTAATATTTGGAAATATTACACGATTTCCTCAGAATTTCCTTATGAAAAAATGCAGAAAAGTGTAGAAAAAAACTAAAAAAAGCTTTTGCTCCTAGCGTTGCACAAACAAAAGGTGCGGTTTGCCCCACTCTCCCCTAAGCGTAATTTTTTTTAACTTTGAGATTTTATTTTTTTCAGTGTATTGTTTATAAAAGTACTTGAAGTTTCGAATCTGAAATTATTTCAATCACCGTCGTTGTTATAAAAAGTCCGAAAATAATTTTTTTACTCCTCGTTAAGTACAAAAAAGAGCCCAAAAATTCTAGAACAACAAAATTTTTATTAATATTCTTGGCAATTTAGTCTTTTGTTGACTTTAATAAAAAAAATTTTCTAGAAATAAAGTTGACCGATTTAAAAATAATAAATCGGATTTTCTTCTTTATAATACAAAGTATTTTAAAAATAATTTTAGTGTCTAAACAAATTTATTTTTAATAGTTTTTTAAATAACTTGTTTATAAAATGTTAATAACAGTGTAAAGCAATACAAGACGTAATCTCTATATATAATATTATATTGTTATTTTATTAGGTATATTGTAATATTAGTATTTTTTAAACAAAATGTTATAAAAATATACGAATAATTAAACTGTATTACTTTTTTCTTAAATATTGAGACTGTTAGAATTTGTACAAACTTATAGTGTAACGCCAGTGCACACAGGTGCCATGAGAGCCGTGCTTGCGAGTAATATATCGTTCTGCACCGCGACACTAATTATTTAATAACTTTTTTTTTAATTGATGTAAATTTCTTTTCTAAACGTATTTTTTCTCAGGGGGATATTGGAAATACAATACAGTTTTTATTTTTTTTCCAGGAGGCGAAGAACACAATTTGTTATTAACAATTTATAAACAAATTATATAAAAAACTATTAAAAATTAATTTTTTTAAAAACAAAAATTATTTTTAAATACTTTGTTTCAAGAAAAAGAAAAGCCCTTTTGAATTTTTAAAATCGGTCAACTGGATTTCGAGAAAATTTTTTTTTAATTTAAGACTTTAAAAAAACTAAATTGTTAATAACATTAACAAACAAATTTTTTTTGGTCTACATTCTTCAGGGTCTTTTTTTACTCTACCAGGAGTAAAAAAAAAATTTTGGATGGACAATTTTTTTTTAAAGTGATCCGTTTGAGAAATTCTGACCCAGGTCAGTATTTTTACTAATACTTTTAACAGGGGTTCTACCAACTGGAAAAAAAGGAAAATATGCAGGAATTTAATTTAATCGGGCAAAACTGTGAATTCAGCTTAAATATAGGTCTTATTTTATATTTTAGCAATTATGATACAATTAGTTCGAATTTGACTTTACTATAACTCCAAAAATTAGTGGAAATTTTGAATTAACTTATAATACTATAATTAAATTTCTACAAATAATTGACAAATATTTTTTACTTCATTTTAATTAATTTAAAGGAAATTATTTGATGTTAAAATGTCAATCACTGATTTAAAATAGTAATATTTTTCTAATAGAATAGTTAATGGTAGTTAATTATTATTTTTCCTGTCAAATTAAATTCCCCACTATTTTCTATTTTTGGGGACTGGTAGACACACTATTGAATGTATTTAAAGAAACTAAAACCTGTCGAAGACGGGTACGACAGCTAAGTTAATTCATTAATTCATACAAACTTAAAATTATAAAATCAGTTTTTTAATTAATTTGAAAAACAGTCGTTACTCCTTTTTTATTAATCAAGAATCATCGTTATTCAAAATTTTGTCTTTTAGGGTAGTGTGCGATTCAAAACTCAAAGGTTTCGTCATGATATAAGCCATATGCTTTTTGCAAGGAACTCACTCAATAATTACTCGATTATATTTGACCAATTGTTGGACATAATTCATATGAACTTCGGTCATATGCCTTAATCTGTTACCTGCACTTGTTTGAGCACAGATCGCTGCTGCTTTGTTGTCACATCGTAAAGTAGCTGGTAGTAAACTTTCGTTATTTAATCGTATAAGAGACTTATTGATTGCAATAAGTTCCTGACAAGTATGGCTCATAGCTACGTATTCGGCCTGGCAAGTAGATAAAGCAACATATTTTAGCTTTGTTACTTGCCACGAAATCGTGTCTCCACAAAGTTTTTTAACGTTACCACAAGTGGGGACAGGCGATTTCCACTTAGCGGAATTGGCATCCGAATACCCTAACAGACCATTTTGTTTTCAGAGATAATTTAATCTAAGAGTTTCCGTCCCTTTTAAGTATTTAAATACTCGTTTGTCCATATTCCATTCGTTTTCTGTTGGGTCGATTTGATGTCTAATGAGTACGTTGAAAGCAAAAGCAATGTCTGGACGAGTAGCACTAGCTAAATACAATAAACTACCAACAGCCTCTCTGTATTTTCCACTTGACGTGTAATCATAGGAGTGTTTTGCGGAAATTTGTTTTTAAAGCCAAATTTTATCAGAATTTTGTAAATGAATTTTTCCTGATTAATTGTCATGACTCTTGTATCTCTGTTTCTTTGTATATTCATACCTAAGAAACATTTTGGATCTCCCAGATCAGTCATTTCAAAGGCTTTTATCAATTTAACTTTCATCTCATTCATCAATTTTTTATTGTTGCTTGCCATTGATATGTCATCGACATAAATTAGCATAACAACCTTTGTTTCACAAAAATTGTATGAAAACAGACAAAGATCATATTGATCATTTGTAAGTCCTATAGAATTCGCGAATTCGGTGAATTTTGCATTCCATCGCTTAGGACTAATCCTCAGTCCATAAAGAGCTCTGAGAATCTTACACACTTTTCCATGTAAACTTCATCTTCAATTATTCCGTTGAGGAAAGCAGTCTTAACATTGAGCTGTCAAACTTCTAAATCGTAGAAGTTAATTATTGCTAATACAGATCGAACTAGAGTTAGTCTGGATACCCACTTTGAATCAATTATATTGGGTTTCTTGCCATTTTTGCCAAGTTTAGGTCGATTTATCAAAGTCCAAACATCATCCTTGTTCAAAGAACTTAACACTTCGTCTATTGCTTGAAGCCATTCGTTTTTGTGTTTCAACTCTAAAGCTTGTTTAAACGTTAGAGAATAATTGTTTATTTTTTCATGTAAGCTTGATTTTCTGTTAATGCTTTTCTTGCATCTGTGGATTCTTTGTCTGCGAAAAATATGGGTTTTATTGGGTTTGAATGTGTGACTAATGTGTTATGCCCAAAAGAAATTTCAACTTTTTCTTCACGAAGGTACTCTCTACCCAGTATACTGTCAGATTCTATAGGAAAATCTGTGGGTACTACTTGGAAAGTTATTTGTTTTATATTTATTTTGACTTGAATGGTTCCCAATGTTAAAATTTTTATAGGGACGATTCCAGCTATGTGTATAGCTTTTTCTCAAATTATGTTTAATTCTGTTAATATTATGTTTTCTTTGATTATGTTTACATCAGCTCCTGTATCTATTAAAAAGGTAGCTAAGGATTTTTGAAAACTTGGAGAATTAATAATTATTAATGGAGATTCTTTTGAATTTCTGACGCGGAAGATGTGTTTTGTAATGATAGAATTCTCGCGTTGGCTGGACGCTCTTTGTGATCTCCACTCGTCGTTGCGTCTGTCCATCGAGACGTGTTTGAGTTTAAATTATTCTTTTTAAATGAATATGGGGATTGAGAACGAGGTGGTGTTCTACTTCAATCTTGATTTTTATTAAAATATGCTTCATGTAGAGGAGGATATGGATGAAAGGGGTATGATGTATAAGGCATATAAGCATTAGGAAGATGAAGATTTGGTAAATTAAGATATGGTTGTGGAAATTGATTATTCTGCATATATGGAGGAAATAAATTTCTCAAAATTCCAGTGGGAGTGGGTGATTGAGAACGATATCTTGTTTGTTCATAAGGATACGAGAATTATACTCTATTACTAGGTCTTTTTTTAATAAAAATACAAGTTTTATAGTGTAAAAATTGAAAAAAAGTGGAACGCCATTTCTTGAAAATTATTAAAAATAGCCGATTTGAACGTTCGGAAAAACGTTGAAAATCACAAAAACTAAAATTTTTGTTGTGATAATCTTGTTCCCTGATGTCTAAATTATAGAAATATTGCTTTACAATAGTTAAATGTGGTGTTCACTCTTTAAAAAAAAGTGTTTTTTAGGAACGCCATTTCGGTGTTTTTGCCAGTCTGGGCCTCGGCGCGTGGAACGCCATTTGGAACGCCCTGCCAGTGAAGTGGTTAAAAAGTAAAAATATGAATTCATAAGGAAGTTCAAGATGGCGTTTTACTGGAGGAATCTCGACCGGCTTAAGATACGTGTGCGAGCTGCCTTTAAGGTGTACGTCTGACTTGCCTTGCGGCGTACTACTTGTAGCTTCCGCGCGCGCGAAGACAACGAGTAGTTTATGTCAATGAGGAGATGATTTACAATATTTACCGCGCGATTTAATTATGACATCTTATATTAATATATTCTCCTAATACTTTTCTTGCGTGAGAAATTGTTTAAATCAATATATCTGTTAATTTATAGATTTTAAAATTTTTGAAAATATGCCAAATTTTTAGGCACCAAATTAGTAAAAAGATTGCTATGACAAACATTGTTGTTATTAGTGAAAAGTTTCGCATATGCTAGTATCGATGATGATTATTACAGTACAAATTCACTAGGATCTGTATTTAGGAAAGATAATTCTAATATACCTGTCAATTCGTTTGTCTACTATTAATATAAGTTCGAAACTTGATTGGTTTATTTGCAATTATTATTTCTGTTGTTCCAGAAGTAACAAAAGAACCTGAATTTAGGGTGATTGATTCTGATCTATCGATTATAATACCTGGTGGCAATTTTCTTTTGTTTATCAAATTAATGTGTAAAGCAGGATTTATTAGGAAAAGACCTCTTTTTTCTTTAAATTGGGCGATGATATATGAATGTTTGAAAGGATATCCATATTAAATTCAATATTATTGATGTAGCAATTCATGGGAACTTTCCAAAAGAGAAATTTCGCAAAATTCTACAAACGCGTCTAATAAATCGCTGTCTAATAGAAGTTTCACGCCTTCGAGCTCTTCTTGCTAATTTAATAGCAATTCGACTGAAATGGTCGGTTTCAAATAATTGATCAAGAAATGGTGGGCCTAAAACACCAATGATTTCGGAGTTGCTTTCGTAATCGATAACTTGAAACTTTAAAGAAAAGTCACAAAATTCTACTATAGCACTACCATTAGTATGAATGGAATTTTGTCGAATTGTTTATATAATATTTCTATTGATATTAACAAATAAGGATAATTTTGTCTCTTTTATCAAATTCAATCGATTAGTATTGTCTATAATAAATATGCTCATATGTGTTACAAGATTATTTGAAACTAATTCGATTTGAGGATAATTGAAATTATTAGTTATATCAAAATAGCTATTCATTTAAATTCCGATTATTTATTTGTTGGTTGTCAAATAATCTGCGGTGCGGTGCGTTTTAAGACTTCTCAATCTAGATTCAGTGCAGGTATATGCTTAAATGTTGGTCGTGTTAAAAATCAAACATCAATCTTTTGCGAGCATAGTTGTCCTTAAACTATTATTATGTCATGGCTGTCAGTGAAACGTGGTTAACTGAAGATATTATGGATAGTGTTGTGAATATTGACAATTATGTTTTGATTCGTAGAGATAGGACTGGTAAACTTTTTTGTTTTTTGTTGTACAAAAAAGTGTCGAAAGGAAAAGTTGTTTGTTTCTGTTCAAAATTTAAGAAAAAAAATAAAAAAAAATATTTTTTTGAAAAATGTCAAAAAAACAAAATTTTGAAAATTTCAAAATTTTTTATTTTTGTTGTTTTTTGACGAAATGGGCTGCCCAACGAACTCGAGCTTCATTTTTATGGACTAAAAAAATCCCCCAAATTGCAAGTCGATTCATAAAAATTTACTCGAGTTATCGTCGAGACAAAAATTTCTACAGACAGACAGACAGACAGACTGACTGACAGACAGACACTTCTCTAAAAACCATTTTTTTGTAATCAGGGGGTCATGAAACGTAAAGATTTATGAAAATTAGAAATTTCTCAAAATCGCACAAATCCAATACTTTCTCATTTTTGATGAGAATGTAAAAATTCCAAAAATTATCCGCCATTTTGAATTTTAAAAAAATGATATCGGATCCGTCATCAGCGACTTCAAAAACCCCCGAGTGACAAGTGTCAAGGAAATAAAAACAAATTCAAAAATTGTCGGCCATATTGGATCCGCCATTTTGAATTTTGAAAAACTGATATCGGATTCGTCATCAGCGACTCCAAAAACCCCCAAGTGACAAGTTTCAAGCAAATAAAAAAACATTTTCAAAAATTATCGGCCATATTAAATCCGCCATTTTAAATTTTGAAAAACTGACATCGGATTCGTTATCAGCTACCCCGAAAACCCCCGAGTGACAAGTTCCAAGCGAATTAAATAAATAATCAAAAAATTTTGAAAAAATATCCGCCATATTGTATCCGCCATTTTGAATTTGGAAAAACTGACACCGGATTCGTTATCAGCGATCCCGAAAACATTAAAATATGCCATGACTAATCATTTTTGTACCGTTTTTTGAGAGTAATTGATAATTATATTTTCTATTTTTTGATTTTGGTGTCTTTCAGGTGAGGCAGTAAGGACGCCATTTTGAATTTTGGATTTTTTCACTTTTTATTTTTTATTCTTTTTTATCTAAAGATTAAACGGACAGAATTATCTATTTCTTTATAATATATTGATAATATAATATATTGAAACGAGGAAGAAAGTAGCAACGTGTTAATTTCCTCCTCACTCTCCTTTTCAATAAAAAAAATTAGTTGCACAAAAGTATTAAACATAATTTAAAAAAAACACAATATGTCTTTAATACATATAAAGACTTAATATAGACCCTTAAGGACCTAATATATGTCTTTAAGTTTAACAACTTAAAGATATATAATTAAGCTACAAGAAAATCGAAAACACGTATTTTTGTAACGTCATGTCACTAGCGAACTTAACGTAACCGGAAATGCTCTTTAAGACTATGGAGAAGTTAGAGGGGGTTATTACGAAATAAATATAATGTAAAGCACGAGGAAATCGAACCTAGGGACTACGATACTAACGCTCTTACCACTATGCTACGGAGCCTAACTGAACAGCGTTGTTTATTGTCAGTGACTTGTTGATTTTCTTTTGATGATTAAATATAGTATTCGTTTTTGCTATTACATAATACATTTTACTAATAACATATTGCAGTTATATTTGTTTAAACAAATATCTTTTATGTACTAACTCTTGACACAAACCATCTAGAAAAGTGCGATTCGTTAAAATTTGGCACTAAATTATTCTGAGTAGTTAGTTATTGCAAAATTAGAAAAAACTTTTAGTTTCTAGGTAATTTAAGTCAAAAGTTAGTAAATAACAACAATGTTCAAACCAATTCTTAATTGTTAAAATCTTAAATTATCTTCAATTTATACTTTTTAAAGATAAAAAGATTAAAGATATGATTGAAGAATTAAGATTGTTAATTAAAGATTAATTAATCTTACAAACAAATAATATTTATGTTAAATGGTTTTTGTGTGCAATAAACAAATGAATTTTATACTGTTTGTATCGGTTGATTTCAAAATTAAAAAGAAACTGCAATTTTCTAGATGATTTATGTGAAAAGTTAGTAAATAACATTTATTTGTTTAAACAATTGCTGAATTGATAAATTAATAGGGTAAGTTTAGTTCAGTAACACTGGGATGAAGTGTCAAAACAGTAATTTTTCAAGAATTAGACTATAAAAGCAATTAAAGTTAATATTTTTTTGTAAGGAGAATTTTTTTGAAAGTTGAAAGTTTGAGTTGATATTTTTAATATTAATTTACGTACTTTCTGCACGGAACAGAAAGATACGTAGTTTCCAAAACTATCTTCTAACTTACGTGATTTCTAAAACAAACGTGGAAGATAGATAACTTCCAAAATGGTTTTTAAACATAAGTACATTTTGTTAAACATACAATTTATATTGCATAAATGGGATTTAATATGATATCCATTTGATATATATATTTCATTAGACATAAAATTTATATAACATACATGTTTTTTACATAGGAATTAATTTAACATATATTTTATTTAATATAAAAATCATTTAGCATAACTTCCATTTAACGAAAAAATACAATTGACTTGAATTTTATTTCACATAAAAATCACTTGACATATATTTGAATTGACATAAGTTTTATTTGACAGGAAATTAATTTGATGTAAAATTTGTTCAACATATACGTTATTTGACATAATATACATTTAATAAATTTTATTTTGTCCTAAAGTCAATTTGTCATCAATTTCATTTTACATAAATTTCATTTCACATCATGTTCATTTGACATAATAGACATTTAACATAATTCTTATTTGTCATAAAAGTCATTAGATATAAATTATATTTGACATAAAAGTCATTCAACAAAATTCTCATTTGACATAAAAATAATTTTATTAATTATGTTAAATGATATTCACGTCAAATGAAATTTATGTCAAGCGAATTTTCTGTCTAATGATATTTATGTCAAATGGATTTTTTGTCAAATGAGAATTACGTTAAATGACATTTATGCCAAATGAAATTAATGTCAAATGAATTTTATAGCTAATAAAATTTACGTTAATTGAATTTAATGTCTAGAAATTCATGTTAAATGGTTTTTGTGTGCAATGAAATTTACGACAAATAATTTTCATATTATGTGAATGTTAAGTTAAGGAGGATGATGACCGTAACATAATCTCAAAATTAGTCAAAATTAAAAAATGATTTCTAACTCACAACAAAAACAAGATAAATATCAATTATAAACAATTTTAGACGATCTTCTTTTATTATTCTCGAAAAAAATTATTATAAGACAAAATATTTTGTTAACAATGTTTTTTTCAACATTTATTATTTTTTCTTTTTGAAATCAGACAAAAATTGCAATTTTAAACTAATTTTTATAAACAATAGCTCATTTAATTCAGTGAAACATTCTCTACAATCGTTATTTCTTTAATATTGTTTAAATATTGAAACAAGATAACTACCCAGATAGCACGTAATCTTGCGGCAAGCTAACTATGTAAGTTTTGAAAGCTTGCAGCAAGCTTGTGACAAGCTTTAAATTTTCCCGTTTTTAGCAACCTTTCTGTGCAAGCTTCCTGCAATATAGCGGCAATATTGCACTACAAGCTTGCCGCAAGATTGATGTAATCTTGCATGAAAATTCTATATTATATAAAATTAATAATTTATTAGCACACGACTTGGCTCGCGCAGAGTATATATTATATATTCTGCAGAGAGAATAGCTAGAATAGAACAGGCTATTTACTATATTATCTTAAATGACAATGAGTATAGTTAACGTCTGCTACCACGTTAAAAATTTTTAATTATTATCCACTGAACATGGATAATAGTTCCGAACTCCAATTCTTTGGGGAAATTTCTAATATTTTTATTATAATTATGTTATATTAAATAAAAATTAAATATTAAATAAAAATTTGTTGCTAATAAATTATTAATTTTATATAATAAAGAATGTTCATTCAAGATTACATCAATCTTGCAGCAAGCTTGTCGTGCAATATTGACGCTCTATTGCAGGAAGCTTGCTCAGAAAGCTTGCTAATAGGGAGACATTTAGAGCTTGTGACAAGCTTGTCGCTTGCTATCAAAACTTACATAGTTTGCTTGCCGCATGCTTGCAGCAAGATTATGTTCTATCTGGGTAATAATACTAGTAAATTTGTAAAAACCAATTCACTGCAGAAATAAATATTTTATTTTCCATAAGTACACGGAGAAAAAAATGCTGTTGAATCAATGACATATGAGTTTGATTCATTGAATAGTGTCATAACGGGCTGCCAAACGTATATGCTGTTGTTTTGGAAGCACCAATTCTAATGATTCGATAGTATCACTTTCATTGGAACAAAGGCATACAGTAGGATCTTTGAATAGTGCAGTAGTCGGGAATATTATGCACTGTGGGAAGAGTGCATAAACCAAAATATTTCAGGTCTGTGTATTGTATTTGGCGTCATAGATTCCCTTTGCCTCCCGGAACCCCTCGTCTTCTTAACTCACTAATGACTGCACTATTCAGAACTACACTATTAAAAGATCCTACTGTATTTCTCAAATTGACAGCATATACTATGTTAATTTGAAGGTATTCCTTTTGAATCTACGATCAAAAGGAATATCTTTGTACAAAGAAGCTTAACTGACCTTAACAGTTAATCAGATAAGTAAAGTCACATAATGACACCTCAGAATTTACAAATGTGAGTACTTTACGTTTTTATATTTTTCTCACTTTCACCCCGTATAACTCGCAAAATAATCTTTCTAAGGCAATTTGCCCTATACTTACTTTGTTCACAACATCCCAAAGAATATATTCCTGAAGTTTCAGCCAATTTGTCCGAAAGCCAATTTCTGTACTTTTTGTGCTTTGTCCTTTATCTATTAGATGCTTCAAATGAATAATGTCAAAGAAGCAATAATGGTCAGGTTTTTGTTATACGAAATTATATTTTGCAACGATGCTTACGTTTCCTTGCGGTTCTCACCCGTAAATCGCTGCAACAATATCAATATAGGGGATTTCAATTGTCGAATTATAAATTCCACACTTCGAACTTATCATTATAAGTTCGAAGTGTAGAATCGATGACCCGTTTTAGGGGACTCCTTCAGCGCTAGGTACGTAAACTACCCGGATCACGATGTTGAAATAAAACAGAGAAAGTTCCCGGACCAGCTCTAACCGAGCTCAATATTATATTTATACGAAGTTACGTTATATATTGAAGTAATAGGGCGTGAGTACCACACACAGAGGAGAGAGACAGACACAAGGAATTAACACTTGACTAAGAAACTTGAATCGAGAGAATTAATTAATCAATAATAAACCACTTCTATTTAAAACACATTAAATAATCCTTGAGAGAATGAGAACTTTCACACGCCGGTGAATTTATTTGACGACCGAAAATATTGGCGTCATATCGGCTTGCCATGCGGTCAATTTTAATTATTTCTGGAGATTTTCTTATAAATTTTAAAATATACACTCAGAAACATAGCTAGATGGCAAAAAAATTTACTGCGCAACAATAAATGCTATAGAATTCAGTTGCGCATTGTGTCAAGTTTTTAAAATTTATCCGACAGCTTGCAGCAAGTTTGCAAACTAAGCTTGTCCAAAACTTGCCTCACAAGCTTGCAGCAGGCTTATATCATAATCTTATAGCAAGATTTCAGTGCAAGCTTGCAGCAATAGAACATTTTGTTACTTGCCACTAACTTGTCACGAGTTTGCTCTGTAAGCTTGCACGGCAAGCTTAATGCAAGTTTGTGGCAAGCTTATGTGCTGATTGGGTAGTTTATGGTAATTTATGGAAATTTTCGCTGTAATTTATAAACAATTTGACGGTAATTTATAAAACAATGTAAAACACATACGAGAACTAAAAAAATTTAACGTCGATGTTTATGGTAATTTATGGAAATTTTCGCGGTAACTTATGGAAATTTATAAGATAATTTATAAACATTTTAACTATACTTTATTATTTATATAGTTTTATTATTAAAATATGTAAGAAATCGTCCATATACCACGTGGACAATCGTGGATTTTTAAACGACCCCGCTCCCCTCCCCCCAATTGTCCACGTGGACCTTTTTTGGTGGGAAAATAATATTTTCGTAGGTTCTAAAAATTTGAAGCTATAAAGGTTTTTAATCACAAAATAATGAATAACGAATAGATATTTAATAAAAAATACAACTAAAAAAAATTTCTACTGATTTAACAAACTTTTTAAAAATTAAATAAATATTAAATTACATGAAATATTATTGAATGTAGATTGGGTCATTTGGGGTAAATGTAAACGGAATATCTATGTTTCACCAAAAACATTAGTTTTTTTTTATTAAAACGTAAAATGGACGGATTTTTTGCATGGACTCGTTACTTTACTTCCCTAGAAAAATGTTATGAAGTACAAAAAAATATTGATTCACCTGAATCACCTAAACTGACTGTTCACCTGCTCCCGGGGGTTAGAGTTTCAAATTAAATAAAAGTCGAGTAGGGTGTCTATTTTTATGTTTTTGGGTCGTTGAAACCAAAAAAGACTACCAAAAACAAAATCGTCCTTTTCTTAACGACCTACAACCTCCTTAACATCTCCAGGGTGAGGGTTGAAATTCGAATTTTCACGAAAATTCGAGTACGGTGTCAAAACCTATGCTTTTTGGGTCTCTGAAACTAAAAAAGACTACCAAAAACAAATTCTTTCCTCCCTTAACTCCCTACAACCTCCTTAACACCCTCAGGGTGAGCATTGAAATTAGAATTTTCACGAAAAGTCGATTGCGTTATCAAAACTCTAGGGGTGTTAAGGGGGTTGAGGGTGGATACGATTTGTTTTTACTAGTCTTTTTTGGTTTCAGCGACTTAAAAAACGTAGGTTTCGACACCGTACTTGACTTTTATTTAATCTGAAACTCTAACACCCGAGAGCAGGTGAAAGTGGGTGGTAGCGGGAAATTGGGCAATGAAAAACATTTTTATGGTCATATTCAGTTTCAGCGACCCCAAAAACATTGGGATAGGCGGATGTGACCTCGGGGTTTTGACTTTTTTGTGCCTGTCATGGTGAGCTTGAATGCAATTTTAATAAAAAGTTTAGTAACTGCAAATGTTTTTGCGGATTTTTAATGTACACCTTTTTAGATTTATTTTTCAAAAAAATGTAAATAATCATCGCAGGGCTTTTCGAGAAAAAACAGATTACATTTTATTTTACAAAAAAATTGTAGTTATAGTACGCTCTTTACGTTTTCTCTGATTGTACTTTGTTATGTAAACATTTTACTTACTTCACACGTAAAATGTCAGATATTTTTCAACTGTGAAAGCATTGTTTTAGTTTTAGCTTCTTATTGTAAAAATTAGTTTTACGTTGTGAATGACACATAAGGCTTTAACCCATGATAAAAATAGGAATAAAGTGTGTTTATGGTGCTTCGAAAAACGTAAACAAATGTTTATTATTAAGAACACATTGAAAACGTTCGTAGCTAACCTTTGTAGCCCTTCCATTAATCTGGATGATGATAGACTACTGGCAGCCTTGTGCGTCTCTTGTAAAATACAACTTTTTCCCGCAAAAACTAAGGACAAGAAATAGATTTTCCTGATTTTTCCATATTTATGAATGAAATTGTAATAGGAACAAGATGAAGATATTTGTTATTTTCATCGATTTAAATGTTTTAAAATTATTATATTTAAAAAATAATTACATATTTCTTAGGACAACCGACACAAAATCCCGTTGCTGAGAACCGATACCAATCCTGTTTTTCTGTCATTGGGAAAGGAAAAGTACGCCAGTGCAATTTAGCCTCTCAAGTGACCAATTTTTCCTCCTGCCAATTAGTCGTTGTATATTGTAACAATTTACAGGGTTTCTTCGACTATGTACAAAATCAGAGATGTGTTTCAAATTCCAACTTGAAACTGGGCATAGATGGAGAAGGCGGATTTTTGAAGATTTGCCTTTCAGTACAAACTCAGACCAACGTAATCAGCCAGTCTAAACGTTCTACCTACGATGAGGGCATTTCTGCGAAAAAGTTTAAAGATTCTGGGGTTCAAAAATTATTTATATTATCAATCGCTCCAAATTCTCCGGTGAATTACAAAAACGTTGATCGACCTTGGTCTGAGTTACGTTTAAATTCATTCAAAGGCACGATTGCGACTGACCATAAAATAGCAAATATTTTAAGGGGTTGTATACAGTCAGGCGGTCGGAAAGATGCAGTTCTTCGGGATATTTTTTAAAGGAATATTTACTTATTAAAGCGAAAGTTTTCCTATAATGTGTTACATCTTTTAAAGTTAAAAAAAATATATTTCATTTGTTAAAATATTATTCCCTTTGGCCTCTATATCATATCTCCCAATGGTGTTCGAAAAAAAGTGTCCCGCGGTGAACATGATAACAATTGACAGAATCATCTGAAATCAAAAAGATTCTGTTAGTATATTAAAAAATGTAGTCCTTAATCAAAGGAATTAAAAAAATAATGGCAGCAAAAAACAAAAAAGTTCATTTTTATGAATAAAAAAATCGTCTTCAAATGTTGATTAAAATTATAATTTTATTTAAAAAACCAACGATTAAAGACAGCAAAAAGTAGTTGTTGAGTTTGTGTTAAAATTAGAGCTAAATCGGTTTAGCGGTTTTCGAGAAATCGTGTTTACCAGCCTTAAAAAACATAGTTTTGAGAAAAGCGAGTTTAAAGTCGCTGCACCTGCTCTACACCCCATGGCGCGCCTTTCTAGTTTTGTCTGCAACTTCGAAAATATTTCTCGAATCTTAATAAAAATTTTCCACAACAGGCAAATATATATACTATAAGAAAATGCAAAAAAAATCGATTTTTTTAAAATCGTGACTGTATATAACCCCTGAAAGACGCTGCACCAGGTCTATACCCCACAGCGCGCCTATCTAGTTTTGTCTGCAACTTAAAAAATATTTCTCAAATCTTAATAACATTTTTTTTCACAACTGCAAATATATATACATTAAGAAAATGCAAAAACATAATCGATTTTTTTAAAATTGTGACTGTATATAATAGGCCAGTCGGTGAGTGCAAAAAGTGCAACCTGAAAAGTCTCAATAGTTTCTTGTAGTTTGGGGGCCCCATATAAGAGCCCCATGGTTTGCTCTCGATTGCCGGTTGCAAAAAATAGTGTAAACAATCGTCAAAGTTCGAGAAACGTAGTTTTTTGATGACCCTGGCTTCCGGTTAAATTTTAGAGGAAAAAGTTGTTATTGAAAGTTGTAGAGCCTAAAAATACTTTTCAAATGACTGGTCATACGTTGAAAAAGGTTTATTAGTTTAGTTACAAATGAATTTAAACCATCAAAAATAGCACTTTTTTAATTGTTTAATAACTTTGTTAATAATTATCGAATTTGTTTCTAATTTTTAAGAAATATTCTCCTTGCAAAGCTGAATAAATCCCAAAAAAATTATCTTGATCGGATAAATAGTTTATGCATAATTCCATTTGTTAACTAAAAACATGTAATTTTTCAACGGAATTTCCCCACTTTTGGACCAACGAATTTCGGTTTTTATTTTTCGAGAGTACAGTTTAGGAGTCAAACTTTCATTCCATTTAAATTGGAAATTGATCTTTTTTAATTTAGTGCATAATAATAGACGTTAAAAAAGGGTATGTTTTTTTGACATAAACAAATGGAATAACTCAGTCAATTTTCACTTTATTGATTTGGTGTAAAGGGCAATTGATTTCATTTGTTTTCACAAAAATTATCGAAAAAAAATTCGACCTAGCTTCAAGGGGGGGGAGTTATTTTTTTTCAAAAAATTCCTGACTAGTTATTTATCAATATTTTTAATTGCAATTCACACCACTTACAGTTCAATATATGTATTTTATGAAAAAAAATTGAACATAAGGTTTTGTGCTTTTACTTTGCACTTATATCAAGTGAAAGTACATGCATAGTTTTTTCCACCTTTAGACAAATTTTTATTATTATTTATTATATTTAACCATAAAATTTTTTCTTACATATTATTCTATTTAATTTGAAACAATATTGTGGACAAATAAATTTGAAATTATTTACCAGTATATTATATAATGATTTTTTTTATTAAATACTATAAAAAAAATTTACAATAAACATTTCTTTAATCATCCATACACTCATCATTCATTTCAACATTAAAATCATACTCATTCATTTCCACACTGTCAACACATTCATTTATTTCAACTTCGTCATTTAATATTATTTAAGGTTTTATAATTTCAAATTTATTTGTCCACAATATTGTTTCAAATTAAATGGAATATTATGTAAGAAAAAATTGTATTGTTAAATATAATAAATAATAATAAAAATTTGTTATTAAAAAAATTTTTTTTTATTAGTACAAAAAATAATTTATTTAAAAAAAAAGTAAATTTAATTTGGATTCAGCGTTGGAAATTAGATGAAATTAAAAAAAAATGATTAAAATCGGTCAATAATTAACGAAGTTATGACGATTATGGCGAATTTGAACGGCTGAATACAGTTTTGTGGCGGGCGAGAATCACGCGCCTCCGAGTTCCCCCACTCCGCCGTCTAAAGGTGGAAAAAACTATGCATGTACTTTCACTTGATATAAGTGCAAAGTAAAAGCACAAAACCTTATGTTCAATTTTTTTCATAAAATACATATATTGAACTGTAAGTGGTGTGAATTGCAATTAAAAATATTGATAAATAACTAGTCAGGAATTTTTTGAAAAAAAATAACTCCCCCCCCCTTGAAGCTAGGTCGAATTTTTTTTGGAAACTTTTTGTGAAAACAAATGAAATCAATTGCCCTTTACACAAAATTTCCAATTTAAATGGAATGAAAGTTTGACTCCTAAACTGTACTCTCGAAAAATAAAAACCGAAATTCGTTGGTCCAAAAGTGGGGAAATTCCGTTGAAAAATTACATGTTTTTAGTTAACAAATGGAATTATGCATAAACTATTTATCCGATCAAGATAATTTTTTTGGGATTTATTCAGCTTTGCAAGGAGAATATTTCTTGAAAATTAGAAACAAATTCGATAATTTCTAACAAAGTTATTAAACAATTAAAAAAGTGCTATTTTTGATGGTTTAAATTCATTTGTAACTAAACTAATAAACCTTTTTCAACGTATGACCAGTCATTTGAAAAGTATTTTTAGGCTCTACAACTTTCAATAACAACTTTTTCCTCTAAAATTTAACCGGAAGCCAGGGTCATCGAAAAACTACGTTTCTCGAACTTTGACGATTGTTTACACTATTTTTTTTCAGGTTGCACTTTTGTGCACTTTTTGCACTCACCGACTGGCCTATAACCCCTTAACTGGTATTATGACGCATAGTAGTACATATCCATGCACCTGGTGTCACGCAAAAAAAGGCGAACTTTATAACTGTAGCACTCTCCGCTCTCCAAAGAATACATTGAAAAATTACGAAAAATGGTGTTCAGGGGGGCAGTAAAAGACAAAGCGAAGAAGTTCGCCGATTATTCGAGAACTTTGTTCTTAGCTCTTAGATACGACGGATAGTTCCCAGAGAACTAAAATAACGAAAAGTTAGACGAATGCAAGAAAAAAACTATTCTGCTTCTCCTCCTTGACACATGTGCGCGCGAGCACACACACATACACTTTTATACTTGAAGGTCACATACAATTTATATTAAATTTCTGAAATAGAAAAAACCGACGGTGGCTGAGACAGAACTCTCGTACCCAAGGATGGAAGTCCGGCTTTTTACCCAACTGAGCTAAACAGGCGAATTAAATACCTCAACATTAAATAAATCTAAAAGGCACGCAAGTCTTACTGGCTAAGAGACTTGTTCAGACTGGTGCGCACTGGGTTTATTTCCTTGACGAGTTCCCGAAACTTTCAGAAACAGTTGCGGCCAGTGCCATGAACTTTACATGAGAAAGTAATGAGAAAAAGAGTATTGGACTATTTATAGCTTTTTCTAATACAGCTCCCAAATTTCTTCCAAAAATTCATTGATTATTACCATTGAATGTTTGTTACTAGTTTAGTGGTGTAACATTGTATCCAAGAATTAGGAAATAATTCCTAAAATATCTGTGTACTTCTTTTCCGTGTATTAAAAATGTTTACTAATTTGAATTAGTGACTAACTTTTTGCTTTTTAATTAGTAAATTTTACCAATAAATTATTAAAAATTACTATTTATTTTGTAAACTTTACTAATTCTAATGCAAAAATTGAGTCAATAATTAAAATCAGTTAACATTTTTACTAATTCCGATTTAGAGAGAAAAAAGAATCTTATTAAAAACCTAATTTACAAATCAAAATTATTAATTTTTTTCTTTCCTTATAAAAGATAATTTAAATTTCTTTTCTTTATTTCTAAAATATAATGCATTATGAACAGTTGTAAAAACGAGGAAAAATACCTGCGGGGTAATGCTTCGGCTAAATCTCTCGCTGGTTCCGATCATCAAGCACTTCCGAGCGTGAGGGCGGTGGCCCAAGGATGCAGGAAGGCAGTAACGTGTTAGGAATGCCACAGATCATCGTGGACAAGGTGGAGAGAAGAGGAAGTACGAGTAGCGTCACTAGTCAGGCCAGCTGTATCTCTGTTTTCAGTAATGTGTCGGCAAATAACATTGCAAGCTGTAACGAAGATCGGGAAGAGTGCATTAAGCTGCAGGAGAAAGAGACAACGAACATTCTGAAGATAGAGGAGGTCAGCAAAATGCTGAAGTCCTGTGAGATCCAGAAAAATGTCAATATGATAATTAAGGATGGACTCAGAAGCTTAACATCGATCATACAGGATTTGAAGGAGAAGCACGCAATAGCGGTTAGAAAGGATGAGAAATTCTACCACGGTCTAACCTGGTTAGAAGAAGCACGCAAAGACCAAAGGTTGAGACGTGACCGTTTCAACGCAGCAATACTGAAAAACGTTGACACAAGACAAAGAGAGTAATATACTCTACTTTCTCGTGATAATGCAATAATCAACAATATTTTACCTCTCAATTGAATCAATAATTGTAATGTTTACATTTTTCTATTTATGGTTCACTAAGTAGATGGAATTATTTAAATTTAAATCAAGGAAATTCCATAGAATATCAAAGTAATTTGATTGAAAATCAGTTACTCTATTGTAACGATTTCAGTCAGTGAAATTTTTTGGAAAATCAGTTAAAAATTGCTATTTTAGGTTTTTACATTTATTAATATTGTCCTGACGAATAATTAGCCAACTTAGTTATTTTTTAATAATAATAATAAATATATTTTAATTAGATCTTAATTTGGTTTTGACTTGTGATTCAATTTAACTTATTGCAAGGAAAAACAAAAAAATAAATTATGATTCTCATGGACTTGAAGTGAAACTTTTTTATAAAAAAACACACCTACAATAAGTTAAATAATTAATATAGTTTTTTTCTATTTGTTTCAGGTAAGTTTTATTTGACTTCACTTTATGGTAGATTTTCAAGTTTCATCATCACGGTAAGAAATGCGACTCACCCACAAGTTATTTAAAATGAGGACAAAGACTTTAATGACCATTTGTCTAAATATTAGAGAAGTAAGATTTTTATCCTTTCAAACTTATGACCCAAAGTGTCTACAAATAAGATTTCGGTGTCAGTTTTAATCTCTCCTTTTATCTCTCGTTCTCAAACTTTTTCTCACTGAGAGATGAATCGTGCATTTCTCAATTTTATCACAAACATTATTTTTATTTATTTGAAAATTTGAGTTACTGGAAAGAAAACCACACAAAAAATTTCCACAGGCGTTTGAGTTGGCTCCTGATGGTTGAAAAATCGAAGGTCATAAGATAAATTTTTGAATTGACTTTATTATTGGAAATTAAATTCCTCATGTTTTTATTCTATTAAAAATATCAATAACTCTTACCATTTTTGAGAAAAACGCACAAAACTGTATTTTTGAAAACACATTTTTAATTAAATTTTTCACTTCGACTCGCTCTAAAACATAAAGTTATAAATATTTTCTTATGATATTTACAGGGTATATAGTTTAAACTATCCTTAAGATAACAAACTTTGTAAGAAAGTAAAATATTGTAAATAAAAAAGTTATTAATTTTTTTCTTGCACAGTGTCAAAATTATTATTTACAATTACTTAAGTCAAATTAATGAAAACGAAAACATTCGGACAAAGTAACAAATTTTATTTACTCCAACGTTTCGAAATCAAATCGATTTCCTCATCAGGGAGTCTATTCAAAAAATATATACAAAATTAAAGAATAGTAAAAACTATTTTAACAATAATTAAAGTACATATTCAAAAAATTATCTTACCAAAAAAATAATAATTAAATAAACGAAGACTTAAAATTTAAACCCTGACGATGGAGTAGAGTCTGGAGTCAGAAAATAATAAAATAAATTGTATTGCAAACTGCAAAGTCAAATTTAAAACTGAGCTCCAAACTCTAACGACACTTTACAATGAACATTAATTGAAGAGAGTCAAACAAAAACAAATAAAAACAATAAGATGAATAAGAACAGAGAATGAAACACAATGTTTTCGTTTTCATTAATTTGACTTATTTATTAAGTATCTCGGACGTTAAAGACTATTTAATTAATTATTATTTACAATGTTTGAGAGCTTCGTTTATCTGAATTTTCAGTGATTAAAAACTTTCAGTGAAGAAAATGTTCATTTAGGTTTAATAAATATTTTTACCAAGTAGTCTTAATCTAGAATTTACCATTTAGTAAATATTATTAAAAGAAACTAATTATCGTCAAACGCTTGTGACTAAACACTGACAACCATGAGACTTAACATTGCCAACTTAACACATAGGGGAGACCGGGGCGTAATAGATCACTTTTCATTTCTTTTTTGCTTAACTTTATCATTCTTGCTTTAATAAAAATTTCATCACGTGGAAAACTTAGCCTAACATCTCAGCTTTCAATTAAAAAAAAGTACGCCTAAATATCACTTATACTTTTTATTATTTAATATTGACAATTTTGGTTTCTATTGTACATTTATAACAAAGAATATTAAAAATGGAACATATTTAATTTAAACTTTAAACATTTTCATGCAATTTTAAAATTTTTTAAAGTTGTAGCGAAATGCAAAATCCATTTACTTAAAAAATCTATTCACCAGTTATTTTTTTATAAAATGTTATTATTGATTATCATTTTATTAATATTTTAAACCTAATAGGTTTTTCTTAATTACGCCCCAAAGGTTTTTGTTGAAAATTTTGTTATTTTTTATTAAAACCGAAAGTAATTAACAAAACTTGTAAATTGTCTTTTAATGATAGAACGTCCAAGCGCCCGTTTCGAAAATAAGGCTTTTTTAAAATGGGAATTCATTTTTTCTGGCACTCCTTGGGATTAAAGTAGACGAAAAAATTCATATTTATTTGATTTTTTAAAATAATAATATTAAACCATTTTTAAAAGCCCTCAATCTTGATGTTTCTAAAAAGTAAAAAAACATTTTTTCTTCAATTTAATGTAAAATCCATAAAAATTAATATATTTTGGCCTGTGTAGTCTCTTTTTCTTCAGAAACGTTCAAAGAATGAAACCTAATTGTTTAATTTAAAAAAAATTTACTTCCAATGTTTATCAGCAAAATTGAGGCCAGTTCAGAAAAACTCTCTTCAAATTTGCTTTATAAAATTAATATGAAAGCAGATAAAAACAAAACTAAATATATCGTTCCAAAGGTAATGAAATAAGCTTTCCAATTATGTAGAAATCGAGTTTAAATTTATATGCCAATGCTTGGTTTCCTTTTAAACAAAGCGAAAAGCGTCCTGCAGGCAGGACCGAGTTTCATCATTTCGTGACTAAAAATTATATGAAAATTTGTTTTATCACCTTTCCAACGATATATATTACTTTTTAATTATGTTAATCCATGTTATTTTTATTTACCTGATATAACAGTTTTTTAATCTACTGCGCATGTGTTTAGAAATTTCTCAAAAATTCCAACGGAATTGGATTCTTTGAAAAATTTACCATCGACTAGTTTTTTTCCAATTTTTTTAGACCAAAATTCACTTTTCACAAAATTGACGATTGTGAGCGTTCTTTATGAGATGTAACTTAAAATTTTGGCTAGTTTACTATATTTGAAGGTAGAATACGTCTAAAAACTTTAAGACAAATCGGTTACTTTTCACGTACAACTGTATGATTTACCTGTGGAATCCCCCAAAATTATTTATCATGTAAATATGGGACGTTCCATGTCAAACGGAACAGAGCTGTAGCCAAAAATTGGCGCATTGAAAAAATCGGTTAAGGACTTAAACAATTCGTACACTAGTGTACTTTCGAAAGCATTTGGGCGATCTTAAAAAATTCAATATGACGGCTTAATTATAAGCGAACAAAGTCAACAAAATTAAGAACCCACAAATAATATCATAAATAAAAATGACAAAATCCATGAAAAAAATGACCGACATTTTTTAAAACGTTTTTGTGGATCGTTTAATACTAATCTTCAAGCAGATTTTGATTAGAATCTGAAAATTAAAAATGTTGGAACCAAAATGGTGGGCAATTTTAAAAACTTTCTAAAATCGTTCAAAACTTGTTTCTCGGGGGTTTTCGGTGTTGCTGAATACAAATATGCCATCAGATTTCGAAATCTCGAAATGGTGAATTCAACCTTGCCGACATTTTTTAAAAAAATTTATCCCATTCGCTCAAAACTTGTTACACGGAGTTTTCAGGGTCGCTGAATAGGGTCAGAATTTCCCAAACGGATCACCTAAACTAAAAAATTTTCTTTTTGAACCAAAATATATTTTTTTTACTCTCAATATGATTAAGAAGAATCCCTGAAAATATGAAGTCAAAAATTTTTTTTTTGTAAAAGTTATTAACAATTGAAATTTTTAGTAGTGCTAAATTAAAAATTTTTTTTCTCGAGTTCCAGTTGATGGATTTAAAAAACAAAATATGAGTTTTTTTCGTCTTAAATAGCACTATTTGAATATATTTTTTGTTTATAAATTTTTTTATTTTTTATAAATTTTCATTTTATTTGTTTATAAAATGTTAATAAACAAATGTGTTCTTCACGTCCTAACAAAAAAATTTAAATTGTATTATATTCCTGAAATCTCTCCGATTCCAAAACCGTTTAGAAAAAAAATGAGCCTCAATTAGAAAAAAAGTTATTCATTAAAAACTGCAGCAGTGTAAGGATTTTCATGACGTTGAACTTGCGTTGCGCGGCGCAAGCATGACCGTTTACATCTGTGAGCACTGGTTCTCGCTACAAGTTTGCACAAATTTTAATGGTAATATCTAGTTAAAAGTAACAAAATATAAACAAAGTAAATTTTTCATTTTGCTTCCTCATAAGGAAGCTTTGCATTCGTGACGATTTTCAATTTTTCAAAACATGGTTATATGGACTCATTTTCATCTAGGGTATATGTATGTTAAATTCTGAGCAAATGTCCAGATGTATGTGTGTATGTGTGTGTGTGTTAATGACTGCAATAAACCTGCAAAATTTCAGGGCAATCCATTAAAATTTGTTAGAGATAATTTGTACACAATTTTTTGTGACATACACACACACACAGACACACACATACACACATATTTTGGTTCAAAAAGAAAATTTTTTAGTTTAGGTGATCCGTTTGGGAAATTCTGACCCAATACAAAAATGAAGTTTCTTTAATGTAATTAAGGTCAATATCTTGAATAACTGTACCGTCGGCATTGGCGTTACCCGATGTACACCGCGGGGAGGTTGCACGATCGGGTTTTGTACATCGTGTAGCCCTTAAAAGGACAGTTTGGAAAAGCTACTGCCTGAATTTTTGAAAAAGATCAATTTCTTGCATTTAGTAATGTTTCAAAGTTTTAGTTTCTCCAAGAGCTAGAGAAAATGTTATTTAAGTATTTTTCAATAGTGCTTAATGCTCAAAGGTTTTGTGGCGTTTGAGTATCGTAATACTTTGAGCGTTTTTTCATGTTCGCTTATGAATCCGTGTCTATTTTAGATACTTTGAACCGGAGAAGCATTGGAAAACCATTTTGCTAAGTATCTCTGCGCTTTTTTAAGTTTTACTGTATTATAATAAACAATTTTTATGTTATCGAACTTTGCTGCAGCCCATGAAAAAAGAGCTTGCGATGTCAAAATTGCTTCTGTTGGCTTAGCCTGTTTTGCGCGAGTAGCTTCTATTAGATTGAAGAACATAACGTTAAAAAATTTAAGAAAATAAAACTGACATTTATGACACTATTTCAACAAAAATAAAGAAATTTAATAAAAAAATACAATTAAGACAATAAAAATAAAATTATAAATTAAGCAAATTCCAACAAATAATACGCCAAAATGCGAAACTGCTGGTTTATTAACCTTAAATATTAAAATTATTATTAATATTTGATATTTGATTCGTATGACATTGCAATATTGTGTCGATCAAAAGAGAACTTAAAATTACATAAGATTGTGGAAAAAAATAAAATTTTTCGACCCGCTAAAGGGACAAAAACAGCAAAGTCTATAACCTCGACATTCAAAAATGACTAAAAATGAACTTTAAGGGTAATAATTGATTATGGCCACATTTCTATGTTGTGTCGATCCAAAGAAAACTTAAAATCCCTTTACCAGGTCGAAAACATTTTTTTTCCACAATCTGATGCAGTTTTAAGTTCTCTTTAGATCGACACAACATAGAAATGTGGTATTAATCAATTATCACCCTTAAAGTTCATTTTTAGTCATTTTTGAATGTCGAGGTTATAGACTTTGCTGTTTTTGTCCCTTTAGCGGGTCGAAAATTCTTATTTTCCTCAATCGAATATAGTTTTAAGTTCTCTTTGCATCGACACAAAAAAGAAATGTGGCATTAATCAATTATTACCCTTAAAGTTCATTTTTAGTCATTCATTGCCTGTCAAGGTTATAGACTTTTTGGTGTTTGTCCCTTTACCGGGTCGGCAAAAATTTTTTTTCCCCATAATTTAATGTAGTTTTAAGTTCACTTTTGATCGACACATCATAGAAATGTGTCATTAATCAATATTACCCTTAATGTTCATTTTAAGTCATTCATTGCCTGTGGAGGTATTAGACTTTGCGGTTTTTGTCCCTTTACCGGGTCGGCAACATTTATTTTTTTCCACAATCTGATGTAGTTTTAAATTCTCTTTGGATCGACACATCATAGAAATGTGTCATTAATCAATTATTACCCTTAATGTTCATTTTTAGTCATTCATTGCCTGTCGAGGTTATAGACTTTTCGGTGTTTGGCCCTTTACCGGGTCGAAAAAGTTTATTTTTTTTCCATAATTTAATGTAGTTTTAAGTTCACTTTGGATCGACACATCATAGAAATGTGTCATTAATTAATTATTACCCTTAAAGTTTACTTTTTTAGTCATTCATTACTTCTCCAGGTTATAGACATTGCGGTTTTTGTTCCTTTACCGGGTCGAAAATTTATTTTTTTCCACAATCTGATGTAGTTTTAAATTCTCTTTTGGATCGACACAACATAGAAATGTGGTATTAATCAATTATTACCCTTAAAGTTCATTTTTAGCATTTTTGAATGTCGAGGTTATAGACTTTGCTGTTTTTGTCCCTTTAGCGGGTCGAAAATTCTTATTTTCCTCAATCGAATATAGTTTTAAGTTCTCTTTGCATCGACACAAAAAAGAAATGTGGCAACTCTTTAAGATTACAGAGAAAGAATAAAAAATAAATAATTATAGTTAAACAATTTAAAAAAAAATTAACTATTTGATTAAAAATTGTAGTCACATAAGGCTTAGTAAATTGCAGAGTTAGGAAAAACCTGCAACTTTCTAGATGCGTTCAGTAAAAAGTTGGTAAATAACAAGAATATTTTGTTTAAAAATTGTTTAAACAATAATTCAATTTTGATGTAAAAACTTTTCTGACATCGTTTTTGGAAAATAAAAATAAAATAGCGTTTGATTACCTCGGGTGACCACATCGGGGCCCGCGTTATAAAAAATCGTTTGTAGCGCGAAGGATATAAGAGAGATTGAGCTATATGTTGACTATATATGCACACATAGTCTAGTTTTAAAACGCAATGCGGAACGCTACTATGGGATCTCTTATTAATTCGATAACAAAAATTATTTTTGATTTTACTAATTTGTAAACTTTAATTAAAAATAGAAGACTTTCTCTATTTACCTCTAAAAACTGAAAGTAATGTGTTTTAACTTTTGTTATCGTTCATTTTTATACTTATAATTATAATGCTTTATTATTTATTAGTTTAAATTATTTTATAAATAACATACCATTTTTTATGTAATTCTTTGTATCGTTTAACAAATTCAATTCTTGAAATTGATTTTTTCTTGAATTTTGTAAAAAATAATCAACTGTTTCTATTAACCCTGAATTTCTAGTTTTTACCACAGTAGCACATAATATTACAGCAATATTGAAAGAACTGCCGTAACATTACCAATATTGCCTTAATGTTACCAATGGTTCTAGAATAATGTTGTAATGTTAGTAATATTAAGTGCTACTGGGGCAGGGGTTAATAGAAACAGTCTCCTATTTTTAATTAAAGTTTGCAAATGGGTAAAATCACAAATGATTTTTGTTAATATTTATAACAGATAATTATAAATTTTATTATGATTTTTTAGGCTTAGTTTCTTCTAAATGCGAGTTAAAAACGTGAAAAGGTGTCTTTT